>OX381585.1:21120403-22456440 GCA_947458855.1 Monopis laevigella
GAATGCATGCTGGCGAAAATACGTTTACTAACTTCCGAAATGTGATAGTTCCAAGAAAGATCGCAGGTCATATGTAAACCAAGGTTCTTAGCATGCTGGCAAAAAGGAAGAGGTATGCTATTAAATACTAGTGGAGAGATTGATTCCACATCCAATCTACTCAACATGTGTTTAGAACCAAGGACCATGACCTGCGTCTTACAAGGATTAACTAAAATACCAAGGTTTTGCGAGCGAACCCGAATAGCCTCCAAATCACGATTAACCCTGGTAATGGCAACATTTATGTCGCAAATATCAAAGTGCAGCGAAAGTTGCAAGTCATCGGCATACAGATGATAGGAACTGAAATTAATTACATGGACCATGGCATTAATAAAAACCGAGAAGAGCAAAGGAGATAAAACGCCACCTTGCGGGACGCCAGCAGTGAGGAAACACCAATCAGAGAAAACATTATCCACCCGAATGCGCTGCCTGCGTCCGCGAAGATATGAGTTGAACCACTGTGTCGCTGTAGGAGAAATATTAAGTGAACGCAAAATAGCGATAAGAATATCATGATCGACACAGTTGAAAGCATTACTAAAATCTAGAAGAGCAAGCAGTGTTAACTTTTTTTCGTCAATAGCACGGCGTATGTCATCAGTGATATTTACAAGAACAGTACTGGTGCTATGAGACAATCGAAAGCCAGACTGCCGCGGATTCAATAATGCATTACTATTTAAAAAGGTAGTAAATTGTTTGTGAACAACGTGCTCCAGGACTTTAGATAAGAAAGGAAGAATAGAAATGGGTCGTAGATCGTTAAAAGTAGTGGGAGCAGTTTTTTTTGGAATCGGAATAACATGCGCACTTTTCCAAGTAGTGGGAAAATGTCCTAAAGAGAGAGATGAATTAATAATTAATGTAATAGAAGGAAGAATTATGTCAATAATAGGAATAATCAAAGCGCGACCAATATCATCAAAGCCCACTGCCTTACTAGTTATAGATTTAACAATTTTCTTCACATCACCTGTGGTCACAGGCTGCAGTTCAAATTGAAGTGGGGCAGAAGCAGATCTTATTTGTGAGATGACATTAGATTTTTTAGCGGGGTCTAAAGGAGTAGAGGGGGAAGAGAAGTATAGATTAAGGCTGTTAATATCAGAAGGGACGAAACTATCGGATTTAGGTTTACCGAAACCAAGAGTACGAAGAAATTTCCAAGCATTTTGGGGGGTGGAGGACCTAATGAAAGTATGAATGTATTGGCGTTTTGCGTTCCTACACATCTAATTCACGCGATTCCTTGCACACTTGAATGCATTCCAGTTCGCTCCGCTTCGGTCTTTCCTAACTTTCCTCTTCAAAGAATCTCTCCATCTCATGGCCTTTCGTATTTTATCATCTAGCCAGGGCGCCGGAGGTCTCTTCATGCGCACGGATTGTATGGGCGCATGTTTGTTATACAATTTTAATAATAGTTCATTAAAAGTTGAGACCATTTCGTCTACAGAATTCCGTATTGACAAATTATGCCAATCGATGCCAGCAGCATCCGCCAATAGCAGGTCCGGGTCCATCCTGGCAAAGTTACGTTGAAGAAAGATCTTAGGTTTAAATCTAGGAGTTTTAATTTTGTAAGAAGCATATATTAGGTCGTGGTGAGAGAAGCCTGGAGCTGAGTATTGTCCAAAAGAAGAAATTCTGTGGGGATTAACTGTGAGGATGAGATCAAGAAAGCTAGAGGAGTCATTTATTTCAAAAGTGCAATTCAATGGAAGAATAGAAACATTAACCGAAGAAGTAATTAGTTTGAGTTTTTTACTGCGTGAATCGTCTTTTAATAGACAGGTATTGAAATCGCCCATAATACAATTAAAGCATTCCCTAAAATAAATGAATATATGGTTAACACGTTAATTGCCAATCACGCGATGTCGAGTGGCGAGCTCATACTATATGTAGTTAAAACTATATATGAGATGTGATATATCAGTATATGAAATGTAACTTGCGGGCGATAGCATAATGGCAAATGACATGTTAGGGGCCTGTATAGAAAGAATTAAACTAAGTATCGAAAAGCGGACGTTTTAAGTTAAAAATTAGCCACACAAATATAACTTACATTTTTGTTTTAGCACTTAAAGTGTTTAACATTGTTTTTTTTTTATATAATCTTCACTGATTTTTACTTTGAAAAATGATTTAACCAAAGTTATATTACTTTTTGACTGTATCAGCTTTTATGAGATATCAGTTTTAACTATCAAAGTAATGTTTGTGATAACCAAAGAGTGTAGATTGTTTATATTCCCATAGATATGTCTTGACCTTATTTAGTGATTGTTTATTTAATTTTAATTTCCCCAAGCAGAAAATAAAAAAATACGACTTAATACCCCATTGACAACACAAGTAATATAAAACAAACCATTAAACAATATTTGGTTTTATATTTCATATTCGTCAGTAATTGTAATTAAGAAGTCAGTAAAAGGTTTCGCGGTCTCGTTCGTCTAAAAACGTGTAAATGTTGTTTTCAGTGATATTTAAAGTTTATTTCTACAGAAAAAGAACGTAGAGGTGTAAATATTACTTACTCGATCCTAATTAGATAGTATTTTTATAAAAAATATATTAACTTTTGAAAAGACACCCAAAGTGTGAATTATGATTCTAAAAATATTACTTTAGTTCTCATTTTAAAACTAAACAGATTTTTTATAAAGAAATTATGTAATTAGGATCGAGTAAATAAAATCTACACCTCCATGTTCTTTTTTTCCAAAAAAAAACTTTATTATAACTGCAGGGTTATTACGCGTCTTAAGTTCGCTCGCACGCCAATCGTTTTGACGTAATTTTCTAAGATTTTTTGGAGCCATTGTTAAGAAGCCAAGCTTGATCTACGTCAGAATGACGTCATAACGATTGGCGTGCGAGCGAACTTATGACGCGTAATCACCCTGCTGAAAACAACATTTAGATGTTTTTTGACGCTCTAGTTCGCGAATCCTTTTCCTGCCCACTTAAGGAGATATTTATCTCCGATTTCGTTTTTTACATTATAAATTCGTTTCACAGAGTCTAGAAAAGCTAGTAAAGAAATTCAATACCAACGGCCAAAAGTTGATTCTATACAACGCGTCGCTAGAAGTGACCTCTCGACTATCTCACTCTGGCTGGGTGGACGAGAGGCAGCTGAACGCTACCACCGAGGCTGATGCTTTGGGAGACGGTACCACCGTCGGTAACCAAGGTGACCAGGACCAAGACCCGCTGCTTAAATCTGTTACTGTTGAAAATAGCAAAGAAGAGAAATAGACATAATAGTTAAGGTCAAAGGTGATAGCTTTTTCCGATAGATGGCGCTTATAAAGACGTTACGGAAACTACATTGGGCGATTTCATAGTCATTTAATTTAAGGTACATCAAGTGAACAACTTATTATGTATCAGCATCGAATTTACATTGTTAAGTTCATAAATTAATGACAGCGACAAATCGATATTATATTAAGTTAAGTGATAGATTTTTCCGCTAGATGACGCTTTTAATGTTATCAAAAAATCTTGAAGCTTAGCTAAATTAAACCGCTACTCAAAACAGTTAATCCCTTAACAATATTAAAGAAAATTCATAGAAATGAAATATAAAATTAATAAGGATTAATTAGAATTGTAATTTTTCCGCTAGAGAGCGCTTGTAATGAGAAGACAAATATGTGAAAATTTAGATAACAGTAATTTATTTTAAGGGTTCTCACGTGAACTGCATAGAAACCTAATTGGACATAGATTGATAAATTTGATAGGTTTCCCGCTAGATGGAGCTTTTAAAAACATCGCGAAAACTGAAAAAAATAGAACTTGACCCTATTCTCAAGTCTGCGTGGTCTATAAAATAAATCAACAAGTGAAAGGTGAAAAGTTTGTCAGTTTTGTCTATATTAAAGCAAACTGCGAAATTAATTATTTTAACAGCCAATTTTATATATATATGTCAGAACGGGAAGCCGATTTTGTTCGTCAGACATTTTAGATGGGCGATATGGTAAAATAAAACTAACTATTGTCTTAATCTATTTCACAAACACTAAACTTTTAGGCTAACTAAACTGATTTAAACTTTGTAATATGTTTCACTTGAACGAAACAACGTGGCAGTTCCTCTGCATATGTGCACACCTCGCTATTTTCACACAACGTTCTCTTACGACTTTTGATGACAGCATTCGCAGCCGTCGCTCGGTGCACGCGCAGAGACTCCAAACGCCACTGGAGGCGCTTTTGTTTCATATCAAATCATGGCTCGTATTCGAAAGTTCCGACATATACATAATTTATATACGAGTATATATATAATTTTTATATGAGTATCCTATATAACTTAGCTTTATTGAATCCTTAATATATTATTTTTTAATTTTGTCAAATGTATAAAGTTTGTGATGTTATTTGTAAATATTTGTTTAAATGTACCAAAATAAAATAAAGTAAGTATAGGAGTATCAAAGTCTATTTTGATGCCCAAAAAGCTTGTATTAGTTTGGTTATATAAGTACCGCCATATATAAAACGTTGGGAATAACAATTTTATGGTGATAGCCTGACAGTGGAATTTCTAAAGTATAAACTTGTGAATTTTATGCTAAAAATTTTAACAAGTCGTCGTCCCCTAATTACGTCATGTTCAAATAAGACGAAGATTTCGTGTATTCAAGATGGCGGCATTTTTATAGCCAAACTAATATAAACTTTTGGGCTAAACGGTTTAATAATCATTCCATTTAGATGTAATAAATCCTGTTATGTTTAGTATAGAATTAAGTAAAACCAAAATACTTTCAGTATTATATAAGAATTTTGTAAATATTAGGTATTATTACTATAATTGTAATTTAATTAATTCTTAAATCATTTCACATAAAATTACACTTTATAAAATGCAATTCTATTTATTTTACGGTGAAAATAAATGTAAAGGTTTTAGAAGTTTAGCTGTAAAAAACAGTGTAATATTCACATAATCCTCAGGTTTTTTGTAAAACGAATCACATTTATTGTATGATTTTATTAAAATTAATATAACTTTTTTTTAGCATAGATATGCTAATATTATAAATTTGAAATTTTGTACGTTTGTTACCAAATAACTAAAACGCCTGAACCAACTTGTATAAACTTTTGCAATTTAGGGTAATGTCTGGTGCGATATATGTGCTCATATACTTTATATCCCGGTAAAGAGTATAAAGTGTCCTACATAAAATTTAAAATAAATAATCTATGAATTCAAATTCCAAGCGGACTAAAGCGCGGGCAGAAACTGGGTTTATTATTATAACACAAGTACATATTTCTGTAAATAATTAATTAATACTTACGTAATTATTATACATATTTAAAGTGTTATTCAAAAATAAAAGTGTTATAAATATTATGTGTTTTTACTATTTTATTACTCTTAGGCTGAGTTGCACCAAAGTGTCCGTTAAAGTAATTGGTGTGGTACTTCGTGGTAGATATTTGAATCGTGCATAATACTAAAAATACGTTCATAATATGTACCTAGGTAATTGTACATAACTTTTAAAAAAATGTACTATAAAGGTTTCCGAAAAATTCAACAAAAACAGTTGGCGGGGCCAGGAAGTATGCCTCCTAGCCCCACCACAGTGTACACTGAGATCAATGATATAATAGTGCTCAAATTTAGTGTTAAAAAACTTACACTTAGTGTTCATTATAATCATAATAAGAAATAAGTATACAAAAAAATCATTACCTACATGAAATATATAAGTCCCCATAGTTAATATTATAAAACAAGTTGTTTAATTCAAAATACTATTTCCAAATAATACGAAATTCAACTACGACAACTCTTTACAAGCCCATTAACTCGCAAATAAATATCATACAAAAAAAATATTGCGTGTCCACATTCATACCTACTACAAATATGAACAAAATAGGGAATATGCATGTTTTGTTATTTATTTAATTACTTCATAGAGTAACTACATTAGACCCTAAAAACAAATATTATTTTTTTTTTAAAGGGTAATAACACCAAAATAGAAGGGTTTAAACTTTATCTGCCACTACCGCAGTAAATAACGGTACATTACTAGCCGCCATTCTGTGACGTCATTCGTGCTCAAAAAGCATATTAGTTTAATGTTATTGCCCCTCACATCAAAAGTTAGCGTTATTTATAAAAAAAATAGCTAATCAAAATAAAATAGATTACTGTAAATATGTTCAAAGACATAAAAGGAACATTATATATTAAAATAATAATAATTAGCGTTACATGCATATTCCCTATATAGAACCTCACTTTTTTTTCGCTGCCCACTTCACGTAAAATGCCCCAAATACCAAAATTTTAATAGTCGATGGCTATGCCGAAATTGTCAGGCGTTTCTGATAGTTTCGTCATGGATTTTATTTTATTATTATTATTTCATAGTTATTAATTGCTGCTTTTTTGCGCAAGTAGCTGTTGACTTCGCGCGATTAGGGGTTTTAATTTTAAATTGTTTGGATAGACAGGAAGACTGACGGACTCGGTGATTTTAAAAGGGTTCGGTTTTTTCTTTAAATGTATATACGTTTTAGGTGGACGAAGGTAACACGCGCGAAGCAACAGCTAGTTGCTCAAAAAAGCAGCAGTAGAGAGTAATAAATAACTATGAAATAAAAATCATGACGAAACTATTAGAAACGCCTAATAAAATTCGTCACAGCCATCGTACTATTTTAATTATATTTTTATCATGTAGGTAATGATTTTTTGTACATTCCCTATTATGATTATAATAAACACTAAGTGTGCGTTTCTTTTAACACTAAGTTTGAACACTATTATACCATTAATCTCAGTGTACACTGTGGCCACAAAGTATCACACAGTAATTGGTAACGATTAAATCTGATTAAACTTAAAAATGGCGCGAAAGTCGAATGAACTAGCTGTCATTCGACTTTCGAAATAAAACTGATACTTTCGACGCCAGTTTTAACTTTAATCGTTACTTTTACAGAGATTTTATTTTGGTGCAACTCAGCATTACTATGACTATTATTACTGGGAACGGCAAAGCATTTAAAGAAATAACTATCCTAATTTGATTCCAAAAGACCCAGCTTAAATCATGGAGATAAAATATGGAGGTGCCCAAGCCCATGGCCCTTAAATCGCCTTTCCAGTTTTAAGAACAAAAGATGACCACCACCATATACATAAAAAGTGACAACAAAAGCAATCACTGAGCGTTGATTGGTTTAAGTGAGAACAACAACCACAGACTACGAACTCGTTTGACATGTAATCTAGGTATACTACAGAGTTTATAACCCTGTGAGGAATACTTATATTATATAAAAGATTTGTTTGTAATAAATACATTCAAATCAATCTTAAACTTACTTAAAAAAAAAACAAATAAAAAAGAAAGATGCACTATAAGCAAGTTGATAGAACCGTTTTTCCCCCGAAGGGCAAAAGCGGAGCAGGTACCATCTGCCCCGGTGGATCGGCCCCGGAAACGTGGCCGATGGGAAACGTAATATGCCGCTACCATGGTCGTTAGATGTAGTTGGGACCTTAAATACACTACCATATTAACATCGACCAACAAGTACGTTCTCAATTGTCGTCACCACTGAAAGTGAAAAAAGTTACCTAGTAAAAGAGACTTATGGCTTCTTGTTTTTTAATGGAGGAACCTTTAAGTCACAAAAGGCACTTAAGACACAAATGTTCGCAAAATTGTTATAAAATCACACACACGCATATACACATACTCACACTACCTTCTTTTATAAATACATTTTTTTTTGTAAACTATAGATTAATTAAGCCTTTTTGGCGCACATAAATTCCCTTTAGATGTAAAATTGAGGAAAAAGTGGGAATATGTTTAAATCATTACTAAGTCCAAAAACCCGTTTCGGCGACTAGGTGCTTTCTTTCCGTTGCAGGAAAAAATGATTTTTTTATACTGAAAAGTTATTTACACGTAAAGTGGTTTACATTATGAATGCATTATGATTAATGGCGGAAAATAAGAAAGAATGGCGGCAATACGTAGTCGGCACTGAAAATATCGGGAATGGAATATTTCCACTGTTCCTGTCATATTAAAATCTTTTTAATTGAAAACTCCTTGGTTTTAAAAATCGAATACCATTTATTTATTTTAAAAAATATTCTTGGTCTTGTCACAAGGACTTGTCAAACTTGTTTAGTCGTTGAGAAAATGGAATTGACTCGAGAAAATTCAAGAGCGATGATTTATTATGACTTTCGAAGTGGTTTAACACAAAAACAGTGTGTTGATCGGATTCTTTCTGCATTTGGTGATGAAGCCCCATCCAAAACCACAATTTATCGCTTGTTTGCTGAATTTCAACGTGGACGTGTCAAGCTCAGTGATGGTCCCCGTCAAGGTTGTCCAAAAACTGCAGTCACCCAAGAAAACGTTGATGCTGTGCGTAAGCTGAATGTGGAAGATCGACATGTGACATACCGCGAAATTCAGGCAACTTTAGACATTGGCATGAGTCAAATACAAATAATCTTGCATGAACAATTAGGTGTAAAAAAGTTGATTTCCCGATGGATACCGCATTCGCTCTGTGAAGAGCAAAAAGCGGCTCGCGTTACTTGGTGCATCAGAACTCTCGAAAGATTCCACGCAGGATCCTCAAATGCTGTATACAACATCGTATCAGGTGACGAATCCTGGATATACGCGTACGAACCCGAAACAAAAAATCAGTCACGAGTTTGGGTGTTCGAAAATGAGTTAAAGCCAACAAAAATGGTGGCCTCGTTTGTCTCCAAAACCGGCCATGTTGCGACTATTCCTCTTGAGGGACAAAGAACGGTTAATGCAGAATGGTATGCTAGCATTTGTTTGCTACAGGTCGTTTCTGAACTCCGTAAAGAGAACTGCAATCGCCGCATCATCCTCCATCACGACAATGCGAGTTCTCACACCGCGCACAGAACAAAAGAGTTTTTGGAGCAAGAAAACATAGAATTATTAGACCATCCGCCGTACAGCCCCGACCTAAGCCCTAATAATTTCTATACTTTCCCTAAAATAAAGAATAAATTGCGTGGTCAGACATTTTCATCACCTGAAGAAGCTGTGGACGCCTACAAAACGGCCATTTTGGAGACCCCAACTTCCGAATGGAATGGTTGCTTCAATGATTGGTTCCATCGTATGGAAAAATGTGTAAAATTTTGCGGAGAATACTTCGAAAAGCAATAAATACATTTTTATTTTTTAAATAGTAATGTTGTGTCACTTCCTTGATTCCCGAAATTTTCAGTGCCGCCCACGTATCATCCCATGTATAGTGGCAGCCTCTGTAAAGGTTTTGCCGAAACAACCGCATTAACAAGCGATCGAATATTAATAAATCTCAGAGTATATTATTATTACTCTGAGTAATAAAAACTTAGAATATTCTATGACTAAATAAGTAAGTCTCATTGGTTACGTTTTGACAAATGCTTTTCTGCAGAGGTTAAGGGCACCACACATACGATTTTTTTTTACTCTTCATAAATGCCTGTAAAGATTTACATAAATATTTTTGACTTTGACGTAATTTGTATCAGAAATGTATATCATGCGTAAATCCGACAGAAAACTCGGTAAGTGGAAATTCTATTATTTTTTATTATTATTACATGGAACTACAGTATAATACAGCATAACGGGTATTAAAGTTAGCTTGCATGCGGATCGCTATGGCTATGACGCAGTTTTCTAAGAATTTTTGCCTCCATGCTTGTATAAATGATAACTTAGTTCAAGAAATGACGTCAAAACGATTCGCGTTCGAGCAAACTTACTGCGCATAATCACCCTGGGGCAGAAAACCTACTCCATTCCATCGAAGGATCGCCTTCAGTCAAAAAGAATGAATTTTGAGTTCACAACGAACGTCACGCTTAGCTGAAAACTGTCAAAATCCATTTCAATTTGACTGATGGCAATTTCATCGATGGAATTCACCACGCGACACAGGGAATCCTAGTGTGGTGACAAGGGCTCAAATTACATACATACATATCTTCACGGGTGCCTTACGGCACCCGTAATCGCCATAGCACCGGTCCCCCGCGGCCGATCCATCCTCGCAGAAACCGAACGTTAAGATGTTCTCGTACATTGTGAGTAAAATGTGCCGGAGCTCCATCATGCTGAAACACCATTTTTCTTTGGTTCTCAAAGACTGGCTGTGGCTGACTGGGATTACCCAGTCAGCCACAGGAAAGTTGTCAATCGTCTCTTCGAATTCCGTTTGTAAAAACGTAAGATAGTTGGTACCGTTCAGAAGTGATGGCATAATGACGGGACCGATGACATGCCCGTCATAAAGGCCAGCCCACACATTCAGCCGCCACTAGTATTGGATTCTGCCCTGCCGTGAAGCATGTGGATTCTCGCGAGCTCAAACGTGATCGTTATGCATATTTGAAGGTCCCGACCTCGTGAATGTTGCCTCGTCCGTCCAAAGAACATAGTTTACCTAGGTAATTAGGGTTTTCCTGTAACTGCCTGAGGTACCACTCGCAGAAGTTCCACCTGGGTGCAAAATCGGAGGGTATCAGCTCCTATGTACGGCGATAGTGATAAGGGTGACCAAACTGCAACATGGTTTATACCGAATCTTGTTCCGGCTCGCCTCGTACTTGTGGTCGGCTCTTCTTCATAATGCTCTAACACTAATTCAGCCTGCCTGGCGTCGACTGTGCTTAGACGTTCACTTCCAGTTGACCGATGAAAAGAACCGCTGGAATGTAGTCGTCTTGACATTTTCAGAAAACACAGGGGCTCTAGAGAAAAATCAGGCGAGGCGACGTGTCGTGTCGCCTTTAAACAAAACTGTATAGACTTTGGCAGGTGACAGCGTACCTCACGCCTACTGTCACTGTCAAAATACATACGTTCGTTTCGCGCGTTCGTTTTGGGACAGAAACATGTTCACAACGATCACGATGTATATTTATGCGTTTTTTTTGAGATTTCGGCGGCAAAAGTGGCGATGTGATCTGCCTTCAATGGCCGTTTTTTTTGGCCCAGAATGCTACCGTGAACTGATTACAATGACCTCAGTCGATAGGTGAGGCGTTGTGAACATATTTTGACATTGTGGTTGTGACAGTGTTGTTTTAAACGTCGCAGCCGTCTTAAATTTTTAGGATCAAATTTATTGTATTTTAAATCGAAATGATTTTAGAAAGATTTTGCATATAAAATTAGTGGATTGTACGATTTAACCTATATTTTACTTGATAAGTGACAGTTGACAGATTCGTAATAACAATTGCGTTCGATTTGGATAGTGGTAATTCTGGCATTGTGATTGAAATTAACCAAAAAAAACGCTAGTTCGCATAATGTCATTATGATCATTGTGAACATATTTCATTCCCAAAACGAGCGGGCCCGTTGTTGACTGAGGCGACGCGACATGTCGCCTCGCCTGCTTTTTCTCTAGAGGCCCTGATACGAAGACAGCCGTCGCTGTTTAGTCTACCATTGATAAATCGTTGCCGATACAGTTCGCCAGCACTATTTAAATTTCTATCTTTATGGCCTACGCATAATATCATATCGTAATATTCCGAGTTAGAAAGCATCGTTATTTTGCAAAAAATATGTTGGCACGACCGAAAATAAAGAACGCTTAATATAATGTTGTTCCGTGTCTATAGATTCGACCTGCACTCCTTTGACATGATAAACCGTGATGGCCATTAGACTTTACCTCGGCATTTACATATTTTAATATTTATTATTACTATCACATTACTGTAGTTCCATGTAACAATAATTAAAAAATAATAGAATTTCCACTTACCGAGTTTACAATACTTTATATATACGCATCTTATACACTTCTGATGCAAATTACCTCATAGTCAAAAATATTTATTTCGCGTAAATATTGCATTTATGAAGAGTAAAAAAACAGTATAAGGGGGGGTGCCCTTTATCGCTGAAGAAAAGCATTTGTCAAAGCGTAGCCAAGGGGGCTTTCTTATTTATTATTATTCTATCACTGGTCAATTAAATTAAAATTTTAAATATAAAATTGCTATAAAAAATTAACATTGTGGGAATGACTTGAACCCACGACACCCGCTTTCGCGGCAAATCACTCAACTACTGAGCCAAGCAGATTTAAGTCACCCTTCATTAAATTTATCATTGTTTTTTTCTTCGGAAAGCTAATCCGGAATATTTTTTTTCAAATAGAAGCACAATTTCGACATTTCAAATGTTAGTAGAGACAAAACCTATGGACAAAACTAAATAACTTTTATAAATTATTTATTGAGCAAAATCTTAGGGTCGGATTTGAGGCCCATTTACGTTAATGGACAAAACTAAATAACTTTTGTAAATTATTTATTGAGCAAAATCTTAGAGTCGGATTAATAGCCGTTGCTAAGCAATTGCTAATGCTTAGACTGTCAAACTGCATATGAAAAAAACTAAATTTTGACAGTTCCTGCAATGGCTCAGGCTAAGCAACGACTATTAATCCGACCATTATTCTAGGTACAAAATATTAAATCTTAGAAGTATTCTTTCTATATAATTGTTGCACAAATGACACACATTAGGCTGTATTTAAAAAAAAAAGTAGCACTATATTAATATTTTGTAATATTCTTTTTAATTAATATTCTTTTATCAAAGTAAACGGAGTTTTACACAAAATTCACAAAAGCGTCTATTAGGCCCGGTTTCTTGATGGACTAATCGATCTCGACTAATTGTTAAATAATCACAGTTATGGCGTCTTTTATATGAATTTGAAATATGTTTTGACAATCTCATAGAACACCCGCCATTTTTAACTATAGCAACGTAAACTATCCATCCAGAAACCGGCCTTAAGTCTGTCGATCGATCAAGCGACCAACAGATCTTTACACTCCCGTACAAAAATTGGATCAGTCGACCGGCATTGGCATTTGGACCGGTATTTGACTGCCTCGCTTTAAAATTCCTTTGACTTTTTCTATTAAATTCATATATGAACTAACTATCTGCTTTCCTATGAAAAATATTAAAATTAAAACAAAACGCACAAAATGGTTGACAAAAGGTATAAAACTGTGCAGTAAACGCAAACGACAATTATTATGGAAATTAAGATTACACCCGACTAGCGACAATAAAAATAAATTTAAGTTATATTCATATAGACTTAATAAAATAATAAAACTGACACAGAAATCTCCAAATGGTAGTCATTATACAGGGTGAATTTGAATGGGTGTACTTTGGGCTAATATGATGTTCTACTGGTCAATACGAACAACTTTTCCCATGGAACCATGTGTCGCAAATGAAAAAAAAATATGGCTTCCCCATACAAATTGGTCATTTTAACTTTACTAGTTTGTATGGAGAAGGCAATTTTTTTTTTCATTTGCGACACATGGTTCCATGGGAAAAGTTGTTCGTATTGATCAGTAGAACATCATATTAGCCCAAAGTACACCCATTCAAATTCACCATGTATAGCCAAATTAAAAATAAATCCAAAGCGACCGGGAAAATGATCAATAACTATAAAGCAAAAGTACCCAAAGAGAACTTAAAGAAAATAATTCATAACGGAAACATAATAACTAATCCATATGACATTGCTAATTATTTAAAAATTATTTTATTTTTATTTAAACCTAGAACATACAATATGACATTAATAATTCGAATACCTTGTTTTTTAATCCAAATGAAATAATAAAAAGATTAAATCCTTAATAATATAAAATAAATGTGTGTATTGTACACAGTACTGGTTACGACAATATTTCAACAATAGCTATAAAACACCTTAAAACACGGGGGTTTTGGGGGTCCAGATAAATGTTTATGGGGGAGCAGTTAGGGGGCGGTAGTTTGTATGTTTGTAGGTTGAAAACCCCCCCGAAAAGTAATGAAAAGTACTGGAGCCTAGATTTATGAAGCAGACACTACATATTAAGTGATACCTATTATGGCGATGACCTTTTTTTATTGCTCATTAAGAAATTAGCAACAAAAAAAATACGAGGCTTAACCCCCCCGATATTAAATCCTGGCTACGCCCATGATATTATGAATAATTTTATTAACAATGGTATATTCCCTGAAAAATTTCTATTATCAAACCACTATTTAAAAAAGTTGTTTGATTTGATCAGCGGAACCTCATATTAGCCTAAAGTACTTCATTTCAAAGTCACCAAAGATATATATACACATCAGAACCAAGAAAAGTAATTTACGGTATCCCGCAGGGTAGTGTGTTAGGTCAAGGGCGTAGTAGGTAAGGGTCAGGATTGTAAATAGAGGGGGGGGGGGGGGGGGGGCAGGCTTAGTTTCTTAGGTCTTATAAGAAGCGTCGAAGCTATGAAGCTCGTGAGAATTACAGTATTCCAGCGAACGACATCTCTTTTAAGGAGGGGCAGCTGCCTCTCCCTGCCCGTACCTCGCTACGCCCATGTGTTAGGTACTCTCCGTTTCTGCTGTAGTATATGAACGACTTCCCTAAAGCTATATCCCACCCTATGGTTTTTTTTGCAGATGACAGTACAGTAGTTTTCCCAAGTATCATTAAAAACACTTATGAGCAAGAAATAAACAATAACATAGATAGAGAATTTAATAAACTGGCTAAAACTAATTTTAGATAAAACGATAATTATGTGCTTTCAACAAAACAAAAGAAAGACTTATAAACGTTAACAATATTAACTACGAAGGTAAACAAATAGGAGAAGCAAACACTACAAAATTCCTAGGATTGCAGATAGATAATAATTTATCATGGAAAACTCATTCAGAGATATTATGTAAGAAACTTATTCATACGTTACATATGCTCTCATGCTAACAGTAGTAAACCATAAATCTCTTATGACAGCATACCATGGTTATGTCTCATCCACACTTCGTTAGGGTGTAATATTTTGGAGAAACTGCTCTGTACGAGAAAATATAAAAAATGCACCCGCGCTATTTGCAAAATTCCCAGCACAGATAGCTGCAAGCCTCACTTCAAATCATTACAAATATTAACTTTACCCGCTCTGTACCCCTAGTGTGAGTTTTGTAACTATTACTTTGCGATTGAGTTAACTTAAATTTGAATGGGAAATGGTTCAGCGCTCCAAGCCGAAATTTTGAGAACTATAAATGCGTTCGTGTGATTGGTCGAAATGTTAACGCGGTAGTATAGTTAACGCGAAAGTAAACGTTAAATAACTCACACTAGGCCTACTGTACATTCTGGAAATAGTTACATCTGTTAAAACAAATCCACAATTGTTTCAAAATCACTTCAACAGCAGAAGGCATCAAAATATACTCTACGGTAAAACTGGCAAAACAGCCCCTTTGTGCTGGGTGGGTATGACAACACAGATATTCCAAACGTAATTCCAAAACCAATACAACAACTTGACATTAATAATTTTAAAAAGAAACTTAGGGATTTACTAATTGACAAAAGCTATTATACAATTAATGAAATTTTAAATGATAAAATAAAATGTGTTTGATCATGGACTCATTTGTTCATACGTACGTTGTTTGTAATTTCCATATTTTAAATGTACATAATACTTATTGATTTTATTATTACATACATTAAAGGGTGCCTTACGGCGTCCGAGACCGCCTAGACGGCCCCAGGGTACCCAGCGGAGGGGTTTTATCCCACCTCGTCGTAGCCGATGGTATGAGTCTACACCGAACAAGTAGCTAGCTCGTTGCGATGTTTTGAATAGACTCAATAACCCATCTCTATAAACAATTTCACAGTTCGGTATAGTGAAACCGGTACCGACAGCTTAACGTGCTCTCCGAGGAACTATGGTGGTGTTGTCAAACAAATGTACATATTTTTTTTTATTAAAAACTCATTTGTACAAACCGGGCTTCGAACCAGGGACCTAAGTGTTTTTAAGCCTAAGTTCTAACCAACTCGCCACCACGTATATTTAATTATTTATTGTAATCTACTAAGAAATTGTGCAATATATAAATAAATAATAAAACATTAAAAAAAACACAAATAAATGAAATTACCTATTAAAAATAATAATAATAAATAAAAATACTTACCTAAAAAAAAAAAAATCCTCACAGTTGTTGCGCGGCATAGTGCCCAGAACGCTGGCTACATTACCTCTTTGAATGATCAAGCTTAATCTTTG
The DNA here is from genome assembly GCA_947458855.1 of Monopis laevigella. Classification (NCBI taxonomy): domain Eukaryota; kingdom Metazoa; phylum Arthropoda; class Insecta; order Lepidoptera; family Tineidae; genus Monopis; species Monopis laevigella. The sequence continues at coordinate 21,136,656 of OX381585.1, forward strand.
GAAGAGGTAAGAGCCAGCCCAAATACATTAGGATTTATAAAAAAACTACCATCAGACCTTATTGACGTCACCGGTCACCGGTGACGTCAATAAGGTCTGATGGTAGTTTTTTTATAAATCCTAATGTATTTGGGCCCCAAGAGCCCATAGTCTCTACCCCAAACGGCACAAATATATAATTGTTTGCTATTTGACTATATTTACGCCGTTTGAGGTCTTCTGCGTTGCCAGCCCCATTCATAGTCCTTAGAAGATGTGAAGTTGCTAAGGTGTCTACGCAAGTAGCACCCCAGACTAAACAACAACCCTTCCAAGGCACTAAACTTAATCCGTCAGGTCTCTTGCCGTCATCACGAAAAAGACCTTGTGGCTCTAAGATTGATGGAATATGTATAGCGGCAAGAGACCGACGAATCAAATTATTGATAAGGCGGTGTCGCAAAAAAATATTGTAATTGATATTTGTATACCGTGAGGTGAAAGCGAAAATTAATTACATTATACCTAACATCTACATCTTGTATCTTTGTTTTGACAAATAAATGAATTACTACGCAATAATAATATGTTTTTCAGTGGCCGCTGAAAAAAAAACGTCGTTAATAGCCCATACAAACTTACCCTTTATTATTGACTAGTGAATATTCACATGGCGGAGCGTCGTTCTTTTCTATCCGTACTTACCGGTCACACTGTCGGGTTTCTACATTTAGTTATCTTAGACTGAGTTGCACCAAAATTAACTCTGTAAATGTAACGATTAAAGTTAAAAATGACGTCTATAGTACCAGCTGCCATTGAGTTCATTTTGGTGCAACTCAGTCTTAATGTTTTGCCTAAAAAATATCCGTATTTATTTAAAAAGTTTCCAAGCTTCTTCAAATAAACGTGTCATAAATTTAACTGTCCTGTTTTTTTTAATAAGGTAGATATCGGAAAACCCCATGATGTGTTGTTGTTTATCAAACGTTGCCGCGTTGTAAAGATACTTAAACATTTATTACTGCTGCAGAATCTGTCTAGACTACATTATCTAATTTTTTGTCTCTACTTTGTTTTCCTTAACTTTCAAACAACAACATAATTCATGATCAATCAATATCCAACACGTACGAGTATGTAATCCATTATAGTTACCATGGCCTTACGATATATACGGTATATATAATATGGCCGAGTTGGGTCTTATAGACCTTGGACTAAAGAACACTAAGGTCCCTGGTTTAAAACCCGGTGTGTACCAATGAGTTTTTAATTAAAAAAATATGTACCTTTGTTTGACAACACCCATAGTGCCTCGGAGAGCACGTTAAGCTGTCGGTCTCGGTTTCACTATACCAACTTTTGAAACTGTTTAAAGAATGGTTATTAAGTCTATTCAAAAACATCGCGACGAGCTTAGACACTTGTCGGGTGTAGACTCATACCATCGGCTACGACGAGGTGGGATGAGAAACTCTCTGCTGGGTATCCTGAGGCCGTCCAGGCGGTCTCGTACTTCTTCAAATGCTGAGTTTGTGGGTTCGATTCCCATATGCGAAAACGTTTTCGGTTTCCTATTGCAGGCAGATGTATACATAGTGGCCATAAATACTGTTACAAAAAAAAATATAAAAAAATACATTTGAATTAGGAAATCTGTCATTTTTATACGATTGTTCATTGGGCCCGTTCGTTTTGGGAATGAAATATGATCATGATGAAATAATGCGTTTTTTTTATTAGTTTCACTCGCAATGCCACAATTACCACTAACAAAATCGAACGGATTTTTTATCACGAATCTGCCAACTGTCACTTGTCAAGTAAAATATAGGTTAAGTCGTACAATCAATCGACCAATTAGTCGACAGAGTGCAACGTGGGCATTATCCGACTTCAGTGATGGTTTGGTGGGGTGTTAGCTATGAAGGAGTGACTGAGCCATATTTTTGTGAAAAAGGTATCAAAACATCGGCACAAGTATATCAAGATACCATTCTTGAGAACGTAGTATGAAAGGCCAGACCGTTCGATATACTACAAATGTATTGACAGACAATTTTTCCGAGTACACACTTTTACATAATAATATTAGTTTGTAATATATATATATATATATACAGGGTGAATTTGAAAGGATGTACTTTAGGCTAATATGAGGTTTTTCTGAACAAATCGAACAACTTTTCCCATGAAACCATGTGTCGCAAATGAAAAAAAATTTTGGCTTCCCAATACAAATTGGTCATTTCAACATTACTAGTTTGTATGGAGAAGGCAATTTTTTTTTTCATTTGCGGCACATGGTACCATGGGAAAAGTTGTTCGTATTGATCAGTAGAACCTCATATTAGCCCAAAGTACATCCTTTCAAATTCACCTTGTATATATATATAACTAGAAACAATTTTTAACAGTCTGCCAAGGATAGTTAAGGGTAAAGCAAGCATAAGATTGGAGAAATTTCACATGGCAGACGAATTTACGATATGGGCATACTGGTAAAAGGAAAAAAAATCATCACCAGTGTCCAAAATATATCGTAAATTCGTCTGCCATGTGAAATTTTTCCAACCTTAGTTTTTTATTTTAATATTAAACGAAATTAGTTTATCTTAGGTCATATTTTCGAAATAAAAAATAAAATAATCATTTTCTTATTATTGTCGTAAGCCCATTGTTACGATTAAAGTTAAAAATACCATCGGCGAAATGAGGACGGGTTAATCCCTCCGCTGGGTACCGTGGCCGTTTAAACGGTTCTCAGGAACCAAAAAAGCCACCCGTGATGGTATTATTTATTATTAAAGTTGAAGTGGCGTACCAGCTGTCATTCGAACTGCACGACCCCATTCATGGACTTTGTAGGTCTGCTCACCACCAGGTAAGATACAAAGTTACGAGTACATGCCGTGCTATAAAAAAACTAAAAAAAATAAAAAAAACGGCATAGTGGGAGCGATCAATGTTGTTAAATAACAATGTATTGATCAACCCCATTTATGGAGTTTGTATGTCGAATCTGCTTAAGAGGAGCGTCTGACGAGGCTCTTTGATAGTCATGCTATTGTCAAAGTATAAGTATAGGTCATATTTTTAAGCATCCAAAAATAAAAAAATCCATGAATGTTTAGGGTGTGGGTAACATGTCGTGCTCCAATAAAAAAAAAACTTCTGTAGCAGTTTCAGATTAATAATATTAATCTTCTGTAGCAGTGGTTCTCAATAAGTTTTTTCTACGTACCACTCCAAGAAAGACCTCAAACTCGCGTACCCCTTATTGCAGGAACATTAAATAAAAAATTAAATCGTATATTTTTACATTTATTACCATCAAAATACAGCTTTATTCCAATTGCGGAGAACACTAGTTTGATTAACGTGACTAATGTGCACGTTGTTTTTTTCGAAAAATCTTGTTACATTTTCGTCAGCTTCAATCTCAAGTCGTCTTCAAGTTGAAGTACACCTGGGGGTACGCGTACCACTAAATGGGAAAAACTGTAATGCATTTCGATGCCTATATTTATCAATAATTTTACTTAGCATTCGATAATACAATTTAATTTTACCATACCTAAATTTTTTTATTGTGCTAATTTTTTTTATATTGTTTATTCAAAATGAAAATGACATGAGTTTAATATACAATATACTTAGTAATACCGGTATTCATAAAAACTTATTGAGTCCTTGAAGAACACTAGTTATAAAAGGTTTTGTATCTTTTATGAGTGTTTCTGAGGCTCTCTCTACCATGGATTTGTAGAGAGAGCCGTATATACGTATACGTTACGTTGCAACAATGCGGAAACCGATGGTAGAGCCTCTGTATATAGAAATGACATATGCGTAAAAGAGACAAAACCTATTGTAACTTAAATATTCTACAAGAACCCAATAAGTTTTTATCAATATGGCCATACATGTATTAGCTGAAAGATCTTTATTTTCAGTAATATATAAAATTAAAATAACAATTACGAAACTATAGAAATAATATGAGTATGTCTCTAATATCTTTTTTTCATTTGGAAAGCGTTGCTTCTAATTCTTGTAATCGGATTATATTTTGTAATTATTAGCTACGTCCAGTTCAAACAAGGTTGAAAAACTTTCTTTATATGTTTTGAGTAATTAAAGTTATTATTTATTATTATTATTAATAAAATAATAATAATTAGAATGCCCATAATTGATTTTAGTTTTGTAGCCTAAAATTTATAATTGTATTAAACATGTGACATTTTGTTTTTAATATGCGATATTTAGAGTTCTTTTTTTATATTATTTTCATAAATAAAAATTAAATTTTAGTATTTAAGTACCTGAGATTGTAATTTTAATTTGAAAGAAACGGTGTTGTTTTTTGTCTATTTAAAAAAAATTGGAAAGGGTTTTTTTTTTTAAATAAAATTGTTGTGGTTTATTCATATCTTGCAATAATTTTAATTGTTAAATATTTTGATTTGATATGAGATGTCAATTTTATCACAAACACTTCCATCTATCATGTTTAGAAAAGTTACCAATAGCATTTACATTGTAAATAGGTATAATAGGTATTTATGATAATAAATTATTTGACAAATTATGTATTTTATTTATGTATTTAAAATATATTCCTTTAATACCTAAACCATAAATTGAAATATTTTTTATCACAATTACTAGACCGCCTCCTTAGTCTAGTGGTTGTGCTTTTGGCATTGTACCCGGGGTTGTGAGTTCGAATCCCACCCATGGCAAAACAATATAAGGACTTTTTCTGTGCGACATAGTCGATCTTGACATTAACCGCAACGCAACGCCTATTAGTTGAATAGGTAGTCACTTCTATCATACAATTATTTCTGTGTTGGAAACCCCTTGTTTTATTTACTTGTGGATTTTTCACAGATTTACTTTTAAATGTGTTGATACTCGAGGGGCAACATGTGCGATAACGGAGTCCAAGAATATATTGAAATGGGTTGAGTGGAGTTAATGAACACCAGTCGTTCTGTTTAATTAGATACCACACCACGTCTTTTAATTAATTCAATTTTGTGTTAGTATCTATGTTTTTTTTTATAGAACTTTTTCAAACCAAAAAAAATACTCACAATCCAAATCTAAAATTAATACTAAAGAATCTCATAAATAAACTTATTTTGTAATAATGGATTCACAAGAACATATATTTGAAGCCCAAGACACTACGCCTCGGGGGAAAGTCTGTACGTTTGTCAGAAAGCGCGTTCCTATCATAGGGTGGTGGCCAAAGTATGACAAGATGACAGCTATAGCAGATATCATCGCAGGAGTCACTCTTGGCTTGACCTTGGTGCCGCAGAGTATTGCTTATGCGTCTCTGGCTGGACTGCCAGTACATTATGGACTCTATTCTTCGTTTATGGGTTAGTATTTTTTTTTGTACCTAACGGCCAGTATTATTCAATGTCTTTGACCAAATGCCTTACTGTAGTACTTTACGGTGCCTGATACCGCTTAGACGTAGTTTGGGGTAACCAGCGGATTTATTTCGTTCTGTCTTATTTTCTTTAAAGCTACTGAAGCGTAATGGTAAATAACATATAATATATTTCAGGGACCCTAATATATGTATTATTCGGGACTGTGAAAGAGGTGTCGATAGGGCCTACAAGCCTAATGGCGTTGCTGACTCTACAGACCTGCAGGCATCTCTCTATAGAACACGTTATTTTGCTGACCTTCCTCTCAGGGTGCGTCGTCATGGCTATGGGATTGCTTCGGTTGAGTAAGTTTTTTTTAATGTAACCATCACGGGTGCCCGAGACCGCTTAGACGGCCTCGGGGTAGGGACGCCGACCCCATGGGTGCTCGGGGTTCGAGCACTCATGAGAAATAAACAGTGGGTGCCTAGCACCCCTGAGAATAGACATCAAGAAACAGGTCAGTAATCGCCTTTTAGGAATGGGCGTTTTTTCATTGCCCGATGACCAGTTTAGCGCAGTGGTTAGAGCGCCTGTTGAGACGCAAGGTTCGATTCCCACACCAACACAATTAATGTTTGTTGACTAAACTTTTCAACAAACATTAGCGTTTTTCTCCGGGGTGTCTCTGGGGGACCAACATGCGTTTTGCGCTCCGATTGATACATTTTTGTACTTTTATATTAATTATTACTTATAGTGGATATTTGGGGCGTAGATATAGTCTGTTAGGTTGGTCGGCTCGGTGGCACCTTTGCATGGCAGATAACGATGGACAGGTCAATGGAACCAGCTAACCACCTAGTCTTACACTGGTTGGTTATGTGGTGTGTGTTCGGTTTGGTTTCTAATTATTTTATGTATGCAAGAGCCTACCTAACCAAGCGCACACTTAGACCTTGTACTAAATAAAGTTTTTTTTTTTTGACTATGCATAAATACCTGTAAGGGTTTACATGAAATAAATATTTTTGACTTTGACTTTTGACTTTTAAACAGATATTTGTGAAGGGTCTGGGTGTTTGTGGTACCTTCGTTCGTATCGTAGTTTCATTTTTTATGTAATGGTTTCATTTTATATTTTTATCAAACATAATTAGTAATTGGTAATATAATGGCCTACACTAATACCATGGTCTGAGGGAAAATCAGTGATTTGGGACGCCACTTGCGTGGACACCTATGCGCAATCATATATTTCGGTTACATCTTAGAACCCTGGTTCGGCCGCTTGCATGGCCGAGTCACGGAAGCGGCTGAAGTACAGGGATTTATTACAAAATTACCACTTCGTAGCATTTGGGGTCGAAACATCTGGATGCTTGGGATTTGAGGCCCGCGAATTTATTCGGGACCTTGGAAAACGTACTCGTTTTTTTCTAGAATGTGGAGACCCCAAATGCTATGCATATTTAAAACAAAAAAATAGCATTTTCATTCAACGCGGCAATGCTGCCAGCGTAATAGGTACTCTACCAAGTGGCGCTCCTCTCAGTGATTTTTTTTTCTTTAATTTAATTATAAATAATATATTAAAATTTAGGTACCTTTTTAATTTTGTAAAATGTTTTGTTGAATAAATTAAGTAATTAAGCTCGTAGTTTATTGACATTTATTTATTTGTCGGACGATCAGTGTGCATTTCTCTTCTCACACTTTTTCGAGTCATCAAATGAGCATGAGCACCAATGAGGTTTTCTAAAAGCCGGCGCCCCTGCTTTAGGGTACCCAGCCCTGGGGGTTTATTCCCACCTCGTCGTAGCCGATGTCTATACCGAACAAGTGGCCAGCTCTTCGCGATGTTTGGATAGGCTCAATAATCCATCTATAAACATTTCACAGCAAGCGTGTATAGTTTATCTCGCTAACAGGGGCGCCGCTTAGACGGCCTCAGGGTAGGGACGCCGACTCCATGGGTGCTCGGGGGCTCGAGCACTCATGAGAAATAAACAGTGGGTGCCTAGCACCCCTGAGAATAGACATCAAAAAACAGATCAGTAATCGCCTTTTAGGAATGGGCGTTTTTCATTGCCCGACGACCAGTTTAGCGCAGTGGTTAGAGCGCCTGTTGAGACGCAAGGGTCGCGGGTTCGATTCCCACACCAACACAATTAATGTTTGTGGTACCTTCGTTCGTATCGTAGTTTCATTATTATATAATGGTTTCATTTTATATTTTTATCAAACATAATTAGTAATTGGTAATATAATGGCCTACACTAATACCATGGTCTGAGGGAAAATCAGTGATTTGGGACGCCACTTGCGTGGACACCTATGCGCAATCATATATTTCGGTTACATCTTAGAACCCTGGTTCGGCCGCTTGCATGGCCGAGTCACGGAAGCGGCTGAAGTACAGGGATTTATTACAAAATTACCACTTCGTAGCATTTGGGGTCGAAACATCTGGATGCTTGGGATCTAAGGCCCGCGAATTTATTCGGGACCTTGGAAAACGAGTATTCCTAGAATGTGGAGACCCCAAATGCTATGCATATTTAAAACAAAAAATCAGCATTTCCATTCAATGCGGCAATGCTGCCAGCGTAATACCAAGTGGCGCTCCTCTCAGTGATTTTTTTTCTTTAATTTAATTATAAATAATATATTAATATTTAGGTACCTTTTTAATTTTGTAAAATGTTTCGTCGAATAAATTTAGTAATTAAGTACGTAGTTTATCGACATTTATTTATTTGTTGGACGATCAGTGTGCATTTCTCTTCTCATACTTTTTCGAGTCATCAACTGAGCATGAGCACGAGATGAACACCCATGAGGTTTTCTAAAAGGCGGGGCCCCTGCCTTAGGGTACCCAGCCCTGAGGGTTGGGAACAAATCCCCAGGCCTCGTCGTAGCCGATGTCTACACCGAACAAGTGGCCAGCTCTTCGCGATGTTTGGATAGGCTCAATAATCCATCTATAAACATTTCACAGCAAGCGTGTATAGTTTATCTCGCTAGAGTGTTATTATACCTACATCTAAATCTGTCCATCCAAGGCTCTACCATGGGTTTTGCTATCGTGCTTATTAGAGTAACGTTAATTCGTTAGGTTCTACGCTTGGAAAAAGTTTATTTGTTCTGTTGGCTGTTTAAAAAGTAAAGAAAACCTCGTAAAATTTCGAAGGTAAAAATCATGATCCAGCTCAGTATACCTACTATGAATCTTACTTGAAATGCGTTTTTTTTTTGTAGAGGGCTGCGTATTTTTATAAACTGCAGCGTCTCATGCAAATACTTTCCCCCAAACGACCCCGTTAGTATGGCAACACGGCCAAGCCTGGGATGGGTCACCGCTTTATACAACGAGGTTATACCATCATAAACACCGCAACAAGTTTGCCCCTTGTTAGGTGTTACCTCAGAATACCATCGGCGAAATGAGGACGTTTAAACGGTTCGCGAGAACCAAAAACGCGCACGTGATGGTATTTATTATTTTTATGAGGAAGTCGACCAAGGGGTCACACTCTTATGAGGGAGTCGACCCCCTTGGCGACACTCTTAAGAGGGAGTCGACCCCCTTGGCGACACTCTTATGAGGAAGTCGACCCCCTTGGCGACACTCTTATGAGGGAGTCGACCGCCTTGGCGACACTCTTATGAGGGAGTCGACCCCTTTTGGCGACACTCTTATGAGGGAGTCGACCCCCTTGGCGACACTCTTATGAGGAAGTCGACCCCCTTGGCGACACTCTTATGAGGGAGGCGACCCCCTTGGCGACACTCTTATGAGGGAGTCGACCTCCTTGGCGACACTCTTATGAGGGACTCGACCCCCTTGGCGACACTCTTATGAGGGAGTCGACCCCCTTGACGACACTCTTATGACGATCTAAAAACTTACGCATGACGAAGTTTTACGCATTAATTTATGAATATGTCTTTGTTAATGATTTATTTATTGAATAATTAACCCACGTTATTGTGCACAACGTGTTATCTTTATGTGTTAGGTTAGGTTGGGATAAGGAAATAATTACTGTTCTCGTCAACAATACAATCTTATGACGTATACTACCTAGTAACCATGGAAACTATCCGTTGTTCTAGTTCAATAGTGAACTTAACATGGTCACTAACCGTAATTTATTATATAATTAATAATTATTATCCCAATAAAAAACAATATATTAAAAAAATAAAAATATTGTAGTCTAGTGTTGCGCCCCTGGCGTTGCATCCGGAGATCGTGGGTTCGATTGCCACTCTTGGCAAAATAAGTTTAGTAGGTTTTGCTAGGGTAGGTACTGTTGGTCTGTATTTGTAAAATATAATATGTACGCATTAGTATCATTGTTTAAGCTTAGCATAGTTTGTGACCCGGGCAATATGTGTAAAAATATGTCCTACATATACATTGGTCTAATATGAGGTTCTACTGATTAAATCGCATAACTTTTCCCACGGAGACTTGTGGCGCAAATGAGACAAGAAAATAATTTTTCCATACAAACTAGTAATGTAAAAATGACCAATTTGTATGGGGAAGCCATTTTTTTTAATTTGATCAGTAGGTCAACCTAAACCTTCATATTAGTCCAAAGTACAACCTTTTAAATCCATGTTATTTTTTACACATATTGCCCTGCGGGGACAAACTATGCTAAGCTTGTGCTATGTGTACAAGAAACGACGATACTAATACGTACATATTATTATTTATAAACAATGATCATCTTAAACTGTGCGAAAAAACGAACTAATATTATTTTGCAATTGAAATTAAACGCACGTCCTCCGGATACAACATTTGTATATGTATGTGGTTTCAGGTTTTCTGGTAAACCTGATCTCTCTGCCCGTGACGTCAGGATTCACTTCCGGCACAGTGGTCATCATCGCATCGGCCCAGATCAAGGGACTTATCGGTCTCAAGTTCACAGCCGAGAATGTTGTCGAAATCATACAGCTGTTGGCGCAAAACATAAAAAATATCAAAACAACTGACTGTGTATTGAGCTTGGTTTGCTGCAGCTTTATTTTAGCCTTACGGGTAAGTTTTTAATTTATATTCCATCTTAGCATTTGCGGGCGACCTAGCAGTGCTAACACGCAATCCAAAACAATGCAGAATCTGCTTACCCTGTTAGACGAGTTCTGTGTATGGTCGAACAGCATGAGAAAAAACCACCAAAATGCTTCTGTCTGTGTCTGGGCAGATTAAATACTAAGTTTACATCATACGACCCAGAACTTTTTATAGCAGGGCAGAAAGTAGCTCCAGTAGAGTAAGCTATGCCTTTAAAATTCCTGGGCAGAATGATCGATTTTGAAGGAAGTACATCATCCTTAGATGTAGTTATGGAACGCTTTATTAATGACATCAATAAAGTAGATCAACAGCCAATTAGTAATGTCAAGAAAGCTTGGATTTATGACAACTACTTAACAACGAGATGTTAACATGGCTTTTTCTTGTACGACTTCAATAAAACACTTCTGGTAAATCTGGATGCAACTGACATAAAGAAACGAATAGAAAAAACGCGCTCACTTCGCAAACGTGCTAGTGGCAGGAATTGCAAACATAGCCCTTGCGAATTCGCTTAAAAGAGGAAAGGTTTTTTTCTTTTCCCGCTAATACTGTAGAATGTCGTCATCAATAACGTCATTAGCATTAGCAGCTGCCAAGTACTTCCAGCACTCTTGATCGGCTTCATCAAACTCAGAAGTTAAATTAGAGCCGGAAATGCCGCTGCTATGTTTTTTTGATAGATTTGTCAAAACAGATTCTTTGGATGAACTAGCAATAGCATCAAGAGCTACCGCAGATGTTGATTCACATGAAATATTGACTTGTGTTTTAATGTACTCTGCAAGGAAATCAGCACAAGTAGTATTTTCTTTGCGCACTGACTGACCCCACGAATTTAATTAATGAACCTATAAAATGGCCGATCGAGCCGCAGCGCGGGCGGTCGGCTATCCGTTGCTTGCCCCCCATTTGCCCCCGCTCGCCTTCTTCTTGTCCCGGTCATACGATCTTGCTCGCTCGATTGGGTTACTTTCGCTCGCGGCCGCGCTTCGGCGCGCATGTCTAAGTGGGACTTAGTAATTGGGTAAATACATGTTCCACTCACTCTTGTTTCAGAAATTGAACTCGATTAAGGTAAATCCAAAGAAGTATCGGCTGAAGAAGGCAATTTTCTTCCTATCCATCAGTCGTAACGCCATGGTGGTCATATTCGCCGCCACTTACGCCTTTTTGACTACCAAGGACTTGGACAACCCTCCGTTCACCCTATCTGGTAAGTATCGTCTAAAGAAGACATTGGTCTCCTGTCTATCTGTGATAACGTCACGGTGCGGTTGTATTCACCGAAACCCTTTCGTTCTCTTTAACTATAAGGATTTTGAACAACCCTTTAGTTACTCTATACGAGATAAGTAAGTATCGTGTAAAGAACATACTCGTAGCTTCTCCAGTCCATCAATCGTAACGCTCTGGTGCTCATGTTAGCTGCCATCTTCACTTTTTTCACTAATACGGACAACCCTATGTTCACCCTATCTGCTATATAAGTATCGCCTGAAATAGGCTTTGTTTCTCCTGGAAATTTGCTTGGTTATTTATTAGTCTCACAACATAATTATTGTTACTAGTATTGCATTATAATTCATATACCTATAGGTATCAATTATAGTTCTCGAAAAACGAAAAATATTATAATTTATTGCAATTTGTTACGAATTTTGAAGGTAGTACAAGCGAATGAAGTCCACAGTCCCATATCACTGTAAACTTAGAATAATAACGTATAGAATGCTAGTTTCATACAAAAAAACTGTCAACTTTGAGGCAAAATAAACATTTATGTGTGCGTAAGCCACTAGTATTTACGCTCGCGGTCACGCAATCAGCGCACAAACAATGTTACTAACGGAATAACATTTTCCCTAAAAATAGGGAAAATACAACAGTTACATAATTAATGTCATTTACGGTTTATGATTTTTTTTGTATAATTGTAATAAAATAACGATAATTCTTTCGACAACGAGTATAAAAGTGATATTATTTTTAAGTTTTATGTCAGGAAGACACAAAAAGACTTTCTTAATAATTAAATAAAAAAATATATCATCACGGGTGTCTTACGGTGCCCGAGACCGCTTAGACCGCCTCAGGGTACCCAGCGAAGGGGTTTTTAATCCCAACATGTCGTGTTTGGATAGACTCAATAATTTAGAAACAGTTTCACAAGTTGGTATAGTGAAACTGGGACTGACAGCTTAACGTGCTGTTAAATAACACTTAGTCGTGTTGTTAAATAAATGTACATACATTGGTTTTATACCATGGTTCGAACCAGGTGGGCGATTCTCGCGCTTTCGAGATTCATCTCGATTCGAGATTTTTAAACGAAAAATGACTAAATATGTCATTTTTCGTTCAATATTTATATATTTATTATTTATTAAATAATATTTATTATTTATTTCGTTTAATGTTCGATATTTTTGAACGAAAAATGGCATATTTAGTCATATTTTCTTTAAAAATCTCGAATCGAGATGAATCTCGAAAGCGCGAGAATCGCCCACCTGGGACCTATATGTTTTCAAGTCTAAGGCCTAACCAACTCGGCCACCACGTATATCGATTAATTTAAAAAAAAAAACATATAAAACATATTTTTATACGTATTTCACATAACAATATGATACAGTCACATACCGTAGGTACTCGTATTTGGACGACACGACGCAACACGTGTCAATTATGATTTTAAGTACCTTAGCATTTTTATTCATTTTGACCAGTTTTATTTGTAATGTAACATTGCATTTTCAATTATAGAAAATAAAATTAATAATAAAATTAGAACACAGAATATGCATAACTCTAATAATATTGGTCAATTACTGAAAATTTTCAAATCTGAAAACCAAAAAAATATATTAAAATTACAAAATTTGGTATTAATATTTTTTTAATTTATTGGCAATACTAATATATCATGGCGTTTATTGATTTAATCTTTCTTATTTTTTATTATATATTTTTTATTCTTCTTTAAATTATATAGGTATTACTTGTTATATTGCTTCCACTGTATTTTTAATAAAATTATATAGGTCAAAAAAGTATTTAGGATTTTTTAATAGCTCTTTTAATTGGCGAGGAATGTCTATTGCATTTTGATCTAATGAAAGTTCTGCTGCAAGTATTAATCGTTGAATGTTAAAGGCCGGGCAATGTAATAATATATGTTCCAGATTGCAATTTGTAGAGCCACAATGTGTACAGTCACTACTTTTCAATATGTTTAATCTACATAGATGTGCTGGTGTTCTTATATGACCCATTCTTATTCTACACAATGTTGTAATTAAAATTCTATTTGTATATTTTCCAGTAGAAAACCAGGTTTTAGAGGGTAACTGGTTTTGTATGTCATTGTACCATTTTCCTGAGCCAGTTAACTCTATATTTTTAATCCAAAATTCATTCCATAATTTCTTTTTTTGTGCTGTTATTATGGTATTATAGTCAGTGAATGGTATCTTGAAGTTTGGAACTATTATTTCATCAAATCCTTCAACTGCAGCCTTGTCAGCTATTTCGTTACCTTTTATGCCTTTGTGTGAAGGAATCCACATGAACTCCACCTTAATAACTTTTTTAACACTACACACAGATTCAGATTGGTCACACTTTTTTTGACATTGACAAGTATTATTTAAAAAAATAAGACTGGCTTCAAAGGACTTGTTTCCAGAGCCGTAAACCATTTTAACAAAAAAAAAAAAAAAATGGCGTTTATTGATGAATTGTTATTTTAATTTTGTTTTAGTTCATGTTTAACGTCTTCATAATCAAATAATCTTAGTACTAAAAGATAGAATGTTATATCAGAACATTTATTTTGTTTTTCCCATGTATTGTGATTTGTTACCATTGATTGCATAAACTGTCATAATCTAATAAAAATCCCGGGAGCTGTTAGCACTTTAACTTGACCTTGAGACTGACGCGGGTCGCGCACTAACCAAGACGTTATGGCTTGGTTTTAGTAGCCTCACTTAAATGTTTTATTGTTCATTGTATAAATTAATCTTTCTAAAAGTATTATAACACCTATTACCATAGTACGAGTACCATATTTGAGCAAATAAAGATTATTATTATTTATTCTGTTGGGTATTTTATTTTTTATCAGATAAAACTGTCTCAATATTAAATACAAAAATATATTTTACTTACAAGATTTTTACGTACATAAAAATAATAATAGAACTGCGACTAACAGCCAAAATGGAAGTACGTTTTTATGGATGTTAAAACGACTGCAGAGCCTTGAGCTGTAGTTGTATTGACATGCCTCCCATGCTCTCTTAAATAGAAAAAAAAAATGTATTGTTAATTGCAGGTCGCGTAGAGCCAGGCCTGCCTCGTTTCGGCTTGCCTCCCATATCGGCGGTAGTTGGCAACACCACCGTGTACTTTCCCGAGATGGTGAAGGAGTTGGGCACGTCAGTACTGATGGTTCCAGTGGTTATGGTGCTCGCCAATGTCGCCGTCGCTAAGGCTTTTTGTAAGTTGTCCCTTTGCACTTTTTTTTTTTCTTTCTTTTTTTATATCTAGGAAGTATACCATGTAGGAAAATTTACACATATTGCTCTAGTTACAAACTAGGCTCTAGGGTTGTACTATGTTTACCAGTAATAATGATACATATTATATTTTATAAACACCCAGACCATGACAAACTGTACAGAAAAACGTGCTATTTTTTTTTTGCCATGCGTGGTAATCGAACCCACGACCTCCGGTGTGGTAATTAATTAGATACGTTTAATATTTTGTGATTTTTGGTTAGAATTTAACTATTTCTAAGAACCAAATCAACATCAATGAATTGGTGGTATAAATAGTAATCAAATGCTATTTTATTTTATTCGCTACTAGGAGAAACGTATTTTTAAAATTGTTGAATGTATTTTTTTAACAATCAATCTATTTTCTATTTTTTACATTATTTTTTTTACAATCTATAACAACATTTCTGAAAATGTATTGATATCACAACAATCTACAATATTAAATATATATTCATTTTATGATATAATTTACATGACTTCAAGAAATTTGGTCGCACTATTATGTTACCAGCGAAAAAATTTTGTTTCAGCAAGCGGTCGTGCATTCGATGCCACACAAGAGATGTTAACTCTGGGCTTGTGCAATATATTTGGGTCGTTAGTTCACGCTATGCCCACGTGCGGCTCTTTCACTCGCTCAGCGGTCTCCCACTCTAGTGGGGTCAGAACTCCATTTGCAGGGATATACTCTGGTAATTATAACAATAAATCCCATATAACAAATATCTTCTTTTTATATTTTACATGGCAACACATTCTTGACGACACTCATACTCGCGAAGTTGCATTCTCCATACAAAATGAGCTTTCACACTTCCATAATACTCGATTACTGTTTGTCACAGAATCTTTGTTTTTTTATTTCGAAAAAGTTTTTTTTTTTTTGTAATACTGAGTCAAACAAGGCGAAGAATTCGTGTATTCAAGATGGCGGCATTTGTATAGCCAAACTAATACAAACTATATAACAACGGGAATAGAACTTATATTCTCATATTAAATTTTTACTTTCCTTTTCTCCGAAAACGATCATATCTCCCAATGGCCCCGTTGGTGGTAAACAGACCTACTAGGTCCATAAAGTTTTCTGAGACCTATTAAACCCACAAGCTGATAGGTTTTATAACAGTATGAGAAGTAGTAATCAAAACCCATAAGTGGGTTATAATTTTGTAAATTTATAGTAAGTAGATGTAGGTTTTTTTATAAATCTTCACAAGTGTCAAATACAAAAATATTTATTACTCAACAGAAAGATTTTTGCGTAATATTACCAACCCAAGACGTAATATTGGAAGTACGTTTGTATGGACGTCAAGCCGACTCAGTCAAAAAATATGGATAGAAAAAATAAGATTGTAAACAAAAAAACATAGTCTTCTGTTTCTATGTAAAAAAATGCGGTGACCTGAAAATTTATATCATATAAAGTTTTAGCTTGTCACAAACAATAAAGATTTTTTTTTTATGTTATACACATCAAAACGGTTATTTAAAAAATAAAACAATGATGTTTGTTGTATCTTTGCTAAATTAATAGTTTTTTATATGATTTTAAAGCTAAAAATTATAAATTAAAAAATTCTTGTAGATCCTCCGAAGCTGCGCAAAATAATATAATACAAAGACGCCATCACTTTTGCTCGATGGTCCTTCGAGCCGGAATAATTTATTGTGTGCTAAAAAGTCCTAATATTATCGTATATTTCAGCGACAATAACGTTGGTGGCGCTAGCGTTTATGACAAAGTACTTCTACTTCATCCCTAAGGCCTCGTTGTCTTCTGTCCTCGTTTGTGCTATTATCTTTATGGTAAGTTATTAGAAATAACACAGCCTATAGAAACACTTTTTTAATAGAATACAGAAATTATGACTCCTAACTTGCGAACTTTCTGTTATAAACATCTTACAATCAAGTAGATACTACTTGATTGTAAGATGTTTATAACAGAAAGTTCGCAAGTTAGGTTTGTACCTTTGAAATCGAACTGTCAGTCTATCACTATAGACTTAAATTCTCATACTTGGAATATGTTCAAACAAGGCGAAGAATTCATGTATTCAAGATGGCGGCATTTGTATAGCCAAACTAATACAAACTATATGACCACGGGAATAGAACTTATATTCCTATATTAAATGTTTTACTTTCCTTTTCTCCGAAAACGATCATATCTTCCAATGGCCCCGTTGGTGGTAAATAGACCTACTAAGTCCATAAAGTTTTTTGAGACCTATTAAACCCACAAACTGATAGGTTTTTTAACAGTATGAGAAGTAGTAGTCAAAAACTATCAGTAGGTTATAATTTTGTAAATTTATAGTAAGTAGATGTAGTTTTTTTTATAAATTTTCACAAGTATCAAGACCGCCCAGACGTTTTCTGGTACTGGTACTACTTTAACTTCGTCGTTGGCAATGGTATTCTGAGTCTACTTCCAATAAGTGGCAAACCCGTCGCGATGTTAATAAGACTTATATATTTTAAGTTAAATATTATGTTTATAAGTCGTATATTTAATTAACTTTTTTATTATTACAGTTTGACTTCAAGATATTCCCACGTCTCTGGCGCAGTAGCAAACCAGACTTTGTAGTAGTGAGCGCTACATTCTTGGTGACCGTATTCTGGACCGTAGAGATGGCTATCTTAACCGGTATAGTGGGGAACCTCGCCGTACTTCTATACTGCTGCGCTTGTCCATCGCTTGATATACACACCGTTAAGGTTTGTATTGTTATTATATCTACTTATACTTTACTGCTTATAGTGTTTTATGTAAATACAATGAAAGAAAAAAAATAACAAAATGGCGTATATATATATGAAATTGTACATATGTATACCGTAGGTAGGATAAACATTTTTGAAAAATTAAATTAGGAGTTACAGCCTTCGATTTGGTGATTTTACAAGCGCTGTGATGATATTTATGTGGCTATAGATAATAATAAAAATATATAGATATATTTGTATAGACAATGACTAACAGTCCGTCGCTTGATATACATTGTTTAGTTAAGTAACGTGTTAGTTATTGGTCACTCAATACTTCTATCTGACTATGGACATTTTTTTTTCATCTCCCAAAGTCGAAAGTTAACTTTACTGTTGTTCAATATCCAGCGTAGGAATATATAAGCTCCTTGATAGTTCTAAATACCATCGGTATTTATTTAAAACACGTTGCTTTAAATTAAACGTGTTGAAAGTTTAAACCATGGCAGTATTCATGTTTTAGTTCTCACTTTTTGTTTTGGTTTATGTGGACGGCCATCTTTTGTTAGTTTGAAATTGCAAAGGTGACTTGTGACGGCACCTATATTTTATACAAATTGTAGGAAAAGAAGTAAAGTTTTGGCGATTATTTATTATTATTAAACGCTTCAATTAGGTCCCTGGTTCGAATCCCGGTGTGTACCAATGAGTTTTTAATTTAAGAATTTATGTACATTTGTTTGACAACACCACTATAGTCCCTCAGAGAGCACGTTAAGCTGTCGGTCCCGGTTTCACTATACCAACTTGTGAAACTGTTTATAGATGGGTTATTAAGTCTATTCAAAGCATCGCGACGAGTTAGCCACTTGTTCGGTGTAGACTCATACCATCGGCTACGACGAGGTGGGATTAAAACCCCTCCGCTGGGTACCCTGGGACCGTCTAGGCGGTCTCGGGCGCCGTAAGGCACTCGTGAAGATATATATATATAAGTTCTATCCAGTTAATTATAGAGTTAAAATTCCAATGTTCCACACAAGTTTAAACTTGCGAAGAATTTGTGTATTCCAAGATGGCGGCATTATTATAGCCAACCTAATGCAGACTATATAACCTTTGGAATAGAACTTATATTTCCATATTATAGTTTACGTAACGTCTTGTCGTGTTTAGCGGTTAGAAACTAATAAGGCCTCAGTTCTATTCCAATGGTTATATAGTCTGTATTAGGTTGGATATAATAATGCCACCATCTTGGAATACACAAATTCTTCGCAAGTTTAAACTTGTGTGGAACATTGGAATTTTAACTCTATAATTAACTGGATAGAACTTATATATATATATATCTTCACGGGTGCCTTACGGCGCCCGAGACCGCCTAGACGGTCCCAGGGTACCCAGCGGAGGGTACCCTATATATTTGTATTTGGTTGCCTATAAAAATGCCGCCATCTTGCAATACACGAATTCATTTAGTTAAATAGGTCGTTCTCCATTGAGGTGGATTTCCCTACAATATGTTGTTTTGCTCAGGTGCCGGGCGTAGGAGAGTGCAACCGCGTGGTGCCCGCGCTGTCGCTCATTTACCTAAATATCGAACAGTTCTGCAGCAAAGTGTCGCGCTCCAACACCGCTCTGGTGTTTGTGGACTGCTCCAGACTACAAATCTTGGACTACTGCGCTGTGCAGGTATGTACATTTGTATTTTTTAAAATTTTCTTTAAACACACATTGCTCTAGTTTCAAACTAAGCTCTAGGCTTGTACTATGTGTACCAGAAACAACGATACAATACATATTATATTTTATAAATACCCAGACTATGACAAACTGTACAGAAAAATGTTCTATTTTTATTTTTGCCATGGGTGGGAATCGTGGTATGGGTGGGAATCGAACCCATTACTAGGGACACGGTATCGAATAGAAAGTATCGATACAGTACTCATGAGTAGTATCGAATAAAAGGTATCGTAAAAGTATCGAAAGCAAAGTATCGATACCTAGAAGTATCGAGTATTTTTTTAGGGCCTTGTAAAAGAATCGATACCGCAAAGTATCGATTATTTTTTAGTGTCACTACCCACGACCTCCGGATACAAAGTCAAAATATACAACAATTAATATTAAATATTTATTTCTTCATGTTTTTTAGGTCCAATTGCTTGTTAATTTAAAGTGGTTTTTTTATAATAAATGTTATAAGCATTATAACGGTATAATAATATAATTGAAGCATTCCCTAAAATAAATGAATTCGTTTCACAGAGTCTAGAAATGCTAGTAAAGAAATTCAATACCAACGGCCAAAAGTTGATTTTATACAACGCGTCGCTAGAAGTGACCTCTCGCCTATCTCACTCTGGCTGGGCGGACGAGAGGCAGCTGAACGCTACCACCGAGGCTGATGCTTTGGGAGACGGCACCGCCATCGGTAACCATGGAGACCATGACCAAGATCCGCTGCTTAAATATGTTACTGTTGAAAATAGCAAAGATGAAAAATAGACATATTAGTTAAGGCTAAACGTGAGATAGCTTTTTCCGATAGATGGCGCTTATAAAGACGTTGCGGAAACTAACGACATTGGGTGGTTTCATAGTCATTTAGTTTAAGGAACCACAAGTGAACAACTGATTATGTATCAGCATCGAATTTATATTGTTAAGTTCATAAATTAATGATAGATATTTCCGGTAGATGACGCTTTTAATGTTATCAAGGAAGCTTAGCTAAATTAAACAGCTACTCAAAACAGTTAAACCCTTAACAATATTAAAGAAAATTCATAGAAATAATATAAAATGTTAATAATGATTAATTCTAATTAATCATTAGTTTTTCAATCATGTAGTTTTTCCGCTAGAGAGCGCTTTTAATGAGAAGACAAATATGTGAAAAATTAGATAATCATTTATTTTAAGGGTTCTCATGTGAACGGTATAGAAAGCTAAAAGGACATAGTTTAGCGGTCGATTAGTTATTCGTCCATAATAAATAATTATTTTTTGTTACCTGACAACCCTCAAACTTATTATTAGAAAACATAATTGATCGTTTCAGTTAAAATTGTGTTTCGTCCCTTAGAAATTAAAATTTCTCTCTTTTTTTGAATTAACAGGGTATATCATTGGGAGGACCACTCAAGTATGTTTCTATAGGTAAACAATATAAAAGAGGACACTAATTGCAACCTATCAAAGTCTTAAAAGAACTTTACTCTTTTAAGATTTGATAGGTTTCTCGCTAGATGGCGCTTTTCAAAACTTCGCGGAAACTAAAAAAATAGGGCTTAAACCGATTCTCAAGTCTACGTGGACTATAAAATAAATCACAGGTTCTAAAGTTATTAATTTGGCAGTTTTGGCTATATTAAAGCAAACTGAGAAATTAATCATTTTAACAGCCATTTATTTTGCTGTTGCTAAATCGGAATTAAAATATTGAGATTATTATTTATATATTGCTTCAGGTTTGGTTAAAACTTGGGGTCATTAAAAGATGTGATCGTATACCTATATGTTAGGTAAAATGTTCTTAAGTTTATTTTTTATTAATTAAGAAAACATCGCGACGAGCTAGCCACTTGTTTGATGTAGAATCATACCATCGGCTACGACAAAGTGGGATTAAAACCCCTCCGCTGGGTACCCTGGGGCCGTCTAGGTGGTCTCAGGCGCCGTAAGGCACCCGTGAAGATGTGTATATTTGTGTGTATATGTATATAATTTTTGTATTAGTATCCTATATCACCTAGCTTCGTTGAATCTTTAATATATTATTTTTAAGTTTTGTCAAATAACATTTTTGATATTATTTGTAAATATTTGTTTAAACGACTGTCTGTACCAAAATAAAATAAAGTAAGTATAAGAATGTCAAAATCTATTTTGATAACCATAAAGTTTATATTATACTCCGTAAAATGTAGCTTGATCGATGACAGCTATTATAACATTTATTGCTAGTGATGTGACGCTGTCTATACTAAATATCGATTGATTTAGAGACAATAAATTAATAATTAATATAGGACACTCTTCCAGCAATAGTGAGTCTGAAAATGATGACATTGACTTAGGCTGAGCAGTATTAAATGAATACAATGAGGATCAGTAAAGTTAAATCAAATTCAATAAAACTAGTATCAATAAAATCCTCGTTGATCCTCATTATTTAGATAATAATTACTGCAATATTGTACTTGTGTAAGATATTAAACTATATTTACAATATAATAATTTATTATTTTTCAATTCTTTTCTATCCGCCTATATATCATATTAATAAAATTGAAAAATCGAATTTTAGCTATTTGCCCAACCCTAGTAAGTTTAAAAAGCAACCTGTCAAAGAAAATATTAAACTCTTATGCTTTGAAATAAAAAGTCAATAAATGATAATTCTGTGGATTTTCTATAATTTGATAAAATACGTAATTTAGTAAGTATTTTGTTAAAAAATATCGTGATTATTCTTTTTTTCCTACAAAAAATAAATAAGAAGGAACTGTCTTTTTAAACGCAGTGGCTTGAATGTTCAAATGTTGGAAGTATGAGAATATCAACTTTATGGTGATAGCCAGACAGTTGAATTTTTAAAATATAAATTTGCGATTTTTTTGCTCATCTCCCCTGGGGGTTCATTGTAAGATAATATACCATAAATTTCGCAAACCAGTTTAATACTTTAGAAGATGTTCTTTTTATCTATTACCATAGAGTTGAAATTCCCATAATTACGTCATGTTCAAACAAGACGAAGATTTCGTGTATTCAAGATGGCGGCATTTCTATAGCCAAACTATATAAACTTTTGACCAACGGAATAGAATTGATATTCACATATTTAATTTTGAGGCCTCTGGGCTAAACGGTTTGTCGTATTATAATAAACATTCCATTTAGATGTAATGAATCCTGTTATGTTTAGTATAGAATTAAGTAGAACCAAAATACTTTGAGAATTATATAAGACTTGTGTAAATATTAGGTATTATTACTATAATTATTATAATATAAAACATACAAAATTTTAGTTGAGGTGTATAAATACATATTGCTATTTTTACTCTATTTCTCAGGTCGGGCATAAAATTGTTAAATTTTCATTTCACATAAAATTACACTTTATAAAATGCAATTCTATTTATTTTACGGTGAAAATAAATGTAAAGGTTTTAGAAGTTTTGCTGTAACCAACAGTTAGTGTGATATTTACAATAATCCTCATAGGTGTTTTGTAGAACGAATCCCATTTATTGTATGTTATTATTAAAATTAATATAACCTATCTATGCTAATATTATAAATGTGAAATTTTGTACGTTTGTTACCCAATAACTAAAACGCCTGAACCAATTTGTATGAACGTAGCAGTATGATGTTTTGAAATTTAGGGTAGGTATAATCTATGAATTCAAATTCTAGGCGGACTAATACTTAAGTAATTATTATACATAATTAAAGTGTTATTCAAAAATAAAAGTGTTATAAATATTATGTTTTTTACTATTTTATTACTCTTAGGCTGAGTTCCACCAAAGTTTTAACTTTAATCGGTACATTAACAGAAAGTTTATTTTGGTGCAACTCAGCCTTACTATGACTATTACTACCAATCGGGATAGATTCCCAGTCAATACTTGGAACGGTAATGTATTTAAAGATATAACTATCCCAATTGGTTTCCAAAAGAGCACAGCTTAAATCGTGGAGATAAAATAGGGAGGTGCCCATGGCCCTTAAATCGCCTTTCCAGTTTTGAGAACAGAAGATGAATTTAAAATAAAGTGAGAACAAAAGGAAATCACTGATGTTCGGATTAATAGTCGTTGCTAAGCCAGTGCTTAGCACGATCCACTGCTTAGAACTGTCAAAGTGACAGTAATTTCTATAATAGTCGGTGCTCCGAGCGGTGGCTCAGGCTAAAGCTTGAGCCGTTGCTCGGCTAAGCATTAGTCTCGATATTCCTTTACTTAAGTCGTGCTCAGCGTTAGATTCTTCATGTTAGTCTGATATTTTTAAGTTTCTGTTGATTACGTAAAAAATAAATTTCTTGTCGTTTTAAAAATATTATTATATTATTTTTCTTTTATTTCTTGTGTGTATTTTATAATTTATTCATACAAAATCCATGATTCCTTCTGTGCCAGTGCAAATTATACATTTTATATTATAAAACTTCAACAGTAGAAGTTCCACGGAAATGCATTTTTCAGCAAGCATTGGCTTGAGGCGATGCTTTGCTTAGCTGCGTCAATTTACTCGACTATTATAGTGCGAAGTGGTTGCTCGGCTAAGCATCGTTTGAGTATTACTTTCGTGAGCATGACTTGAGCCAGTGCTTAGCCATGACTATTAATCCGAACATGAGCTTTGATTGGTTGAAGTGAACTATATGTAAATGTAAGTGTTTACAATATTTGAACACGAATTAGTGTTGATGTGTGCGTAATTAGTGTTTTTCTTATCGTGCATTTTGGCAGATATATTGATGAGTGCACTGTACCCGTCCCTCAAAATTTGACAGACTTTTTTGTGTTAAATATGAGCGCTGCTGCTATGGCGTCTCTCCCCGTGACCGCGTTGCTCTAAGTAGCTGCCCATCCAAGACTCATTCCATTACTTACGTGTATTGTAAACCTTATAAATGTAGTTTATTTAATTATTATAGTACCTATATATACCTAGGTGTATAGCATAGTGTTATAACTTAGAACAAATTGCGCGGAACATAAGTTACTGATTTAAGTTGCTACCTATGCCCCTTACTATACTTATTTGAATTGTATATTGAAATTAGGCGTATTATAATGGAGAAGTACATTGCACTAAGCGAAAGGGGTCGTGTTAATCGGCACAGAACGGGAGAATTGGTAAAAGTGTCCCTTACGCTGTCGTACCATAGATTTGAAGAAACGAAACACAATGTTTTGAATAGAAATATGAGATTTTTTAAATGGTTACAACATCTCAACAAAACATATACCTAGTAATTTAACTAAAAACTGAACACAACTAAAATTCGCAAATTTAATGAAGATAAACGTTGTACTTTAAGCCTTATGAGTACATTTTTATACTTATAATTCTGATAATCAGTCAAAAATAACGTAAATTGTTAATTAACATACTATCCCCTGATACAATTATCCTTACAAAGTATCAATATTTTTAATTAGCTGAATATTCTTTATGTTTCAAGAATGACCATTAGCTAAGCAGTCCTAAATTTTCATTATGATAACATTTTCATTGTTTGTGGCCATATTTTAGTATGATCCACCCTGAATAGAAATAAATAAACCGTCAACATAGCGATGTGTGCATTGCGTTAATGGGGTTAATTGTACCGCGGGTATTTATATTAATCTGAGTGTTTGCCCCACTATTTCTTTAAAAAGAGTAAGGTACAATCACAGAGTTGTTTCTCAAAATTTGGTTGACTTCTCTGGGTTTTAATCTTTAAGTTTTTTATATAACTATATATCAGGATATAAAGTAGTATTTTAAACTCTGTATATATATTTCTACTAAATTCCTAAATGTTACTTTCTCAGATGTCTGTGTCGTCCTGTGTTCGTTAACTTTTAGCCCTTGTGACGTCAATCCTAATTTGTGCTGTACCCCCGTTTCTTTTTATACTAATACAGTTTTTCTAAAATAGAAGACTCTAATGTAACTTTGTAATAACTATTTTAACTCCTTAGTGATAGTGCCTTTTCATAACTAGATACTGGCAAAATTCGCGAAAAGCGAGAGAATTTACAAAAATGAATTTGAATTGAATTAATTGTTGTCATCAATAAGTGCTTACGCTATTTATAAGTAGTACTCAATCGACGAGTAATCTCAAATGAGAGACACTTTATTTTCCATTTTCGATAGATCGATGTGTCGATGGGTATTTCATGTGGCTCGAGAGAGATCGCTATTTCGTGATTATACTCACTGACTCGTATATAGCCATTGACGTAAATAGTAAGGACGGGCCATAGATATAAATATCAAGATAGGCCCTTCCATACAAAAACCCAACGATTTTTTGTCAATAAAGTACCAACTAGCGCCACTAGCGGTAAGAATTTGAACTAATACTTAGAAGATGTGACGTTGTAAGGGCGTACCAATTTAATTAGCTATTTAACTTTTCATTTTCATAGTTTATTTTTATGTTTCCATTTTTTTTTTCATAAATATGTGGATATGACTCAGGTGTTTGTATATCGATATGTATGTTTATCAATTAGTCTGTCTATAAATCTACATCTTGGCGTCAAATATAGAACTAATCACCCGACTGACTTGAAATTTGGAATAGTTATAAATATTGTTAACCCATACATACATATCATCACGGGTGCCTTACGGCGCCCGAGACCACCTAGACGGCCCCAGGGTACCCAGCGGAGGGGTATTAATCCCACCTCGTCGTAGCCGATGGTATGAGTCTACACCGAACAAGTGGCTAGCTCGTAGCGATGTTTTGAATAGACTCAATAACCCATCTATAAACAGTTTCACAAGTTGGTATAGTGAAACCGGGACCGACAGCTTAACGTGCTCTCCGAGGCACTATAGTGGTGTTGTATACCCACATTCATCCAAAATGGTATAAGTCATAGTCACTTATAGGCTCGAGTGAAAAAGGGTGTAAAAAGAAAAATAAATAAATTTGGGACAAATTAGGTCATGTGGGGTGTCGCCTTAAAAAAATAACCATCATTGATGAATATTATTTACTTTGCAGTATTATATAGCAATATATTAAAAATTCAATAATGTTGGTATATTAAAAGGAGTTTAAGGTTACTCCAAAAACATCATCTCTAAAACATACAGAATGAGCTTCTGGCGAAATAATAAAATGTCCTAATTTAATAATTTATCTTAAAAAAGTTTTTTTCCAAGTTTTTCTTTCTCTTTAAACTGGTTTTCAAGAAAGTAATATTTAAAATCTAAGTTTGTGTCTATATATTTTTATTTACAAAGCTGACAGTGGCAGTTTCCGGCCAATCTTTCTATATAATACGAGTCCATACTTCCCTTCGTATATCATTAGCAGGAAATCTTTAAAAAAAACCTTTAGAAAAAAAAAACTATTGTTTTAGAACCGCAACTTTAAACCCCCAATAAAAATCGTATATATTTTAATACAGCTTTATGTTTTATTATGAAGCAAAAATGCGCATCTATGCTTCATTTTCATCTATGTGTTATATATCAAAACTTTTTCTAAAATATATCATCACGGATGCCTTACGGCGCCCGAGACCGCCTAGACGGCCCCAGGGTACCCAACGGATGGGTTTTAATCCCACCTCGTCGTAGCCGATGGTATGAGTGTACACCGAACAACTGGCTAGCTCGTCGCGATGTTTTGAATAAACACAATAACCCAGATATGTTTAGTGGCATTTTAAAGAGTTTCTTTAAAATCCGAATATCCCGTATAATTACTAATATCTTAGCCCTCTGTATAAAAATAAATATTTTAATAGCCTATACATAGCGAGGAAGGCTACATATAGGTTATTTTTTATTTATTGTTATACAAGTGGTTAAGATATACGTAACAGGTTAAACAGGAGTTATAACACAAAAACAATTTTTCATATCGGACTAGTAGTTCTTGAGATTAGCGCGTTCAATCATAATACAAACAAAATCTTCAGCTTAAGAATTTAAGTATAGATAATCATAACTTTTATTAAAGTTTCATACTTTTTCATTCGAATTTTGTTTGAGACATATCTTATTGTATTCAGTATAAGTATTCTAGGCGTTAAAATATGTAACGTCATTACAAGGTTAAGTCGTTGATAATAATATCTCTATACAATGAAATTGAATTGAATGAAACATAACCTAAATATATTTTTTTAACATTTAAATATGAAATTTTCGACTATCCGATGATAAGAAATATTGTCTTTCTTTTTGTTGAACATTGTCGAGTAATTTGTGCAACGTTTTACTACACAATGCGGGATCTTCTCCTTACTATTTACGTCAATGGGACGGGCCTCAAACATGTTTCTTAAGTACTAAAACATTGGTGCTAAAAAATCAATTTAGCACCAACGATACGTCAGTCTGTGTCAAGCAGCTGCAGCGAAAAGTACTCTAAATAACTTACCAAGGTCCCGTATTGTGTAGTAAAACGTTGCACAAATTACTCAAAACAAAAAGAAAGACAATATTTCTTATCATCGGATAGTCGAAAATTTCATATTTAAATGTTAAAAAAATATATTTAGGTTATGTTTCATTTGTTCAATTTCAATGTATGGAGAGATTATTATCAATAACTTAACCTTGTAATGACGTTATATATTTGAAAGCCTAGAATACTTATACTGAATACAATAAGATATGTCTCAAACAAAATTCGAATAAAAAAACGCTAAACTTTAATACAAGTTATGATTATCTATACTTATAATAGTAAGCTGAAGATTTTGTTTGTCTGGATGTTTGTGTTATGTTTGAACGCGCTAATCTCAAATCTACTAGTCCGATTTGAAAAAATATTTTTATGTTAAAACTCCTGTTTAGCCTGTTACGTATATCTTAATCCTCTGTATAAAAAAAAATAAAAAAATAGCCTATACGTAGCCTTCCTCGCTGTGTATAGGCTATTAAAATATATTTTTTTATACAGAGGGCTAAGATAGATAATTATACGAGATATTCGGATTTTAAAGAAACTCTTAGAAAAAGTTTTGATTGTATAACAGATAGATGAAAATGAAGCAAAGATGCGCATTTTTGCTTCATAATAATAAAACATAAAGCTGTAATAAAATATATACAATTTTTATTGGGGATTTAAAGTTGCAGTTCTAAAACAATTGGTTTTTTTTTCTAATAGTTTTTTTTTAAAAGATTTCCTGCTAATGATATATGAAGGGAAGTATGGACTCGTATTATACAGAAAGATTGGCCGGAAACTGCCACTGTCAGCTTTGTAAATAAAAAAATATAGACACAAACTTGGATTTTAAATATTAATTTCCATTCTTTGAGGGTAACCCGAAGACTGTAGACGCGCGTGTCTATTACAGTTATCAAATTAAATTTTATTGAATATTATTGTGCAAAAGTGTACTAATTTTGTAGAATAAGCATTCGTTTAGTAATATTAAGTGTGAGAAGTGTAGTATTTACGCAGTGATCTTGGTGTTTGTGCTATCTCAACGAATTCCTTTATCTTCAGTAAAATGGCGGTACCCATTTTACTGTTGATTATTTCTTCCTTCTTCACTTGACACTGGAGTATACCGTATGTTTACATATGGTCATGTGGCCATTCCTAATTCTAACCTAATCCTTTCCCTATTCCTTTCCATCCTATTATCCCACTTTTACCGTACAATATTTAAAAAAAAAATCTACCCACAACTTGTCATTTGCAAAATTATGCTTAAAATGTAGACGGCCATTTAGGTAAAAATAAGAGGAATATTAATTTCTTGAAAACCAGTTTAAAAAAAAAGTTTTTTAAGAAGGTCATTCTGTATGTTTTAGAGATGATGTTTATGGAGTAACCTTAAACTCCTTTTAATATACCAACTTTATTGAATTTTTAATATAAGTTATTATATTGCGATATACTATTGCAAAGTAAATAATATTCATCATAATGGTTATTTTTCCGTTGTTGTTCGGTACTGTTGGCTCACGGTATCCATTATCGCTCTTTGTGTTAGAGTAAACTACTTCTAACACAAATAATTTTCATTTAACGGGAGCTAAACTGTACCTAATTTAACTATATATTAATGTTTTATAAATAAATATATTAATGTTTTATAAATAAATACCTTTCAGGTGACACCCCACATGACCCAATTTATCTCAAATTTATTTATTTTTCTATTTACACCCTTTTTCACTCGATCCTATAAGTAACTATGACTTATACCATTTTGGATGAATGTGGGTTAACAATATTTATAACTATTCCAAATTACAAGTCAGTCAGACGATTAGTCCTCGAGATATTTGACGCTAAAATGTAGATTCATAGACTAATTGATAAACCTACATATCGATATACAAACACCTGAGTCATATCCACATATTTATGAAAAAAAAACGGAAACATAAAAATAAATTATGAAAATGAAAAATAATAGTTTGGCTAATTTAATTGGTACGCCCTTACAACGTCACATCATACTAAGTATTAGTTCAAATTCTTACCGCTAGTGGCGCTAGTTGTCACTTTATTGAAAAAATCGTTGGGTTTTTGTATGGAAGGGCCTATCTTGATATATGATATATATATCTATGTATATAGCAATATCTATTTTAAACAAAATATATCAATAGCCATACAAAAAGGTACAGAGGCTTTACAGCTTTCGTACATATATAAAAATAACGCACATCGCATGCAAATTGGGTGACGGTGAACGTTGTACAGGCTCGATTGAATCTATAACTGTATCGTCCTTATTGGTTACAAAAATGCACAGTAATTTTAAACCCTATGCCTATGTAAAGATATAAAGATATTTAAATTTAAATAAATATATCAAAAAATCATGACATCTATTAGCTAGTAGAAATAAACTGTCTAGAAACTCTGCTAAAAAGGCTCAGCTATTAGACAACAGGTGGCGCGATTGGATCAATATCCGATTAAATGTTTTATTCAATGAGCATAGTGTTTGACTATTCTAGAACTTTCTCTGCACAAAATATAATAATTCATGGGGGCATAATAATTCAAGGGGACATAATCAAATATGATAACGATGCTTTTTTTAATTTAATGTGTGTAGTATATTATATTTTATTAAATGTTATTTTAGGCGGAAGACTTCCCTATGCCGACCAGTCGGTTTCGTTTCCACCAGCCATACAAATGTAAAAACTACAGGGACTAGTCATGATTCGATTTTAGTCTGTGTATTAGTCGTTCAGTTTTAGTCGGTTTACTGGTTTTTACAACGATTTATTGCCGAGGTCGTAATTTCCTTTCAGGGTGCGGTTACAAAATGAACGGCTGTTTTTTTTTACTAAAAAGGTACAAGGGCCTTTACCGGGAAGCCACATCGACAAACCGATCGACGATCGATGGATATAATTGTATTGGAAATATTGTCTATAGGTAGAACTCGATCGCCGAGAAACGTCAAATCACATTCATTTAATTTTCGCTATCGATCGATCAACGTGGCGATCGGAATTTCATGTGGCTTCCCCGTAGAACCCCCCTTTTATTAAAATAGACTCGTAATAAAAATTCGTCTTTGTCATCGCTTATTTCATAACCGCATCATTTAGTCGGCATAGTGAAAGCCCATTCTTGGACTATGGACGTATGCTTACCACCAGGTGGGTACAGAGTTACATGATATGCTCATATAACCTATTACTTTGTCGTCCTCATTCATGGAGGCTGTAGAGCGGCTTACTAAAAGGAAGGTTGAGTCACATGGCACGCTATTATAATGAAGCGGCCGGCGGTAGCAGACCACCTACATAGTCCATGAATGGAGACGGCTGATATTATAAGAGCAGGTCATGTGACTCTGTGCCTACTTGTTGGTAAGCAGATCAACTGAGTCCATGAATGGAGACGACTAATATTATGAGAGCAGATTATGGACTCCGCATCTAGTGGTAAGCAGACCTACAAAGTCCATGAATGGGGGTGGGGCAGGCAATACATTGTTGTTTAATAACATAATGAATTTACAATTACGATTTAAATAAAACAATTAAAATTTGCACAAATTCGGAAATATCGAAAAATGAAACGAATACCTAGATGTTATATTTTAAATTACCGATTATTGTTTATTAAATATTGAATTATACTGGGTGATATTTTTACCAATGTTAATAATATTTTTAGGCATTGAAATTGTATTCTCAAATTTTCTATCAGACCGGGCTATACGAGTCCTCGTTGATGGTATGACCTCGGGTCGCGAAACCATTAACGCAGAGGTACCCCTTGGATCCTTGGATCTGTGCTATCCCCTACTCTGTGCTTGCTGCATCTGATTTGACGGCAAAAAAGACCCCTTTTCTCGCTTACCCTCCCTTCAGAGCACACAATTACCATTGTCTCCAACTCTCGATATCCTGGTATTAGAAATACGCTCCGATCTAATCCACCGCAACTATTTTGAGAGCATTGCAAAGACAGCAAGTAGGAAGCTCGGCATAATTAATAAGGTGCGATGATATTTTACTTCTCGACTCAGGTATCTGATTTATAAAGCTCAGATACGGCCATGTGTGGAATATTGTTCGCATCTTTGGGGTAGATCTGCCAAATACTTGCTGCAAGCTCTCGTCTGCAGAAGCGTGCATCAAGAGTTATCGAAAGGAAAGAGCTCACACGGACACTACAGCCATTGCAGCTTCGCAGAGATCTAGCGTCGTTGAACGTATTTTATCGCCTTTATCATGGAGATAGCTCTGAAGAACTTTTTCATGTCATTCCTCCTTCAATCAATACGGTGCAATCAACAATGGTTACGTAGATCCTAATTATCTTCTCCACAATTTTCTGGTGTAAAATATTTTTTTGCAGGACCCTAAGACTCTAACGATTAAAACAAGACCATTAGCAGACCGGTCCCATGGATAGATTTTGAGCTACAGGTAGTTTTAGTAAAAAAATCACAAAAAGTCAAATAAAAAATAAAAATAAATTAAAAAAAAACCTTGAGGCCAAGGTCAATATATTGGGCGGGGGTAGGTAGCAGACTATCACTAGTTTCTACCCTAGGCGTATGTACAGCTCCCTTCCAAACACCCTGTATATATATTTTTTTTAATTCATAAAAACATATTTACGTCCCAATTTTTTCCCGCTGCGTCAATCTATTTTTCTTTAGTGATAGGACCAATAGGAAATCTTAAAAACAATATTTATATTTTCTCTGAAAAAAATATTATTTGATTAAATAAAAGAAATAAAAAGTCATAAATATATCGCAATACCATAATTATTGCGATGAAACAAGAAAATATTCTCGAAATTAAAAAAATGCAAAATAATATAATGATTAAAAATAATATAGTTTTTTTTAATAAATAAACTTTTCCCAGATCTAATTTAGTAGCGAGTATGGAGTTTTCCAATAGTTATTATTTAACGCAACAGATGGCGTTTAGTCGCTATCTAGAAAAATTGTCAAAATAGTTAGCGGTAATATAAAAATTACAACCAAAATTTAGGGTAAATAGGAAAACAAATACTTCCGCAAATTTGAAGTGAGAGATCGCCGTAGACATAGCGTAACTGCACAATTAACCTTTTTTTTTGAGTGAGTCGAGAACATTTTACCGACATCAAACGACGCCGATTAAACGTAAACTTGTTTATATATTGTATATGGCCATTATGACCATGTATTTTGGCAGAGGGGTAATCTTGTTTATGCTCCATCCATTGGTTATATTATCGAAGATACAAGTCACACAAGTATATTATACAGTCACACAAAAATGTATTTATAAAAAAGTTACTTTTCGTGCTTTTGCATTTTTATTAACGATAAATTTGTAAATCTACTTTGCGACAATGTTGATATAAGAAAGTTTTGAATTATTTTTAGTTTAGAAAATTACCTTCCGCTGTGTGCTACCGTGACTGGAAGTATCAGGTAAATCCTCAGTGCTGTGGACAGATTTGGGAATACTGAACTTAATTTATTCGTAAACAAGTACTTAATGAAAAATTTCCAAATCATCAATAAACATCGGTAATAATTCGATTTCATTAGAGAGCTCGAACTTTTCGACATCTGAAGAGCCAGCATGGCAAAGTTTATTTTCTAAACTAGCTGTGCTCGCGACTTCGTCCGCGTGGAATAGTTATTTTTTTATCATATAAACTTTCATCCCCTATTTTATCCCCTTGGGGGTAGAATTTATCAAAATCCTTTCTTAGCGGATGCCTACGTCATAACATCTACCTGCATGCCAAATTTCAGCCCGATCCGTCTAGTGGTTTGGGCTGTGCGTTGATAGATCACTATGTCAGTCAGTCACCTTTGAGTTATATATATTTAGATTATTCTTTAATACATATTTTTTGTGTATCTTGAACCGTTTTCACGGCGCACGCAACGGAAGGCTTCAAAGATGAAATAATTTCTCCCGTTTTTTACACATTTACCACTATATCTTTGCTCCTATTGGTCGTAGCGTGATGTTATATAGCCTATAGCCTTCCTCGATAACTGGACTATCCAACACAAAAAGAATTATTCAATTCGAACCAGTAGTTTCGGAGATTAGCGCGTTCAAACAAACAAACAAACTCTTCAGCTTTATAATATTAGTATAGATTATAACAATATGCCTACCCGGAATGCCTACGCGGTGCGATGCGGTTATTAAACTTATAAAAAATACAAATATATATATATAAATTCGAAGGACCTGCGATAGCTCAGTATGTTCATGAATGTTGGGTTGTAAAAAGAACACCGGTAAACCCTATCGACTGATAAAGGAGAAGAAATGGAAGGACTCACCAGTATCCTGAGTTTGTTCTGCACAAAACCATCCAAATAGCAGAGTAATCAAGCTTCACATTCTATATTCCTCAAAAAGTGCAGATGCGGGTGCGGTTTCAATAAATGCGTAATTTTCAAAATATAATGCAGTTCTACATGCTACGAAGCAGTAAGCGAAGCAGCAGACTTCCACTTGGCCGAATAACGTGTCACTAGACCTCCAGCCAATTAGAGGCCACGCGCGTCACGTCAGGTATGGCGATCGGATTGGTCAATAAGTTAATAGCGAGAATTCAAATTAGTAAGGCGTCAACCGTAAGCGCATACCGGCGCGAACAGTGCTTTTTTTTTTGTATCCGAGTCCAAATCCTTCCACTGTTAAAATTTTTGAAAAAATGAAAAAAATGCATTATTTTGATTCAAAAGTTCTTCGAAACAACGTCTTACTTTTGAAGTGCCTTGCTAACTATATTTATCTTGCTTAAAATTTCAAACCAAATACGCAGAGAGCAGATTTAAATTCGAATGACTTAATTTTTGCCAGTAATATTTCTTGACTGCGCTATCTTTGCTCCTATATAATATATGGTAAACAAGGCACTTTTTCCAGTTCAAAACGTAGAGCTTTTACTGCTTCAACTCTGCTCTCCCATCCGTATTCTGGCCCGAAGCTTCTCTGGGATATTTCGAATATTCTCATGGACTTTCGCCGCCATCAGATTGTCTTTGTGGCCCACATCCGCATGATGTTTCGGCAGACACTCATCCACAAGGATAAGAGGCGCTACTAACTCATGTTATGGTGGGAGAAACCCTCTGATCCCATGCTTGTCTATGAACTGAATACCAACACGGTTTGCGGTCTAGTTCGACACATATGGTCTCGTTCAATATATAAGATAGACTTAAAATTGGCACTTCTTCAGCAAGTATTTGTTAACGTGCTGTTGACACATAAAAAACTTCATAATTTTCTTGCACAATTGAAAAGACGTTTACAATTCCAAATTTACGCCCGGCACCAGCCGTAATATGGGCGCAGGGTCTTTGAGAGAGCGCCGGTGCCGCGAGCGACGTATCTTTGGAGGTGTCGCATTAGAGGGCGCTCGGCGCCCCCTTAGATCTGGCGCCCGTGTGCGCCGCACACCCTGCACTATAGGTAAAGCCGCCTCTGAAAAGGTAATGCTGTCAGCATCTTGGGGACCATGCCACAGGACATACTTGTAGATATTAGAGTAGATATTAATTTATATTTGTTTATATTCAATAAAGACTTTCCATTGATAAAATAATATCTGTACTCGTACATCAGTCAAATTTCACAAATCTGATATTTGTATTTTAAAAAAGTATATATAATAAGTAAATACCTATATGTGTAGGTGTAGGTACCTACTATTAGTATTACTATTAGATTAGTCCTCGATTTACTCCCCACATATCGCCACCTTAAGGAACAAGGGCTTTCACGAATTGGTATTCCTTTTATCGAGAATTATCTATATTTGGATATATTATAATAAAACTGCAAAATTAGTTCTCATCATCTTGTTTATATTTTGACAATACTTTTTCACAATGACTATTACATTCGTAATCCTTGACATCCTCCCGAGGGATAAATTATAGTTACCTAACTGTTATAAAAACTAAAAACAAAATATTGTGTGTAACTCATAAACAACTACTTGCCTACTTATATAACAGTCATTCATAAGATTAACATAAAATAATTAAATTAAACAAACCTATGTTTTATATATCGAAAACCCTACAGAAAAATAATAAGGTTCTTCTTTTAAATAACTATACGCAGGGTGATTGGTCAAACTTACACGTTACTACGTCAAAAATCTAGCAGGTGGTTTTATTACACGGCCTGATCTGGTAGTAGAAGTTGCTGATCCTGGTATTGTATTATGTGGTAATCTTACCTGGTTCTGATCGAGGTCACTCCTAATGTCAGAATTACTTGCGTCTGGGAGATTATTTAACCATTCCTGTGAAACAAAAGAAATTTCTAATGGATATAACCTTTGATAAGCTCTTATTTTATCACCTGTCGATGTCTGAACTCTTGCTACTCTTGTACACCCATCTTTTCCAATGAAAATTTCTTTTATAATTCCTAATGGCCAATGTAATCTTTTACTTTCATTTTCTATCAATACAATCTCACCAACTTTTGGTTCTTTATTATGTTCTTTACCTCTACTTATTAACAAAGCCAAATATTCACTCTTAAATCTTTTTCGAAAATCTTCTCGTAACTGTTGCAGATATTTATAACGAATGTTCAACTTTTTATGATCGATTAAATCTAAATTCGGAATATCATTACTTGGTAGTCCTTGTAAGAACATCATAGGTGTTAGAGGTTTTGTATCACCCATTTCCATATAAGTTAGGGGTCTGTTGTTTATTACTGACTCGCAATCACATAAAATAGTTAAAAGCTCAATACCGTTTATAGAAGCTTTACCTAAAATTCTACGTAATAAATCCTTCACTTCCTTAATTAATCTCTCCCACCACCCTCCCCACCAAGGAGCTGATGGTGGTGAGAACCTCCATTTGATCTTCTCACAAACAGTAGATGACTCTACCTCATCCCAATTAATATCTTTAAGTAGATTGGCTGTTCCCACAAAATTGGTACCGTTATCGTACCGTACAGAAGAAATTTCTAATGGATATAACCTTTGATAAGCTCTTATTTTATCACCTGTCGATGTCTGAACTCTTGCTACTCTTGTACACCCATCTTTTCCAATGAAAATTTCTTTTATAATTCCTAATGGCCAATGTAATCTTTTACTTTCTATTAAATAACATCACATTTTAATTTGTGGTCCAGTTGGTTTAATTACAAACAGTGTAGTTTCGACAATGATCGCTGAGGATTATGATCATAGATGGGAGCCTTTAGTGGAAGTTCATTTTACTTATGATAAAGAGATAACTGATGAAAACTACATTTATTGTTTGTGCAGTAGAACTGTTGTGAGGGATGGTGTAAAACTATATTATGTGGAGAAAGAAGCTGGCAGTGAAAGTGATAATGAAGTACAAGGAGAAATACAATCAGGAGCTACAGACCACTCCCATGTACATTTCTCTGAGGATATAAGTGACAAAACTAAATGTGAGAAAGACGAAGGAGCAAGTTGTTATTGCAGCGCTTCACACACTGACAACTATTATTCTACTGATGAACATGACCAGATACAGAACCAAGAAATAGTTTCCAGCATACTCCAGCCAAGCGACAGTGGAGCCGACCTTACCTACCAAGATGGATACTCAGACTATTACCAACACTCTTCTCTAGTCTCCACAAATAAGCATGAAAATATTAACACAGAAATTGAATCACGTTTCCCAGAAAACTACCTTTCAGAAAACAGTTGGGACAAATACTGGGCAATAAATGGTGAAAGACTCATATGGGCATCATGGATTAAATCATACAGTGATTATATCAATCCATCCTACCTCAATGATAATAATGAATTGTTAATGGATGAACATGCAATTCCACAAAAACACTCCTTTGATGAAGTAGATGGTAATGATGATGTGAAAGATAAACCCCATGAAAGTATTAGAGAGCGAAAGTTTTCTTATGATTCAAAAGTTAATCCCTAAAAAAAAAAAAAAAAAAAAGTCAGTGTGAAAAAGTATTGTCAAAATATAAACAAGATGATGAGAACTAATTTTGCAGTTTTATTATAATATATCCAAATATAGATAATTCTCGATAAAAGGAATACCAATTCGTGAAATACTCCGAACTATATGCTTGTTCATCAAAATTGTCATAATCCAACATAGCCGACTGAATAATTTTATCCAAAACAAATAGAGATTTTATATTCTCATCTAAATATTCGTAGTCTACATTCAAGGTAGTAAAATTTTTATTTTTAATTGAATTTTCTATTTGTACCACATGCCTGTCTATAACCCGCCGTAGTTGAGCTCTTTCACGGGTTTGTTTTGTTGTCGACATTGTTGCACGATGTATCTATTTGCACGGTCGCCACTATTTCACGAATTGGTATTCCTTTTATCGAGAATTATCTATATTTGGATATATTATAATAAAACTGCAAAATTAGTTCTCATCATCTTGTTTATATTTTGACAATACTTTTTCACAATAACTTTTACATTCGTAATCCTTGACAAGGGCGAAGGGCGGGGAGAATCAGCATGATCTCATTGTCAAGGATTACGAATGTAAAAGTCATTGTGAAAAAGTATTGTCAAAATATAAACAAGATGATGAGAACTAATTTTGCAGTTTTATTATAATATATCCAAATATAGATAATTCTCGATAAAAGGAATACCAATTCGTGAAATAGTGGCGACCGTGACAGGATAGATACATCGTGCAACAATGTCGACAACAAAACAAATCCGTGAAAGAGCTCAACTACGGCGGGTTATAGACAGGCATGTAGTACAAATAGAAAATTCAATTAAAAATAAAAATTTTACTACCTTGAATGTAGACTACGAATATTTAGATGAGAATATGAAATCTCTATTTGTATTGGATAAAATTATTCAGTCGGCTATGTTGGATGATGACAATTTTAATGAACAAGCATATAGTTCGGAGTATGATCAATGCGAGAGTTATAAAAAGAAATGGCTGCAAATAAAAGGTATGCTCAAGAGTAGTAATTTGGACGAGCAAGGTTCTTATAAGAAAATTTTTCATCAAAGTAATCTCAAGTTACCAAAGATAGAGATGAGAAAATTCGATGACAATCCAAGAAACTGGGTGGCTTTTTGGGCACAGTTTAAGAAGATTCATCTAGATGATACCTTAGACGAGGAAGATAAATTTTTATACCTCATTCAATCCATGGAAATTGGTTCCAACTCTAGGAATTTGGTAGAAAGTTATCCACCGTCGAAGGAGAATTATAAAATCGTCTTAGATCAGTTAAAGAATAGATTCGCCAAGGACGAAATTTTAATTGAAGTATATGTCAGGGATCTTTTAAAATTAGTTGTTTCCAAAAATAGTTCCTCTTTAGATATTTTATATGACAAAATAATAGCAAATTTACAGACACTAGAGACGTTAGGCGTATTAAAAGATAAATACGAATGTATCCTTTTTCCATTAATAGAATCCGCACTTCCCGATAGTACATTAAAGTCATGGAGTAGGACTCAATATCAGGGTGATGAGGCCAAACTTACACGATTGCTTACTTTTTTAAGAAATGAAGTTGAGGCAGATGAAAGATTAAAGTTAGCAAAAGCAGATTTTACAGGTAAAGCAGGCTCATCAAAAGAAGGGGTTCCTAAGGCATCATGCTTAATTACGAAGGAGGTAAAGCAGGTTAAAGAAAAAGTACATAATTATAGTGAAGGTAAGGCAATTATTTGTTATTTTTGTTAAAGATCACACAACACTGTAGAATGTAATAAAGCAAATCAGTTTAGTTTAGAAGAAAAGAAAGATCGTGTAAGAAAGAGAGGTGGGTGTTATATATGTCTTAAAAAAGGACACCTTGCCAAAAATTGCAAGGCATTCATAAAATGTTTGTCTTGTGATAAGCGTCATTTGGTAATTTTTTTTGTCCATTGTTACACAAGTCGCAGGAAGAACAAACTGATAGGCCGAAGGAGCAAACTGAAATCGCTAATAATTTTTCTGGTCATAATGGTACAACTTTATTACAGACATTAGTTATTAAGATATCTAATGGCAACAGTAGAAGCAAAAAGGTAAGAGCGCTTCTTGATTCCGGCTCTCAAAGAACCTACATTAAGAGTGGTTTTGCAGAAGAGTTGGATTTGGAGGTAAAAGGGAATGAAAATTTAGGCCATTCATTATTTGGAGGCATAAAGAGGAAACCTCAGGAGCACAGAATTATTAAGTTTCAGGTGAGCGATTTATACAATACATATAAGAGTACAATATCAGCGCTTGAACTGAATGTATTATGTGATTATTTACCAAAAGTTATGGACCCCTTTATATTAAGTAATTTAAGAGAAAAGGGTATAATTTTGACAGATACAAAAGAAAATATGTCTGAAATTAGTATTCTGATTGGATCAGATATATTAGGTTCTATATTAGAATCTGGTGTTATGCACATTACAGATAGTCTAGTTGCATTGAAGACTAAGCTCGGCTGGACAATTCAAGGCCCAGTACAAGGTGTATATAGTTTGATGGTGAATTCGCACTTGATTACTTCTATGGAACAAGATGATTCGTTAGAATTTATATGGAATATAGAAACTTTGGGTATTAAAGATCCATATGACAAGCAGATAGAATTAACTCAAAATGAAATATTAAAAAGTTTTAATGATAATATTACAGTTAACATCTATGGGCGATATGAAGTGAGCTTAATTTGGAAGTTAGGTCTTCCAGATTTGGAGTCAAACTACGGTCAAGCATTTAAAAGGCTTCAGTCTACTACAAGAAAGTTGGAGAATAATGGTTATAAGGAGATATATCATGAAGTATTTCAAGAGTGGTTACAAGAAGGTGTGATAGAGAAGGTGGATAATGATAATAAAGAATTAGGACACTATTTACCTCAGCATGCGGTAATTAAATTAAACAGCTTGACTACTAAAGTAAGACCTGTTTTCGACGCTTCCTCTAAAGATACCAATGGTAATTCTCTTAATGCATGTATGGAGAAAGGTCCAAATCTTATAGAAATGATACCGAAATTGTTAATAATGTTTCGCGCAGGAGCTTATGGAGTAATTTCGGACATAAAGAAAGCTTTCCTTCAGATATCGGTAAGCCCTCAAGATTGTAACTATCTAAAATTTTTATGGTGGAATAATCCAATTACTAAAGATAAGGTAGTAACATTTAGGCATAGAAGAGTTCCTTTTGGAGTAGCATGCAGCCCGTTTCTTTTGGCTGCTACTATAAACCACCATTTAGAAAAACAAACCGACACTTACATGGCAACAACAAATCTATTAAAACATACATATTATGTGGATAACTGCATAACAAGTTTTAATACAAAACAGAGTGTACAACAGTTTATAAAAGAAGCTACAGAAGTAATGAATAAAGGAAAATTTGAATTAAGAGGATGGTTGACAAATTCAGATGAAGAATGCAGTCCAATATCAGTACTTGGTGTATTATGGGATAGATATAAGGATGAGTTATATTGTTATATAAATGTAAGAAGGTTAACAGATGACATCACAAAGAGAGATTTATTATCAATTATACAGACATTGTTTGATCCTTTAGGCTTTCTTTCACCTGTCACATTGATACCTAAATTAATTACACAGAAGGTATGGATATTAAATATTGGATGGGATGAAAAGATTCCAGAAGATTTAAAGAATGAAGTCATTGATTGGGTCAACAGTATTAACTATGTAGGTGAGTGTAGATTTTCGAGACATTTAGCAATAGCACCATTAAAAGAATGTGACGTAAGCATACATGTTTTTAGCGATGCTAGTAAGGATTCTTACGCTGGCTGCGTATTTATTCGTACACAACATAAAGATAAAGTTATGGTTCAGTTAGTAATTTCTAAAAGTAGAGTTGCACCTATTAAAAGGCAAATGTCACTACCCCGTTTAGAGTTGATGGGAGCAGTTATTGCATCTCGATTATATAAAGAAGTCATAGATTCTGGTCTGTTGAACATATGCAAAAGTTACAAATCCTATTGCTGGACAGATTCATCTGTGGTGTGGCATTGGATTAATAGACAAAATGCTTGGAAAGCTTTTGTCAGTAATAGAGTAAATGAGATATGTATGAATACTAAAAAAGAAGACTGGCAACATTTACCAGGTATGTATAACCGTGCTGATTTACCGTCACGTGGTTGTACAATGAAGCAGTTATTAGACCAGAAATGGTGGATGGGTCCATCGTGGATGCGTCAAGAACCACAACATTGGCCGAAATCTAATATTAATAATTTATACATTGATGAACATGTAATAAATAGTGAACAAAAAATAAATACTGCTATTCATCTAGAGATTAACACTCAGGGGTTTTGCAATCAACTGCTATATTTTAGTAAGTACTCAAAAATAGTCAGAGTAATAGCTAGGTTTTTACGAATGAGTATGAACATTCGAAAGATATATAATATAAAATCGGAACATATTGGAAATGATGAGTATATAAATGCAGAAGAAACTTTATTCAGGTTAATACAGAAAGAATAACATAGTGATAAGAATAATATAGAAAAGAAACTTATTACTGTTAAAGAAAATAATATTCTACGAGTGAAAACATGATTAGAATACAGCGAAAAAGACAGAAATTTTATATACCCAATTTTATTACCAGGTAAACATGAAATTGTTAAAAGATTTGTAGAAGAGAAACATAAAACTTTGAAGCATGCTGGAACATTAATTATGATGTCTACGTTAAGAAATAATTATTGGATAACGGGAATTAGAAGATTGGCAAAAAAATTGTTTCACGGTGCATTATTTGTAAAAGATACACTGCTAAACATTATGAAGCGCCGCAGCCACCATTACCCTATGATCGTATTTCAAGTAATGCGGCTTTTGAGGTGACAGGAATAGATCTAGCAGGCCCTCTTATTTTAAAGAATAATACAAAAGCATGGATTGTTATATATACATGTGCGACATATAGAGCTATACATCTTGAACTAGTTGAGTCTCTATCAACACCTAGTTTTATAATGGCTTTCAGAAGGTTTATTGCGAGGCGAGGTCGTGTAAAAACTGTTTACACTGATAACGGTACCAATTTTGTGGGAACAGCCAATCTACTTAAAGATATTAATTGGGATGAGGTAGAGTCATCTACTGTTTGTGAGAAGATCAAATGGAGGTTCTCACCACCATCAGCTCCTTGGTGGGGAGGGTGGTGGGAGAGATTAATTAAGGTAGTGAAGGATTTATTACTTAGAATTTTAGGTAAAGCTTCTATAGACGGTATTGAGCTTTTAACTATTTTATGTGATTGCGAGTCAGTAATAAACAACAGACCCCTAACTTATATGGAAATGGGTGATACAAAACCTCTAACACCTATGATGTTCTTACAAGGACTACCAAGTAATGATATTCCGGATTTAGATTTAATCGATCATAAAAAGTTGAACATTCGTTATAAATATCTGCAACAGTTACGAGAAGATTTTCGAAAAAGATTTAAGAGTGAAT
Organism: Monopis laevigella; assembly: GCA_947458855.1. Lineage (NCBI taxonomy): Eukaryota > Metazoa > Arthropoda > Insecta > Lepidoptera > Tineidae > Monopis > Monopis laevigella. Next base: position 21,180,133 of record OX381585.1, read on the forward strand.
ATTTGGCTTTGTTAATAAGTAAAGGTAAAGAACATAAGAAAGAACCAAAAGTTGGTGAGATTGTATTGATAGAAAATGAAAGTAAAAGATTACATTGGCCATTAGGAATTATAAAAGAAATTTTCATTGGAAAAGATGGGTGTACAAGAGTAGCAAGAGTTCAGACATCGACAGGTGATAAAATAAGAGCTTATCAAAGGTTATATCCATTAGAAATTTCTTCTGTTTCACAGGAATGGTTAAATAATCTCCCAGACGCAAGTAATTCTGACATTAGGAGTAACATCGATCAGAACCAGGTAAGATTACCACATAATACAATACCAGGATCAGCAACTTCTACTACCAGATCAGGCCGTGTAATAAAACCACCTGCTAGATTTTTGACGTAGTAACGTGTAAGTTTGACCAATCACCCTGCGTATAGTTATTTAAAAGAAGAACCTTATTATTTTTGTGTAGGGTTTTCGATATATAAAACATAGGTTTGTTTAATTTAATTATTTTATGTTAATCTTATGAATGTCTGTTATATAAGTAGGCAAGTAGTTGTTTATGAGTTACACACAATATTTTGTTTTTAGTTTTTATAACAGTTAGGTAACTATTATTTATCCCTCGGGAGGATGTCAAGGATTACGAATGTAATAGTCATTGTGAAAAAGTATTGTCAAAATATAAACAAGATGATGAGAACTAATTTTGCAGTTTTATTATAATATATCCAAATATAGATAATTCTCGATAAAAGGAATACCAATTCGTGAAACTCATGTTGATTCTAAAATGTTTGCTATTTCGTTTTATAGGCGAATTTAGGCCATGGGGTGGTTTCATATACTATATAATAAGAATCTTATTATTCTAATATCCGATTTCACCAACTCTATCTAACTTAAGGGACAATTAATGACAGTAGCAAATATGTCAAAAATCTTATTTTGGAGCTCCTTTAGAGTTAGGGATCGTTGGTGAAATCAGGCATAAGTTTCATGATATAGGGGGGGGGGGGCTTAGTATAGTAATACAAAACAATGCCAGAACCTGCTTACTCTGGTAGACGAATTCTGTGTATGGTCGAACGTCATAAGAACAAAACCATCAAAATGCTTCTGTCGTCTGTGTCTGGGCAGACGAAATACTAGGTTTACGTCATACGACCCAGAACTATTCATAGCAGGGCAGAAAGTAGCCCCAGTAGAGGAAGCCATGCCTTTCAAATTTCTGGGCAAAAGGGTCGATTTTAAAGAAAGAACACCATCATTAGATGTGGTTGTGGAACGCTTTATTAATGACACCAATAAGGTAGATCAACAGCCAATTAGTAATGTCAAGAAAGCTTGGATTTATGACAACTACCTAACATCTCGTCTAACATGGCCTTTTCTTGTATACCACTTCAACAAAACTCTTCTGGTAAATCTGGTTGCAGCTGTCATAAGAAAACTTGTGTCTTGGCTTGGATTAGCACAGTGCGCTGACTCCTCTACGCTGTTCAGGGGACAGCAACAATTTGGGATGAATTTTAAAAAGCCATCTGAGTTGTACAAACATCTACATGTAACCAAACAACAAATCCTAAGTAACTCTCGGGATAATCTGATTGCATCTCTCCCAAAAGACTCATTGGCCTCTGAAATAGAGTCAAAACTTCAGTTTCATAAATCATTTATAAGCGGTGCACAGATCGGGGGCCTGACCAAAGAACACAATCGCCAATCGAATCGCCGCATCGATCGTTAAAAATGTATAGGAATTTTACTCTATGGGTAGAGCCTGATCGCCGAGAAACGTCAAATCCCATACATTTGGCTTTCGATGGGTATTTCGATTCGATTATCGATTGGCTCTTTGGTTAGGCCCCGGCAAAAGGGGGTTAGCTTGAAAGAAAAATGAATGTGATAAAGATGTTATTAAATCTTTCCTTAGGGAAGATGAAGAGCATGGCTACAGAGTTCACACGGTGACCCTAGAAGTACAGAATGAATGGCTTCCTTTGGGGGAAGTTTGTATTTCTCCAGCCCTGAAATGGCGCATACTCATGTACGATTGGTCTCCGGCACTTATTAAGTTCTATCCTAATGCCTTTCAAATGCCCCTAACCATAGTAATCTGGTAAGATGGGGGAAGACAACAGATAAGACATGTACATTGTGCGGTGTTGCTGTAGGGACTGCCAGACACATACTTGCTGGATGCAAGACTCTACTTGAAAAGGGTCATTATTCGCACCGACATAATAAAGTTCTAGGAATTATTCGTGAAGTTGTAAGTCTCAGTATTGCTAGAGCCAGAAAAGGATTATCAACAAATGAAAGACTAACTACTTTTGTAAAGGACAACAAGGAGGGGCAACTTAAGAAAACTCAAAGTAAACCTTTCTCAATCCTGGACAAAGCACAAGACTGAAAAATATTCATGGATACATTCAAAATAAGTAATACTTATAGAACTCACCGTTCCGTGGGAACGGTGAGTTCGATCTTTGATCTCACAAACGAAATTACTAGAAACGGTTTAAAACTCAACTTTATGCAGTGGAAGTTGGTGCAAGAGTAATTCCAGCAAGTCTTTGCACCGTCTATTGAAGGATCTTGGCCTTCCGAGATCAGCCGTCGGAACTTTTATGGAGCGTGTTTCCAAGATGGCGCTAACAGGATCATATAGTATTTGGTACAGTAGAGAGGCTAGTGAATACAGTGCACGTGAGAGTTCAAAAGGCCTTTAAACCTACTTCGCGGTCACAAGTCCGGAAACGCTGCAGTTCATTCCCCTGCCTTTCAACCACGCGATGGACCCTGCACCCGCACGGTAAAGCCGTGGATAGCTAAGAACATTGTCTCTCTCTCTCTCTTTGTAGAGCATATGTTTGAAAAAACCTTCATATTGATTCTAACTAAACTACATGGGTTCGTAAATCATGTGAACATCATTCATTTTACTGAACTAATAGTAATGTCACTTATACATTCATTTGTTCGTTCAGCCAGTCAGTTGTTCAAATTCATCGACCGGCAGTGGTCGTCGCGCATTTTATGCCGACAAAAGACCAAGTAAAAAATTAAAACATGAAATTCTAACATAAAATGTGTAAAATCATTTACGATATACGTTGTAAATATTTAGATAATACTTTTTAAATTAAAGGCATCGATGTATTTAAAAGTGAATTAGTTTTGAACTCTGTCAAAGTTCTTTTGTGTTCAAGTATTCTATCGGGATAATTTTTGATGTTTGTTTAGCAAATGTTTATAGAAAATTATACCCCTTTATATATTATTCTAACGAATTTAAATATCCGTAAATAGTGGTGCCGTTGTGTTATAAAGTGTTAAAAACAGTTGAACAAAATGGCTTCTGTGAGGGTTTTATTTTGTTTTGTTGTATTGTTTGTTGTGTACCGGGAGAATGTTTGTGGGGAATCGTTTCTCAATAAGTTGGATGTGAACTTGCGGTCGGAGCTATCGACGGTTCTAGAAGACCTGGAAGTGAACTACACGGTCCCTCATATCGTAACCGAAGTGAATTCTAGCTTAGAATTCGATATGCGGGGTATGAAGATGTTGTATACTTCCACCGTGCCCCTCATTAATGCTATCGTCAAGAGAGATGCCTATCCTGAAGGTAAATGTTTTATTTTAAATATAAAATGAAGTTCAGGTTTAAAAAGCACTACTTAAATATCACAGAATAATGCAACATAATTTTATATAGATCTAATTTACAATCTAATAAGAACCTATTTAGGTTTTTATATTATAACTAGCTGTGCTCGCGACTTCGTCCGCGTGGAATAGTAATTTTTTTGGGGGTAGAATTTATCAAAATCCTTTCTTAGCGGATGCCTACGCCATAACATCGTTATATATATTTAGATTATACAAACTTACATATCTAAAGATTATTTTTACAATGACGGTTACAGTTATAAATTTCTTTGCATGTGCCCAAAATACATAGAGCATTGCCCTTCTGAATTTCCAGCGATATTTGTTGGAAAAAATAGGATCTTGGTTGATGGTCCACTGATGCATTAATTAAAAGTTTTCCAAGATTAATACCCAATTTTATTGCATCTGGCGACCATGGTCCCAGAGTTTGTACCGAATACGCTAGAAGTTCGTAAGAGGAGCTATGTTTCTTGTATTTTTCATTTTTTTATTTTGGGCAAGTAAAGCTGCGGCACCGGAGGATCTTGAAGTGACCTTGATTATCAAGTAAATAGTGAGCAACTTAATATCAACCAATAAAGTTTTATAGTAGAAAATAATTTTAACAGCTTTCAGCTTTTCTTTGTGTCGTTCAGTTTGATGGGCAGATTTTTTTTGGTAATACTTCTAGTTCTCCTATTATCCTCACCAAATTTCAAGTTTAGAAAATCACAGGTTTTAGAGATAACTTCAGTACCCAAAACTTAAATGGAATTCTTAGTTACCTACATTTGAAAATAATGCAAATTTTTTAGTACCCAAACCCTAATTGTATGGGTTAAGTTAGAAGGCAGGAAGCAAGCAGAGGAAAGCTTCCCGACTGACTTTTAGGTTATTTTTGACTACATAGAAACTTTTGAGTACCATTTCCTAAATCATAAATACTAACCCCTTTGTTCATAAAAACTTTGTTGACCTGGCTTTACCCACCAATTTTATTGTGTTACTTGATCCAATCTACTTCAAAAATGTGTAACAAGCTTTGCTGATCACATAGTTTTCCTTTCATTTATTGTATAACTAAATGTACTTTTTAACTAAATCATTCATTATACAAAATTCATCCACAATAGTAATCTGTTCCTAGTTCAATGGAGTGATTTATGTATTAATATTAACATACCTACCTACTTGCTGTATTTCTTTCATATCTTATCAGCAATTGCTTTTAAGTTAGTTATTATATTGTTCTACATATACCTAATTACTTGTAATTCTGTGTAATCTGATTAGTAATTTCTGCAATTTATTGTTATTACTAGAAACCTACCATAAGTATTTTACTATAATGTTATATAGATAGGTATAAATAAATAACTTAACAAATTACTTTATCCACTTTTATAGTTCCATTTCCTGTAAGTAAGTCTTAAGAATGTTAGTTTTTATTTAGGATAGGCATAGCAGGTGCCTTATTCTACTAAATCAATTGATGTTCACAGTCTATTTTTTTTAATAGAGCAGGACATGTGACCCACATCCACCTGATGGTAAGTGGCAATGTAACATCCAAGAATGTTTTCAACCAATAGTAGTAATGATACTTGCTTTAATTGGTTGATTCCACTATGTCTACTTGAGAACTATTTCACGCCTCGCTTAAAGGACTCAAAACACTAAAGGAAGAAGGGAAAATGCATGCAGGCAAGGCATTCCACTTTTTATCATGAGACATATATAAGAGTCACCATACATTTTTGTTCTGGTGGGCCATTGTGTATATATGCATTTTATTGTCAGTTTGGTAGTATGGAAACAAAATGTAATAATAATGTAATAATCTATACAAAATGTGTTCAAATATTTTAACAACACCCTCAAATTTGTTAATACCTTTTTGACATAGGAGTAAATAGGGAAATTAGTATTAAATTAATAAAATCTCCCATAGGATTAAAGATTTTTTCTTGACTCATGTTAATCTCAACTACAGTCTTTTTAAAATGAATTTCTGTTAAAAATATACTATTTTAGATTATAGAAAATGATTTATTAAAGTCTTGTTAAATCATTTGTAGTTACACTTTAATGATTTGACTCTAGGATATGGGGTGATATAAATAAGTTTATAAACTTACCTAATTATAATGGGTATCAGGGGCCCTAGAGAAATTTTGACAATCCCATCGATGGAATCGCCATCACACCAGTGTGACGTTCACTGTAAACTGTCAAAATCCATATATGGAATGGAGTAGTTTTACTCTAAGGCCCCTGAAAATCATGATTGCCTTTATTGAGATGAACACTATTTGATTCAATGTGGTAATCATCATATCCAATTATAATTGGTAGATGTGTTCTCTTATATCAAATTGCAAGTACATGCCATACTATCCATACAATGGCACTGTGAACAATGGACAGTAACAATGGTAACTGAATAACTATCATTTATTTTTCAATAATAGACTTTAAGTGTGTGAAAACAATGTTCCTATTTAGTAGGTAGTTTATGGCTTTGTTTGTAAACATGCATATTCCTTGATATTAATTTATTCCCAGCTGGTTTGTTGGTTTCTTCATAATGCCAGGCTGACGAAGAAGTTGAGTGTAGAAAGTTAATCAATAGTAAAAAACTTTATTAAACTGAGTCAATAAGAATGATTAAAATAAAGTTGCTTCTTTTTTTCATTTTTACACAGCTCCGCTCTTTTTCATTACTCTCCATGTAGAATGGGGTGTCACACTAACCCAACCTAATTAAAATGAAGGAATTTTACCTTACTCAAATACTTTACTAAGTTATTTAGGCTATACCGTTCTATGGGTATGATTGCTATTGCGGAACTTTACTCCACTATTAATATTAAATCACATACAAATAAATATTCCGGGTATTATATAATTTGTGTAGAACTAGACATTACTATCTCCAGTATAAGTTATGCCCTCTTTTGGTTGTACCCACCCTTACTTAACTAAAAGAAAGTTACTCTCTAGATTTGTTTGTTTATTAGTTCATAGAACCTTATTAAATTTTGTTGTTGTAAATGTATAAAATTTCAGATTTATTAGTTGATAATGCCCAATAGTTTTACCTGCCATTTAAATTAATATAAGTTGGATTGAAAATAAAATACTGCCCATGTCTCTGACTTATAATATAGCTTTCTAAGGTGAAATATTGTTTTTATTGTTTAGTTAAATAGTTTTTGTGGTTATCCATTACAAACAAAAAAAAAAATTTTTATTATTATGCCCATTATTTATCATTTTAGTCATCTATTTGTTTACTGTGGCTATCTCAAATGTATGGTGCATTGGAAACCATAATGGGCTTCCAGAAACTAAAAATAATATGATGTAGATAGTTAGCTACATATATATATATATATATATATATATATATATATATATATAGCATATCTTATCGTGAGTCCTGATAAGGATGGGGAAGTACATCATGTCGTTTTCCGTCATGTTTATTAAACAGTTTAATTACCGTCACGGGTACCTCATGGCGGCGCCCGTTCACACTGTCTCAGGGTACTTAGCTCAAAGGATTTATTCCCCTTATTATTATCTATTGTTATTTTATTGGAGCGCGGCATGTGACTTTGTATCTACGGTGGTGAGCAGACCTACAAAGTCCATGAATAAGGTCGATCAATAATTGTTCTTAAACAAAATTGATTGCCCCACTATGCTGGCTAAATGATGCGATTACGAAATGGGTGGCGACAAATTGCATTACGAGTATATTTTAATACACTCTCTGCCTTATTGTCAATTCAACCTATTTCGTAACCGCACCCTGAAAGAAAACAACCACCTTGACAAGAAATTGATGCTCCTGAAAACCTAATATAATAATGAGGTAAAGTTTGTGAGGTTGTAGGGTGTAATCTCTGGATCTACTGAACCGATTTTGAAAATTCTTTTAGTGTTGGATAGCTCATTTATCTAGGAAGGCTATTAACATGCACGCACGAAAAATGTTGGGAAAACGAGGAAAATTTGTTCTTTTAGAGAGCTTCCGTTGCACGCGCTGCGTAAACGGTTACTCAGTTACGCATCAAGTTACGCAGACGAAGTTGCGCGTGTCAGGTAGTAGGTATTATAATAATATATACTTGGTGGCCGAGTTGGTTAAACTTTAGACTTTAAAACATAGCTTTTATATCCCCAGATCATACCCTGGTGTGTACCTTGAGTTTTTAATTTAAATATTTATGTAGGTACATTTTTTTGACATCACTATTCTATAGTGCTGCACGGTTACACAACAACAACTCGGTACACCGTTTATAGATAGGATATTGAGTCTATAAAAATACAGCGACCAGCTAGTCACTTGCTCGGTGTAGCCTCATACCATCGGCTACGACGAGGTAGGAATAAAATCCCACCACTGCAACTGGGTACCCGGAGGCCGTCTAGGCGGTCACGGGCGTCCCGTTAAGTACTCGTGATGGTAATACATATACTATTATGAGTACACCGAACAAGTGGTTAGCTCGTCGCGGTGTTTAATACTATTATATAATCATAATTAGTTACAAGATATCAATTAGTTGTCAACCATTTGGTGGCATCTGAAAGGGTACAATAGACATCAATGTTTGGACCTTTGCATCCACTCTATGCTTTGGCTATAAGGTTCAATTCACGCTGTGAAAGTGTAAGATAGGAACGCCCAGTCACGGCGCGTACGTTCGTACATCGACCTTGGTGGATGCGTCAGTATGTCATCCACACTCACTATACTTTTATTGCTATTCAGAAACGTTTACATAAACTAAGTCTAGTTAAACCACCTGAGGAATACCAGGTTTAGGTTTAGAAAGTATTGTGCAGGGCTAAGTTCAAAACAAGTGGCATTCAAATAGTACTGATTTTTTGCAGTCCATCCTGCCATGCGACCGTGAGTTATGTAAGAGTTTCTTGTTGGATCTGCTTCATAAAAAACTTTAGGTATAAAATGGGACCCCAACAGGGATCTCTTTCAGGTTCATATTCCTGAAAGTTTTTTGTCATTAAAACGTACTAAAAGAAATGTACTTGCTGATATCGCTAAGGTCTTTGACCCCTTGGGGCTCATATCTCCTGTCACAGTTTATGCAAAATAATAATGCAAGTTCTGAATCAAAGTCAAAGTCAAAAATATTTATTTCATGTAAACCTTTACAGGCATTTATGAAAAGTCAAAAAAAAAAAAAGTATATATAAGGTCCTGTGTGCACTTGGCCAGGTCGCCATTCCTCCCACAGACAAATGTTGAGAATATAATACAAAATAAACCAATCGTAAACTATTAAACTATTGTCCTTGCGGGAAGAAAAAAAAAAAAAAAAAACCCAACCGAACACACACTACATAACCAACCAGTTGAAGACTAGGTGGTTAGCAGACTTAGGCTGAACTCTCTGTAATTCTTCTCTTCTGTAACGATTAAAGTTAAAAATGGCGTGGAATCTACGTGGACACTTTTGGTGCAACTCAGCCTTATTGTAACCTTTTGGGCCACTTGTTTGATGTACTCACAATACTATCGGCTAGGCAGAGGCTGGAACAAAATCCCACAGCTGGGTATAATAATCCATGCACGACAAAACGTAGATTGCTATTTTTCCATGATCAGTATTTAGAAATAATACAAAAAAACTAGGTCAATAAATAAGTATTATTAAAATTGATAATACACATCATATCAAAATACTTACAGTATCTAGGATCAACAAAATACTTACAGTATCTAGGATCAACCGTAATCTTATTTAAATTATAGTACTTACCTAATACTTAGGTTATTAATGGCCAAGTAAAATATTTATATTTAACTAATGTAATTTAAAAAAAAGTATACTAAACATGTTATACAAAAATCCACATCCTAATTTATTGTCCATTCCCGTTGACCTTTTTGTACCAAAGTGAAATTCTTCAATCTTATTTAGTGCCGCTTTTTCAATATACATATATTGAAAAAGCGGCAATATATACATATATTGAAGTATATATATACTTCTATACTAATATTATAAACTTGAAGAGTTTTTTTGTTTAGTTGATCTCGCTAATGTCAGGAACTAATGGTTTGAATTGATACATTATTTTAGTCTTGGATAGCCCATTTATCGAGGAAGGCTATAGGCGACATAACATCACTCTACGGCCAATAGGAGCGGAGTAACAATGACAAATGTTGCAAAAACGGGAAAAAATTATTCCTTTTGAGAGCGTACGCTGCGTAAACGGTTAAAGTTACACAGTCGAAGTTACGCAGATCAGCTAGTCATCAGATAAAGTATTTCAATAATGAATAAATTTGACTGTTCTTCATACAAGTTAATTGTCGAAAAAAATATCTAAGGATTGAATAATCAACCCAAGGTACTTAAATGAATTGGATATCGATTTGAGGTGGGATTTAACACCCCTCCGCTGGGTACCCTGAGGCCGTCTAGACGGTCTCAGGCGCCGTAAGGCACTCGTGATGATATGTCATATCATAGTTCAAATTTGTCATATTTCCCATACTTACAATGTAAGAAATTTACATTGATATGGTTGATAAACACTTTGTTTGTATGGTCCCCTGGTCCCTATATCTAGTGATTATGACCTGCATTCCCAGCACGTGACTCAGACCACGGCAATACATTCACTCCAAAATACTGGTTTTCACCTTCAAATGACTAAGCTTTGCACTTACGTGTTATCTTTCTGTGATAGTCTAGTCCGTGTTTACTTTATTTCGATTATGATATTATTATATTCGGAAATGAAAGAAAGAAACGTTTATTTGGTCTAAAAACATATTACATAATTGCCTAATTATACAGGGTGTTTGGAAGGGAGCTGTACATATGCCTAGGGTAGAAACTAGGGATAGTCTGCTACCTACCCCCGCCCAATATATTGACCTTGGCCTCAAGGTTTTTTTTTTTTTAATTTATTTTTTATTTGACTTTATTGTGATTTTTTTACTAAAACTACCTGTAGCTCAAAATCTATCCATGGGACCGGTCTGCTAATGGTCTTGTTTTAATCGTTAGAGTCTTAGGGTCCTGCAAAAAAATATTTTACACCAGAAAATTGTGGAGAAGAAAAGTTATGGGGCCTGAAGTACCGTAGTAAGGTAAAGAAATAATTTTAAGGGCAACTTTCTATGGGGTTTAAAAAAAAACTAACAGGGTTGGAGTTCTTCTGATTTTTTTAAAACATCCTCAGTCCATGCCCTTTCTAACGATATGCTAAAAGTGTAATTATCACTTTTAGTTTTAAAGTTATTAATTAATTTCCGCAACTCGGGCACTTTAAGCAAACATTTCAACTAATGAAAATTAAATGTGTTCGATCGTAAAAGGATGGCAAATGAAACAAAAAATTTGGTAATGACTAATGTCATTAATTTACAAATTTTGTTCAAATTGATGACCATTACCCTGTAAACATGCTCGGCACCTCTTCCTCATCTCCACGGTCACCGTTCCAAGCAGCAGTTCCTCGCGCATTGTATCGAATGCGGCGTGGATCCTGTTAATTAAAACCTCCCTTGTTGGTATTTATTCTGCGTACACCAACTCTTTCGCCCTTCCCCAGACGTAGAAGTCGAGCGGGGTAAGGGCCAGGGAATTGGCCCACCCCGACCAATCCAAGAATTAGGAAAGCAGTTGTTCAGAAGCTCCCTCACTGCTAGGCTCCAATGAGCAGGACAGCCGTCGTGCTGGAAGACTATGGGCCGATCTTCGTCAAACACTTCTTCCACTAAATCGGGAAAATCGTTTTCGAGGAAATCTAAGTAGTTTTGCCCGTTTAGGTTGTCTGGCAAAAAGTGCGGCCCTATCAACCGATTACCGATGACGCCTGCCCATACGTTCACGGAGAACCTTTGTTGAAAACCTCTGTGCCTCTTCACTCTTGGGTTTTGATCTCTGGGTGCCCAGTGATGGAGATTGTGGTAATTTACAATTAACTGAACTTAACTTCCTGTCAAACTTGGACTCGTCAGTCCAGAGAATACTCCGTAAAAAAATATTATCTTCCACGTCCGTATGGAGCAAGTGGCGGCAAAACTGCATCCTTCTTGCATAGTCGTTATCCTCTAAGCCTAAAAAAATAAAAATATCAACGTTAGCGGTTTCCTTATGAATTAGTAGCTATGTAACATTGATTGCTACTTCTGTCTTTCCATTTCTCTCTCTCTCACACACATGCTCATGTTAATTTAAAAATTGCCTATGAAATTCACATGCTAGGTCATTACATAAGAGCTAAAAACAAAAACTTAATGTAAAAAATTACCTTGAACAGGGGTGTAGTGGAAAGGATGACGTCCATTTTCGCGAAGAACCGACCAGACTTTCCACACGCTTAAACCAATAGTGTCCGGGCTACGGTTCTTACGCTTCTGGTCGGATCTTCCTCAAATTCAGCCAATATGCGTTCTTCCGCAGCCAAATTTGGTTGAAATCTGTTCACGCTTGGTTCCCGGAAATTTAAATTTCCGGTTTCTCGCAGACGCCGATAAGTTGAGCCAAACGTTTGGTGGTTAGGCACTCGCCGGTTAGGATACCGTTCTTGATAAATCCTCCGAGCCTCGCGCCCATTGCAATGAGCCATTCCATACACCACCAGCATGTCGGTGTACTCTTCGTTGGTAAAATTCACAAAAAAGTCAAATAAAAAATAAAAATAAATAAAAAAAAAACCTTGAGGCCAAGGTAGCCCTAGGCGTATGTACAGCTCCCTTCCAAACATCCTGTATATTATTATAAAACATTATTATTATAAATAAATAATATAATATACCTACGTGGTGGCCGAGTTGGTTAGACCTTGGACTTAAAAACACCGGGATTCGAACCAGGGACCTTCCCTGGTTCGAATCCCGGTGTGTACCAATGAGTTTTTAATTAAAAAAAATATGTACATTTGTTTGACAACACCACTATAGTGCCTCGGAGAGCACGTTAAGCTGTCGGTCCCGGTTTCACTAAACCAACTTGTGAATCTGTTATAGATTGGTTATTGAGTCTATTCAAAACATAGCGACGAGCTAGCCACTTGTTCGGTGTAGACTCATACCATCGGCTACGACGAGGTGGGATTAAAAACTTTTCCGCTGGGTACCCTGGGGCCGTCTAGGCGGTCTCGGGCGCCCGTAATAATATATAAATAAATTGATTATTTTGGTTGGTTTTAAACTTAACTTATTTATATATGCTTTGATTTTATTCTGTAGGTTCACCGGTAATCAGAAGCCTACTGTCGGCTGATTCCTATAATCTTTGTTAACGGTAACAGTTCGTTACTCCCATATGAAAGTGACCTAGTCATGTTTCGGTTTTAGTTCACCGGTTTTTAGAAGACTACTGCATCAGTTACAGTAGCCATGGTGTTTTGACTTTTACTTTTACTCTTATTTTTTAATCGTTAATATTAACCTTTGTATAGCCTAGATTGGCTAGGGCCATTACTATATGGGTCAATATTTGAAAATCGGCCGAAACAGATCCCCGTAATTATTTTGTAATTTTAATACAATATTTGAACTTTCTAGTATCTTCATACTGTAGTATTTAACTGTGTGTATACGTCCACACACTTTGGTGAATTTTTGTTTGATTTTCATATACCAAAAATAATAATAAAGTTGTAGATGTCATATTTCCTGCTGGGTGAATTTTCCATTTTAATGAGATTTTTTAATAAAAACTTGGAGATTTAGAAATAAATTACAAAAGCATGACTATTTTTACCTTATATATTAATAAGTCTAAAACTATTCAGTATTTTGTTAAACATAGTACTATATTAAACTCATAAATTTTCATCAAAAACAAAAGCGAACGGTCAAGACGTCATTAGTCTGCCTAAATTTAAAATTTAATTTGCCGCGCTTTAATTTATCGCGGAAAACATTTGAGTGAATTCTCGATATACGCCGCGTACGCGTTTGTTGTTGGTGGGAAGAAAGACGCCATGTCGGCAGTTGCTCCGGTGTTTTAGACGGGTTGGGACATGTTCGTGCGTATTGTCGATACACTTTGTCATTATCCTGTGAAGCTATTATTAAGTGAAATGTAAGTAAATCATTTAAGTTTTCGGAATAAATGTTAATAAATTAAGGTATAATTCGAATCACCTGATGATTTTTTATTTATATTAGTCATTAGAATAAATAAATAAATAAATGTGCATTTTTGTCCATTTTCCTGTGGTCATTTTCCTGTTATTTGCATGACAGACAAATGTCTATATGACAGGAAAATGACAACAAAAGGTAAGTCGTATTTTTTATTTATTTGAACTTTGTTTCAGTGTGCAATAATTATGGCTTCAAAGAAAAAAAAACCGAGAAGAAGTGTTAAGAGAAAGAGGGAATTGGGTAAAATAAGATATCAACGGATAAAAAATAATAATGAAAAAAGAAACATGCTGGAAATAAAGAAAAAAACATTTAAACTAAGTACACTACTTATGTTATAATGTTTAATTTGTTAATTTTATATACTTAATTTTATTTTGAATTACATTTATAGGAATTAGGGATAAGATAGATAAGATATGTACATACCATACCATTACTTTAAGAAGAATTAATCGTTTTTTTATGATAATACAACTTTATTTTTTTATTTTTTTAACCTATTGTGTCCCACTGCTGGGCAAAGGTCTCCTTTCCCTCCCTCCATCTCTTCCTGTCTCTAGCTGCCCTGGGCCAATACTTTGAAAATGCGTCTAGCTCGTCCTACCGCGTTGTCTTTTCCGGGCCTATAGCACCCACTGTGGTAATCCTCGCCCACATTTCGCCTGGCATTCGACACACGTGGCCGGACAAGTCCCATTTCAGCATGGCGGCTTTCTGAATGGCTTCGGCTATTTGCGTCCTGGAGCGCAGTATGCTGTTCCGTATCTTATCTATACGTTTGACGCCTAGCATACTGCGCTCCATGGCTCGTTAGCAAACCCCGATTTTGAACTTCTGTTGGGCAGTCAAAGACCAAGTCTGTGCTCCATAAGTTAGGATGGGAAGAATGTACATATCCATAAGTCTACGTTTCAGGGTTAATGGCAGGTTACCCTTCATCAACCCTTTCATTGACCAATAGCTCTTCCAGGCATTTTCGGTATGCCGATCTATCTATCTCCTTTTCTTGCCGTGATTCGGAAAAATACTTCTGGCCAAGGTAATACTCATGGACATATGCAATCGTCTTACCGTCTGTTTTTAACAGATGTTGTATGCTGTTAGTCATCAGCTTGTCTTTGACATGTTCATCCTTAGTCCAACTTCGAGGCTTGCAGTGCTGAGCTCCTGGAGCATTTGCCCCAACTCAATAGCCGTGGAAGAGAATAGAACAAATTCGTCGGTAAAACGAAGATTTGTTAATCTGCTTTCGCCGACGATAATGCCTCTCTCATTCCAGCTAGCCGCCAGTTTTCTGAATACTTCCTCGAGAACGCTCGTAAATAGTTTAGGAGATAGAGGATCGGCTTGTTTAACACCTTTTTGAATTTAAACGGGTGCTCCAGGTGATTCAATTTTTATGGAAGCTGTGCTATGGCTATATATGGTGTGTAATATACTGATATATGGGGGATCTATTTTCTTTCTATTGAGTGCGTTAAATATTGATTGGTGATTGAGGCTATCAAAGGCTTATAAATTAAATATATTACTTATTTGTTTATTAATGCCGTAAGTTGAAAGTCCTAATGAGCCTAGTCAAATATGTTACTAGAGCTTAGTTTGTGGCCAGAGCAATATGTTTGTAAATCCTATATCAGTGTTTCGCAATTAGTGGTACGCGAGGTTGCATCAAGGGGTACGCGCAGCAGGCCTTAAAGACATTAATCGTGTTAGTGAAGCAGCTATTAAATATTTACTCCTATTTCGAAAGACATACCTTTGCGAGAGCGAATTTTCTGCAATGAAAAACTTAAAAACTAACAATTGTCACAGACTTCAACTCGAAGACGACTTGGGATTGAAGCTGATGAAAATGCAACAAGATTTTTCAGAGTTGTGAGCAAAGAAAAACGTGCTCATTTGTCACATTAATCAAACTGGTGTTTTCCGTCATTAGAATAAATGTATTTTGATGGTAATAAATATAAAATATCTGATTATTATTTTTATTTAACGTAGGGGCAATAGGGGGTACTCGAGTTTGAGGTCTTTCTTGGAGTGGTACGTAGAAAAAACTAATTGGGAACCACTGTGTATATTATTATTATTATTACTAACTAAATATAGGTGAAAAAAAATATAATTTTATGTTATTTAAAATATTACTTATTTGTTGATTAACACAGTAAGTTTAAATTCCTAATGAGTCTGGTCACATGTTTTAACCAAATATAGATTAAATTAATATGATTTTCTGTTATTTCAAATATTAAGAGAAATTTGACATTGTTTCTATCACATTAATAATTCTTAATTTCATAATAAATATAATAATTCATAATATTGATATTTTTTTCTGTTTTTCTGCTCATCTGTCATAAGTTTGACGATTAAATTCATTATCCTGTCACTAGTGTCATTTTCCTGTTCTATGTTTTTACAAAAATTGCTATAAAATCCTTTAAATCCAATAAAGTGTATGGGATTTGGCAGTTTTAGGTAGACTTTAACTTGACTCTATTATATTACATCATTTGTATATAAATTTCGACAAAAAATATATTTAAAATATTGTGGCCAATTTCGGCCGATTATCAAATATTGACCCATATATGTTTCATATTATTATATATTTATTACTCTATACTAATGCCTGTAAAGGTTTACATAAAATTCCTGGTGGCGGGACTCGAACCCACGAACCTCGCTATCGCGGCAAGGCGCTCAACCGCTGAGCCAACCAGTCAGCCCTCACGAATTTTGTCATTGCTTGTTATCTACTTATACACAGACGCCCTCTATTAGCTTTCTTGTAATAACTCTTATACGAGTGAAGTTAGAAGTCCTAGTTTCTAATACTAAATGGTAGGGTAGTCTGTTTTTTATTTTTACTTTTTTTAGTATTTTATATTTATGCAGTTTTATAAAATCCTTTATAGGATAATCTTATATTATTTTTTTAAAGATAAAAATGCAATGAAAAAAATCCTGGTGATGGGACTCGATAAAATTAATTTATAGATTTATTATATATAATAAATATATAAATTAATTTTATCGAGTCCCGCCAATATATTATAAAATAGACTTTGGTGCGAAATTGATTGCGAAACGAATTAGTGCGTGGGTTTTTTCTTACCCTGGTCCTTACCTGATACGTATTTCAAATGACATTGACACGGTTATATATATTTTTATAATGAAACTATTGCATTTGTTTATAATGTTCTAAGTAGTTGGAATACAATATTACTCCACTATTATGTATAAGGCAACCAACCGTGTAGACTGTGGGAATATTCTTAGCACTATACATTTTTCAATAGGTACAGTCGGCAACATTTTGGGTCAACGTAAATTCAACTTTATTATATAGGCATAGAGTGCAAAGGATATTTTGTGAATTGTATTTTGCTTTCAACTGTACCTAGATTTTTTTTTTTTAAAACAAGCTTATTATAAGTGTATGATATTATTGTTATTGTTTTAGGTGCAATGACATGTAGGATAGGAATGCATATTTCACTATTGAGTGAATGATTAAATTAAATTTTTATTTGTATATCAGGACAGCTTTCGTAGACTGGTGGTTGCGCCTTTAGCGTTGTATCCGGAGGTCCTGGGTTCGATTCCCACTCATGGCAAAAAAATATAAATACGTTTTTTCTGTACATTTTTGTCATGGTCTGGGTGTTTATAAAATAAAATATGTATTATATCGTTGCTTCTGGAACACATAGTACAAGCTTAGAGCTTAGTTTGTGACCAGAGCAATATGTGTAAATACCTAAAAAAAAATGCTTTAGGTTTCTATAGGTTTGACCCCACACGACCTTTTATTTTTGGCCTTGGTCCTTTTGCACTTAAGTCTATAAATGATTTTTAGACGAACGGATACCCAAATACTTTTGATATTGATAAAGGCTATTTTTTATTATTACGGAGCTCTAAAAATAGATAGTAACTAGTGAAATAAATTAGGAATAAGTAAATATAAACATTTGTTGTATTAAGTTTATGTTACCAGATTTGGCATTGAAACAGCGATATGAAAGTATCGCATAAGCCAAGCGTAAAATTAAACTAGCCACGGTGTATACCACCACGGTCGACGGCTTTCCAATCTGCTTTATCAATATATAGTTAAGACGGGCGTCTGATGACATTTTGACCCATACAAAAGGTCTTGACTAGTAACAGTCAAGACCCTTTGTATGGGTCAAAATGTCATCAGACGCCCCTCTTAACTATATATTACATATAGTTAAGAGGGGCGTCTGATGTCACCCCCTAAACATTCATGGATTTTTATGATTTATGGAGGCGTTATAAATATGACCTATATCTAGGCTCGTATGTTTTCCTTTTTTTAAGTTTGCTATAGGAAAGAAAATATCAATCGCTAAATCCCTTAATAAAAATCCCTCATTAAAATAATTTCTATAAAATATCAAGACATTTTTATTTCAAATCCATTGAAGTTTAGGTGTAGAAAGGAATTATGGCTCGAAAGTCGTTTTGCTGCCTAAATTGTAGGTATAATCTCATGCATGCTCCTCTTAAATGCTTTAGGAAACAAAGCTTAATTTGTCTCACGATATATTTTAAAAAAAAAATTTTTAGGCTTCCCAACGTTCTAGGGCCCTAGAAAATATTTAGCGAGGTAACAGAACAAATACATTAAAAAAAAAGTATGAATTTTAACAGTTTACTGTCGATACTATAGGCTAGTTTGCTGTTAACTTTCATAAGCCTTTTGACTACTACACTATCCCAATTATTAAATGCATACTAGCCAGTGCACTGGGTAATAATTTTACTAATTAGCAAAAGTTTAGGAATTCCAAAGCATTTAACAGAAAGCCGTGGGTTTGATTTCTACTCTGTCAAAACAATATTAAAATGTCTAACATGATTTTGGGTGTTTATAAAATTTATGATATGTATTAGTGCCGTTGATTTAGGTAAACATATTATAAGCCTAGAGCTTTTGTTTGTGGTCATATTCTACAAAATGAATAGGATTTGTGTGTGAGCTGGGCGCTATTTTAAAGGATACATCTGGTGATGCGCGGGCTCATCATTTCATTTCATTCAAAGAATATCATTTATTATTCAAAGAGGCAATGTTGCGAGTATACTAGGTACTTTTTGCCACATTAATAGCTGGGACATAGAGGAACATAAATTTTATTTTACCTAAGATTTTTTTTTTTTTTTTTTTTTATTCTTTTCTTTTGCGGAGTAGATTTAATAGGATGCATGTCAAAGTTAAAATTTTACATATTTCCCATACGAAATGTGTCAAATTTTAACTTTCATTTGACGTTGATATACAATTGATTCAGAAGAATACGGCCTCTAATGTAATGTAATGTCCACATATAAAAAAAAACTAAAGAGTAGTTAGATTACAAGAAGCTAAAACTCTATATGGAAGTTTGTATAAAAAACGTGCGAAGTAGCGTACATGGTCGCACAGAACGGGCCATGCGTGATGGTATCTATACGAGCAAGATTTAGTACAGTTAAGTACGAATGCGGCTATGAAACGGGTTGTATGCCTTTTATCGACATTTCAATGCGGAGAAGTAAGACTGCGTTACATAAGTGTTGCAGCATCTTTCATAACCGCAGTGGGTTGGATAAATAGGTCAGCTGATTTGCTGCAATGGATTGTTGCAATTTGTTGTCTTCTATGCAATTTGATACTTTAAACTTAAAAGCATGTTTTATTATTAGGTACTATTTATTTATTTAAAAACTTTATTGCACAAATTTAGTACAAAGGCGGACTTAATGCCGCTAGGCATTCTCTACCAGTCAAACCTTTGGGACAAATTAAGCAGTAAGTAGGTAAAATAGGTGCAGTAAAATACATTTAAGAAATAGAGTATACAAATATTATACATACACACTAATGCTGACTACATATACATACAAATCATAAACTATATTAATAATATACATACATAATAATAAAATAGCAAATATGACAGCAACAGCACAATATAGCACCCACAGCACAATAATTATTTAAAGCAGAAACACAGGATGAGATGAGAGAGAGAGCGAGCCCAAACGAATAATAAAAAGGAGACACATTCAGAAAGTGTTTATACACTAGTCTCTTAAAGATACCCCTTAAGGCGAGTACTGAAAAAAAGGCGATAAATAAATTAAAGTTTCTCGATAACTAAGTAGAGCAGGGAGGTAACCACCGACTCCGATACCGTGACTTCTCGTTCGAGTTGAGATCAAAAATGACGTCATTTCATACAAATCATATTTACAAACGTCGTAATTTTTTTTATTTTTTTTGTAATTAATTAGGTACTCGGACTAGTTATGAAGTGGTCAATTCAAACAACGATGTTTCACTTTTCGTAGTACCAAAAACATCGTTCTCGATCTCAACTCGAACGAGATCTCATGGTATCGGAGTCGGTGGTTACCCTGCTGGTTTGGATAGTTCCTCTTAAGGCTCACTTTTTCGTCCAATTTTTATATTTACCTAATTTCCTTCCACTTACACAGCCCACTGTTGTTACCTATTCCTTATTGTACGGGTGATTCTCTGTAAACTCGTAAACGGCTGTCCAAACCAAGTTTTAAGAAAAATAGTATAATTTAATAAATAATTATTACACGTAATTTAAATAAAACACTTATACTTTATAGACCACATGTATTTGGAACGATAACGATTTTACTTTTTTTTCTAATAATCATTAAAGCTCTAAAAAGACAGTCCCCTGGATGTCCCATTCCCTGATTTCCCACTCAGAAGTAGTATTAAAAAAAATCTTATTAACTCTACATAAACTTGGCAAGTAACATCTAAACATAGAATAGTGAAATTATTTATTTTTCATAAAACTAGATCTCGTTACGTATTTTTTTAATTGAATAATGTCATGTAAATGTTGTCCGGAGTTTTCTTAAACAGTCCCCTGCCAAAAATTCTAAGCTGCAATAAAAACAAACTGTTATGTTTATAAACTTTGTTTGGCATTAAATGAAAATCAATCAATGTGAAATTAGTAACAGTGTCGAGAACTGCGCGAATTGTCATTTTGTTTAGTGTCTGGGCGTCATTTGGGGTGGGAGTATGCGTCTTGATCTCTGCAACATACAGTCCCCTGGTAAGTGATTATAGTTATATTTGTTAGTTTAATTATACATACATATTATTAATAGTTGCTATGATTTGTATCCTAAATTATTGTTACCTTAGCAAGAGTTATGTTCCAATAGTTTTGCAAATATTATGTAACTAAACTAAAATAGACAGTTCCCTGGTTACAGTCCCCTGCTTGGCAATACGGCAGGGGACTGTTCTACATGCCAGGGGACTGTAGATGTCATATATTGATCAATATTTAAAAGTGCATCAGGTTGCAGGTATTCCAGCTTTATCCTCGGTCTCCCAGCTAAATGTAAAACCCTAACAATGAAGTATCAGAAGTCAATGAAGATTGGCAGTATCAACTTTGACCTAAAACCCAGATGACAGTAGAAAATGGATTCCAAATCAGAAAAAGGCATTGAATCTGCTGTATTTATACCAACACTTATGGGTTACTTTTCTGAAGTTCGAGAGGGGAGGGGGGGAGGGGGGAAGCAGTATCCTGTCACAATAAAAACAGTGCCCTGTTGCACCAAACAGTCCCCTGCCATGATTTTTTAGAAAATTAAAAATAACTTTCAAAATACATATAAATTTAATTGGCCCTCTTATGTACTAAAATAAATAGTTACTTTCGTAAACCATAGTATGATTTATTTAAGAAAATGCAAAAAAATATTGCCCGGACAGCATCTGTATGGGCCATTACGAGTTTACAGAGAATCGCCCATAAATATGATGACATAAGTAATATGTAATTTTTCGTTAAAAAATATCGAATCGAGATGAATGTCGGAAGCGCGAGAATTGCCCACTGGTTCGAATTCCGGTATGTGTTTGACCAATGAGATTTTAATTAAAAAAAATATGTACATTTGTTTGACAACACCACTATATACTGACTATATATGACGAGCTAGCCACTTGTTCGGTGTAGACCCCTCCGCTGGGTACTTTGGGGCCGTCTAGGTGGTCTCGGGCGCCGTAAGGCACCCGTGATGTTATGTATGTATGTATGTATGTGTCCTCCCACCTAAAATTGTAGATCTTGTACCCCGGAGTACCCCAAATATTCTACCCTCTCTATCTGTTCTAAGCACTTAAATCACACTGATTGCGGTCAGAGGATACAGCTTCAAGAACGGTATGTAAGTAGATAGTTCAATCATTACATTGTTTTATAGATGGTAGGCAGATTATGACGGCATCCGAACCTTACTCATACGTATTTGCATAAATTGATTCATTTGTTAAACTTGGTTTATTTGTTAACAAAAATATAGACTTGGGGCTGATTCGACCAAAAGAAGGCTTAACTTATACCAAGATTAGTAACGTCAAATCACATACAAATAATTATACTGAGCATTAATATTTTAATCTATGAATAAATATTTGTATGCAAATTGACATTACTCTCCCAGTATAAGTTATGCCCTCTTTTGGTCGTTTTGGCCCTTACCCAAAAAAATATAGTTCGGGCATGAACTAAATAATTAATTATTAAATATAAAACTTAATCTAGGTATTAATTTGAAAAATTAAATAAAACATAACTTCACTGTAGTTAATTTGACCGCAAAATTACTTGTCATACCTACATAAATTTAATACCATAATTAATATTAAACGTCCCAAGAAAGTATTTTTTCCTAATAAATTAGTTTTTTGAGCAGCAATTTATTTTTTTAGGAAAATGTGTTAGTTTTGCTAATGGTTTTCATAAAGTTTTTCACGAAGTTTCTACACCGATTTAAAAAAAAACTTACTTTTTATTTCCAATTTTATTTCCAAAAAACTTAACCTAGATTTAACTTTACTTAAGTAACTAAATAAAGTTTAAAATAGTTATACATTATTTATACAACTATTTAACCAGCTTCCAATCTAATGGCCTTATTCATAAAAACTTATTGAGTCCTTCAAGAACACTTTAGTTATAGAAGGTTTTGTCTCTTTTATTTAGCTACAAAAACGAATATGTGTAAAAGAGACAAAACATTCCATAACTAAAGTGTTCTTCAAGGCTTCAATAAGTTTTTATGAATAAGGCCATATGTTTATTACTTGTACTGAGGAGATGGGTTCACTTATAAATCCTATTATCTACTTAAATTTATAATTTACATAATTATAATTTACAACAAAAATAAAATTCATAATTTTAATAGACCAGGGTATTCAGGTCATTCAAATTTTTTAAACAAAACAAAATTATAGTAGGATGAAACCCATTGGAAAAGGAAGAGAATATAACAAAAATGAAAGGAAAACACTTTTTCAATTTATAGATTTATTTAACTTTTTATCATTTTCAAAGGCTTCACAGCTCTGGTGGGCAATTCTCGCGCTTTCGACATTCATCTCGATTCGAGATTTTTAAACGAAAAATGACTAAATATGCCATTTTTTGCTCATATTTATGAACGAAAAATGGCATATTTAGTTATTAACTATATAATGTTCGATATTTATATCGAACATTAAACGAAATAAATAATAAATATACAAATATTGAACGAAAAATTACATATTTAGTCATTTTTTGTTTAAAAATCTCGAATCGAGATGAATGTAGAGCGCGAGAATTGCCCACCAGGTCTATAATGTGAAAAGTAGAAGGAAAAATATCATTGTTATTAGCAAATATTTTATCCTCTATATATTTTGTTTGTCCTCTTATGAATCACACCCCATCCATTTGCTTCCTATACAAGTCCACATTATATTTACTACACTTTAGTCAACAAAGACCGCACCCGGATGGTTCCATAAAAGTAAATGTTTATTTAAACCATCCGTCAGATTAACCGGGTGGTATGTTTGTACACCTGCCCCGCGTACTGTAACTAACTAGTAACCACTAATTGTCTATAGCAAACAATAAACTGAATTTACTAATTTATTTTTACTTTTAAAGTTAAGTATTAGTTACTGATTGTTTTTAGTTTTTTTTAAAGGAATATTACCCTTATAGTGAATGTCAGGTGTTTCTGTCTGTTTGTCGGTATGCTTATTACGATAAATACTGGTCCGATTTATTTCAATTTTGGATAGTTATACCTAACTGTTATTGAGCGATATAGTAGCACAACGGTATTCTAAGTCAAAAAACTAATTATAAAAGTGGGATTTATTCGGTTTTTTAGTTAAATTATAAAACGGCCCTCTCTTGTCTTCAAGTTTGCGGACCCTTTAAAAACAGGGATTTAGGTAGGTAATTAACCAATAATAAAAAAAAAAAATGATTATTACCTAAAAGTTCTTTTTAGTAAAAAAAAACAACTAAATATAAAAAAAAAGGAAATTCCCCGGGTAGTTTTCTCACTTTTTTTTTAGAATAATAATTATTGTTTTACACTAGGTATTATATTAATTAATTTACTACATAGGTAGATAATGTAGATATGTATTTGTTAAACGTTTTTCTGTAACATTTTCTAGTGACTAAATTATTCATTTTATAATAACTCAATTGCAAGTCTAATGTTAGCAAGAAGTTAATGACTTAAGATCCCAATAGTTAATTAAGTTTTCTAATAACTATCTCGTTTAGAAGTGTGTTGTTTGTAAAAGATATTAGTGTATATTACGAGTTCATTACCCAAGACCAAAGGTCAATGACCTAATGGACTTCTTATCAACATTTCCGATCTTGGGTATACCGACATTGATAACGCATGCAAGGGTCATTCCTATCCTGCGCTTATCAAGGAATAAATTTCTTAATTTTAATTAAATTACTTAATATAAAGATTTTTATTTCATTTATATTATTTTAATTAAATTAATATTTAATAAATGAAATAAAAGTCCGACCATTCTTTAAAAAAAAAAAAATTACCATTGTAACAACTATACATTGTACTAAAGTTTTGTGAAGTTTCTATGGAATAAAATATGTAAATACCTACATCCTAAATTAATACCTAAATAATAAACGAAAAATAATTTATTGACTTACCATATTTTTTTCTGGTTTTTTTAGTTAGGAAATAGGTGATCCCTACCTCATATGCATCTCATGTAAACTTTGTTAAAGAAAGTACATATTTTTATTTATTTCAAAAGACCGGTAATGAACTATGGCCGGTACACGATGTACTCGTTTTCATGAGCCAACTTTGCAGTGATTGATTGGCGAGATTAACTAGACTTCAGTAATTTGTTTACACTTAGGTAAAAACAGAGACACAGCCAGTGATTTTAAAATAGTTTAGCTTGAAGGTCCTAGACCTCAAAATAAATTATGAGGTCTGCGTTTTTATATATTTTTATATAATATAGGTATAAAATAACAATGGCGGGCATTGCAGCATCCGTTGATTGTTACGTCTTTAAACCTTCACATTGGTGACATTGCATTTACTTATCTCTTATCTCAATAATATACCCACTTAAGTACTTGAGTGAGATTACTACTAAGCTCTTTGGTTGTCAAATAAAATGTATGTAAAAGAATTCTAAGCTATAAATATATATATACCCATAACAACAGTTTTTCAGACTACTGAAATGGTTACATAGAAAAACATAAAACTTCAGTCTGAAAACAGCAATTTTTAGGTATATTTAGGTAAAATTGAAATCTAACTACCAGGCGACTAGGAATCGCCAGGCGGTCATTGCCGTAGCTGAGTGCAACAAAGGTTTGTCGACACGCTCGATAAGATAACACTAGCTAGCTAAATGGTGACGGTACAGATGGTACAAAGCAACGTCACGATAACGTGGCCTCGGCAAACCCCTCCCACACTCCATGCCCTGCCGCGGCTGCACTGATAACGATAGAAAACTCGCTACTGTCTCATGATAGCCTAGTACTTTTTCAGCGGAAACGCAGTGGAAAACGCTTTTCACGTAATATTTTCAGGCTTACAGGTTTCAGTAACTTTATACTTGATGATAGGTAGCTTTCAATGCCATTAATATTAGATTTGTTGATAACAATAACGAATAATAACAAAACATGATATTGTGAGTACTTATTGACCCAGTTTTGCAGAACGTTAAGCAAAGATTCATTGCCTATAAAATCGTTTGAATTCAATTTATGTTCAACTGAGATCTGACGGTAAGGTTTTATTGCTTTTGCGTAACTAGGGTATTCTATGAAAGTGTTTACTTTACTAGCCGTTTTTTTTTTTCAGTAAGTATCAATACGTATTTTTGTTCATGAAATGACGTAACATTGTAGCTATTTATTTACATTTGAAAAACTAAGCCATTGGCCTATTCGTAAATCACAAAAGATCCATCTATCTTTGTACGCATACCTTTTAGTTCATCTTTTGTTCGCGGGTGGGTTTTGGTATTTGGCACATATCTGGGGCACACCTGCATTGCGGCACACCCTGCTGCGACGGCACCTGACCCCTTTCAGCTCCATTATCCAGGTTTTTATTTTAGGCAAGGAATTACCGTTTTGTATTACTCGTAGCCTACAAGCTCAGTATGATTAATCAGTGGGCGCAATAGCGATTGGGATGTTTGTATACCATTTGGGTTTTTGTGATTGAGGTCAGTCGGTGAAAACTGTGGCTGGAGGTTAAAAGGCAAAGGTTTGATCCCTGTTTTTGGTAAAGGCGATGAGTAATCGATCTGCTGGATATTCTGAATGGAAATACCGAAATACCCGCGATTATTTGTCCTTAAACTTTATTCCCTTTTTATATACTGACACATTCCGAAAAAGTGTATCAACCAACGTGTTGATATACTCAAAAATACATTTATAATGATCGTAACTTCTATGATTATATGCCTAGCATGAACTATTTTTTTTACTTATATATTTAAATGTTATTTCCTTTAAACCCAAAACGGCTGAACTGAAAATTTATTTAAATACGAAAGTATTTGTATGTCTGGCGTGACATATAGGCTACTTTATATCCCTGTAATAAGTTTCCTTGGAATTATTATTATTAAGCCATTTATTTCCTTATAATATTACAATTATTATATTAGTATTAAGTTCTTTAAAAATAAATACCTATACATTACAATATAAATTATCACACAACATACCCCCGTATTCTAAGACGTATCCTTAACTCCACTTTACACTCAAGGAACGTCTGTCTCTTTCCACCAAATGACAACTATAAAAAGCAAGTTTAGACAGACGCTCCTTGAGGAAACGTCTTAGAATACGGGGGATAGTTTCTTTATTATTATTGTTATTTACAAGGTCCCTTTGAGGGTATATAGGCCTCTTCCAATTTATTCCACTTAACTTCGTTAGGGCGACCGACCGGTCTCGTTACCACAGCCCATACAGATGCAAAAAACCGTCAAGTGACCTAGTCATGTTGCGGTTTTAGTCTGTGCGTTCACCTGTTTTCAGGAGACTACTGCATCGATTTCTTGTCGAGGTGGTAGTCTCCTTTCAGGGTGCGGTTACGAATGAGTAGTTGTATTGACGATAAGGTAGCGTGTATATTAAAATATACTCGTAATGCAATTCGTCATTGTCGCCCCCCATTTCGTAATCTCATCATTTAACCGGCATAGTGGGAGCAATCAATATTGTTTAAGAACAATTATTGATTGATCCCATTCATGGACTTTGTAGGTGTGCTCACCATCAGGTAGATACAAAGTCACATGTCGTGCTCCAATAAAAAAATTAAAAAACTTAAATCTGTCTTTTGCTGTCTCCATCCATTGTTCCCCTTTATGTCATGTAACCAAGCTTTGGTGGTCTACCATTTGGACTTATTTTTTTCTTTGGTCCTGTCCATTCCGTTATTGTTTTGTCCATCTACTGTCCTCTGGTCTCGCTATATGTCCAGCCCATTTGGAATTACTGGGACTTAAATATACTCACTCTGGGTATAATTACCTATCCTACTATGGAACCAATTCAAAATTCCAGGCTATCCAAGTTTTGTTTAGAAGCTAGTATATTATAAGAGTTGCTAGCAGTCCCGGACGGCTGTTTCCAATTGATTCGACCTCTGAAGTTCAATTCCCCTTCGCTATTATTATTTAGTTAGGTAGTTTCGATTACATGATGATAGCGATGCGAAAACGATACCCTGTGAGTTTGTTTTATGTGTCTTTGATCATCTTGTTAATGATACAGATGCAAAAACCATGCGGTAGTCCCCAGAAAACCGGTAATCTCATAGACTAAAACCGAAACTTGACGGTTTTTGCATCTGTATCATATGTAACGATATGATCAGAGACCAAAAAAGTCGATTACTTGTCGGGTTGATAGTCTTCTTTTTACAGAGTAAACGTGCTATCTTTTCAACCTCATCGTTGCTTTCCATCAGGCAAGATTGGGGTCAAAAGTAGACTCTATTTATATTATGTATGTATCATCACGGGTGCCTTACGGCGCCCGAGACCGCCTAGACGTCCCCAGGGTACGTCAGCGGAGGGGTTTTAATCCCACCTCGTCGTAGCCGATGGTATGAGTCTACACAGAACAAGTGGCTAGCTTGTTGCGATGTTTTAAATAGACTCAATAACCCATCTATAAACAGTTTCACAAGTTGGTATAGTGAAACCGGGACCGACAGCTTAACGTGCTCTCCGAGGCAGTAGTGGTGTTGTCCAACAAATGTACATACAATTTTTAATTAAAAACTCATTGGTACACACCGTGATTCGAACCAGGGACCTAAGTGTTTTTAAGTCCAAGGTCTAACCAACTAGGTCACCACGTATATTATATATATATATAATAAAAGAAAAAAAAAATGATCGCATAAATATATGATTGGATCACATATTTTCCAGCTTTAGGGCATTCAAATGAAAAGGTATGTTTTTCAAAGGACACCGACTAAACTTACTGTTTAGTTTAATTTTTTTTTTTCACAAGGATCCTGTGTCTAAGAGGCTAATTAATGGCTGACTATCTATGTTCCTCTGTATTTCAAATAAATTTCATTTCAAGGGGAGGTCACGAAACTTTGCATGAAAGCCTTTATTCTTTGAAGTTAGAAACTTGAAAATTTGGATTACAGGCGGTATACAGTATTTTTATTTATAAATTGTTTATAAATAACACACAACAGAAGCAGACGCCAGCTTGTATTCTTATAAATTTATAAAAGCCGCTAAAAATGTTTTATAATAAATATTTTCTGTTATAAATATAAACCCATTTTCGCCCCCTGGAAAAAAAAAACAATTATTTAATGCGTTTTTGTGGGCGGAAGTGGGTTTTTTTATCGTACATCGTGTTTTGAGATGACCATGACTGTCTTTTCTCAATGTTTGATTATAATATTGTGTATGTGTATCATCACGGGTGCCTTACGGCGTCCGAGACCGCCTAGACGGCCCCAGGGTACCCAGCGGAGGGGTTTTAATCCCACCTCGTCGTAGCCAATGGTATGAGTCTACACCGAACAAGTGGCTAGCTCGTCGCGATGTTTTAAATAGACTCAATAACCCATCTATAAACAGTTTCACAAGTTGGTATAGTGAAACCGGGATCGACAGTTAACGTGCTCTCCGGCATTAATTTGGTGTTGTTAAAAACTCATTGGTACACACCGGGATTCGAACCAGGGACCTCAGTGTTTTTAAGTCCAAGGTCTAACCAACTCGGCCACCACGTATATTTATTTTAATATTATGATTATAATATTATGATGGTTAAACAATTATTTTTATTGTTTAATCATAACAATTGATTGTTCACATTAGTAAAGTTTTTAACCCTGTTATTGTTAAGGTATATGAAAACTAAAAAAAAATACTATCCAATAAAGAACTCGGGATTTTTAAATAAAATATAAATAGTCAACCGTACCCCCAACCGAGTTGGGTGTGTATCAAACCAATGAACGTGTCGCATGACATAAAAAGTATAAAAAAGTTGTTCGAGTGTTCACTCATTGAGTCTGATGGAAATACTGTTGATGAGTTTATTTTTAGGGAAGTACGACCAAGTTCGCTAACTTTACTAAAATCACAAATATAAAACTTTTAGTTTTAAAGTAAAGTAAGTACCTAGGTAATACACGTTAAAAACTAAAACTTAATTTGGATACTGGTGCATTATGAAGATGGTCGCTCCATTTGGCCGTTTATCTACGTTTAATTATTTATGTTCTTTTCATAGTTTTTATATTCTGTGGTATAATATTTGGTATCCCTGGTTCGAATGCCGGTACCAATGAGTTTTTAATTAAAAAAAATATGTACATTTGTTTGACAACACCACTATAGTGCCTCGGAGAGCACGTTAAGCTGTCGGTCCCGGTTTCACTATGACCAACTTGTGAAACTGTTTATAGATGGGTTATTGAGTCTATTCAAAACATCGCGACGAGCTAGCCACTTGTTCGGAGTAGACTCATACCATCGGCAACGACGAGGTGGACTTAAAACCCCTTCGCTGGGTACCCTGGGGCCGTCTAGGCGGTCTCGGGCGCCGTAAGGCACCCGTGAAGATATGTATGTATGTATGTAATATTTGGTATAAAGATTTTTTAATTATTTTTTTTATATTATTTTTAAATGCTTGTTGGAAAAACGATGTTTAAATAATCAAAATTAGATTCATCATTCAATATGCCAACGATATAATACCTATTTTTACCTAGTATTTTTTTTGTAGCTTAAAACGATATTCTGATACCTATGTTTTTTTACAATAATAAATTAATTCCGATTTTAGCATTCAAACTTTACTTATACAAGTGGCGGTTTTTTTTTTCATTTTTATTGAATTTGTAAGCACCTATTTTGAGAATAATAACTAACTTAGATTTTAGCATGCAAACAGCTGTCACAATTAATTTACTTACAAATGACGGTTGTTTTTTCGTTCAGTTTTATTAGAAGCTCCATTTTGGTCTGATTGCCTCCTTCGTCAGAGACGATGCAGCTGCTTTCGTGCAATTGGGTCATCCGTCTTACACAATCCGAGTCAAAAGGGCTCTATTAAAAAATATGAACGCGCACACTATGGTTGTTTATTTATTACTAAGTAGTTTTTTCTCTGCAACTTCGCACGCATTATAAATTCGTTAAAAAATTTTTTTTTCGTATCCCATTTCATATTCTAACCTCATATCAGATAAAAATCTGAAGTTGACATTGTTGTTTTTTTTTTCAATAAAATTGGTTCAGCAGTTTACACGCTAACCTCATTCATTAGTATGGGTTTGTCTTTCCAGAAATTTGGAATGAAGCCGTTTATTACAAAATGGTTTTGTAACTGTGTCAAATTCAACTCGGATTTATTTATGCAAGAAAAACTGATCAAGAATTATAAATAATAGCTTTGGTAAGATGGACATGGTTTAGTTTCATTGTCAAAGTAAATTTAACTCTAATACACGGGAGCTTAGATACTATTAATTTAATTACTATTTTGCTAACTGTACCTGCTTATGTTTTCCTTGCATCTAATAGAAGGCATAGTGAAAACGATCTGTATTTTCTGTTTTTTGTTAGTCTATTATTTACCAAGTCATGTGCCGTGCTTCAATAAAAAAAATCACTACGGAAGCTTTACTGTCAATATATTTAAAAAAATCAAAACAGAACTTTATACCATTTTTTTTTTAAGCATATACCTAAATATAAAGCGTTAACAGTATTATTATTACTAGAACCTGGTCAGGTAGAAAGTTTTTCTCTCGGTCGATGCATCAGAACTTGGCCCCGATTGTATAAAGTATGTGCGCAAAGTCACGTTCAAAACTTGTATTTCTATTTTTATGGCAATATGACGTGCTGCGGAGTGGGTTGCGTTTACAAGCGTACTAAATTGTATTTTAAAAAAAATATTATTGCGGTTCTTATTCATTCCTAAACTGTAAAGTTTTTTTTCGTTAAGAACTGTTGAATCAATAACACATTTTCGGCACGTTCTTCAACTCCCGTATGGTCTA
The DNA here is from genome assembly GCA_947458855.1 of Monopis laevigella. Taxonomy (NCBI): domain Eukaryota; kingdom Metazoa; phylum Arthropoda; class Insecta; order Lepidoptera; family Tineidae; genus Monopis; species Monopis laevigella. Next base: position 21,211,924 of record OX381585.1, read on the forward strand.
GTGGCTAGGATACCTGGCTTTCACCCAGGAGGCTCGGGTTCGATTCCCGGTACGGGAAACATTTTTTTATTTTATTGTTTTTTTCCTTCTTTTTTTTTTGCTCTATAATTTTTTTGACCAATCAATATTTTGTTACAAAATTATTTATAGGGCGAGGAAAACCTAGCTAGGGTGAATGAAGGTAAAGGGCAGTTTACATATTGTCTACTGGGGTATGTCTTACGGACCATTGGTTTGCTTCTACCCCTCGTGGAACTCTATTAATATGTGAACAATTCCTGTGTGGTCACATTTATTTGTGGTTTCTTTAAGACATAATGATAAGAAATAAATACCTACATTGTAGGTATACTTATCTGTAAATTGTTTATTTATTTATGAGCCAACTATGCTTGTATCACGTATTGATGTTATCAATCAATTCTATACCTATTTATATTACAAATCTAAATGTTTATATGTTTGTTATATACAACTCCATAACAGCTGAATCCATTTGTATGAATTTTGCAAACAATAGTTTATTTATTTAGACATTTTTTGTTTGTAAGTTAACATTTACAAAACACAACCAAATGCTAAAATCTATTATAATAATTTATAAACTATATTAAAACCTGAAATTTGAAATGGTTATATATATTTTGTTAAGCAACATGTCATGTTAGGTATATAAAATAAAAGTAGGTACAAATCAAAATACCCTATAGTATGTATATGTATAGGGCCTAGACGGCCCCAGGGTACCCAGCGGAGGGGTTTAAATCCTACCTCGTCGTAGCCGATGGTATGAGTCTACACCGAACAAGTTGCTAGCTCGTTGCGATGTTTTGAATAGACTCAATAACCCATCTATAAACAGTTTCACAAGTTGGTATAGTGAAACCGGGACCGACAGCTTAACGTGCTCTCCGAGGCACTATAGTGGTGTTGTCAAACAAATGTACATAATTTTTTTATTTAAAAACTCATTGATACACACGGTCTAACCAACTAGGCCACCACGTATACCCTATAGGTTTAGATGAAAAGGTTTAGAAGAAATACCTACTAAGTTTTAATAATATGTAATTCTTAATATTATTTGTAGGTAGGTATGAGCACAAAAGAAATAATATGAGGACGTTTATATAGTAGGTACTTTTACAATACAATAAAAATATCTTTAGCAACAACGCGTGTATAGATTTATGATATCTTGTAAAACAGCCTAGCTAGACGAGTCTGCCTCGTAGCCATGGTAACGGGGTCTACGGGTAATGGAGGGGGTAAATAGACACGTGCAGTCCGTCTGCGTATAAATATGCCTCAAGCCCAAACTACCAGTGTTGTTGAATAGTTAACTTTATTGTTAAGAAAATAAAGATTACATTACCTTTTCAGCTCTGTATAATTAAGTCCAACCCAATAGTATTGTTGAAAATTTTACTTTATTGTTAAGGTACTAAACATTAAATTAGCTTAAATATTTTTTTATAATTTTAAATTCCGCAGGATGTGTTTCGGATCAATGGTTCATTCGAACTGTTTATATTGTTATGGTAATAAAGCCCACTATGCCTGATAAATATTTACGAAAATGGCGGCGACAAAAGTGAATTGGCATTACACATATACTTTAATATCCTCGCTGCCTTATAGTCAAAATCTACTGTACATTTCGTAACCTCAACCCGTAAGAAGACAATCGGCGCAACTGCACCTGTAACCCACAGACTGAACCCGTAACAGAATCAATCGTTCGGCCTAGCGCAACCACTAGTCTACAGAGACGATCAAAATTATTGTATACCTATGTATAATAATATTGGGGCTTAGCCCACATTGACATAATTTGACAGTCGATAAAATGATGTTTATGAATGAACATTCATTTATAAAAACCTTATGTATCGATTTTGTCGAGATATCGAGCCTATCGATGCTTATGTGCTAGGGGGCCCATTGTTCATATTTTCATTATGATAGGTATATTCCTAAAATCGGTTACAGTTACGTAAAATTCTTGTCAAATGAATCATATTTAAGTGTATAGGTAAATATACACTTACATATGATACCTAATAAAAAACTGATAATAAAATTAATTTTATTGTTTTTATCTAGAACCAAATAATGGATATAAAAACTTACCTACTTATGATGAAATTACGTATTCTATTTGTTTTGAATCAGTTGCTTGACTAGGTTGCTGAGGTGATAGAAAATAGAGCACAGAATGTGACCCTGTCCATAAATAGGACCGACCAATAAATAGTTTTTTAACAATATTGATTACTCCCACTATGCTGACTAAACGATGCGGTTACGAAATCGGCAGCATCAAGTACGAGTTTGCATTACCAGTCTATTTTAATAATATCCTCGCTGCTTTATCCGTTTCGTAACCGCACCCTGAAAGGACACCATCACAAGAAAACAATGCAGAAGTTCCCTGACAACCGGTGACCCCAAAGACTAAAACCGAAACATGACTAGGTCACTTGACGGTTTTGGCATCTGTATGGGCGGTGGTAACGAGACCGGTGCGTCGGCCTAGCGAAGTTATAGGGGCCTTCACCCCACCACCTAAAATTAATAATGTGTGAGTATTGTTGTTTCTGGTACACATGAAGCCTAGGGCTTGGTTTATGAACAAGAAAATAGTGTGCATTGGTCCTACATAGGAAGGTAGATATTCTACCAAAATAGAAAAGTAGTATGTATAAGTAAAATTATATCAAAATTAAACGTAATTGTTCGATGTTAAAAATGTTACTCTGTTCTATATAACATAGAGTCTGTTTTCGGCTTTCAGCATCAAGTTTTACATGCACTCTGGCTTTAGGACTGTCCGTTACAGGCACGCGTGAATACCCCCTTCAGGCCTGCCCCCAAAGCTATCGATCTGGGCTTCTATTTTATTATGCTATTGGTAGCTGTACGTACATCTATTGTCAATAGGGTTGTCAGATGTCCTTTAATTTAAAGGATACTCTTATTTTCGGCCCTAAATATAGATACTGTCCCTTATTTTGAAATAAAGACTAGAGTATATTTATTTAAAAAAGCGGCCCAAGCCTACTGGTTAAGTCACTGCGCAACTGATAACAAGGTTAAGCAGATGACAACAAGACCGGCCGGGGATGGGTGACCGCTTTGTACGATATAACGAGGCTATTTCATCATAAATACCGCAACAAGCTCGCCACTTGTTAGGTGTTGCCTCCGAATACCATCGGCGAAATGAGGACGGTTTAATCCCTCCGCTGGGTACCCTGAGTCCGTTTAAACGGTTTTCGGGAGCCAAATAGGCACCCGTGATTGTATTTATTTACTCAATACTTTATTTTTGATAAAAATTAACGCATGCGTGGTTTGTTGCTTATTAAAAAAGGTCTATAACATAGCGTTTAATTGAAAACAACATCTATGATGCTCCCTTATTTCCATCCTTAGTCCTTTATTTTCTCCTAGTAAATCCTCTATACCTAACACAAAAAGGGAGTTGGCAACCCTAATTGTCATAGATATATCGTAGCTTAAATATAACTAAATAGTTGTACCCCGCGGTATTAAAAATGATTACTGATGTATGTACGTAGTGGCCAAGTTGATTAGACTTAAAAACACTACAGATTTTTAGGTTCAAAGTAGGTAGTTCAAACCCCGGTATGTACCTACCATTTTTTTTTTTATTCAACAATGTATTGATCGACCCTATTCAGGGATATTGTCGGTCTACAAAATCCATCAGATCACATGTCCGTGCTCTAGTAAAAAAAGTATTTACTCTTATTTCGATAATGATTACTCGGTTTTAAAAGCAAACTGGACAGGTGGCCTTGAATAAAAATATATTATTATTATTGAATGATATTCAGAATGAAAATTTACAAAATAACTTGATTAGATTGTAATATCTAAATTCGTAACAATTCTTATATCCCGTATGGTCTAGTGGCTAGGATACCTGGCTTTCACCCAGGAGGCTCGGGTTCGATTCCCGGTACGGGAAACTTTTTTTATTTTTATTGGTTTTTTTTTATTATATATTTTATTTACTTAATAACGTCAAATTATTTAGAGCTTCAGCCCTATTAGCGAATATTATATCTTGCGAAGTACTATTTTATTTTTAGCGTTTTTAATTATGTTCTGCATTATAAAAAGCAGTCTCAAAACATCTTTATCTTTTTTAAATTATTTAGAACAACTTTAGATTTGATTCTAGCGAAGTACTAAATTATTTTTAGCTATTTTATTTCTGTTCTGAATTCTTAAAGCCGTCTCAAAACATAATAGTATATTAGAGATTTTAACAAAGTACATTATTATTTAAAAATACAAGTAAGTAGGTATAGTAAAATGAAGGTATGAATAAAATTAGTTTTGCTTCATTAAATAGTTCCACTTACCACCAATTGTACTACCTACTATTTCTACACCGAGATAGGTAAAAGTTCGTTTTAACAAAGAGAGTTCCGTTTGGACGGGCGGGGCGCTGCATTCGCGCGCGAAGGTATAGTGGGAACCTCAGTTTTAAGACCCCCAAGAATAATATTAGGGTAAATTCCATTTATTTTATTAAATAAAATTTATAAAACTAAGAAAAATATGTTGGTACTAATATTTAGGAGATTCTTTTGCTCTCAATTTTATTAGTACCACCTTTTTCCGCGGTCTTTGGACGGGGCGCTGCTGTCGCGCGAAGGTATAGTGGGAACCTCAGTTTTAAGGCTCCCCAAGAATAATATTAGGCTGAATTCTATTTATTTTAGTAAATATAATTTATAAAACTAAGAAAAATATGTTACTACATTTACTAACATACTAACATTTTTTAACTCTCAATTTTATTAGTTCCACTTTTTGCCGCGGTATTTTTTTTCGTGAAACAGACGTTACTTAGATACATAATGTACTTACACTAGTGTACATAAAGCCTACAAAACAACTCGAGTGGGTACATTGTTAGATTCACAAAGTAACTAAAACAATGTAGGTATTTAATTAATTTCGTGGTTATATTGGTGTTATAATATTTTAATTTATTTACAACTATTGTCACCGCAAACGCAATAATTTTTAATTAGTTGTATTTAAACGTTTGTTCTAAAAGCGTTAATGGTGAAATAAGATAAATATTAGAGATTACCTTAGGAAAAATAAATGCCTACGTACAAAAATAAATACCTAAATTCATTTTTAAATCGCCTAGATGAAAAATATTTGATATAGGTAAGTTAAATATTATCTGCTTTTCATCAGGATGTAAAATCGTACGCCGTGCTGTCTTTAAAAATAAACTAGTGAAGACAAAGTTAGAATACCTAGGTAGTTGATATCTAGAAGGATTTTTTAAATATATATAATAAGTATATAAAAGTTACATTATTCAAATTGTCATTTCGGCTGGGCGATGGTAAATTAGTAAATCAATCAGTCATTTGTTTTATAATATCTACCTAAAAAAAAGAAAAGAAAAAAAAAAGATGTTTGAACCAGCTGGGTGGCCTGCCAAATATTGTTAAACAAAGTATTTTTTAGAGCAATTATAATCTGCGTCGGATTAACATATTAAACAATTATTATTTGTATAGTTAAGTTTGAATAAAAATGTGTACACGCAACTGTTAATTGTATAATTAATTCGCGAGTAGATCACTGTGTTGAGGGCGAGGCCGCATGTCAGTGTAATATTATAGCTGCGTTCGATTACGTAAATTTTTGCCCAAAATGCTATCAAACGTAATACATTGCTTGTTTCATTATAGTATCAAAACAATGAGTTCATGAACAACATTCTATGTACAACATTTTGTGTTTTTTTAAACAAAAATGCAACGGTACTGAACACATACTGTATAAATAAATGAATGAATGTTTTTGTGTATAAACATTCATTTGCAGACTTGCTTATAAAAAAAAATGTAGTGAATACAGTGAAGTGGAGTTACATTCGGGAACACTGCAGTTCACTCCCCTACCTCTTAACCACGCGATGGACCCGGCACCCGCACGAAGAATCCATGGATAGCTAAGAATATTGTAGAGAGACAGTGTTCTTAGCTATTCATGGCTTCACCGTGCGGGTCCAACGCGGGGTTGGAAGGCAGGAGAAAAAACTGCAGCGTTCCCGGACTTGAGACGCGAAGTAGGCCTTTTGAACTCTCACCTGCACTGTGTTCACTACCTTTTCTTTTCAACCAAATACTATATTATGATCCTGTTAGCGCCATCTTGGAAACACGCTCCATAAAAGTTCCGACAGCTGATCTCGGATCTCAGAAGGCCAAGATCCTTCAATAGACGTTGTCTTATTTATGTAGAAAAAACGTAGATTTTGTTTTTTTGACAGTTTTTCTCCTAGTACAAGAGCCCTTTTCCGGCGCCCTTGTTGTTAATATTAACTGAGGCTCTACCATGGGTTTACGCATTGTAGCAACGTAACGTATGCATTTACGTATACGTAAACCAATAGGATCGCTTTATTCAATATTGTTACCAAAAATAAAGCTGCCCTATTGGTTGTTGCTCACGTATACTATATGAATACGTTACGTTGCTACAATGGACCTCTGACACCGAGAAAGGATTTTAAGTATATTTATATTTTTTCACTTATTATTAAATTTGATTGATAATAATTATAGTGAGGTGTATTTATGTAATAAATATATGATTAGTGTTTTTCTAAATTGACTAAATCTACCATAGAGTACGATATTGGGAATCTCGATTTTGAAAATGTTTGTGATCTTCATCCAAAGGGAAATTATATTCTATTCCCAAATATTTTGTAGACTCACGTTACTTTTTTTTTAAATTTTAATACCTAGGGGAAGGTGGGGCAGATAAAACAGTTTGTCATGGTCTGTGTGTTTATAAAATATAATATGTATTATATCGATGTTTCTGGTACACATAGTACAAGCCTAGAGCTTAGTTTGTGACCAGAGCAATATGTGTAATTTGTCCTACAAAAAAAAAAAAAAAAAAAACATTTATCTGCCCCACAGTTCAATTTTTTAAATATTACCACGCGAAGTTAACATGTATAGTGGATCTACAGTTGTTTTACAATTTTAAAAATATTATAAAAAAAATCTACAACAATACACTCTTATTTTTTTTTATTTACATTACATTATTATTATTTTTATTATATTTACGTTAATCCGTTCATATGTATACAGGACAATACAGGTTTTTATGTTCTTCTCCGATTTTTCAAGTCAAGCTCACTCTCCTCCCGGTGTCCATGTTCTTAATATTATTGAGAAACTAGGTGTGAGTAAATCGTAACAAATACCATCACGGATTCACAATTATTTAAGTAACAATAGCGTAATGTCTATCATAGCGTAGCGTAACGTACCCATAATACACACGGCCAAGGTCCCTCCTAATGATTACGCTTTTATTTTTACACTATGAGCTTTTGATTTGAGGTTTGGATTTTAAGAGTGTGAATAATGATCTCATTTAAAAATATCTATTAGTGTCACGGGAAGAGAATATTAAAAAAAATGTTTCATTGTAACAAGCACCAGTTGCTTCTGACACCTGTATCCCCCTGATTCCTTTTTTTAACTATATAAAAAAAATGTTAAGTGCGGATACATCTTTCGCATACTTAGCAGGGTGATTACGCGTCTTAAGTTCGCTCGCACGCCAATCGTTAATACGATGATTTTCTAAGATTTTTTTGGAACCATTGTTAAGAAGCCAAGCTTGATCTACGTCAGAATGACGTCATAACGATTGAACTTAAGAAGCCAGTAAAAGGTTTCGCGATCCCAAACGTCTAAAAACGTGTAAATGTTGTTTTCAGTGATATCAAAGTTTATTTCTACAGAAAAAGAACGTAGAGGTGTAAATATTACTTACTCGATCCTAATTAGATAGTATTTTTATGAAAAAAATATTAACTTGAAAAGACACCCAAAGTTTGATTTATGATTCTAAAAATATTACTTTAGTTCTCATTTTAAAACTAAACAGATTTTTTAAAAAGAAATTATGTAATTAGGATCAAGTAAATAAAATCTACACCTCCATGTTCTTTTTTTCCAAAAAAAATCTTTATTATAACTGAAAACAACATTTAGATGTTTTTTGACGCTCTAGTCCGCGAATCCTTTTCCTGCCCACTTAAGACGCGTAATCACCCTGCTGTTCCCCTAATCGTTTAATTTGACACAGTTTTTAGACAGTTTAATTTTACACAGTTTTTAGACGGTTTAATTTTAAAAGTAATGATTATCTCAGTAACCTTATATTTGACGTTTGAAATTTGGAATATTTTGGAACAGTATAAGTTTTTGAGTTGATACTTGGTGGCCGAGTTGATTGGTTCCCGTTATACTGTCGGTTTCACTATACCAAGTTGTTCGACTGTTTATATGGGTTATTTAGTCTATACTGCGACGAACTGGGCGCAAACTCAAATGCTATCGGCTACGCCGAGGTAGGCATAAAACTCCATCGCTGGATACCCTGAGGCCGTCTAGGCGGTCTCGGGCGCCGAGGCACCCCGTAATGGTAGGCTCTAGTAACTATAGATAGAAATCAACCAATAAGAGAGGTTTATTTGGCAAATAAAGTGATCCTATTGGTTGATCACTGTCTATATTTACTAGCGACTATAGTAGAAACTGTTTGCAAAAACTTGTGGTAGAGCTACTGGTCACAAACTAAGCTCTAGTCTTGTACTTCGTGTACCAGAAACAACGGCACAAATACCTACATATTAATAACAACCAAACCAAGGCAAGCTGTACAGAAAAACGAACTATACTTACTAGTTTTTTTTTTGCCATGGGCGGGATTTAAACCCACGACCTCCGCAATACACACCAAAGGCGCAACCACTAGTCTACTGAAGCCGTATGGTTGGTTGAGCGTTGATGGTTAATCAATTAGTCAAATATGCGCTCTATTTAGTGCTGAAGATATAACTGGAAATACCTAGCGCATTTATAGCAAAGTCAATTGCGCTACCAATTTAAAAATAGGTCAATTGAATAACCGAGTCTGTATTCGCATGAGAATTACCAAGGCCGTTGAGATGTGAAAGAGTCGAGTATTAAATAATCTACCTATTTGATTTAATGACCCTTTCACATCTCAACGGCCTTTTCTTAATAACGGTATATGGTTAGATGTAATATTAAAAGTTGTGGACGAGTTGGTTGGACAGCAGACACTACAGTTTTTAGCTCCCGGGTTCAAACCCCGGTATGTCAACTTCGATGACAGGGGCGGATCCAGAATTTCATTTTGGAGGGTGGATTGGGCTCGTTAAGTTTAACTATTACAGATTATGATCTAAATTGTAACATTTCAAAAATCCTTGTTGCTTTTAAATTAATTTCGCCTAGATCCGCCACTGACCAATGACGAGTATTATATGCACAGTTCGCTATTACAAATGCAGTGCCCTTAAGCTGTCGGTCTCAGTTTCACTATGCCAATGATGTGTTATTGAGTCTATCCAAAAACCGAGTTAAGCCGATCACTGGTTCGGTGTAGGCTCTCTTACCCATCGGTTACGAAGAGGTGAGAATAAAACCCATCGCGGGATACCCTGAGGCCACTAGGCGGCCTGATGGTACATACAGTATACAGTTAGGTGTATGAAGGAGCGGCTTAGGCTTACGGTCCGGATTTGTTACATCGCTTATATAGATGCAAAAGCCATCAAATGACTAGTCTTGTTTCGCTTTTAGTATATGGCTTTGCCGGTTTTCAGGAGCTTAAAGGGGGGTAGGAACTTTAAAAGTAGCATTTCGTTATTTTAGCAATCGAACGTTACCTTTGAAGAAACCAGCATATGGCCACGAATGCCGTACATTAAAACAAGCAAGGCATTGGGTACCTACGTCTCTTTTTTTGTTTGACATTTCGTAGTATTATTCTCTAGTATTTTAAAGTCGTATCCTAAATTCCACTTTTCTCTTGGGCGATGTCTCACTTATTCGATCTTTTTCGATTTGACATTGGTGGAAAGAGACACACGTTCCTTGTGTGACAGTCGGAGTTGAGGTTACGACTTAGTATACGAGGGCAATACTCTGAGTATTTAGTTTGAGTAGATAAATTGTGGCTGCATTAATTGAAGTAAGTGCGTGTGACCTTTAAGTCAACGACCGCTTCCTCCGTAACTTTATGGTGATGCACAATCATAATTTGTGGTCGAGGAACCGTGACTCTATGGTTCCTTATCTATGAACATTTTAAGTAAGGTAAAGGCACTAATGATAGACACTTTAAGAAGTATCCGAACTTTATTCTTCTCTAGCTGTGCTCGCGACTTCGTCCGCGTGGAATAGTTATTTTTTTATCATATAAACTTTCATTCCCTATTTTATCCCCTTGGGGGTAGAATTTATCAAAATCCTTTCTTAGCGGATGCCTACGTCATAACATCTACCTGCATGCCAAATTTCAGCCCGATCCGTCTAGTGGTTTGGGCTGTGCGTTGATAGATCACTATGTCAGTCAGTCACCTTTGAGTTATATATATTTAGATTATTCTTTAATACATATTTTTTGTGTATCTTGAACCGTTTTCACGGCGCACGCAACGGAAGGCTTCAAAGATGAAATAATTTCTCCCGTTTTTTACACATTTACCACTATATCTTTGCTCCTATTGGTCGTAGCGTGATGTTATATAGCCTATAGCCTTCCTCGATAACTGGACTATCCAACACAAAAAGAATTATTCAATTCGAACCAGTAGTTTCGGAGATTAGCGCGTTCAAACAAACAAACAAACAAACAAACAAACAAACTCTTCAGCTTTATAATATTAGTATAGATAATCGAATATCTTTGTTGCCACAAAACAGTTGTAATTTTTTTTGGAGGTAAAATAATTCTTGAATTATCACTTATTATTACAAAAGCTTCAATAATTACACTTAATAAATTTATAATAATATTTATTTTTACCTTGACATAGGAACTATATGATGACACAACAAAAAACATTAACTACTAATAATAGACATCTAATTGCACTAATAATAGACATAAACAAAAACTAATATTTTTATAGAAACAAAAAATAAATGTAACAGATAAAACCAAACAAAAATATATTATTCCAAATAATAGTAAAAACAAAACAAACAAAAATAGTTTTGGCTTATTATCCATTAACATCTAATGGAAAATCAAATTTGTATTTAATCCTATTCCCTGTTACAATTTTGGTGAATTTAGGGTTTTAACTATTTGAGATTCACTTATAATATCTTATAATTTTCTTTAAATATGGTTTTGGTTTTATCACAGCAAACCATTGCCATTACCTCAATATCACTTTGTATAATTTTTTAAATTATACATAGTGATAAAATATTTTTTTTTAATTATACATACAAACTTATATTCTCTTATCTTTCCGGGAAAGTTAACTATAATTTAAGAGGAGTGTCTGATGAGGCTCTTAGATGCTCATGCTGATTCAACTGCAAAGTATTACCTCTTCCCGCGCGTGACTATGAGTCGGTAACGCTACCATACATTTATGTAAACCTTCCCCCCGAGAGAGACAATGTTCTTAGCAAACCATGGATTCACCGTGCGGGTGCCGGGTCCATCGCGTGGTTGAAAGGCAGGGGAATGAACTGCAGCGTTCCCGGACTTGAGACCGCGAAGTAAGTTTAAAGGCCTTTTGAACTCTCACCTGCACTGTGTTCACTACCCTCTCTACTCAACCAAATATTATATGATCCTGTTAGCGCCATCCTGGAAACACGCTTCATAAAAGTTCCGACGGCTGTTCTCGGAAGGCCAAGTACCTTCAAAAGACGGTGCAAAGACTTTGCTGGAATTCCTCTTGCACCAACTTCCACTGCATAAAGTTGAGTTTTAAATCCGTTTCTAGTAATTTCGTTTGTGAGATCAAAATATTTGTTCGACTTGATGTTGTGGTACTTAGGTATGTTTGTTTCCCACGGAACGGTGAGTTCTATAAGTATTACTTTCTTCAAGCACCGAGAGTACACCAGTATGTCTGGTCTATAGGCTGAAACTGCTAGTTCGTCTGGAATCTTGTAATGTATTTTAAATGTATCCATGAATATTTTCCAGTCTTGTGCTTTGTCCAGGATTGAGAAAGGTTTACTTTGAGTTTTCTTGAGTTGTCCCTCCTTTACAAAAGTAGTCAGTCTTTCATTTGTTGTTAATCCTTTTCTGGCTGTAGCAATACTGAGACTTACAGCTTCACGAATAATTTCTAGAACTTTATCATGTCGGTGCGGATAATGACCTTTTTCAAGTAGAGTTTTGCACCCAGCAAGTATATGTCTGTACTTGTAGGGTCATCGCGTGAACTCTGTAGCCATGCTCTTCATCTTCCCTAAGGAAAGATTTAATAACATCTTTATCACATTCCTTTTTCTTCCAACCTAACCCCCTTTTGCTGATCTGGGCACCGCTCATAAATGATTTATGAAACTGAAGTCTTGACTCCATCTCAGAGGCCAATGAGTCTTTTGGGAGAGATGCAATCAGATTATCCCGAGAGTTACTCAGGATTTGTTGTTTGGTTACACGTAGATGTTTGTACAACTCAGATGGTTTTTTTAAATTAGATAGTACCTTAATAAGAGAAAGAGCACGTATTAGATTATATCTACAATTTAGGCAGCAAAACGACTTTCGCGCCAATGTTTAATCAGACTCCGGTCTTAAACGCTCTGCTTTATTTTAGTTTTGTCATGAACATCTTGCTGTAAATACTCATTTTCTTTATCAGTCACATAATCGTCAGTTATATCAATATCTGCTTCAGAATAGCGAAACATCTTCCCTTTTATTGGTGGCATCTTGATCTCACATAAAATCTGCAATCAATAGAACCAACAGTTGACATTCCGTTCCCTAATAATTGACACCCTGTCTACTATTAGACACGGTATTGCAAAATTAACAAAATTCAAAAAGCACTTTATTTATACGAAATAAAGACTATATTTGTATTCATAATCACTCAGGAATTTGGTTGAGTATTACCCTAAAAGTAGACACATGTGTCAACTTTTAGGTTTTGACGAATTTTTGGTACTAATAGTAGACATACTCTAAATTTATTGAAAATCTTAATCAATTATTAAACTAATAACATTAGTATGGAAATAAACTAATATATATTTATAACCAAAATAATTAATAGTATAATCATAAAAATATAAAACAATATTTACCTGCAAAATTTCCGTCTCCTTAATAAAAACCTTTAAAAATCACAGTGCACGTGTCTACCTGTTCACATGGTTTACATCAACTGACGACATTTAAAATTTTGAATAGTTAGGTGGAAGGAAGTTGTTGTCGTCGCTTAATAGATGGATATAGTGTTCCTTTACTTAAGTAAAAAAATAATATGAATAAAAATAATCTTATTATAACTTATTATATTCAAAAGTGTCATCTTTTAGTTCAGTGTCTGACATTAGTTCATTTACCTTACCTACAAGTCGTTTATTTTAAGACTTAAGTATCTTTTCTTCTATTCCGGCGCATATTCTTTTTTAAATTAGGTATTATGGGTGTTAACTAAATGACAGTTAATTGTGGGAGTGGGACTTACTTCGATACCCCTAACTACCGGTTTTTCGCTACCACCGCCCCTCTTGCCGGCTAAATGATGTGGTTACGAAATGCGCGGCGACAAAGACGAAAATAGATTACCGGTCTACTTTAATAGCCTCGCTGCTTCATCGTCAAATTAAATGCCCGTTTCGTAACCGCACCCTTAAAGGAGACTACCACCTCGACAAGAAATCGATGTTGTAATCTCCTGAAAATCGGTGAACCCACAGAGTAAAACTGAAAATGGCTAGGTCACTTGACGTATTTTGCATCTGTATATGTGGTAACGAGACCGGTCGGTCGGCCTAACGAAGTTATAGAGACCTTCCTCCCAACTAAACCTAATTATTGTGTTTTATTTTATTTAAAACACAGCATTTGACTCTTTATCTACCTCATGCTAAGCAGACCTACAAATCGATTAATACATTGTTGTTTAACAGCATTGATCGCAGCCACTATGCTGGCTAAAATTAAGTATACAGTTCATAAGCTAACCACAGTATTGCATATTGACAGTTACTGAAAAGTAGGCTGCCAAGGTTGTTGTAATGCGACGGTGACAGACATGAAACTATTAAGTCGTCTTGTTTCTATAATGAAAACGAGGCAAAACATACTCCACATACCTGTTATATAACAGGTATTCGACCGCCTCCGTAGACTAGTGGTTGCGCCTTTGACGTTGAGGTCTTAGGATCGATTTCCATCCATGGTAACAAAATATTAGTCGTTTCTCTGTACAATTTATCATTGGCTGAGTGTTTATAAAATACATATATAGATAGTATGTATTATTATTTCTGGTACACATAGTATAAGCCTAGAGCTTAGTTTATGACCAGAGCAATATGTGTAAATTGTCCTACACTACATTCGTATTCGCGAAGTCTGCGTTCTCCATACAAAACGGCTTTCGCACTTCCAGTAATGTTCTATTAATGTTTGTCGCAGAATAAAAATAATATTTTTGTCGGTCATTGTATTTATTAATCATTCAGTGTTGTTTTTTTTTTTTTCATAATAAATATATTACGACATAAAAATAATAATTGAACTTCTTCGACTAACAGCCAAGTTGTAATATTGGGTACTTTTGTATGGGCGTCAAGTCGAGTACAAGAGCCCTTAATATTATTTTCTCTTTCGTTCTTGTATCGCTTTGGTATTGCTGTTTCTGTGATCAGAATAAGGTATGTAGTACCTGTCTAATAACGGAGAACTGCTAATACTGGTTTTCTAATATGGGAAAATACGATCTAAACTTTCTACACGAGCATACGGACGTGTTTACAAAAACTTTGTGGTTTGTATTTATTTTGTTGATATAATTTAAACTTAAGAAACATAGATAAAATCGATATACCAAAGTTTAGACTGCAAAAAACTAATAAATGTTTCGTCATTAACAGTATAAGGTTATTTAATAAATTACCTAAACGCATTATAGATCTGAGTGAAATAAAGTTTAAGAATTGTATAAAACAAATATTAATCAATAAGGCTTACTATAATGTAAAAGACTATTTTAACGATAAAGACGTCTGGATCTGTCCGGATATGCAATTGAGGTCTCGCAAATAGTTAACAAATTGCTTATTACATATGTAGAATGTACCCTAGTTTAGTATATTGATACTGTAATAATTTAATATTACATAATTTATTTTCATTACATTATGTAAATTTTGTCTTTGGATAAGGTAATTGATGATTACTTACCTATTTATACTTAATTTATACTACATTATACTGTGTAGCTCTGTACATTGGTACAGTAACAAATAATCTGTCATAGGGTGTTTTGCGCATGCTGATCAGTGGGGTGCACCTTGAGTATGCTAATATATATATATATATATGCTATATAGCATAAGCCAATCAATAGCTGTGCTCCTTTTTTAGTTTGTGTGAAGCACTAGAGTTTTTTACTTGCTGGTTTCTTTTTCTCCGGGGGGGGTCTCTGAGGGGATCGACTTTACAGTTAATGTTTACGCCCTTAAACATACCGATCCTTATACCTTTACTTATATGTGATTGGTTACTTACCTTTTATTTACAATAAACATTTAAGGCGTGGATATGGCCGGTGAGGTTGGTCGCCTTGGTGGCTCTCTTGTATGGCAGATAATGATTGACAGGTCAATGGAATCAGCTAACCACCTAGTCTTACACTAGTTGGTTATGTAGTGTGTGTTCGGTTCGGTAGTATTTTTCATATTAAAATTTCCATTCGCGTTTAAGTTCTAAATCTGATATCGAGGTATAATAAATATTTGTCGTTCTTTTGTTAATGAATGCTGCCGAACCAAACGCACTCTAAGACCTCATTGTTAAACGTTTTTTTTTTTTTTTGACTATTCATAAATATCTGTAAAGTTTTACATGAAATAAATGATTTTGACTTTGACTTTTGACTTTGAGAGAAATATAGTATTGTTTATTTTTTTGATGTTGATTTTTGAGATAAACAAGCAATTACATAATATTCATTACAATTCAAGTATAGGTATTGTAAGAAAGAATTAAAATATTTATTTATCGCCTTACAACATACATAATCACGGGTGCCTTACGAGACCGCCTAGACGGCCCTAGGGTACCCAGCGGATGGGTTTTTAATCCCACCTCGTCGTAGCTGATGGTATTAGTCTACACCGAACAAGTGGCTAACTCATCGCAATGTTTTGAATAGAATATAACGCATCTATAAACAGTTTCACGAGTTGGTATAGTGAAACCGGGACCGACAGCTTAAGCTCGGTCTGCTCCGAGGCACTATAGTGGTGTTGTCAAACAAATGTACATAAAATATATTTTTAATTAAATTAAATAAACTCATTGATACACACCGGGATTCGAAGCAGGGATCTAAGTGTTTTTAAGTCCAAGGTCTAACCAACTCGGTCACCACTCACCACGTATATTACGCCTTACAACAATGCTAAAATATTTGTATGTTCATAATCTTTATTATTGTTCCAGGTTTCGTTACGGTAGAAGATGGCCACTTACGTGTCATGGAACCTGCTGACAACTGGAAGTTGCTGGCGTCACATTACTCTGGTCCCCTCACCGTCATCATACTCTGCATTCTGCTGGTCGTCATCCTGCCGTTGGCTGGGTAAGTAGCTGTGGAGTGTTCTCTTCCTGGACTCTGCTGATAACTGACAATTGTTGGCGTATCATTACTACCGTCCCCTTATCGTCATAATTAGCACTCTTACTGGTTGTCATCCTACTGTTGGCTGGGTAAGTAGCTATGGAGTTTTCCCTTGTAGTCTTCCTGGATTCTACTGATAACTGGCAGTTGCTGGCGTCACATTACTCCGGTCCCCTCACCGTCATCATACTCCGCATTCTGCTGGTCGTTATCCTGCAATTGGCTTGCTGATAACCGATAGTTGATGGCGTCACATTACTCTGCTTATTATAATCTATATTCTGCTAGTACTGGTGTTGCAGTTGGCTGGTTAATTTCCTGCAGGAATGACTCGTACACGTACCTATACAAATGACAGTTGCTGGCAACACCTTACTCCGGCCTACTCACCGTAAATTTACTTTGTTGAGTGATTCTGCTGGTGGTGGTACTTCCGCTTGCTGGGTAAGTTTACTATTAAGGTGACTTTCGTTCGTTTCCTAACCCTGCTGTTAACTGGCAGTTACCGTGTCACATTCTTCTCATTCACAATCTGTTGGCGGGTGGCGTTGCCCGCTTGCTGGGTGAGTATACTGTAGTGATGACTATTATTTAATATGTGGTGATAACCCCTGTACGCTGCATGGTATGGATAAGTATTGTTAGTTTCTGCCCTCAAAACACGTAATGTTGAGATGAACCTCCTAAACTTCACAACCCTGCTAATAACTGACAGTTATTGGCGTTATATTTCTTTAGTTCCGATGTTGTCGTGGTCATATCCTGCATTATGCTGGGAGTACATTTTCTAGCTGGATGTTTAGAAATGGCAACGGGCAGTTATTGAGGTACTTCGGTAACATATTGCCGTTGCAGTGCAGATGGCTTTAGTACGCTTTGTGGACCCTGCTGGCGCCACATTACTCCAGTCTCTTCATGTTAATCATACTCGTACTCGGCATTCTACTATTGTCCTATTGCCGCTAGCTGGGTAAGTGGTTGTGGGAATGTCTCATCTTCATATTACTTCGGTTCTCTAAAGCTTCAGCCAAACCAACGCGGTGGCGGTGGCGATCAGCTACTGCAATAGTACTTGTATCGACAGGTTCAAACCAAACGCGTTCTGCGGTTGCACGCGCGATCCGTACAGAGTCTGCACGCGTGATCACGGGCGGCCGCCAGTGTTGCCAACTTAGCGGATTTTCCACTAAAACTGGTTGTTTAGAGCAAGCTGCGGGGAAATTTTAGTGGCTGGTGGTTTCTCTTTTGTTTAAATCAGTTAGTAGGGAGCAAGCATGAAGGTAAAAACCGTGCCCGTCCGCGCGGCGCGGGGCGCGTTTTTTTAGCTTCATGGGAGCAAGGAATTCAACCACTAACTCCGAAGTAAAAATTCTTGAGAATAAGATAAGAATACACTCAGGTTAAACTGCACAATGAAGCTGATTATCATAAGCTTTTCCTAATATTAGGACAGTACATGGCCGCCCGCCGCCATACATACAAACTCAAATCAAAAAGTAAAAACAAAAATTATTGTAACCAAACATTAACCCCCGTATTATGAGTCGTATTTTTCACTCCACTCAAGGATAATCTCGTTCATTCTTTCTTGATACTACTTTATAATAAAAACCTAAAACTTACTGGTTGTATTAATACTATGTAACCAAAACCGTATGAAACATGTATTTTATCTGAAAATATCAGTGAACAAAATATGTTTTATTCCAAATATACTTAAATACCTACATCTTATCCCTTTAGTCATTTTCAATAAATGCTACTAGTAAAAGAATTTCGTCTTCAAAATCTTCCATTTTGTCATCAAATTCAATAAAGCACGTTCACTCCGCCCGAACGCAGATATCCCGAACGCGTAGATCGCGTGTTTGGTGTGAACGGCTGAGATCGCCACCGCGGCCGCAGATTGATCGCGTTGGTCTGTGTGTACCTTTATTATTTTGTGGGGAACTCTAGTTTTAAAAGTTATCTTAATTTTCAGATTACTCTGGTGCTGTTGTTATTGCTGCCGCTACGGCCGTCGGCGACGTCCTTTCGATCGCAAATTCGATGGGTGCTTTAAAGCGCTTTACGCAATTCTTCTCATTGCTCTGCTCACCTTATTCTTGTAAGTATGATAGATATTGTGCAGCTAAAAATACTGTAATCATTTATGTATAAGTCAGTAGCGTTTTAATAATTGATTAATATTTTAGATTTGGTGTAGTGTGCGCTTTCGCATCGGATGAACACCTGGAAACCAATGTCCGTTCAGCTCCGAAAACAGGTCGCCGCGTGGTTACCGACGTCAATAACTATCTTAACTCTACCCAAGTGCACACCGAGTGGCTGTTCATTACCAACTGGAAGCAGCTGGAGGAGCTCCTCAATGACAAGCTCAATGGTATGTTACAACAAGCACATGGAATGAGTATTCTCTCCGCTTTGATCACTGGGTCTACCGCAACTGTTATTACTACCGAGAATGCCTATTTTTTCCAACTGGAAGCAGAAGGATGATTTCGGCAATGACAAGCTTTATGGCCAGTTAAAACTATTGCCGCAATTTTGACCTTTATAACTGCTTACGACTGTATATTTTTTTGAATGAATGAATGATCTTTATTATTTTAGCTGGATAGAAAACTAGAAACAATCAAAAAATCGAGTTCCAGAGATTAACAATCTCTGGAACTCGACTTTTTGATTATTTCTAGTTTTCTATCCAAAAATCTTTATAGCTGTGTTGGTTTTGTGGCGGTAGGTAGTGGTAGGACTAATGTGACAGAAACATTAAAATGATGAGTTATTGAAGTGGACCTTTTCGGTGTATTGATAGGGACGGGGCATAAGATCTCACTCACATGTAGAAACTAATAATATGCTATTAATTTAGAAAAAAGTAGTCAGTTTACGCATTAATACATTTACATTTACGAGTTTACATGTAAATGTAATGTATCAATGTGCAAACTGACTACTTTTCTTACGATATATTTTTATTTTCTATCGTATAATGATTCGTTTGGTGAAAAGTTGTCGTTTCACACAGTTTAAATGTAAATTATCACTAAGGATCCAAAACTTCATGTGTATTAATTTAACACTAGCTGACCCAAGCAACTGCGTTTACGTAACTTTAACCGTTTACGCATCGCACGCAACGGAAGCTCTCAAAAGGAACAGATTTTCTCCGTTTTCCCAACATTTGTCATTGATGCTCTGCTCCTATTGGTCGTGGCGTGATGTTATATAACCTATAGCTTCCTAAATAAATGGGCTATCCAACAGTAAAATATTTTTTAGTAGAATCCGATCAGTAGATCCAGAGATTACCCCCTACAACTTCATAAACTTTACCTCTTTATACATATATATTATATTATAAGTAAGAAGTATAGATTACGATGCCTGGTGCCCTGGTGTCATCGAGGCTGCCAAGAAGGACCTAAAGTTATTAAAATTTGCGTATCTGTCATCCTAAAACAACTAAATTAATATTACAGACAGTGGCAAGACGATATCTTCTCAACTGGGCGAGTTCTCTCGTGCCGTCTCCGTTACCACCCTCTACAAGATGGTTCAGCAACTGGACTCGGTGCAAGAAGACTTGCGCACCGTGCAGAACCTTACGTCTGCGCTGCGATACAACGCCGAACACCTTAACTCTGGTAATGTTATGGTTATTTCTAGGTAGTTTAGGGTTTAACTAAGAACTTTATATTAAGGAACATATGACTTTAAAATTACTTCTTAAGAAGCCAGTAAAAGGTTTCGCGATCTCGAACGTCTAAAAACGTGTAAATGTTGTTTTCAGTGATATCAAATTTTATTTCTACAGAAAAAGAACGTAGAGGTGTAAATATTACTTACTCGATCCTAATTATATAGTTTTTTTATAAAAAATATATTAACTTTTGAAAAGACACCCAAAGTTTTATTTCATGATTCTAAAAATATTACTTACTATTTCAAAACTTAACATATTTTTTATAAAGAAATTATGTAATTAGGATCGAGTAAATAAAATCTACACCTCCATGTTCTTTTTTTCCAAAAAAAAAACTTTATTATAACTGAAAACAACATTTAGATGTTTTTTGACGCTCGAGTTCGCGAATCCTTTTCCTGCCCACTTAAGAAGCCAGGAAATGTGAAATGTCTAAAAGCGTCTAAATGTTGTTTTTAGTGATTTTAAAGTTTTTTTTAAAGAAGAACTTGGAGGTGTAATATTACTTACTCGATCCTAATTAGATGGTTTTTTTATAAAAAACCTATTAACCTTTAAAAAGATCGCCAAAGTTTGATTTTTGATTCTAAAAATATTGCTTTAGATTTTTTATAAAGGAATTGTGTAATTAGGATTGAGTTAGTAAAATCTAGGTACACCTTTAAAAAAAACTTATTATCACTAAAAATAACATAATATACTAATGTAACTATTAAAAAGATAATAACTTAAATATAATAAGTTTTTTTTTAAAATTTAATTACCTAGTACTAATATAGACCAAGTCCGCGTGGAATGGTGGCAAGAACACTGGCTACATTTCCCCGCTGGATCGAAAAATAATAAATATAAATAATATAACGGTCCCATAATAAATTTTATTGTTGTTCCATAATTCAGTATTAATTTTTTACTTTACAAACTTAATGGACATGGCAAAAGGCTTTAGGACAGCACCACTGAATTGTTTTAGCGTATTTAAATGGAGACTATTTATATAGTGATTAAGTCACTGCGCAAGTGATACAAAGTAGCAGATGACAACAAAGCCGGACCTGGGATAGGTAACCGCTTTATACAACAAGGCAGGCTTCACCATCATAAACACCGCAACAAGCCCGCCACTAGTTAGGTGTCGCCTCCTAATACCATCGGCGAAATGAGTACAGGTTAATCCTTCCGCTGGACACTGAGGCAGTTTAAACGGTTCTCGGGAGCCAATAAAGGCACCTGTGATGGTATTTTTATTAAATAATCTTGAATATTATTTTTAATTATATAATTGGCTTTTACAGGTCTACGAAAAGTCAAGGCGCAGTTGTTAAACACTTTAGCCTCGTGTGAACAACCTCAGTGCAGAAAACTTCAAGAGAAATACAAGATTGGACAACTGGACACTGAGATACAGTATAGTCAGGTATTAGATTTTTTTTTTGGGGGATATTTTCTTGGAGATTGTATAATTGCTCAATATGCAGTTTTTACCCATCTTTAGTATTGCATATAAAAATATTTAAGATTTTTTATAGAAGAAGAGTGGTGTGTTTATTAACATTTCGTTTTTTCGGGCTAAATTATTTGGGCTTGCTTCCATCGCAAAATGCAGGATATTTTTTTTCATAACTACGACTATTTGGAATAATGCCATGCTTATTTCTACTTCTCGGCGTTGTTTAATTATTAGAATTATATTTAAGTATGTAAAGATAGAAAACTGACACTTTGTAAGTTGTGCCTACCCAGCAAGTAGGTGGCTGGCGTGAAGATACAATAATAATAATATGTAGGGCAATTGCTCTGGTCACAAACTAAGCCCTAGGTTTGTACTATTTGTACCAGAAACAACGATTTAATACATGTTGTATTTTTATAAACACCCAGACCATGATAAATACAGAAAAAACGTACCTACTAATATATTTTTTTGATCTGGGAGGGAATCGAACCCACGACTTGTTATCGAAACTACGCCAACGGTGCAACCACTAGTCTATGGAGGCTGTTAAAATAAACTATAATATATATTTCTGTTTAATAAAATGTGACCATTTTTTTAACCCATTAAAGTTTAGGGGTAGAAATCAGTTTTATTAATTTGTAATATATTTCATGCATACCTGGAGTAGATGTTAGACAAATATTTTCCGACGGTAAGTTATTTATTTTTAAGTAGATATTGCTAAATCATTATGATCGCTTAGTAGAGCAGTAGATTGGTTTAACACCACTATAGTGCCTCGGAGAGCACCTTAAGCTGCTGTCGGTCCCGGTTTCACTATACCAACTTGTGAAACTGTTTATAGATGGGTTATTAAGTCTATTCAAAACATCGCGATGAGCTAGCCACTTGTTCGGTGTAGACTCATACCATCGGCTACGACGAGGTGGGATTAAAACTCTTCCGCTGGGTACCCTGGGCCCTTCTTGGCGGTCTCGGGCGCCGTAAGGCACCCGTGATGTATAGTTATAACTTTTTTGTCTATTATGCGCGTCATTTTGTTAGTTTGAAACCTCAAAATCTTTGTAATATAAGTACTTACTCAAAATATTGTTAATTAATATTCAATTATGTTATTGATCCTCGTTTAAACAGACTGGTTTAATTATTTCCGTTCCCCATACAGATGCCCGACGTCTCCGAGCTCCTAAACAACGTGACCATGTTGCTGGATAGCGACATCAAACGAGAAGTAGCCGACGGTCACAAAGTGCTCACGGATATCCAGCGCGGGATCCAGCGGTCAGTCGACGAGAACATTCCCTATGTCACCGACGAAATAGCCAACATCGGTGAGCGAAAAACCAATACAAGCTATACATACATTACATTACCGACGAGACATCTACGTCACTGACAATATATCCCCTATGTCACTGACAGAACATGCAATACGTCACCGATGAGATAACCCTCATGCCACTTACAAATCATCCCTTACGTCACTGACGCGAACAGCTCCTACGTCACTGACAACATTTATTAAGTCCCTGGCGAAATATCCCTCACGTCACCGACAATAACAACCTCTACGTTATTGGCGAGGCATCACTTACGTCATTGATGTCATTTACCTACTACTACTTAACTTACAAATATCTTCCCTTCATTATTGACGAGATTTCACGTCATATACGATGTCATCATTGAGACTTTTATCCACCAGGGGCCTTACTAAAGAGCCAATCGATAATCGAATCGAAATACCCATCGAAAGCCCAATGTATGGGATTTGACGTTTCTCGTCGATCAGGCTCTATCCATAAACCAGTAAAATTCCTATACATTTTTATCGATCGATGTGGCGATTCGATTGGCGATCGTGTTCTTTGGTCAGGCCCCGGGTCGTCGACGATCGAAAATAATCCCCTAAGTCACGTGACATCATCAACGTTACCCATCAGACATCCTTAAAGTCACCAACCAAACATCCTCAACGTCACCGACCAGACATTCTCAACGTCACCGATGATACATCTTCAATCTCACCGACCAGACAACCTCTACGTCATTTTCATTAATAACCCCTACATCATTGCCCAAAGCAACTCAATGCACAAGAAAAGTTATTTTTATTTGGGCACGGCATGATTTTGATCTACCTGATGGTAAGCAGGCCTGCAACAATAAAAATAAAGGGGCCAATCAATACATTTTACCTTTGTGTCGGTGTTTTATTTACAAGTGGAATGAAAACAAAATTAAATTAGTATATTATGTTTGCAGGAAAACAACTGAAGAATGTTTCGGACATTTTATCGTCTCGGCTGACAGATGCCAGCAAGAGCCTGCAGGTGGAAAGCGAGTCTGCCTTTAGCCAAATGGAGTACGGCCTGGACAAGTATGGACAGTACCGGAGATATGCTGGACTTGGGGTCGCTTCAGCTTTGCTCGTGGTCAGTCATATATTTTTTTTTTTAAATAATATAATAATTAATAAGGCTTACCATTTTTTTTTAGAAGTATTAAAAATAATTATAACATCCCCTTATGGCCAAATGCTAATCTAAATAGGATTTATTAATAAAATAAAGACGATTTTAATACAAAATGACTACTGTTGGAATACTAAATAAAGTCAACTTTGATACAATAGGACTGTATGCGTAATTATATTAAAAAATAGACAAAACACAGTTACTGTGTAAAACAAATATCTACGTTTGTACACATACACCTATAAGTTACTATTCGTTTAATGACTTAATTATAATTTATATGTTCTGAGGGTGTCATTCTTATTTGTTTATTTTATTGTATATTTTGTAATGTATAAATATTTGTATAGATAACATGTTTCGTTGCCCTGGGCCTCGTGTGCGGGATATGCGGCAAGCGGCCGGACGTGTACGGCGCGAGCGACTGCTGTAACAAGGGGGCGGGATCCAAGTGGTTACTTTGGTAAGTACTGTGGTACAACCATTCCCCTAGGGGTAGATTATGATTTACAAAAAAAATACGGAGGAGATCCCATTTAAAGAGGCGATTTTCGATTTCATCTCTGCTATGCTAACCGCTATTATCAATATTTGATTTATATGTTTTTCACCATTAGTAACTTATTAATAACTACCACTACTTTAGTATAAATTTCACGAGTTACCATGGTTACTGTCCATAGTAACTGTCTGTACTTCGAAATTTCATGAGTTACTATAGTTACTACCGCTACTTCAGTATAAATTTCACGAGTTACCATGGTTACAGTCCATAGTTACTACCGCTACTTCAGTATAAATTTTACGTGTTACCGTGGTTACTGTGCGTAGTTACTACCGCTATTTCAGTATAAATTTACGAGTTACCGTGGTTACTGTCCATAGTTACTACCGCTACTTCAGCACAAATTACACCAGTTACTATGATTCTTTATTAAAAAGATTCTGTCATAAAAAAGATAGACTATTGAAATATTGAGACTACTTTGACGAGGATAATAAAGCTCGCACGGATTTTTATTCATTCTAACCTATAATATTTATATACAGGGCGACTTTGAAAGGATGTACTTTGGGCTAATATGAGGTTCTGCTGATCAAATCGAACAACTTTTCCCATGGAACGATATGTCGCAAATGAAAAATTGCTTTCTCCATGCAAACTGGTAATGTTAAAATAACCAATTTGTGTGGGGAAGCCAATTTTTTTTTCATTGCGATACATGGTTCCATTGGAAAAGTAGTTCGATTTGATCAGCAGAACCTCATAGCTCAAAGTACAACCTTTCAAATTCACCCTGTATGTATATTTGTACTCATAGTGAGCAGAGCTATAGACCGAGAAATTATAATGACTAGCTCTGTTATGATATATTTTTCATTATACTCACTTGTCACCTCTTTGTAATTTTTTTTATAAATTCCTTCCATGGTACTGTGACCGAAGATATGGTTTACTTCACTCTTCGGTCACCGTACCCGATTTCCTCAGGGTTACCTCCTCCAGATGCTTCTTTAAAACCAACTTTATACGTTTTATACGTTTATTTTATATTCTTTTCATTTCCTATAGAATATAATATCCCTGCGAAGCTATATAAACGTAATCTGTGAGGATTAATCGCGGTTTCTATACGTTTTCTATTAAATTAATCAATTACACGTCCATCGTGTGTCCCTCCATTGATCTCTCTTTTTTCAACTCTTTTGTTCCTTCGATTTGTTCTATTTCCGTCACAAATGTCATAAATACTCAAATAAGAAAACTAACAATATTATGGCCAGTAGTAGCCTTACTCTACAATAGAGAAGGTTACATTTCTCCCCCCTCTTAAATTTTAGTAAAATATTAATAAAAAAAAGATTTTACTAAACTAATAAACAATCTGGACATAGAACAAAAAATATTGTTAGTATTATAAAATCGCGACCTAAACACACTCCTTTACTTAAAAGGTCTACAAAAAAAAAAACAACCTAATCGCGACACGTCGACTAATCCTCTCGCGAACCTAGGGGACCTTAAAACTATTACAACCCTAATCACTCTATTGGCATACCGCAGTCAGCCTTTTAACGGTGACTGTTAAATAAGGATCCATCCAATCAATACAACAGCCACGTTTTCACCCAGCCGAAATACTAATCAAATATTTCGTCATTTAATCACATCCGCAAAACCCTAAAACAAATGTGCACAACGACATACCAATAGTTAAATCTTGCGTGATATCTATCCAATTTAATTTCTTGCTAAATGCAAAGATAAATCATTAAAATAAAAATTACTGACAAGAATTTACATATAGAAATAATAATAATAATATATATCTACTTAATATTATCATCAGATGACACCATCTGTATTATTCGTAACTTCATTTTATTTCACCACAGCACTTTCACTGATAATCCCTAGATTGTCCATTTTCTTTCTGAAACTAAATATTTTGTGTACAACATCACATACTAATAATTATAATATATCCAACATCATAAACTTCTCATTATCTATATCATCTTTATTTATTTTATAAATTGTATAATATTTCCCTTTAATTAATTATCATACTGTTTTTCATTTAATAAAACAATAACTAAAACACCCCATATAAATTAACTAGATAGAATATTAAAATTAAAAGGCTGATGGTCTTCAATGCCAATGCCTTAATAAATAAAAAATAAATAAAAAAAACTTTAACTGATTAAGCCGACGGACTTGTATTCGGTGCTATGTTAAAATAATTTAATTAAAAAAATATGATTTAAGTCATTATAAAATGTCATTTATTTGTTTTGACACATATTTGCCCTATTTCGCCATCTATCGAAAATTTGAGGCATTAATTTTATTAGCACAAATCAATATCAAGTGTTTGCAACTCTCGTACATATTAAATTAATAAAAACAATTCTACTAGATTACAAATTTTATAGAGACAAAGTGTATATTTTCTTTTTAATAAAGAAAATTAAACTTTCCTTTAAAGTTCACTTTATAAACTTTATTTAATTTTAATCATACTCTTTCTTTCTCTATAATAAAGTCATCTTTCAGCGTTCTAAATGTAAACAACATGTAAGATTCACGTTCTATATTGAACTGCAATACTGTGTTCTATATAGAACTGAGACAAACTATCTTCATAGATATATTCACTCGCAGTAATACATTCCAACTATCACGCTTCACCTTCACATTCTGAACATATGCTTTTACTACACCCCGTTAAACAATAAACTTAACTTTCGATCGCATCTTTTTCATTAGCATGCCACATTGCATACAACCTTCACACGTAACTATCTGCCATCTAGCACTCCAATGCTAATACGATAAACACCAAGACCAGATTCCATCATAGTCATCTCTCTATCTCCTGTTTTCTTCATTGTCATCATAATAATATGCTGCTTACAATATCAGCACAGGTTTTTTTTCTCTCACATTCACATAAAAAAAAAAGGAACATTAAACACATATTAATACAACTTTAAAATAAACATTTCTATACCCTAATTATTTTATATATGTTTTTATATTAACTATATTTTTACTAAACTCACGGGTAAAATATTATTTCCGTCACTCGGTGACTGTGAGACAAGCTACTTGGCAAAAGCAATAGAATGCTGGACTAATAAATGCCCTTTAACAAGCCAACCATCTGACCCAACCAACCAAAAAAATTGGGATATTCCTATCATCCGTAATTATGTAGAAATTTTAAAAAATTCAAATAACGAAATAGACAAAGCAAGAATTTTAGCATCTCTAAGCAAAGAGTCAGGAGCATGGCTAGAGGCTATCCCATCCCCCTCTTTAGGTACTCTTTTAGACAGGCACTCCATCCGCATCGCCATTTCACTTCGTATAGGGGCTCCACTATGTAGACCACATCTTTGTGTCTGCGGCACTAATGTCGACGAACTCGGCCATCACGGCCTCTCGTGTAGAAGAAGTGCAGGTAGGATGTCTCGCCATGCCAACATAAACAGAATCATAAAAAAACCGTTGGCATCGGCAGATATTCCTAGCATACTTGAACCTCCCGGGATCAGCCGTGATGATGGCAAAAGGCCGGACGGAATGTCCATAGTGCCGTGGCACAGAGGTCGTGCTCTCGTATGGGATGCCACCTGTACGGATACATTAGCCCCATCGCATATCCCCCTCACCTCTATAACCTCCGGTGCCGCAGCCCTTAAAGCAGAAAATTTAAAAAAGGAAAAATATACCAATATTACTCAAAATTTTGAATTTATAGCCTTTGCTGTAGAAACTCTTGGGCCATGGTCTCCGGACTCAATAAAATTTGGTTTAAAGTTGGGAAAATTTTTAATAGAAAAGTCCGGAGACCGCCGAGCTAGAGCTTTCTTCATGCAAAAAATTTCGATAGAAATTCAGCGTGGAAATGCAGCCAGCGTCCTCGGTACGTGTACGGATGCGGCATCGGAGGATCTCAACGAAATTTTTTATTTATTGTAATATATATATATTTTTTAATATATTAATCTGTGGCAAGACTAGGTATATATATATTTGTACCTAATAAATAAATGCAAATACTTTTAATTCTAATATTTTTACTATGTATATACAAAATTAATTTAATATTTTATATCTATCTTTTTATTTTTCCATTTCGATTTCTTCCATTTATTATAACCTAGTTTATACACACAATTAACATATTTATTTTCATATTTTTGTTTCACATCATACCCATTTATAAGTAATGGACTTTATATTCCATTTACCTTATAATTTAATCTTCTATGATCATAACCTAAACCTACCTTATAACCTACATTTCCTACCCTATTATACTGCCTTTTCTCGATTTCTACCTTCTTATATATTTTACTACAACCTATCTTGCCTACGTCATTCTTAGCTTCAATTATGGGGACCTCATCCATTACATCATTATTTACTACTTTATCCGTCTGTTCGTTCCCTAAATCTTCAAAATTTTTAGAATTATTTTCTTTATATAAATTCTCTTCTTTATTATCTTTCTGTGCCACTGTTGGCCCTACTTTTACTTCCTTCTCGACATCCCTAATTTCTTCAATAATCCTTATTTTATCTTCATTATTTTCTACTTCTTTTATATAATTATTATTATTCCTATCATTAATTAAGGGCTCATTATTTTTCACAACTACACTAACTATATTTTCTTTATTTTTAGTTGGTAAACAATTACACTGACCTTGAGTTGTAGATATGGGGGTGATTTCTTTTTGCACCACAGTCACCACATTGTCCATCTGTCCATATCCTACACTAGCACCATTGTCAACACCACTGACATTTCGTCCGATTTGCTCATTAGGCCCACTTTGTTCGATTCTCCATGAATGTTGTTGCGGCACATGCAGATTCCGCGCAGGTTCCGCATATCGTCGAGGTGGCACCGTCCTCGGTTTTAAATTATAACTATGATCAGGGATACAAAAATTAGGTCTAAATTTATTATGTTGGTCAGTACACCGCTGTATTCCAATATCCCCACAAGCTCGTACATCCTGTGATTGATACATCATCCTATGGGATAAACTATATTCCGCCTTATTATTCGAGGAAAATATGTTCTCGAACTGTATAATTATATTCTTTACTTTTACCATATTCAAATTTGCTTGATATGCGAAATACTGCTTATGTGGATCATTTAATCCCTTTATAAATACATCTATTATCGTTTTCTCATCGTGTATATTCGCCTTTTTGGCTAAAGAAATTATTTTATAGTAATATTCCAATAATGATACCTCACTTTGTATTGAATTAAAGAATAAACCAACATAAGAAATTTGTGGTTTAAATTCGTCCTTTAAAATAATCACCAATGAATTATAATTCGCGCACTCACCTAACATAGACTTATAAAATATTAATGCGGGACCTTTTAAATAGAAACCAATCGCCGACTTCTTTTGGTCGTCATCCCACCTTTGTAAAGCAGCTACACTATTAAAATTTACTAAAAAATCTTCTATGTCTTCGTTTATCTGCCCCGAGAAATGATTTATTGATTCCATTTTTATTTCTTCACGAATCAACGCTATTTTTATATTTAAAACCCACTAACCTTTCTTCCTGATACATATAACCTTTATTTTTTTACATTACTTATCCTTCATTGTTTGACACATATATTCTTTATTATTTCATTTATAAACATTTTCACAACAAAAATAGGTAACCGGCTATTTTCACATGAAACCTTTTAAATCTTACCCGGCGCCTCCACCAAAATGTGACCGAAGATATGGTTTACTTCACTCTTCGGTCACCGTACCCGATTTCCTCAGGGTTACCTCCTCCAGATGCTTCTTTAAAACCAACTTTATACGTTTGATACGTTTATTTTATATTCTTTTCATTTCCTATAGAATATAATATCCCTGCGAAGCTATATAAACGTAAACTGTGAGGATTAATCGTGGTTTCTATACGTTTTCTATTAAATTAATCAATCACACGTCCATCGTGTGTCCCTCCATTGATCTCTCTTTTTTCAACTTTTTTGTTCCTTCGATTTGTTCTATTTTCGTCACAAATGTCATAAATACTCAAATAAGAAAACTAACAATATTATGGCCAGTAGTAGCCTTACTCTACAATAGAGAAGGTTACAGTACTTATAACAGTTATTTTTAATGTTTTTTCCTAAACAATAGTATTTTTATAAGTAAATAAATAACTAATAATGGCAGCCATTTGTTTATGGTTATTTATGTAACCGTAATATTATATACGTGGTGGCCGAGTTGGTTAGACCTGGGACTTAAAAACGCCTAGGTCCCTGGTTCCAATTCCGGCGTGTACCAATGAGTTTTTAATTAAAAAAAATATGTACATTTGTTTGGCAACACCACTATAGTGACTCGGAGAGCACGTTAAGCTGTCGGTCTCAGTTTCACTATACCAACTTGTGAAACTGTTTATAGATGGGTTATTGAGTCTATTCAAAACATCACGACGAGCTAGCCTCTTGTTCGGTGTAGACTCATACCATCGGCTACGATGAGGTGGGATTAAAAACCCCTCTGCTGGGTACCCTGGGGCCGTCTAGGCGGTCTCGGGGCCGTAAGGCACCCGTGATGATATGTGTATATGTAGTATAACGACCTTGTGTTTCCACAGCGGCATGAGCATCACATTCATCGTGGGCGGGGTGGTTTGCGCTACTCTGCTGGTATACTTCCTGATCGGCATAGGATCCCAACGCATCATCTGTGATCCGCTATAGTGAGTGTTTACTGTTATATGGCTATAGATAGATAATAACAGCATACTGACCGAGCTGTTTTAACAAAACTAAAATATTGATTTATGAATTTCGTTCAGCAATTTTCTATTCGGTGGGTAATTTAATTATTAAGGTATCTACAGAATCTCCAACAGATATTCATAATTAATTACAATAATATGTTTTATTAAAATTATTAAACTAATATTTCGGGAAAATGCAACATTTATTACATGTATTAAAATTTAATAGGCATACAACTATACAACTAAAGTCTATAAATAAAATAAAAACAGAATAAGCTAGCCTACCTATAGATTGAGTGAACAAGCGAAGTGGACCTTTACATAAACTGAAGCAATGATTGGCGGCCAATCATTGCTTCAGTTGTAGTTAGTATTATTTTTTTAATATGTAAGACAATTTTACACATATTGCTCTGGTCACAAATTAAACTCTAGGCTTGTACTATCTGTACCATGAACAACGATATAATACTTATTATATTATTTTAAACACCCAGACCATGACAAAGTGTACAGAAAAACGTACTAATATTTTTATTTGCCATGGGTGGGAATCTAACCCACGACCTCCGGATACAACACCAAAGGCGTCTACGGAGGCGGAGCATTGTATTAGTAGTTAATATGTGGGACATTCTACACATTACCCTAACCATAAAACTAAGGTATAAATGTGAACAATATGATGCCTCTATGAGTCTTAACCACGGAATAGAAAAAACAAGTGGAAGTGCAAAGTAGGCGTGTTTAGTGTGGCACAATTAAGCGTAGCTACGCTTATTTGATCCCAATCGTTATCAGTCGTGTCTAACATCGCTTCGAGTTGGCAGTCTCGCGTCGTTCCTGATTTTTCCGCATAATTATTGCAAATATGCCGTATTGTTGCATTCTGGAGTGCAAAAACGATAGTAGGAGAAAAAATCTTCGTAATGGAGGTGTTTCGTATCATCGGTAAGTACGATTTTGTTAGTATTCTTTAAAAACCTTAGCTTATTTTAGTTTACTAATAATTGTAGTTTGAATGAAGTTAAAATCAACCTTACGTAATTGTAATAAAGAATACTTTAGATTGAAATTTAGATTTCATAAGTTCTTGCTACTCGGTTAGTGTTGTAGTGGGTGCTTATCGATATAACTTATTTATTTAAAGAAAAGAAGAAACAGTTTCGGCAGTTATACAAAATTATATACCTACATATTTTTTTAAATATTTATTCATATTGTATCGCATACAAGTTTTTAATAGTGTGGGCTTAGAATAATAAAATGTACGTGTAAACTCTTTATAACGATAAACTCCCTATACGTAGAAGTCAGCACAATTTGGTTGGTTTAATTTTGCTTTGGCAAAATCTTAGTTGTGAAGAATGAATGTGAAGTGCAATTAGAATGTGAAGTGCCTGATGGTTCTTTTTTTTTAATTTCTCTCTGCGTCGTTTAATACCTATTATGTATTATGTATAGCGTAAGAAATATTAAAAATCCAACTAGTTTTAAAATTAATTTAAGAAAATAGTTAATTAAACAGAAAAAGGAAATGGTAGGTAATAAATTAGCAATTTTATTATGTATAAAATCTAGGTTAATAATCATGGTTCATCCTGAAAATGAGCGCGAGACACTATTTATTTAATCACAAGCTGAGGGTGAAACCATTTCAATAAAATGTAGTTTTATTAGCATTGTAATCGTATTATTATATTATTGTAAGTTAGCGTAAGTTTTGTTTTATTTTATTGAATACATACATATTCTATTCTATTATAATATTTTTAATCTGCTAAGGTTTTACTTGGTGTTTCCATTTTTTTTCTCACTTTTGGCATATCGACAGTTATTGGTTATCAGCTAACGAGTAGTGCAGATCGCGAGCTATAAATAATAATAATACTGCAAGGTCCTACTTTATATGGTTATATATAAAATTTGGAACGTTGTAATAGTGAGATATTGTGTGAAATATACTATATTTGTTTTATTGTAAATTGAACCGGCCGCCTAATGCAAAATACTTTTTATAAATAACTTTTTGCTCTAACACAATGTAGAGCAAAAAAGTTGCACATTGTTAAATTTTCATGCATCATGCCGATGTTATCGGCAGGATGCATGAAAATTTAACAAATCAAAGGGCTTCCGAAAAGATTTCCTTTCTTGTGAATATACCTAAATTATTTTTTTTTAAATAAAAAAAATGGTTTCTGAGATATATATTTAATTAAGACTCGTCACGTCATACGCACAAACAAAATTGGGATCTGTGCCATTGCAACTAAAAACTCTTTTTTTTTTAAATAACGATAAAAAATATTTTTATAAAATAATGAATATTCCAGGCATAAATAATTTCTTCATTTTGCCTAATTTCTTTATTTTTATTACAAAAATACTAGTTATATTAAGATTGCGTCCCAAAGTTTTGTTTCGTGCTCACGTCACGACAACGTCACCCAACTCAACTTAAAAAAAATATACTTATCTCATAAATCAGTTTTTTAAGCCTTTATATTTTCTAAAAGTTTTATAGCTATGTTTTCTAAAAAGTTTTCCCTTCCATCTGCATTTAAATATATAGAGCACATTAATATTTAAAAAAAGCATCGATATCGATACTTTAAATATTTTATTATGTCGCCGCCTTTGAATTATTATATTTTTATGCAAGGAATGTTCTAGAATAAACTAAAATACTTTTTTTATATAAAAGATAATATGCCTTATGTCGACTGAACAAAACATTTAATCGAATGTTTTAGTGATCACGCCATCTGTGTAGGAATAGCAGAACCTTTTATAGGGGTTCTTACTTATTTGTTCAGTGGTTCTTACTACTTTATGATAGATGGCATGATTATTTTTTTATATGAATTTAAATCTAATTATTTGGAGAATAGTGTTTAAAATTGCTGTGTATATTTGCAACCAATCAGGACGAAGTGGTTATAGATTCAATACTTATAGATATATGATTTTGGCGACACTGGTTCTAATACATTTGGTGCTTTATAGCATTTCCACTTGTTTTTTCTATTCCGTGGTCTTAACTAAGATTGACATCTATTAAAGAAATCGATGGTTAATATAAGTTTTAATTTGATGTAATGTTGCAGCGAACCCCAAGGAAACCGTCTGTTCTCTGACTTGGAGAAGTTTGTGAACATCGAGCGGGAGTTCTTTGGAGAGAACAAGGACAAGAACTTTACCATGACCAACATCCTTAGGAAGTGCCATGACAACCAGACTATCTACGAGGTAAGAGAGAGACAATATTATATAGAGGAAATGTTTACGCGGATCGCCTTAACGGCCTTAGGGTACTCAGGGGCTTATTCCTACCTCATGGTCCTATTGTACGCTGCACTGGATGTCTATTGGTGGTAAATAAACAAGAGTCATGTTTTTAGCTATTCATGGTTTCACCATGCACTGTACTAAAGGAACAAGAGACAATGTTCTTAGCTATTCCTGGATTCACCGTGCACTGTACTTGATGTCCATTGATAGTAAAAGAACAAGAGACAACGTTGTTAGCTATCCATGGAATCGTTATGGGATGTACTGGATGTCCATTGTTGGTAAAGGAACAGGAGACAACGTTTTTGGTTATCCATGGATTCATTATGTGCTATATAAAAGTACGGTCTAAAATCGTTTCCAGTAGTTCTCTTAGATAGATTGTATAATGTTTGTTGAACTTGATTTTTGACATAAACTGTCAGCTGGTTAGTATTTAATAATATACTAGCTTTAGCCCGCGGATTCGCACGCATTAATAAGTTTTAAAAAAGAAGACAATAAATGCCAACAACAACAAAAAAAAAATTCTCAAAAAGTTAATATAAATCCAAAAATGTTTTAATGCAGTTTTATGTCATTTTAATAACCCAACTTTTCTTCATAGAACACTTTTTTATCTGGTGTATTTTAAAACTTTTCCTAAGAGGCTTCAAACACAAACCCCATGTATAACTGCACTCTATAGGGAGGCTTATGTTGAAAAATTATATACCATATATCCTTCCTAGGGTCTCAATCGATCTCCATACCAAATTTAATTTAAATCGGTTAAGCAGTTTAGGCGTAAAATCGTAACAAACAAACAAGAGTTACTTTCGCATTTATAACATTAGTATACATTATTTATCTTTCTTGTTTACAGACACTAAGCCTGGAACGTGTGGTGGACCTCGCCAGCATAAAGCAGCAGATACACCGCGAGGTGTCGCGTCGCGTGGAGCACTTCCGGCCGCGCTACCCCGCCGGCGCGCGCGACGTGCGCATCCTCACGGCCGCCGCCCGCGCCAAGCTCACGCAGCTCGCGCACACCGGACTCTCCGACTTCAACTTCGACCGGATACTGAGCGCGGTAATCTATATACCTACATATAATAAATTCGTAAGTTTCTGTATCTGTACGTACATTACAGTTTTTTTGGGAACAAAAGGACGAAAAATAAGTAATAGAACGTTAAAAAGCGTTTTATGTTTTTTTTGTTGGTTTGTTTTTGTTTGTAATATTAAATTAATAAAAGATAAGTATCTGTATGAAATCGATATAAAAATACAGTAGGCCTAGTATAAGTTTTTTTAAGGTTTACTTTCGCGTTAACTATACTACCGCGTTAACATTTTGACCAATCACACGGCCACATTTCTTGTTCTCAAAATTTCCGCTTGGAGCGCTGAACCATTTCCCATACAAACTTTAGTTAACTCAAACGCAAAGCAATAGTTAGAAAACTCACACTAGGGTTACAGAAGTTACTAGCTGACCCGCGCAACTTCAACCGTTTACGCAGCGCACGCAACGGAAGCTCTCAAAAGGAATAAATTTTCCCACTTTTTAGAAAAAATTCCAATGATGCTCCGCTTCGCGATAATCGGGCATCAGCTAAAACTGTAATACTATCCTATAAGTGGTAGGCGAGTTGGTTAGACCTAAACACGCTACAGTTTTTTTAGAAGCCCGGTATATACCAATAACTTAAAAAAATACTACGTATAGATTTAAAATTATTGGATTATATAAAAATACATTTCATATTACATAAAATACAAATCACTATACATACAATACATATTACTTACTTTATATAAAACACATATTACTATACTAACATACAAGAAACAAGCGTGTACTTCTCCACTGTATATTTGAATAATTATTCAACAAATATCTGTCTATGATTCCAGTTGGAAACTAACATAACATCGTTGTCGCTGGACGCGCTGTCTCGCCAGCTACACGGCACCGCGGACGAGCTGCGAGGCCGCGCGGGCTTCACGCACGTCACTATGGAGCTGCGGGACGCGGCCAACATGCTGGCCACCTACCACCGCGACATCGTCACCAGCATGATGCAGGACACCGCCAGACTCACGGTCAGTACACACCACAACATGCTGCCACCTACCACCGCGACATCGTCACCAGCATGATGCAGGACACCGCCAGACTCACGGTCAGTACACATCACAACATGCTGCCACCTACCACCGCGACATCGTCACCAGCATGACGCAGGACACCGCCAGACTCACGGTCAGTACACACCGCAACATGCTGCCACCTACCACCGCGACATCGTCACCAGCATGACGCAGGACACCGCCAGACTCACGGTCAGTACACACCGCAACATGCTGCCACCTACCACCGCGACATCGTCACCAGCATGACGCAGGACACCGCCAGACTCACGGTCAGTACACACCGCAACATGCTGCCACCTACCACCGCGACATCGTCACCAGCATGATGCAGGACACCGCCAGACTCACGGTCAGTACACACCGCAACATGCTGCCACCTACCACCGCGATATCGTCACCAGCATGATGCAGGACACCGCCAGACTCACGGTCAGTACACACCGCAACATGCTGGCCACCTACCACCGCGACATCGTCACCAGCATGATGCAGGACACCGCCAGACTCACGGTCAGTACACACCGCAACATTCTGCCACCTACCACCGCGACATCGTCACCAGCATGACGCAGGACACCGCGCCAGACCCACGGTCAGTACACACCGCCACATCTTGCCACCTACCACCGCGATATCGTCACCAGCATGACGCAGGACACCGCCAGACTCACGGTCAGTACACACCGCAACATGCTGCCACCTACCACCGCGACATCGTCACCAGCATGACGCAGGACACCGCCAGACTCACGGTCAGTACACACCGCAACATACTGCCACCTACCACCGCGACATCGTCACCAGCATGACGCAGGACACCGCCAGACTCACGGTCAGTACACACCGCAACATGCTGCCACCTACCACCGCGACATCGTCACCAGCATGACGCAGGACACCGCGCCAGACCCACGGTCAGTACACACCGCCACATCTTGCCACCTACCACCGCGATATCGTCACCAGCATGACGCAGGACACCGCCAGACTCACGGTCAGTACACACCGCAACATGCTGCCACCTACCACCGCGACATCGTCACCAGCATGACGCAGGACACCGCCAGACTCACGGTCAGTACACACCGCAACATACTGCCACCTACCACCGCGACATCGTCACCAGCATGACGCAGGACACCGCCAGACTCACGGTCAGTACACACCGCAACATGCTGCCACCTACCACCGCGACATCGTCACCAGCATGACGCAGGGCACCGCCAGACTCACGGTCAGTACACACCGCAACATACTGCCACCTACCACCGCGACATCGTCACCAGCATGACGCAGGACACCGCCAGACTCACGGTCAGTACACACCGCAACATGCTGCCACCTACCACCGCGACATCGTCACCAGCATGACGCAGGGCACCGCCAGACTCACGGTCAGTACACACCGCAACATGCTGCCACCTACCACCGCGACATCGTCTCCAGCATGACGCAGGATACATCGCTAAGTTAAACTTTAATCGATATGATGTAATTCTGACGTAATGCAAACCTGGTCACATTGATAGTTGACAGACAAGTTAATTTCTTATTTTGGTTAAAGTTTAGCTTATTAGTGATAAACACCACTCTTTTTATACACTCGCATTTTAATATACTCATATGTCAAATAAAAAAAGGTCAAACACAAATAATCAATAAATAGATTCTACACACGATTCTTATTAGCTTTCTATAATTTTATATTTTCGAAGCATAGGTACGGATCATCTGTGCCTTTGGATACATATCTTTATATTACTTGTCTTCTTTATGTGCTGTCGAATATTTAAGTAACCATGCGTTTGTCCTACAGAAAGTAACGCTATCGCTTCGAGACGGTCTTCGCTTCAACCACTCCACCATGAAGGACGCCGTGATACATCTCTTGCAGGAGTCGCAAGACGCTGAAGTGTTCCTCAACACGCAAGGGCAAACACTCATCAAAAATGTAAGACAATCTTTTAATAAAATAAATTGTATAATAATATAGGCACAAAATTAGATATAAAGTTTCAATACATACAAAATCAATGTACTTAAAATATCTTTATGATGAAATTCTTTATTAATTATACTTTCACATGGTGTAATTTAACTTAATATCACTTATACCAGTGTTATATTAATAACTTCTGACAAGTGTTATATCACTTCTGTCCAGTGTTATATTACTTTTGATTAGAATTATATAACTTGTGACCAGTATTATTTTACTTTTGACCAGTGTTATATAACTTCTGACTAGTGTTATATCACTTCTGACTAGTGTTATATGACTTCTGACCAGTTTTATATAACTTCTGACTAGTATTATATAACTTGTGACCAGTGTTATATTACTTTTGACCAGTGTTATTTTACTTTTGACCAGTGTTATATAACTTCTGACTGGTGTTATATCACTTCTGACTAATGTTATGACTTCTGACCAGTGTTATATAACTTCTGACTAGTATTATATAACTTGTGACCAGTATTATATTACTTTTGATAAGTGTTATATCAGCTCTGACCAGTGTTAGCGTTCGACCAATGTTATATGTAATTTTGATACACCGATCAAATTATTTGTCTGTGATCAGTGTTGTATGATTTTTGGTCTGTGTAGTATAAATTTAAACTCGTACTATTCAACTTATAGCTAGAGATATTTAACTTCCGATTAGTGTTGCCCTTCTTCTGGCTTGTGTTACATGACTTCTGATCATTTTCTATTGCGTTTCCAGCTGACGGAGTGGTTCGCAAATGCCGTAACTATCTCCATCAAAACGTACCTGAGCCACGTTGAGGATTCTCTGCAGCATAACGTGGGCAAGTGCGCCCCGGTCTCGCACGCCTATAACGCTACGTATAACGCATTCTGCAATAAAATTGTTATGCCTGTGGTAAGTTTATTATTGTTAAACAGTTCACTGTTGGAGCATAGATACTTAGAACATCAGTTCTTGAGATTTTGTTCAACAATCTTTTTTTTTTACTGGGGCACGGCATGTGATTTTATATCTACGTGATGGTAAGTAGATATACAAAGTATATAAATGACGCGGTTACGAAATCAACGACGATAAAGATAAATTTGCATGACAGTCTATTTTAATATCCTCGCATCATTACATCAACAGCTTATTTCGTAACCGCAACCTGGAAGGAATGGTAAGTACGTAACAAGAATGTTTTGGTTTTGTTGAAAACCTAGGTTCTAAAAAAATAATAATTATTCTTCCTAGATGACTGGTTATCAAAAGTCAAAAGTCAAAATCATTTATTTCATGTAAATCTTTACAGATATTTATGAATAGTCAAAAAAAAAAAAAAGTTTAACAATGAGGTCTTAGAGTGCGTTAGGGTAGGCAGCTATTCATTAACAAAATAACGACAAATATTAATTGAACTTAGACACGATGGAATGGAAATCTTAATATGAAAATTACTACCGAACCGAACACACACTACATAACCAACTAGTGTAAGACTAGGTGGTTAGCTGATTCCATTGACCTGTCAATCATTATCTGCCATACAAGAGAGCCACCAAGGCGACCAACTTCACCGACCATATCCATGCCTTAAATATTTGTTGTAAATAAAAGCAAAGTAACCAATCAAATGCCGTCATATCAATAAAAAAAAATCTTAGACAACCGGGTTATTAAAGAAGAATTATCTACGCGGCATAAGCGTTAAATTCGCCCAGTTCATAGTTTTTGTGATTATTGTCGTCTCTTTTTTTGTATAAACTATGTATTGTAATAAATTAAGCACTGTTACTTTTAAATATTACTAATTCTGTAAAAAAAAATGAAAAGTGCTAATGTCTCCTAAACTCTTAAATTATGAATTACATACTCCAAAATATTTGTACGCATAACGGAACAAAATTAACAAATATTTACATTTCAATTCAAATAATATATAATATATTCAATACAATGGGTTATTAAAATATATTTCAGAATGGCTATTGGATGTCTCTCGCATGGTGCGTGTTTCTATTCGTGCCCATATTGGTTGTGTCACAGAAGTTGTCGCGACTGTATCTGCACGTAGATCCTTACCCCGGGCCGCTAGTCGAGGCGTGAGTATACTTATTTATTGTTATACTTTATTATTGTTGATTGGACTATACTATGGAGAATAGAATATGATATTTCATAGTTTATATATTGCACCTTTCTGACTTATTAACTGCTCTGTTTATACCGAAGGTTTGATTGGAAGAGACCAACGGTATTAAGTCCGCTTTTGTGCTTAAGGCAATAAAGATTGTCCAGAATTTATATTTACGTAAAAAAAGATTTTATTGTTTTGCATGAAAGTAAAAAAAATAGTAAAATTTTATGAATATTGGCGACTTAGTTTTTACTCTTATACAAAATGCCAAATTGATATTCTAAATACTGCACACAATCACTTTATCGATAAAGCAGCGAGAATATTTTAAAGTAAACTCCTAAAGCAAATTCTGTTAATCAACAACGTATTGATCGACCTCATTAATGGAGATTTGTAGGTCTACTTACCATCAGGTAGATACAAAGTTACATGCCGAGCTCTAATAAAAATAAACTTAATTTAATAAAAGTTATTGTGACCCTCGCTCAAAAATAAAAAGTCGAATAGATCGAGATATAGATTAATTTCATGGTTTACTTTGTATGGAGGTTATCACCAAATTTATATTTTATATAGATGACATTATAATGTCAAACTTGCAATACCATAGTTTCGCATAACGAATTGATTTTTGATTAAATATTGTAACTTAAAAGTATTTAATATATACATATATCATATCGATATTTTCTTCTCCATAGGATTTTTTTTCTTATTCAAAATATTTGTGGTAATAAAATAACAAAGTTTTTAAATATAAAAAAGTTAATAAAAGCGAAATATTTGTAGGAAAAAAAACGCACCTAAAAATATTTTTCTTTTAATAACGAATTATTATGATAAAAAATTGTAAAGACTTGTTGAAATGATAATTAATAAAAAAATATATAGATAGTAGAATAATATACATATTCTTTTTTACAGTTTTTAAAAAAAGGTTAGCGAGAAAAAGTTATTGACATAATAAAAAAGTTTCTGTTTTTTTTGTAGAACTTTATTTTTATTTGTCAAAAACTTTTGGAAATGACCACTACCAATTTATTCCACAAGAGGGCGCCACCACTGTTTTTACCGTCAACATTATCAAAAAATGGACAAGGTGGCCAATGTTATTGACAGTTGTCATTTCCATTGTCATAGTTTTATAATAAGTAAATAAAGTTAAATTGTTTATTTATTATTCCTATGACTATAAAATAAATATTTTTTTCGAAAATTCATTCATTTGCCATTGTTTTGTTTTTGTTTTAATTTCATCATTTGCAGTTTTCCATAATTATTATTAAATTCATTCCTCGCACATTTAATTATTATTTCTACTGCACAATCGGGAAACTGCAAACGCAACTTTAGTTTTTACTAATGATTTTCTTTTATTTATTTTACTAATTTGTTGTTTTTTTTTTAATATTTATTTTAACATTTAATTTTCTTGAGTTAAAATTGTGTCTGATTTAAATTTTACGCACGCCTCATCCCGTATGTAGAGAATGGGAATGGCCTTTTATTATTCCATACAATATCATAACCGCATTGCCTGGGCCTTACCCAATCACAATGGGCCTTATTTCTAAAATAACATTTATTTTCTTCACAATTAAACTAGGCCTAAGCCCCGAGCGTTTTATAACCTCTCAAAATTTATATATATTTATTGGACAGTTTTTTTTAAAGAAGATTACGCAAAGCATGCCACTGTGCGGTTTAGAGCTGACGTTTTGTAGTTTTTGTTTGACATAAATAAACATATGCTTTAAACTTGTGTTCAGTTGATATTAAGTTGTCATTCATAGCCATTAAATGTAGTTACACTGGACTGTAATATTATATTTATTTATAGGCTATTCTAAATTCGATAGCCAAACAGTTTTTTTAGTTTACGATTTAATATTTATTTATTA
Organism: Monopis laevigella; assembly: GCA_947458855.1. Lineage (NCBI taxonomy): Eukaryota > Metazoa > Arthropoda > Insecta > Lepidoptera > Tineidae > Monopis > Monopis laevigella. The sequence goes on from OX381585.1 coordinate 21,255,066, forward strand.
TCTTATACTTATTAAGTTTATTTATAGTGCGACCAGAAATATAAATTAAATAGCTTAATTTAAAGAAATATATAATATTTTTCTTTATTGGCAATACCAAATAATAGCGAAAACAATAAAACAAATATTCGAAGCTAACCATGTAATAAACATTAAAGATAATATTACAAATGTATAATGATATATTGTGGCGTAGCAAAAATAGAATAGAATATGGCAACCCGCAACTCGATTGTATGGGTTTTGTTTGGCTGATGATGATGAATTGAAAGTAGCCAATGGGATCAAAGCTTTAATGTCGCCATATTGTATTTTATTTCATGTCTTGATAGAATCAAATATTTTTGTATATCTTCGTCAGTGCAAATTGTCGTTGTTTTATGGATTAATTACGCCATTTATTTATTTCGTGTTCATTTTTAACCCAAAAAAAAAGGTTTTATATACGGTCCCGGTGCAGGTAGAATTTGGAACAAAATACTGACACGTTTTGACGTCTGACGCTTGCGCACTAATTTACCTATTTGTTCGCTAGCGACAGAGATGACATGTCGGGTCATTGTTCGCAAGTCTTTCTGCTCCAAAACCGCAATTTAGTTTTTTTGATCGACTTTTTTGCACTGACAGCGAAGTATGAAGCTTCCCTTTGTTCTATATATTTGTGGTCGACCTATATTCTTATACATTATTGCAATTCAGAGATGTATGTATGTATTTTTCCGTCTAGTGAATACGAACCCATGGTCAAAGCAGGAGGCTGGTGGCCATGACCTTGGGCCTCGCGGGCCAACGGTACCTTATAATATATATGCTCCTTTATATCATGTATTATTAACACTGGGTTTCGCGGATATACTTTTTTCTTAATTTAGATAGGTTGACTCCCCATACAAAAATCATCGAAATTATTACTTCAGTAAATGGGTGTTGGTCGTGATATTATTTTCTGTTGGTAATTGTATCTAAATCATTAGTTTTTTTGTTAATAAGTTTTTAATAATAATAGAAAGTGGGTTCGATTCTCACTTAAGGCAAAACAATATTTGTACGTTTTTCTGTACACTTTGCCATGCATGGCATTTTTTTTTTGCTTCCGACGATATAAAAAAAAAATATAATTTTATTTGGAAAATATAGCATAAAATTTAAAGAAAACTGATCAAAGAAACTGTTTTGAGATATTCGTATTTGAAATTTTAACATTTAAAACAGTATACTATTGGATAAAAGTGGTGCGATATGCACCTTTATAAAATAAATGAATAATTATTTATTACATAATCTAATTTTTTTTTCTTTCTCGGAAGCCTAAAAGACTTTCAAATACTCGAACTAGCTATTCAATAGTAGTGACAATAAAGATTTTCGATGTCAACTAGAACGAGATCTCACGGTATCGGAGTCGGGAGTTACATTTATTTTATTATGTATTATATTTTGATTTGTTTGCAATAAACGAAAGTTTATTTCGTTTATCGACAACCGAGAAAACTATTATTAACCCTACAATAAACAGTAACGCAGAAATATGATTATATATTTTGTACGGGGATCAGCTTATGAAACCTAAAATATTTTTACACAGTAATACCGAATACTACACATACTTTTATCAAAATACTCATAAAAAAAATATATCCGCGAAGCCCCTTTTAAATGCCAATGTATTATGCTCTTCGACCTCATAGTGGCTTGCACGATAGACAAACCCCCATTAGACTTGCATTCTCGTCCTATTTTTGTTCACTGATTTTTCTTTAAGAAATATAAAACAGTGAACAAAAATTAGTAGAGGTGTCGCGCTCGCTACATGTGCTCTAGTATCGATGGATAACCCCGTAGTTAACACCCTCAGTATTGTAAATCTCCTAAAACAAGTTAAAATACAGTATATAGGACGTTTGTAGATAAGATTATTTAATATATTATTTTTAAAGTTATTATTTTTAATTTATTAATCATTTCGCATTCATTAATTCATCGTCATAAAGTTATTTAACTATTAGATTTGTACTAGAAGTAGTTCAGTTATTGATTTTATTTAATTAAATAGTTTTTTTAAATAAATTTTTAAACTGTTTCGTTACAATCGTGGTCTCAGTGTCAGAAAGCACTACTAAAATATTTGCTGTTTTGCTTTCAATGGGAAAGCCTTGTTGCGGCATAAATTGCTTAATAAGTTATGGGAAATACTGCGCTAAGGCCATACCCATTCGTTGGAGGTTCAACCAGAAATCGACGTTTGGTTTGAATATTATTCGGAACGACTATATTCTCCAATCACAGTACAGCTTTTTATCTACCTAGCTTGATTCCCTTGGTTTATGTGAAATTTAAGCATATACTGCATTTTTTTCTTACTCTAGTCTTTTCCAAAAACTTTACTTAAAATAGTGTTTTATCTCGTACCTGTCAAAAATATTTTTCATTGTGAAGAATGAGACGAAACACTATTTTACCTAAAACGCTCTATAAAGTTTTTATGAATATCGGGGGGTAATAGTACCAATAAAAAGGGGGAAAAATTAATATTTCATTGTAAACATCACAAACAAACAAATTTTATAAAACAAAATCAATTTTAAAGTTAATCCAAAAATGTGTGTCAGTCTAAATTAACGAGGGAAAATATTTTATAATATTTTTTTTTTACAAAAAATACTGTGATCGGAGAATTGGGTCGTTAAAGTTTCGCGTGGGTGATTGTTGTGTTGTCTGTTACAGCGAGTATTTGTATGACGCGTACGCGGACCGCGATAACGTACCCCTTGCCAAGTAAGTGCCGTGCGGCTGCTGCATGCGCTTAGCTTGGGCTGCATCCAGCGCTCGACCGCTGACTCACTTCAATTCTATCACTCAATTTCGCGTTTTTTCATTTTTGGTAACACCCCATTCTGTGTAGGTAAACTTTAAGTGATAATTAATTGAAAATGGCGGATTTAATAGGACCTGTCAATAATATTTTGAGTCCTATTTGTAAAATCCGCCATTTTAATTATTTGACAGTTAAGTAATACTTGAAAATTTCGAATTTATCGCGTGTTTATGTCACTTTTCGTGCATTCATTATTTTTTTAATAAACATTTTTATATAATACGCCCGTTTTTAATCTTGTATCGTCGTTTGTTTATAAAAAAAACGCGTCGTAAAAACGCCAGTCTCTAAAGACCTTTAAATTTAATATAATATAGTCCGCCTTTGTACAGTTTTTAACGGCTGAGTCACTAGACGGTCGAGCGTTTTATACAGCCGAGTAACACGTAGCGTAACACGGGTTTTAGATAGATGCTAATAGAATTAGAAATGTACACTCGTTCCATAGTTTTAGATGGTTTTAGTTTAAATGTAAATAATAGTTTTAGGGTGAATTTAATATGTAAATAATTTAAGGGTTTAGAGTTTTAAGCATGCTTTTTATTCCAATAACTTCTTAATTCCTAAAACCTTTGCAATTGCATGGGCCCGCATGCAACAGTAGCAGTATAACAGACACATTTCATTTATTTTTAGTTATTTTATTTTGAGTTAGTTTTCTTTTGAGTTATTTCGGCCATAATTTTTGGTCGTTCTTGGTTAAAAAAAAACAATCTAGAGTTAAAACAATGATTGTTTTAACTCGTCAAACAGAGGTTCGAAGCGCAGTACGCTCGACATCGAGGGTAAGATAGCAGAGTGGCGTACTAGGGCGACGGCTCCCCCAGCCTCCCCTCCTAGATCTTCTAACGTCACGTTGGGTGATGGAGGGGATGTGGTATGTCGACTAGTGCCCCCCGGGCCGCCAGCCGCATTGATCGATGACCTCAAGACCAGGCTCGATGCTAAGGACGAGGATAATGAGTCGGGAATACATGAGTCCGAGTAACTTAGTAGTTTTTGTACATTTTTGGAGTTTTTTTAAAGTTGTTTTTAAAGAATAATTACATTTTTGGATGTTTCTTCTATGCGTAGGTGAGTTTGTTTCGGTCATGGCAACATTTACATTGAAAAATAATGTGTTGATTGCTCAAGAAAGAAATTAATGCAAAAAACACGTTGTAAACTTATCACGTAATCTAAACATAAAGAAAACAAAATGGCGCCCGTTGGCACATGTTGTATAAAATGGCAACTGGTCATATATGTGAAAAAATTCAAATGTGTATTTAATTAGAACCGTTTTAATAAGCAAATATGATTTGGAATTAGTACATATGACAAAAATACCTTATGTCATATGTACTAATTCCAAATCATATTATATATTATAAATTTAGTAAACATAGCCAGGCTTTTACTGACATATTTTAATTCGTAATTAACCGAGGGTGACCACTGCTTATTTTTTAAGTTATTTTTATTTTTATGGTAAATTTTTCTGTAATAAAATCATATAAGTTATTTTTCTGCTTGTATTCCTAGGGGCCTCAAAATGGCCGAACAAAAGTTCACATCTATTTTAATTTTATTTCAAAATATAACGTAACGATATAATATAACATAAAAGTGGTATATAGTTAATTCATTATTGCTTGGGTAATAATCTTGCAAATTCATTTTGTTTTTTTTTTTACATTGGCACTAGTCATCCTTATTACTGTCTATATTGTAATAGATAGTCTTATTATAAATTTTATATTAGGTACTTTAGTATTTTATATCTAGGATAAATTTTATACTTAATCGTCGTGTTTGTACTAAACTAAATTTATAATAACTTATTATTTACATTTTCTTTTTGTAATATCCAAATATAATTGAAATGTGCCATATTTTTTTATACATTGTAATTAACGTCTTCCTAGTGATTTTTTTATATATTCAATTATACATATAACTTAGTCTAAGTAAAATAATTTTACATTTTGCTTGTTCTTAATCGCATAATGTCTTCCGATGGTTCGTTTATACGAAATCAAATTAATTGTTTTATTTATTTTCACTTACAAAAGCATTAAATATTTTTTCCGTATATTATATTTATAACCAAAATTAATCGAATCATCGTACACATTTTCGTACACCATGATTTTAGAACATTAAATGTTCATTCATGTATAATAATATCATTTTAATTTGATTAATTTATTATATTTTCATCTATTTATTTTATGATTTCTTCAAAATTTAGTTAAAATTTTGACCTTTTGCCGAAATATGTGTATAAAAAAAATAAAAGTACTATCTCGGGAAAAGTACTCCCTAGAGGGCCCCAAAGTACCTAGTTATACTTTAACCCACATCATCTTAGCCGATGGTATTCTGAGTATACACCAAACAAGTGGTCAGCACGTCGAGGGCCCCAAAGTACCTAGTTGTACTTTAACCCACATCATCTTAGCCGATGGTATTCTGAGTATACACCAAATAAGTGGTCAGCACGTCGCGGTGTTTGTATAGACTTAATAATCCATCTATAAACAGTGGGGTAACCACCGACTCCGATCTCGTGAGTTCTCGTTCGAGTTGAGATCAAAAATGACGTCATTTCATACAAATCATATTTACAAACTTCATAATATTATATATATTTTTTTGTAATTAATTAGGTACTCGAACTAGTTATGCAGTGGGCAATTCAAATAACGATGTTTAACTTTTCGTGGTACCAAAAACATCGTTCTCGATGTCAACTCGAACGAGATCTCACGGTATCGGAGTCGGTGGTTACCCTGCAGTTTTCACAAGTTGTTTTGTGATACTGAAACGTGCTTTCCGAGGCACTGTAGTGGTGTTGTCCGAAACCACATAGATGGCTTCAATGTACCCAGCGGAGGGCGTTTATTCCAACCTCGTCATCCCCAATGATATTCTGAATTGGTACGCCCTATACAGAGTGAATTTGAAAGGATGTACTTTGGGCTAATATGAGGTTCTGCTGATCTAATCTAACAACTTTTACCATGGAACCATTTGTCGCAAATGAAAAAAAAATGTTGGCCTCCCCATACAAATTGGTCATTTTAACATTACTAGTTTGTATGGAGAAGGCAATATTTTTTTTCATTTGCGGCACATGGTTCCATGGCAAAAGTTATTCGTATTCATCAGTTGAACCTCATATTAGCCAAAAGTACATCCTTTCAAAGTCACCATGTATAATGTGAAGGAATGCATAGTTTTTTATTGATTTGGCAAGTGGTCGAATTGCGTCCCTTTATTATAATCATCTAATATATAAATGAAACCTAATACCTACCTATAATTAAGCGTACATTATAAGCTTTTGCCTCATGTTCGTCCATACATATGCTTCAGCCTCGCCATACTAAATCCTTTATATTCATATACACTAGCTTTTTGGAGTTATTTTATAAATTACACTAGTTTTGATACATGTAGCTACACAAAAAATATATGCTTTTGAAAAATACTACTAAATTTTTTGACTTATACATTATTATATAATTATAAGATTATGTCATCATATCAATGCATTTTTTAGACATAAAATTGTAAACATTTTATATAAACTTTTTAATAATAGTAATACTCATTTTTATTAGTCCCATATTGGCGACATTTTTGCATTAAATAATCGCATTTATAAGGTGTATTTTTGATTATTTATTATTATTAATAATACATAAGTGTATGTACGCACTGAAGCGAATTGAACTAACGTAATTTTAATATATTTAATAATATAATCTGTCCATGTAATTTTGTATTTAATGCGTGTTGAAATAAAGTAGATTTAAGGGTTTTTACCACACACCTGATTTTGAAATGCCCTTAAAGTTTTACAATTTCAGGTCAAATATATAGTCTGTTTTTTATATATACAACCACAGACTCATTTTATTAGTGAATCAGATTGAGGAAAAATTCTCTTGCAAGCAACGTACAAATAAATTCGATCTTCGATTTACTTTTATAATGATGAATATAAATGTAACAATAAGTAAAGTCATAAAAAGTAAGAAAGTAATAATATGTTAAACTTAAAAAAAAATACGGTTACTCGGACTCCGGATTCATACAAAATTCTCTACTACTAAAACCACATAGAAAGAAGATCTACGAAATAGTAAAAAAAAAACGGTAATAGTATTTAATTTAGTAATTCTAGTATTTATTAATTGTGGTGTACTTTTTTATGCTTTAACTTAGTAGTAATAGTTCTCTCCTGCATGTAGGTTATCTTTTTTTGTCTTTTGGTGTTGCTGTGTAAAAAAATAGTATATTTTAGGCCTTATTAATATTTTATGTGTCTGTAGTTGGTAGTTAGCTAAACGTTTTGAATTTAAATAACTAAACCACTTACTTAAAAAAATATTATTTTAAATGATGTTTAAATTGATCATTGTTTATGTCTTTTTTGTCTATGATTTTAAATAAGTCAGAGCGAAAGTGACAAAACACTAATATAAATAACAGCTTTGCTGCTAAATATTTTTATAAGTAAGAATATGATTGCATGTAGGTGTAAGAATACGTGTATTAAGTGCACAGGTAAAGGATTCGCGAAATCGAGCGTCAAAAAACATCTAAATGTTGGTTTTCAGTGATAATTAAGTTTTTTTTTGGAAGAAAAAGAACATGGAGGTGTAGATTTTATTTACTCGATCCTAATTACATAATTTCATTTTTTAAAATCTGTTTAGTTTTGAAATGACAACTAAAGTAATATTTTTAGAATCATAAATCAAACTTTGGGTGTCTTTTCAAAAGTTAATAGATTTTTTATAAAAAGACTATCTAATTGGGATCGAGTAAGTAATATTTACACCTCTACGTCCTTTTTTCATTAAAAAAAACTTTGATATCACTGAAAACAACATTTACACGTTTTTATAAGTTGGAGATCGCGAGTCCTTTTCCTGGCTTCTTAACGAATGTTGGACCAAGTGGATTTCATCAAGTAATATAATGTAAATATACATATTTAGATATATATGAAAAATAATGGATATTTTAAAAATAATTATGATTAACACATATGTCTTGTGTAGATCATAATATTTTTTTATCACATGTAGATCAGCATCCACACGTTTATAAAATTGTTGACTTTCTTTACATACCTTATTTAAATGTTTAAATTCGCTAAGCTATATAGCTTTAATTTTTAGAACTTAACAATGGGGCAGTTCTTATAAAAATAATTAATTATAATTTTTGAATAACCATATAGCAATATTCGAAATTACCTACACATTGAAAGTCTTTTTAGATGCTAATGTAGCTGTCCTTACTGCCAACGCAATAATAATTTGTGTTTTTTTTTTTTTCTAATTGAAATCATTCTGTCTTTACAACGCTTAATTACGTAAAAATAAAAGGGATAGCATGCTTTTCCGTAGTTTTTTCTTCTTATATTATAATTTTTTGTGTATTTCTTCGGGTTACTATTTTAACGCCTTACTAAACATCTTACAAAATAGTTATATTTTCTCCTTTAAGTTCAAAATGTAATATTTAAATATTGTTTTATCGCATTTAAACCGACACGGTTATAAATTTATTAACCCGATTTTTAATAAAAAATTAAGATAATATACACGAGTGAGAAATATGTTAAGTATCTTACTAAAAGAAAAGTATAAGATTGTTTTTCTCTATAAACTGACATCAATTTTGTAAAGCGAGTCCACCGTCGCAGTAAGTTTTAAAAGCAAAACGAGCTATGAAAAAATATTTTTCATTCGTGTATATGTTTTGTTACTTCGTCCCTTAAAAATGTTTTACTTTCTTGGTTTTTATAGTAAGTGATATAAGTAATGTTTTGTATAGCTCCTACAAGGCAGACAAGCAGCGCTCGCGGCGCACGCCCTCTGCCGGGCCGGCTCGCGAGGGGCCCGCGCCGGCGCCTGTCGACGCACACAACGCGCGCAGATATAATGATATGGCGCCAAAGTGAGTAATGCTTCCCACATGCCTCCAATATGCGTATTTACGAGATATAAGCGATCAATTTTAATATAAGTAGCTTTGTTTCCGCTTCTTTTAGATAATGGCAGCCATTATTAAAATAACGACATTTGTGCCAGTTAAAATTCCCATATTATTTAACAATTTAACTTTAGGTCTCAATGACTTCGCTATGCCGACCAGTGGTATCGGGTTTCGATACCACCTCAAACATTTACAACAGATGCAAAAACCGTCAAGTGACCAAGTAATGTTTCGGTTTTAGTCTGTGGGTTCACATTTTTTTAGGAGATCTGATTTCTTAGGAGACATTGATGATTACGCGCACTCGATTTGACGATAAAGCAGCAAGGATATTAAATTAAAATAACTCATAATGAAAATTCGTCTTTCTCGCCACCCATTTCGTAACTGCATTATTTAGCCGGCACATTGGGAGTGGGCAACGATTAAACAACAATGTATTAATCGACCCCATTCATAGACTTGACCCACTCGTCTGCTTACCATCGGGTAGATACAAGCTCAAATGCCATGCTCCAATTTAAAAAAAAAAACTTAAATTCTGTGGATGGTAATAATCGCTTACATCTCGTAATGATGCCTAAGTAGAAATTTTTTAATGCTTTTCTCGTGCATCCACAGTGTATGGATGGAATAGGGATCATGCTAAACTAAATTATGGTCTTCTGTGTCCCGTGTGTAGGTTTTTATTCACGTTAACTATAGCGTTAATCGAGTACTCCGAATCCCCATCACCAATCACATTAGTTTATTTATAAAAGTAAACATATCCCGTTGGTAGAGAATGTGCCATTAACGATTTAGTTAGCATAAACAAAAACACACATAGAAAATTATCAACATTTTTTTAGTTTGATCGCTATCTTTAGACAAAATTTTATGTTTGTTATATTCATATAATAAGTATTAAATATTAATTTTATACTATACATTTGAAACTAAAACAAAATTGTAGATTTTGTATTTTTAGGTGTAATAAACCAAGGTATTATTTTCCTACTAATTTTGTTTTAATATAAATGTTTTCTTTCTTCAGCTTTTTTTAACTTTACTTATTTCTTCTGTGATTTTATATATTTAATAGCTCAATGGGATATGGTTATAACGGGTATCAAGATGTATCGAGGTCCTTTGCTCAAATATATAATATGGATGATGTTAACATTAGAAATAGATCAAATATGAATTTTCCTAACACGAGCCAACACGTTGATCGAGTTATATATTTTAATCCAAAAAGTAATAAAAGTAATGGATTTTATAATGGAAAAGATATTAAAGAATTTTGGATAGATGGAATGGGGCAACGTTTAGAAAATGAAAGATTTAACAACGATCTATCACATAATGTAAATAAAGATACGAAAACAGACGAAAATATTGATGGGCTAAATATATTCGATCCAAGGAGAGACAAAAGCAATGGTTATTATAACGGAAAAAATATCAAAGAATTTTGGAAAAGAGGAATGGGTCAGACATCCGAAGAGAGCAATAGTGATGGACTTACAACACCACATAATGTAGATAACAACAAGCAAATTATTCAGACAAACGAAAATAATGAAGGTCTAAATATTTTCGACCCGAAGAGAGACAAAAGTAATGGTTACTATAACGGAAAAAATGTTAAAGAATTTTGGAAAAAAGGAATGGGTCGGATACCTAAAGAATACAACAGTGAAGGAATATCTATAGTAGATGGGCAACATATTGTAAGTGAAAATGGGAGAAGGTTTTCATTGCAATGGGATACACTGGTTATGATCAATCACAAGATAAAATTCATTTATTTGTGTAACCGCAATGGATTTTAAATTGGGGTTACACGGCATTATTATTTCACTTATATGTTTGCGTTCTTTGTTTGGTGTTTGGGATTTGTTTCTTATTTCTTTCATTATTGTGTTTGTAATGTGCTCTTCTCATGTTTTTTTGTTTACTGTTTATGAAGTTGTTGTAGCAATATCAGCGATAATATTATAGTTATTGACGTTTTTGTGACCCTCTTCTATTTGTTATTTAATAATAATACTAATATTTGAGAAAGAAAAAAAAGTTTTTTTTTCTTTATGTAGGTTAGGCTGAACACGAATGCTATATATATTTTGCCAATTATTGATTAAAGACAGTAAATATATAAGAATAAATTCGTCATTTATATATATAATAGGAAGTTTGAACACATATGGTGGTAGAATCGTCATTTCAATTTATTAAAGTGTATCATAGATATATTTGCAGCAGATTTTTTTTTTATTTTGTGACATTTGATTGTTGTCAATTCGTTTCCTCTTTTGACTGGATTACATTATTCTTTATTATGCAAAGTTATCTTTGAAGGGCTGTGTGAATGTCCTTATATCGCTAGTAGCTGTACAGTGGTGTTAATTGTTGCAGACACTGGGAGGAGGGGCCGCCCCGCTACCACGGCCCTACTGAGTACGAGCGACCACCACCATACTACTACCCCGGATCAACGTAAGTCTGTCTCCTTTGTAGAGTCTAATCGTACTAACACATACTAATATTCTAAATGCAAAATAAACTCTGTTTGTTTGTTACACTTTGACGCTTATACTGCTGAACCAATTTAGATTAAATATTTTTATATGGAGGTAGTTTATGACCCTGGAAAGGATATATGGTATATCACTTATCCATATAGCTACAGGGGGTGTAGATATACAGGGTGTTTTTAAGAGTCTCTCAGGAAAAACTTAATTACACCAGATTTTAAAAGTTGATTTTTAACCAATATCGTTAAAAATCAGTCATCAATACTCCTAGACCCTTCTGGTCGGTAGTATTACCTTACATAAGTTTTAAAACTCTCAAAGAAATTACTTAATCTAACTTACAGTGTGAAGCTCCCTTTTATTTATGTTAGCCAGACAACTATTTTAAAACGTTTTACAAGCAGACATACCGATCCAAGGGGCCAAACATCTAGGCCCAATTTTAATGCCGATGTGAGTATGAGCGAGATGGCAATATCCGTGCTCGCATTACAACAAACTCAGTAATGTGAGATGATAATAAGAATGCTAGTAATGCTTCTTTAATAGTATCAAATCAAATACTTTGATAGTTTAATTGTTGGATATTCTATACGACGTAAATGGTACAGAGTTCTAGACGTACATACACCAATACAACCGCTTTCATAGACTAGTGGTTGCGCCTTTGGCATTATATCCGGAGGTCGTAAGTTCTAATCGTATTTCTAAGTTTCCCACGTGTGAGAAAATTGCCAATATTAGAATTTTCGTTGTAAAAAGTATTTTTTAGATATCTACATATTTTTCTACATGCTGCATTTTCTGATTCATACAGACGCATATATTTTATTATTTATTTGCCATCAATGGATAGTGTTTTTTTTTCTTCTAAATTTATTTGAGACTTTGGTCGCTTAGCGATCATGCCAGTTTAACATAATATAACAAAGAATAATAAAATACATAATTAACACCACGACTTAAATCTATAACACAAGAGGATAGTGAATAAAACATAATATAATAATGTATTTGTTTTTTTACAGTGATACACAGTAAGTCAGCGCTCACTGACTTGGAGGATGATATGTTGAAATACTGAAACGACGCCACGTTGCCCTGCCACCACCCGCTTAGAAGCGCACAAGAGATATCTGGGCAGGGCAACGATTTATAATTGTTTTTATTGGGTGGTTATGAACTTGAGGTGTCAAACCGTAATCAAAAAGTGTGAATAAATAAATATAACAATACATCAAATATTATTATAAATATTAACGTGCATTAAAATCTAAAATTGCTGTAATTTTTAGATTCATTGTTACTTCCCAGTAACTAACCAGGGGGGCTATTCTACTAAATGAATTGGATATCAAGTGCACGTTAAAGTTAAAATTTGACATATTTCCCATACAAAATGTGTCAAATTTTAACCCACATACGACGTTGACACACATTTGATTTAGTAGAATAAGGCCCCTGGTGCTAATGCAATTAATTATAATTCACAATTTATAATGAATTGCTTAGTTTAATTTGTTCACAGTGAATAATTCAAACTAAACATATTTTGTCATTGTAAATAACAATAAAATTATCATGTTTATGAGGCCATATTCTATTTATTTTAAAGGTAACGTTAGTTTGGCAAAATAACGTAACGTTTGAGATACGAAATTTTAAACCCTTTCAAGCCAAATGTAGTCACACATTCTATTCCCTTGTATTATAATACAAGGGAATAGAGTGTGTGACTTTTTTAGGGTTCTGTGTCATATGTCTGTGCTGATTGTTTTATGTCATATTTATAGGATTTCGTAATTTTGGCCACCTAGCGTTTCCGTTATTAGAAACATAACATGGCAGCTGGAATGTTATTGATTAAATTCAAATACTTTTTAACACAAGTGTATTGCATATATAAAGATTTTTTTTGTAAAATGCAATTTTAGATTTTAATGTGCAATAACTATACTTAGTGTGTATTTAGAAAAAAGACATTTTTGTCTGTTGTAAATAATATGTAAGCTAAGTCTGGGTCAGTTTTAGTCTTCTTACTGCCATAACTTTGACTGCCCGGTCTGGATTTTTGTATTAAAAAAATCTTCAGAGCTCAATTTTGTTTAATGAATTTATTGGCTTTAATTTTAAATAGTAATCATTGTTCAAAATTCGCCAAATTTTAAATAGATAATGAAATTTATAGGATTTTTTTTATTTATTGAAAGGCAGTATAAGGTTTAATTAAGGGGTTGCCATTTTTTTTACTAAGAAATTCTTAAATTGAAGTGTGTTATATATAAAATAATAATAATGATAATCAAAATAGACTTCACTATTTAATTAATGACATATTTAATGAAACAAAATTTTAAAAAATCTATATGACATATTTAATTTTTATATTTGAAATTTACTGTTGGCAACCCCTGTGTTGATGATGTAAAAAAAAAGGGTTTCAATGTCGATAAAATTTAATTAACAATAAAATTTATTTTCTCGATGCTATCGACGATGATGTACTAAAAGTCTTTATTTATACTTTAATTGGTGCAAATTGGTGCAAATGGTGCAAAAAAAACGACTCCCGCGGCCAGCACAAAAATTATACTAAATCGGTATTTCACTTTAATTCATTTTGAGAAAGAGATTTGCAAATCGCTTCTGTTATTACTATATTTTCTAAAGGCACTTAGTACACTATAAAATAATACCTACTTCTTAAAAATAAAGTTGGTATATTGGGCCATTACTATTATTTAGTAATCTTTTCTTAGTCGTCTTCATTCAGACTTTGTAGGTCCTTTACCATGAGTTTTGCTAACTACAGACGCTAGCTACTGTAGTTAAGGTCACACCAATAGGACAGGTTTATTTGTACTGTTTACAAAAATAAAGCGATTCATTTTGTAAACTCTGGAAAATATCATGGTAAAGCTGATGTATACCAACTGTTCAATAATGTACTAGGGTCTTATATCCATATCTTAAGATATTTTCTCAGATCAAATTTTTTCTTAAGGAATGCCATAATATATGTTAATAACTCTGCTCGCTCAAACAATTTCCTTAGAACTTTGTGTACCTTAAGATGAAATTGAGAAATTTCGAGTAGAAGAACACCGGTGGTAAAAACACAATTTATGACTTTACTTATATTGTTCTAGTTTGTAATGAACTTGAATTCTTTTTATAAATAACTTCTTGTACTATTAAATTTAGTCTCATTTATAAGAGATTATTGCATTTATAAGTAATGTTAGTTAAATAAAATAAGTAGTTACTCAACTGGGCCCCAAGTGTTTATATTAACTTTATTTCAATTGAGTCATAATGGCATAGCTATAGCAAAATCGCTCAATTGTACCAAAAAATATTTATAATACATATTATATGGGCGATTAGTGTACTACGAAATTAAGCTATTATGATGAGATTGCGACTCGGCTGAAGTAAAATTATTTTAAAGCCTCAGGGCCTTGTTTTAATATATAGTCCATTCATTACTCAGTATAGGTTAGAATATAAGATGGACCGTTAAGCCAAAATTTGTATTAATTTTATTATATTTAACTGTAGTATTGATGATATTATTTGCTATTACAATTATTTGACATGACTGTATAATTATGTTTTAAATTTTACAGTTCTGATATATATTTTTTTAATTATATCAATTTTATAAAAAAAATATTCATTTTAGTTAATTATACAATAAATTAGGTAGATATTAAAATCTGTTAATTTTTTATTATTCGACTAGATGAAGTGCAAAGATTGTGTCATATCTTTTTATCAAATAACTGTAATTTAACGGTAGTTTTTTAAAATAAAATTTATCTTGTTTATGATATTTTTTTATGGCGTTTAGGATATGATGCCAAATACTTTAAATGTGTTTATATTATTATTTTGTAATGTATTTAGTTATAAACTGCCACGTGTCGTCTTTTGATCTCAGATGACGCGCTGCCCGTCTGTCTTCCTTGTTACTGAATTTATAATTAAAAAAAAATGTTTAACTGACCCACCTTTCAGTTGATCAACAACCTAAGGTGTGGTTCTAAATACGGTCTTACCACAAAAAAAACTATTTTAAGAAATGCCAATTGTCAGGAGATGTCTTTGTTCTACTTGACACAATCAAAAAGGCGTTTTAGGGTCATCTTATAAAATCCCCTTGTTAAGGCTGTATTCTCATTTTTTTTGTCATACTGAATAACTATTGACTGTAATGTACTCGTAACTATACTGTACAACTCCTTCGTACCTTTTCGATAACTTGACATTGGCAGAATTACAAGTAAAGCAAAAAGCCATTCCACAAGATAACAAAATTGAATTGAGTGTCTTCTTAAACCATGGAGATATATATAGGGAGCCGCCCTAATGCCTAAAATTGCTTTTCTAAACATGAGAACACAAGATAGCCGCTGCCATGCAAACTCAAAATAAAAATTTAGAACAAAAAATATTATAAGCAAATGACTTAGCGTTGATTTGTTGAAATATGACATTTCGTTTTGTAGGTATTAGGGCGGTTTCATATATTATTCTTAGTTCCATGTCTTAAACGCGCTTCGTAAGGGACTTAAATATTTGAGCCGGCTTTAGGCTACTACGATTTAGACTGGTCTTAATTTTTTTTTTGTGTTAAGACCTATATTTTTAACAATTTGATGCTCAGTAAGTTGTGTGGGTGCTATGTCGTGCATCAATATTGAGTAGTTTTGGTTTTGGTGTTGCCAGTCGTATAAATAAATTTAGTTATAATTTTTGAGATTAAAATTAGTGTAGGTGTAAATTTTACTGGTAACATTAAACTAGTTATGAAAGCGCGGCGCAGTGCGAAGTACTGAAAAAAACTATTAGAAAATTTAATTTAATATTTAGTTTATTTTAATCAAATATTTCAAAATCTATCTTGTTTATTATTTTTAGTCGTAATTTTAATTCTTCTATTATATAAGCTTATTATTAAATATATAATTTCCATTTATGATTAGTAGCTGTATTTTAATTGAGGTGTTTTATGGATTTATTTATATGATTGATTTTGATATGGCTGTGTCAGCTACGACAGATCTGGATTGTAATTGTAATTGATGTCTAAATACATCGTTTAATTATCTCTTATTCTTTGTGTTTTATTTTGGTATCCTTTATTATATTTTTATAGTGATAATAGCATGAAGGTAAAAACCGTGCCCGTATTATTTACTTTTAGTTTAGTGAGCAGGTATTTAAGTTATAAATTGCAGTAGTTTTTCTGTTTTAATATAATTTAGCGGTTTACACCACATGGTTAGGTTAATCTTACATTCACTATAGTTCATTTGATATATATATATTATTTTATACTACACCTGCTCGGAAAGTAGGTTCTTACTTGCGTAAGAATAGGTCAGAAAGTACGTCTTTGTAGTCGTACAAATATGCGGGAGGAAAAAGTGTATGAAAATCCATTGTTAACGTGCTTAAGCGTGAGGAAGAAGTATATGAAAATTCATTGTTAACGTGCTAGTTTTTTTTAAAGTTTTTTTCTTCAATTCTTTCAAATTAGGAAAGGCAAGGGTTCAAAGCCATTCAGCCTAGTTTTTTTTTACAAGTTCGAAATTTTAATCAAAATAAAATAAAAGTATTGGTTTATTGGCTGTTTACTTTCTTTGCATTTTTGATTTATTAAGTTTAGAAAAGTAGCATAGATTCTTTTCTAAATTTAATTATTTTGGCGAGGCGGCATAGAGCATGATTCCCTTGCCTCTCTATCTACGTTAAACGAACAAAAAAAAAAGCGCGCGCAGACTGCTTTCTTGTTCCTTGTGAACTTTCAATTTGTGTTTTGTTATTTTTAATTACTATATTCTACTCGAAATGTCGTCTAGTAGCGATAGTGAAGATTTGACAACGCCGCCAGAATTAAAAGTAACTGCCCAAGAAGTTATTGAAAACCTATTACCCGAGAAATCTAAGAATAAATATAACAAGGCGTATGAAGACTTTTTACAATGGAAAAGCGAGAACAATGCGCATTCTTTTTCTGAAAATGTATTATTATCTTATTTTAATGAATAAGCGCAAAAGTATAAGTCAAGTACTTTGTGGTCTTTGTATTATATGTTAAAAAGTACTATTATTTTCCTCGTAGGTGTAGTATAAAGCACTATGTATCACTCGGCGAGAAAGTGCGATTCCTAACTCGAGCGAATTAAGGCCCTCCGCTTCGCGTCGGGCCTCAAACTTCGCCCTCGTTAGTAATCGGTGACTTTCTCCCCTCGGTGAACAATGTACTATTATTTATTTTATTATATAAGTGTGCAGCGCGGTATGCATATTGCCGGCCAGCAAAGGCAGACTTTATACAGTTTACATCTATTACAATATCCTTCCTTCTTTTATTTATGAGAGTTTATATATTACACTTTTATGCTGTTTAAGGGTTATATGTAAGATATACAATTGTCTAATTGTAAGTAAACCACACAACTTGTATAGCGTATCTGTTGGGTATCTGTATGGCTTGAAGTTCATCACCTTTAATAAAGAACGCTGGGCTCTTTCTGCGTCTATGATTCTAGATTTTGAGGAACCCCCCCCAAATAGGTATGCAATATGTTATCACTGATTGAACCAATGAGGTGTATATTTGGTTTAATAAGTTTTGGGGTGGTTGGAATCATTGGACGATTCAATCTTTGGAATAGCATACTATCAAGTAATGAAATTTAAAAAAAACATGCATATTCTCTATTCCGGAGAATAAATATTTTTTAAAGAAGTTTTTTATCTATTTTTGGTAACAGTTAAGACCAAAAGGTCGTGCATACATACATACATACATATCATTTATTAATTCCACCTCGTCGTAGCCGATGGTATGAATCTACACCAAGTGTAGCTCGCTCTAGTAGCTCGTCGCAATGTTTTGGATAGACTCAACAACCCATTTATAAACAGTTTCACAAGTTGGTATAGTGAAACCGGGACCGACAGCTTAACGTGCTCTCTAAGGCACTATTGTGGTGTTGTCAAACATTTTTAAATTAAGAACTCAGTATATATTATATATTTTACAAATATTCGACAATCAAAGAGTTGAGAAATGGACCGACTTCAACACTTTCATAAAACTCCCAATAAAATTCCGGAAACAATAAAAGATCTTCTTTGTAATAAAGAAATATATTTATGAATTTAACAAGAATACTGTTGATATTATTTTAAAAAATAAAGAAAATATATTTTAAGGTTTGGCTGCATGGGGGCTCATGCCCTTGCCTTTATCACAAGTTAAATAAAACATCATCCATCATCATCATCAAATACATTCAGTATAATTAATGTATACAGAAAATCAAATCCAAGACATAATAAATAAATAAAAACATATTAAAATATATGTATATACATATAATAAACTCGAAGGGGGATTCTTTGAGGGTAGCCCGAAGACTGTAAACGCGTGTTTCTTTTCTGTTACAGTTATCAAATTGAATTTAATTGAATATTATTGTGCAAAAGTGTATTAATTTTGTAGAATAAGCATTCGTATAGTGATATTAAATGTAAGAAGTGTAGCATTTACGCAGTGTTCTTGGTGTTTGAAATATCAACGAATCCCTTTATCTTCAGTAAAATGGCGGTACCCATTTTACTGTCGATTTATTTTCTCCTTCCCTTGACACTGGCATCACTATACAGAGCCGTGTTCGGAATACGTTTCCGTCACTTTAACACTGGGTAGTGTTACAGAGTAAAATATTAAAAAATGCTTAGAGAAGAAGAGGTGCATATAGTGTAGTGACATTACCCAGTGTTAAAGTGTTAGTTTACGAACACGGCCCCGTATGTTTGCATACGGTCATGGGGCCATTCCTAATTCTAACATCGTCCTTTCCTTATTCCTTTCCATCCTATTA
This sequence comes from Monopis laevigella, assembly GCA_947458855.1. Lineage (NCBI taxonomy): Eukaryota > Metazoa > Arthropoda > Insecta > Lepidoptera > Tineidae > Monopis > Monopis laevigella. Next base: position 21,274,361 of record OX381585.1, read on the forward strand.
TCCTGCTATTATCCCACTTTCACTTTTATACTCGATTTTTTTTTAATCTACCATCAATCACCGTGCATTGGCAAAATTACGCGCAGGCGTAGAGGCCATTAATATAAGATAATAATAATATAACCTCGAAAGTTGTGTTTATTGTTTATTTCTACTTTGTTAAACTTCGTTTTATCTACAATATGCATTCCAAGCGTTGTTATTTATAATATCAAACAAAAGGTATTACATAAAGTAAATGAGAATGTTATTGCTCCACTTCAATTATTGAAAGATGTTTTCATTGGATACAATTGGGAAGATAAGAGAAATATTTTGGAAATCAGTGATATAATAAAAAGTTAAGTAGGTATGTTTTAATTCTTTTTACGAATATACTGAAGAGTTCTCGAATGTGTAACACTTTTCAATACAAATTTGTTAATTTTTTACGTTATTCTTATTGTATTTAATTTTCACAGGAATATATTTATTATTGAGAATGTCAGGACCAACAGAATTAAGTTTTGATGAAATTTTAAAGTTTATGCTATCCCATAATGGCAAAGTTACTAATCATGAGCTAGTTAAGTACTTCAGAGTATTCCTGACAAATCCTGATACTAGAGGTAAAAGTTATTATAACCATTACTTAAATATATAAATAATTTATTATCATTTCAAAAACTCAGGGTTTGCCTATTTTGCTTCCAATCTGCATGTATTTATTATAATGCTTTTATAGTTATGATGTGATATAATGAAAAAGAAAAGAATATTTTTACATTGTTATATATATATATAAGTCAAAACATACTTCCATAATATAAATTTAAAAATGCAGCAATATATTTCAGATGAATCAAGAGGTATTTTTAAAAAACATGTAAATTCACTAGCATTAATCAATAACATTAATAATGAAAAATGGTTGATCTTAAAACGAAAATACATGCCAAACAAAGATGAGACTATTGCAGTTCCTAAACCCATACTACCATCAACACCAACACCCTGCAGCAGACAGACATCAACAGATTCAGTTGAACCTCAAAATGTATTTAGCCCGCCTAAAACTACAGACTATAATGATATACCAAGACCAATTACAAGTCCTGAACCTCCTCAGTATAGGTTGCCTCCTCCAGTTATAAAATCTCCAGACTTGGTATTTAGTCCTGAAATTGATAAGAGACATTATTCTCCAAGAACTAGCTTTGATAGTGTTTCCGAAAGAAGTGTATCTGAAGATAAACCTTCTATTGAAGCCGAAGATACTCCTCCTAAACTTCATCCAAGACGGAAATCTAACAATAGTAATAATGAGAAACCTGTAAATATTGCTAGTGAAAGTAATATTATTACAAGTGAAACTGTTCCTGATATGAATAAGCCTGTAGTTCCATCTATAAGTAGTCAATCTTTAGCTGATGCTGATCAAACTGTTTCTGTCAAGGAACGGAAACAAATGTTCAATAAAATGGCATCAGATGTGGATGTGTTGAGACCAAGACATTATGGCAACAGAGGAAGTGTACATGTGAGTTTAAAACTTTTTTAAATTCATGCAATGCAGTTACAAAATATATATTATAAGATATGTCACACATGTTGACATGTTTGTTGTTCAGCAAGATTAAGTACTTTTATAAGGGAAAAACAACTTAAAAAATCTTAAAGTAGGCCTTTCTCAAGCCTGGGCAATACATCACACTGAAAAATATTGAAGGATGCTTTACAAAATTAAAACAGATAACTAGTAGTTTCACATTATAGACTAAACATATTGGTAAACTCTTGGCACTTGGTGAAAGTAATACTTGTAGAGCTAACCATTCCTAGGGAAGCATACATTCCAACAGACAACACTATTAAATTCACAAATTGGATTTGGATATCAAAGACACAATTTTTAGACTGTTTATATGGGAATTATGTCAAATTATTACTTAAATACAGTTGATTCCACAGATCAATTCCTTTATATCTGTCAACTGTATACATCTAGGCCAGGAGGTGAATTATGAATAAAAGTTTTGTTTCATTAAATATGATTTTTAATTACAGGGAACAGATGAAGATGATAGAGCTTCGTTGGTGTCTGTAAGTACCTTTGCAATAAAAGTAATAAAGTTGGTTACCTAATTATATTTACAATGATCTGACTCATGCAATAATTTATTAGTCACTGGTGTTGACTATTTCTTATATTACTTATTTTTGTTAGTCTAAGGATATTTTTTTCAATCCTTAGATAAAGTTCAACTGTCTGACAATTTTATCTGACAATTGAAAAATCAATGCAATTTTTTTTTTATTTTCAGAGAGGTGATGTAGAGCCTCTAGATGCCCAACAAAAGCAATGGATCCTCTTATCAGCTCGCGGTGACTACAATGCTTTATCTAAAATGTGTCATGATAATCCCAAAATCGTTAAAACTAAGGTAAACCTCATATGTAATTAAATTTAATATGTATGTATTATTTATCATGCATCAGAGACCAAATAGACGGCCTGAGCCTATACCAAACAACAAGTGGTGAGGTTATCCCTTGTTTATTTATTTATAAACAAGCGTGTTTTTCTGAAATATAAAAAAGATATGCATAATAATTCAAATTTAAAAATTGTTTCAGGATCCATTCACGGTAAGTTTTCACAAGTACTTAGTTATAATTTAAAAGCTCAACAATATTTGTTGGAAGATAAGTTTGCAAGAGGAATTTGAGCTATGTTGTGCATCGTCATTTGCAATTCCTTGACTTGCTTTGCCATTGGAACTTTACAGAATGTATTACTCAGGCAGGACTTATATATTTAGTAGGGTTGAAACTACTGGCATGAAGTTGAGTATTGATTCATTAACATTTACTCCCCTGCTTCTCAACCAGAGATAAGATGAGAGATGAATCCTGCACATTGTGAGAGGCAATGTGAGCTATCCATATATTCTCTGTGTGGGTGCTTAGAAGGGTCATAGCTTTGCTGCTATCATCTCCTCCCTTTACAGTGTTTGCTTCCCTCTTTAAGTCTACCCATCCAAAATCTATATTATGATCATATCAACAACATCTTGGACACGCTTTTTATAAAAGTTATGATGACCAATCTTGGAAATCCAATAGCTTCGGTGATTTCAGCCCACAGACCGCTAACTAAGAAAGTCTTATACAAGGTAACATTTAATTAAGTTATTATATTAATGGCTGATTTTTTAATAGTCAGACAGTTAACTTGTATAAAGGACTGTTAAATTTATTATTTCTCCATACAAGTTATCTGTTGAATAACTTTATCGGATGATTGAAAAATCAGCCCTAAGTAATATGTATAATTTTAAGACTTATCAATGTTTTTATTTTTCGGTTGCTGTCACCATGAATTACTTTGGAATTAAAAACAGGGTGTGAGTATGCATGTTTGATTTTTTTTGTTAAATGTATTATGTTAAATATTGTACACTTTAAACTAACTTGTTTTTATTTATTTTTCGGTCAACTCAACAATGTTGTCTTCAATTAGTATGTAAGTACCTAGTTTATTTTATTTTATATTAAACAAGGTATTTGTGATAATAGAATTCGATTAGCAAGAAATTATTTTCTGATGGAGAAAACTCTCTGTTAATAATTATAACAAACCAACCTTATGTTACTATTTTAAATGGCGGTGTCTATAACTTCTCTAGGTCGACCGAGCGGACTCCTTACCACCGCCGGTTCGGTTTTCTAGAGACGACTGCTTTGATTTCTTGTCGAGGTGGTAGTGTCCTTTCTTGCTGCGGTTACAAAATGGTTGATTTGACGATAAAGAATATTAAAATAGACTCGTAATGAAAATACGTCTTTGTTGCCGCCCATTTCGTAACTGCATCATTTAGCCGGCATAGTGGTAGCGATCAATTTTCTTAACAATGTATGGATCGACCCTATTCATGGACTTTGTAGGTCTGCTTACCATTAGGTTTATACAAAGTCACATGCCGTGACATGTGCTACAATATAAAAAGGCAAAAGAGTATTAACATAGGTAAAAATAGAACTTTATCCTGGATGTCTTACGGCTCTCGAGACCGCCTATACGGCCTCAGGGTAGGTACCCGCCGCGTCGCAAACAAAGCCGCGGGCTGGTCACTAGGGCTTGAATATTGGACCATTTTTCAATTCCGGTATTGGGTTTCAATATTAAGCATAATTCAGTTCCGGAATTCCGGAGTTCAAGGCTTCCTTTAAAAATGTTATACAAGGAGAAGCTACATCGACATACCGATCGACGCGTTGATTGATGAAAATGTATAAGTAGTTGATTGAAGAAAAATGTCAAAACCCATACATTTGAGTTTCGATTTCTATAGATCGACACCTCGATGGGTGTGTCGATGGGCTTCTAGGACTTCATGGACCCCTGATCCATGAAGTCCTAGACATTTGGTTGGTAGTGAAATTTCAAGAACGTCAATGCGTTCAAGCTGTTGAAATGACGCGCTACGCCTCAAACCGTAACAAAATTATATATTTTTTCGTGATTTTTGTTAAAACTGGAATTCCGGAGCTCAAGCCCTACTGGTCACTTGTTCGGTATAGATTCAGAATACCATCAGGTATAGAGGTGGGAATGAAACCCAATCGCCGGAAGGCATCCGTGATGATACATACGAGTAGTAAAACTTTTTTTCAGGAAGATTATTATTTTTGTTATTTTGAGTTATAAATTATATTAGGAGAATAAACAAAGTTTTCATTGTCAGTAGTTTTATTATTTTATTGTTTGTATTGTTCCTCTAAATACAGATATAAAACAGCAAATTTCTCTTAACGGGTACGATTTAAGCAAGTTTACCCTATATATTTGTTTATATAGAACATATCTATAAAAATTAAGTCGCTTTCCGTAGTGTCTGTACGCTTATATCTTCTAAACTACGCAACGGATTTTGATGCGTTTTTCACCATTATTTAGGTAATCTCTACCGGAAGGTTTATATGTATAATGCATAGAACTGTGATATGTACATATAAATAGTAATCCGTGCGATATATTTTCAGACAGCAATGCACTGGGCGTGTAAACATGGAGACGAGAATGTAGTTAAAATGTTGGCCGGAATCGCTCGAAAACTTGTCAATGAAAGATCGGTAAGACATATTCATCGCTATGTATACCTACTATTGATCTTGTTTAATTTAGTTTAGCTGTGATATATTGCTCAATTTAATTAAAATAAAATTAATTATTAACCTTTCTTTTCATGTCACGCCTGTACATCTTCATCTAAAAGAATGGTGTAAGTATATTTTGAAATGTTTTATGAATTTATTTTAAAATAATAGATATAATTATCATTAAATTGTCAAATGACCTAGTCATGTTTCGATTTTAGTCTGTGTGTTCACCGGTTTTCAGGAGATTACTGCATCGATTTCTTGTTAAGATGGTAGCCTCCTTTCAGGGTGCGGTTGTGAAATGGGTGGTTGAATTGACAAAAAGCAGCGAGTAAATTAAAATATACACGTAATGCAATTCGTCTTTGTCGCCGCCCATTTCATAATCGTATTATTTAGCCGGCATAGTGGGAGCGATCAATGTTGTTTAAAAACAATTATTGATTGACTCCATTCATGGAAGTAGGTCTGTTACCACCAGGAGCACGGCATGTAACTTTGTATCTACCTGGTGGTGAGCAGACCTACAAAGTCCATGAATGGGGTCGACCAATAATTGTTTTTAAACAAAATTGATCGCTCCCACTATGCCGGCTAAATGATGCGATTACGAAATGGGTGGCGACTGCATTACGAGTATATTTTCATATCGTCAATTCAACCCATTTCATAACCGCACCCTGAAAGAAGACTACCACCTCAACAAGAAATCGGTGCAGTAATCTCTTGAAAACCGGTGAATCCACAGACTAAAACCGAACAAGACTCGGTTTGTGCATCTTTATGGGCGGTGGTAGCGAGTCCGGTCCGTCGGCCTAACGAAGTTATAGAGATCTTCCTCCCACCTAAAGCATATAATAGGTAAACCTATTTTTTATTTCAATGGGCATCGACCTAAATTTCTTCTAACTATTAATTAATTTATTAAAGTTTTCCCTAGTTTAGTAGAAATAGCTGCTAAATACCCAAGCAAGTACAGCAGGGTGATTACTCGCACGCCAATCGTTATAACGTCATTCTGACGTAGATCAAGCTTGGCTTCTTAACAATGGCTCCGAAAAATCTTAGAAAATTACGTCATAATGCTTGCGAGCGAACTTAAGACGCGTAAATACCCTGCAGATCTTTTTACGGTAATGACTTCTAAAATAAAAATTGACATGGGGCCTGACCAAAGAACACGATCGCCAATCGAATCGCGCATCGATCGATAAAAATGTATATATAGGATTTTTACTCTGGGTAGAGCCTGATCGACGAGAAACGTCAAATCCCATACTTAAGGCTTTCGATAGGTATTTAGGTTTAAAGAATCTTTATTTCTCTCAAAAAGAACACAAATTCGCTTATATTGAGGAGAATAACAGCATCATTTTATCTCAAAAATAAACAGGAGGGCCATTACGGAAATCCGTCAAGCAATTTACGTGACAAAACATCATTTTCTGCCTTGTCTATGGTTTAAAGATGTTTTGGGAATATCAGCTCTATTATAACGTAATAAATATGGCTTCATACTAGTAAATTAATTGACGGCTGATTTTCATCCAATGAGAAGAAATTATTGTAACGCAAACCCGTCCACATCCTGCAATGACCCCCCATGAAAACACAAAATTAAATTAAATATTACATAAGCACCAAAAAGAAACAAAATATATATAACAAAAGATAAACCTATGATAAACAAAACCAAATTAAATCAAATTTTAAACAATGTAAGTAAGTGTAAATTAATGTAAGTAAGTGTAATAATATGCAATCTAGCTTGAGTAGGTATCCAATTACTTTGTATTAACATTCAACATCCCTAAAATAATTCTTTAACAGTTTTTTAAAAATTGCATATGATTTAGCAGCCTTTATTGGAGTTGGTAGCGAGTTATAAATTTGTGCACCCTCGAAAGTTATGTTTTTCTTTCCAAAGTTGGTTCGTGGCATAGGTATATACAGATTCTGAGCACTTCTGGTGGAATACGTTGTGATCACTTCATCGTTGCGTTTAAAAGTTATGGATGAATGAATGTCACTATCCATAACTTTTTTAATGAATATGCATGTGTTATATTTGTAAATTATTGATATGTTCATAAGTCTTGTATCTCTGTATAAATCCACTGTATGTGTGAGGTAATTATAATGAAACAATACTTTAACAACTTTATTTTGAGCTATTTGCAGTCTTTTTATATTTGTTGCTCCTGCATTGCCATATACTGCTGAAAGATATTCGAGATGAGGATACACAAGAGAGTAATATATAGTTTGCCGAGTTTTAAGGGGAAGTAAGGGTGATATTTTTCTCAATACTCCAGTTAGAGGGGTTAACTTTGATATTATTTGATCAATGTGAGCATTCCATGTTAGTCCTCTGTCTAAAATAAGCCCGAGATACTTTTCATGAGTTGAGTTATTAATAATTTGGCCATTTACAGTCAGGGTAGTGTTAGTGTTAATAGGTTTATTTTTTGCAGTGAAGTAAATATAGTTAGTTTTATTGGTGTTTATAGTTAGTAAATTAGTTTTAAACCATTCGGATAAATTATTCAGGTCATCTTGGGCTTTACTTTGGATTTCTTGAGTAGTAGGTTCGAAGTAAAACAGGCATGTGTCATCAGCATATAAAGTTAAGTGTCCGTGCAAGTGAGATTCGTTAATATTATTAATATATATTAAAAATAATAGGGGCCCTAGAATTGATCCTTGTGGTACTCCATATGTTATCGGCATCGAGTCACTGCTGCAGTTATTTATTCGTACGATCTGAGTTCGACCATCAAGATAAGATTCGAAAATTTTATACGCCATTCCAGAAAGGCCTAAGGTTTTGAGTTTGTTTAATAGAATAGGATGGCTCACAGTGTCAAATGCCTTTTTAAGGTCAATAAATATACCCATAGCTATAGAACGATTATCTATTTGTTTTTTTATTTTAGTAACTAGGTCCATAGTTGCTGACAGAGTACTTGATTTAGATCTAAAGCCATATTGGTTCTCGAGAATAAAGTGTGTATCAGTGAGATACGTGTCAAGCCTATTATATAGTACTTTTTCATAAATCTTAGATAATACTGGTAGCACGGATATAGGACGGTAGTTTCCAGGATCAGATTTGTTACCAGATTTAAAGATAGGAGTTACTCTAGCGATTTTTAATTCAGCTGGAAAATAACCTTCAGCAAGACAAGTATTGATTGATTGGGCTAGGACATCTATTATTTGATGCTTAATACATTGTATGCTTTTAGTGTTTATATTATCTATACCCATGCTTGTATTTCGATTCGATTATCGACGATGGCAACATCTATATAAACCATTTCAGACGGATTCCTATAATCTACGGTTTGTTATTCCCATATAAAAAGTAGGTTATCAAGCTACGGATGTTAACATTGTATATGAGAATAACGATCCGTTACCGGCCGTAACGACGTGCAATTTTAGGTAAAACATTTATATCAACTAAAACTTATATTTGTAAATATTTCAGGGCTACACTCCACTGCATTTAGCAAAGCAGTTTCGACATGAAAGTGTGTACAGATTGCTAATAGAGGTTTATGGTTAGTACTTCAACATTATAAAATACTACTACATTTTTTTTACAATTATTAATAAGAAATAAGGTACCAGAGGGGAATAAGAGCCACCTTATTTTAAATCGCTTTAAATCATTATTTCTTAAAAATAATTATTTCATAAAACCGACAAGTGTTGCTCTTCGAGACTTTAAAGATACATTTAAAAATATTTATTATGTTTCATACACCGTAATTAATATAATATCATAAACAAAATAGTGGTACTAGATAGTCTTAAAGCCCGGGTTGTTTATTAAGACCCAAGTATTTTTTTATCATTTCGAAAAACCATGAAACGATATTAAATATTTTATTGAATGCATTTAAATGTCTTAATTAACTTATCAATTTATACTTATATTAGGTTTATAATATCTGTAGGAATAGCAATTTTAAGCCAAATTAACTTTTAAAAGCCAGCCCTTTTTATTCGCTGCATGTGTGTCTTATTATCCGCGCTTTTTTTAATGATTTATGTAATAGTGAATACGTAGGATATGGATTATACTGGATTGGTCTTAGCTTTAGGCTTCCATGTATTTTGTTTCTTTTAATAATCAATAATATAACACCAACGTAATTCGAACTATTTCAAATGGGCCTTCTTATACTCTGGCCCTTATTACCCTCTGGTACCTTAATAAGTAATAACATGTAGGAATATTTTAGAGAGCGGAGAACTTGGATAGGACACAAAGATTTTGGCACAGAAACGTGAGTTGTTCGCGTTCAGGTCAATTTCTCAAGGGTTATTCCCATTGAGGTGGATTTCACCACAATACTACAGATTTTAAGGGGAGAGTTGAATTCGAAAGGCCTTAAGCGTGCTTCGGGGAATCAAGTCTGGGAATACTACAGTTCACTTCCCTGCCTCCCAACTATGCGATGGACCCGGCACTCGCACGGAGAATCCATGGATAGCTAATAACATTCTCTCTCTATCTCTCTTTTAGAATTATGAATGATTCTTTATTCACGGTATAAGGTTTACATAGTTGACAGATTTTTAGGATAGATTTTTTAGGTGTACATACCTAAATAAATCAGATTAATAATAATTATAACAATTAATGGATTGAGCAGGATGTGTAAACGAAAATAGTATATTTCATTACGACTACGGAAAGCCTGTCATTGCAAAGAGTGCCGACAAATGTCTACCCGAGCCGAGGCGCAGCCGAAGGTGAGGGTTGACAGTCGGAACAAGTTGCAATGACGGTTCCCCACGTGTACTGAAGAACTATTTTTAATACAGTTGCGAAAAAATGAACCAAATTAATAAAAACACAACTAAACTCGCAAAGAAAATTTCTGGAAAATGGCGCCAACCGTAAAAGAATATAAGCAGAGTTTTTTTTTATACTATTTATAGCCAAGTCTTCAGTAGAATTTTTTTATTCATATGAAATGAAAATGAAATTTAATGAGATGAAATGAAATGAAACCTAACCTACTACTCATTGAATCAAATCATTAAATCTGATATTGAAACAAATTAGTAGTTACTTTTTAGAAATATTTGCATGAATCATGAAAACTTCTATGACTTTTTTTTGTAAAAACTTCATGGTTGTTTTTTTTTCTTTTTAATAGACATTATTTTGACAATTGGGAAAGAGAACGCACTAGTTCGGAAAAGGTAAAAAAAAATCTCTATACGTCCCTGCAATACGCCACTTTTTGAGCAACTGTATTAAAAAGTTATTTGTGTTTATAGATGCAGATGCTAACATACGAGATTGGTCCGGGAAAAAACCCAAGCAATATCTCGCCAGTCTAGACACCGCACTCTCTCCTGATGCATATAGAAGTAAGTACCTAAAAAAAAATGTTTTGCTACAAAACTGTTATATGATCGATTTATTATAGGCACACCAAGATTTCCACAAATATTTGGCTTTCAAGATTATAAAAATTGCTATAAAATAGGTACTGTATCCTTTTAATAACCTTCACATTTTTTTTTGTGCAATAAAGTTCAATCTTGGAATAAATTTAAAAAAAATATCTCAGCGAAGCTCATCAATAATCAAAAGCTTTGCTGAGATATTTTTTCTTAATTTATTCCAAGATTGAACTTTATTGCACAGAAAAAAATGTGAGGGTTATATCGAGTTATCCAATATATATATATATATATTGGATAACTCGATAATATTTTTGACTTGACTTAAACCACATCAGGTAAGAAACGTCTAAACCCCAAGAATAACAAGATATAGTTTCAACTGCCTACCTGATATATAATAATAATCTTCAAAAAAATAATTCGTGCTTTTTTTTTTCAGAATTCAAATCCAAAGCTGATAAAAAGAATTTAGGTATGTAACAAAGTAATATAATAATAATGTAGGACAATCTACACATATTGCTCCGGTCACAAACTAAGTTCTAGGCTTGTACTATGTGTACCAGAAACAATAATATAATACATATTATATTTTATAAACACCCAGTAGGCCTAGTGTGAGTTTTTTTAACGTTTACTTTCGCGTTAACTATACTACCGCGTTAACATTTTGACCAATCACACGACCGCATTTCTAGTTCTCAAAATTTCCGCTTGGAGCGCTGAACCATTTCCCATACAAATTTTAGTTAACTCAAACGCAAAGTAATAGTTAGAAAACTCACACTAGGGGTACTGACCATGACAAACTATACAGAAAAAAATACTATTATTTTTTGCCAAGAATGAGAATCAAACCCACGATTTCCGGATACAATGCCAAAGGCGCCACCACTAGTCTAAGGAGGCGGTCACTTAAATAAACCAAACCTTAAAAAATTACCATAGTTATAGATTTTTTTTCTGATACTTTAGAAAAGGAAAGGTTCCTCCGCATCGGTTCTTTAAATGTCCGAGTAAAAAAGACTACAGAAGCGTTCAGCAACTTCCTAGGCGTGGGGGCCACTCGCGCCTCCACGTATGCGCGCGCGCCTCCCAGGCTGAGCGAGGAGCCCGAGCTGAGGAAGAACTGGGGATCCGCTGATAATGTGTCGGTGAGTAATTCTAACAACTCCATTTTTTTGTATAGTAGATGCCTAATTTAAAAAAAAAATAATTGTTTTAAACTGTACCAATGACAAGTATACACGGTGACGCTGAAAGGTGAATGGTTTATAGTACTTTGGGCTAATATGAGGTTCTACTGATGGAATAGAACAACTTTTTCCATGGAACTGTGAATTGAAAAAAAAAATGTTAGCTTCCCCATACAAATTGTTTTATGACCGACCTAGTCATGTTTCGATTTTAGTCTGTGAGTTCACCGATTTTCCGGAGACTACCAAATCAATTTTTAGCCAATACCTTTCATGGTGCGGTTACGACGACCATAAAACCGACGATTTATTTGATGATGTAGCAGCGAGAATATTAAAATAGACTCGTAATGCAACAATACGTCCATTTCGTAACCGCATCATTTAGCCGATTCATATAGGAGATCAATACTGTTATAAAGCAATGTATTGCGGCCCTATTTTGTAGTTTTGGACTCCCCCCCCCTAACCAGGTGGTAGAGTCTTGCTCATTAGTAGTGTATAGATACATTAGGCACATTGTTGGATAGGAGCAGAAGCTGATGCCGCCCCCCAGCAGCAGTAAGGTCGGGCGCCGCGGTCGTCGCATGCCGCACAGCCTGAGCACTCCCTCCACCCCTGATCAGGTATCATTCTTAATAATTTAGGCCAATTCCCATACGGTTTTAAGAAAACCATTTTGACTTGAAATACATAAATTGATTGAGTTGTATGTTTAGCTTAAAAATATTAGCATTATAAAAATCGCACCAACGTGAAACATGGCACTTAACTATCTGATATAATAATATGTATTGACATGGCACTACACTATCTGATATAATAATGTGTATTGACATGTCACTAAACTATCTGATATAATAATATGTATTGACATGGCACTACACTATCTGATATAATAATGTGTATTGACATGTCACTAAACTATCTGATATAATAATATGTATTGACATGGCACTACACTATCTGATATAATAATGTGTATTGACATGTCACTAAACTATCTGATTTAATAATATGTATTGACATGGCACTACACTATCTGATATAATAATGTGTATTGACATGGAACTAAACTATCTGATATACTAATGTGTATTGACATGGCACTAAACTATCTGGTATATTAATATGTATTGACATGGCACTAAACTATCTAATATACTAATGTGTATTGACATGGCACTAAACTATCTGATATAATAATATGTATTGACATGGCACTACACTATCTGATATAATAATGTGTATTGACATGTCACTAAACTATCTGATTTAATAATATGTATTGACATGGCACTACACTATCTGATATACTAATGTGTATTGACATGGCACTAAACTATCTGATATAATAATATGTATTGAAATGGCACTACACTATCTGATATAATAATGTGTATTGACATGTCACTAAACTATCTGATTTAATAATATGTATTGACATGGCACTACACTATCTGATATAATAATGTGTATTGACATGGAACTAAACTATCTGATATACTAATGTGTATTGACATGGCACTAAACTATCTGGTATATTAATATGTATTGACATGGCACTAAACTATCTAATATACTAATGTGTATTGACATGGCACTAAACTATCTGATATAATAATATGTATTGACATGGCACTACACTATCTGATATAATAATGTGTATTGACATGTCACTAAACTATCTGATTTAATAATATGTATTGACATGGCACTACACTATCTGATATAATAATGTGTATTGACATGGAACTAAACTATCTGATATACTAATGTGTATTGACATGGCACTAAACTATCTGGTATATTAATATGTATTGACATGGCACTAAACTATCTAATATACTAATGTGTATTGACATGGCACTAAACTATCTGATATAATAATATGTATTGACATGGCACTACACTATCTGATATAATAATGTGTATTGACATGTCACTAAACTATCTGATTTAATAATATGTATTGACATGGCACTACACTATCTGATATACTAATGTGTATTGACATGGCACTAAACTATCTGATATAATAATATGTATTGAAATGGCACTACACTATCTGATATAATAATGTGTATTGACATGGCACTACACTATCTGATATAATAATGTGTATTGACATGGCACTAAACTATCTGATATAATAATATGTATTGAAATGGCACTACACTATCTGATATAATAATGTGTATTGACATGGCACTACACTATCTGATAATATAATGTTTTGATGCCAGGTCCGCGCCCACATGGACATGTGTGAGCAGGGAGACTCGGACTCTGACTCGGCGGCGGGGTTCCCCGCTCACCCGCGACGGTCTGTACCAACATGACTAATGGACACTAGCTATACTATCTGATCGATGACCTGAATAGTGAATAGGTATATATTTTTTATATATGTACATTGTACTCTTTTGAATTTGTATGGAATTAACCAATGTGTAATAGGAGAGGCGGAAATTATAAATTTTCATGAACAAATTTTAAAAAAAATAAGTTATAGATAATATTTTTATTTCATAATCAAGTAGAAGGAACTTTTTGAATGAGAGTTTTGGCTAACTAACCTCCTGGGGCCTATTTCATAAACGTGACTATTGTAATTTACCATGACAATTCATAATTCATTGCTCTGTTTAGTTGGAATTATTTACTTAGAACTATCTAAACCAAGCAATGTATTATAAATTGTCATGGTAAATTATAATTCTCACGTTTATGAAATAGGCCCCTGTATGTATGGAAAGAGTACGGCTAGGTTTGTTTTTATATTATTGGCTTTGTATCTACCTGATGCTAAGAAGACCTACAAATTCCATAAATAATGGGTATATTATGTGTTACGCAAAATATTGGTGGCCCTTACTGTTTACTTCATGTCATTTTATTTATAAGGATTAGGAAAAATACCCTATCCATTATAATATGAAAATAAGTTGGTAATCTCTTGATAATTGGTAATGTTGGACGTACGTTTGTATGGGGGTCAAGACAAATGTTAGTCGAAGTTCAATTTTTATATTGGTGATTGACCAAAAAACAATTTTCGTTATAATACATTTTATATTAACAATATCATTTAAAAAGTTTTTGTTTTTAAAAAAAAACCCTACAGAAAGATTAATTAATACAATGACTGACAAAAATATTATTTTAATTCTGCGACAAACAGTAGTCGAGTAATTCTGGAAATGCAAAAGCTTATTTTGTATGGAGAACTCTCACTTCGCGATTGCGAATGCAGTGTCCTTAAATATTGCTTCAATATTGGTTTACGTACAAGAGATAAGGTACAATGTTTTTTTTTGGACCATTCGGTATACATACGTATGTATACATTCGGTATACATACGTATGTATACATTCGGTATACGGTTGGTTATACGTTTACATTTTCATTTATTGCTCATAAATAATTACTAAATAGTTTAATACTATTAAAAAGACAGGGATTGTGTATTTTTCATAAAATGCTAAGTTTAATAAATTGTTTGACAATTATTTTATTCCGCTTTGCTTTGCTATTTAAAAAAAAAAATCATTCCATATTTTTTTGTATATTGATTACAAAATAATGTTGTTTAGATGGATATATTAAGTTTATTTGTTGTTTTTAATATTTAATTAAACAATCATTCCGCTGTTGCTTCACTTAGTTATAGACTGATATAGTAATAATAGTTTTTTGTACCAATAGGTATTTCAATTTCTAATGTAACTTTATTATAATTTAATGATAATATAATTATGTCATATATTTTTGTTTAAATTTTTAATACATACTATTTTTAATTAAGGATGTACTGCATTATCCGAAATATTTTGACTGTAATGTAGTGGCCAACCAAATTTGGACAAATAAGCGTTCTTTTTATTTTTTTCAAAAATTTTCTCAAAAAAAAAAAGTTTGGAAATATCTTTTACCTACAGAAACTACATTGTCAGATAGTAACATAGATAGTGTTTTATTTTTCGGGGTAAATCCCATTGTCAACGTCTTATTAGCCTTCTGCTATCTTTTTTTAAATATTTTTTGATGCAAAATTATTATACAAATTTGGTTGTCCTTTATTTATTTTTTTCGTAACTTATATAATATTTTCAGGTTTAAGACCAGCTCAAAAAATAATATTTCAAATATTTTTATTTTTTATTGTATTTGATTGATATATAATACCCTTTTATATTATAATAAAACCATCAGTATTTCGTCAGTTATTTTTAAATGAATAAATAACACAATTCCACAAGAACTGATAGTGTACTACGTATTGCTAAACACCGACCGGTACCACGAAATGTCGCTTTGTTCATAGGTAAATGTCATTATTACATTATTTACTATAGACAATTAGCCACATCAAAACTATATTTTTACTGCGTTAAACGATATTAAACTATAGTTTCTCAAGCAGACATAGTGGAATCAACCAATTAAAGCAAGCACCATTGTACATTGCCACTTACCATCAGGTGGATGTAGGGTCACATGTCCTGCTCTATTAAAAAAAAAACATTCTTGTGTATAGCAGAGTTTTTGTCGCAATGTTATCACTATCAGTTCGAGGAATAGACTTTATTTTTGTATACAGGGTGGTAATTTAAGATGCAATTACCTACAGAAATTTTAAAGTTCGGTTAGAATTTAGTGAAAAAAAATGCCACTAACTAATTTAAAATATACCATTCTATCCTGTTTCTTACAATGTTTAAACGTCTTTGGGATCAATTAAGGTAAGAGTGCTAGAAACGTCAGAAATTGCAAATACTTCCCTAGACTTTTCCCTAAAATAACTATAACTGATAGGCTGCCTTAACTGCCACCCTGGTCTTAATTAGCACCCTGTATATTTTTGTTATAATTTATAATATATTTTCTTGTCACAAAATATGAACAATCAGTTTTATAATTTACTAATAAAATGATATATTTATTTAACTTTTAGTTTTATTTCAATAAAAATAACTACACCAAAATAAATATAGCAAATATTTTTATTTCTTCATAGATACAAGTTTATTTAATATACACAGATCTTATAAAAGAGATGTAACAATCTAATAAATAATTAAAATATTATTTATTTAATAACACTATTAGTTCATAAAATACTGTCGGTCGACGCTTCATACTATTAATAGGAGATCTTTCTGCCTGTCTGTATGGTCGTGTAGTACACCACACCCGCCACTAGGAATATCTGAAAAAAAAAAAAATGAACTTACTTAAGGTGAGGTGAGTAAGTTTGTATAAAATTTCTTGTAAATATTTAGATTATCTTTGTGCTTACCAAATAAATATTATGATTTAGTTATGTATAGTAATTATATTTTTTTTTTTTATCGTTAGACTTTTTATGTTATAATATAGGATTAATTTTGTGTTTTTATTACTTAATTCGATTTGTAACTTTTTCTTTCGTTAGATATAACTAACTATATTAGATTCAATATGTTTTAAGATGAATTTTGTATAATTTAAGATTTCGTTGTAAGTTTATCTACTTTTATATAATTACTACTAAATGGTATAAAAATGTATAAAATTTAGGCTGATGGTCTTTGCTACCAATGCCTTAATAAATTTAAAAAAAAAAGGCGAGGTTAGTTCAGAGATTGCGTCGATTATTCCGATTTTTTTAAGAAAGTGACGTTTTAGACGAACTAAAAAAAATATTTTCTTAATCTGGAGGATATTAGTGATATAACTGTTAAGTCAGAAACGTAAAATAACATATTTTTTTAGATAGAAATAAATCGTGAAAAAAGCTCTGAAATTTTTTCGGATTTTATGATATTAATATAAATCTTTAACATGATTTTTTTATTTATAAAAGTATCTATGATAAATAAAAAGAAGATTGTTAATTCATATTTTACATTTTTTATGTAGTTTTTCTGAAATTAAAATTTAAACGCATTGTGGCTTACGACATTTTGATCCCGTGCGACTTTTGGTAGTCCACGCTTCTTACTCTCATCAGAAAACGTACTTGTAACGCTGAGATAAAACATGGAAGTAGATACCTAATTTCACTGACTAGTATAACTCGCCTTAATAAGTAATATAGAAGTACCTACAGTAATAAAACTAAAGAAGACACTCCACTTAGATGACCATCAGGATTGAGAGACCACATTTTTTATAATAAGAATTTGGTAATAATAATAATATGTAGGATAATTTTACACATACTGCTCAGGTCACAAACTAAGCTCTAGGCTTATACTATGTGTACCAGAAATAATCATATAATACATATTATACTTTATAAACACCCAGACCATGAAAAAACTTTACAGAAAAACGTACTAATATTTTTTTGCCATGTTTGGGAATCGAACCCACGACCTTCGGATACAACGCCAACGCAACCACTAGTCTACGGAGGCGGTCAAAAAAATAATTCCTATGCATTAAAAATCCCGCAGTTAGCAAAACCCGTAAATCCTTAAGTTTGTAAAAGTTAAAATAAAAAAGTTCGGTCCGACACGCACAGTAGAGGAACTCTCAAGATCTGACCCCACGGAATATGTCCTCTATGAAGGACTTATTATAAGAGTGTACTTACATCAAGGAGTAACTTGGTTTCGTCTCGTGACTTCCACCAGCATAGTATCCAGTTCGGTCCGACATGCGCAGTGGAGGAACTCCCGAGGTCTGACCCCGCGGAATATTTCTACTATAGAGGGCTTAACGTTGTAGAAGATGATGGCTTGGCGTCGGGCGTGGAAGTCATCGATCAGCGCTTTGATACCCTGACAAGTTGTATGGGATAATTATATGAAGTAGATTCACAACATACGTAGGCATGTTGTGCTCTACAACGAGGTTAAGTTCGAGAAAATTACATTCATACCAAATCGCCAGAATTATATATATAAGAACCTCCTTGCATTAAAACCTGTCAAAATTGTCATGATTTTGTCGTAGAAAACGAATGCAACACAAGTATTCGTGAAACTTGTGCTGCATTCGTTTTCTACAATTACAATTTTGACAGGTTTCGATGCAAGGAGGTTCTTATTAATTCTGGACATTCAATTATTGTGGATCAAACCTGCAACGTTTATTTTTTTTAATAGAAATTGGTGCAAACCATGAGGCCGCACTTATTTTATAGATAATTTCAAGACAGGTCCTCTGGTATACAAAGACCACTTGCCTCTATCATCATGCATGCAGTGTTTTATAACTTCTCTAAGGGTAATTCCATAGAATTGGGCTCTTACCTTAGCAGCAGTAAAGTCAGCTGCCTGGACATGTGTAGCGTCGATGACGAGCGGTGCGGTGGTGCCATCAGAAGCTGTAGCGCGGACGGCAGCCTTGCGCAGCGCGCGACGAACGAACTCTGCGCTCGGGAATGACAGCGACCGATCTACTACGCCTACCAGGTGCTCGATGCCCGATCCTGACTGCCGAAACACAATTATTTTATAATTACATAATCATCTTTAGATTCTGGTGGATTTGACTGACTACATATTTGTCACTAAACCTAAATAATCCCTATAGTAATATCCCTATATTAAGGAGCTCCGTTTAACTGCGCGTTTACCCTTAGCTATTGAAGTACTCCGATGCATACTTTCACTTTGTGCATCTTACTGATCTACCTTCACGACCAGAGGCCACATTGTTTCTTTTAAAGGTAACGTTAGGATCCTAAAAAAAAATAAGCCAAATGTACCTATATAATACAAGGGAATAGAGCGCATTAAAAAGTCAGTGTTGTTGCTGATTGTTTAATGTCATATTTATAGGATTTCGTTATTTTGCCAACCTAACGTTTCCGTGATAAGAAACAGAATATGGCAGCTGGTACGGACAAGTATTCATCAAACGGAACAAAATACACAAAGCAGAAGAGACATCGAAGAGTTCATTCCTGACCTTCCTAGGCATATTGTTGGGACTACATTTGAGGACTGAATGGTGGACGGTGAAGCATACTTACAATAGCTCTGGTGACCTTGACAGAAGGTCTGGCGGATCCGTAAAGCAGGAACATGAGATTGGTGGCGATTCCGATGACGATGCCTAGCTCCAGCCGAGTAATCAGACACGCCACGAACGTCACCACAGCGGGGATTATATCCAGCTCTGTAATATTACGGAAACTCAGTTACTGTGAGCATCCAACAAATGGTCAACTGTTATCGCCGAGATCCTACCGCCCTACTAAAGGGGCCAGCTGAAAATTAGTGCCATGACCAAATCAAATCAAATATTATTTAGTTCATGTAAATCTTTACAGATATTTAAGAAGTTTTAACAATAAGGTCTAGAGCGCGTTTGGTTAGGCTGCTATATATATATATTATAACCATTATAGATTAATTAATAAAAGGTGTCATTAAATAAAAGTATTAAAAAAACCAACCAACCGAGCGCACGCTACATAACCAACTAGTGTAAGACTAGGTGGTTAGCTGATTCCATTGACCTTCCGATTATCATCTGCCATACAAGGGTGCCACCGAGGCGACCGACCTCACCAACCGTATTCACGCCTTAAATATTAGTTCTTATATTATCATTATATTGGCTGTAGATATTTTTAAATGACCATCAATCGCATTAACATAGTTATATGGATCGGTATCTTTAAGGGCGTAAACACTAGTTGTAAAGTCGATCCCTCCGGAGACACACGTTATGGCATGTGCTGAGCTGGTTACCTTTTTGTCGTCAGGCAACAAGCTCTGTATTGTTGCAAATGTGTATATATATTAATAATTTCAGTTTTCATTGTCTATTTAAGTTGTTCTTATTATCAACACTCTCAGGGTGAGGTCGGCGGCCGTAATTTGGGCAAGGTTTTACTATGGTAGAACTTAAACAATGTATTTTTTACAATTCAAGGAGCAAACTTAGTCTTGGGCATCGAGTGTGGATCTAGCTCTGACCCTGCAATATATATTTTTAAGTATATTTTATAATCTTGTTTTTTTTCTTTCTTTCAATCAGCTAACGAATTGAAATGTTGATATCAGTGGATGTGTTTTCTGAGGCATAAAAAGTTTTTGCACTGTCTGTATTAATGGGTTAATTCGCTAAATTGTATTTTTAGAACAGCATAAATGCTAAATTCTGTAGTAAAATAATGCGATATCCCAGTGACTTACTGTGACAATAAACGGTCAAAGTGAGGAATTATTTCGGTGGGGAAATTGTATGTAATTGCGTCTCCAGACCTATTAGTTCGTACAAGCTCGTCCAGTGGTTCATTTACTTCACTCCACTGTTTTCATTATAGATACTGTGGTGGCTTTTGCTTATAATAAAGTCGCACTTTAGGTAAGTAGTTATATATCAAAATAGTTTTGGTGTCACTTACTTTTAGTTCTCCAAATAGGTTTGAAGACATGTAACTCCATCATGAATACTACGGCAGCGATAATGACGGCCGCCAGCGAGGCTTTGGGGATGTAGAAGAAGTATGGTGTGAAATACTGCGGACATTAAGATTAATACATAATTGTCTTAATAAAATCTAAGTTGAATTGATTCAAGGTTTGGGAATTTATGAGACTAGCTCAAACAAGAATAATTTAGTTGTCTTCGCTGTACTGATGGACATATTATTCCGATAATATATTACCAAATACCTAGGTAAATGATGGAAAAAGTGCCTACATGTATGTGCCTGTAAAGCATCATTTACCTACGCATCTTGAAGTTGATTTCGAAATTTGGAAATCCCAAATGCTATATTTAAAAGGCGTAGAAAATCAGCATTTCCATACAACGTGACAATGCTGCTAGCGTATTAGGTACCATTTTTTCTAGGCTATTTTTTTTAAATATTAATACTTATCCTGAAGGTATGTCTAAGATCATCAAGAGTTATTTTCTTAATAGTTTGATTTGTTATCCAATAACATATACCAATTACCTGTAATGACAGCAGAACCAAGGCCCCAGTGTAGAGCCCCCCAGCTGTGGTAGCTACTCCAGAAGCGTGGTTGACAGCGCCACGGGAGAGAGCACCCGATACTGGCATAGAGTCAACGAGAGACGAAGCTATATTGCACACGCCAAGAGCTAACATCTCTTGAGTAGCGTCTACGTATTTGCCTTCAGCTGAAATTTAATAAAAGCTATTTAATAGATATCCTATTGTCAATAAAGATCATTAACCTATTGAGGTCACCAATGTAGATACCATTATTTTTAGGTGTTTGCAAGAGGAAAACGAGCTATGCGGTGATAAAATAAAAGAAAGTGGAGGTCGATAAACCAAAAGAAACAAATGTTACATAACCGGTCTCTACTGGAAGAGGTCGACCGGGTTAATGATGTAAACCTTGTCTTAAGATAAGAAATCAATTGAATTATCTATGATTTAAAATATTGTAGCTCAGCGGGCTATAAGCTCGGACGTTTTCCTTATGTATTGCTCAGCGGCTGCCTAAAGAACTAATGTAAGCTTAAGAAATTTGTAGCAGAATCAAAGTTAATGTTAAATGTCCAATGGGTATTTTCCACAAAGTGGACAACTGCCGGAGCAAACTTACTTTTATATAAAGAGACCCTACTTATTTTGTCGCATGCACCTATGAGCTTGTCGAATATGGCTGGTAGAAGGTTGATGCTATAAGGGTTGCGCTGGGGATATAACAGGAGTTTTAGCCATCGCATAAACGTAACGCTATACGTTTTTTGATAACAGCTGTTAGTCGTAGTTTAATTATATTTTTATGTTGGTACGTTAAAACTCTTTCAGTTGAACTAAATACTTCGAAAAAAACTCCTCTTGTCCTCAACCGAAAGTTGAACGAAAAAATATTATTTAAATTCTACGACAAACAGTAGTGGTGATGTGGAATATAATAGCTCATTTTAAGTTTTTTTTGTATGGGGAACACAAACTTCGCGTCGTGACCGACGTGTTCTTAATGGATACAGGTGAAAAAGAGATATGCCAAAAAATACATTGAGAAAGCAAAGTCGAGTAAGGGTATCGGAAATGTAAGTACCAAAGAAAGATATAAAACTAGTTATTGGATCTTATTATTTAACAATATAATTCGTACTTTTACTACTTGTACTATTATTTCTTCTGTGCTTTTACTTATATGAAATTTAACAAACACACCTAGGTACTTATTATATAATAAACATGTAACGAAAATTAACTTAAAATTTAAATTAATGTGATGTGAATGTCTAAAATATAAGAAAATTAAAACTAATGCAGCCCTCTCCAGTTTTTGCACTAGTAGGAATCTACTTAGTTGTTTCAAATAATAATAATATGTAGGACAGTTTACACATATTGCTCTGGTCACAAACTAAGCTCTAGGCTTGTATTATGTGTACCAGAAACAACGATATATTCAATATTATATTTTATGAACACCCAGACCATGACAAACGGTACCTACAGAAAAACTTACTGTGTTTTGCCATACATAAATACTTACAAAAAACTTTAGCCAAAGCGATGTTTTCCAGGATAGACAGTAAGGGCACGACGAATATTGCAGATCCTAGTGTGGAAGCCATCTCCATGAAGGTGTACGTGTGATTGCCGACGGTGGCCGAGAATGGAGGCGGAGATATGTTGGGTAGACCAGGCTTTACCTCTCCTGAAACATCAATGTGGATATAATACCCCTTTCTGTTCAATAATAATAATGTAGGTCAATTTTACACATATTGGTCACAAACTAAGTTCTAGGCTTGTACTATGTATTCCAGTAACAACGATTAAATACATTTTATATTTTATAAACACCCAGACCATGACATGACACTACTAATGTTTTTTTTGTCATGGGTGGGGATCGAACCCACGACCTCTGGATAAAGCCAATCAATACAACTTTATTGTTGGAGGCAGTCAATACATAACTTTATTGGCTAAAAAAATGTGTGACTTCATATAACTTTTGCATTAGAGCTATTAGAATCGCTCATATAACATAGGAATTTCTGTATTCGAAGACATTTCCTCAACTGGAAATTTCTTAAAGGATTTTTTGTCAAAAACTTCCTCCTCTTAAACCATTTTCAGGAATATGTCCAGATGTTCCTTAAATTTGACAGGTCGCTGAGTTCTTCGTATAAGGATTTCTGAAGAAATTTTTAGGTATCAAGGAATATTTAGAGTTGAGGAAATGTCTTAGAATACGGGTGTCCTCTTTTTATAGGAGCATGGCTTTTTATTGCCCACTTACCACGAGACAAATGCACTAGTTAATATTACCAATACCTACTATAGCAAGCATTTAACATGAGGTATATAGATTTTAGTTTTTTTTATTATTGGAGGCATGTGACTGTGCATATCCCATCCCTAAATGGGTATAATTCTTGAAAATTGCCAGCAAGCACAAGATTTGAGAATGTAGCAACATATTCTTACCTGTCAAAACAAAAGGCGCGCTGTGTTTAGTATCAAAGTAGTATGCCAGGGAAGCACAAACGAGTACCACGAGGATATTCCTAGTGGTGGACAAGAACCAGAGACCCTGGGACAGTGCGCCTCGAAACTTGCTCACTTTGCCACTTGACTCGGTATCGCTTTTCGATGTCACGTTGATATCTTTTACTTTCTGAAAAGAATAGAGGTTAGTTTAATCGAAACTGATGATGTGGGTGATGTCCATTAACATAGAAATGTTAATTTCCAGGCAGTGGTTGACTGAGCAACTAATCACGAATGATTGTAATCAAACTGATTAATTGAACTTATACAAATACTTTGCATATGCGTACACGCAATGGCATATGCAAATACAGTTTTAGATTAGACGCTTTCTAAGCATTCCTATATTAGCATAAACACTTGTAATTGGGAGTCTACATATTTACACAGATTAGGTGCCTAAAGTTACTGGAGTCTCGTCAAGGTGGATTCCACTAGAACCGTTAGGTATCAGAATATATATGTAAACGCAGCTTGGTAAAAACATATGACCGCCATTTATCAAAGTCTGATCTAATCGTTAAGTCAGCTGCAAGATTAACACAAAGGAAGTTATAGAAACAATGCAAAACACAGATGATGGAAAAACGAACGTGGACGAGCTGTTTCTCAGCATAATTAAAGTGTTTACTCAAAAGGAAGTTACTAATCACTAACCTGGTGCCGGAACTCTTGCTGAATCTGATAATATGTCATTTGCAAATATGTACTGGGGATAACAAGGTAAAGAACCTATCCCCATTGGTACATTACCTACTTAATGACTTTCACTTCTTTATATTATAGTCCAACATCCTATGATGATGACGTAATTAGGACGTTCGTCAGATTTTGTATTAGGAATTTTTAACTAGCCTCTAGTTCACATCGAATTAAAGAATTATGAATTGTTGGTAGGTACAATAACAAAAAAAATCTTGCTGCGTGACTAGAATAGTAGATTTTTAGAGAAAACGGGTTTCTGCACAAAACTCAGGATCATGGTTCTAAAGCCTTTTTTAAACAGAAAATAAGGAAATCTAATTCAGTAAGAATTTTGGGCACTTTTGGATCTGAATCTGATAATATGTCATTTGCAAATATGTACTGGGGATAACAAGGTAAAGAACCTATCCCCATAGGTACATTACCTACTTAATGACTTTCACTTCTTTATATTATAGTCCAACATCCTATGATGATGACGTAATTAGGACGTTCGTCAGATTTTGTATTAGGAATTTTTAACTAGCCTCTAGTTCACATCGAATTAAAGAATTATGAATTGTTGGTAGGTACAATAACAAAAAAAATCTTGCTGCGTGACTAGAATAGTAGATTTTTAGAGAAAACGGGTTTCTGCACAAAACTCAGGATCATGGTTCTAAAGCCTTTTTTAAACAGAAAATAAGGAAATCTAATTCAGTAAGAATTTTGGGCACTTTTGGATCTGAATCTGATAATATGTCATTTGCAAATATGTACTGGGGATAACAAGATAAAGAACCTATCCCCATAGGTACATTACCTACTTAATGACTTTCACTTCTTTATATTATAGTCCAACATCCTATGATGATGACGTAATTAGGACGTTCGTCAGATTTTGTATTAGGATTTTTTAACTAGCCTCTAGTTCACATCGAATTAAAGAATTATGAATTGTTGGTAGGTACAATAACAAAAAAAATCTTGCTGCGTGACTAGAATAGTAGATTTTTAGAGAAAACGGGTTTCTGCACAAAACTCAGGATCATGGTTCTAAAGCCTTTTTTAAACAGAAAATAAGGAAATCTAATTCAGTAAGAATTTTGGGCACTTTTGGAATTCCTGCACTAAAATATTTTTTTTATACGGGTATTATTTTAAGCTTTTGTGTAAATACATTTTTATATAAGAGGATAATTAAATACAATTTTAAAAGACAAATATTAAAAATTTTAAACAGTTTTATTAAAATATTTGTTAATTAAAAATCCACAAATTTATACATGGTGACTTTAAAAGGATGTACTTTAGGCTTATATGAGGTTCTTCTGATCAAATCGAACAACTTTTCCCAAGGAACCATGTGTCGCAATTGAAAAAAAAAATGCCTTCTCCATAGAAACTAGTAATGTTAAAAGCCACTTTTTTTTTCATTTGTGACACATGTTGTTCGATTTGATCAGCAGAACCTTATATTAACCCAAAGTCTTACATCCTTTCAAATTCACCCGGTATATTATGTTTCTTAAAGTGAGCATTCTAAATAATGATTTGTTTTTCTGGGTATTAAAAATATCATTTTGTACATAATTCAAATGACATTTTACTGAAAGACACACTCGCAACAAAATTTTCCAGCATCCAGTTATGGAATTGTACCTACTGATTAATGGACAGACATATTATCATCTATTACTGATAAACATATAAGTAATAAATGAATATCTATATCATAAGTAATACTAAAGTAAAGTATATTATTAAGTACCTACTTGGCATCAATTTCTTAGTAAATAAAAATAATGACTTAAGTTATATTACCTACTGTTTCTTATCAAGATGAACCCTGAAAACTGGCACGTGTTTTGGTTTTACTATTTTATTTGTTTATGATTTAACTACTTACATAGAAGGTACCTGTCGGCAATGGAAGTAATTATCTTTCAAATGGACTCCCATGCTCTGTCAACCTTACTGGTGAATCAAGAGCTGAAGGCCATACATCGAGGCAATCAGCGTCTTCTATATTTTGCCGAAGGACAATTTAGAAGAGTGTTCCATGATGTAATATATTACTTTATTGAATAGGGAAGATAGAAAGTCGTAGAAGAAAAATGTGATAGCTGCTCAATATTAAAGAATAAACAAATATTTTAACTGTGTGGCAATTATGCAGAGCACGTGTGGACAGAGAAGGCTTTTAAATTTTCAGTAATGGAGAGGAACACCAATAAAGTGATTTTAATTTATAAAAAAAAAGATAAATATATTTGTCATACACCACTATAGTGCCTCGGAGAGCACTTTAAGCAGTGCATTTGAAGACTTTTATAGATGGGTTATTATGTCTATAAAATATTATTATCCAGCCGAGCTGGCCACTTAGCTCTACTGTAGACTCAAAATACCATCAGCTACGATGAATATACCCCTCCGCTGGGAGAATGCCGTCTTGGCATTCTCGGGCTCTGTAAGGCACCCTTTGTTATGAAGGCAAATATAATAATTAAATGACTTACCCTTAAAAGTAAAAGTATCACAATACATGATACGCCCAGCACCGTGTCCCAAAGTTTGGTTTCACCAATGTGTTCGTACAGTCCAGTCCACACCTAAAAAGTAATAAAAATATTAGTAGTTAAATAAGTAAAGAGTGTATTCTCATTAATTAAGCACTGCTGCACTTTGGGATATTCCGATAGCGCTCCAGTAATCCAGGATCAGAGGTCGCTCTAGTCTAGATTTAGCACCCATGTGCAATACAAACGTAAATGTACATTATGGAACGTTACGGAATGTCTAACTACCATCAAAAAACGACTGGCTGGGGCAGATCCAGGATTAAATTTTAAAGCCTCGATCTATCGAGGTTATTAGAGGATTTTTTGTTAGAATCGCTCATAATATAAATAAATAATATTCTAAATTGTACGGTGTCAAAGTCTGACGTTCAGCAGATTATACTCTCTATATTACCTACCTGAAGAAATTTTCCGCCAGGAAAACTAAGTCCAAGAATATCCTTGATCTGTGTGGTGGCGATAATAATGGCTGCTGCCGATGTAAATCCCACAGAGACTGGACCGCTGATGAAGTCTATCAGGAAACCTGATAAAAAAGGTAACAAAAAGTTAAGCTTGGTAATAACACTAGATTTTTTTTTTAAATAAAGTTTAATGATGCATAAGTTATAAATTACCTATGTGTTTAGATGAGCATCATCGATCTTAGTAAAACCTGTTCTTTTTAAATTTCTGATCATAAACAGAGGCGCTGTGATGATAAATTCGAAGATGGAGTAAAAAGACGATAAAAAGAAGATATAATAAGAGATTAAAGAACCTTACCTTCTACAACGTGAACGATTGACGTTATTCCGTCTACTCTAACTAAGCGAAAGTTCTGCATTCTCTATAACCATTTCGAAGATCAAAAATCAATAGAAGTTAAAGCCATAAAATATAGAATTGATTATATTATAGAATTGGTAAAGTAAATATGGACTGGAGCTGAGAAAAATAGCTAGGTAATTCCCATTACAATAATTCCAAACACGGGCGTAGCCAGGATTTAGTATCGGGGGAGTTTTTTTTTTTTTTTTTTTTTAAATAAGTCATCGCAATATTATATCTAAACAATCATATCCATACCAATCATTTTACGTTTTGTAGGGGGAGTTTCAAACTCCAACACTCCCTTACTGTTTAGTGCCAGAACATGTTTCGCTAATGGCGAAGACATAACATCAATAACAACACCACTATAGCGATAGTTACTGGATCATGAGCAAAACTGCATTTTTTTATTAATTTTTAATACTAGGTATAAAAAGTTGATTGCATTTGATAAAATATTATTACCTATAGACAAGTTTCTTGTAACACGTGCAAAACAGATTTCAGTATAAAAGTTTTTGTTATCATTACAGATAGAGTTAATTACGTCCTCATTATGGCAAATCATTAGTTTGTTGTTGAATAAAAAGTCGGGTCACGTAATGTCACGCCCGAACAGATAAAATGTGACAAAATTACGCGAAACCAGGGAATGTCCCAAAAAATACCAAAAGTATAGAAATACCTATTTAGGTATAACAATTAATGTTGTCGGCCAGCTCCAAGCCTTAAGAAGCTGATATGACTAAAAATCTTCTAGAGATTACCTACATGCCGCTAACCACCAGTGGTGCTTTAGTAAAAAAAAATGCTTTCAGAAATTTGTTAAATGAAAGTGTAACACTTACCCCCAGTTTCATTGATCAAAATCATTTTGTAAATAAAATTTCGTAACAAGGCACGTGGTCGATGAACATATTACGATTCTGGCAATCATACGTCTTGTATAAAATAATTTTGATCATTGTTCCAGAAACTGAGCGTAAGAGTGAAATTTTTAAAGATATGACATTTTTAATATTTTCAATAGTTTCTATATTTTCTAGAAATGTGAAAGGTGTTGGTTCCCTTTTTACTGAGATTTACCCCCGTATTCTAAGACGTTCCCTTAACTCCACTCTTCACTCAAGGAGCGTCTGTCTCAACTTGCTTTTTATAGTTGACATTTGGTGGAAAGAGACAGACGTTCCCTGAGTGTAAAGTGGAGTTAAGGATACGTCTTAGAATACGGGGGTTAGGCTATCTAAAGTAACACTATGTAACTATAGGGGTATAGAAAAGATAGGTAATCTATTAATCAACTTTAATCACCTTGAAAAGGTTTCGTCATCCATCACATCATAAATTAATATAATGATCAATGGAATAATGAAGTATCACCTAAGATCACGCGACTCTATTGTACGACAAAATATTCCCAGTAATTAAATAATTACTAACTTTTTATCTTATTACCAGCTTTTGTTATAAATATTGATTCCTTTAAAATTTATCGTACTAGACATTTTATAGTTGCCACTTCCTTTTTTAGGTTAGGAGATATTTTACGTAATACAAACTTGGTGACATTGAAAATTGACACACAACTACGTCATTTTGATTAAATTTTAGCGTAACGTGGAACGGCGTAATAGGCCTGCTAATTTGCGATTTGCTCGTGTATGGAATATTGCTGCCACCTCTGAGATGGTTCAGCCAAATGGCCGCTCTGGACTCGGTATACCGCCGAGCTTATAGGTACATATGGAGTTACATGAGTTAATTCCTCCTGATTCGTAGAATTATATATATATACAGTTTTCATTCCTTCGTCGTTGATATCCTAACTAAATAACTCGCACTTTATCAAAAGAAATCTGTGTAATTTTATCTTGAAATATATACAAATCCCCCAAATTTTTCATTCAACTCAATGAATTTTTCTCATCTATTGTTTATTGGCTGTAGATAGATTAGCTAGTTTTTGCAAGTAATTAATATTGGCGATGATTAAGATATTCTACAACAAAAACCCGACAAGTGCGAAAACTTGCCATCGGAGTTTGTTACGAAATTGTTTACTTTTTAAAAAAAAAACACTTTTTAGTAACAATATTTTTCAATAATTAGTAGGTACCACAACATCTTTTTTTTCAAATGTTCGATCTGTTCTTACATATTACATTGTTCTTAGCTATCCATGGATTCTCCGTGCGGGTGCCGGGTCTATCGCGTGATTGGAAGGCATGGGAATGAACTGCAGCGTTCCCGGACTTGAGACCGCGAAGTAGGTTTAAATGCCTTTTAACTCAGGGTGATTACGCGTCTTAAGTTCGCTCGCACGCTAATCGTTATGACGTAAATATGTGATCAACTTTATGGTGTGGTCCTTAGGAATGTTTGTTTTTCACGGAATCTAAAGACCAGACATACCGGTGCTTGAAGAAAATAACATCTATAGAACCCAGATGTTATTTTCTTCAAGCATATGTCTGATCTATAGGCTAAAGCTGATAGTTCGCTTGGAATTTTTTTATGTATTTATTTTTAATGTATCCATAAATTTTCTAGTCTGGTGTATCCAGGATTGAGAAAGGTTTCTTTATAAAATAGTTAGTCTTTCATTTTTTTTTTTTTTTTTTTTTTTTTATGAGAGCTCGGCATGTGACCTCACATCTACCTGATGGAAAGCAGTATGAAGGTCCAAGAACAAATGCAACCAACAATTACGATCTACGTAACTGTTGATTGCACCTATTATGCCGGCTTAAGATGCTATCATTTGTTGATAATATATATTACTATTTAAAATGTCAAGTGAAACGGAGTAGTAGTTCAAGATTTTTAATGTGGATAAATATACAAATGGACAGATACCATTAAGATTTTTGATAAAAATAAACGGAACCCTAAGAATACATTCGTAAGTATCTCTAACTAAAGGTATACCACAAATTAGGAGCAGCCGTATTGAATTAGACAGATTACGGAAGAGTTTTTGCAACGTCCTGCTTGGCTGGAGCCACGGCATCTGGTGACGTCGCTGGCTACAGCAGGGCATTTATTGAAGCAGAAACCTACTCGACCTTGACATTCTATGTTGAACTTGTGAGTGCAGACCAAGTTTGTTCTACCTTTAGGTATGCAATTTACGCGTAAGTAGTTCGCGAAATTTTAACACGTGCCTGAAGAGCATTAAAATAGGAAGTCTATTTTGATAAATCGAAGTGCACAATTATAAAAATCAGCAAATAAATATGCCAAATTAGTTATCCGTGACAAACGTAAATGACCAATTTAATATCATCAATTCTGTGAACAGACAGGCGTAAGAAACAGGTATGAAGTACAATATTAGCTATTATTTTTCTCATTTATTTAAAGGTGTCGTTGTCTATTTGAATACATTACAAGATAAAGAAATGGACATAGCCATCAGAAGTCCTAAGAGATATTTTAAGTTGTATCCTTAACTTTTCATTCGTCAGGAACGTCAAGAGAATACGACTTGAATACGGCTTGAGACGCCCCACTGTCTGCGAATTATCGGACTATCCAAAACTATGATCCTGAAGAATATGGACTATAATCGTTTGCTAAACCTGCTAGCACGCAAAGATTAAGATTTTTACGTACAACAAGATGACATAATCAACAGGTCCTGTAATTATATCAAATTCATCGCTGAAAAAGTTGGCATAGTAGACTTTACCAACGTCGGATCTATTGATTCTAGCATTGTCTAGATTTTTTTATTACCATATCAGTTATACAGCAAGTGATGTGCTACTATTATAAAAAAAAGACATTTCATATATAAAAGACAGTATCGACATACCTAACTGCAAGATCCCCATGAGTAATTCCACACATCCAGACAGAAAGGCCAGAAGCACAGCGAATTCCGGGCCCAATCCATGAAGGTTCTCTCTGGTAAGGATGGCAGCAATGGCTGTAGGTCCGATGGCAGAATCCTTCACGGACCCGAAGACCGTGTACACGAAGCTGGCCATGAAGGACGAGTAGAGGCCATATTGTGGTGGAAGACCAGCTACTCCGGCGTACGCTATGGCTTGAGGTATCACAGTCAGTCCAACGGTTACACCTGGAAATAACAGTATTAATTAATTATGACAGCCTCCGTGGCCTTTGGCGTTAAAACTTGCGTTATGGCTTGCTATTATTGTTTCTGGTACACAAAGGGCTTAGCATAACCACATCAATATAGTTTTAACAGTCGATAAAATGAAGTTTATGAATGAACATTCATTCATAAAATCGATATGTATTGATTTCGAGCCCATTGATGCTGTTGTGCTAAGGCCCACATTACGAGCCTAAAGCTTAGTTTGGACCATAGCAATTTGTGTAAGTTGTCCTACATATTATTAGTATTACGACAGTGAAACCATATTGTTTTAAGATGGCGAATTACTTATTTAAAAACTATTTTGTGATCCGATTATAAAATCTTTAATTTTATTATTAACAATGAGGTTAGAACATTGGGTTAGAGGTACAATATCAAGTTGAGACATTTGTGAAGCAGTTCTGAACAACGAACCCTGATCGGATTTTATAAACAATAGTACACAATATCAGATTTTATAATCTTTTAAACAATGCGAATAGAGGAAAATTTCATTGAGATATATTATAATCAAATAATCTCAATATATAAATTATCAAATATCTCAATATATAAATTATATTGAGATATTTGAATTGAACCTCCACTTCCCTAAAGTGTTAAATTGGTCAGTTGTGTTATGGTAAAAGATCTCGAGGTTCAATTCTTTCAAACCGTTTACGGACTGATTACTATGAATAGGTAGCTACTTTATTTTAATTTATCTACCCTTTGTAAGTTAATAAATAAAATTAATAATTCATCAAGTCCACTAACGATCCCTGTAAACATATTCACGGGTTCCATTCTCATTATTGAGTCGCCTCAGAAATCTATTACACTTTTTATCATACTATACCAGAAAAAGTGTAATTAAATAAATTGATCGACAAGAAATCAATCCATTTATTGAAAGTGTTAATCACAGTGGACATGAAATACAAGTAACTACTGATTTAGCTCTATTAACTATAGTAAAAAAGTGTCTCCGTGTCGTTATCTAAGTAGGTGAATGGTAAAACTAAGTATTATCACATAAACTTGAGAATCTGTGGGACCTTGAGAATAGAAGAAACATGATTATACACTTTGTACAAGTTCATTATCATTGCAATTAGATATAAACGTTTGTTCTGAGTATCCATCTTTAGTAAATGGTTTTAGAATCGAATTAGCAGCTCTATTACATGGTGATGTAAGTATAGAAATTCAAAATTGTTCGGTCCTCTGCATGCAAGCAAAGTAGACTTGGGTTACTAAACAAATATGGAGAAAGTATAAAAATCATTGGCTTCTTAATTCCCGTTTAAATAATTTGTTTATGTTGGTGTGACAGGCCATCACATAGGTTGAAACTCCAACCCAAGGGATACGCCCGTGGTGTATTGAAAATAATGGTTATCACATTTCTAACAATTTATTACTTAGGACTAAAAAACATTAAACAATAAACATATTTTCATTTTAATAGGCTAGTAGAATACATCTAATAGTCTTATCAAAATCGGGCCAGACTATTTTGAGTATTTTTCGCTATTCCTTGTAGTTTAGGATTCGGCCGATATAAAAAAATGGGGGTATGTTTCCACGTTTTTATATCGTATGTTAGAGGTTCGGAATCCTTGAATGAACCCTCCGTGTTTTTTCAGAAATTTACTATCTAGGTCTAGGTCTTTTTAAGTTTTAGAGTAAAATCTCTATAATTTCGCTTGGCCGACCGACTGGACTCGTTACCACCGCCCATACAGATGCAAAAACCATCAAGTGGCCTAGACATGTTTCCGTTTTAGTCTGGGTTAGTACCACCGGAGACTACTGCATCGATTTATTGTCGAGGGATAGTCTCCTTTCATGATAAAGCAGCGAGGACATTAAAATAGAGTCATAAAGCAAATACGTCCATGTCGCCTCTCACTTCGTAACCGCATAATTTAGCTTTATAGCGATCAATATTGTTAAACAACAAGGTATTAGTTGACCCTATTCATGGACTTTGTAAGTCTGCTTAACATCAGGTACATACCGTCATATGCCGTGCTCCAATAAAAAAAAACAATTTAAGCGTGCTCGAATTCGCCTTAACCAATACTTTTTTCATCAGGCTAATTTTTAATAAAAAAAAAAAACAAAAGACAAGATTTGGGAGTCGGCGGTATATTAAAACCCGGAAAGGTTCCAGAACTCCAACCAAACATAAAACAATATCTCTGACATTTAGAACACAGTATCTGTTTAGGGGTTACATATACCTATTCGTTTCAATCACTCCCACATAGATACTATACTACAATAACAAGAATTGCGACCTCAATAAGGTTATTTCACAAATAGTAAGAAAATAGTAATAACATTATTATCACGTAATCGGTATATAAGTAATATATCATTCATAGGTATATTCTCTGTTCGTTAATTAATCTGGGTTAGGTAGTTCTTTCTCCATTAATACAATATATTATATTTATTCATAAGCCATTTAATATTTACAAAATTATATTATTTTATTTTTAATTAATAATAATAACATGTAGGTCAACATTGGCAACATATTCTTAATATTTACAATAAACAGGTAGGTACTAGGTAAAAAGATGAAGTAATAAAAATATTAACAAAAATTTAGATAAGAAAGCAATCAAAGCTGCTATTATAAAAGTCACTTTGTACCTGATGGTAGATAGAGATACGAACAGCATAAATAAAAACGGCCCTATAAATATAAAAGCTCATCTAGTCCCGCCGATGTTTCTAAAGTACAAAATTGAATAGGCTTGCTGCATTACCCCTCTGAATCTCCAGGCTTATGCTGCAAATAAAATAATCTTGAGTCACCAGATTTTTTAACTGTCAAGTAATTTAGAAAAGTTTGCCAAGTAGGTACCTATATGTGCAAACTTTTTTGCATCTGGCGACCAAGTTTCAACCGCTTATAATAAATTTTATAAAATCTAATATATACAATTCTCGTGTCACAGTGTTTGTATGTAACAAAACTCCGAAACGGCTTGACCGATTATATGTTTTTTTTTGTATATATTCGGTAGGCCTGATAATAGGTCGTAAACTATTTTTTATACCCTATGTAATAAGGGTGGCCCAATTTGGGATGGGAAAAAGCACTAACCTCGCGTGGCTTCATGCTTGTAGGTTCTAAGCATTACAGCCACGCGAGTTTAGTGTTTTTTCCCATCCCAAAATGGATATTTTATCAGAGCTTGGCATGTGAGTTCTCCTCCATCTGATAAAAAGCAGTATTAAAGTCCAATTAACAGGAGTATCTGATGAGGCTCTTCATGCTCATGCTGATTAAACTGCAAAGTATTACCTCTCCCGCACATGACGGTGAGTCGGTAATGCTACCATGCATTAATGTAAACCTTCCAGGAGACTGCTGCATTGATTTCCTTTTCGAGGTGGTAGTCCATTTGACGATAAAGCAGCAGACTCCTAATTCAAATTCGTCTTTGTCGCCGACCATTTTGTAACCGCATCATTTAGCCGGGACAGTTGGGACCAATCATTGTTAAACAACAATGTATTGGTCGATCCTATTTAAGAATTTTGAAGGTCTACCTAGATATACCTAGTAGACATACACCCTAATGAGGCAATGGACACCTTGTAACATAATTTACAGGAGTTATGCTTCATCGAGCACAACATTCACAATGCATAATACCTAAGTGCATCGGTGCAGCACATCACAATGTAATAGGTGTACGTGTCAATTGTTCATAGGTCAGGTTGATGCGAAAGCGGACATTTTAGTAATTGCCTATGCCTATATGAGTACCTATATAATAAAATCCTAGACTTTCTGTGTCTGTATACCTACATTAAAGATTCTTGCAAAGAAAGGAGTCGAGAAATTATATGTATAATATACTGCTAGCAGTATCATTGTTTTTGGTATACATAGTACCTACAAGTATATTATAGAATATGCCATCACGGTCGTGCTGGTTAGAATTCCGACTTAAAATTAGTTCCCCGGTGCTCATCGGTACCGATAAGTTTTTAACTTAAAAAAATATGTAAATCTTTATTAATACCAATAACTGCCTAGGAGAGTTCATGACAGCTGTCGGTCTCAGTTTTACTTTACCAACTTGTGAAATTGATCATAGATGGGTGGTTGGTTCTATCCAAGCTAACCACTTGTTCGGTGTAGACTCATACCATCGGCTTCGACGAGGTGGGAATAAAACCTTTCCGTTGGGTACCCTGAGGCGGTCTCGGGCACCGTAGGCCACCCGTGGTACAAAAAAATAAGTACAAGAGCTATGTTTATGACCGGCGATGTGATTACGCGCACAATGCTAGCTAAACTTTAATCGGTATAATTCAATACCAACGTAATAAAAAAAAAAAAAAAAAATTTTCTTTATAATTTTCACTATTACTTAGGTATTTATAAGGTTTATAAGGTAATGCTAACCGGGGGCCTAATTATAAAAGAGCGAACGCGATAGCGATGTGTCGCGTTATGATAATTTAAATTGTCATCGCTCTTATTTCCAATGCAATAAATGCTATTAATACCAAATACAATTAATCGCGATAGCGTACTCTCAAAGTTTCGTTTCATAATTAGGGGGCTGGTGACATTGAAAATTGACAGACAACTACGTCATTTTGGTTAAAGTTAACTGAAAATTGTACGACGTAATATATAGGCCTAAAGGGCAATGTGTATGCAATATATTATATTATAGGAAAAAAAACTAACCGGCAATCATGTCTGAAAGTCCTTTCTTCAGCGTGTATTGAGGCAACCATTCCAGGATAGGTAGCCGTTTCTTCAGCACCTTCATAGAGCAGGCGCCCCTGACTCTGCGACCCAGGGTCTGTCGCCACCCATCAGGCTCGTCGCCTTCGTCTGGACCACCTCCTTTCCTTGAGAATATGTTTGGAGAAAATGTTGCATTTTCTGTAAAAGATGAAAATAAATTATTTTCAATTCAGATTTTTTTTTCATCGCGGCAACAAAGCTAGTATTAGCCAGTGCTTTTTTTTATCGGAGTATGGCATGTGACTTTGTATCTACCCGATGGTAAGCAGACCTACAAAGTCCATGAATAGAGGTAAATAAATACACTGTTGTTTAACAATATTCATCGCTCCCACTATGCCGGCTAAATGATGCGGTCACGAAATGGTGGGCGACAAAGACGTATTTGCATTACGAGTCTATTTTAATATCCTCGCTGTTTTATGATCGAATCAATCGCCCGTTTTGTAAACGTACCATTAAAGGAGACCACTACCTCGAGTCTACGAAATAGATGCAGTAGTATCCGGAAAACCCACAGACTAAAACCTAATTTTCGTTTCCTTTGCCTCATTGACATCATCATCTTGTATTTCTTTACTTATTTATAATATAAAATATTTTAATTATATTGTTATAAATACACACTAAATTAGAAATTAAAGTATAAACTTGTTTTGCGTTTTTTTACTAGACTATTATGAAAATAATAAACCTACTGGTTTGATAAAAAAATATTAAATATTTATAATTTACACTAATAAAAAAATATTCATTTTTGTTGCAAAAATAGGCGTAAAAGAGATAAAACCTATTTTATATAAAGTGTTCTTTAAGGACTCAATACCTTTCTATGAATACCTAAGTCTATCGTGTTTTAATAAAAAATACAAAACTTATTAAACCATGATCAATAAAAATTTTTTTGCTCATTTTCGTTTTCAATTTGACTCGTTATGAAAATAAAATATAAAAAATAATATGATACTTAAATATAAAAAATCGCGGACGAGTTTTCGTTATAGGTAGTAAGATTTTTTACATGGTGACTATTTATTATTTATAAATTACCGCATTACGGAAGCGCTAAATGATTTTATTCAAGCTTGACTAATTCTTCACCATCATACAAAAGTAATGTCGTTCAGTAACATATACAAGACCGTGAAATTAGCTTATGTAATGTGTAAAACAATAAGTTTTTCCAACAATAAAATTTATTCTAAGACTTGTTTATCTTACTCCAAGACAAAGCCTTTGGTTTTAAGTTTTAAACAGCGTAACTAATTTTGTTCTTTGTTTTACCTAAATACTTGATTAGTTAAAGATATCTGTGTATGTATAGCTTTTGTTGACCCGGCTTCGCTCGTCATCGCCCAGAGGCGGACCCAGGATTTCATTTTTTTCATTGTGAGGCATTGTGGCAAAAGAGAACACGTGAGTCCTCAAATGTGTTGCCTTTAAAAAAAAAACTTTCATTTTTATTGATGAGCAAAAAAAAAACGCCATCGTCAATAATATATTTGGGGGGAGGGGTAATAGCCCCCCCCCTTTGGATGGCCCGCCCCTGTCTTGTTTGATCCGTGTTGTAAAGTGTTTGTCTATTTATTTCCAGTATTCATATTTACGATATGTGTGGAATATCCTAATAAATAGTTATCCATGTGTCTATTTATAAAGAAAGTCTTAATTTTTAAGTTAGTACTGCCCGTCGTTCCCAGTGACCTAGTCATATTTCTGTTTTAGTCTCTGGGTCCACTGATATTTAGGAAAATACAGCTTGATTTCTTGTAAAGGTGGTCCTTTCTGGGTGCGGTTACGAAACGGGTGGTTATTTTGATGATAGCGCATGCGGGGATACGTAAAACAAATTCGTCTTTGATACCGCCCGTCAGTGCATTATTTAGCCGGCATGGGGTGCTATCATATTTTAATATAGGTAGGTACATATGACAACTTTCTATATATACGTGCGACTTAACTTTCCATAGGTTAGATACGTATACAGGGTGAATTATAAAGGATGTACTTTGGGCTAATATGAGGTTCTGCTGATCGAATCGAACAACTTTTCCCATGGGACCATGTGTCGCAAATGAAAAAATTTTTTGGCTTCCCCATACAAATTGGTCATTTTAACATTTATTATTAGTTTGTATGGAGAAGGCTATTTTTTTTTTTATTTGCGACACATGGTTCCATGAAAAAAGTTGTTCGTATTGATCAGTAGAACCTCATATTAGCCCAATTTACATCCTTTCAAAGTCACCATGCATATATAATTCATTTAACTTGATCAGATAAAAAGTATTTAATGAAATTTACATGACGTGTATACTGTGGCAGATGTACCATCTCGCACCAAGCGACTTTGGAAGTACCTACATCTGCCGTACTATCTAAACGTAGAACGCTTTGATATGGCAAGGTAGATTCTCTTAAGTTGTCTTAAGATGTCATAATCGCATCGAAATATAATCACAATAGATTAACTTGTCATTTTGTATTCTACTAACACAATAGCACACATACATATATATTATGATGCGGGTATGATTCTATTGAAGTAATTCTAATGTAGTGCTTAGCCAATTCGGACTGTTGACAGTCCGAAGCATTGGCTAAACAGTTTATGAAAAAAAAGACAGTTTCAAGCAATGACTCAGGCTTAGCAGCCGATGGCCGGATTAATAGTCGTTGCTAAGCAATAGGCTATTTGACTACATTAAAAATATAATATAAATTGTGGTCATCCTATCAGACAATGTCGTAAAAAAACATATTTCACTTTATTTTAAACTAAATTATGTATATCTTTCGTAGATTACACGAAATAAAATTGAATATATTTTACAATTTTATTTATAACAAAAACATCTTTGATTGGTTGATGACTGGTGACGACACACACAAGTAAACAAAACAATACACAGATTATAAATCATCCGGATGAAATAGAAAAGAGTATAATATATAGGAGATTATTTAATCTGTGCTTGTTTGTTTACTTGCATGTGACGTCACACTTGACATAGACTGCAAAACAGCGTTTGGAGCGCCATTGTAGAAATTCAACTTTAACATATTTTTTTATTAATAATAGAGTAGACATCCCGGAAATATAAATGTAGTGTGCTTATTATGTAATGAAGAATCATATAAAACGGGTTTCAAAAAGGAGTCCTATTGGACTCCTTTTTGAAACCCGTTTTACATGATTCTATTGCTAATGCTTAGCCAGTACTTCGGACTGTCAAACTGCATATGAATAAACTAAATTTTGACAGTTCCACCCAAGCAATGGCTCAGGCTAAGCAACGACTATTTATCCAGACATATGAGTCCTCTGAACAAAGCAATAAAGTAACTTTATGCGTCCTCTGGTTGCTTGCTACCATTCTTGAACATTGCGTACTTATTACTTAATGCTATCCGAATGGAAGGTGCGTCTATAAAAATAAAATTAAATACCATTTAACCAAACATACCATTTAACAGTTTAACAGCGTACGTTAGATTTCGTTCCAATTTCATTTCATTTCAATATCAAATAACAAGCCTATAGAATACAATTACAAAACCTGTAATAGTGTAGGAAGGTTTGTACCTTGGTTTGTGTATCTTAGATCGGAAGTCGCGAGATATAAGGGTGACTTTGAAAGGTTGTATTTTGGGCTAATCTGAGGGTCTACTGATCAAATCGAACAACTTTCTGACAGGAACCATTTGGCGCAAATGAAAAAAAAAAGGATATTGGGATGGAGACCACGACTTGGCGCACGTAACGTAGAACGCCCCCCAGCTAGATGGACTGATGACCTGCGGAGGGTGAGCAGTGGACTGCGATAGGCTGGTGATGATGATGATGATGATGAAAAAAAAGGCTTCTCTATATAATAAAAATACTAGTTAATACTAGTAATGTAATAACAAATTTTGCTTCAGCCCCTTTAACAGTGTTTTACAAACTGTGGGTCGCGACCCCTAGGGGGGTTGCATAGCCAGACTCAGGGGGTCGCAGGCATAATAAAAAATGAAATTTATGTTTCTTTCTATGTTCTACCTATACTACAAAAAAAATAAAAATCAATGATTATTTTTCAATATTTCTTTACGATTTTTTTTACGAAAATTATTGTATTTAGAACCACGTTAATAATCAAATGACTTTTTAGTATTATTTTCTTTATGCCCATAGGGGGTGCTAGAATTTTTTGAAAGGGGTCGCATTATCAAAAAAATTAAAAACACTGGCCTAGAAGATAACCAGAGTTTACCATACCTGATATAATTTATTACATATTATATTATATTTTATTTTATACTTATATTATTGATAGTATTATACTGTATTTAAACAAACTATTTTCTACTACAATAATAATTCAAATAGGATTACTGCATCAACGCTGTTACGAAATGAACGCCATAAGACGAATATTTTAAATTAATAGGTATAGGTACTTAATAATTATTTAATATAATTTAACTTATTTGCCTTTGTTAAGTAAAAACCACAGACCACATTCATCTTAGTATAATTAAATATATCAAAAACAGATTTTGTGTAATGATTCTCAGAATCATAAGTACAGTTTTGTTTTACTGTTGATACAATGGTCGACCTTTTCACGCACTCTACACCTTTGTAATAAGGTTTAATTCTCCTTTGTATTAGGTACTAAAACTTGCTGCCTACTGTACTACACGTGCTTAACAAATTGCGTTCTTGTAATTAGATATTTTTGTTTACCAATTTTTCTAAGACATTGGAAAAAGACCTAATGTTGATTATAGCTTCGCAGATTGATTAGCATGCATATAACATACCGATGCAGCATGCTATTTTGAAGATGTTCAGCTAACTGCAATGATTGCTTCTCGAGGTTAGTCTTCTTTCAGGGTGCGGTTATAAAACGAGCAGTTGATTTTGATAAAGAAGCGAGAATTTATAATAATTTATAACGTAATGGAAATTCGTATTCAATGGATATTGGTCATCCCCATTCAAGGACTTTGTAGGTCTGCTTACCACCATACAGATACAAATTCACATTCGTGTTTGCTTCAATAATAATAAAATGATGATATTAGAATGATGATATTAGAATAGAATAATATTTTTCTCAAAAAGTGAATTAAATGAATACTTTAATGTACTTACTTAATGTAAAATTAAAATGACAAAACTATTTGCAAATTTATCCATAAGTACTTACCAATTTTGCTTCAATATATAAAACTTATATATATATATATACTCTATAATCTGTATAACTTCGGTTTTGCAACCGCATCCTGAAAGGATATTACTTCCCCCTTGACAAGAAATCGACGCAGTAGTCTTCTATAGCTCTACCACAAGTTTTGCAAACAATTTGTACAATATATTTATTTAATTAAATAATAAAGCGATCCTATTGGTAGATTCCTATCTATAGTTACTAGCGACTATAGTAGAAACTGTTTGCAATAACTTGTGGTAGAAATTGAAATTATTTATTTTACCAAAAACACGGTACAATAGATGTTATAAAACAATGGTGTTCGACATGTTTTGC
The DNA here is from genome assembly GCA_947458855.1 of Monopis laevigella. NCBI lineage: Eukaryota > Metazoa > Arthropoda > Insecta > Lepidoptera > Tineidae > Monopis > Monopis laevigella. The sequence goes on from OX381585.1 coordinate 21,317,103, forward strand.
CATAAATGGCATGCAAATACATAGGTTAAATAAATTTGGTGTAAGTCCGCAAAATCCTTTATGTTGTCTTTAGGTAAAAAGCTTAAACAGGTAACAGGGGATCCGCGTTCAGGTTTTCTTTTAGGCCAACGAATATCAATGGCCATACAACGCGGAAATGCAGTTAGTGCTATGGGCACATTTTCTGATCCCTCGTCAACTCCTTAAATGTAAATATTGTAAATTATTCTAAATATAAAATATTGTGAGTTAATTTTGTTATTATAATTTATTATTATTATTATGGTCATGGAATCATATTTTATTACTATTATTCATATTAACATCATTGCCCCTAGTGTGAGTTTTCTAACTATTACTTTGCGTTTGAGTTAACTAAAATTTGTATGGGAAATAGTTCAGCGTTCCAAGCGGAAATTTTGAGAACTAAAAATGCGATCAGTAGCCCTAGTGTGAGTTTTTTTAACGTTTACTTTCGCGTTAACTATACTACCGCGTTAACATTTTGACCAATCACACGACCGCCTTTCTAGTTCTCAAAATTTCCGCTTGGAGCGCTGAACCATTTCCCATACAAATTTTAGTTAACTCAAACGCAAAGTAATAGTTAGAAAACTCACACTAGAGGTACGGGTGATTGGTCAAAATGTTAACGCAGTAGTAAAGTTAACGCGAAAGTAAATGTTAAAAAAACTCACACTAGGGCTACATTAAAGATTACTTATTTTTATACCTACCAGAGATGTGTGGAAAACAATCAAACAAAAAAGGTTACGAGGAACCATAATACTCCACGTGTTAGCTATGAAGGAGTGGCTGAGCCATATTTTACCTCACTACAATTAAGGTTGGAGTAGCCAAACTACAAAAATAGCATGACTGCAACTGCAATAATAAACATACAGAAAACTGCCATAGATTGACCAAAAATTTATTATACTTAGTATAATATATTGGGTAATTTTACAGTATTTAATTAAATGTGGATGGCCATAATATATTCTCTAACTGAATAAAAACTTTTTTCAATTATAAATTTACTACTACTAGCTAATGAATACGAGAAATTTGGAGTAATTCTGTCATATTTGTACTATAATAATATCCATACATAATTTTTAATGCGAAAGTCTAAAGTATATCCTCGCTCAAATCAACCGCCCGTATCGTAACCGCAAGAGACTACCACAAGAAAACGATGCAATAGTCTCCTGATAACCGATGAACCCAAAGACCGAAACATGACTAGGTCACTTGACGGCTTTTGCATCTGTCTGCCTAGCGAAGTTATAGAGGCCTTCCTCCCTACCTATTCTTTATCGAATACCATTTCACTGACCATATGGCGGGTTTCGAGGGACAAAAATCCTTTAAAAATCTTGCCAAAGAAAACAAGGTAGGGCCATTTGTTTTTATAATTGTAATAATCCAAATAGGCACCCGTGATGGTATTTATTTTATTTATTATTAATTGTACAACTAAAAGGTTGTTGAAAATTTCAAAGACTTGACATGACAACAGTTAAGGATTTAATTTTAAGTGAAACATAATAGACTTTAAGTAGTTATGTAACCGGGTTAATTATGTGTTTATAATAATTTTATGATTATGTTGAAAACCAAAATAATAAAATAGTTCCGGGTGACCTCGCATGTGACAATAATAATAATTAGGTACCATTATTATTTGCGCTTTAAACACATATTTTACGCTCGAAGTATTTTATTGTTGTGATATTTTTATACTTAGTTACTAAGTAGCCTTTAGGTAGCTCTACTCCTGAGGCTCTACCATGGGTTTGCGCATTGTAGAAACGTAACGTATTCATTTACGTATACGTGAGCAACAACCAATAGGATCGCTTTATTTTTGGTAACAGGATTGAATAAAGCGATGCTATTGGTTGTTGCTCACGTATACGTAAATGAATACGTTACGTTTCTACAATGCGCAAACCCATGGTAGAGCCTCTGTACCACAAGTTTATGCAAACAGTTTCTACTATAGTCGCTAGTAACTATAGTAGAAACTGTTTGCATAAACTTGTGGTACAATTAATATTAATATTATTTGCCCTTTAAACACATATTTTACGCTCGAAGTATTTTATTGTTGTGATATTTTTATACTTAGCCACTAAGTAGCCTTTAGGTACCTGTAGCTCTACCACAAGTTTATGCATCAGTTTCTACTATAGTTACTAGCGACTATAGTTAAAACTGTTTGCAAAAACTTGTGGTATAGCTTCTGCTAGCTAGCTATATCCATATTGTAGTAAGATACGGAAATCTAATAACCTACAAGAGAACTGAGGCTCTACTATGGGTTTGCGCATTGTAGCAACGTTACGTATTTGTATACGTATACGTGAGCAACAACCAATAGGATCGCTTTATTCAATCCTGTTACCAAAAATAAAGCGACCCTATTGGTTGTTGCTCACGTATACGTATTCAAATACGTTACGTTTCTACAATGCGCAAACCCATGGTAGAGCCTCTGCTATAAACTTTGACAAAAAGACAAAATATAAAAACAAATGGCCCTACCTTGTTTTCTTTAAAGGATTTTTGTCCCCTCGAAACCGCCATAGTTTTGTCAGTAATATGATATTCGACAAAGAATAGATAGGAGGGAGGAAGGTCTCTATAACTTCGCTAGGCCGACTGACCGGTCTCGTTACCACCGCCCATACAGAAGCAAAAGCCGTCAAGTGACCTAGTCATGTTTCGGTCTTTGGGTTTACCAGTTATCAGGAGACTATTGCATCATTTTCTTGTGGTAGTCTCTTTTTAGGATGCGGTTACGAAACGGGCGGTTGATTTGAGCGAGAATATTATTAAAATAGACTCGTAATCTAAATTCGTCCTTGTTGCCGCCAATTTCGTAACTGCATCGTTTAGCCAGCATAGTGGGAGCGATCAATATTGTTAAATAACAATTAATAATCGACCCTATTCATGGACTTTGTAGGTCTGCTGACATCAGGTAAATCCGTACATACAAGGTTACATTATGTGCTTGCTCATATATATAAATAAAAAACTTTTCAACTGTCTGTGGCTAGTTAATATAACTGGTAGTCCTACATTTTACTCAAAACAAATAAACAAATAGGTTACAAGAGAAATTTAACACCGTTAAACAAATTAAGAAGTCACGCATTTACATAAATTCAACAACAGTATAAACAAATAATGTTATGCAAATATGAATTGTTCATTTATTAAAAAAAAAATATATAAGATGATATTCTATCCTATCCATGTATACTCGATGCGGGTGCCAGGTCCATTTCGTGGGAGGGAAGTGAACTACAGGGGCGTGAAACACAGGGGGAGTGAACTGCAGGGGAGTGAAGTGTAGAGTTCCCGGACTTGATACCGCGAAATAGGACCTTTATGATATTAACACTTCTCTTCATTGTGTATACGAGGGTCAAAGCTTTTAGAACTGGCCACTTGTAAACATTATAATAAAAAAATAAGTTTAAATTTTGAAAAAACGTTTTATGGATCAGAGGCTCTACCATGGGTTTGCGAATTGTAGCAACGTAACGTATATGTATACGTATGCGTGAGCAACAACCAATAGGATCGCTTTATTTTTGGTAACTGGATTAAATAAAGCGATCCTATTGGTTGTTGCTCACGTATACGTATTCGAATACGTTACGTTGCTACAATGCGCAAACCCATGGTGGAGCCTCAGAGGAAGCAGTGGCTGCGTTTCAAAAGGCCGTCACAGAGACCCCTACGGACGAGTGGGCAAAGTGCTTTTCTTAGTGGTTCCATCGGATGCAGCGATGATGAATAGACTCTATTTTAAAAAGATATAATCAAACTAATAATTTACTAGTTTGCTCAGTTTTTGATTTTCTAAGAACTTTCAATTTGACCCTAGTAGTGGCCTCTCTACCCATCTAAATACTATCAGATGCTATGCTGTCAGAGCATTTATAAGAATTAACCTAGCGTGGCTTTACCTAGGGGGGGACTGGCCCCTGAGATGCGATGACCGATGAAGCCGAGTCGACGACCAAGTACAGTAAATGAGGACGATTAGCATCATCATTAGCATGCGGGATTTAATTAATTTTATGACTTCGAAAGTAAATAAATATAATGTATTATGTAGGTATATAAGTATGTACATTTCTCGGTGGTAAAACATTCTAGGGTAGGCATCAGATCATTCTGGTGTGGTTTCAGCACACCCAGCCCCCTCCATATACGTCTATGCGATTTTGAAAGGACAAGATCCCTGAAAAGACGATTCTAAGGCTTTGCTGGAATTCCTCTTGGACCGATTTCCACAGCATATATTTGAGTTTTATGAGCTAGTAGGTAATATCATTTGTGATGAGACAAGTATTTGGTCTTTTGTAATGTTTGTTTACTTATTTTTTTTAGGAGCACAGCATGGAACCTTGTATCTACCTGATGTTAAGCAGAACAAAGAGTCCATGACTGGGGGCGATCTATTTATGTATATAAGTATATATGAATGTAGGTATTACACCGCTGTGTAGGGTGGTCCTCATAGCACAGGTACTCCTACCTAGTATGAGGCCTAGGGCTACTTTTAAAATAGAAACCAGCCTAATTTGTATATTATATAGGATTAAGATTTTAAATTTTGTACCTAGGCTAAGATTTTGCTCAATAAATGATTTATATATTATTATATATATCTATAAATTGTTGTTTAACAATATTAATCGCTTTACAAGTCTATTTTAATAAAATCCTCATAGCTTTATCGTCAAATCCACCGCCGCACCCTGAAAGGAGACTGCCACAAGAAAACGATGCAGTAGTCTACTGAAAACCGTAAGTTATATAAATTAATTTGTATTTTTTCTTAAACAATCTTCAAGCACCAACCACTACACTACACTAGAAGGCTGAAATTGCTAGCTCTTCTGGTAATTGGTAATGTTTTGTAAAGAAGTTCTAACAAGATGGGTCGTGGGTTCGAGGCCCACTCACCAGGAAAATTTTTCATTGCATCTTACTTTAAAAATTACCGATTTTTAAAGTAAGATGCAATGAAAAACGAATGGACTGAAAAAACCATGATCTAATAACTAAACTAAGGGGCGATTTTGGAAATTAAACTTTGCTTATATTAAGGCGCAATGAAATTTGTTTGTGAGGAACAAATACAAACTGTACAAAGTATACATCTTTACTGTTTACTGACTGACAAAGTCAAACAATTTTTAGCTAATGAATGTATTTGACCATGAACTTAAATGTTTTTAAAATTGTCACATAAACCGTCCTCAAACCATAAATTGTCCCTCACCCTGTAAGTCCTTACGATGGAACTCCGGAATTATTACAAGTACCTACGTCAAAAAATAGTGCTTAAAGGAAAAAAAATATGTTCATGTATTTTCAGAGATCTCCATAACGGATAAAGTTACCGACATGATTCTAATTAAAATAAATAGTGCGGAAATAGTAAACTGTATTTTACCAAATCCCAAAAAAACAGACATCTGTCTCAAAAATTCTGCTTTTAAAAGAAAGAAAGAAAAACTTTATCCGTCGTAACAGCAACAAGATTACAAAATATACTTAAAAATATATAATATAATAGGTACATACTTAGTGCTCAAAGGAAACTTTTTTTTCAAAACCTTTAACTTTTTCACAATCATATTTATGGTATCTATATTTGTGTTGATCGTAGCCAAATACAAACAAAACCCCATTTAAAAAAAACCGACATTAAAAAATCTTAATTTTTTTTTCTATAACTAAATACACATTTTTATTGACTACAAAATATTTTTTTATAATCCATTATAAAACATTTTTTTTTTCAAGATATTTTAAGTTTCTTATTTGCCACGTTGTAACAGGCATCTTTTATTTTACCTGTTTTAAAATTTTACTTTTAAAACAATTAACTAAATTGTTTTAGTATTAGTCGATTTCTATTAATAGAATAAAAAAAAAAACTTTTTTAACGGATTTAAACTAGGAATTATTTACCAAGTAAAAAACCTTTAAAGACGGTTTAGAACAGACTTTTATTTCTATTTTGAAATGACTCTACCTTTGTTCAAACTAACTGAATTTTATTTAGTTTACTTGTCAAATAAACAACATTAATACACTGAAAGGAAGCTTCAGTCGACTGCTTGCCTTGAAACACAAAACTTCAAGCAAAAACTTCACATTAATTACCCTTTCGAATCTAGACTAGGTGCAGGAAATTGTCTGAGAAAAAAAAGTACAGTCAGCAGTTTTATAGACACACAAACGGGCGAATCCAGGATTTTTTATTTTTAGGGGTCGCAATGGGCTTTTGTCAACATTTTTATAGATTTTTTTAAAAACTATTACTGAGGCTCTACCATGGGTTTGCGCATTGTAGCAACGTAACGTACGCAACGTAAGCAACAACCAATAGAATCGCTTTATTCAATCCTGTTACCAAAAATAAAGCGGCTTTGCCCTATTGGTTGTTGCTCACGTATACGTATACTAATACGTTACGTTGCTACAATGCGCAAACCCATGGTAAAGCTTTTGTTGCTGAATCGTCCACTGGCTCCAATTATCTTAAATTAACTAACTTTAATCAAATCGTAATCGCATATGGGCGATTATTTTTAAAGGATAGTTTAACTATTACTTTTAAAATATATGTCATAAATTGTATCGTTCGATGCATAGGAAGTCCATCTTATCTTAAATTATATTATTATAAAAACTTAGACATTAGAAGTTTTTAGGTAGTGTTTCGATTTAGGGGATCCAGGGGGGTGCCCGTGGCCCTAGATCGGCCACTGGGTCTAGGTAATCCCTCTCTACCATATGCAAAGTATGTGTTTTGGTCACCATGAATGGTCATTATTGGTCACTTCACCTACCAACTGATTCGAACACACTTCGACAACACCCATACTACTACATAACACCGACACATTTGGGAGGGGTGCGCAGTTTTAGCTATGATTATCTCTACCTACTCTAATATATTTATCGTGAAAGAATGAATGTACGGAAATACCCTAAGGCCTAAAAATCTCCTTTCCAAACAAAAGAACAGCGTTGGCTAACTACCATACAAACGCAAAAAAAGTGAGAACAAAATTTATTATAATCAATTAATAAAATTAATGATAATAAACTAAAAATAAAATAAAACTTTAAAACAAAAAATCTATATCACTGCCGGAGCAGGGAAACGTCCAAGACTGGTCGCATTCCCTCGTTGAATTGCAATAGAAATTCTCTGCGCAAGGAACGCACCAGCCCTCGGATCTCGGGTAACTTCAAGGAGCCTTTAAGAGAGCTACTTGAATATACCATGAGCACCCGGTCCCAATCAATGCTCAAGAAGTGAGAACAGAGGCTCTACCATGGGTTTGCGCATTGCAGAAACGTAACGTATCCATTTACGTATACGTGAGCAACAACCAATAGGATCGCTTTATTTTCGGTAACAGGATTGAATAAAGCGATCCTATTGGTTGTTGCTCATGTATATGTAAATAAACATGTTACGTTTCTATAATGCGCAAACACATGGTAGAGCCTTAGATGTGATTTCTACCCTTGGTACCCTTGGTTTGACGTGTCATCTGGAAATTAAAAATGTCCATTAAATACATTTTAAAGAATGCGAGCAAGACAGATGTGATTTCTACTTTAGAAGGTGTGTTCCAGCACTTCCGTATATAACTTTTATGATGTTTATGACGGGACGAGGTCATCGCTCAATACCAAAAGGATAACATAAATGACGGCCAATTTTTCTAGACAAACCTGTCTATTATTTCTCTCCGCCTAGGTCACTTTGTCTAGTTTACTGTTGTATTGTTTAGATTCTTGATAAAACTAAGGTAATTGTTATACTTATCTTCATTGTCATCTTGTAGTTTAATAAACGACAATACCTCATAGCTAAATAAAAAATAAAAACACTCTTTTTAATAAAGATGATGTCGGTAGGTACCTAAATATAGCTTTTCAGCTAAGTACCTATGTTTCTTTTAATTTAAATATATTTAATTTTAATTTAAGTTTATTATAATTTGATTTTGAATATAATAATAAGACGTCAGCGTCAATAGCTTCGAAAATTTATTAAATCGATATTCTCATTCATAAACTTCATTTTATTGTCTTACTGGAATTATTATTTAATAAATATTTTGTTACAAAACAAATTCATAAAGTTACAAGACTGATTTAATTATAGTAAAAAATATAAAATACAATTTGCAATAACACCTATTTGTATATAGGTACATATAAAGTCATAGTTTTATGGAATATGTTAAAAAGTTTATTTAATTGTTATTGTGAGCTAAATTAAATGTTAAGTTAAATGTCAAATATTCATTGGAAAGGGGGTCAATTTCAAAACCAGTTTTGTTATGCGAATTATTTCGCTAACAGGTATTCCTATTTGTTTTTAACTTATGGCAATAAGCGGTTCCTATTAATAATTAATACCTATGGCCCTAATGCGAGTTTTTTTTACTTTCTCATCATAGTAAGTAGGTATAAGCAGTCTCAGCTTATTTTGACAGGCTTAGAAAATTAAACAATCCTTTTGGTGGAGAGTAGGTACTCACTTAACGCAGTGAGAACGTTAAAAAAATTCGCACTAAAGCCACTGACCTAAATAATTTAATAGTAACTTTACAAAAAACAAAAAAATAACTGGAGTAGAATAGTGGAGATTTTTTAAAATTTTCAATATAAGAATATTCCGATACACCAATTTATAAATATGTAATTTTACAAAAAAGGTTTATTAGGTTTAACAAATGTAAGCATATAAAAAAAATACTTTCTATAGATTGAAAATATTTTTCTTATTCATGCTTATTATATAAGGCTACGTGCTTATTATAATATATAAAAAATATATAGCGATAGCAGCGCCATCTGTTATAGGTTTTAAGTGTATTTTGAAAAGACCACCTCAGAGTTGATACGTTAGTTTTTGATCCCTTGAGTCACGCAGTAAAATGATAATAAACGTAACTAAGTTTTGTTTATAAACAAAATTGATTAAAAAAAATATGATTAAAATTTTAATACATTTTGTGATATGAATTGACGTTTATGACCCGGATACGACACGAGACAAATCTTAATAAAATTATGATAAAATTGTTTGTGATTTAATAAATTATGTTAAATCGGACTGCCATTTTTATAAGTTTGTATAAAATAAGGGTTGATTGAAAACACCTAGGTCGTATTTTTTTAGCGAGACCTTTAGAGCAGTTTTGTAAGGATTTTTTATTTACTTAGGTAACTATTTGTAACCCCCGACAAAAATAGAAGGGTGCTATAAGTTTTAGGCCTTTTTTGTTCTTTATAGGTTATGCAAGCTTTATAACGGATGTACAGATTTTAAATTGTTTTATAACGGACCATTGTCAATTTTATCTGTATAAATATAAATATTTAATTGTTTGTTTGTTCCGGTAAACTCAAAAACTACTGAACCGATTTCTTTTTCACCAATAGAGATATATTTATAAGAGAGACATGAGCTGTATTTTATGTTCTTTTAAATTAAATTAATAAGTAACTAGGTACCTAATTATAAAATTATCTGATTTGATAAAACTTGTTTTTTGTTGTCATGTCCAAAATAATTAACTTTTAACCGACAAACTTTCGATTTTAATATGGTTATAATGATGATAATAAAATATCCTAATTTGGTATAATTGTCGTTTTGTCGTCATATTCAATATATCACTTACCTACTTTCCCAAAAAAGTTAGTAGGTACCTAAATATGATGTAAGAACAAAGAATATAGTTTAATAAAACCATATTATAAAATTCGTATAAAAAAATATTTTTCTACTGTAATAAATAGTAATAAACACAAATTAAATATTCCATAGAAAACCACTGCTCTAATCTTCTAAGGGCTGACTTTTCATTCGTCAGTTAAAATTATTCATCACATAACTTGTATGGAGAAAGAAGCAATTCGACAGTTCTGCAGTTAACTATCGATTATCTAATTTCAACATTAAATTATTGAAAAACCAGCCCTTAATAAATCCATAAGTGGGAATCGAACCCACTTCGTAAGTACGGATAGCACGATAAAAATTTTTTTTTTGGCATGCGCACATCCACCTGATCGAAAGCAGTATGCAGGTGCATAAACGAATACAACCAGCTCTTACAACTGTGTTGTAAGAGCTGGTTTCATCCATTATGCCGGCTAAGATGCCTATTAACGTTTGACTTACTTGTATATGTTCCATTGCAGGCATTCCCATTACATGCATGACAAGACTCCTTCTCTTCTAATGGCACGACCACAGTAGGAGAACTTCCCGGACAAAGCTTACACCCTCCATTGTACTTCTCACACAAACACTCCACCTTTCCCGACTTCTCCACCTTTAACTCATTCAATCCAAAGTCAATCTCACTCTTATAAAGATTATCAGTTTGCTTCAAAAACTCACACGAATGCGGGCAAAGGTGACACTTCTTTGACGCCTCGATATTACGATTCGATACGGAATTAAAACTGTCATTTTGATTCGAATCGAGTTCGCTTGGTTTGTTTTTGCTATCGGTACTTCCCATGTAGGAAGTCAAAGTCACTTCTGATGATGAACGAAGGGTGTTATTTAGTTTGTACTTAGTCATTTTGTTTTGTAAAAAGTTATTTTAACACAGTCTCATAAATCACGATTGAACTCAAATTAAAATACTGTTTTAAATGCCGACGCCCGGGACATTTTATTTTGAATTAGGCATTCGGGTTCGTAAATTGTCTATAGAATATAAGTTTTTCATATTACGCGTTTTTTTTAAATTAGTTGTTCGGGTGTGAAAGTTAGCGGGCGACAGTCGCGTCTGGCGCGCTATAGTGACACAAACCGAGTGGCGATCGCGCGCTGGGAACAACCATGACGGATGCTAGCATACTAGTTTTGCTTTTTCAATGTTTAATATCTATTATTATTATGTATTTTTTTATAAATAAGTCTAAGTACATACTTACATGTTGTTTTCTTAAAACATCAATTATCATCAACTGCCTTATTTTAAACTAGATCCAATTTTTATTCTACTTTTTATAAATACAATTTATTGCTTGATTGCTTTTATATATATTAAAAGAACAAAAAAAAAAGTTAAAAGAAAAATAAAAAAAGAGAGCCGCCCGAACAGGGACTTGAACCCTGGACCCTTGGATTAAAAGTCCAATGCTCTACCGACTGAGCTATCCGGGCTGATACGAGTTATACGAAATTAGTCAATACGTCTTATATCGTATATTAGATTGTTATTTCAATGTAATGTTTTTTTTTGTAGTAAATATGAATTATAAAAATAAATGTAAAACATTAAAATTACTATAGCTAAATAATATATAAATAAAACCCTTTAAAATAAGAAAAATACGAAAAAAATAAGTTAAATAATTTATTTGAAATTAAATTATTTTATTATTAGTAAAAATACAATAAACCCCGATATTATCGGTCGTTTACCGAATTAAATATTTAGTTCAATCTAATGCCGGTAGATGGCGCTCTTCTACAATGTGAAATAACACGCTAATTAATAAATTGTTAACTTAATAAAAAAATAACACTACACCTTGGCCTGGTTACAAATTAAGCTAGGTTTAGTTTTAAGTGTTTATCTCTTTTTTAGCAACAACAATAAATATGCGTAAAAGAGACAAAACATATTTTAACTAAAGTGTTTTCTCAATATATTTTTATGATGGCAAATGAAAAAAAAAATACAATTTTATTTTGCCAGGAGTGGAATCGAACCCAAGACCTCCGGACACAATTGGTGTTGATGCGCAACCACTAGTCCACGGAGGCGGTCAAATATATACCATCTATGGGTACTTACAAAACTGTAAGGTAATTTGAATCAAAACTTCTATAACAGACAGTGGTAGCATGTTAGTAAACAAATTGAAATAGGCTATTGTTCAATAATGTGTACACATACCTTACTTACACGTGCGAGACTCATCCATGTCTTTGAAATAGGAGTATTATCTTCACCTAATATAAGAATAAGGCTGCCATTGATATTAATTCTAGTTTTTTTTTTTTTTTTTTCCATACCCTTATTTTCATAAACAAATGTCTTTTTCTTACCTACCATGGTTAAACAACAATTTACCCCATTCATGGACTATGTAGGTCTGCTTACCATTACGAAGATACAAGGTCATATACCGTGTCCTTTCAGGGTGTGGTTACGAAAAGGGCGATTGGTTTGACGTTATTTTAAATAGTCTCGTAATGCAAATTCGTCTTTTCCGCTCATTTCATAACCGCATCGTTTAGCGGGTATAGTGAGAGCGATCGATATTGTTAAACAACAATTTACCCCATTCATGGACTATGTAAGTCTGCTTACCATTACGAAGATACAAGGTCATATACCGTGGTCCAATAAAAAAAAAACCTACATGTTTTGCTTACCTATGTAAAATTATTGATTTACGATTTTGCCTGAGATTCGGTATTCTTATTTGAACCGTAGGTAAGAATGATGGTATAAATAAAAAGAAAATAAACTGGCGACATTCTTAAGAGCACAGGAAATGTATTTGCGGTCTCGAACGTCAAATAACATCTAAACGTGGAGTTTTTACTTATTTGATCCTAATTACATAATCTCTTTATAAAAAAAACTTTTGAAATAACAACCAGGGTAAGATTTTTAATTGTTTTTAATCGTACTATAGCTATCTTTTAAAAGTTAATAGATTTTTTTATAAACAGTCTATGTAATTATTAGGATCCCGCAAATAATTTGTACTTCCTCGTTTTATTTTTGAAAAATATCATTATAATTATTGAAAGCTTTAATGCATTTCCTGGTTTCTTAAATATAGGTTGCTATGATATAATAATATGCAGCATTTTATTAAATAGCACAGATTATGCTTTAGACTAGGTACCAACAATTTTTTTTTTTATTTTTTATTTTGTGTCTAATTGATATAATTTTTTTAATTTATATTATTAAAATATGAATCGCGCCGTATGGCTGTATGTATTAGAGCCCTTAAACAGCATTGATCGCATATACTATGCCGTATAAATGGCGCAGTTATGAAATGAGGGGGAAATTTGCATCAAATTCAAATTATTTTTTTCATTCATGTAAATCTTAACAGATATTTATAGTATCAGATATTTATAGTTATGTAAGTAGGTATGTATGGCAGCCTTATTATATGAAGTAGTAGAAGATCGTAAAATAGTGACACAAAAGCCCCTCCCCTCATCACACCAAGCTTTATGTATTTTTTATAACAAAATAATTTTGTGACGCATTACTCTCGCTCAAGGCCAAGGTCGGGTAATGTGTATATGCAGTATTAATATTGTTAGGGGACTGGTTTGTTTGTTGTCACGTAGAGGACCCAAGAAGCATGTGTAATGCAGGGGTTGTTCAATAAATACGGCTTTAGAACGTGTTGGTGAATAAAGGCCAAAAATGCATTGATTTTGTACTGCGTCATAAAAAGATGGTATGCAGCTTTTGTAGAACGCAAAAACTGTAAGCGGAAACATTTGGAAGGATTTGATTTGTGAAGGATTTTAAATGTGTTTTCTAGTTAAATTGTTTATATACTAGTACAAACCTATTAATAAAATTTATTCAAATTAAAGTTAGGCATCCGACTTTGAACACAATCTTAAAGGTTAGCTGGTAGATAATGCCTAAGGCATTAAGTTCGCCTTTTGTACATAACTTTTGTTTACTGTGCAATAGTGTATTTAAATAAAATAAATAAATAAACCTAGTTTAGTTTATATGAATTCTCCTATATGTTATTATTAGGTAGGTAGGTACCTAATAAATAAATATATTAATCGGTCAAAGTACACAATAGTAGAATTATTTTTCCAGAAGGAAATGCAAAGGAAATGCTCATACAGCCTAGTCGTAGTATATCAACCAATATTTTATATGAGTTAGACAGACGGTAAACGCATGCATTGCATATTTGAATGGATAAAAAAAAACGGTCAAGTGCGAATGCTGGTAACACTTAGGATTCTGTACATCAGAAGAAAATAATGTAAAATGTTCAACCGGTTTTTAAAGATTTGAATGACAGATAGACAGACGGACGGTATGAACTAGTTCGGGTACAAAAAAAATGTGCAAGCGTTCGTTTAAGTAAGTAGTTCATCTCGCAATGAAATTCTTCTTGAATGACGAACTATATACCCGATGAAGATTTTTGTCGGTAAAAGCTTAAAAGGGGATTATGATTTACAACAAAGTATATTGAAACCTACTAACGACATTTTTGAATATCAGCGATGAGTTTGATACTGCCAGTGATAAAAAAATTACCAATGATTAGGAAATCACGTTTTACGACACGGTACCAACTTACAAATAATTTCTCTTTCACAAGAGCTACTTGCGTTTCGTTACATGAAGAAAATTTTTTGTCGTTTAATAGTCATCCTTGTTTCTCATAATATTTGACAAGTCTATGATAAATTATAAAAACTCAATGGTGGAATGGAACTCAACATACATTATTTGTGATGATTATTATTTATTATCTGTCATCGGTGACTTTATTTACGAGTGATAGGAGGCACTCATATTGATATCATACATATTTAGGTATGACATTTTAGTTACCCGATGAGATTCAAAAATCGCAGCCCAGGGGTGCGATTGAATTGAAGGGTGACTGTTCTTACTACTATCTCAATATTCCGACCGCCTCCAGAGGTAGAGGGTTCGATTCCCACCCATGGCAAAAAGAAAATAATCGTCGTATTTTTAACATTTACTTTTTAGATATACCGCGTTAACATCTTCACTAATCACACGCTCGCATTTTTAGTTCTCAAAATTTCCGCTTGGCGCGCTGGACTGTTTTCCATACATATTTCTAACGCAAAGTAATATAATAGTTATAAAGCTCACGCAACCGGTATGTAAAAATTTTGTCAGGATTAACAAGACGCCATCGGAGAAATGAGGACGGGTTAACCCCTCCGCCTGGTACCCCGAGGCCGTTTAAACGGTTCTCGGGAGCCAAATAAAGCACCCGTGATGGTACTTATTTTAATTATATAGGTAGGTATTACAGTTTAGTCTTCATTGTTGGCTATCTAATTGAATTACATTTTCATAGAATCTAGAAAATTAACAACATAATATTAGACCTAGGTAATTGTTGTGTTACACCTACTTATCTGCTAACCTATATTATAGTACTTTTTAAACAGGTAGGGCAATAATTGGTTCTTCTAGACCACTATGTTGTACTATACTATTAAAGCTAAGTGTACCTTCTACTTAGTTATTAGACAATTGCATTGTAACATCACCATGCGGTGGCATAAAAATAAAACCCAAATAACTGTGTATTAGTACTAATACAAAAAAAAAAAATCAAAACGAAAATTATTATTATAAATTATAATATTAATTGAATATTGTATATAATACAAATTACTATAATAATAATATAATATATCTTCACAGGTGCCTTACGGCGCCCGAGACCGCCTAGACGGCTCCAGGGTACCCAGCGGAGGGGTTTTAATCGCACCTCGTCGTACGTAGTTTGAATAGACTCAAATTACTATATTTATGTGAAAGAATTATTTAATACAAATATTTCGTATTTAAGAGATTTTTAAATTGATATAGGTAATAAACGCATTGATTTTATAGAGAAAGATCGAGGGTGCGTAAAATAGTAATTATAAAAACAATATAAATAAATAGCGAGACATTAAGATTTTTACCTTTTTAATACATTTATGAAATTATCTATTTGGCAATAGTTCCCACCAATAGTCATGTTTCGGATTTAGTTTGTGGGTAGCACTAGGTAGATATAAAGTCACATCCGTAATCAATAAAAAAAAAGTTATCTTTCGGTTTTACTACGTCGTTCACAGGATTTCAGGAGCTTACTTCATCGATTTATTGTCAAGGTGGTACCTAAAAAGGGTTTAGGGTGCCGTTACGAAACGGACAGTTGATTTGACTCGTAGGATATTAAAAAATAGAATAGTAATGAAAATTTGATATTGTTGCCGCTCATTTCGTAGCCGCATCATTTAGTTGAGTGTAGTAGGAGAAAGCAATGCTGTTAAACAGAAATGTGTGATCAACCCATTCATGGTCTTTGTAAGTTTGCTTACCATCAGGTAGATACAATTACACACCGCGAAGGTATATTCGACATTTTTTCCCATACTAAATACCTATGCCAAAATGTTCCTTTATTATCCAGTTAATATCTAATTTATTTAGTAGAATAAAGTTCGTACTTCTGGTTCCTTCCTTTTTAACTGACTTCATACAACTAAGAGTTCTTTAAACGAAGCAACGAAGCAACTGTATGAATCTGCGTGTATCATTCCTTAACATTGCGTACTGAAATTTGGCACGATGAAACTTTTCAGCTCTTCTTTGTCTCAAAATGTTTAAGAAAGTTTCGTGGAAGATGAATATTTTGACATTTCAGTGGTAAGTAGTCATCCGCTGATATTCAAAATTTGATTGTACTTACCCAATTAAACTGAGGTACTAATAACCCTAATTATACCCTTTTCTTGCAATTTTTGTAGACCTTATTAAAAACAAAACATATAAGTACGTAAGTAGGTAATCCTGGATTTTAAAACATGTAGTTGGCATTGACGACCAGTGGGGACCAAGTGACCTGAATTTGGACATATTTGTATAGGCAACTGTCACCTTTTTATCGATGACCCCCAAAATACAAGTTTTTGAACAATACTGCATGCACTTCAAGTGTGTAACAGAAACGGTAAATAATAAAATACCGATACGAAATAAATAACATGATTGTAATAGCAATGTGTGGCATCAACAAACAAGGTTTCAAACCTGGCCTATAAAAAGATTAAAAAAATACTTTGTATTTAACATTTGGTTTGGTGTCATAACATATTGTGGTAAAACTCACCACTATATTAAAATATTGGTATGAAGGCCAGAGGCCACATACTGTTTTATTTTAAAGGTAATGTTAGATTGTCAAAATAACGAAATCCTTTATGTACAATGGTCACGACACGAAATGCTAAAAACTTTCAAGCCAAAATGTACATATTGTGATGAAGTCCTACCTACAGGTCATAAATTGGCTGTGAGATAGAAACAACGTACATAGAATCTATACTAATATTATAAAGCTGAAGAGTTTGTTTGTTTGTTTGAACGCGCTAATCTCAGGAACTACTGATTCGAATTGAAAAAATATTTTCGTGTTGGATAATCCATTTATCGAGAAAGGCTATAGGCTATATAACATCACGCTACGACTAATAGGAGCGGAGTAACAAAGAAAAATGTTGCAAAAACGGGGAAAAATTATTCCTTTTAAGAGCGTACGCTGCGTAAACGGTTAAATTTAAACGCGCAGACAAAGTTGCGCGGGTCAGCTAGTAAAAAAATAAAATTATATTAAAATAAACCTAGCTATTAACAAAATATTAGAAGAAGTGATCTGCTGAGCAGACGGTGCCCAGGCTCCGGAAGAAGAATCCAGGCTATGACCAGCTGGGATGTCTGAAGACGGTAGCAGACAGGGCTTCAGGAAAAAAAGTTCCAGGCCAGGTTCTGCCGTAGTTGTTTGTCTCCCTCGACTTGATTCTCCACCTCGGACTTTATTCTCCACCTCGGACTTGATTCTCCACCTCGGACTTGATTCTCCACCCCGGACTTGATTCCAAATTAATGTTGGAACTCCGAACTTTGTGCGTCACTATTATATGTTTTTGTAACTAACAAATTATTACAAACACACACTCGCGATCTTAGCAAATTATCAAAAAGTACCGCAACTCTGACCGCAGCCTATTTATGTTAATTTTGAAGTAATACGTTACTTCGACTTGTAAAATGCATTTATTTAAACTACCTGCCTCTTTTGCATTTTGCACTTTTGCAAAGGGTAATTTTAAATTCTAAACTATCCGTTCCATTTCGCGGACTGCCTTACATTTTGGAACAAGGATTTTTTCTTTTAATCATTTTATTTCATGAATAAAAAAAAATCCTTAGTTCGCCACATGAGAACTAATTTTACACACTCATACTAACCTTCCACTATGCCTGTCATACCTCAATCATTCAGCCCTGGCCGCAGTAACATTCATATTATTATTACTGTGGCGTCCTAATTTACTGTGGGAATAAGATGATGTAATAATCAAACTATTCGTACTAGTCTCAAGTATAAAAATTAAAGTAAATGAGTAATGTAATTATTAAAATGTTTTATTTATTTATGTTAGGGCAGATATTAGAGACCCCTTCAACTCATCAAAAGGATTATAAGCCTCAGTTACGACAGAACTGGGACAGATATTAGAGACCCTTTTGATTATTGAAAGGATTATCAGCCTTACACACTACAGAACTGGGGCAGATATTAGAGACCCTTTCATTTCATTAGAAGGATTATCAGCCTCAGTCACGACAGGACTGGGGCCGATATTAGAGACCCTTCTAATAATTAAAAGGATTATCCGCCACAGTTGACCAAACAAAAGGTGGTCCATTTTGATTAACATCCACGAATATCATCGCAGAAATCAATCCCCGATTCTAAAATATCCTCAGTAGGTAAAACTTGCGAGAGTTTCACTATCTGCTTACGCAGTTCCTGCACCCTATCAGTAGGTACACTTCCTCTAATAATAACTTCGTACGTTAGTTCTGGTTTTTGAAGACTTAAATAATTAATAGGTAACGACATTTTGTGAGCACAGTTACTTTCATAGAGAGTTTACAAAAACTAATCCGTCCTGTTACAAAAAAATGAATATAACATATTCTTTAAATAAAACAAAGAAATTAAAAAAAATAGGAAAAATAAAAATCACTTAAAAATAACACACAAATATTAAAACAAGTTACATAAATTTATTGTGTATTCTTTCAAAATAAAATTATCAACACCAAAAAAAAATTTTTTTTTTTAAATAAAAAAGTTATAAAAAAATATTAAAAAAAATAAAAATATTCACAGGAAAAAAAAACAATAAAAATAAATAAATAATATATTTACAAGATCCCGGTTTGCCTCGGATTCGAACCGGGGTGCACGACAATATAGCGTTGTCGGCTATCTACATGGGCTAGGAGTCCGCCCTGACGTTAGTCGCCTTATACGACACCCTGTCTCGTGATTGGGTTGGTGCTATTCGATCAAAAAAAACAAAGAAAACGTCTTACAAAAAATGACACAATACACACAAAACAAAATGGTATAACCTGGATGTTGACGAATTTATGCTAAAAATGTAGCTATAAAAACCACGTTGGGCGCCAA
The DNA here is from genome assembly GCA_947458855.1 of Monopis laevigella. Lineage (NCBI taxonomy): Eukaryota > Metazoa > Arthropoda > Insecta > Lepidoptera > Tineidae > Monopis > Monopis laevigella. The sequence continues at coordinate 21,336,459 of OX381585.1, forward strand.
TTTATGTGACGAAGTCCTACCTACAGGTCATAAATTGGCTGTGAGATAGAAACAACGTACATAGAATAAAAAAATAAAATTATATTAAAATAAACCTAGCTATTAACAAAATATTAGAAGAAGAGCGAGAGAGTATAATAAGAGAGAAGGTTCTATCAACATCCAGTTTATGTCATGGGAAGAATCCTACTGCCCTGATTATGCGACGATCGGGGAGGGCAGCATCCAACGTCCTTCAGTGGCAGGCCAGGCTCCGGGCAGCGGTCGGTTATGGCCGGCTATGGCAGGCCGTGATCTGCTGAGCAGACGGCGTCCAGGCTCCGGAAGAAGAATCCAGGTTATGACCAGCTGGGATGTCTGAAGACGGTAGCAGACAGGGCTTCAGGAAAAAAAGTTCCAGGCCAGGTTCTGCCGTAGTTGTTTGTCTCCCTCGACTTGATTCTCCACCTCGGACTTGATTCTCCACCTCGGACTTTATTCTCCACCTCGGACTTGATTCTCCACCTCGGACTTGATTCCAAATTAATGTTGGAACTCCGAACTTTGTGCGTCACTATTATATGTTAAGTAACGTAATTATGTATTAAAAGTAACGTTCCGTTACAATATAGACATGACATTTTTAGTGTTCGTTGTTGCTGATTGTTTCAGGACAACTGCAAAATGGCGAGGGGTGATGTCCAAGCCTTATGGGTTGGAATGCGGGGTTAGTCAGGGAGGACTAAGGTCACCCACCTTCTTCAACATATATGTCAACGGACTGATTGGTGAGCTGAGTCACATGACGGAGTTTGCGTAAACAACATTAGCTATGCACATGACATGGTATTGCTCAGCGCATCAGTGTGCGACCCCAGAAGGCTCATGGATGTATGCGAACAGTATGTAAAACGCCTAGGACTTCTGTTTAATGTAAGAGTGAAGTAATGGTATTTGAGGTGGGAGATAAATATCCATCTGGTGTGCCCATTATTAATCGGTTCTACCCTGCAGAGGGTGTACACATATATTAGGCACCCATGTGCCGTGCCATGGTAACCGCTCACCTCATTTTATGTTTCTGATAAAATAGGTACCCATTTCCGCACTAGGTAGTAGTAGCCCTGAATTTAACCAAGTCCGATATGTAAAATAAGACACGCAGAAATCTGAATTTATTTCGAGTTCTGTGTATGCGTCGCAGAAAAATCTTCACATTTTGTCAAGTAATGATTTTAAATAGTGTTCCAAGAAAAACAAATAGGTAGTCCAATGACTAGCAGATTCTGTGTAGGTAGGTGTTTCTTCGTAGATTGTCAACAGAATTGCATTTACGTTTGCAAATCCGTGATTCCTGGTGGAGAAGAGGTTTTTGCCTGGCGGAAGGCGCGAGGTCGTCCTCGGCGTTTCCGCCTGGGCCAGACAAATTAACCGTGAAGTGGCGTTGAGGAGCGTAACATCATGGTTGTTATGTGAATCGTCTATAGATATCTATTACGTGTATTATATTTCATTAGAATAGGTAGTTAGCTTGGTTGTTATCAACAGAATAGTATTATACATGGTGACTTTGAAAGGTAGTACTTTGGGCTAATATGAGGTTCTACTGGTCAAATCTAACATCTTTTCCCATGGAACCAGGGGGGTAACCACCGACTCCGATACCGTTAGTTCTCGTTCGAGTTGAGATTAAAAATGACGTCATTCCATACAAATGATATTTCCAAAGTTCAAAATATATTTTTATTTATTTTGTAATTAATTAGGTACTCGAACTAGTTATGCAGTGGTCAATTCAAACAATGGTGTTTCACATTTCGTAGTACCAAAAACACCGTTCTCGATCTCAACTCGAACGAGATCTCACGGTATCGGAGTCGGTGGTTACCCTGCTGGTGTCGCAAATGAAAAAAAAATGCATTTAACTACTCATATCAACTAGTAGGTAATATCAAAATGACCAATTTGTATGAGGCAGCCCATTTTTTTTTCATTTTCGACTTGTGGTTTGATGGGAAAAGTTATTAGATTTGATCAGCAGAGCGTCATATTAGCCCAAAGTACAATCTTAGAAATTCAGCATGTATAATATTAGCTGACTCTCGCAGCCTCGTCTGCGTAACTTTAACCGTATACTTACGCAGCGCCCGCAACGGTAGCTCTTAAAAGGAATATTTGTTTTCCGCTTTTGCAATATTTTTCATTGATGCTCCGCTCCTATTGTAACGTAATATTGGTTGTAACGTAATATATACGTGTTATGACCAATCTTACGTTTAGTCTACAGCCAAACAAGGCGCATCTGGAGATTGAGCAAGATCCTATTTTTTCTAAAGAATATCGCTGGAAATACAGAGGCTCTACCATGGCTTTGCGCATTGTAGCAACGTAACGTATACGTATACAAATACGTTACGTTGCTACAATGCGCAAACCCATGGTAGAGCCTCTAAGTATTTTGGGCACATATATAGCTTCGGAGGAAATTAAAGAAATTAATAAATAATTAATTCAAAAATTTATTTCCTATGTTAACGAATTATAGTATATTAACATTTTATTAAAAAAAAATAAGTATAGATAGTTAGTAGTAAGTAGGTTTAAAAGCATTAACACGTCAAGAACTCGTTAAACAACCAATACTAAACTAAAAAGAAATTATTAATTTGTTAAACTAAACAAAACTGCTATGCATTGACATAGAATCTAGTGAAACTAAATTAAAGTGACATCTAGGGGAAAATTAAAGGACTAAAATATAGTTCTTCTACCGAAATTAGATGGCGCTGTTACTAATATACTAAATTAAAGTGACATCTAGGGAAAAATTAAAGGACTAAAATAAAGTTCTTCTACCGATAATTAGATGGCGATGTTACTAATATATAGTACTGCTACTAGTTACTAGATGGCATTTCAAGTTTAAAAAAAAATATTTGGGAGGAATCAGCGGAGGTATTTTTAAGGCCAAGAACATGGGGAAAGGACTTTCATGAATAACTATAATGTATATTTATTTGTAAAAGGTCTAATTAAATATATAAATTAAAATCTAAGTAGGTACTATAGCATACAACTTCATACGGTGCTTGTGTATGACGTACCTAACTAATACTACCTACCCATGCATCTCACTATGGGCCAAATCATTTGTATTTCTTTCAGTTTTAGTTTGTGGGTTCACCAGTTTTTAGGACGGTACAGATTTCTTGCTAGGTTACGGTGTCTATTTTTAGGGTACGGTTAAGAAACGGGCAGTTATTTTACGATACAGCAGCGAGGATAAGTACCTAAACTCGTCTTTCTCGCAGCCTATTTGCTAACTGCATACCTATTTAACATAGTGGCACCGAACAAAGATTCCATTCATCGACTTTGTAGGTCTGTCTGCATACCATCAGAGATAATAATAATAATAATATGAAGGACATTTAAATCATTACGCACATATTGGGTCACAAACTAAGCTCTAGACTTGAACTATGTGTACCAGAAACCACGATATTTGGTAGTTAATACATATTATATTTTATAAACACCTAGACCATGACAACTTGTATAAAAAAAGTAGTATTTTCTTTTGTGCCATGGGTGAGAATCTAACCCACAACGCCAAAGGCGCAACCACTACCTACTCTATGGAGGCGGTTAATAGAAGGATAGATAGATAAATACATACTGGAAGTTTTTTGTCACGGTGATAACTTTTTTATATTGTGTTATATGGTGAAAATATTTTTTCCTTTTAGTGTCGCCTATACAAAAACATAAAGATAAATAACATAAAGTACAAAAAAGATCTACAAATCACGTTAACTTTCATACTAAGCTCCACGAATTAAAGCCTAACTGTCTAATTGTGTTTTACTTGTTAGATACAAAGACTTCTTATGTATTTGTAGGAGTAATTTTAAGCATATATACGTTTGTTCATATAATAATTTATTTTTCGGACTTTTTTTTTAACAAAAAAATACTTACTTACCTTTTTTATTTTAAAAAGGATTCTAATAGTGATACTGGAGGCATCAAAAAATATTATTATTGTTAAAAACACACCCAGTTTATACAAAATCACATGCCGTAACCCATTAAAAAAATAGTTTAAAATCCCTGAAAAGTGATTCCCCGATTTCCAGTAGGTAGGTATATCTTATTATTTGCACGTAGAAGGTATCACGTTAGGTCAACGCGAATTTCGTGACACGAATAATAACGTAAGTGTGACGACGTCCAGCCTTATGACGCCGACCTCTTGCAGTAGTTAAAGGTCCTATATATTTTGGTGTTTCGTTATATAGAAGGTTACCTACAAATGGTGGAAAGCAGACTTACAAAGTCCATGAATGGGGTCGATCAATACATTGATCGCTCGCACTACGTCGGCTAAATGATGTGATTACGAAATGGGCGGCGACAGAAACGAATTTGCATTTTTTTATATTCTGCCAATTCCGCCCGTTTTGTAACCGCACCCTGAAAGAAGACTTACAAGAAATCGATGCAGTAGTCCCCTGAAAAGTGGTTAACCCACAGACTAAAACCGAAACATGAGTAGGTCAGACAGTTTTTCCATTTGTATGGGTTATGAGAGAGTCCTAACTGCAAAATCCTGCCACTGATGGCGTTTTGTCGTTTGACCCATGTTTGGTCTTAAATTTAATTATGTGTTCACAGATAAATGTTTCACCTTTATTACTTTATTATAACATGAAAACTTTATTATAATATGAAAACTTTATTATAACATGAAAACTTTATTAAAACATGAAAACTTTATTAGAACATGAAAACTTTATTATAACATGATAACTTTATTATAACATGAAAACTTTATTATAACATGACAAATTAGTGTGGATAACAAAATATAACTTAATAATATCTTAAAATCTACCAAACCTTTGTCAAAAAACTATTCTTATGAGCAGCTTTTATTTCGAGAAACTTTTTTTAATTTTTTTATTCTTTTTTTGGCGTTAAGGGCTTTGGTCCATTTATAAATTGACCATGCCAGCCCTATTTAGAGAAACATAATTATATAAATTAAACAACAAAAAATAAAAAGAACAACTGAAGGGACTCTTTTATAGACGCTTAAATCGCAAAGAAAATCGTTAAATAGAATCAGTAAGAAAAAAAAAACAAATATTGAAAAAAATCCAAAAAAAATATAGAGCGATTGTAACTTAGCAGTTTGTTCTCCATTTACCAACTATATATTTTTGATAGAGAGTACTTCTTATTATCTTTCTATACTTCAGTAAAACAGTACCACCGCTGGGTACCCTGAAACCGTCTAGGCGATCAACGGCGCCGTAAGGCACCCGTGATAGTACCTACTTTTTTTATCTAATTAATTTTTGACACACCTACCAAACTTTTACACTTTCCTTAATTTATTACGCTAGACGTTTAATTTAACAACTATTTTGTCCGATTAGTGCAGTGAATGAATGAATGAATCGTTATTCACGGAATAAGGTACATACTGGAAAAAAAGTTGCAGTGAGTTAAACTAATGGAAAAAAGTCTTAGTAGTTTAAAGGTGGAAATAGTGGCATTGTTAAAAACAAATGTGTCTACTTAGTGAAGGTACACAATTTTATCTTTTCAGAAATATATAGACATTTTATCTTTCTCTCAAATATGCTTTACTTTTATCGTTTCATATTTATTTACAATCCCCAATTTTCCAACAAAAAAAAAAATCGTAAACTTCAGAGATAAGAAATGTTTCGGACATTGGTCATTTATTAAGCTTATCATCTATACTTATACTTATATAATATAATAAAGAGGAAAGATTTGTATTTTTGTATTTTTGTATTTTTGTATGTTTGTAATGAATAAACTCAAAAACTACTGGACCGATTGCAATAATTTTTTCACCATTAGAAAGCTGCATTATTCAGAAGTAACATAGGCTATATAATATCACGCTAGGTCCTATAGGTGTGGAGCAGTAACCAAAAATGTTTTAAAAACGGGGGAAAAGTATCGTTTCTGAGGCCTTCCGTGGCGTGCGCTGAGCATATAGTTAAAGTTATACAAACCTGTGCGAAGCCGGGACGGGCCGCTAGTAACTCATAAAGCAAACGATATAAAATATAGTTTTAAGTTATGATAAGGAAAGCTATGATAAGAATAGGATAGCTTTGCATACCCCACATGAACTATTTCGCTTTTTTTTTCTTTCTTCTCCGACCTTTTTTAATAATGTTTTTCGGAACATTAATATTAAGTTTAAACAAATATGCAAATATCACAAAAATGCTTACCTATTATACTAATATGCTTTAGTTGGAGGAAGGTCTCTATAACTTCGTTAGGCCGACCGACCGGTCTCGTTACCATACAAATGCAAAAACCTTCAAGTGACCTAGTCATGTTTCGGTTTTAGTCTTTGGGTTCACCTGTTTACAGAAGATTGCTGCATCGATTTATTGTCGAGGTGGTAGTCTCCTTTCAGGGTGCGGTTACGAAATGGGTGGTTGAATTGACAATATAAGGCAGTGAGTATATTAAAATATTCCTACTCGTAATGCAATTCGTCTTTGTCGCCGCCCATTTCGTAATGGCATAATTTAGCCGGCATAGTGAGCAGTCAATGTTATTTAAGAACAATTATTGATTGACCCCATTTATGGACTTTGTAGGTCGGCTCACCACCAGGTAGATACAAAGTCACATTCCGTGCCCAATAAAAAAAACCTACAAACCTGTCTATACTAACACATATTATAAAAAGAAAATATTTTGATTACCTATTTTTTTGTTCCACATAAACAAAAAAAAAACTGCAGAATCAAATTTAAAAAAAATCACCTATAGAAAGCTACATTATCAGCGAAAAACATAGGCTACATTCAACGATCTGGCTATTTTTAAAAACCGTGGAGCACAACTTGTAAAAAATAACAACAAATAATAATATACAAATCAAATTATATATACCTCCTCTTTTTAAATTCGGTAAAAAATATCTAGTGTGCTTAGGTTCTAGAGCTTAATTCATATCAAAATAATGTCTAATATATTCCTAACAAAGTTACATAAGTTATGTCGGAATAAGTGACATAATACAATAACCATGAACATTTCGTTAGCATTTAAGGTCCTGAAATTCGTTAACGACATTGAACACTGTACAAAAAGTAATTTTTAATACAGTTGCTCAAAAAGGGACGTATGGGGTTCGGGATGTGGCTATTACATACTCGAGCTTTTTTTTTACCTTTTCCGAACTCGTGTGTTCTCTTTCCCAACTGTCAAAATAATGTCTATTAAAAAGAAAAAAACCACGAAAAAAAATTCATAGATTTTTTTATGTGCAAATATTTCTAAAAAGAAGCTACTAATTTGTTTCAATATAAGATTTAATGATTTGATTCAATTAGTTAGGTTAGGTTTCATTTCATCTCATTAAATTTCATTTTCATTTCATATCAATAAAAAAAATCTACTGAAGACTTGGCTGTATGGGCATAACCCTTAGACACTTGTCGGAACTCTTTGCAATGACAGGCTTTCCGCACTCGTAATGAAATATACTATTAACGCTATCTATACAATACTTGAATAAAATATTATAACTTGTATACAGGTGAATTTTAAAGGTTGTACTTTGGGCTCAAATGAGAAATTGATCAATTTATCACATGGAACCATGTGTATTTTCGAAGCCAGAGAGAAACTCTTCAGAAGCTAAGAACGCAAATTAGTTTTTTCACAATTGGTTCTAACTAGGGCTTGCATTCAAATATTCGAATATTTTTTTGGAACGAATCTTCGATTATAAATTTTCGAATATTCGGCCAATTTCCTAAACCTTAGAAACGTCCCCGTTTTGAGTCAGATTTCACTGTTCGTTTAAGAAATTATAGTTTTCAATCGTTCGTGCCTGTCTAATAAAATAATATGAAACGGATTAAAACATGATATTGTGATATAATGTTCTTAGCTATCGATGGATTTAGGAGCAGGGGAGTAAACTGCAGTGTTCCCGGACTTGAGACCGCGAAGCAGCGTTAAAGGCGTTTCCGAATTCAACTCTACCTCCACTGTGTTCACTACTCTCTCTACCCCTACTTAATACTAAATGATCCTGCCAGCGCCATGTCGGAAACACGTTCCATAAAACTTTTGATGGCCGTTCTTGGACGGCCAAGATCCTTCAATAGATGATGCAAAGACCTTGCTGGAATTCCTTTTGCACAGTCTACGGAAGCAGTCAAATTTTAATATCGGCGCGGCCTAACGAAGTTATAGAGACCACACCAAACCTAATTTTAAACATGGCCAGAAAAAACAAAAACTTAAATGGGTCGAGCTTGTAACATTTATAGGTTTGATAGGTCTTTGCCACAATTCCTAAAATAATGAGCGGATGCTGCGGGTTATAGATAGGAAACAATATGTAGGTACGGTAGGCAGCAATGTACACTACCCATTGACTGTATAAATTCAACCTTAATTCAATGGCGAAGAGTGGGTATTATAGTAACAATGTAATGTCACTTTAGGATCTACTCTAAATACGTTGTTATGGTGAACAAAACTACTGTTACTGTACTAAGTTGATTCGGTTATTCCTTTTTTTATTTTATTTATTTATGTAAATTTTCCTGTAAAATTTTGTTAGTAAAAGTTTCATGCCTAACTATCTGTTGAATAAGGTTTCAGGTTTTCAGCACAGTACAGATCTGAACGTAACCCGAACCTTGGGCGTGAAAGAATCAAATATCTTAGAATGGCCTTTAATTTTTAAGAAATCATATTGATTCTTTTCATATTGGTGTAATCACAGGGTGTAAATATTTTTAGACCGCGACTGTGATTCTGAGGCTCTATCATGGGTTTGCGCATTGTAGCAACGTAACGTGTCCGTGAGTAACAACTAATAGGATCGCTTTATTTAATCCTGAGGCTCTACCATGGGTTTTTACTTCGTATTTATGTAACATTAAAACGTGAGGAATTATAAATAGGATTGCTTTATTTAATGCTGGTACCAAAAAACAAAGAGATCCTATTGGTGGTTCCTCACGTATAAACGTTACGTAAATACGAAGCAAAAACCCATGGTAGAGACTCTGTTACCAAAAATAAAGCGGCCATGTAGAGCATCTGATCCCAATTTTTTTTTTATTACAAAATTTTCAGAAATTAATGGTAATTTTCCCGATATTTTATGTGTTTATTTTAATACAGTAATTTAAACAAATATTTACCAATATAAATACAGAAACTTGATACAGACTTTGTCAGAAATCTAGATCTCCGATTATGAGAATACCTTGATTATGATTATGAAATGGCCAGCTCTTTGCGGTGTTTGGATAGTCTCAATAACCCATCTGTAAACATTTTTATAAGTTGGTATAGTGAAACTGAGGCTCTACCATGGGTTTGCGCATTGTAGAAATAATTATTCAATCCTGTTACCAAAAATAAAGCGATTGTTGCTCACGGATACGTAAATGAATACTTTACGTATCTACAATGCGCAAACTCATGGTAGAGCCTCTGGGACCGATATTTTCACGTGTTCCTCGAGGCCCGAGTAGCACTGTGGTGTTGTCATACATTTTTTTCTTTTTCTTTTTGTTCTTTTGGCAATTTACACATATTGCTCTGGTCACAAACTAAGCTCTAGACTTGTACTATGTGTACCGAAAACAATGATATAATACATATTATATTTTATAAACACCCAGACCATGACAAACTGTACAGAAAAACGTACTATTTTTTTTGCCATGGGTGGGAATCGAACCCACGACCCCCGGATACAAAGCCAAAGGTGCAACCACTAGTCTACGGAGGCTAGTCGAAATAATGTATATATATCATGAAACTAATATAAAAAGAAGGTACCCATAATGGTATTTTATTTTATTTCAATTGACATTTTATGTCACCTTTTTAGCAACTGCAGTGACTTGTAGATTTTTTTTCTTTTCTTTTTAAAACGCATGTACACGTAGTTGCAGCCACCAACCAATCAAATCAAATCATTTATATGCTTACTAAAGTATTCTATTTATATACGTGGTGGCCGAGTTGGTTAGACCTTGGACTTAAAAACACTTAGGTCCCTGGTTCGAATCCCGGTGTGTACCAATGAGTTTTTAATCAAAAAATTTATGTACATTTGTTTGACAACACCACTATAGTGCCTCGGAGAGCACGTTAAGCTGTCGGTCCCGGTTTCACTATACCAACTTGTGAAACTGTTTATAGATGGGTTATTGAATCTATTCAAAACATCGCGACAAGCTAGCCACTTGTTCGGTGTAGACTCATACCATCGGCTACGACGAGGTGGGATTAAAAACCCCTCCGCTGGGTACCCTGGGGCCGTCTAGGCGGTCTCGGGCGCCGTAAGGCACCCGTGATGATATATATATATATATATAAAGTATTCTAAATACATATTTAGAGACCTTTGTCATGTATTAAAAAAATGTTTTTTTTTGCCATTGCCAAATATAAGGCTAGATTATTAATAACAATAATTTACTTAGGGGGTGTTTTTTCAATCTCCAGATAAAGCTATTCGACAGTCCCCGTAATAACTTTATAAAGCAGTGTGAAGTTGGCGGCCAAAGTTAGCGGCCAATTATAACCCGACCAATTTAAGAAGTCAGATTAAAACCATCCTTACATTAATTATTATGTACATTTTGACATATAATTTTGTACCTAAATCATATGTCTAGTTAGTAACTAGGTTGGCATGTCCTTAGGAAAGGATTAAGGGGTGGGTTTGAAGTAAAACTCTACTTATCTATATAATTATTAATTTTGTCTGTATCGATAGCCTAGAAAAAAAGTATCAAGTACAGACTAGATTAATTTTATACCTAAAGCATATACCTAGTTAGTAAATAGGGTGACATGCCCTTAAGAAGGGGTTAATGAGGTAGTTTTTAAGTAAAACTCTATTTATCCATATAATTATTAATTTTGTCTGTATCGATGGCCTAGAAAAATAGTATCAAGTACAGACTAGGTTTATTTTGTACCTAAAGCATATACCTAGTTAGTAAATAGGGTGACATGCCCTTAGGAAGGGGTTAAGGGGTAGTTTTTAAGTAAAACTCTATTTATCCATATAATTATTAATTTTGTCTGTATCGATAGCCTAGAAAAAAGTATCAAGTACAGACTAGGTTTATTTTGTACCTAGAGCATATACCTAGTTAGTAAATAGGGTGACATGCCCTTAGGAAGGGGTTAAGGGGGTAGTTGTTAAGAAAAACTCTACTTATCCATATAATTAATAATTTTGTCTGTATCGGTAGCCTAGAAAAAAAGTATCAAGTACAGACTAGGTTTATTTTGTACCTAGAGCTTATACCTAGTTAGTAAATAGGGTGACATGCCCTTAGGAAGGGGTTAAGGGGGTAGTTTTTAAGTAAAACTCTACTTATCCATATAATTATTAATTTTGTCTGTATCGATGGCCTAGAAAAATGGTATCAAGTACAGACTAGGTTTATTTTGTACCTAAAGCATATACGTAGTTAGTAAATAGTGTGACATGCCCTAAGGAAGGGGTTAAGGGGGTAGTTTTTAAGTAAAACTCTACTTATCCATATAATTATTAATTTTGTCTGTATCGATGGCCTACAAAAATAGTATCAAGTACAGACTAGGTTTATTTTGTACCTAAAGCATATACCTAGTTAGAAAATAGGGTGACATGCCCTTAGGAAGGGGTTAAGGGAGTAGTTTTTAAGAAAAACTCTACTTATCCATATAATTATTAATTTTGTCTGTATCGATGGCCTAGAAAAATAGTATCAAGTACAGACTAGGTTTATTTTGTACCTAAAGCATATACCTAGTTAGTAAATAGTGTGACATGCCCGTAGGAAGGGGTTAAGGGGGTAGTTTTTAAGTAAAATTCTACTTATCCATATAATTATTAATTTTGTCTGTATCGATGGCCTAGAAAAATAGTATCCAGTACAGACTAGGTTTATTTTGTACCTAAAGCATATACCTAGTTAGTAAATAGGGTGACATGCCTTAGGAAGGGGTTAAGGGGGTAGTTTTTAAGTAAAACTCTATTTATCCATATAATTCTTAATTTCGTCTGTATCGATAGCCTAGAAAAAAAAGTATCAAGTACAGACTAGGTTTATTTTGTACCTAGAGCATATACCTAGTTAGTAAATAGGGTGACATGCCCTTAGGAAGGGGTTAAGGGGGTAGTTGTTAAGAAAAACTCTACTTATCCATATAATTATTAATTTTGTCTGTATCGGTAGCCTAGAAAAAAAAGTATCAGACTAGGTTTATTTTGTACCTAGAGCTTATACCTAGTTAGTAAAAAGGGTGACATGCCCTTAGGAAGGGGTTAAGGGGGTAGTTTTTAAGTAAAACTCTACTAATCCATATAATTATTAATTTTGTAGAGTTTTACTTATAAACTACCCCCTTAACCCCTTCCTGAGGGCATGTCACCCTATTTACTAACTAGGTATATGCTCTAGGTACAAAATAAACCTAGTCTGTACTTGATACTTTTTTCTAGGCTATCGATACAGACAAAATTAATAATTATATGGATAAATAGAGTTTTACTTAAAAACTACCCCCTTAACCCCTTCCTAAGGGCATGTCACCCTATTTACTAACTAGGTATATGCTTTAGGTACAAAATAAACCTAGTCTGTACTTGATACTATTTTTCTAGGCCATCGATACAGACAAAATTAATAATTATATGGATAAGTAGAGTTTTACTTAAAAACTACCCCCTTAACCCCTTCCTAAGGGCATGTTACCCTATTTACTAACTAGGTATATGCTCTAGGTACAAAATAAACCTAGTCTGTACTTGATACTATTTTTCTAGGCCATCGATATAGACAAAATGAATAATTATATGGATAAGTAGAGTTTTACTTAAAAACTACCCCCTTAACCCCTTCCTAAGGGCATCTCACCCTATTTACTAACTAGGTATATGCTCTAGGTACAAAAAAAACCTAGTCTGTACTTGATACTTTTTTTCTAGGCTATCGATACAGACAAAATTAATAATTATATGGATAAGTAGAGTTTTTTTTTAAAACTACCCCCTTAACCCCTTCCTAAGGGCGTGTCACCCTATTTACTAACTAGGTATATGCTCTAGGTACAAAATAAACCTAGTCTGTACTTGATACTATTTTTCTAGGCCATCGACACAGACAAAATTAATAATTATATGGATAAGTAGAGTTTTACTTAAAAACTATCCCCTTAACCCCTTCCTAAGGGCATGTCACCCTATTTACTAACTAGGTATATGCTTTAGGTACAAAATAAACCTAGTCTGTACTTGATACTTTTTTTCTAGGCTATCGATACTGATAAAATTAATAATTATATGGATAAGTAGAGTTTTACTTAAAAACTACCCCCTTAACCCCTTCCTAAGGGCATGTCACCCTATTTACTAACTAGGTATATGCTTTAGGTACAAAATAAACCTAGTCTGTACTTGATACTATTTTTCTAGGCTATCGATACAGACAAAATTAATAATTATTTGGATGAGTAGAGTTTTTGGTAAAAACTACCCCCTTAACCCCTTCCTAAGGGCTTGTCACCCTATTTAATAACTAGGTATATGCTCTAGGTATAAAATAAACCTAGTCTGTACTAAATACTTTTTTTCTAGGCTATCGATACAGACAAAATTAATAATTATATGGATAAGTAGAGTTTTACTTAAAAACTACCCCCTTAACCCCTTCCTAAGGGCATGTCACCCTATTTACTAACTAGGTATATGCTTTAGGTACAAAATAAACCTAGTCTGTACTTGATACTATTTTTCTAGGCCATCGATTTAGACAAAATTAATAATTATATAGATAAGTAGAGTTTTACTTAAAAACTACCCCCTTAACCGCTTTCTAAGGGCATCTCACCCTATATACTAACTAGTTATATGCTTTAGGTACAAAATAAACCTAATCTGTACTTGATACAATTTTTGTAGGCCATCGATACAGACAAAATTAATAATTATATGGATAAGTAGAGTTTTACTTAAAAACTATCCCCTTAACCCTTTCCTAAGGGCATGTCACCCTATTTACTAACTAGGTATCTGCTTTAGGTACAAAATAAACCTAGTCTGTACCTGATACTTTTTTTCTAGGCTATCGATACTGATAAAATTAATAATTATATGGATAAATAGAATTTTACTTAAAAACTACCCCCTTAACCCCTTCCTAAGGGAATGTCACCCTATTTACTAACTAGGTATATGCTTTAGGTACAAAATAAACCTAGTCTGTACTTGATACTATTTTTCTAGGCCATCGATATAGACAAAATGAATAATTATATGGATAAGTAGAGTTTTACTTAAAAACTACCCCCTTAACCCCTTCCTAAGGGCATCTCACCCTATTTACTAACTAGGTATATGCTTTAGGTACAAAATAAACCTAATCTGTACTTGATACTATTTTTCTAGGCCATCGATACAGACAAAATTAATAATTATATGGATAAGTAGAGTTTTACTTAAAAACTACCCCCTTAACCCCTTCCTAAGGGCATGTCACCCTATTTACTAACTAGGTATCTGCTTTAGGTACAAAATAAACCTAGTCTGTACTTGATACTATTTTTCTAGGCTATCGATACAGACAAAATTAATAATTATTTGGATAAGTAGAGTTTTACTTAAAAACTACCCCCTTAACCCCTTCCTAAGGGCATGTCACCCTATTTACTAACTAGGTATATGCTTTAGGTACAAAATAAACCTAGTCCGTACTTGATACTTTTTTTTTAGGCTATCGATACAGACAAAATTAATAATTATATGGATAAGTAGAGTTTTTCTTAAAAACTACCCCTTAACCCCTTCCTAAGGGCATGTGACCCTATTTACTAACTAGGTATATGCTCTAGGTACAAAATAAACCTAGTCTGTACTTGATACTTTTTTTCTAGGCTATCGATATAGACAAAATTAATAATTATATGGATAAGTAGAGGTTTACTTAAAAATCACCCCCTTAACCCCTTCCTAAGGGCATGTCACCCTATTTACTAACTAGGTATATGCTCTAGATATTAAATTAATCTAGTTTGTACTTGATACTTTTTTTCTAGGCCATCGATACACACAAAATTATTCATTATATGGATAAGTAGAGTTTTACTTCAAACCCACCCCCTTAATCCTTTCCTAAGGACATGCCACCCTAGTTACTAAGTAGACATATGATTTAGGTACAAAATTATATGTCAAAATGTACATAATAGTTAATCTAAGGATGGTTTTATTCTGACTTCTTAAATTGGTCGGGTTATAATTGGCCGCTAACTTTGGCCGCCAACTTCACACTGCTACTTTATAAATATAAATATATCCATTATTTTGTTTTATATGTACTTTATTATAAGTAGAAAGCAAACTTAAATTTAAAATTATTATAATTTAGTAATTATTAATTACCTATATTATATATACAGGGTGAATTTGAAAGGATGTACTTTGGGCTAATATGAGGTTCTGCTGATCAAATCGAACAACTTTTCCCATGAAACCATGTGTCGCAAATAAAAAAAAATTTTGGCTTCTCCATACAAATTCGTCATTTTAACATTACTAGTTTGTATGGAGAAGGCAATTCTACTGGGTCAAATCGAACAATTTTTACCATAGAACCAAGTGTTGCAAATGAAAAAAAAAGCTACCTTCTCTACAAACTAGTAATGTACTGTATAAATACTTCAATTACACACAGTAATCTTTATCAGGTTGGTGCTAGGTATTGCTAATATATATTTTATGCTATCGGTAAGTATTTAAGGCTTATTGTTATATATTTTTTTAAAATATTAGTATAGGTATTTATATCAATTTGGTTAATTATTGTTTTAGGTAGGTACCTACCTAATGGTTGCCTCCAAAGTTATAGAAATAAAGATAATAAGGTTTATTGCGCACGAGTAGCGCTGACGTCGGCTTATGATAAGTCCGACCACATTTTAGCCCTCATTATACTCGTATGCTTAGTTATAACATTTTATCTGGAGCAATTTTAATGATTTCCTCGTAATGTGACCACGCACATTAAAACAAATATCCGATACGATACCTACAACTTTTTTTTTTAATAAGTGATAAAATTAATTAGATGCTTTTTTTTTGTTTGGATTAATTTTTAGGGTATCGTGCTCTGATAATAGGAAAAAAACGGCATTTTGTTATTTCTTATAAAGTTTTTTTTTTCTAAAATAAGTGTAACATTTTATCAGTTTAATGGTTTCCTTTAAACACGCTTAATACTACGATGCGATTTTTTCGATGAATATATTTAAATTTGTAAGGTCCCGTGGCGAGTATAGGCCTCCTCCAATTTCTTCCACTGCTCTCGATCTTTTGCCAGTTTTTTTCCAATATTTTGACCTTACCGAATCAAATGTACCGTACAAAGTGTTTTTTTTGTGTGATACGAGTATATATTTTAAAGTGTCTACATTTAAAAAAACGATACTTTCATACATAAATGTTACATTATCTATTTATGCTCGGAGGCTAATATAATTAAAATTTTCAAGTTAAAAAAAATTAAGACTTTTATTGGAATAGTTCTCCCCTTCCCCCTCCCCTAAGTTGAAATTATCATAAATCCTTTTATAGCGGATGCTTACGTTAAAAAAAAAGTTCAAAATGTCCGCTTTTTAGAGCAGTTTTGTCTGTGAGTTAGTACTCAGTAAGGATAAACACTTTAATAAGTATGTATGTAAAGATTGCTGACAATTTAGTTTGAAATATTAATAAATAAATAAGAATTTAAAAAATCCTGAAAATAAAGTAGCAAGTTTGGTTACCCGCTGAAAATTTGATCAAACAATATCGACGTTTGGTAACCGCATCCTTAAGCCTGCATTAGTGGCGCTCATTAATAATCATCAAACTGCTGCAGTCCACTTTTAAACATAGTCCACTCCCAATGCGTCCATCGACCCTGGTCATCGTCATCGCTGGTACCTTTTTCTCCAGGGTGTCTCCGGGGCGATCCATTTGCGAACAGTGTATGCACCCTAATAGATACTTTCCATCTATCTACTTGTACCTATATATTATATTAGCTGACCTACGCAACTTCAACTGCACTCGCATCGGAAGCTTATAAAAGGAACAAATTTTCCCTGTTTTCCTAACACTTTTCATTGATGCTCCGCTCCTATTGGTCGTAGGATGATGTTATATAGCCTTCTTAGATAAATGTGGGCTATCCAACACTAAAATATTTTTCAAAATCAGTTCAGTAGATCCAGAGATTACCCCCTACAGCCTTACAAACTCACAAAGTTTACCTCTTTTGTATATATATAGTATATAGTATATTTGAGGCATATAATAGTCTATTGGGTTAGTCGCCTTGGTGGCACTTTTGCAGGGCAGTCGACGGTTGATAGATAGGCCAATGGAACCAGCTAACCACCTAGTCTTATAGTAGTTGGTTATGTAGTTCATTTAGCTGGCTGGGTGTCCTGCTACGTGAGCCAATGTTACCACTCTTTGTTAGCTCCAGCGGTTATGTGTTCTTCGACAAAGGAGATCAGCCGACAGCTACTTCAGATTTTACTCTTAGGGTTCTTTCGGCGACTGATTCTGCAAGGGGTTATTTAAAAAAAAAATCAAAATCCCATCATATTTCCATTAATATTGAATTAACCATTTTTTCTTAAAGATTAGCTGGTAAAAACAAAAACGCTATGGTTTAACAATAAGTAATGTACTAGTCTCCATTTTTTAAATTTACCTATGAGCTTTGTGAGCTAAAAAAGGCTTATAAGCCATAAAACAGTCTTCTTACCAAGAGATATGCATGCAATATGCTGAAGTTTTTTTAAAAATGTACATTATATTTAACCCATATTTCTATGTCAAAGATGTAACAAAAAGAGATAATACATCAAAATTCAAACTTTAATACTAGATAAAGGCGATGAATCATGAAATTACATTGAAATTAATTGTTGTTTAATACGATTATATAATATTTCATCTACGAACAGTCATTTTAGTGCATCAAATTATGGGTTTCAGAGGAAAATCTTTGGGTAGTGTAGGCCTGCTTAACACCAGGTAGATTCAAAGTCACATGCCGTGCTCCATAAAAAAATATAAAAATAATAATGGTGGAAAATTATTATTATTTTATTATATATAAAGTCTGCGTTTGACATTAATTTTGCCTGATGGAAAGCACCATCTCGACAAGAAATCGATGCGGTACTCTCCCGAAAACCACAGACTAAAACAGAAATATTGATAGGTCACTTGACGGTTTTTGCATTTGTATGGGCGGTTACAAGCATCTAGAAATCTCAATTAGACTAAACTTGCTTGAATACTATTCTTAGATTTTAAATGATAGGTCAAAAACTTAACCTATTAAAGATGAAATGTTAAACTATTAAACAAGGGTTAAAAAAATGTAATGAATAAGACAAAATTAATTAACGTTAAATGGAGAAGATATTGCTTTATCAATCATCATCATCATCATCATGCCAGCCTTTCTTTGCGCGTCCACTGCTGGACATAGGCCTCCCCCAAGGATCGCCACAACGACCGGTTCTGCGCTGCCTGTATCCATCGGCTTCCCGCAACCTTTTTCAGGTCGTCGGTCCATCTTGTGGGGGGCCTGCCTCTGCTGCGTCCTCCAGCACGCGGCTTTATTAATATAAGCAATAAATCCTCCGACTAAAATTATTCACTATTTATTTGTTCAGACATTAATGCTTGTATCAGTTTTCAGGCAGATTATAATTCAGCTTAAATTAAAATTTCCGTTTAGTGTTTAATCATCTTTTTTTAAACTTTATCAGTAAATACCTACCGAATCCTAATTGCGTAAATTCCAGTGGAACTTGGCTTATTTTTTATTATTTTGATATCGATAGGTTTATTACAGATTGTAATTAATTAACCAACATTACGGTACATTATTTAAATGTTAGGAATTACCGACTTTTATATAATGTTTGGAGAATTTGACTTCATAATATAATAGGTATTATATATTAAGCCACTCATGGGCGTAGCCAGGATTTAATATCGGGGGGGGTTTAAGCCTCGACGGCTTTGACCTACACACACATAACCTACGCCGCCCCGTAACAGCTAGCAAATAGATAAATTTGTATCGGGGAGATACAAATTTATTTATCTATTTCCGAACATTTAGGGGTTTAAACCCCTAACCCCTAAAAAATTCGCCCCCTTTTTTCCCCTTTCCCAGTCTCTAAATTAATAATATTAAGAACAGACTACACAAGACATAAGAAAGAGTCTATATACATTTCGTGTATGTAGCACCATCCATTGTGGAGATATTAAATATTCTAAAACAATATTCCCCCCCCCCCCCTTTACCCACTTGGGCTTCGAATATAGAAAAAAATCTTTAGATTGGCTGATTGACTGACATGACTATATCAGTCAATTATTCAGCCAGTCTAAAAGAGTTTTTTACTAAATTAAAATTAAAAAAATAGAGAGGTAAAATTGAATATAAAAGCCCAATGTTATTTTTATAATTTATTTTATGAATAGTAAGAAAATCTATACATTACAAACCTAATAAAAAAATATTTTTTATCATTTGTAAATGTTTGCAACATCAAGAAAACATAAGAGGAAAATTTAAAAATCTTTGACAGGAAAGAGTAAAAAACACTCAATAAAGTTTTTTTATGAATAATAATAATAATAATGGGGAAAGAGTCTCTTTGTTTGAAATATTTTTGATTGTTGACATACGAAGTAGTGTTTCGAAAGCAATGTTAGTAAAAATAAACTCTCGTCTCGTTACATACAGGTGCAAAAACCCTCAAGTGACCTAGTCATTTTTCGTTTTTAGTCTGTGGGTTCGCAGGTTTTCAGGAGACAATTGCATCGATTTCTTGTCGCTTTTTTTCCTTTCAGGGCGCGGTTACGAAACGGGCGTATGACGATAAAGTAGCAAGGATATTAAAATAGACTCGTAATGCAAATTCGACTTTGTCGCCGCCCATTTTGTATTCGCATCATTTAGCCGGCATAGTGGGCATTTACCGACCCCATTTATAGACTTTGTAGGCTCACCATCGGGTAGATACAAAGTTACATGTCGTGCTCAAATAAAAAAAAAAATTCGTTGCCGTTATGTTCTATTCTCACTTTTTATTTTGAGTTTTTACGTCAAAGTCAAAGAGTACCGCTTATACCATACAGGTGAATTTGAAAGGATGTACTTTGGGCTAATAAGAGGTTCAGCTGATCAAATTAACAATTTGTGCTTGCTCAAAAAAAATGTTGGCTTCCCCATACAAGTTGGTGATTTTAATATTACTAGTTTGTTTGGAGACGGCATTTTTTTTTTAATTTGCGACACATGGTTCCATGGGAATAATTGTTCGATTTGATCAGCAGAACCTCATATTAGTCCAAAGTACATTCTTTCAAAGTCAGCCCTGTATAACTCAAAAAAAATATAAAACTCTTTTCACGGTAATTGAAGGATCTTTTCTCGGTAATTGAAGGATCTTTTCCCGGTAATTAGAAGGATCTTTTCCCGATAATTAGAAGGATCTTTTCCCGGTAATTACAAGAATCTTTTTACCGGGATATAAAATTTGGTTCAGCAGTTTTGGAGCCGAATTGGTTAGTAGTACTTCAAAACCACCACAGTTTTAGGTCCCCATTTCAAAACTTGGTAATATACCAGAGTATGTGTTAATAATAATTAATAAAACAAAAAAAAACTAGGTCAAAACCAAATTCAGGTTTCAAGAATGCTCGCACAAATAATGTCATATTTGTTGTAAAGTCAAAGTCAAAATCATTTATTTCATGTAAATCTTTACAGATATTTATGAATAGTCAAAAAAAAAAAAGTTTAACAATGAGGTCTTAGAGTGCGTTTGGTTAGGCAGCTATTCATTAACAAAAGAACGACAAATATTAATTGAACTTAAACACGATGGAATGGAAATCTTAATATGAAAATTACTACCGAACCGAACACACCCTACACAACCAACTGTGTAAGACTAGGTGGTTAGCTGATTCCATTGACCTGTCAATCATTATCTGCCATACAAGAGAGCCACCAAGGCGTCCCACTTCACCGATCATATCCATGCCTTAAATATTTATTGTAAATAAAAGGTAAGTAACCAATCACATATAAGTAAAGGTATAAGGATCGGTATTTTTAAGGGCATAAACACTAACTGTAAAGTCGATTCCCTCAGAGACACCCCGGAGAAAAAGAAACCAGCAAGTAAAAAACTCTAGTGCTTCACACAAAATTAAAGAGGGGCACAGCCATTTATTGACTTATGCTATATAGCATATATATAATATTATATATAGTAGCATACTCAAAATGCACCCCACTGATCAGCATGCGTAGAACACCCTATGGCAGATTATTTGTTCCTGTACCAATGTACATAACTACACAGTATACTATTAGTATAAATTAAGTAGGTAATCATCAATGATTACCTTATCCAAAGACAAAATTTACATAATGTAATGAAAATAAATTATGTAATATAAAATTATCACAATATCGGACATTATATACCTACTAAACTAGGGTAGATTCTACATAAGCAATTTGTTTACTAGTTGCGAGACCTCAATTGCATATCAGGACGGTTCCAGATGACTTTATCGATAAGTCTTTTACACTATAGTAAGCCTTATTGATTAATATGTGTTTTATACAATTCTTAAACTTTATTTCACTCAGATCTATAATGCTTTTAGGTAATTTATTAAATAACATTATACTGTTAATGACGAAACATTTATTAGTTTGGTATAAAAAATATTTTGTAGGGTGGCGTCATATAAAAATCCTAATGCTTAGCAAAATTCCCACCATTATAGTAAGCTTATATAATATACTATATTAGTTATTACTATCAATATCAAATCGCATTAGTTATTCTTCCTTGTGCTTATGTCAAGGTTATTTAATCATCGAGAATTAGCATAAAAAAAAAAAAAACTAAAAGCATTGTAATTTTGGCGTGCAGGCAAATCTAAGAATATCTAGGTATCCAAAAATTCATTTTGGAACTACCAAATTCCAAAAAAAAATGCTTAGGTACAGTCGGCCAAGATAGTGTCCTAACAAATTTAATATATCAAACTTCCCGTGTCATGAAAATATCGCTAAGGATGAGTGAAGTGTAAACTTCAATACTATAAACATACATATCATCACGGGTGCCTTACGGCGCCCGAGACCGCCTAGACGGCCCCAGGGTAACAGCGAAGGGGTTTTTGATCCCACTTCGTCGTAGCCGATGGTATGAGTCTACACCGAACAAGTGGCTAGCTCGTCGCGATGTTTTGAATAGACTCAATACCCATCTATAAACAGTTTCACAAGTTGGTATAGTGAAACCGCGACCGACGCTTAACGTGCTCTCCGAGGCACTATAGTGGTGTTGTCAAACAAATGTACCTACCTCTACAGGTATTTCCAAAAAATTCTGGTATTTTGAGTTTTATCATTTTGAACTCGAATTAATTCTTTTTTTTCCTCTGCTTAATATATTGCATGATTTTTTTTCACATAAGCTCTATAATGTACTAGAAATATCGGTACTAATACATATTTACATATAATAATAATGTGTAGGTCAATTTACACATATTGCTCAGGTTATAAACTGAGCTCTAGGCTTGTACTATGTGTACAGAAACAACGATATTATACATATTATATTTTTTAAACACCCAGACCATGACAAATTGTACAAAAAAACCTACTATTTTTTTTGCCATGCGTGGAAAACGAACCCACGACCTCTGGTTACCAAATTTTTTTACCGTCATTTAAAACTTTTTCAGTTTTATCATGATATATTGTATTAACCATGACAATATTTTAGAAAAATAAATACATTACATATTATGGTACAATAATCATTTATGCAGGAAAAAATATTATAAAAAGTAAAAAGAAAAATTAAAAGTGAAATGAACCTATTAAATATGTTACTAAAAAGGAAGTAGAAAGTAGGAAGTAAAATAGAGGTGTTAAAATAGTAGGTCCCTATTATAAGCGGCATGACATGTGCCCATGACACTGGCGGCGTTTCCGCGCTGAATAGCCGCTGACCCTCTGTACAAAAAAATGGTGACCCAGCTTGTCGCTATATTTATTATAGAGAAGGCGTGAAATTTTTGTGCGGGATGTTTAGCATCACTTACACATTAGCGGGATGGTCTTCACGCTCCAAAAGTTTCAACTGCAAAAGCTGAAAATTTATAATGAGGAGTGCCTGATGAGGCCCTTCGATGCTCATGCTGATTTAACTGAAAAGTATTACCCCGTGCTTGACAGTAAGTCGGTAACGCTACCATACTTTCATATAAAACTTCCCCCCGACCCTCAATAAGAGAAAGAGCACGTATGAGATTATACCTACAATTTAGGCAGAAAAACGACTTTCAGGCTATAACTGTTTTCTACCCCTAAACTTTAATGTATTTGAAAAAAAATTATCTCATGTTATTAAAGAGAAAATTAACGATGACTGTTCGTTTTCCTTTTTTTTTAATTTTCGGTCTGAATATTTTATAGGAATTATTTTAATGTGAAGGATTTTTTTGCGATTTTTATCGAATTTCAGGGGTTGATATTATTTTTCCTACACCAAACTTTAAAAAAAGGAAAACGTACGAGCCTAGATACAGGTCTTATTTATAACGCCTCCAAAACTCATAAAAATCTATGAATGTTTAGTGGGGGGTAACAGTTAGGACCAAAAGGTCGTGAATGTATGGGAAATGTATGATCAGACTCTGCTCTTAAGATATTTATATTTATTTACCAGTATTCATAAAAACTCATTGAGTCCTTGAAGAACACTTTAGTTATGGAAAGTTTTATCTCTTTTTGTTAGCAACAAAAATGATTACGCGTACAAGAGAGAAAGCCTTCTTTAACTAAAGTGTTCTTCAAGGCCTCAATAAGTTTTTATGAATGAGGCCAATTATGTTTTGTCGTTTCAGCCTTTGCATCTGCCGAACCAATTTTGCTAGATGATAATTGTAAATTCATGGCTTGGAGCAATAGTGTCCACACTTGTTGCATCCCAAATCAGGACTCTACCGCGCGGCCCGTCTGGTTTTTTAATTATTATATTTATAACTTCAAAAGTGTAATAAATAATGAATGTATTTGATATGGCTGACAGATCTTATACACTGTTAAACAATAAACAAATTACTAAAAAAAATACTATTAAATTTAAAAGGAAAAAGTTTTTAGTGATATTCTATTTTTAATTTACATACAAAAATATATTACCAAAATGATTTTCCTTACAAATTTGTTATTTATTAATAAAAGTAAATTCTATACCTAATAATAAAACTCGATTTACCGTATATTTATAAAAAAAAATCTAACATAAATAACTTAATAAATGACTACTTCTCTACCTAACACATTTGTTAGCAATTTCCTTATATTTTTTAACTTTTGAGTTTCCTTCTACTGACGACTGCAATCACAAGGAAATTGACGATCCAAAATATTGACTACGTATAGGGAAGTTACAGGTTCCAGCATAGTTAGTCTCTTACGCGGTCTGATGTCATTAAAGAATCTGTGGTCTGTCTATGTCATTTAGGTGGAAAAATTGTTAAAATTCATCAAGGAAAACATCAAATTCTATAAACCATTGCAAATTTTAAGTAAAACGGATCAGTAGTTCTTTATATATTCAAAGTACTGCATTAGCATATTAAAATAAAAAATATATTTAAGGTGTAAATGTGCGATTGGTTAGGCCGTCATTCTTCCCAAACATACATAATAATAAAAATAAACCAAACCGAACACACACCACATAAAACCTACGAGTGATTGTAGAACCTACTATTCCACCTAGTCTTACACTAGTTGGTTAACTAGTGTAGTCTTACACTAGTTGGTTAACTCACTAGTTGGTTAACTAGTGTAAGACTAGGTGGAATAGTAGGTTCTACAATCACTTATTTAAACAGTTTAACTTAAAGGGGTAACCACCTAGTCTTACACTGGTTGGTTATATGGTGAGTGTTCGGTTCGATGGTAAAGAAATGGTTTTATAAAAACCCCACCGCTGGGTACCCTGACCGTAAGGCACCCATTATATATATTATATCTCCTAATGGGCTTATTTATAAAATCTTATTGAGTCTTTTATGAACACTTTGGTAACAAATTGTTTTATTTGAATAAAACCTATTTTGACTAAAGTATTCCTTAAGGACTCAATATGTTTTTATGAATAATGCCATTAGTGGATTTGTAAAGAGTTCTTCGAAGGACTCAATAAGTGTTTTATAATTACCGATGTAAGTAGGTACCTATAACAACAGATAAAAAATAATTGAATCAATACTAGCTCAACCTATTATAAAATAATCTAAGTTGTAATAAAATTACGGGTTATTGATTTCCTTCTTATTGCTGTTTTAATTGTATATTTGTATTTATGTAGGTAAAGGAAATATATACATACATTACTATAGAATGATCACACATACCGCGTAACGTATGTATAACAAACTAATACACATAGGGTAGCTGCAATGATTACATGTATTATACTCGTAAGATAATTTACTCCCGTGACTGGTTTATTATATCTTAAAGTAATACTTATTAATATATAATTATTTTTTGCTTCATTCATCTGTCTGTATCATACATTTCTTACTCTAATATAATATAACATAAGTTTTTATAAAATACCTGGTGGCCGAGCATATACGTGGTGGCCGATTTGGTTAGACCTTGGACTTAGAAACACTTAGGTTCCTGGTTCGAATCCCGGTGTGTACCAATGATGTTACATTTAAAAAAAATATATATTTGTATGGCAACACCACTATAGTACCTCGGAGAGCACGTTAAGCTGTCGGTCCCGGTTTCACTATACCAACTTGTGAAACTGTTTATAGATGGGGTATTGAGTCTATTCAAAACATCGCGACGAGCTAGCCACTTGTTCGGTGTAGACTTATGCCATCGGCTACGACGAGGGGGGATTAAAACTCCGCTGAGTACCCTGGGGCCGTCTAGGCTGTCTCGGGCGCCCGTGATGATATATATGTAGGTATGTATAAGTTTTTTAAACTATACTCGGTAGAAACAAGTATATTATTTGTATGCCTTCGTAGACTAGTGGTTGCGCCTTTGGCGTTGTATCCGGAGGTCGTGGGTTCGATTCCCACCCATGGCAAAAAAAAATAGTACGTTTTTTTCTGTACAGTTTGTCATGGTATGGGTGTTTATAAAAATATAATATGCATTATATCGTTGCTTCTGGTACACATAGTACAAGCCTAGAGCTTAGTTTGTGACCAGAACAATATGTGTAATTTGTTCTACATATTATTATTATTATTATTATTAATATTATTATTGTGGAACTCTACAATCTATACCATAAGCATATAAAAAAATGTATGACATGTATACGCCTCCGTAGACTTGGGTTTGTGCTTCTGGAGTTGTATCCGGAGCTCGTGGGTTCGATTCCAACCTAAACATTAGTAGGTTTTTCTGTTTATTAATTACGTTGTTTCTGGTAGACATAGTAAATGCCTAGCTTTGTTTGTGACCAGGGCAATATGTGTGTAATGAATGTTCTACATAATATAATATTATTATTATTATATTATGTGTACCAGAAAAAAAAAACTTACTAATCCAATGATAAGCATCCAGACCAGTAGTATAAACTAAAAAAATAATAATAGTTTGTTAGTTATAATAATAATAATATATAGAGCAATTTACACATATTGCTCTGTTCAGAAACTAAGCTCTAGGCTTGTACTATGTGTACCAGAAGCAACGATATAATACACGTTATATTTTATTAAAAGCAAAAAAGAGCATGGTCTACTGGCACAAGTGTTCTATATACCTAAAAGTAGATCCCAATGTAACTTTGTAATTAGTTTTAAGCATTCTTGTTACCTAATAAATAAATATTTCATTTGATAAACACCCAGACCATGACAAACTGTACAGAAAAAGCGTACTATTTTTATTTTTTTGCCATGAGTGGGAATCGAACCCATGACCTCCGGATACAACGGCAAAGGCGTCACTACTTGACTACTCTACGAAAGCTGTCAAAAAGTTTATATTATAATTTTGTTTATTTAGTTTATTTTTAAGTAAATTCTGTTCCTTTCATCTATAATAAAATTTGTTATTTAAATGCCGCTTTATAGCATAAGTAAATAGAGTAAAAACTTATGCGATAGGTATTTTACATAATAGAGTATTTCCCCAATATATTAACCCATACTTCATAACAACAAAGTGTAAAAAAGTGTCTTCTGTACAAATTTAAAGCATTATTTTATAAATTATATCGTACACGGTTTAAATTATTTTATAATTAAAACTAATACCTATAACTAGTTATGCCATAAATATTGTAACAAAGAAAAAAAAAGTTTTTATTGCAAATAACATTTATTACGTGTTAGTATACAATTTAAATATAAAAAGCTTATTCGAAGTGGTTTCCATTGGCTGCAATACAGTCCTTTAAACGTTGAGGCCAGTTATCAATAGAAGCACGCACTCTTTCAATGGAAAATTCTTCACTGCCAATCGTATGGATTTAGGGACTCCAAATTATCATGGCGTTTAGAGCAAGCCTTACTTTCTAAAACTGACCATAAATCATAATCCAGCGTATTAAGATCTGGACTAGCCGGCCAGTCTTCAGGTCTGATGAAGTCCGAAACGTTCGCTTCCAACTAAGTCGGCGTGGACCGAACTTTATGACCCGGCGCGGCGGCGCCGAGTCTTGCCGGAAGGACCATACTTGGTTATTGAACATGGTGTTGTTAGGGGGCTTAACTACCTTCTCAAGAATGGTATCTTGATACAATTGTGCCGATGTTTTGATACCTTTTTCACAAAAATATTGCTCAGTCACTCCTTCATAGCTAACACCCCACCAAACAATCACTGCAGTCGGATAATGCCCACGTTTGCACTCTGTCGACTAATTGGGAAGCTTCCTTAGACCTTTGAGCATAAATACGGTCATTTTGTTTGTTAAAATGTTGCTCACTTGTAAAAAAAATCTCATACGTAAACAACATTTTTCTGTGACCTCCCTTTGCGTACCGCTTCAGTAGTTGTTTCGATTTTACCACCCTATTCTTTTTTAAATTATCAGTTAAGAAATCAGCAGCCACATTCTGTTTCTTATAACGTGATCTTTAAATTGTCAAAATAACGAATTTCGTTATTAGCTCGCTCTCCTCCAATCAGCGAAGTTTAAAAAACTACTTTGATTGGAGGTATTAGATAAAATATTAGATAAAAAATATTATATTAATGTATATAATATTTTTTTTATAACTAGTCAGTGGTACAAACAAAAGACGTTAAAAAAAAGACAGAGTTGTTACAAGCGTTGATCCCTTTGCCTCTTCTTCGTACGAGAACGGACTGAATTTAATGCGATAATATAGAAAATTCATTACTCTTTATTACTCTAATCTTTGGGTCATTGCTCTATGGCTGTTAAAAACTATTATTATTTATCATTATCTTTAATTTAGGTAATATGCTCAAAAAAGGCACGAGAATCTAGATCGAATCGTCGTGGCCGAGTTGGTTGTACTTAAAAACACTTAGGTCCCTAGTTCAAACCCCGGTGAATACCAATGAGTTTTTAATTAAAAAAAAATATGTACATTTGTTTGACAACACCACTATAGTGCCTCGGAGAGCACGTTAAGCTGTCGGTCCCGGTTTCACTATACCAACTTGTGAAACTGTTTATTAAGTCTATTCAACACATCGCGACGAGCAGGCCACTTGTTCGGTGTAGACTTTTTCCATGTTAACATAATAATATGTCGCAAATAAAAAATATATTTAGCTTCATCATACAAACTAGGAAAGTTAAAATAAACCGTTTTGTCAACGAGCCATGGAGCGCAGTATACGTTACATAAGGCGTTAAACGTATAGATAAGATACGAAACAGCATACTGCGCTCCAGGACGCGAATAGCCGACGACACTCAGAAAGCCGCCATGCTCAAATGGGACTGGGCCGGCCACGTGTGTCGAATGCCAGGCGAAATGTGGGCGAGGATTACCACAGAGTGGGTGCCACAGGCCCGAAAAAGACAACGCGGTAGGCCCAGGAGGAGATGGAGAGACGAGCTAGACGCCTTTTCAAAGGATTGGCCCAGGACAGGTAAAGACAGAAAGAGATGGAAGGAGGGAAGGGAGACCTTTGCCCAGCAGTGGTACACAATAGGTTAATAAAAAAATATATATGGAGAAGCCAATTTTTTCCATTTGCGACCCATGCTTCTACGGGTAAGGTTGTTAAATTTGATCAGTAGAGCCTCATATTAGCCCAAAGTACAACCTTCCAAAGACACCCTGTATATTTATTTATTACAGATATACGTTTTCTTCATCTTCTCAGTTATGTTTCTCTATAGGTACTACTACTTACTACTTTATGCAGCTAGAGGGCAAAAAGATTTATCATATAGATCGAGTTATTTGCTATAAGGAAGTAGAGACAAATATTTGATGTTAAAAGGTAATATGTCGCTTATACCTAACCTCATACATTTTGTGTTAACCCATCAACTTAATTCGAATCCAGTTTTATAACCGCTTTAACCTGTTTCGTTTCGTCTTGATTTTGCCTTAAACCAGATATATCTGGTTTTTATTACATATCATATAGTACGTACCTATAAGTATAAGTTATTGTATCATGTTATTATGACATTTTTGGGGTTCGAAATTTAAATTTTAACCTTGTGTATAAATTGTAAGAAATTTAACAAGAAATATTGATTATGGGAAGGTAATTTGTAAACTGAATCATCGGCTAAAAGTGTTAAATACAAGGCGTAAATATAATTTTTAAGTACTATTTATGCTTTGAATTTGAAAGGATGTATTAAGAATTGGTCATTTTAACATTACTAGTTTTTATGGAGTAGTTATTTTTATTCTCATATTAGCCCAAAGTACATTCTTTCAAAGTCATAATGTATATATTATCTTATCTTATTAAACACTAAGACTAAAAAATTAAATTAACCTAAATAATAATAAATATATATATTTAATTATAAATTACCTTAAAGAAGAGATAATTCATCTATCCCAGGCATTTCTATGCCTAGAACAGACGCGGCATTACATCTCTGTATTGCCAGACTGATGTTATGTGATAAAAATGATTTTGCACGCAAATCTTCCGTGGTTTGGATCAATTGTCGAACAATTTGACCCACCAACTGACTTGTACCCTTGCTCCATGGTCTCAGCGACTCTATAGCAAAAGCCGATAATATATCTGTATATTCTCGGTCTTTGCTGCAGCGGAGCCGGCAACCTGAGAGGTATTTTATGCAGGTAGCTGGGGGCAAGAGTATCTGTACATGTTGCATCCCATAATAAGCACTTACCTTGGCTCTATGGTATCAACGACATACCGTCAGGCCTCTTTCCATCATCACGAGAGACATCTGACGGTTCCAGGGTGCTGTTAATATTAATGGTACCCAAGGCACGTTTTATAATCTTATCTTATTAGTTTTTGGGGCTGACATCAGTCAAAAGACTTCGACCCTGTGGAATCTTTTGTGTGTGTCCCATTCCTTTTCACCTCACACATTATTTCCCATCCACAAATATGTTACTGAAATATTTGAGGACATCATCTAGTTTGAGGAGCCGTAGCTTTCCGGTTCCGGATACGCCTGTCCCAGGTATTTGATTTTCTGCATGACCCTTGCGTCGCACTGGCACAGTAGGTACTGCATAAATTCGGGCTCATTAAAGCAATATCTGCATCTGGGAACGTTTCTAACTCCCATAGTATGGAGATGTATATTTGTGGTGTAATGTTATAAGAAGATTCCACCAGTAGCCTTATTTGTTTCTGTTAAATTTCGAGATCTTATCCAGGCTTATTGCCTTTGTATCAATGAAAGTCTTGTAGTGTGTTTGGCCTTGCTAAGTTAACCACCAAGTTGTATGTTTGTCATTGACAAACCCCTTTAATGCATTATTTATTATTTTGCTAGGTATGCCTATAAATGGTTCAGGTCCCATAAAATGAGTTTCTGATCTCTTTCTAGCCAGTTGGTCCGCTCTTTCATTACCTTCAATTCTTGTATGTCCCGGAACCCAGGCTAGTCTCACTCTGTTGTCCCCACCGATTCTATTTAAAAGTTGAACACAGTTAAAGGCCTGACCAGATTTCATCTCATATGAACTCAGCATTTTAAGTGCCGCTTGGCTATCGCTGAGAATATTGATGGTTTCTTTACGCGAACTTCTATCTAGGATCTCTTTTGCACACACAATTATTACATACAGCTGCGCTTTGAAAACTTTAGGGTAAAGGACCATGCTAACATGAATATCGTAACCTTTATTATGTATTCCTGCACCCGTTCCTGACTGATGGTTTCTTCACGCGAACTTCTATCTAGGATCTCCTTTGCACATACAATTATTACATACAGCTGCGCTTAGAAAACTATAGGGTAAAGGACCATGCTAACATGAATATCGTAACCCTTATTATGTATTCCTGCACCCGTTCCTGACCTCATCTTTGATTAATCAGTAAACCAGTTTTGACATTTACTGTTAAGTTTAGAGCTATCTTCCCATTCCTCCCGAAATGGGAAGTATATATTGTAGTTCTATTTAAAAATTTGAACAGTAGAAATGTTGCCAGCACACATTTCTAAAATCCTGTCGATTAGGATATAGGACAATTTAACCATATTGCCCCGATCACAAACTAAGCTCTAGGCTTTGTACTTTGTGTATCAGACACCAACATATAGCAACTTATTTTTATTGATTCTTATGTGAACAATTTGGGACATATTTGGATTACACATATTACCTACTATTTTCTAGATGATAGAGTGATTTCCTAGCCTTTATCTTTATTGATACGTGTATATTTTTCAGATTTAGTTTAACTTCCATTGCTGCCGTAGGTGTTGTCCTAAAGGTATAGACATACATGCCAATCTTTGTAATTTTGCTAGCTCCTTTTTTACAGGTATCAAGCTTAGTTAGCGGCCACCATACAATACTTCCATATTCAGTATTGGTGTCACTATAGTATTGTACATCAACCTCATCACTGTAGGCTTTAGTCCTCATGTGTTGCCATATTTCGATCGACACATAGCAAACATTCTTATTGCTCTTTTAATTGGCATATCAACATATACTTTCCATGTAAGGATTTTATCCAGAATGACTCCGAGATATTTTACCTCTGTTGACCACAGTAGTTATCATCCGAAAAGTGTTAAAGATGTAAATCCCGTAAGATCTTTCTTTTCTTTGTAAACAGCAATGCTGATGTTTTGCTCGGGTTTATTGATAGATGTTGTAAATTACACTATTGTTCAATAGTACTTGTGTGCTACACTAATTGTTGTAACCACAAATTTGTCATTTGCTAGTATGACTAGGTCAACTGCGTATCCTATTGTTTTATATGGTCCAAGATTTAGCTTAGTTAGAATTGAGTCTACAATAAGGCTCCACAGTAAAGGAGAAATCTCCACTCTGTGGGCATCCTTTGGTTGTATTTATCCTCATATCCTCTCCGAGTAGTAGCTTTGATACAACAATTCTGCCCTTAGCATATTTTGTATCCATCTACAAATGGTTGGTTCTATGCCGTATCTTTGGGAGGCACTATCGATTCCAAGTTTGTGCGATCAAATACCCCTTCTAAGTCTATGAATATGCCTACACATACTTTTTTATTCTCCAATGCCATTTCAGCTTTTTTAACGATATGATGAAGTGCTGTTTCAGTTGACTTTCCCTGCTGATATTGAAGTCTGTGAAGAGGTGTCCTTTTTAGTGTGCCCTCATTAATGTGTCTATCTAATATTTTATATATATATATATATAAAGTAAGAAAAATGATAGACCTATTGGACTGAATGTTTTTTCATAGTTATATTTACCTGGTTTCGGTATGAATACAATCTTAAGTAACTTCCATTTCTTTGGCGTATATCCGAATGCAATAGATACTTTATATAGTCTGCTAATAGATACCTATATATCATCAGCACCCGGAGATTTATAAGGTTGGAACTTACTCAGAATACATTTAATTTTATGTTTGTCTAATATTTTTTTCGCAGTTTCCCAGTCTTATTTAGTGGTAACTTTTTTTAAATCACTGGTAACTTATATGTACTGCCTGATTACTGACACTGTTTAAGTTTTCTACCTTATTGTCAGTTATAATTGATCCTGAAAAGTGTGTTTTGAACATTATTTCTAATATACTTTTTCCAGTCTCCGTTAACTTACCATTTCGACCTTTACCATCATAAGTGGATTGGCTTTTGTAGCAGCCATTGCCTTCGTTATTCTTCCGAAGGCGGGTACCGATTCATTCGACACGCAATGTGTTTTCCATGCCTTCCTCTTTGCTTTCTGCAGTGCTTTATTTATTATACTCTGTTAATGAGCGTGCATACTCACTAATCGTCATTTCTTGCTTTAGCGATATTGAAAGCCTTGCGGGTTACCTTGCGTAGTTTAGCTAGATCTGGGTTCCACAATGGTACCTTTGTAGTCATTTTTTTTGTTCCTGAATATTATTATTCCATGCCTTGTTGATTGCTCTCTCTATCTAATTATATAACTTATTGTATTAGATTAAAAGCAATGTTTTTAAAAGTCTATGATATAGGTATTTAAAAAAATGGTGAGATGGGTTCTAATTAGGTTATAATCTATTATTTTTAGAATTCGTGTATCGAGGCCTCACTATACACTACTGGATTGATTTCTATGCGATTTTTTTGGTTGAATAGCTAATATCTCTCTGTGTAAAATAGGGTATATTATATTTCGATATACATACAGAGAGTTCAGATATATAGAATGTTTGTGTTTTAAGAGTCTCTTAGGAAAAGTTTTAAAATACACCCGATAGAAAGAAATGTTTTATTAAACAAGGTTGGGCCGGGCCTATTTTAATGACATAAAACTGCATTAAAAAAATAAAAAATAAAAAAATATATGTTTGACATTTTATGTCATCTTTTTGGCAACTAAAAATTTTAAGTAAATCACACCAGTAGTTCTCGATACAGAAGAGGCACCTAGGCCCTAATCCTAATGAAAAGTGACACTCATGAATGTTGCCGATATAAATGTCAAAAGTGCGAAAATCATTTTTTTTTACGGAACCCATAGAAACAAAATTTTTAATCAAAGTTTAATAAACGTGTACTAGCCAGATACCCACCACAACATCGTGTGTATTAAAAAAAAAAAAACAATAATTTACTATAATTTTAAGGTAAGGTGGTAAGGTAAACATGTTTACTATGAATGCCATGACTTGCTTCCTATTGTATCTCTGTTATGATAAAAGATGCACGCGATCCATAATCCATAATATATTTATATTATTATATTATTATTATTATATTTAAAACACCGATTTTAGGCATAATTCTGGGGTTTATTTAGTACCTCTCAAAACTATATCTCAAACTATAGTTGCGAAATATCTAACTGGGGTCAGTTCCAAAATAGATAAATCCTTCCCGGGTGATCTCTCGGGAAAAAAAAAGACATGAATATAATATGTAGGAAAAAAATATATTTTGGAACGACATTTTAAAGTAGACGTCTTTAAAATGTCGTTCCAAAATATAGGAAAATTGTGCTAGATATTATACGCCTTGGGTCATCATGACTTTAAGGCTAAACACTAAAATTAACTCTCAGTAATTGTATTTGAGTTAAAAATGCGTCAATAATATCAAATGTAATAAAATTCGTACATTCGACGCAATTTTTAACTTTAATAGTTCTTAACTTCTTAACTTCAATATTTTTAGTGCAACTCAGCCTAAGTCCTCTACTATACATTTTATTAGGTAGGTATATGAAAGGTATAAATAATAATAATAAATACATTGATTGACAAGTGACACCTGACAACAAACAACATAGTGTTTACAAATATTTTTTCAAATCCCTTATTTTATTGTTAATCATATTCAAATTTGATCAAGTTTGGTGCATACAAATAGTTTTAATCATATGTGTTTTTGTGATTTTTTTACGAAAAATAACAGAAACATCACTAATGATTTGTTCAAAAACATCACTAACTAAAACTTTAAACTTTTCAGGCTTTTTCAGTCTTAAAACATATAAATAAAAAAAGGATAACCACTACCCAATGCATACCAATTAACAGTATGAAGATCTAAACATTTTTTTTTGTAGTATTAAAAGACAGAGGACCGTAAATTTCATTTTTAATTAAATGAAAAAAAAAATCTGAATTGTGAAAATTTCGTTCTTTATACTATATTGATTATACCTATAGAAGATCCTATATAAAATCTGAAATAGATAAAGGTTATTTACTTGCACGATCTTTAGAGTATTAAAAGGTTAATCTGCATAATAAAAACAAAAAGGAAACTTCAAAAATCAAAGGAACTTATCAAAAACTTTACACTACCTCTCAGTATGATATAAACCTGGGCCGAACTTTACTTTTTGAAACTGGTTACTTATTTTTTTGTTCTTTGGTGCCTTTTGGAAAGAGGTTTTAACATATTTTTTACGTTTTGGTTTAGGTTACATTTATTTTTGTCGGACTTTTTTTTAGCTTTTATCACAAGATTTCAATTTTATTCAATTCAATATTATTTTGACAAATTATTTAATTTGATTATATTATAGGCTTTTTTGTTGCTTGTTTAAAATGTTTAGGAAGTTTTTTTTAATATGACGGTCTTATATTTTATTATGTTCTAATTTGTGCAAAATTCACGTAGGTCATATTCACAAGAGCAACATTCCACTCTCTTGTCCACCCTCAGTTTCAAGCCGACACCAGATCCGATCATTTAATGCTAGTCTAAATTTTAGCCAGTCATATTTAGAAAAAAATAATCTAAATATACGTGGTGGCCGAGTTGGTTAGACCTTGGACTTAAAAACACTTAGGTCCCTGGTTCGAATCCCGGTGTGTACCAATGAGTTTTTAATTAAAAAATGTATGTACATTTGTTTGACAACACCACTATAGTGCCTCGGAGAGCACGTTAAGCTGTCGGTCCCGGTTTCACTATACCAACTTGTGAAACTGTTTATAGATGGGTTATTGAGTTTATTCAAAACATCGCGAGCTAGCCACTCGTTCGATGTAGACTCATACCATCGGCTACGACGAGGTGGGATTAAAACCCCTCCACTGGGTTCCCTGGGGCCGTATTGGCGCTCTCGGGCGCCGTAAGGCACCCGTGATGATATGTATGTATGTAATCTAAATAAACAATGTTTTCCTGTTGTTAAAAGAATCCCCCGAGCGGCCAGAAATACTGTTGCTTCTAAATTGTCTGTAATAACTTTGAAATGCAATAATTATAACGAACTTTCCAATTGGAAAGTTCTCTTACTTTTTTCTTTTAAATACCTGCATGTTTCCAATAAAGACTCTAAAATAAACTATTCATCGGCAACATTAAAACATACATATATATTACAAAGACAACTGTCGAAATATTTCTAATTGAAAATATTCAAGCCAAAACCTAAATCAATCTATAAAAAAGCAGAAGATAAGGTATTTGATGGTGATGTTAACTTACTGCCTTAGCCCCGAACAACGACGACACTTTTAAAGAATTAAAAAATAAACATCCTGCACCGTTTTCTTCATAAGATATGTTTTCTCCTTTATTAGATTCACAAGTTTGTTTAAAAATCACAGTAATCATGTAAGCAATGCATAAATTCATTTTACCCTGGAACAGCTTCTGGTTTTGACGGATTAGAACCCCAACATATCAAAGACTTTACTAATGACAATAATTATACCACAGACACACATTATTTGGAATCATTTTGTGAACTTTGTCAGTTTATTATTTCAGGTTCAGTTCACATAGATATAGTTCTTTTATTTTTTGACGCATCATTAATAGCCCTAAAGAAGAAAAGTGGTGGCAAAAGTCCCAAAGCAATTGGCACACTTTAAAAAATATATGCAACCCAATTTCTCCTATTCTTGCGAATTCTTTTACACCAACACAGTTTTGTTTTGAAATGTGAAGCTGAGGCGATAGTTCGCACGACACTTAGAAAAAAAAACGTAATAAACGTAACGGGATTTCAAAATTAAAATAGATCTAAAAAACGCCTTCAATTCAATTTACAGACATACTATGCTTGAAACTGTAAGAGAACATTATCCAACTATATACTATACAACTATTTTTACTCACTATTGACAAACAAAAGCAATTAGATTTCTTTACACAGCAGCTCATCCACATTAATCCACACACACATTTCTTTTGATTACGTAATTCTTTCGGGATATCAAGATTAACATATTTTATGCGCTGTAGTCCACTCTGGCTACAAGAAGACCAACTTCAAGTCATTGACTACTACTTTAATGAATATATAAAGTTTTAATATATAATGTCTTAAAGAAATCTTAAATCTTTCATTGTCAAATTCTACATGGATCCAAGCTAAATTGGAAGGTATTGATGTTCAATACACAGCAGACGTGGTACTTCCAGCATTTTTCCCTTCAGTCCATGCTTGCTCAACTCTCGTCGATAGTGTATTATCCCTATTATCTGACTGAGGCATTAGATTGCTGGAAGTTAAGATGTCCAAACACTTCAATACCACATTTTTCATGTACACAAAAAATATGGGACATTCCTCTAATTTTACAAAAAATAAATACGCTTAAATCTCTTAGCCAAGCAAGACTTTTAGCTTCTTGTTGCCTCACTATCGCTTGGCACCCTACTTGACGGGAACGCTATTCGCATTGCCATTTCTCTCCGTGTAGGTGGTTGCCCAGTCCGGTATTCACGGCCTCTCGTACAGAATAAGTGCTGGACGATGGCTGCAGCACGCGAATTTGAATAATGCCGTAATAAAACGCGCTTTAGGTTCCGCAAGTATCGCCAGCATTTTAGAGTCACCAGGAGTGAGTTGTAACGATGGCAAAAGGCCTAACGGCATGGCCATAGTCCCGTGGTGTAAGGGTCGTTCCTTAGTGTGGGACGCGGACAGATTAGCTCCATCTAATCTACAGCTCACCTCTGTTTCCTCTGGGGCCGCAGCTCTTAAAGCACAAAATTTGAAATATGATAAATATTCCCAGCCCGCAGACCACTTTGAATTTCTTGCCTTTGTGGTGGAAACTTTAGGCCCTTGGTCAGTTGATGCTTTAGCATATTCTCAATCATTGGAAAAATTATTAATTGAAAAATCAGGTGACCTTCGTGCAAGAACCTACTACGCATAGGGCTAGAAGTTCAAAGAGGCAATGCGGCACCTGTTCTCGGCACCTGAGAACGACTCCAGAGAAACTCAATGTTATATTCATTAATTTATTTTTTATTATTATTTAGTTTTATAACAGGTGGTCATTATATTTTGTTAGTTTGTTGTATGATGTATGATGATATATCCTCGTATAAAACGGCCACCCATCCCAGGTCCGGCCTTCTTGTCATCTACTTAACCTTGTTATCAGTTGCACAGTGACTTAAGCACTAGGCTGGGGCCGCTTTTTTTTGTATATTTGTATGGTTAAAAAAACCAGATAGCGGGGGAGACGGTACTCACTTGACAACCTTTTTTTTTATCAAAACCAGCTACTTGCATTATGAGTATTGTTATTGTATGTAAATAAATAACAACCCGAAATATATATTATTATTGCTATTGTGTAGGTGTAGGTATATTATCGTCAATAAGTGAATAAATATTATTGTGTATTGGATAAAAAACACTTTAAAAACTTGATTTTGAATAATGTCTCCTGTAAATATTGCGTAGATTCACCATGAGTCATAGCAATTCATTGTTAGACTTGGGCCTCTTGATATAAAGGTCGGTTTACACGTCGACAAATATAGTAGCGAGTTAAGTGATCGGACTGAGTTAAGTTGCGTTCCAATGTTGCCCCTGCCTGGCGCACGATGTTTCCGAATGAAACTAGCAGTTTTCTATCAAGTCCTGTAACTTTTCATTAACAGTTCAACACGCAAATTGAAAGTGCCAGAATTAGACTGAGTTGCACCAAAATATTGTAATGTAACCCTGTAAATGTTACGATTAAATTTTAAAATGTCGTTGAATATACCAACAGTCATTCGACTTTCAAAATAATTCGACGCCATTTAATATTTAGAATTACTTTAACGGAAACTTTAATGTAGGTAAAAAAAGTTTCTACATTGGGCAAACCCATGGTAGAGCCTCTGATTCTACTAAGATTGCCAAAGTCAAAATCAGCGAAATAAGTGGCTAAATTTAACCGATATTCCACTTTTACCATGTATAAATTTATTTTAGATCAAAAATAATTAATTTTACATTGTTACAACGCTCCAAACTTCGATTAATCATCAAAAGCACTTAACCGTTACGTCAATTTAACGTCAGTCGTCAGTTAGGAACGTAAGCAACTTTTCATTACTACCAAATAAAAAAAAACTCAGCAAGATATCTTTTTTGAAACATGTTATTATTATTTATTATACTAATACAGATATTTATTTACAAATTTAATACAGGTAGTCTATGAATGCTTGTACTAATAGCCGAGTTTTCCTCTCGCGGCACGAGCGACGCGTGCGCGTGCCTTGGCGCCGCGTGCCGTGACAGCCGCCCGCGCTTATTGGTTATTCCCCGGTGAGAGGATTTCCCGCACACACTCGTAGTTTCCCAACTCAAATGTCTTGTGTCAAAACCACAGATTGTTTACGAATAGAGCGCGCAAATTGTTTCAGCTTTACCAATATTTTTATATCGTTTTTTTATAAAGTTTTTGGTAGTTGAATTATTTGAGTTAGTCGACATCTTTTTATTAAGTATAATAATATTTACTTTTTTTTAGTTTATATTTATTGTTATTTTATTATATTGATATTTTTTTTATTGATATGCCTAGATTTATCAAGCACTGCTGTAAAGTTTGTAAAACTTTAGTATTTTTGTAATTATTCAGTGGCATTTAGTCAATAGTCCCGTTTATTTTTCATTGTGTTAACAGTTATTACCATCGGCTACGACGAGGTGGGATTAAAACTCCTCCGCTGGATACCCTGGGACCGTCTAGGCGGTATCGGGCGCCGTAAGGCACCCGTGATGATATGTATGTATGTAAACAGTTAACATGTTTCACACATTTACAACCAAAAAATGATTAATAACTAAATTCGGTCAAATTTATGAAAACATATAAATAATAATTTATTATTTATAATTATATTAATAAATAAAAAATAGTATCTAAAATATTATCATACTTAAAAAGACGAGACGTCAGAAATTTATATTTAGAATTACTAGTGGGTTCCATACTAGGTGTAAACTCGTATCGTTGCGCCCCTTTGATATGTTTATACAATAAGAAGTACAACATAAAGGTCTTGGTTGACAGTTTAGATTATATTCTGAAATATAAAATAAACAAGTTAAATGATAAAATATAATAAAATGTCATTAAACCCTTAACCTGAACTACACATAGCAAAATGATAAATTTTAATTAACCAATACATAAAATTAATAAGTAGGTATTTAACATAAATTGACTAAGTCACTTCAGGGGGGCAATTCTCGCGCTTTCTACATTCATCTCGATTTGATATTTTTGAACGAAAGAAGATATATTATGTCATTTTTCGTTCAAAAATATCGAGCATTAAATGAAATAAATAATAAATATTAACTAATAAATATATAAATATTGAACGAAAAATGTCATATTATGTCATTTTTCGTTCAATAATATCGAATCGAGATGAATGTCGAAAGCGCGAGAATTGCCCACCTGTATTTTTTTTTTACTAATAATTAAACTAACTATAAAATTAATACCAATTATAAATAAAACGCTCATCCTAAATTAAAATTAAAACTCCATAATAAAAACAAAAATATATTATCTAAAATATTAACATATTTACAAAATAACATAAATAATAACTATATAAACAAGTATGGGTTATCCACAAATGTTCACAAAATAATGACTTATTGTTTGGGTACAACACAAATACACAATACATAAACTAGAAATACAATACTAAAATTAAAGAGATAAAAAAACAATGAAACTAACAAATATTAAAATAGATTTTCGTCAGAGTTCTTCTACGAGTATCATACATACAAAATCATTATGTAAAATACAATATTTTTGTAAACTTTATTTGTTTTGTCCAAATAGTATACTTTTGTTAATTAACACTTATATTATGTCGTAAACGATTTGTCCGAATAGTAAAACTTGAACGAATGTTTATCTTTATTAGATATATGCATTCTGATAATTTTATTTTGAAAATGATTAAAATTCAACTTAACTTTAAAAAAAAGTACCTGTATATTTTTATCAAGGAGATATAGATAGGGAGGCGCCCTTGGGCCTTAAATAGCATTTCCAGTTATGAGAATACAAGATGGCCATGGCGGTGGCCATATGTGGCATAAATTAAAAAAAAAGTTAAAATATAGGTAATCACTGGATTTTTATGGATTAATTATAGATATTGTTAATTTATTACTCTTGTTTTATGGCTACTTTACAAGACAATAAGTGGAATATAAAATACATACTTATTAACTTTTCCATCTGATTTTTATTTATTAGAGCACGGCATATGACTTTGTATTTACCTGATGGTAAGCAGACTTACATATTCCATGTATGTGGTCGATCAATACATTGTTATTTTAACAGCATAGATCGCTCCTAACATAGTTACGAAATACAAATTTATATTACCGCTGCTTTATCATCGATTTAACCACCCGTTTCATAACCGCACCCTGAAAGGAGACTACCGCATACAAAATAAATCGACAAGGAAATCTCCTGAAAATCGGTGAACCCACAGACTATATATACATACTGAAACATATCTAACTAATGCCCGATTTCACCAACTCTTAGGTAGCCCCTAACTAAGTTAAGGGACAGTTAATGACAGTTATTTCATAGGAAATATGTCAAAATTCTTATTTAGGGTTCCTTTAAAGTTAGGGATCGTTGGTGAAATCGGTTATAAGTCTCTTGACGGTTTTCTGAATGAGCGGTGATAACGTTCTAAGCGATAGTGAAAATAAAAATATTTTTTGCGCTATCTATATTTTTTATTGACTACATAAAAATATCTACCAATAAACGCAACAAATACATAAAAATTAAACTAAAATAATAAAGAACTTTAATGTGTTGGAATAAGGTTGTTATTTGCTTGGAAACCTAAAGGGTTTTTCGTTCTAGGGCGGTGAATATAATTCGTCATAACATGATGCGGGTTTGTTTCAAAACTTTCATAAAGTTTTGTTAATCAAAGACCGAAGGTCATTGAACTCTGGTTATCGGTAAATAAACTAGTGTATTTGTATATAAGATTATACCTAGGTATATTATTTTTTTCTATAAACAATGTTTTAATTAACCTATTTATATAAATAGAGTAATAAATTAATTTGCATATTTGTTATCATTAGTTCCGTGGACGTGGAGATTGCGCATTTGGCGTTGTATCTGGAGGTCGTGGGTTCGATCCCATCCATGGTTTATAATATATAATATGTGTTAGTATCGTTGTTTCTGGTACACATAGTACAAGCCTGGATCTTTGTTTGTAACTAGGGCAATTCTGTAAAAAAAATGTGTTTAGTTATTTTTTTTTTTTTAAGGCGAGGTGAGTTTAGAGATTGCGTCGATATTTCCGATTTTTTTTAGAAAGTGACTGTTTTTAGACAACCAGAATAAATATTTTCATAATCTGGAGGATATAATTGTTAAGTCAGAAACGTAAAATAAAATAGATTGATCGATAGAACTAAATCGTGGAAATATTTTCTCTTTTCGGATTTTATGACATTACTATAAATGTTTAAAATGATTTTTTTGTTTATAAAAGTGTACACGATAAATAAAAAGAAGATGTTAATTCATATTTAACTATTTTATGTAGTGTTTATTAAATTAATATTTAAACGTGTTGTAACTAACGACATTTGTTTCCGTGCGACTTTTGGTAGTCCACGCTGCTTATTCTCATCAGTACCCCAGTGTAAGTTTTCTAACTATTACTTTGCGTTTGAGTTAACTAAACTTTGTATGGGAAATGGTTCAGCGCTCCAAGCGGAAATTTTGAGAACTAAAAATGCGAGCGTGTGATTGGTCAAAATGTTAACGCAGTAGTAAAGTTAACGCGAAAGTAAATGTTAAAAAAACTCACACTAGGCCTACAGAAACCGTACTTATAACGCTGAGATAATATATAGGAAATAATAATATATACAAATACGTAATTTCACTGACGAGCATACCTCGCGTCAAAGCACAGCTATTTGCTTGCAAATTTGTTTATATCGTCGGCTGTTAACCTCATCTATACTAATATTATAAAGCTGAAGAGTTTGTTTGTTTAATCTCAGGAACTAAATACTGATTCCATTTAAAAAATATATATATATATATCATCACGGGTGCCTTACGGCGCCCGAGACCGCCTAGACGGCACCAGGGTACCCAGCGGAGGGGTTTGTAATCCCACCTCGTCGTAGCCGATGGTATGAGACTACACCGAACAAGTGGATAGCTCGTCGCGATGTTTTGAATAGACTCAATAACCCATTCATAAACAGTTTCACAAGTTGGTATAGTGAAACCGGGACCGACAGCTTAACGTGCTCTCCGAGGCACTATAGTGGTGTAAACAAATGTACATAATTTTTTTAATTAAAAACTCATCGGTACACACCGGGATTCGAACCAGGGACCAAAGTGTTTTTAAGTCCAAGGTCTAACCAACTCGGCCACCACGTATATAAAATATATATAGGCTACATAATATACGTGGTGGCCGAGTTGGTTAGACCTTGGACTTAAAAACACTTGGGTCCCTGGTTCGAATCCCGGTGTGTACCGATGAGTTTTTAATTAAAAAAATTATGTACATTTGTTTACACCACTATAGTGCCTCGGAGAGCACGTTAAGCTGTCGGTCCCGGTTTCACTATACCAACTTGTGAAACTGTTTATGAATGGGTTATTGAGTCTATTCAAAACATCGCGACGAGCTATCCACTTGTTCGGTGTAGTCTCATACCATCGGCTACGACTAGGTGGGATTAAACCCCCTCCGCTAGGTACCGTAAGGCACCCGTGAAGATATGTATATGTAACATCACGCTACGACCAATAGGAGCAGAGCAACAATGAAACATGTTTCCAAAACGGGGAGTATTTATTCCTTTTGATAGCTTCAGACGAAATTGCACGGGTCAGCTAGCGAAAAACTTATAGTGCCAAGAACAGATGGCCTTGAAATATGACACTATGTAAGAAGATATATATATATATATATATATAACTGGCTGTGCTCGCGACTTCGTCCGCGTGGAATAGTTATTTTTTTATCATACAAACTTTCATCCCCTATTTTATCCCCTTGGGGGTAGAATTTATCAAAATCCTTTCTTAGCGGATCCTACGTCATAACATCTACCTGCATGCCAAATTTCAGCCCGATCCGTC
Source organism: Monopis laevigella (assembly GCA_947458855.1). Lineage (NCBI taxonomy): Eukaryota > Metazoa > Arthropoda > Insecta > Lepidoptera > Tineidae > Monopis > Monopis laevigella. The sequence goes on from OX381585.1 coordinate 21,381,143, forward strand.
CAGTGGTTTGGGCTGTGCGTTGATAGATCACTATGTCAGTCAGTCACCTTTGAGTTATATATATTTAGATATTATACGTAGTGGCCATGTTAGTTGGACATTAGACTTAAAAACACTTAGGTCCCTAGGTTAAAACCCCGGTGTGTACCAATAAGTTTTTAGTCTAAAAAATTATGTCTATTTGTTAAATAACACCACTATATTGTATACTCTACTTGTATACTATATTTCTTAAATGTATTTTACTGCACCTATTTTACCTACTTACTGCTTAATTTGTCCCAAAGGTTTGACTGGTAGAGAATGCCTAGCGGCATTAAGTCCGCCTTTGTACTAAATTTGTGCAATAAAGTTTTTAAATAAATAAATAGTGCCACGTTAAGCTGTCGGTCCCAGTTTCACTATACCAACCTGTGAAACTGTCTAGATGGGTTATGGAGTCTATCCAAACATCGCGACTAGACTACACTGAACGAGCTAGACACTTGTTCAGTGTAGTCTCATACCATCGGCGACGAGGAGGTAAGATTAAAAACCCCTCCGCTGGGTACCCTGAGGCTGTCTAGGCGATCTCGGGTGTTGTAAGGCAGCCGTGATGATATTTATTTTATTTTTTATAAAACATACTATCAGGTTCGGTCCCGAGACTGTCTTAGAGTATCTAGGGATTTTACTCCAACTTCGTTGTCAGAGTCTACAACTACTAAGTGGCAAGCTTGACACGACGGTATATGTTTACTTTTAAACAGATTTACAAGTTGTTATAGTGAAACTGCGAAGGACGGCTTAAGGTGCTTTATAAAGCATCATAGTAGTGTTATTAAACAAATGTACATAAAAAATACATGGGTACATACCGGGTTGAGCATGAGACTATGATATAATAATAATAAATACCATCACGGGTGCTTTTTAGCTCCTGAGAACCGTTTAAACGGCATCAGGGTACCCAGCAGAGGGATTAACCTGTCCTCATTTCGCCGATGGTATTCGGAGGCAACACCTAACAAGTGGCAAACTTGTTGCCGTGTTTATGTTGAAATAGCCTCGTTGTATAAAGCGGCCACCCATCCCAGGCCGGCCTTGTTGTCATTAGGCTGGGGTCGCTTTTTACTATGACATGTTAATTTTAATAAACCTTATATTAATACTTAAGGTACCTTTTTACAGTCTTCAAAAGGAGGAGGTACATCTACGATTCGACCCGTTATTTTTTTTCTTTTTCAATTCTTAACGTTTCAATTTCATTATTTTAACAAGATAACGTTTGCGTTATAAGAAACAGAATGAGGCCACAGAGTATGTTTAGCTGATTTATTTATTTATTAGTCTACGACATTCAATAACCAAAATAATATACCTACTGACAATAGTTTTATAAATTAAATTATAATAATGAAGTATACCATAAAAACACCATGTTTACACCACATAGTCTGGTTTACATTTTCCTTTTATAAACCACAAGGTTTATGTCATTTCTCATCACAAATAGAGTTATTATAACAGAGTAGGTTAGTTAATTAAATTAATTAACGGGTTTAGGTATTATATGTTCAAACTACCTAATTTACAACAACGTAGTTTAACAATACAAATGTCTAGTGAAGCCTAAAAACATAACAGATTTTTAGGGTACAAGTTTAAACTCAAGTGTGTACCAAAGAGTTTTAAACCATATACTAATATTATAAGAGTTTGTTGGTTTGGTTGAACGCGCTAATCTCAGGAACTACTTGTTTGTTCGAATTGAAAATAATCTTTTAGTTTTGGATAGCCTATTTATAGAGGAGGCTGCATAACATTACGCTATGACCAATACGAGCCGAGTAACAATGGAAACGGTTGCAAAAACGGGGAAAAAATATTCATTTTAACGGGATGCATCCAAGAAAATAAGAGGCTAAACTTGGGTGTAGATTTTTTATAAATATGGCATCTGTTTTAAGCGTACGCTGCGTAAACGCTTAAAGTTAGCAGACGAAGTTGCGCGGATCAGTTAGTAAATAATATAATGTACATTTGTTTGAACATACTGCTGTAGGGCCTCTGTGAACTTGTTTAGCTTTCGATCCCAGTTTCACTATAGCAAACTTGTGAAACTGTTTATAGATAAGTTTATCCAAACATCGTGTCAAGCTGACTACTTGTTCGGTGTAAACTATACTACCATCGGCTACGACGAGGTAGGAAAAAAACCCAGCCGCTGGATATTATGCTAGTCGCCTGCAAGTCACCTGCGATGGTACATATATTTAGACCTAGTGGAGGATCCACGGATTAGAGCTTCTCTCTCCCAAATATAAAAGAGAAGTTTCGGGCCTATAACCTGGTTTTGTTCGCGCTTCTGGAGAAAAAAAAATTAAAGAGTCATAAAAAGGAGCTGGACACTCTGCCCTATTATGGTATTGATAGTAGTCTCTTGCGAGCTATACAAGCCTTGTACTAGAATTATAAGGTACGTAAGGTATCTCCTTGTTTAAAACAAGGATGTGAGACTGTTCATCATATACAAATGCATATAAAAAGCATGTGGAAAATAAGTTACATTTTACATAAACTGTTAAATAAAAAAAGTTAGCAGACGAAGTTGCGCGGATCAGTTAGTAAATAATATAATGTACATTTGTTTGAACATACTGCTGTAGGGCCTCTGTGAACTTGTTTAGCTTTCGATCCCAGTTTCACTATAGCAAACTTGTGAAACTGTTTATAGATAAGTTTATCCAAACATCGTGTCAAGCTGACTACTTGTTCGGTGTAAACTATACTACCATCGGCTACGACGAGGTAGGAAAAAAACCCAGCCGCTGGATATTATGCTAGTCGCCTGCAAGTCACCTGCGATGGTACATATATTTAGACCTAGTGGAGGATCCACGGATTAGAGCTTCTCTCTCCCAAATATAAAAGAGAAGTTTCGGGCCTATAACCTGGTTTTGTTCGCGCTTCTGGAGAAAAAAAAATTAAAGAGTCATAAAAAGGAGCTGGACACTCTGCCCTATTATGGTATTGATAGTAGTCTCTTGCGAGCTATACAAGCCTTGTACTAGAATTATAAGGTACGTAAGGTATCTCCTTGTTTAAAACAAGGATGTGAGACTGTTCATCATATACAAATGCATATAAAAAGCATGTGGAAAATAAGTTACATTTTACATAAACTGTATGCAGATGACAGCATCATCTGATTGCATTATTTGAGCAATAGCCCCCGTTGTTTGTCACAGTTAAACTGAAAATGGACTCTGAAACATTTGAGAAAAATCTTAAGCGTTAACATTTAAAATATATGTGATAGCTGATGCGATATTCATGGTTAATAAAATTAATTTGAGTCTGAATTTATATGTGGTGTGGTTTAAGTTTGTAGTGTTGTCACTAGGAACGGTAGATGTGAAAAAGAAGAAATCATTGGAAAAAGACATTGTTATGAGGCCGAAAGCAGGGAAGAGTGTCAATGGATCACAATGGATTTATCCAGTTCAAATATTGCGGAAAAAGAAAGACTATTTAATATTCATAGCCCAGAGAAGGATGAAAACAAAGTTAATAATGGAAATGCGTACATTGCGGTGAATGTGCGGTGTGAAAACCACACGCCGAATGTGCAATGACGTAATTCGCGATCGAGTGGGTATAAAAAGAGTTTCGGTGTAAAAATGAGAAAAGGACATGCACCGATACTTTGGACAAGTAGAAAGAATGATCAATGAAAGAATAATGCACCAGACATAATTGTAGAGGTGAAGAGTAATCGTGGAAACTAAGGTTGAGATTAATAGCTATTGCTAGCTTAATGTTGACAGTTGGAAGCAAATACTTGGGCTAAGTAACGACACTTCGGGTCGGATTAATAGTCGTTGCCAAGCAAATGCATTAGCATTAGCTTAGCCAACGCTTCGGACTGACGACTTTTAACACGACTTTTAATCTCAGGCTGATAGTCATTGAAAGAAAGAAAAGAAAGAAAGAAAAACTTTATTTATCGCTTACATCAGTTACAACACATTAAATACTGGATAAACATTAATAAATATTGGTATCAATAAAACTAATAAAAAAAAAACACATATTCTCAGTAACAATATTAAAATTACTGTTGCGTGGCGACAAATAGGTGACCAGGTCAGCAAAAGCTCCAGCATTGCCATGCTGCAACGCTGCAGATTTTCACCTGGTGCCCACAAAATCAGATTACATATTACGAGTACATTTACAAATTCACACAATACAAATCTACTCATGACATGACATTTATACCTAACTATTACAAAAACAGAATGTACAAGAAAATATTATTACAACTAGGTACCTAAACTATCTCCAAACCTATAATATTAAAATTAGATAAAAATTATATAAAATTAAAATAATAATATCACATAAAGTACTACAAAATTTATTTACAATAACAAAATAAATTATACACTAATCCGTGCTTGAGGCATGCGATGTAGATATTTCTTAAAATTGTTTTTGAAAGCAACCACAATGACTGCTTGCCAATAACTTGGGCTAACTCTTGCATTGCTAAGCAAACGCTAGCCTAAGTTATTGTTTCCAACTGTCAAAATTTAGTTTATGCAGTTATATATGCAGTTTGACAGTATATATATATATATATATATATATATATGTATATATATATATCTTCACGGGTGCCTTACGGCGCCCGAGACCGCCTAGACGGCCCCAGGGTACCCAGCGGAGGGGTTTTAATTCCACCTCGTCGTAGCCGATGGTATAAGTCTACACCGAACAAGTGGCTAGCTCGTCGCGATGTTTTGAATAGACTCAATAACCCATCTATAAACAGTTTCACAAGTTGGTATAGTGAAACCGGGACCGACAGCTTAACGTGCTCTCCGAGGCACTATAGTGGTGTTGTCAAACAAATGTACATACATTTTTTAATTAAAAACTCATTGGTACACACCGGGATTTGAACCAGGGACCTTAGTGTTTTTTTTAAGTCCAAGGTCTAACCAACTCGGCCACCACGTATATTTGTTTTTCAGTTTGACAGTCCTAAGTAATAAAAAGTTTTAGGATAAATTTATTCAAATATTCAACTATGCTTAAATTTCGACTAATAGTCATTTGACTATTAGTCGAAATTTATGGCGACTTATGGCGACTTTCTATGACTGCCATAAATATTTGAATTGTACGGTAACGCCGCCATATTTACTACTAGTCAAAATTTAACCACATACTCGTATATCATTTTTTTTTTTTTTTAGGAAACTGACTGTGGGGATGCAAGGATGGTGTTGAGGTGTAAAAAAGAAAGAGAAATAAATATGAAATAATGGACTGTGTTAATAATGAGAAATTAACCTAAATAATGTAAATATCTACGGTATCCACCACAGATCCACACCATTACAGTTCATCAACAGGGACAGCCGCGAAACCTAAAGCAGGCTAATTACGCCAGTGTTATGAGCTTCTATGAACTTCTAGTATTTGCAGTGGAAAGTTTTGGCATGTGTTCCTCTGGTGCCAAAGGTTTTAGACAATATCTTTCTAAAATCTTGAAGGAAAGGACCGCCGAATCGCGCGCCAGTGCTTTCCTTCTTCAAAGGATAAACCTGGAAATTCAAAGGGGCAATACCGCCGGCGTTGTCGTAACACTTATGCTCTCTGCCGGTCTAGAGGAGTACTACCGCCAAAATTATATAAAACTAAAATAATAATATCACATAAATTACTACAAAAAATATTCACAATAACAAAATTAATTATACACAAATACCAATAATCCATGCTTGAGGCATGCAATGTAGATATTTCTTAAAATTGATTTTGAAAGCAACCACAATGACTGCTTGCCAATAACTTGGGCTAACTCTTGCATTGCTAAGCAAGCGCTATTGCTAAGCGGACCAATTACGCCAGTGTTATGAGCATCTTTTAATTTCTAAGATTTGCAGTGGTAAGTTTTGGCGTGTGTTCCTCTGGTGCCAAAGACTTTAGACAATATCTTTCTAAAATCTTGAAGGAAAGGACCGCAGAATCACGCGCCAGAGCTTTCTTTCTTTAAAACGTAAGCTTGGAAAATCAATGGGGCAATGCCGCCGGCGTTGTCGGAACACTTACGCTCTCTGCCGGTCTAGAGGAGTACTATCGCCTATAGGACGAATACCTTTATTATTATTTAAATCTAATATTACAATTATTTATAAGCTATAGTCGGTACTTAACTAAATAAAGGATAATAATATATTTGGCGAGGTTAGTGTCTAATTGGAAATTTAAACGTTGGTGGATTTTTCAGTAGACCGTGAAAATTCAGCATTGAATGAATGAAAGTTATTTATCGCACAAAAGCTTAATACTATTGTACATAGGTGAGCTTAATGCCTTAGCCATTATTTACCAGCTAACATTCGAAGTGACAGTCTGGAATAAGTGAAATTATTTGGACTATTTTATTTTTTCAGTAGGTCCTACTGAATACTAACGTCTAATGAAAACTACACTAAAATTTACGTACATTTATATTCAAGACGGCACTGACAGGATGTTATTTATAGTATTTGAATGGGTATAGTGATGGTAGTAAACGCAGTGGAGGTGAAGTTAAATTTATAAAGGGTACTGTACCGGACATGTGTAGCTCTACCACAAGTTTTTGCAATCAGTTTATACTAGTAGCTAGTAACCAGTAGATAAGCATAGATCAATAGGACCGCTTTATTTTTCAAATAAACCTGCCTTATTGGTTGATTCCTATATATAGTTACTAGCGACTATAATAATAACTGATTGAAAAAATATATACGTGGTGGCCGAGTTGGTTAGACCTTCGACTTAAAAACACTTAGGTCCCTGGTTTGAATCCCGGTGTGTACCAATGAGTTTTTAATAAAAAAAAATATGTACATTTGATTGACAACACCACTATAGTGCCTCGGAGAGCACGTTAAGCTTTCGGTCCCGGTTTCACTATACCAACTTGTGAAACTGTTTGTAGATGGGTTATTGAGTCTATTCAAAACATCGCGACGAGCTAGCCACTTGTTCGAAGTAGACTCATACCATCGGCTACGACGAGGTGGGATTAAAACCCCTCCGCTGGGTACCCTGAGGCCGTCTAGGCGGTCTCGGGCGCCGTAAGGCACCCGTGATGATATGTATGTAATGTATGATTGCAAAAACTTGTGGTAGATCTACAGTCCGATCCTGTGTATAGATAATCTATGGATCGCTAAGAGATAAATGGATAGACGTTTCTACCAACTAGTATAGTGGATGGAATGTTGGATAGGAACCAACGTCTAAGCGTTCATGCAAAAGATTTTTAGAATCTTGATTTATATATTTATTTACTGCCCAATTATTTACTTTTACATAGGCGAATGCCTTATGTTTTTCTAGCAGCTAACCTTTGAATATGCTTAGGGTGCAGTTTTGAAAATATTAGGTAGGTCTCTAAAACTTTGTTATGCCGAACGACCGATTTCTTGTAGTAGTCTCAACTTAAAAACTATTATAAAGTCAGCCCTAACTCTTTTTTGCACCCCCCCGTCATATAAAGAAAATTAAAAAATGGAATAACTCCTATCAATTAATTTTCAAATACAGTCAATGTACGAGTAACAATTTTAAAGACTGTGCATCTTCCGTTACAATTTTTTTTTTCACACCAGGTCCCTTACGGGGTAGGCAGAGACAACCGAGCGCCACTTGTCCCTATCCCTACATACTCCCTTCGCCTCTTCCACAGTCATAACTCTTCTCATACATGCACGCCGATTTCGGAGACTTTTAATAGCACCGTCTTTTAAAACCTTTTCAATTTGGTCATGGTACGTATGTCTTGGTCTCCCTCGGCCACGTTTGCCCTTCACCTCGCTTTTATATATCTGGTTCGTCAGTCTTTCATCACTCATTCTTTCTATATGCTAAAACCAGCAGAGCATACCTTTTCTCATTTTCATGCCTATATACTCTCTTTCAGTCCCACTCGTTCTCAAATTACGTCATTGCGGATTCGGTCTGTTATTTTAACACCGCACATTCGTCGCAATGAGCGCATTTCTACTGCATTTATTTTGCCTTTATCTTTATCCTGACATACCCATGTCTGACTTCCATACAATAGTGTAGGTACAAGTACCGCCTTATGAATGGCAAGTTTTGCTTTTTGAGTAATATTTGACCTACCTATCATAGAACGCAGTGCTCCGTTGACACTATTGCTTGCATTCACTCTCCTTTCAATATCTTTTTCATATCTAATCCCTAGTGAAAACACCACCCAGATATATAAATTCAGACACTTGTTCTAGTTTCTCATTATCAATCATAATTGTCGTATTTGTTATATCATAATTTTTTAACTTTCCAAAAAAAAAAATTCTAAGAGAGTCAGCCTATGTCAAATAGAGTCTAGAAAATTGATTTCCAAATAGAGTCCAAGTCTATGTCAAAGAGTATACAGTCTGTGTTTTATTCTAATTTAAAATCAATCCTTACTTAGTAGGATATACGTTATTAAGTTAAGCTTTGATAGTTTCTACTGGGCAATGATGAGTAAAACAAAGTCAGTCAGATCAACCTCTTATATAGTTTTATATATAGATAAATAGTTATGTATGCTACTAAAAAACAAAGAAGTGATATATAGAGTTAGGTATATTATGTAAAGCTATTGTTTGTGGTACACTCATATCACTTTCAGTAAAATGAAATCATTTTGTATGCATTAATCATTCGGGTATTTATTTATAATGTTGGTGTGGTGGTATTTAGATAAGGAATCGTTCAACTTGCTCTTATTTTCATTTTATTGTAAATTTATTTAAAATATATCAATACAATTTCGACCGCCTCTGTAGACTAGCGGCTGCGCCTTTAGCGTTGTAACCGGAGGTCGTGGGTTCGATTTTCACGCATGGTAAAGAAATATTAGTAGGTATGTTTTTATGTACGTACAGTTTATCATGGTCTGAGTGTTTATAAAGTATAATATGTACTTATTATATCATTGTTTCTGGTACACATAGTACAAGCCTAGAGCATAGTTTGTGACAATAGTAATATGTGTAAATTATCCTACCTATTATTATTTATTATAATTAAATGCATATACATGGTGGCCGAGTTGGTTAGACCTTAGCTTTAAAATCACTACAGTTTTCAAGTCCCCAGTTCAAACCCCTGTATATATATATATATATAAAATATATACATTTGGTGTAGACTTATATCATCGGCGGGATTAAAAACCCCTCCACTGGGTACCTGAGGCTGTCTAGGCGGTCTCGGGCGTGTAGGGCACCCGTGATGATAGTTTATTTAATAAACTGTAAAAATGAAACAAAGTTTATTATTGCAGTTTATTTTTTAAGGAAATTGAAATCTAACATTTGATAAAAGCATACTAGGAGAGATATGGGGAAAGTAAAAAAAAATGAATTAAAAAGTATTCTTAAGGAAACGTCCGGTGATGTCCGAGCTTACTGTCATTTTATCCAAAAAATATCTTTCATCATCCAGAGAGGGAATGAGGCGAGTATATTAGATACTTTTTGTTCTAAAAATAGCTGGGACATGGAGGCCTTTTAAATATAGCTATAGGATTAGTTTTATTATCTTTATTGAATAAATTCACAACTTTAGTTTTAGATTAAAAAAAAAAATTATTATTTCCAATTATTATTGAACTACCAACTCTACATTAACAGTTTTTGTTCCATCCGGCCTTTTGCGGCCATTACTTATATAAATTATTTTTTAAGTATAAATTTAAAACCCTGGTTAATTTCCATTTTTTTTTTAAATGAAATATAAATAAAAAAATAAAAAAAAACTTTGGTTATTCGAAACCCTAAGTTCGTGAAAAGTATTTGCACTTGCCCCTTTTAAAAAAAACATCTAATTTCCAATTCTTAAATAACTTTAATATAATATTTATTTCATTAAAGGTGAGTGTGAAATAAATTTATATCAGTAGAGTATAAAGAAAAAAAAACTGATGAAAAAAGTTTATGTGGGGATAGCGCGTTTGGCCGGAGATCGTATGTACGATTTCCAGTTATGACAAAATACGTACAGTTTTCCATGGTCTGTGTTAAGTATGTATTATTATTATTTCATGTTCACACTACAAGCCTAGAGCTTTGTAATAGTCCAACATATAAAATATACAAAACTTTGCTACAGAACTGATAGAAAATTAAACTCTATCCATCTAAAATAGAGGGTAGGTCATTAAAAGAAGAAGAAACTACAACAAAAAAATGTGTCTTCTATAAATAGCATCTTGTGAATTTAATAAAATCTTTAACTACGTACTATTATTTTTCTTTTTATACACTAGGTACTCCATTTGTGTTAAGAAGAAGGAGACAGTTTTTAAAAATATATTTGGTACCTATCTAAATATATTTAACCTATAAAGAGATTAAGAGTTGAAAAAGTTATTCATAAAAAAAATATTTAACTGATACAAATCTCTAATTGAACTGATAGAGAGTTTTAGTTTAAAAACATCCAAGATTCATCTCTTCCAGATAAAGGAATAAACGAAAATAGATTAAAAATAAAAACCAGGCAAAATAGATAGAGCCACATTAAAGATTAACGGAAAATATTTTAGTCTTTTATAATGGACCGAAAGAGAAATATAGATTTTTACTTCGAGAGAAATATAGATTTATAATTCTTAATCTTATAATTTGGTAATGTAAATAATATTATTAGCAAAGTAATTTATTTACTGATTACGATTGTATTAAATAGAGCATTAATTACATATTAGACGTAATGTTGTTATCAGTGACGTAGAAAAACTAATTTTAATATTTCCTCCTAAACATAGGTGTAGGAAAACTAAGTAGTTTTCTATCGCAGTGCAATTCGACAGACTGCACGGCGCGACCGCGAGCCTGGGATATTACTCAGTCATAACTTTTTAATAAAACTTTTTGTGCTAATTAGTATCACCAAAACAATATATATAAGAAACTTCCATAATATACTCGTATGTTCGTTAATATTGCGAAGATCGGCGCCGAGCTTCCGAGATGAGGAGGTGTGTGAGGGAATTGCATGTAAACAAACAATCTATAACTACATAGTATGGTGGACCGGTCCGAAAGAAAAACCCTGCCAGTGCGAAACTGACGCCTTTTAATACACAACGCAAGCCGACGAGTTTTCACTACGCTGTGAGCTGCCGATCGCGACGGACGTATCTCGCGTGCCATGCTCGACTACGCGCGCCCCCTCGTCGACTCCGCCATGTGCGACATTTACCCTCCTTCCTCCGTGGAACACGCGCCCCTCGAAGACTTCCAAGTGTTCAAAAAGTGGACACTTCCCTACGGAAACTACTACTCCACGGCGACCTACGACCAATATGCAGAGCCTGAAGTGGACGCTGCGACCAGCGTGTATCACGACCTCGTCACCGCCAAGGAATGCCCCGTGCGAGATCTCTACAAGTGCAAATACATCGACGAGTGGACCGAGGAGGATACCCAGTCGTGGGTGCTGGATACCGTGGTGCGCTACCGGGTCGAAGCTGAAGTGCCCGTCTACTTGTTTCGGATTCCCGGCATCGCTCTCAGGGGTATGAAAAGAGAAGACTTTGTGCAAATGATGATGCACCACCAAGCCGATCCCAATATCGTGAAACACATAGCGGACATAGTACATCAGAATCTGCAGTACCGCTTGAACGAAGAACGCTCCAGAGAAGCCGTCGTTCCCGTGTCCGTGTTCAGGTACGGGGATGGAGACCCGTACCCGCATCAGGATCAGCAGACCATGCTGGATCTGGATAGCATAGACCACAGAAATACACGACTGCTATATCCAAACGACTACAGATCGGAAGATCGAGTCATGCCTTGCGATTCCAGTGACGACACTGAGGACGTCTTTAGATCGTCGGAAACGGCCTCACCTAATTATTCTGACGTCAGTAAGTCTAGTGACGAAGACGATAAGAAAAGAGAATTCAAGAGACCCCCAGGCAGGCCCAAGGGTAGCGGGAGGAAGGTATCCCAACGGATCAAGAGTGTTTCCGTTCCTGTATTCCTGAAGAATCTATTGTTGGACTCTGAGTACTGCCCAAGTATAATCAAGTGGGAAGACTATTCCCAAGGCAAATTTAGGTGAGTCTTGTATTATTTTTTCTAGTTTAATTACTAGTTTAGTTCCTAGAATAGTTGTTTCTTTACAACGTCGGAATGCAAAAACTGTGGCTTCGTGACTTAGCTATTTGTTCTCAGTCGCATCTCGTGTGTTGTGTCTTACATTTATCACGTCTGAGGCACGTGGAGATCCATTCGACTGCAATAAACAGCTCTTTACGGCTCCGCCATTGTTGTTGGTCTTATCGTCGGAGTTCGCCTCATTAACGTAGCTATGGTCGCTGATAGATTTTTAATGTGACTGGACAGGTTAGTCTGGTCCCTACACGGCGCGCGTCGTGTGTTCATATAATTACTCAAATTGACCTTTAAACGTAATTGGCACGATGCACGGTCAATGGAAACGGGTTGTACGTCTCATGAGATTTGCATATTCGATATTTCGCATAGTTAACTGGTTATTCTCATAAATGGTCAATCGAAATGATATCGTTCTATGAAGTCGTCATATTCCACATATCTCATACAAGCGATAAATTACTTGCTTATTAATGTAATGGCTATAAGTATGCTAAAATCGGCGCAGTTTTGTTAAATTGCTACAGTGACGAGGCGCATGTTTTTGTTTGCAATGCTTTTTGTGTGGAGCGGATGAGTATTTAACTGTGTTAGTATCGCGTATGTTTTTTATCGTTTTGCCTTCACCTTGCGTCGCCGGTTCGCTAGAGACGGCCTTCAGTCGGAGTTGACACACTACTTCCAATTTGTACTTATCTAGAAACATACTTGTCATTTAGTTGACTTTATCTGCGTACTATTCATAAAGTACTATTTATATTATTAACTAATATTTTGGTTTCTATATCTGGTTCAGATATCTATTTAGATCAATTGTTATTATTACTATATCAAATAGCGCAATTAAGATTATTATCTTTAATGAATTCCAGTTAGATTCTAATTGGGAAACTTAACATTTTGGGTTTAATTTATATAAGTTAGTGGGTTTTTTCAACAAATGAGTTACAAATATTTTTTTAATGTTCTTGCTCGGTAATTCGAGGTTGTCACAAACTGGTTACGATTCCAAGAAGCGAGTCTCACACGCTTTAGTATAATATACATATTATGTTTCTATCGGATGTAGTATATCTGACATCTGTATTTGATTTGATATTCACAAAGACCATACATATGCATTTTTTTATGCATTCAGATATTATTATGTAACCAGTTATTATGTATAATAATCAATTCTGTTTTATTGTGGCTCGCGACTTCACTTTATTTCAAAATAAAATAGTTTTTAAATTAGTAGCAATACACTAGCATTCAGTATTAAAAGTTCAAGATACTTTGGCTTATCATGAAATCTTTTGAAACTCTTTTTGTAGACGTTTTACTTCAATAGATCTGGTGTAGTTTATGTCTTTAAGTTTACAGGATATATTTTTTGGTTGAGGGGTCTTTTTACCTGCAATTTCTAGTTTATCCATTATTATTATTCTATTCCTGGCTTATCAAATTATAAACAAAATGATTACAGTAAGTAATATAACATAATTCAAAAACAACCCAAAATTTATTTACTTTTATATATATTTCGACATTTATCTCTACCATATTAACCCAATAATCGACTTTAGCATGGAAACTCTAGCGTCTAAAATCGCCTTTGCAAAGATAATAATACAAGATTTGACATGTATGGCGGGTAACCCCATACATGTCAAATATAAAAAAGTGGGACGAAAAAATATTCTATCTAACTAATCAATGCTAAAGAATATGGCGGCAACGAGCATGAATGGTTTGTTATAAAATTTAAAGAAACAAAACAAATAGCTATTTATCCATTTTCCATATATACTCGTAGGTTTGAATTAACGCGAGCGATATACATGGTGACTTTGAAAGGATGTACTTTGTGCTAATATGAGTTTCTGCTGATCAAATCGAACAACTTTTCCCATGGAACCATGTGTCGTAAATAAAATAAAAAAATGCCATTTTTTTTCATTTGCGGCACATGGTTCTATGGAAAAAGTTGTTCGATTTGATCAGCAGAACCTCATATTAGCCCAAAGTACTTCCTTTCAAATTCACTCTGTATAACGTGATTTCTAACATTTTAACAAACACGTTCAATAAAATATTGGATCATACGAAACTTACCGAATTATACATAATTTGGGTACTGTAAACTAAATGTACCCATAATCTAAGCACATTAAAAAAAACTATGAATAGTAGAGTCTGAAAATACGAAAATAATTTGGTCAGATATAGTTTTGGCGACTGTGGACTTTGGTCTTGTTAATAAAAAAAAACTTATTGAATCCTTAAATAACACTTTAGTTAAAATATGGTTTGTCCCATTTAGGCATATTTATTTGTGTTTATATGAATAATTAGTTTCCGAGCAACAACCTCAATTGCAGCATAATGGTGTGTGCTTGTTTAGCTTGACAAAAAAAAAAAAACAAATCTACACACAACCTTTTAATTAAAATTAAGATTAATAATATAATTTTCTTGATTTGAGGCTTTTTGTCAAACACCTAAAACATTCTACTAAAACATATGGTATTCTAAATATCTGTTATATATTTTTATTTAGTGTTAGTTTAACTGCACGTTTTCCTAAATAAATAAATTGTTAAAAATCACGTAAAGCTATTTAACTGATAGTCTTTAATAGACCGACTATATTTACTACTCAGGTATTTAAAAAAGAGCATACTTTGAAAACTGCTATAGCGAAATTTTGGGTAAAGAGTATTTACTAAACACGATTAAATAAAATAGAGTAAATGTATTGAATATATTTCTAAAATAATATACAAACATATTCTTTGTCATTTTTTTTAAAACGTTTATAATAATTTTATCACTGACTTCTGGTAAAAGTGGTACTATTTCTATTTCTTGCCTTACTTTTTATTGTACAAAAAAAAACAAACAATTTAATTGTCTAGCTTTAGAATTGTGACTTGCTTTCTCTTTTTTTCGTTCTGAATGCTGCATGTACCCTTCTCTCTTTCGCGTTTAATTACGATTTTCATTATTTTATTTGCATATAGGAAATAATGAAAATCATAATAAATGGATTTAAGTTTAACTGTTTCTTACAAGATTTCTTTGTTAAAAGATTTTAATTTCAATTCTTTAAAGCCTGCTAAGAAAGTATATTTTTTTAACAAAAAATAAAATAAAATGTAACAATCGTTTTTTTTTACTTAAGCCAATTAATTAATATGAAAATACTTTTATAATAGAATTTATGTTTTAATCCAATTAATTATTATAATAATACCCTTAAAAGGATTTGCTTTCTTGGAAAATTGACTTATTTCTGAAAGGAAAAAAACATTAAATTTCATGGTTTTTTATTTAAAAGTATTATTTTTCTTGCTTTACCTGAAAATAAAAAAAAAGCTTCATTGTATTATTATTTTAGAATCATATTTTTACTAACAAATATTAAGTACTAATTTCTACTATTACCTAAATAATATAAACGTAGTAAAATTAGTATAGTTGGTAAAATACATTTATTTAATTTTGAAACGAAAAAAGATTAAACCCTCTCTAGCTTTAAATAAGCTCTTTTATATACTCGTATATTTTATAGAATAACAAATAATATTACTAATTTATGCGATAACTCTATTAATTAATTTAAAAATGCCCTTTTATTACTACTATTATTTAATCTTGAAATGAAAGAGATAAAACAGACTTTACCATTATAGAAAAGCTCTATTATATATAATTATTACATTTAACAATCAATATTACTAATTTATTCGATGACCCTATTAATTAATATAAAAATACTCTTAGAATTTTCTTTATTGGCAAAGTACTTTTATTTAACTTTGAAGTGAAAGAGATAAAACAGACTTTAACATTATATAAAAGCTCTATTATATATAAATATTACATTTAACAATCAATATTACTAATTTATGCGATAACCCTATTAATTAATATAGAAATACCCTTAGAATTTTCTTTGTTGGCAAAATACTTTTATTTAATTTTGAAATGAAAGAGATAAAACAGACTTTACCATTATAGAAAAGCTCTATTATATATAATTATTATATTTAACAATCAATATTACTAATTTATGCGATAACCCTATTAATTAATATAAAAATACCCTTAGAATTTTCTTTGTTGGCAAAATACTTTTCCTTATTTTGGGCGGCAGGGCGCCCTCAGTTCGCCGCCCTGCAGCGCCTAGTTTACTCGTACTGTAGAGTATAGATTTTTCTCCTACGTTGCTACGTTACTCTCAAGGCCGTACAAGCTCGACTTCCGGTTTATTTTTCTCTTTCTTAATTTTACTTGTTAAGGTTCCTACTGCTTGTTTTTTTTTTAAATAATTAATTAGGTTCTAATTTTCTTTTTTAATTTTATTGATAAGGCTTTTGCTTTGAATATTTTTGCATTAATTTTGGGTACTTTTTTTTCTGTATTTTTGTTCACAAAACCCGGTTTGGCGAAGTTTTTGAATTGAGCAGACTATGATATTATTGCTAGCTTTACCAAATATTTATACTTGAATATATATTTAAAAAATATGTATACTTTATTATATTTAAAAAATATGTATACTTTATTATATTTTTATATTTTCTTATATCTAGATATATCTCATCCTTGTGACATAGTCAGAATATAATATATCGATGCCCAGATTTCAATTAATTTCCTTACCAAATTTCATCGAAACATATCCGATTTCAGATGTTAGACAAATAGACCGACTGAACTTTATATTTATAATAGGAATAATTATAATATTTATAGCAGTTTACAATATGGATTATATAGCATAAAATTACATTAAAATTTTAAACTGAGAAAAATAAAAATAATTTTTTTATAAAAAAAAACTGGATACACAACCCTATTTGCTGTTGCCATAGCAACGCGCCGGGGAAGCTTCCCAGTCACGTGTCGGGAACTTGTTTCCGCTTTCCGCGTTTTTCTTTTTCTCTCCTCTAGCATTTTTTCTTGGCATTTCCCTTCCCCCCTCGTCCCCCACTTTCCCCTTTGGCCCCCTGCACGCTTCCGACACGGCGTCCCGTATCTTTTTGTTAGTGTGCGTGTATTAATTGCGTCTGTGAGTGTGGAAGAAATTAGGACGTTTGAAGAGTAACTAAATATAGATACATATATACGATTATTTTTTTTATAATATTTTTGTTGGTAACTTAACTTTTTATTTAGGTCACACACATGCATTCTATTGAACTTTACACTTACTTAAATAAAAATATTAATGTAATATTAATATTACTTAAATAAATATTACTTAAATAAATATATTTGATTGTCTGTTTGCTCCGGATAAAATGAAAAACTACTGAAAAAATATAATATATATAAAAAAAGTTATATAGGAATGTTATATCCGATTTAAAAAAAGGGGCGTATGAAACAGCGGGGTATAGCTATTTCAGATCAGTAAAGTACGTATATAATATTTTTCAGTCATAAATTTTTCATGTAGATTTTTGTAGAATGTTAAAGTACATTTAAATGGAAAATATAATAGTTTTGTTATTAAAAGTTACTTTATATAAATCCTAATTTTATACAAAGTTAAGTCAAGTTGTACGAATTATTGTCAAAGTTACCTTTACTCCGCAATAAAATAACTTAAATATTTAAAAGTTTAACCTTTTTAAATAAAAAAACATATTACAACCGCCACAAGCTTGTTGCTTGTTTGGTTTAGACTCAAAATTTTGGTATTATGCTATGGAGGAAATAAAATACTATATATATATATATATATAAATATATCTTGTAGTACTTTTAAAATAATATATTATATTGCCCTGGCTTTAAACTAAGCTCTAGGCTTGTAGGTACTTTGTGCAAAATCATTTTAATAGGTATGTACAGAAAAAGGTACTAATATTGTTAAATAAAAGTATACTATCTATACAGAGTAAAAGTCTATGATCACTTGCAACAGTCCCTGTTACGTTTCTTTTTCGCGAAAATCTATTTATAAGTATGTTTACACTATAACTATATCTATATAGAATCTCTATAGCATTAGACAAATGTATATTTAGTTATATCTATGGAACGTGTCGCTGTGTGGGTGTCATGAAAGATGTACATGTGTGAGTGAAGAGGGGTGGTTGGCCAGTAAATTGGACGTTCGATTTTCAAAATTAAAGAACGTTTAGGTTTAAAAAAAGAATTGCCTGAAATCACGTTTCGTTTTACGCAGGTTTTTGAAGTGATAATAGATTGAGTGATAAGGTTTCGTGTAAAACAATATATTACCTATTTGGAGAGCACTAACAAAATTGTTTGTTTTGTTTGGAACACAATATTCTAAGAAATATTTAAATGACGTTTGTAAAATCAATACATGGGCTAAGAGTATGTTAATGTTTATATACACTTTTAACATGTATAATATGTTATTAAGGCGATAACAAACACCTATGACCTGTCTTTGTAGCAATTTAATTTTACCCACTAAAATACCCAAAATGTTAAGAATTTCATCCAATTCAATTAAGTATTTTGAGATACTTTTTATATATTTACCATTAATTTAAGGCATTAGACTTTTATTTAAGTATAACAGAAATAACGTTATTTGCAAATAATCAGTTGTTTTTTTTTCAGTTTGTATTTATAATGAAAGATTTCCTTCACGAATTTATTCATGTATCTATCAGACAAATAACAGAGATCTATATTTAAATATAATAATCCCTATATTTTCCCTATTAAATATGTAAACGAATTAAGGCTCTTTTAATTAGTTAATGGCTGATGACTGACAGTACCTTAACGGTTATATAATATAGCACAGCAGGCTTTACAAAAATTGTTTTTATTAGTTGTTTATTTTAGGCGGGAGGGAGGTATACAGATGCAAAAACCTTCAAGTAAACCCAGTCATGCTTAGGTTTTCAGGAACCTACAATACAATATAGTTTTATTGTCGAGGTATGTAGTCCCCTTTTAAGGCGCGGTTACAAGACGAGTAGTTGTTTTAACGATAAATATATCGTAATGTCTTTGTCGCTGCCCATTTCGTAACCTCATCAATTAGCTGGCACTTAGGGAGCGAGCAATACTGTTAAACAACAGTATATTGATCGACCACATTTATGTAGGGCTTAGTGTAGCCAGACGCCCAGTATAAATATGGGACGTCCCGTATTTCATGGGACGTCCCGTATTTCAGGCGTAATTTTAAATGTCCGGCCGTGACCGACTTTGTCCCGTATTTCAACCGTGCTCCATTTGTTATCAATAAATTATACCTACATTATAATAATAAAAAAAATATATATGTCCCGGATAAAAATCTGAAATTTCGTATTATTTTTTGCCCATTTAAGCATTTGCCCCTTATAGTATGAAAAAATCTGGCAACACTAGTAGGGCTTACCTACTATAAGATAGAAACAAAGCTACACGCTGTGCTCTAACAAAAAATCTAAAAAAGTCCTGAAACAATGCCTAACAATGTAATGTAAAAGTATGTCGATCCTCTGCCTAAAAGTAATTTCATTACGCAAAATCAATCTGACGTCAATTAAAAATATGACTCTGAACTAAAAATGACGAAATTATAACAGAAACAAGAATTTGCACGGCGGGATTTCCCTGTGCACAATTACAAAGTCGTATACTATATACCAATGTAATACGTACGTATGTATAAACTTTATATTCAGTAAAGTTTGTAAAGGAAAAGTGAACTTTAAGCTCTGTGAAATTCGGTTCAAAGTCGTAGTTTATCCTTTAGTAACGGCTTGTCGGCGCCTGCGCAGCTCGGGCTACCGTCATTCTTGTAAAGGCGAGGCCACTCTATTATCCGAATAGTTTTTTTTTGTTTTGTAATTTTTTAGAACTTTTAAATTTATTGTAATTATTTTAAAATAAAATTGTTTGCATATAAATAAGGAATGAGACGCTAATGACCTTCTTTTCAATATATGTTTTTATTTTACTCTAATATTTAGTTTATTTATATTACAAACATGTATAGAGAATTATATATATATATATATTCTAGTAATTTAAAAAAAATTTCAAAGTTTTATTTTATACCGCGATTTTAAGGTTATTTCAAATTTCTTATGTAGGTATTAATTTATTTTTTAGTAACATAAAAAAATATATAATACTTATTAAATTTTCTTCATTAATATAGGCGCTTAATTAAATGAACAAAAATATAAAAAAAAATATGACAAATTAATATTAATATAACAAAAAAAAAAACATGCAAACATGTTAATGAAACACAGCTTTAGATAAAAAAATACAGGTCATAGATAAGGCTGTGGGCACACTATAAAATCGATATATTTACATAATACGCACATCACTACTAGTGTCATTAAACACACGACGAAGCTGTAGTGTGAGAGAGATGGCATGAGGATAAATTTTAAAAATATTAAATTTTACTACGATTTCGTTAAAATATCAATATTAATGATATCAGTGAATCAGTGTTGCTATCTGATAATACTGGTTGGATACAAAAGATATGTTTTAAAAGTAAACACCGGAAATACTGGAATTTAATTAAGTTTTTTTAAATGTCATTATACGAGTATAAAGTGTAATATATATTTTATTAAGTTTTGTGATGGCCGAGTTGGTTAGATCTTAGATTTATAATCACTTAGGTCCCTGGTTCAAACTCCGGTGTGTACCAATGCGTTTTTAATCTAAAAATGTATGTACATTTGATTAACAACACCACTATAGTGCCTACTTGAAACTGTTTATAGATGGGTTATTGAGTCTATTCAAAAATCGCGACGAGCTAACCACTTGTTTGATGTAGTTTAAAAGATTAAAAACTTTTCAGCTGGGTACCCCGTCTAGGCGGGCATCTCATAACATATATACTTTGTAAGTTTTAACACAGGGTGGGTTGCGAGTCATTATTGACCGTCTGTAGTCCAGTGGTTGTGTCTTTGGCACTATATCCGAAGGTCGTGGGTTCAATTCCCACTCGGAACAGTTTGCCTTGGTCTGGGTGTTTATAAAAATATTATACGTATTTGTATCGTTTTGTTTGGTAACGTAATGGGATTCTCTGATTCACTTGTTAGTCACCGCGCAACTGATAACAAGGCATATGACAACAAGGCCGGACTTGGGATGGGTGACCGCTTTATACAACGAGGCTATACCATCATAAACACCGCAACAAGCTCGCCACAAGTTACGTGTTGGCTCCGAATATCATCGGCGAAATGAGCATAGGTTAATCCCTCCGCTGGGTACCCACCCTCAGGCCATTCAAAAAACGATTCTCGGGAGCCAAAAAAGGCACCCGTGATCGTATTTATTTATTATTATTACTTGTTACACAACAAATGAATCAGAACACGTTAACAGATCTATAAAGTCCATGAATGGTGGCGACTAATAATATTGCAAGATTTTACTATTCCGATTTGGGATGCCGAGACTAAAATGCGGTACAACTATAACTGTATAACCGCATCTTTAGCCGTAATAATGGGAGCGACTGATTCTGTTGATTGACCCCATTCAAAGACTTTGTAAGTCTAGTTACCATCAGGTAGATACAAAGACACATACCGTGCTCTGGTAAAAAAAACAATAGCTTATTGTTAGTAAAATAAAATAAAAAACTATTTATGATAATATTTTAACATGATAAAGTTGCGAAATATCACTTATATATGTGACTATATAAAGCAACATATACATTTATTATATTATTATGTTTATGTTCATGTTAATTAATACTTATATATATATATATATATACGTGGTGGCCGAGTTGGTTACACCTTGGACTTAAAAACACTTAGATCCCTGGTTCGAATCCCGGTGTGTACCAATGAGTTTTTAATTTAAAAATTTATGTACATTTGTTTGACAACACCACTATAGTGCCTCGGAGAGCACGTTAAGCTGTCGGTCCCGGTTTCACTATACCAACTTGTGAAACTGTTTATAGATGGGCTATTGAGTCTATTCAAAAACATCGCGACGAGCTAGCCACTTGTTCGGTGTAGACTCATACCATCGGCTACGACGAGGTGGGATTAAAACCCCTCCGCTGGGTACCCTGGAGCCTTCTAGGCGGTCTCGGGCGCCGTAAGGCACCCGTGATGTTATGTATGTATATCTGTGTGTATTTAATACTTATTCTATAATAATTGTTAGTGAAAATAAATATAATATTCCTTTTAAAAGAATATATATTTATTATATTGTTACAAATACTTCTATAATATATGAAGTGGTTTATTTTATTAAAACTGGTATAAAGACAAAGGTTCACAAAAAACACTTAACCAGTGAGCAAAATTATCCAGTTTACATTTTTAACTGCTTCATCAACATACCTATACAAGTTTAAATAAAGTAAAAAATAAAATAAAGAAATAAGTTAAGTTCTGTCAAATACATTTTTTGCTGATGCTATAGAACATGGTTGCCATCATTACTTTATAATTATAAATCCGTAATAATATGCATAATACAGATTTATAATAATAATATCTGTAATAAAATATATTGTCTTTCTAATCTATTATAGTTCAATATTGCTTCTAAATTAATATTAATACGTATTCAAAATTGTACATTCAGTAATTCGTCAAGAACTTTTGCGTTAATTTTTTTGTATTCATGTGTGTTTGTGGATGTTAAGAATATATATTATGTGTGAGTAATTCTCGGAATATGTTGTTTTTGTAATTTTAGGTATGTTACACATTAAAACATAGTTTTTAAACTTTCAATAGTTTATTTACTTTCATTATTTAATTTTGACTGTATCTACTAATTTAGCTATCTATAGTTAAATCATCTATTATTTTACACTATTGTTTGTATCTCGCTATATACATAGTGAGGTACTTACTACGAATAGTAAATTTTATAACTTTTAACAAATATTTATCTATGTTATCTTGTATCCATATACCTCACTTTGATGTTTTTGATAAAATTATTCTTAGAACCATTCTTTCAGTCAATATTTATATTTACCTACTTTAAATTATCTCAGTATAAAATATCATTAATTATAGCAACAATAAAATTCCAATAAGATTAATAAATAAACAATAAATCGAGAATCGGTCTGGATCCTAATAAATTTGAAGACCTTGATAAACAAAATGAGCAAAAAATTTCCAAAATGAAAATATTAAATAAAGGTTGCATGATCCGTCAAGCAAAAATGAAATAAAACAAAAAAGCAGGTGGGCCTTGAAAAAAAAAACTTGTTTACAATATACTTTAGGTCACGTTTGCGAACCCGTCTGGCAGGTAGCACAGCTTTTGCAAGTTTTTGAGTAGGTATGCAAAACTTTTCCAATATTATATATTATATGTATTTAGGGTTTAGTAAACATTTGCTAGTTTATGATTTAATCAGAATTCACGCAAATTCTAATAATTTGGATGAATTTGGCACGTAGCCATAACTGCTGGATCGTTTGTTCAATTTAAACTTTTCAATTACATAAATGCATGGCCAAAGCTATAGAAGCAAAATGCAATGTCAACATTTTATTCCCAACCTTCGCTAAGAATCCAAAAGTTATAGATTTGTAATTCAAAACACGATGCGATTATCTCTCAATACTGTTATTGTCAATGAACCTTGACAGAACGGACAAACAGATGGATCACAAACAACTAATTAATTCAACGACTGAACCGACTTTGGTGGAAATATACGTCATTATAGATAAATGGTAGACATTATTCAAAGAAAACATATATAGGTAATACTTGTTTTTTTTTTCATATGTAGTGAAATAACTGATTTACCGTTAAAATGTTAAGTTAACATAATTTAAGGTTACTTTTATTTTGTGATACTTAAATGTAAACCAAATAATTTGTTGTTGTAAGTTGATATTTATATGTAGAATAGCTTAAGGGATTAAAAGTCGAACTAAATACTTTTTAAATTGATTTTAAATCATTTTATTTAATAACCTTCTAATTGGTTGAAAAATCACATTTTAAATAATGTCATTAAAAATTGGTTTTAGTCATTTAGTAAGTCAGTTGCGGTATTTGATGACTATAACAATTAATATCCACTCATTGACGTCATTAGCGGTTGTAATTGTGTTAATTCTAGTTATTTCAACCGCAGGGATTTATCATTGCTGTTCTCTTTGCGCCGGCTTCTCTTTCTCCATTGCCCTCATGCTGGTCACGTCGAATGTCGGTCTTCGTAGATCCTTGGCCCATCTTGATGTGACGATAGGCGGCAAGGTCGTCACTGCGGCCTCGTCAGCTACGCACTGAGCATCCAAATTCATATGATTCACGTTTTACATTACCTTTACACCGATGTTGGAAGGTTAATGATATAACTTAGTGTATTCTTCTACTTATTTTTTTAGTTGTTTTGATTTCATGTCATGATAAGTTGTTGTTTTGAGTTTAAAGGATAACTTAATAACAAGCATGACCAGAACAATATCAGAATAAACTTCTTTATAATTCTTTCTAGCTTTTATACAATTAATTTAATCAATGATAAAGCTGAATGATTTCGCAAGACTGACAACGAATGACCTATTGATAGTCGCCGTGGTGAAGCAATCGATCAGGATGTACCCCAATGACGGTCTTGTGATATAAAAAGTGCAATTACAGCGAGCTAAGGTTACAATAGAAAAAAATAAGAATCGTCTTTATAGAAGACACGCCATCGTCCATCCGATTGTCAATGTCACGGCTTATAATCGTCAAGGTCGTAAATATTTTACGATCAACGATAAAATCCATCGACCAGTTGCACTCGTCCTTAAATAAAATTGCATTAGCCCGACTGCAGAATTTATGCGCAGTTAAAATACGATAAATGTTAATAACATAGCTGATCGTCTTCTTTATAATTTGCTAATGGCGAGTAATAAAATTAATGAAGATATTATTATTATAACAATTATCAATGGTCAACAAGATAAGTTTTATGAGATGAAAATAAATCAAATTGCAATATTACGTAAAGTTAATTAAGCAAAACTATTTACTTTATATTTAGATAATGTACAAATATCTAATTGCAAAACGTGTTTATTATTATGTTTACGACGATGTTATGTATTGTATAACTAATAACTATATGATCTTTTATATAGAAGGCAGTTGTCGAGACATGTGCAACATCACTGATAATGACTTTAACTGGAAATCCTTGACTCTGGTCACAATTATCTGGACTCTTTGCATCTCGGTTAGCACGGCTACTTGAATATCTACGACGCGTATAATACCATCGCAAAGGCTACGAATATCATTTAATGAGTGGTAAATTACATGAAGAAGCATATTATTATCATTCTTGTTGAACTTGACTTAATTGTTTCTATTAAGGTCTTCGAGAATTATATTATTATTTTTATTACCTGCCGTACTACGTGAAATACTTTTAATAGTCACAAACAAGCAATCCTTATACACAATGCTATCCATGTATATTCTCTTAATATTTTCTACTGTTAATATCTTGTTAACCGTAATAATAATATTTTCAATACTACTGATGCAATTAATGTAAATGATGAAGGCGTCTAAGTAATAACACTTAGGTATCTATAGACTTTATTATATACCAAAGTCACGTGCTAATGCAGCTTCGTACTAATGACAGCGGTCAGATGTTATCAGCAATTAAACACTACAATGTCTAATCTACCATGTTTTGTGATAATTTCTGTAACTAAAGTATATTTTCTTTGTTACCAGGTTCCTCAAGCCAGATGAAGTTGCGAAGATTTGGGGAAAACTGAAGAAGAACAATAATATGACATTTGAAAAGTTCAGCAGGGCGATGCGATACCACTATCGGCAGGGAGTTCTGGTATCAGTACCGACAGCTCGTCTGGTTTACCAGTTTGGTAAAAATGGACCTGATTATAGCACCGACAATCCTAATTTCTTAAAAGTCAAGTCTGAAAATGATTACAATGAAAACCATTATTCGTAGTGGTGACTTTAGATTGTAAATTATTGAAATTTGTTTTTTGATGCTCAGATTGAATTAGACTAATTAAGAAATCGATTGGAGGTGGAACATGACGTACTTAAATTGGTAAGAAATAGTTAGGAATTAGAAGTATTACAAGTTCTAGAAATACCTAGTTGTAAGAAAATATTTGAATGGTTAGGTCGTTTCTGCGTCCTATAGTAGGTTGTATTGTCAGTGTTTGGAATGGTTCTGTTGAGGTTGTACACGTCAATTAATATAAGAATATCGACGTTGTTGTCACAAAGTGTCCATATTATTTTTTAAGAATATTTTTTCGAATTTATACCTACGTATTGAGATTTCTTAAATGAAGGTTGTTTAGATCTAATGATTTTTGATAAATCTTTTGATGTTCAATCGTTGTTGTCTGAGTGAGTGACTTGTGTCTTGGTAATATATACGTAACATTCCGAAATTTATATTATATACATAATTTCTCAGTTAAGACATACTAATTCCTAGTTGTATTTAGTAATGTTGCCATATGTGTATATATTATTATATGTATCTTAATATTTAAAGGTTGTTCAGTAGATTTTTTATTATTTGTGCAATATGTTGTTATATATACATATTTAATGTATTTGTTTTATAGTAATTTAAAAAGAGACCATTTATATCTTTGTTTTTGAAATTATTGCTTATTTCTATTTTATCAAAAATGTGTTATTATGACAAAAGAAGATCTGAAGGCCAAAGATTAGTATTGACAATATTAATTATCTTAGAATATTGTTTTTTTTTGTCAAAACAATTATATTTTTTATTACCTATTAAGTATATTTAAGTTTGTGACTACCGGGCGATGCTGTGATGTAATTCCAACGAATCAGTGATTTTATGTAAATATTTTGTTGAAGCTGATTCATTTTATTTAAAGAACCTACTAACCCAAATACTTATTAAACTTAGATTTACTTAATTAATTATTATCTGTCGAGTGAATGTTTAGGGCCCCAAATCTCTTAAATCTATTTCAATCGAATCGTAACCGTAGCGTAATAGTAACTCTTACTATTTTCTGTCAATTTTCTATTGGCGATTATTTATCAGAATAAGAAAAGTGCAAATTAAGCTATTATGATTATGTTACGATTCGATTGTAATACTTATATAAAGTTTATTTTAGAGAATTGAGATCTTGTTTGTATAAATGCAACGACAGTACAAAATTGTGTCTTTGATGATAAAAAAATATGTAATTTAGGTGCCAAGAAAATGATTAATAAATCTAATATAGAAATCCTAATATAACGATATTTAAAAATATATAAACATATAAAATATTTTTGATAATAAACTGTGTTCAAATAAAAATTGTGTGTGTTCATGTAAAATACGTATTTAAAATCAGACTATTGCAGTCTTTATTCTGTTATTTACGCCTTTTTCAAACAGTATTTTTTTACTATTATTTTGCAATTTATATTTGTAAGAAATATGGTTATGTTGGGATTACTATAGGTTTTACTATTTTAGTAATAGGTAATATATTATGTGACTGTACATAATTTCGTCTCATTTTTAATTAAATAAATATTAATTTGTTACCAAACCAGGTGCAATGTTATACAAGATTATTATTATTATGTAATAAATAAATGACATTTATTGAATGTAAAATATTTAATGTTGTTTAAAATTATATACCTATCGCCTTCCCTTTTACTTTTTTATATTGAAGCATGATTTTACTTTGTATCTACCAGATGATAAGCAGAACTACAAAGTTCACGAATGCGATCGATAAATACATTGTTGTTTAACAACATTGATCGCTTCCACTATGCCTGCCAAATGATGCGGTTACGAAACGGCGGCTACAAAGACGAATTTGCATTACAAGTCTATTCGTTCCTTGCTGCTTTATTAACAATTCAACTGCCCGATTCGTAACCGTACCTTGTAGGAAGAGTACCACCTCGAGAAGAAATCATCATCATCATCATACCATCACGGGTGCCTTTTTGGCTCCCGAGAACCGTTTAAACGGCCTCAGGGTGGTACCTAGCGGAGGGATTAACCCGTCCTCATTTCGCTAATGGTATTCGGAGGCAACACCAAACAAATGGCGAGCTTGTTGCGGTGTTTATGATAAAATATCCTCATTGTATAAAGCGGTCACCTATCCCAGGTCCGGTGTTTTTATCATCTGCTTAACCTTGTTATCAGTTGAGCAGTGACTTAACCATTAGGCTGGGGCCGCTTTTTTGAGAGAAGAAATCTATGCAGTAGTATCCTGAAATCAGTGTCCCACAGACTACAATCGAAACAAGTTTATATACATTTAACGGTTTTCGGTTTCTCTATTCTTTGCATCTTAGGGGCGTTCCAGCCACACAATTTTATCGCTTTTCGGTGTTTAAAGGGTTTTTAAGCTATATATAATCCTATTACAAATCACAACCAAGGGAAAGAAATCAGTAATATAAAGTGGGACTTCCGTTATAAGTTTTCGTTTAATTTAAATATTTCTTTTATTACATACATACATACATATATCATCACGGGTGCCTTACGGCGCCCGAAACCGCCTAGACAGCCCCATGGTACCCAGCGGAGGGGTTTTAATCCCACCTCGTCGTAGCCAATGGTATGAGTCTACACCGAACAAGTGGCTAGCTCGTCGCGATGTTTTGAATAGACTCAATAACCCATCTATAAACAGTTTCACAAGTTGGTATAGTGAAACCGGGACCGACAGCTTAACGTGCTCTCCGAGGCACTATAGTGTTGTCAAACAAATATACATACATTTTTGAACTCATTTTATTACTAAGTTTAAAAAATAACAAAGATATGAAGATGCTGTATCTATTCACAAAACTTACACTGCTAGGTAGAGAATATAAAACGAATACTTTCATTGTTTTAATGATGCCTTGCTCCAATAAAAAATGGTATTTTACGCTCATAGAGTTAGCACTTAAATAATTTGGATGAGACATTCTTCTCTTGCTCTGGAAAAAAACATATTTTGTAGGTGGATTCAATTAAAGACACCCACGCTCAACGCACCCTATTGACGCAATTTTTGCTGGCGATGTATATATTTTAATTACTTACGCAGTTAAAAGAACAAATGAAAGTTTAAAAAAAAAAAAATTAAGGCATTGGTAGCAAAGATCTAGCTTATAAATGAAAGTAATATAATATTCTTTTTTTATTTTTTTTATTTATTTATTTCTAGGCATAGACATACATTTTCAATAATTGGTAAAAGCCACTGGTACATAAACTAGGTTAACCTGTATCTCGGGCACCAGTGTCCTTCCCTTACAAAACTATGCATGCTTAATTATGAAATACTTAACTATGTGAATATACCTACTACATATTTTATATGTATCTACGGAAGTGGTGTAACACACCTTCTTTCTGACTTGCTCTCACTCATTTATATCCAGATATCTGAAACCCTAGTGTGAGTTTTCTAAACATAAAACGATTACTTTGCGGTTAAGTTAATTAAAATTTGTATGAAAAACAGTTCTGCGCCCCAAGCGGAAATTTTGAGAACTAAAAAAGCTAGCGTTTTTGTAGTGTTATTGGTGAAAATGTTAACGCATTAATATAGTTACGGCGAAGGTAAACGTTAAAAACACTCGCACTAGGGGTACTGGAAAAGAGCTACTTTTTGTTTCTTTTAATTTTTTTACGAAATGCCAAACATGTTCGTTGTTACCTATAATGACTGAAGTTAGGTTGAAAACATACAAATGGCAGCCATCTTGTGAGACGTTTTAAAGTTTAGATATTCCATTGTTTTGTAGTAGATGTTATTATTTGTAACCGTTTTTTCGCGCATATAGAGTAAATACAGGCGACAACGTATAGATTTTGACAGTGACAGTAGGCGTGAGGTACACTGTCACTTGTCAAAGTCTATATAGAGGCTCTACCATGGGTTTGCGCATTGTAGCAACGTAACGTATTAGTATACGTATACGTATACGTGAGCAACAGCCAATAGGGCCGCTTTATTTTTGGTAACAGGATTGAATAAAGTAATCAAGAGTAAGGGTGCAATATGTATATTAATCTTACAATAGAGACTGGTGCAAAATATAGGCTTTATTAAACTTTACCTTCGTTAAACTCCTTGATTCTTTAGTTCATTTTTTTATCAATGCCGAAAATACCGGAATAATTTTTAATTAATTGCAGGACTAAGAAAACTGTTTGACTGCTTTAAGTCAGCCTCTCCTTTCGTGACAAGGCTCTACGGGTCTATCTCGATTTTCTTTTTGTTTTAGTTATTTTTTTTTTATAAACAAAATTAAAGGTAAGGTGGGCAGTAGTGTAGTGCCCTGTAGTGCCAAATACCATTTTGTGTCAATACAAAATATATTTAAAAATTACCTAGCTTGTCCTTCCCCAATTGGTGGTTCATCACGAATTAACATTACGTTAATACGAAACAAAAACTTACCGTAGAGACTTTAAGTACGTAACCTAATAATAGTAACCTACGTAGGTAATCAGTGAATTAAAATAAAAATTTACAAAATCAATAATTAGTGACCATATTACATCTGACGTCATTTGATAAACTAAATTATGAAGAAATAAAACACGATTGTGATTAGGTAAGTTTTATTATAAATATTTTTGACCGCAACGGTTGACGTATTTCGTTATTATTGGCATCAAAGAATCGATGACCACCCCCCTTTATGTTAAATTAAATTGTATTTTTAATTGAAATTATAAAATATTATACACTACTGCCATCTATAGTTTAGTAGCATATTAATGCGAAGGTAGCGCCATCTGTTATTATAAATAAGTATTATTTACTTTTCAAAGTAGTTCAGCTATTGTACGTTAGATGGCATATATACGTACTTCCAAATAGTTTTTTTATTGAAAATATATTATATATGACAGCCTCCGTAGACAGCCTCCGTAGACTAGTGGTTGCGCCTTTGGCGTTGTATCCGGAGGTCGTGGGTTCGATTTCCACCCATGGCAAAAAAAATTAGTACGTTTTTTCTGTACAGTTTGTCATGGTCTGGGTGTTTATAAAATATAATATGTATCATATCGTTGCTTCTGGTACACATAGTACAAGCCTAGAACTTAGTTTGTGACCAGAGCAATATGTGTAATTTGTCCTACATATTATTATTTTTTTATTTTTTATTATTATTATATAATAGCTAATAAACACATGAAAAACTTTTTCACGATAATTAAACCAATGGTAGAGCCTCAGCTAATATTACTACTGTGGCCCTAGTAGGAGTTTTCCAACTATTGCGTTTATATATACTTTGCGTTTTAATTAACTGAAATTTGTATGGGAAATAGTTCACTGATCCAAGCGGAAATGTTGAGAACTAAAAATGCGTGCATTGGTAAATCGGAAGTAAAAGTAAAACCAACTCATCATAGTCATATTAGGGCTACAGTCTCATTAGGCTAGTGTGATTTTTTTTAACATTTACTTTCGCGTTAACTTTACTACTGCGTTAACATTTCGACCAATCACACGCTCGCATTTTTAGTTCTCAAAATTTCCACTTGGAGCGGTGAACTATTTCTCATACAAATTTTAGTTAACTCAAACGCAAAGTAATAGTTAGAAAACTCACACTAGGGATACTGTACCCTTGATCAAAATGCTAACGCGGTAGTATAGTTAACGCGAAAGTAAACGTTAAAAAAACTCACACTAGGGCTACTGAGCTGTAGCCCTAATATGACTTTCGAGTTACCTACTATTTTTAGTTCTCAAAATATCCGCTTGGGGCGCTGAACTATTTCTCATCGAATTTTATTTCAACTCAAACGCCACAGTAATAGTACTTGTACTATTATTTCTTCTGTGGTAATAGTTAGAAAACTCACACTTACTGTAAAAAAAAAAATCATACCTAACTGAAAACTATACTTAATGTAAACCATAATTTACAGTAAAAAAAAATTGAGTAGGCAATAACTTGAATTATAAAATAGTGTATCGCGAAAAAAGGAACAAACATAATTCTATATAAGTTATATTTTTTAAATAATATTTATTACAGTAGTAATACAACATACAACTACAATACATATACTACAACTTAAATTGTATAAATAAAAAATATATGTAATGTAAAAACAATATTTACAAACATACCTTCAGACTTCGCAATAATCTTCTATCTATCCTTTTTTGACCGATTTGACCAAATTAAAACTTTACTGAGAAAATTCAGGCGATAATTTTTGCTTTCAATCAAAACTGAGGCCCTACCATGGGTTTGCGCATTGTAGCAACGTAACGTATACGTATACAAATACGTTACGTTGCTACTAGGCGCAAACCCATGGTAGGGCCTCTATATAGACTTTGACAAGTGACAGCGTACCTCACGCCTACTGTCACTGTCAAAATGTATACGTTGTCGCCTGTATTTTCTCTCAGGCCCCTGAAGTACGGATTGTTTCTATAGTTACTATCGGTAAATAACTGTCAATAATAAATAATGCTTTGGCGTGATTTCTCATATAATTATAAAATGATAACCTATGAAATTATGAGATTACAATTTTTTCTTTCTCAAACAGAATCTTAGTGTGTTTTCTCCTTCGATCCTGAGGCTCACCACACCCTTGTCCAGTTGTATGGGCAACTTGGTTGAGGGACTGGTTCTGATATCAAAGTTCTTCAGAAGTGTCAACACCATTGCCTTCATCTCTATCAGAGCGAATCTGGAACCTGAATCATAAATAATTAATCTAGTTTTATTATCAATATTTCAGAGGTTTTACCATACAAATACGTTACGTTGCTACAATGCGCAAACCCATGGTAGAGCCTCAGACCAAATTTTAAGCGACATTGTTTTTTTACAAAATGGCGTTAACAGTTGACGTAGTCCAAAATGTTTAAAGAGATATTTCATTGACTACGTCATCTGATTTTTATTCCACCTGATGGTAAGCAATACTACAAAATCCATGAAAAGGATCGATCAATGCATTCTTGTTTAACAGCATTGATCGACTACGGCTAAATTATGCTGTTACGAAATAGGCGGCGACAAAGACGAATTTGCATCACGAATCTACTATAATATCCTCGCTGCTTATCGTCAAACCAACTGTTTGTTTTGTAACCGCACCCTGAATGGAGACCAACATATAAGATAAAAGAAAACTGTGAATTTGACCCATTGAAATCTGTGAACCTTAAGACTAAAACCGAAACATGACTTGGTGCGATTTTTGAATGTCAGCGATATTTTGTCATCCGCTGATATTCAAAATAAAAGTAAAGTAAATGTGCTTGTTTTTGTACAAATATTCTTACCAATGCAGTTCCTAGGTCCAACACCAAATGGTAGGTAGCTAAACGGTCGGATATTCTGTTTGTTTTCGTCGGAGAATCGCTCGGGATTAAACCGTTCGGGGTTAGGGTAATACTTTTCATCTCTGTGGATGCTGTACACTGGGATTACAGTAAACGTCTTTGGTGGTATCTGTTGGTAAAATACAAAATAATTTGATTACTTATCAAAAACTCGTTTCAAGTAGAGGTCATTGAATTTGACCGGTTAAGATGGCAAATATATAAACCCGATTTTTTTTTTTTTTTTTAATCGACGGCATGTGACTTTGTTTCTACCTGGTGGTGAGCAGAACAAAGTCTTTGAATGGGGTCGACCAATACAAAAAAAAAACATCGCTATATTTTATTTGACCCCAGCATGTGATGGTAAGCAGACGTACAAAGTAAATGAATAACCTTAAATAATTATTTTATAAGTAACTCTTCACTTTACAATACACGGATTTCAGTAATATTACTCACTATAAATTCTGGAGCGTCCTTATTTGGTTTACCGATATTGTAATGGTTATTACAAATTCTATCAATAAATCCCATTGCTGGCCATTTCCTCAAAATTTCTGAAAAAATAACAGAATACAGATCACCTAATTTCTACTAGAAATAATAATAAAAAGATAAAATTCAGAGGAAAATTAAAATGTATAAGTACCAGAAATGCACATATCTAAATATTTCATCTGAATAATTTTATCATAGTCCAGCCTATCATTGTATTTCGCCAGGGTCTCATCAATCTCTTGCTGGAGACGTTCCTGGACATCCAGGTTCTCTGCCAACTCATGAAGAAGAAAGACCATGGCTGTGGATACAGTCTCGAAGCCAGCGAAGAAGAACAATAGACCTTGAGCTAATATGTGATCTTCGTCCCATACTGAAAATTATAAAGAAAAGACTATATTGAAGGAAAGCAATGGAAAATGAAATGAAATATTCACTATTAAAAATGCGATAAATTGTTTGCGCGTTAGGATTACATACAGCGGAAGAAAATATTTTATTTGTGTCAGAACGAAATTAAATAGTTTTTGACATAAAACTAAAAACAGTTTTTAATACTTAGTGCCACTTGCCTTTGACTGTACATATAAATATGTCTGTTTGCACTTTAAATAAATTTCATTTTCATTTTTTATTTCATTTTTCATTTATTCACATATTGTAAATATTGTAAAACCTTTTTATGGGTACCCGCACTAGGATAACCTGTATCGCGGGTACCCATAAAAAGGTTTTACAATATTTCCATTGATACATACATGCTACAGAATAACAAACTTAGGATTTATTCTAGCATCATAAAATAAAATAAAATAAGCATTGCAACGCAGCCGGGAAAAATCAAGATAAAATAAGATTTTAAATCTTACCCTCTTTAACAATATTCTTGCCAACTTCTGATTCTTGAACAGTTGCAAAACCTGTATCTTTTTCATCGTCAGCTACTTTCTCATGTGTGATTATTCCTGTATTAGTTAAATGATATTTAATACTTATTTATAAGTAAGTTACAATGAAATTAGTTTATATTAGTTTTACCTTTTTTAGCATCCATTAGCAATTGAAGTATATCAGGTCTAAAAATATTATTATCTTCTCTATTCTTCATGGTGCCAAGAAATATGCCTTTGAAATATAATATAGCTCTTTTAGAAAATATTTCAACGCCAATAAACTATAACAAAAAATATTATGAGAACATATACGTGGTGGCTGAGTTGGTTAGACCTTGGACTTAAAAACACTTAGGTCCCTGGTTCGAATCCCGGTGTGTACCAATGAGTTTTGAATTTAAAAAAAAAATGTACATTTGTTTGACAACACCACTATAGTGCCTAGTAGAGCACGATAATCTGTCGGTCCTGGTTTCACTATACCAACTTGTGAAACTGTTTATAGATGGGTTATTGAGTCTATTCAAAACATCGCGACGAGCTAGCCACTTGTTCGGTGTAGACTCATACCACCGGCTACGACGAGGTGGGATTAAACCCCTCCGCTGGGTACCCTGGGGCCGTCTAGGCGGTCTCGGGCCCCGTAAGGCACCAGTGATGATATTTACTTTATTTTTTTTATTATGAGAACTATTTTTGTTAACCTGCTTATTATTGAAAACAAATATTTGTTTTTTATTTATTTATAGGGGCACGGTATGTGAATCTGTATCCTCCAAATAGGAAGCGGACCTACAAAGTCCATAAAGGTAATCGATCAATACATTGGTCGCAATATACATGAAGCGGTTATTATAAATGAAGGACACATTTTTATTACGATTCTACTTTAAAATTCTTATTACATTAGATTTTAATCAACAGCCCGCCCTGTAACTGCACCCAAAAAATCGATGCAGTAGGCTCCCGAAAATGGTAAACCCACATACTAAAACCAAAACATATGACAGTTTTTGCATCTGTAACCAAACCTGAAGCTATTATAATGTATTGTTTTTTCAATAATATGTACATTTCATACATATTGATCTGGTCATAAATGAAACTCTAGACTTGTTATATGTACTTATAACATTAGCCATACTATAATATTTATCATAATAAGTACAGTTTTCCATTATACTTAGGGCCGGTTTCTTGATGGATAGTTTACGTTACTATAGTTAAAAATGGCGGGTGTTCTATGAGATTTTTGTCAAAACATATTTTAAATTTATATAAAAGACACCATAACTGTCATTATTTAACAATAAGTCGAGATGACTATCCATCAAGAAACCGGGCCTTAGTTAACAATGTCAGTCAATATAAAAAATAATAATAGATACCTTTACAATAGTTGGAAACAAAAGCATAGCAAGTGCTTTTAGAAGCTGTGAAAAAGCGAATTTTGTCATTTCTTTTCCCATAACATAAAATTCGTTATTTCTTTCAGAAACGGAATCAATTTTCAGTCCGAAAGCGCAAGTGGCTATGACATCATTTGCGTATCTGGTCAGAAGATCTCTTGTGTCTATGTCAAGATTGCCATCTGAAATTATATTGTAACTTACAGATATATTGTAACTTACATAAACTAGAAAATAATGAAACATTTAAGTATTTATTTCGTCTATATTAAAATTAGAATACATTATGATGACTCAAACATGTAAACTTCCCAAATCACTTTAATAAAAAATGCAGGTTTTATAATTTCGGGCCCTTTAATACTTTCAGGGTACAGAATTATTATCTACAAACTATAACTTATATATACAAACTTGGCTTATGTGCATTTTTTTACGTGCAATAAAGAATTTAAATAAATATATATATAAACAATATAAAACATGATTAAAACCTTTAGTTTTTCCAATCTCATTAACGAGAAAAGAGTTCGTAGTTTCAGCACAGTCTTGCATAAATGGTACCATGCTCCGAAGTTTGGATGCTGTAAATGCTGGACTTAGAGTTGATCGCATCTCTCGCCATTTTTGACCTGAAATATAATGTAATAAACCATTACATTCTATACTTTGTGTAACAGTAGGACTGGGGCTCTAGAGAAAAATCAGGCGAGGCGACGTGTCGTGTCGCCTTCAATCATGTATAGACTTTGGCAGGTGACAGCGTACCTCACGCCTACTGTCACTGTCAAAATACATACGTTTTTGACTGAGGCAACGCGACATGTTGCCTCGCCTGCTTTTTCTCTAGAGCCCCTGAAATCTCTGAAGTAAAAACTGAAAACTTTGAAACTCTACCTAAATTAGGAATATCAGTAAATATAGAAGTCAGTGCTCACCACTTTTAATATTTAGATGAGAGGAAGGTCTCTATAACATCGCTAGGCCGACCGACCGGTCTTGTTACCACCGCCTAATACTATACAGATGCAAAAACAATGACTTAGTCATGTTACGGTTTTAGTCTGTGGGTTCAGCGGTTTTCAGGAGATTACTGAAAACGATTTTTTGTCGAGGTGGTAGTTTCCTTTCAGGGCGCGGTTACGAAATGGGTGTTGAACTGACGATAAGGCAGCGAGATGAATGTGAAAGAATAGAAACAGATTAAAATATGATTAACAAGGCTATATTACGTTAAATATGGTAAAAAAAAAATAGATTTTAATCTTTAAGTTTTAAATAAAAGACTATTACTGTCACTGCTTATTAATAATTTTTTTTTGACATAACTTCTCATAGGTACTTAATTCCAAAAAAACAGCATTTCGTCACCTTTATTGTTCACCCAAGGTCTCTGCAAATTATCGTGGATATTTTCTCGGAAACCTTAAATATAATAGACTACCTTTACCTTTCATTCCAAAAAGACTCTTCGAAAAGAAATCATCTTGGGTTTTAGAAGTGAATACACGATGATCAGTAAAGTTGTCAAAATCTTTTACTCCAATCCTCTTTATAAGATCAACATCTTTGATCAAAAGGACTGGATTGACAAATTCATAATTTCCTACAAATCTGAAAAATTAATGAAAACATTTTTAAACTAGAGGTGGTATCAAAACGCGAAAGACAGAAAGGTAGAATTTCTAAAATGAGAAACCCATTTAGGTATTCTATTATGAGTACTAATCAATAGATAGATAGATAAAAAGTCAGTGCCATATTATTAATTTGGAATTGGTTCTTAAGACTTTTCCATTGTCGCAGTTCCACTTTGTAAATCGTCTTTTTAACTTCTTTATAGAAGTGTTAAAACCATGAAACTATTAATAAAATATGGAACCGCCATGGCCTTAAATGGTCTACAAAACGAAATGTCAAACAAGTTCGTTTTGCTTGTGTTCTCACATTTTTTTTTATTTGTATTGCGACGTCCATCTTTTGTTCTCAAAACTGGACTTAAGTGGGGAGGCGATTTAAGGGCAATGGGCACCTCTCTATTTGACTGGGAGATAATGACAGAAAACGTTCTCCCATTTTCTACTGCATGCCTTTTTAAGAATTAATAATTAACCATAACATTTAAAAAAAAAATAGATTTTAATCTTTAAGTTTTAAATAAAAGACTATTACTGTCACTGCTTATTAATAATTTTTTTTTGACATAACTTCTCATAGGTACTTAATTCCAAAAAAACAGCATTTCGTCACCTTTATTGTTCACCCAAGGTCTCTGCAAATTATTGTTATAATATATTTATTTTATAATTTATTAGGGGTTTATTTTGTAATAGGTATATTTAAGTTTTTTATTTTGTTATTTAAGTTTATTTTGTTAATATATTAACCCTTAAATATGAAAGATAGAGGGGTTTTTGACCGCCGCACGCTTGCACGTCATAAAAAAATGGCTTTTCTTTCTGTAAAGAATTTTAGTGGTTTTTTGTGATATTATATTGCCTGCTTTGGTAACATAAAAAATCAATATTGTTCAAATGGCATGCAGTTTTAAGTCACGGAAAGTGGTATTGAATTTTCACAACATTATCCCAAAAATTTCCACCCTCGGTCATACGAGGGGCGCATGCCAATTTTCGCAGATATATTTTGTGATGGAAACTTTAATGTTTTACATCGGCATGCATTTTGACAACACGGAAATATCCGATTTTTTTTCTCATTTTCACACAACCCTTTGAGCCCACTCGGCCGTTGTGAATTGCATGCCATTAATTACGATAGCTTGAATTTGTTTGCACTACCTTATGTTACAAAGGCAGGCAATATAATATCACGAAAAACCACTAAAATTCTTTACAGAAAGAAAGGCCATTTTCATTATGACGTGCAAGCGTGCGGCGGCCAATAACCTCTCTATCTTTATTAATATTTTAGGGTTAATTATTAATTCTTAAAAAGGCATGCAGTAGAAAATGGGAAAACATTTTCAGTCATTATCTCCCAGTCTATATTATATCTCCATGGTTCAAACACAACTTTTACATACGTTAGGCCATCAATTTTGATAACTATTTTCTTTGCCGTAACGTACCGGTTATTAATTTTGTTTGGGTAAATAATAATAATTTAAATTACTAACTTATCATCAGGGAAAGCCTTGTACAGGTCATCAATATTAATCAGACCATGTTTCTGTTTGGTCACTTGGTCGAAGGCATTACCAAAAAACGGGACCGTTGGCAGATGGTTAATGCTATGCTTTTTGAAGTAAGAGTACTTCTTTCTGAGGTATAGCCAGGATAATACCAGGGCTAGGGCAATCCAGGACACTATTTCTGTTAACATTGTAGAATTCCTGAAATTTATTAAAGAAAGTAGAAATAAATAAGAATGAGAAGTAATCCATAAAATCGCCTTTTGAACCACGTCTTAATTTTTTTATTATTTTTATTGGAGCACGGCATGTGACTTTGTATCTACCTGGTGGTGAGCAGACCTACAAAGTCCGTGAACAGGTTTGATCAATAATTGTTCTTAAACAAAATTGACCGACTGACTCTTAATATGCCGGCTAAATTATGCGATAACGAAATGGGTGGCGACAAATTTCATTCCGAGTTTATTTTAATATACTCCGTGCCTTATCGTCAATTCAACCCATTTCGTAACCGCACCCTGAAAGGAGACTACCACCTCGACAAGAAATCGATGCAGTAATATTCTGAAAGCCGGTGAACCCACAGACTAAAACCGAAACATGACTAGGTCACTTAACGGTTTTTTGGAAAGGTGATTTTAGACTTTAAGGCACCTCCCTATATTATATACCTCATGGTACAAAACTACTTACCTATAATACTATGAGTTTCTTTTAGGTTAAGTTAATACCAAATTGTGCGTGGAACTTGCAACCATAATAGGTATATCTATTCGCTATTAAATATCAACAATAGTTAATGTTTTATTTAAAATGGGGAATTTTGTTATGCTTTTTATAGCGACATAAATATATCTATACATACATACATACATACATATCGTCACGGGTGTCTTACGGCGGCCGAGACCGCCTAGACGGCACCAGGGTACCCAGCGGAGGGGCTTTTAATCCCACCTCGTCGTAGCCGATGGTATGAGTCTACACCGAACAAGTGGCTAGCTCGTCGCGATGTTTTGAATAGGCTCATAACCCATCTATAAACAGTTTCACAAGTTGATATAGTGAAACCGGGACCGACAGCTTAACGTGCTCTCCGAGGCACTATAAATATCTATAATTACTTTATTATTCCTACTAGAAGTTAAAGAATACAAATATACATATACAGGTGAATGTTTCAAGTGTGCCTTCAAGGCCAAATCCTAAACACTCTCTTACAAAAATGCTCAAAGGATTTTGATAAAAACTAAAACTGCATCATTAGATTTTTGAAAAATTTATTCTCCTGGCCGGGAATCAAACCGGTTGATAAAAAAAAAACTCCACCTGTATTATTACACTAGCTGATAGTGTCGCTTATAAAGATCTAATTCTGGTAAGTTAATAAAAAATATTTTATTGAATAAAATAATATACTTTACCACCGTCTACTTTACTAACTAATCAAATTGTTTAAAATAATGATCACCACTATTCTACGGAGGCTTTGAATTAACTAATAGCCACATTTAATAGAACACTAATATCATTATTTTTCACCTATTATCTTTTTTATTGGTTAGCAAAATTACGACATATGTAGGTAATTTAAATATACCATCACGGATGCCAATTTGGCTCCCGAGAACCGTTTAAACGGCCTCAGGGTCCCAGCGGAGGGATTAACCCATCCTCATTTCGCCGATGGTATTCGGAGGCAACACCTAACAAGTGGCGAGCTTGTTGCGGTGTTTATGATAAAATAGCCTCGTTGTATAAAGCGGTCACCCATCCCAGGCCGGTCTTGTTGTCATCTGCTTAACATTGTTTTCAGTTGCGCAGTGACTTAACCACTAGGCTGGGGCCGCTTATTTAAATATATTGTAAAATATTATGAAATCTTCTCCCCCACCCCTCTCATACATAGTCATTGTCGGTTGACAACACGTTCCTTAATTGAATAATGAAATAGCCGGGCAAATAAATGGCTAAATTATAAACGTGGTGGCCGAGTTGGTTAAACCTTAGACTTTAAAAAACCACTTAGGTAGGTCCCAGGTATTAAAAAAAAAAAAAACATTTGTTTGACAAAACTAGTAGGTCCCAGTTTCACTATACCATCTTTGAAACTGTATATAAATGGGTTATTGAGACTATCTAAACATCGCGACGAGCTAGCCACTTTTTCGGTGTAGACTTTACGACGAGGTGGGATTAAAAACCCCTCCGCTGGGGCCATCTGGGCGGTCTCGGGCGCCCA
The DNA here is from genome assembly GCA_947458855.1 of Monopis laevigella. Taxonomy (NCBI): domain Eukaryota; kingdom Metazoa; phylum Arthropoda; class Insecta; order Lepidoptera; family Tineidae; genus Monopis; species Monopis laevigella. The sequence goes on from OX381585.1 coordinate 21,422,856, forward strand.
GAGATGATATACATATAGATATAAAAATATAAGTAAATGGCTAGCCGGTTAATATAATTATTAACGGCTAATGTCAGACCAGACTTTATATTTAAGATTTTAGTTATTTTTAGAGTCGTTAGTAGATATTGTTTATATTATTTACCTTATAGTTATTATTTTTAAGTATAAGCAAACAGCACAATAAACATGGTTATATTTTCACTTCAAACGTAATACTGACAGTGTTATATTGTTATTATCGCATTGGCATCCTCCTTTCTATTGCTTTATCTACCAGGATTTTGATAACGGTTATCTGTGAGTACAAATGAATACATATTTAAAAAACATATTTTGATAATATTAAATAATAGGTATCTAAATCTATGAATAATGATTTGTTTGGGGCTTAAACCAATAATTTATATCTTGCGATTAATAAAGATATATATATAAGTTTGAACTCAATATACCATCTATAAACAGTTTCACAAATTCGTATAGTGGATCTGGGACCGATAGCTTAACATGCTCTCTGAGGCACTATAGTGGTGTTGTCAAACAAATATAGGTACACATTTTATTTAATAAAATAATAATTGGTACACACCGGACTTTGAACCGGGGACCTAAAAAACTAAGCGTTTTAAAGTCTGAGGTCTAATCAACTCGGTTACCACGTATACTATTATTATTATTAATAATAATAATGATGTTAGTAGAATGACTTGGAGCCTATAGATATATATTTGCCTAGTCGTTTAGCTTATAACCGTTAATTCATTTTGTTAACCGACTAACTATTTATTTGTCCGGCTAAATCTGTATTATTAAATAGAAGCGTTTAGTTAAACACCAAAATGCTATGCTAAAAATATAGCGATGGTTTGGTTTAGAAAAAAAAACAGATGGGTAATTATCAACTAAATTCATTTAAGATTCACTCATGAAATTTCTAAAACTAACATAACATTTTTAGATGCGCGATTATCCCCCAAACTTTTTACACTTTATTTGTTTCAGATAATATTTATTAAACAATAATAAATAAATACCATCACGGGTGCCTATTTGGCTGCCGAGAACCTTTTAAACGGCCTCAGGGTACCCAGCGCAGGGATTAACCCGTCCTCATTTCGCCGATGGTATTCGGAGGCAACACCTAACAAGTAGCGAGCTTGTTGCTGTGTTTATGATGATATGATGATGAAATAGCCTCGATGTATATTAGTATACATTAGTTATTTCTTATGTAGAGTCTACAGTAAACAAAAGGCGATATACTTCTATAAGAACATAGCTATGATTCGTTGGGTCCATCTGCAGTAGTATGACGGTAGAATCACTTGAACTTGGAGAGATCTTTAGCCGTTTAGCTTATACTTAATTAATTTTGTCAACCGACTGGTTATTTTTCAGGCTTAATATTTATACAAATATTTATTATTAAATATAAGCGTAGCTATAGTTAAACAAAAAAATGCTATGCTAAAAATATAGCGATGGTTTGGTTTAGGGTAAAAAATAAAATTAAACAGGTACCTAATTATTTATTTATTAAAGTATCATAATAATTTGTTTGTTTTTCTTATGTAGAGTCTCTTAATGTAAACAGGAGGCGAGGTCCCCCTTTAAGAACAGAGCTAAGTTTCGTTGAATCCATCTGCAGTAGTAGGGGAAAAAATTAAATTAAGCAGGTATGTACCTAATTATTTATTTATTAAAGAATCATAATTATTTCGTTTTTTCTTATGTAGAGTCTCTTAATGTAAACAGAAGGCGATGTCCTCCTTTAAGAACAGAGCTAAGTTTCGTTGGATCCATCTGCAGGGGTATGACGGTAGAAGCACTTGGACTCAGAGAGAAATATCTTAAAATGTAACGGTAAAATCACTTGAGCTCGGGGAGAATTTTTAGTCGTTTAGCTTATTACCGGTAATTCATTTTGTTAACCGACTGTTTAAACTCCCGGCTTAATATTTATTATTAAATATAAGCGTACCTATAGTTAAACAACAAAATGCTATGCTAAAAACAGGTACCTAATTATTTATTTATTAAAGTATCATAATAATTTTGTTTTTCTTATTTAGAGTCTCTTAATGTAAACAGGAGGCGAGGTCCCCCTTTAAGAACAGAGCTAAGTTTCGGTGGATCCATCTGCAGTAGTATGACGGTAAAATCACTTGAGCTCGGGGAGAATCTTTAGTCGTTTAGTTAGCTTATTACCGGTAACTCATTTTGTTAACCGACTGTTTAAACTCCCGGCTTAATATTTATTATTAAATATAAGCGTACCTATAGTTAAACAACAAAATGCTATCCTAAAAACATAGCGATGGTTTGGTTTAGGGAAAAAAATAAAATTAAACAGGTACCTAATTATTTATTTATTAAAGTATCAAAATTATTTTGTTTTTTCTTATGTATAGTCTCTTAATGTAAACAGGAAGCGAGGTCCCCCTTTAAGAACAGAGCTAAGTTTCGTTGAATCCATCTGTAGTAGTAGGGGAAAAAATAAAATTAAGCAGGTATGTACCTAATTATTTATTTATTAAGGAATCATAATTATTTCGTTTTTTCTTATGTAGAGTCTCTTAATGTAAACAGAAGGCGATGTCCTCCTTTAAGAACAGAGCTAAGTTTCGTTGGATCCATCTGCAGCGGTATGACGGTAGAAGCACTTGGACTCAGAGAGAAATATCTTAAAATGTCAATGACCATAATTTTTATCTCCACCAATGCGAAACGAGAACCTTAAAAATTGAAATTTATGTTGATTAATATGTCAATGACTATAATATAATAGGTATTTAAAATTAATTAAGCTTACTATAAATCTATATATTACCGCAACTTCGACAAGGTGGGATTAAAAACCCCTCCGCTGGGTACCCTGAGGCCGTCTATGCGGTCTCGAGCGCCGTAAGGCACCCGTGATGACATGTATATATATGTATATAATGAAGATCGTTTTCATTTAAGCGGTATTTTTTTTTATCTAAATCATATATAAAGTATAAATGGGTCAATAAAGTCAATAAATATTCTAAATTTGTAATATAACGGACAATTAGATAAAAAGATTCAAATTTTCCCACGTAAAAAAAAATCGTAAAAGTCGGAAAAAAGATGATAGATAATCTTTTAGGATACGCTTGTAAATCAACATAGTGCTAGCAAAAATTCATGGACTTTGTAGGTCTGGTTCCTATAAAAAAAATATTCTCAATTAATACATTTTTATGTTTTAATGCATATATTCCAGAAAGTCTAGCTTTCGACTTACCTATGCAATTTCTAGGACCTATTCCAAAAGGCATATAAATGTACGGATTAAGTTTGTGTTTGTTTTCATCAGAAAATCTCTCAGGATCAAATTTTTGAGGGTTTGTGTAATATTTCTCATCATTTTGGATTCCTTGAATGGGTATCGTTACAATGGATCCTTCTGGTATCTTTGAACAAAAAAAGGTAATTAATTTATGTATGTATTATATCGCAGAGCCAATCTTCTAATTGGCTATGTCCAAAATGCCATCGGAGCAATCAAATTAAGCAATTACGCCTGAAATATGTTATATAAATTAAACTTACTATAAACTCCGGCGCATTTTCATTAGGTTTACCCATATTGTATTTTTTAACACAAATTCTGTCAGTAAATCCATTTGAAACCCATTTTCTCATTGATTCTAGAATTTTAAGTAAATTTATTTAAAAGTTTACAAGGTAAGAATGTATACGAGGTTATTTCTGCGAAACGCAATTATATTTTTTTAATTACTTTTTCTTTATGCCATTCTAAATGTACTAGCCATTGAAACCGTGTATGGAATTTTAAATTTTTATTTAAAGTGCTTTTCGAAAGGCTTTGTATTATTATCACTTTATATTATTTCCTATGCCAGTACTACATCTAATGGTCTTACCAGAAATACACATATCCAGATATTTCATTTGGTTAATTTTATCATAATCAAGCTTATTATCATATTTATTCAATGTCTCATGAATTTCCTGATAAAGATTTTGTTGAATATCAGGATTAATAGCTAGTTCATGTAAAAGGAATGTCATAACTGCAGACACTGTATCAAATCCGGCAAAAAACAGAAATATAGCTTGAGCCACTATGTGAGCATCGTCCCATTCTAAAACAAAACATGTTGTATTAAGTTGTTTACCAATAAATTTAGTATTAAATATTTTATTTTCTTTACCATAATTAACAACTCTTTTGTTTATATCTGATTCTAATACAGTTGCAAAACCAGCATCTTTGTCATCTTTATCATCTTCGTTTTTTAGTGTTCCTAAAATAGTGAAATATCTCTATTAGTTGTTTAGTTAATACGTTTGATTTTTTATTTTTTTTAATTATTTTTATAATATAATATAAACCTTTTTGTGTTTCCATAAGGAGATGTAATATATCCGGCCGATGAATATTGTTTTCCTTTCTATGTTTCATTGTTCCCAAAAATATATTAGTCAAAAAGTTGACTGCTTTTGGTGAAAATACTTCTACATTTAGCTTCTGTAAATAAAATTGATATTCTGAACTTGTAATCAGTTAAAATACTAATTACAAATATTTTGAAATTATTAAGATTAATAAATATAAATTAATAACAATATATAAATATAAGCTATACCAAAAACTATAAACAGCAAATAAAATAAAAAAAATCATCTATAGGTACATTTGTATAAAAATTGATTTATTAAATCGGTAGCAAAATGTTTATTATCTAAAGTCAATAATTGTATTCCTACATTTTAATTTAAATCAACCACTGTTTGAATAAATATTTTGATACTATGATTTACATATTTTTAATGGGTTAGATTATAGGAGATGGAGGATTAGAGTTACAACAGATATTTAGACAACTATACATACCCTGCTTAAAGTAGGGAAGATTATACAGAACATCATTTTGAATAATTGAAATGTGTCCGGAGTAGTAAGCAAGTAGCCCATTTTGAAAAATTCATTATCTCTCTCGTCAATAGAGTTAGTGTTTAAACCAAAACCGCATGTAGCTATCACATCTGTCGCGTATCTTGGTAGAGCATCCCGTAAATCAATCACCAATTCATTTTCTATAAGTAAATAAATTAATGTAAATAAAATCAAAAACGGTTTACTGACTCTGTTCAGATGTTTTAATAAACTAAGGCTAGATAAGCTTCAGTTTACTCTCTGTTATATTAATATACCTACAATAAATTAAGAGCTAAATCTGGTTTAGTGAAACATTTTTGAATAAATCAGTACATGGTTTGTAAGATTATTTGAAGGGTATCAAGGTTTCAAATAGTTTATTTGCTTAAGGTATTCTACATACATATTATAGTACTTAATCTAAAGATACACATAGGGACCTTTGTAATTATATGCCAAATATATGATTAAGGCTAGCATATTACTAACAATCATTTATTTAGGGGGTGCCTCTTCAATCCGCAGATAAAGTCATTTGACAGTCAACCCCTAACAACTTCATCCGGGGCCCAAAAATCAACCCAGAAGGTTATTATTATGTCGAGCTAAGTATTTATCTGTTGGTGTTATGTCAATTTCTGCATTTCGTAACGTATTTCGTTTAGCCAGCATAATGGGACTCATCAATTTTGTTACAAAACAATTTGTTGATCGACCCCATTCATGGATTGCTTAACATCAGGGTTACATGTGGTGCTCCTATATAAATATTAAATAGTTAAAATAAGTTTTGTCTCTTTTACGCATATTCATTTTTATTGCTAAAGAAAAGAGATAAAACCTACTTTAACTGAAGTGTTCTTCAAAGACTCAATAAGTTTTTATTAATAGCGGTGGTCGTAATTTTTTTTAATTACTTATTATTTATTTCTTTATTTTTATTATTGTTACTCATGAAGCTAAAAAATCGCGCCGGACGGTTTTTACCTTCATGTTGTTACTAGATTTTAATTTAATACTATATGTCTTTATTAAAATGCTCCATATGTCAAAATAATAAATTATACAGAGGTGAGCGTGGACTTAATATACGCATTGGTCATATTCATAAAAAATCATATATCTGCTAGTTGTCTAGCGCCTGACACTAATGCAAATATTAATAATACTAATCATAGAGCAACATCTACAACTAAAGAACTTATTAATAAATGTTTTCAGTTTAAAAAGAGATTTCCTGCGATCAAACATGTTCCTAGAGCAGCTAGAACCTCAATATCGAGAAAATTAACAGACATTATTAATAAATGCTGTAGTGAATTTTCATATTGGGAAAATATTATTTTCGTTTAATTATTTACATGTATCAAATGAATTGAATTCAGGAAAAAATCTTTCAGACAATTTTATATTAAATAACAATATTCGTAAATCCATCTTTAAAAAAGCAGACAAAGTTTATGACCGTGACATCCGAGGAGCGGTACGACTTCTATCTAATAATGATACTTTTTGTAATAACAACGAAAACACATTAAATATACTTCGAGAAAAACACCCATGCCCTTTATCACAAAATTTATGCATTCCACCTGAAAACAATTTTTTTTTTTTAACATAAATGAAGATGACGTATACAATGCAATTATGGCTCCTCAACATTTAAAGGACCTTATTAACCATTCTAACGATATATCAGGAAAAAACCTTCTAAAAGCAATAACCCAATTTTGTAAATTTGTTTTAAATGGAGAAATTAATAATGACATAAAACCATTCTTTTTTGGGGCAAATTTAATAGCTTTTAATAAAAAAGGTGGAGGAATTAGACCAATTGCCATAGGATATACACTACGTAGACTAATATCAAAAATTGTTTCAACTGCTATTTCGAAAATTCTCAAAGAAAAAATTATTCCAGTACAATTCGGTTGCGCAATTAAATGTGGAGCTGAAGTAATAGTAAATGCTACTCGTACGTTTTTAGAAAACTCCTCGAATTTCGATGCACTAGTCAAATTAGATATAAAAAATGCATTTAACACCTTGGATCGAACAACAATTTTGGACTCCATTATCGAATCTTTCCCCATAGCATATAACTATATATTTCAAAGTTATGAAAGCCTATCTTACCTCTTTTATAATAATGAAATAATAATGTCTTCAACAGGCTGTCAACAAGGTGATCCACTCGGCCCCGCTCTCTTTAGTCTAGCCATACATAATAAAATTAATACACTTACATCTCAATTAAACCTATGGTACCTCGACGATGGAAAAATAGCAGGAAAAATTACTGATATTATTTCAGACCTAAATAAATTAATACCAGAATTAAAATCAATTGGCCTAGCATAAATTCAAACAAATCCGAAATTTATTTTAATCCCCAAAAATCAAATGAAATACAAAATATGACAAATAAATTCGAAAACATTCTTCCAAATTTTAAAACTATGAACTCAGACAATTTATTTTTATTAGGCGCTCCTATTTTACAAAATGCTCTTAGGCCATTAATGTTCAAAAAGCAACAAAATTTACTTTATTTTAAAGATCAGTTATTGAATATAACACCGCATGTAGCTCTAGTACTTCTTCGAAATTGCTTTAGTATGCCTAGGTTATTTTTTTTTTTTAAAGATTTTGCCGATTTTGGAAACACACAGATATTCTTCGAGATATAGACTTAAATATTAAAAACAGTATAGAGGAAATTTTAAATATATCACTAATTAACACATCGTGGCAACAAGCTATATGCGTATTGGTAACCCAATACGCTTAGGCAGTATAGGACTACGATGCACTTCCGACATTGCACTCCCAGCGTTCATAGCTTCAATATATAAAAGCTTAACTCTTATAGGTAAAGTAATAAATCCGTCCATATTGGGCAATAGAGTAAGCTTTATGGATAAAGCTATACCTGTTTGGAAAAGCAATACTAACTTAATAGACATCCCTTTACAAAAATCAATACAAAAACATTGGGATCTACCAATAATAAATTTAAAAATTAATAATTTTATAAACTCATTAAATACCACAGAAAAATCAAGATTCTTAGCTGCTAAATGTAAAGAGTCCGGGGCATGGCTCAAAGTCTTACCGTCACCTAGTTTAGGTACTTTACTAGATTCACAGACAATTAGAATAGCGGTGTCCCTCAGGATAGGTGCCCCCATTTGCCGGCCTCATACATGTATTTGTGGTTCTGCGGTCACATCTTCCGGTCATCATGGTTTATCATGTAGGTTGAGTACTGGTCGTATATCGAGACATAGTAATATAAATAATATAATAAAACGTGCGCTGGCGTCTTCAGGTATACCCAGTACTCTAAAACCAGTCGGTCTAGACCGTGACGATGGCAAAAGACCGGACGGTGTGACCATAGTACCATGGCATAGAGGTCGAGCACTTTTATGGGACGCTACTTGTGTGGACACCCTAGCTCCAAGTTACGTCCACATCACCTCTGTATCTTCCGGTGCTACCTACTGAAAATACAAAACGCATTGCTCCTCTTTTGAATTTCTGGCGTTTTCGGTGGAAACTTTAGGACCATGGTCCCCAGATGCATTAAAGTTTGGTTAACAACTTGGTAAATTATTAATTAATGTATCTGGAGACCATCGCGCTAGGTCTTATTTCTTTCAACGAATATCGCTGGAAATTCAGAGGGGCAATGCGTTGAGTATTTTGAACACGTCGGAAGACCTTCATGAAATATTTTATTTAGCTAGTTATTAGTTACTTTTATATTATTTTTTTTGTGCCATATAGTATTTTAAATAAAAGTATAACTAAAGAAATATTATAAATAAAAAATATATTCTAATGAAGAACCATCCGGAATAGATCCAAGAAGGCTGGCGACATTTCCCCGCTGTTACTTGTTATCTACTGTTATTTGAAAGCAGAAATTTATTTAGAAAATATAAACCTATTATATTTTCTAAATAAATATCTGCTTTCTACAACCGCTCTATTTTACCGCACGTTTCCCATCAACAAATTTATTACATCAAATTGTACAATTCGGAAAAAAAGCACTTTTAATACTTAACGTACCATTATTTTTCTTCAACTGTCCAAGAAGATGATTGCTCAGATTCTTGCTACACTCTTGCATAAATGGTACCATTCCTCTGAGTTTAGATGCAGTAAACGCTGGACTCATAGAAGAGCGCAAATCACGCCATTTGTCACCTAAAATATTAAACAAATTCTTTTCTATACTAATATTATCTATAAAGCTGAAGAGTTGGTTTGGTTTAACGCGCTAATCTCAGGCCTACTGGTTCGTTTTAAAAACATATTTTAGTGTTGGATAGCCCATTTATCGAGGAAGGCTATAGGCACATAACATCACGCTACGACCAATAGGAGCGGAGTAACAATGAAAAATTTTGCAAAAATGGTGAAAATGTATTCCTTTTGAGAGCGTACTAGTTAACAATAAACATTACAGTATAGTAATAGGTCTCGACTAGGGATGGGTAAATTTCGTGAAATTTTTCAAGCATTGAAATTTTTCGGAAAATTTTCATTTGATGTTGAAAATTTCACGTTTGATATGAAAAATATTTTTCTTATAAAAATGTGTATATATGTATGTGTACACCATTCTTAATAATACAATAGTCTGATTTATTAAAAGTTAAATTGTTTTACAATGTATCGAATTAACAAAATTATATAATTTTGTATATTTCTAAAATTATAGTAAAAAAAAAAATCAACGAGGAACATAACAAGGACTTATTCTGGTGAAAATGTTTTTAAAAAAGTGTGTTTATACAATATACTTAATTATTGTCTTGTCTTTCATATACTAAACTCGAGTCATCGTTTGATTACTATTACACTTAAAATTACTTAATAGGTAGGTACTGATTTATTGTGTTTATTTATTTTTAATGATAAATAAATCTCTAAATGTTCTTAATCCTAACCGCGAAATTCTAAACATAATAGAGTTGGAATGTGTTATTTAGTTAGGACTCTGATTTAGATACAAGAAGTATGTAAATATAGCCTAATCTGAATCAGAATCGTCAATTCGAATGCAGACTACATTGCTGGATAAAGTCACTGCACGCACGCCTCACGGCACGGTACCTATACTCCAGTCGTACACAGTAGCTCTCTCTTCCTCCTATTCTTAAGTCCGAATGGTTTAGATTAGACATAATCTAAAGTTGAACACGTTGTCCAAAGGCAATTCACTGATTTTCTAAACAAAAAATATTCACAGTATGCATTCACTGAAACGCTCCCAGTATATTATTCCTTTTAAGGTTAAGTTGTTAGTCAATTCTGTACTCCTATCATAGAATACGCTGTTGTCTGTATGCCGATGACTAGCAACTGTTACTTTGAAATGAGCGACGTAAATGCCGCGATTACAAACGTGAATAGCGATTTGGAGGCTATTCGGGTACGTTCGCAAAGTCTCGGTATTCTAGTCAACCCCTGCAAGACTCAGGTCATGGGGCCCTACCGGGAAGCCACATGAAATACCGATCGCCACGTCGATCGATCGAAAGCGAAAATAAAATGTATGTGATTTGACATTTCTCGGCGATCGAGTTCTATCCATAGACAATATTTCCTATACAATTTTATCCATCGACGAGTCGATCGGTTTTTCGATGTGGCTTCCCGGTAAGGCCCATGATCATTGGTTCTAAACACATGCTGAGCAGATTGGATTTGGGAGCTATATCTCCAGTATTATTTAATAATTTACCACTTCCCTTTTGCCAACATGCTAAGAAGCTTGCTTTACACATGTCCTCCGATCTTTCCAGGAACTACCACGTCGCTGATATCAGTAAACGCATTTTCTCCAGTATGCATTCGCTGAAGCGCTCCCAGTGTCGGCCACATCCAAGACAGGACATGAGAGTGTGTCCTTTGACAATTTTTCACATCAGTCTTATCCTAAACTTGCAGCACGGCCACTTCAAGACAAGACTCATGTCTTGTCATGAGTTTTGTCTTGCTTGAGGTATTGGGTGTAATAAATATGTATATCTCGGTGCCCGCGACATTGCTTAACTTTTTTAAATCTTTAAAAAAAAGTTTCTAGGAGAAAAAAAGGGAATTACGTGAAAATATGCATATATGATAAAGAGGGTATTTTGGGAACGTGGGAATTGTAAAAAGTAGTCAATGTAAAGGTTGGAAAATACTATAAGAGAAAGTATGCTATAACGTGGGAATTTGGAAAAAGTATTTCTACATGACAGAAATTGAAAATTCCCACATTTTAAAAAGTGGGAAAAAATATTTTTCCCCAATTTTTTATAAAATGGGATATTATTTCCCACTAAAAATCAATTAATCGTCAAATAAGACTTTTTCCTACTTTAAAAAAAAAAGGATTTTTCCCCACTTAAAACAGTTGAAATATTCAATTTGACTACTATGGGACTCTTTCCCACTTTATAAAAAGTGAGAATTTTCTCCCATAGTTTCAAAAAGTTATAATTTTCCCCACTATTTCATTAAGTGGGAATTATTCCCACTTTTTCAAAAGTTGCTAATTTTTCCCTACTTTATTTATAGGGTAGAAATTTTTCCTCTCTTTTTCATTAAGTGGGAATTTTTCCCCATCGTCACCATCCGTCAGCTAGCAAAAAGTCACGCCACATCGTTTTGACAATTGGCCGTGCTAAGGCTGATGTTTACTCAAGATTTACTTAATACGTTTGTGATATGTAGACGTTTTGTCTTTGGCCTGCGCAAGTATGACCATATTTCCGAAGTAGTTTAAGTATTATTATGCATCATTGATAATATTATATCTATTTAATTTTTAGCGGAAGCAAGGTATCTCCAAAAAGCAAGACTCGGTAACTTTTTTTCTATATAATTTTACGCAATAAAATCCAATTATAATTTAAATAATGAATTTTCATAATATAAAATATATTTACTTAGTACAAAATAATGAAAGTTTTAATACAAATCATTAAAATTCGGAGTTTATTAGAACAAAAATATTTTTCACTCGATTTGAAATTTTTCAAGGAGTTTTGAAATTTTTCATATTTTTCACATATTTTTAATTTCATTGAAATGAAATTTTTCATTGACCCATCCCTAGTCTCGACTGAATGGTTACATTACCTACCACCCCTAATACAAATGCAAAAACCGTGACCTAGTCATGTTTCGGGTTTAGTCTGTGGGTTCAACGATTTCAGACTACTGTATCGATTTCTGGTCGAGGTTAACACCTTATAATAATATCCTGTATAAATATAAGAATATCCTAATAAGGAATTTATAAAAATATAGTACTAGGATAGCATTCGTAATCGCGAAGTCTGCGTTTCTCCGTACAAAATGAACTTTCGCGCTTCAACAATAATACTAGACTGCTGTTTGAAATAATATTTTTGTCGGTCGGTTATTAATGATTATAGATTTATTTTAATTTTTTTTTTTCATTAATATTATATTTTAAAATTACAAGTGAAAAAATTCTTTAAGTGCTACTTCTAGGGTAGCACATTACGCCCAAAATACTTAGAGCATTGCCCCTCTGTATTTCCAGCGATATTCATTGGAGATCATGGTAATGTTGTATTAATATTTCTGTATTGCGTTTTTTTTTAATAAGAAAAAAATATCTTTTAATTTTATAAACAAAAATATTTATTACCCACAACAGATTTTTTTTACGTACAATTACAAATTTAAAAATAATAATTGAACTTGGACCAAGTTCTTGGCCAAGTTGTAATATTGGAAGTATGTTTTGTATGAGCGCTAAGACGACTGCAGAACCCTTAAGTTCTTAATCTTACCTTTCAAGGCAAATAAACTTTTGGAAAGAAATTTATCATTTTCTCTACTGAAAGATCGATGATCGCAGAAATAGTCGAAATCTTTGACCGCTATAGCTTTCAGAAGCTCTATATCTCTGATGACGAATGTTGGAGCCAGAAATTCATAGTGACCAATAAATCTAGAAACAAAAAAGATTAGTTAGCAATTAATGTGTTTATTTAATAGGTACATACTTTACTTTTTTTATAATTTCTTCGCAAGTTTGAACATGTGTGGAGCATTGGAATTTCAACTCTATAATTAACAGAGTAGAACTTTTATTTAATTATTTGTAGTTTACGCAACGTCTTGTCGTGTTTTAGCGGATGCAAACTCGGAATATAAGGCATGTACTCATTATCACTAAGCATGTAAAATAGTATAACAACATGGCACATATTCATTTATTTTCAAAGAATATGTGTACCAAATACCAAGTCTATAGTTAGACCTTCTGTTACCAAAATATTTACTTTCATAAAAAAATATTCATCACTCTTCTCACCCCCTTCTAATTGTAAATAAGATAGATAGATCTCTTTTATATAAATAGACATACCTATTTACCGTTTAACCTCTATAATATTGATTGTATATATTATTACAACCAGTAAATACAGTGAGCTCATCTTGCTAAGAAAACAAAGATAAAAAACTAACTATACATATATCAAGGCGAACTACATCTGTGTTTTAAAACAACTATACTCGGCTTCCGTTTCTTATTTGTATGTCATAATTAACTACAAATCATAACTGATATATATTGAGCGTCTTGAAATGATTTGTAGATATAATTTACTAGGATTTTTATATTAAAAAATATCTAAACATCCCACATAAAAATATATATTTAGTAGTAAATAATTTGACTATTTCCTGTTAATAGTCTCTGAGTCCCAATACCAATGTCAAACCGAAACAAAATCGGTAGTCCCATGAAGGTAAAAACCGTGCCCCTCCGCTCGCGTGGCGCGTTTTTTTTAACTTCATAGGTAGTCCAGATAGAGATACAGAGAGTACATGCGATAGAGAAAGCCAAAGAAAAAAAAACCCAGCATGAAATGTGATGTTGTTCTATATTTCATTATACCCATTTTCTTTTTACTTAGGTAGTTTATTTAGACATTGTCACAAATTAATAACGTTACCAATACATATTACGTTTTATACAAGTACTGTAAGTGCGGAAAAACGTTCTGTAACCCTAGTGTGAGTATTTTTAACGTTTACTTTCGCGTTAACTATACTACCGCGTTAACATTTTGACCAATCACACGACCGCAATTCTAGTTCTCAAAATTTCCGCTTGGAGCGCTGAACCACAATTTTTAGTTAACTCAAACGCAAAGTAATAGTTAGAAAACTCACACTAGGGGTACTGTAATAAATTGTTATGCCATGAATGGGAATCGAACCCACGACAACAACGATGCGCCAACCGGTCTAATTCTGAAAGACAAATAAATTCATATTTTTTAGGTTATGACGATACCATATTGGTTGTTTTAGTTAAAATGGTGTTTCGTCTTTTCTTACCAATAAAAACAAAATTATTTAAATTGTAAGAGGTTCAAAATCCTCCCTTCGTGCCGGGACGGATAAAGCGAAAAACGGGGCAGTCTATACGAATCATGAAGCTAAAAAAACGCGCGGCGCGCGGACGGGCACGGTTTTTACCTTCATGATACGAATGCATAAGTTAAACATGACATTGTTGTGTACGTACTAGGTCTTGAAAAAAATACTCGATACTTTTTATTCGATACTACTCATGAGTACAGTATCGATACTTTCTGTTCGATACCGTGTCCCTACGCGTTAGTGAGTATTATACAAACGTGCGACACGGCCGGTGCGCGGCGGCCCACTGCGCCGTCACTGCGGCAGCCTTCAAAAATAAAACCCATCCGTGGGTACGGCCGGGTATTGTAGCTTCATACCTAAAGCGCGGAGTGGAACACCCCTGCTAAAACGCTCAATAAAGTTTACTATGAATAAAAAGGATAGGACTTTTTTTTATAAGAACACGAAAACTTGGTCAAAATAATTTATTTTTGTGAGGAAGTTGCTCTAAAAATGAAATTGCAGCTGTAGCATAGAAATGAATCGATAATAGTTAGAACACACACACACTAGCTAGGATGTAACAGTTATAAATATTTAAAGTGAACAGAAAGCTATATACTTAACCAAAATATAAATATAATATCTTACCTGTCATTAGGAAAAGCATTATAAGTGACAGCTAAGGTGTCAGTAAAATGCTCCAACTTGAAAAAACTTTTAAATAAGTTACCAAAGAAAAATTTTGTTGGCAAATGATTGATTTTGTGATTCTTCAAGTAACTCAGTTTTCTTCTTATGTAAAGTGTGATTACTAATATGGCCACACCTATCCATATGTATACCAACATTTTCAGACCTGAAACAATCAAATTATTTGGGATGAAAGTTTCTATAACTTCGATTGGCCATCCGACGATTTCGTTACCACTGCCCATACAGAGGCTCTACCATGGGTTTTACTTTGTAGCAACGTAACGTTAATACGTGAGCAACAACCAATAGGAACGCTTTATTTTAGGTAACGCGATTGAATAAAGCGTTCCTATTGGTGGTACCTCACGTTTTTACGTTACGTAAAAACGTGACCAAAAACCCATGGTAGAGCCTCTGATCCAAAAACCGTCGAATTACCTATTTGTGTTTCGGATTTTGTTTGTAGGTTTACTGATTCATATTCAGTACCCCTAGTGTGAGTTTTTTTAACATTTACTTTCGCGTTAACTATACTACGGCGTTAACATTTTGACCAATCACACGCTCGCAGTTTTAGTTCTCAAAATTTCCGCTTGGAGCGCTGAACTATTTCCCATACAATTTTAGTTAACTCAAACTCAAAGTAATAGTTAGTAAACTCACACTAGGGTTAGTGGACTCTATTGCATCAAGTTATTGTCGAGGGGGTAGTCTTCTTTCAGAGTTCGGTTACCAAACTGCTAGTAGATTTAATAAAGCAGCGGATATATGTACCTAATAAGTTAATTTTTATGGCCGCCCATTTCGTAACCGCAACGCAACATTTAGCCCGTGTAGTGGGAACGACATAAGCTGTTAAGTGCACAGAAACTTTATTATTATCACTGAAACAAAAAGACATGGAGCTGTAGATTTTATTCACTCAAACCTAATTGTTAATCTAATTTCTTTATAAAAAATCTCCTTATAATGTAAAACAGATTTATTTAAAAGAAATACAGATTTTTTATAAAGTAATACTTAGTTAGAAAACTCACACTAGGGGTTAGCTTCCGTTGCGTGCGCTGCAGCGCTGTATACGTTTTATACATATATATAGGTTTACGTAACAGCAACTAAAATAAATAAAACGCAACTAAAAAATTAAAACTACCCATGTATCAAATTATTTTTATTTTATAGTTATTTACATGATAACTAAAAAAAAGCATATCATCTAAATAGGTCCGCCATAGTGCCCAGTTAGCGACGCGGCGTTTCCACTAGGAATTGTTAAATTATACTGCTTTATGAGGCTCTACCATGTGTTTGCGCATTGTAGCAACGTAACGTATACGTAGATCCTAATTAAGAGGCTCTACCATGGGTTTGCACATAGTAGAAATTCATTTATGTGTACGTGAGCAACAACCAATAGGATCGCTTTATTCAATCCTGTTACCAAAAATAAAGCGATCCTATTGGTTGTTGCTCACGTATACGTAAATGAATACGTTTCGTTTCTACAATGTGCAAACCCATGGTAGAGCCTATATAAGGTCACTAGCAACGTTGACATATTAGATTTGTAAATAAACTAAAATAACAAAATACTATTAAAATATTTAATTATTTTTCATAGTATTTTAGTTTTTTAAAATTTTTATTTTATTAATATTATTATAGGTTTTGTTTGTTAATATAGTTTTAATTTTTTTTTTAATGTTAGCCTTAAATGTTATTTTATTTACATCGAATAAAAATATATAAAAATATATTTTATATAGAATAAAGATTTTAATAAATAAATACCCAATAATTATATTATACAACTATTATATAGTATACAAATAATATACCATCAAAATGACCTATAGATTTAAAAAGATTATATACATACCTGTTGTTCAAATTCCTAATTTAAAAGTAATATATCTAATAACAAAACATACACAATTTGAACACACACAACACAGAGAGCATAGAGATGACGTCTAGTCTCAACGGAACAGCTCGCGGTGTAGAATACATATATTTTGGTATATAGAGATTATAAGATACAATAATATTATGTTTTAATGAATACCTAAAAAATAATTTATAGATACACCTAAATATTTATTCGATTCGTCATTTATTATAATTGGGTACATAATAAAATTATACTTTGGGTTATCTATCATAATTAATAATTAGGTTATGAATTAAAATTAAATATAATTAAAGGAGTGACGACAAAACTGTTTGCCGCTTCAGGCCCATCGTCACCATAATAAAAATAATAAAATGGTGAGTTAAAAATATGTGATTTTTTTTAACACATTATACTTATACATAATTATTGTGGTTAAAGGAGATAGTTTTTTTGAGTCCCATTTTTTTAACGTATGTTGATAAAATATACCTTTAAAAATATGTACCGATTTATTCATAGAAACTACAAAGAATCATAGCAAAGTCTAATAAAAATTCTAAATTATTTCAAATAACATGCATTTTGATTTCTAAATTATAGTAAAAATAGGAAATATTTTAATTAAAGCGATACAGAGAGCACTTAAGATATAGTTTTTCAGGTTATAATTACACGTGATGCCATATTTCTCAATATTCCGGTTAGATAAAACAAATGTATTTAACAATGTATCATTAATGTATCTATAGGGTATTTGTTCCTATCCTAGGCACGGCTTCGTATGGTAGGAAAACAACAGGATACATTGTCATCAGGTATATTAAAATTCTTTATGAGCTATGTACATTTTAACATTAATATAATCAGTAGATTAAAACTAACTCATTGTCGAGAAACCAAAATTATCAGTCCTTTACTTGTTGTTATTTTTTATCTCCTTGGTTACCAACTGTCATTATTCCTACGCATGCGCGCAGACAATATAAACAAGGCGGTCCGCCACACCACCCCCCTAGGGAGAAGAAAAACCCCAGGAAATACAAGTAAAAATTATTACAATAGGTACATATTTACAGGTTATAAACTGCTGGAAAATGAACATTCCGGCCAAACCGTGTGGTGTATGTCTAATTTGTATTGGAGGTATTATTATCAGCAGTTATTGTATCCGGAGCAGTAGACGTTGTCGTGGTAGTGTTGTTAGATGAGGAAGTAATACTAGCGTCGCTAAGGAGATGGGCTGGTTTGACTCTGTCAATAGTCACTACCATCTCTCTTCCTCTCACTACAATGGTAATCGTTTTGTTTTCGAGCAATCACTAGATAAGGACCTGTATACGGCGGTTGTAGTGGACGACGGACGCTATCATCTCGAAGAAATACGTGTGTACATTTAGACAATTCCGGGAAAACGAAAGTAGAAGGGGAAGAATGAACTGAACCAGGGATAGGTCTAATTTTGTCCATTTGGCTGCGTAGTTTAGCAAGGAAGTCAGTAACATCTTGGTGTTTGCTTAGTGGCGGGCGATGGAGCCATTCTCCAGGTAAGCGTAGCGGCTCACCGTATACGAGCTCTGCCGATGTAGTTTTAAGATCTTCCTTGTAAGCTGTACGCGTGCCGAGGAGAACGAATGGTAAGGCTAAAAGCCAGGCATCTGTGTGGCACATTAGTGCCGCCTTCAATTGCCTATGAAATCTTTCTACCATGCCGTTCGCACATGGGTGATAACTGGTAGTTCGGGTGCGTTTGGTGGCGCAAAATTGCATCAATCTGGAAAATAAATTCGATTCAAATTGACGACCCTGGTCAGTTGTGACAATCTCAGGGACACCAAAACGCGAGACCCAACCAGTAATAAAAGTTTGGGCGACTTCTTCAGCTGTTATTGTTACAAGTGGCCATACCTCCGGCCAGCGGGTATATCTGTCAACAGCAGTCAAGCAGTAATTATACCCACCGCAAGGAGGAAGGGGACCTATAATATCTATATGTACATGACAAAATCTGCCTGAAGGAGCTTCGAAGTGACCCAATGGGGAAGATACATGACGGGTTACCTTAGACTTTTGACAAGGTATGCACGCTCTCGCCCATGCTCGGCAGTCTTTTTGCACTGCTGGCCATACATAACGCTCACTTACCAAGCGTGCTGATCCACGCGCACTGGGATGACTGAGGTTATGTATGCGTTCAAAAATGGTTTTCCGAAATGGAAGAGTTACGTACGGTCTAGGTTTGCCAGTAGAAGTATCACATATGATGGACGTATCAGTACCAGGAATATTGACGCGTTCCAACTTCATGGAAGTCGAGCTCTGTAAGTCGCGGAGTTCGTCGTTTGCTTCTTGAGAGCGCGCGAGTGCTGCAAAGTCGTCTTGCAGGGATATCGCATCGACTCGGGACATGGCGTCAGCTATGACGTTATCCACGCCACTTATATGGCGGATATCCGTAGTAAATTGTGATATAAAAGATAATTGATTAAGCTGAGAAGGTGGTAGCTTTTCTCGCCGTTGTGAAAAAGCGTACAACAAGGGCTTGTGATCAGTATATATAGTTGTTAGTTGCGATTCAAGAATATGCCGAAAATGCTGTACGCTTTCATAAACGGCGAGTAGTTCACGATAGTATGCTGGCCACTCTGCTTGCTTTGAAGTGAGTTTCTTACTAAAAAAGGCAATCGGTTGCCACCCATTACGATACTGCTGTAGACATGCGCCAATATGACTACTAGACGCGTCTGTAAAAAGGCCTAATTTGGCATCGCCAATAGGGTGAGCTAGCAGAGTGAAATGAGACAAGCTTCCCTTACATGCAATGAAAGCTTGCTCCAGGTCCGGAGTCCAAGGAAAAACCTGAGCTCCTTTACCTTTGGTGGCTGTTAAAGCTGTGATTATGGGAGCCTGAAGCTCGGCTGCATTGGGTAAAAAACGCCTATAATAATTAAGCATGCCGAGGAATCTTCGCACACCTTGAATAGTTTTTGGTATGGGAAAATCCTGTAGAGCTTAAATGCGTTCGGTCGGAGGTTGACTGCCTGCTGCAGAGATATGGTAACCCAGAAACGTGACTTCAGATTGTGACAAGTGACATTTGGCAGGATTTACCACAACTCCGTACTTTTGTAGACGCGAGAAAAGAATTCGCAGGTGTTCTGCGTGTTGTGTTGTGTCGCGGGAGTATACCAAAATGTCATCGACATAAGTATAGCAGAAGTCGAGTCCCTGGACAACTTCGTCCATAAACCTTTGAAAAGTTTGACCGGCGTTTCGCAACCCGAACGTCATATAGGGGAACTCATATAATCCGAACGGAGTGATAATAGCTGTTTTACAAATATCGGCTTCGAATACCGGTATTTGTTGGTAGGCTTTAACTAGGTCTATAATGCTAAAAACGGTGGACCCTACAATGTTTTGGTTGAAGTCCCCTATATGACGCACGGGGTACCGATCAGGAACCGTACGCGCGTTTAAAAGGCGATAGTCGCCGCAGGGACGCCATGTGGAGTCACGTTTCTGGGCCATATGCAGCGGAGAGGCCCAGGCACTTTTAGAAAGCCTAGCAGTACCACACCTTACCATGTCATCAAATTCCTTTTTGGCAGCTGAAAGCTTCGATGGAGCGAGCCGACGAGGACGACAGAAGACAGGTGGGCCATCTGTTGCCTTTATATAATGCACAGTGGAGTGCTTAACAACCCGATCCAGGCCAGGTGGTCGTGTTATGTCTGGAAATTCGGCGAGAATTTCGTGTTTGCCGATCATCCGCACACTACCGTAATCGCTGCTGGCTAAAGAGGCTGCGCAAGACAATTCTGTCTTATTATCAAGCAGGCGTTTGCCTGCGCAGTCAGGCAACAAATTATAGTATGCGAGGAAGTCGGAGCCAACAATTGCAGTACTAACCTCAGCAACCACAAAATTCCATACCAGATCCCTGCGAAGTCCTATGTTTATGAATAAACGAATGCTACCATACGTTTTGATAGCAGTACTATTTGCAGCTTGAAGGGTGTAATTAACAGCTAAAGGGCGGCGACTTAACCATGAAATAGGGTAGCATGAAACATCGGACCCAGTATCCACAAGGAACCGACGCTTCGATGTCTGATCGGTCACGAATAATCGGCGACCCTCCGGTAGGCAGTTCGTGGTCGCCGTTAACGACTGCCGTTCGTGTTTTCCTGATTATTCCAGGCGCAGGGTTGATTGCATCGTGTTGCAGCCTCCTTATATTTAAAATGATACCAACATACCTTATTTTTATGTTGGCTGCCTGATGAAGAGCGTTTACCGGATTTACTTCGAAAACGGCTGCGGCTGTGTCTACCGCTACCATCTAACAAGCGAGCCATTTGTTGCTCAAGCTTGTCAAGGCGCGTCAGTAAATCCGGGGAAGTGGAAGGCTGGCTGCTTGAGGCGAATACTGAAGGGGCAGTAGGTAATGCTACGCTTGGAGCCACCTCCATTATTTTGTCGGCTATCTCCGCTACCTTCTCAAGTGGTAACTCTGCTTGAGCCGTCAGAATCACCTGGAGATGTTGGGGAAGTCGCCCCAACCAAAGCTGGCGAAGAATAGTGTCATCGGTTAATGATCGACCGGCCAGTGATTGAAGGTGGCGAAGAAATTGGGAGGGTTTTCTCTCTCCAAGTTCTTCACCACTTATCAACTGGCGAACACGTTGTTCTTGAGACGAAGACAATCTTTTAATAATTTCTGACTTTAAAAATAAATATTTATCGCTAGGTGGAGGATCAACGATTACGTCCGGTACAAACGGAGGAATTTTTCGCAACTCTAGCAACTATCGGATTTCCGCCTGGAGGGGTGGTGTGTTGAGCGACCTGCGACAACAATGAATTATTTTGATCCTGAAGTGCTTTGATTTTCTCCTCAAGCTCTTTTTTAGAGCTAGAATCCATTTTTAATTTTTAAAATAGTTATAATTTCAATAAATAATTTAACACAATACTCTTATTAGACAAAAAAAAATGAACTTAATTAACTTGAAAATGAAAAGAAAATTGTAGTAAGTAGGTATATCACAATAGTTAATACGATACTGAAGACTCGTTGCGTCGTCAACCAGGATCCGTCGCGTCGTCTTCTTATCGGCTCATAGTGGAGAACTGGGAATGCCGCGCCGCCGGGGCACTTAGAGTGCGCGTCGTGTTTCGCCAGTAGGTGGAGGTAGTTCTTCACACCTAACACGTCGTATCACGTCGGGGTCACCAATATAGGGTATTTGTTCCTATCCTAGGCACGGCTTCGTATGGTAGGAAAACAACAGGATACATTGTCATCAGGTATATTAAAATTCTTTATGAGCTATGTACATTTTAACATTAATATAATCAGTAGATTAAAACTAACTCATTGTCGAGAAACCAAAATTATCAGTCCTTTACTTGTTGTTATTTTTTATCTCCTTGGTTACCAACTGTCATTATTCCTACGCATGCGCGCAGACAATATAAACAAGGCGGTCCGCCACATATCAAACGAAGATAGACGGATGGAAAACGATGGATAGGACATGAGAATATATAGCAGGGGTCAAATAGATAGATCAAATCAGGGATCGACCAGTCGATCGCGAGTGCTTTTTGAGTAGATCTCGAAAAGATTTTTTTTTAATAAGATTTTAATAAATAAATACCCAATAATTATATAAACAAACTATATAGTATACAAGTAACTAAACTACAAAAATTTATTACGTAATAAAATAACACTTGCGGCAAAAGGCGGCTTTATCAAAAGAACGCGCGGTACTTGTCAAAGAAAAGCCGCGTTTTTTATTTTTGCCGCTTTTTTAGAAATTTCGGGCGGCGCGTTTGACGGGAACATTCGAGACTACCGTTCACGCCGATATAAATGTTGCGCCTGCAGGAATTGGAGTCATTCTGAATTGTAACTTGAAGGCAATACTACGTCGATACAAAGTTTATTATTAAATAGTACAAAATGAGCGCAGCGAAGAAATCTAAAACGTATCATTTTAATAACGATTGGAGAGAAGAATTTTTCTTTTGTATGGTGAAGGATAAGTGCACTTGTCTTATTTGTCGTGCGTAAACTAAACCTAACCCAAACCTTGACTAAAATAATGTATATTGTGCGGAAAGCTAATATCTATACACGTATGCTACGGTACACCCTACCTAGGTAGGTAGGTAGGGTGCATCCCTGCATCACACATACTTGCAGCCTCTCAGAGTCGATCGTAAGTAGTCTAAAAATATTGAGGTAGATCGCCAGCAGTTCAAGTTTGAGCACCCCTGGATTAAATAGACTCTCTATTTATTCTATCTATTTGACCTATATCTCTTAAACAAATAAATTATTTATATTTATTTTATCTTAGGTAATTTTAATAACTAGTAGAGGAATTAAAAACAAACTTATTATTATTCGACAGCCTCCGTCGGCTAGTGGTTGCGCCTTTGGCGTTGTATCCGGAGGTCGTGGGTTCGATTCGCGTCCATGGCAAAAAAAAAAATAATACGTTTTTTCTGTTCAGTTTCTGGGCGCCGTAAGGCACTTGTGATGATATTTATTTAAATATATTTGTTTGTTTCTATTATGATGCGATTACCACTCGATTGAAGTGTATTGAACGCCTCCGTAGAGTTGTTGTGCCATCGGCGTTGTACCCGGAGGTCGCGGGCTCGATTCCTACCCATAGCACAGAAGAAATAATTGTACAAGTACACATGGCAAAAAATATTAGTACGTTTTTCTGTACAGTTATAGTCATATATGGGTGTTTATAAAACATAATATTTATTATATCGTGCTGTCTGCGTACATATAGTACAAGCTTAAAGCCTAGAGCAATATTTGAAAATTTTCCTACATATTATTATAATGTAAATCCAAAAAAAAAAATAGATCTGGGATTCTACTAAAGGCGGATTTCTAAAATACGCTAATGGATTGTTATTCCCACATAAAAATCTCAGATAAAGCAACGGAAGTTAAAATTTTTAGGTGGGAATCACAAAGTAACAATACGTTACCGTTTACGTTACCATTATAGGAATCAAAGACAATGCATGACTTTTATTCCATACAAAACATGTTAAATAATATGCAGTTGATATCCAATTTAGTAGTAGAATCGGGCTCGTGACCTTATGTTGGGATGTCAGTATTAAATTGGTCTCAATTGTGAGCTAGTTTAGAGGACATGACTAAGCAAGTATGGCTGATTTGATATCATTATCGCCGCCACAAAATAAAAGGAGTGGGTGTTTATTGTTATTACATAATAATATAACTGTTAATGAATGGCGGTTATAGATAAGGCAGGTTATAAATTTTTGGTGTAAAAGAAAATCTGTTTTTTTTCTTAATTAATTTATATTTATTTCTCTAGTTGTAACTTGTTGTAACAGGTTTAGTCTAATTTTATCTTGTTCAAATATTATTTTTAAATTGTTATACATATTTATTATTCATAATTCATGCAAAATTTCAGTAAACATTATAATTAAATTTATTTTTGAATATTATTTAAACTTAAATTGTCTTGCTAGGTGTACAATTTAAACAGTTTTTTTACACAATTTTAAGTTTCAGGGCAATGATTTAAATGAATTTGAGAAAATAATAATGTTTAATTAATTTATAACTGTGTGTTTGTTTCTGTGATAAAATAATAATGTTTAATTAATTTATAATTGTGTACCTATTTATTTCTGTGATAAAATAATGATGTTAATAAATGCATAATTATGTATTGTTTCTGTAATCTATAGGTGTAATATTAATATAAAAATGTACCTACCTACTTATCATTTGCATACTGTAAAATACAGTAAAATATGTGAACCGAACAAACAATGTAACATCTCTGTACCATATTTTTTGGCAAATAAAGATTTTTATTATTTATTATTTAATGAGATCTGCTTATTCGGGGCAAACGAGGATTTTTTTACTATTTTGAGGGCAAAACTGCATACCTACCTATTCAGGGTAGACAGAGAAATAATATTTAGGGGCAAACTTTTGAGGGCTAAACGGAACAAGCCAAGTTAAAGCTTTTTAAGTAAATATTATATAGGTAAGAAAATAAAATATATACGTGGTCGCCGAGTTGGTTAGACCTTGGACTTAAAAACGCTTAGGTCCCTGGCTCGAATCCCGGTGTGTACCAATGAGTTTTTAATTAAAAAAAATATGTACTTTTGTTTGACAACACTACTATAGTGCCTCGGAGAGCACGTTAAGCTGTCGGTTCCGGTTTCACTATACCAACTTGTGAAACTGTTTATAGATGGGTTATTGATACTATTCAAAACATCGCGACGAGCTAGCCACTTGTTCGGTTGAGACTCATACTATCGGCTAGGACGAGGTGGGATTAAAATCCCTACCCTGGGGCCCCGTCTAGGCGGTCTCGGGCGCCGTAAGGCACCCGTGATGATATATATATATATACGCACAGAATCTGTATCAGTTTATTGTAGATCTGTATCATTAAGAAATTAAAATTTATTTTCTTATATATATATATATATATATATATATATATATATAAGAAAATAAATTTTAATTTCTTAATACAATAAAATGATACAGATTCTGTGCGAGATAATTATGCGAAGATATATATTAGATATAAAAAAAAAAAACACAAAATTTAAACGACTGAGAAGCCTATAAAAGTTATGACGATAATATTATAATAATATTACAACCTTATTTTGTAAAGAAAGAAAGAAAGAAAGATACATTTATTGCTATAAAAAAACACATATACAAAACGTAAAAAAAACAAATATTTATGGCAATGGGACCAAGCGTCAGTTATGCTGCTAGCAGAGTAATCTACATAACAGGAAATGGTTTTCAGAGTGGCCCCCTTTCCATTACATTTTTTTACATGCTAACAATTACATACAAGTGCACTTTACAAAAAATAAATAAAAAAAAACTCTAAATAAATAACCTCTTTCAAACAAAAATTACAGATCGGTTTTACTCGCCCATAAATTCATTAAAGATATAAGATTATAGGTATTATGCTCAAAATTCAAATAAAAATAAACATCGCGTTCATAATATGCAGTTTCAAATATAAATAAAAAGTAAATAATAACATTAGATTATAAACTTTACATTTGCAGCCTAAAGTTTGAAACACCCAAGATGTTATATGTTTTTTATTAATTTTATCACCTTTTTAGTGTAAAACGTAAATAAACATGGTTTTAAGGAACCCTTATTTGGGACACCAATTATGTGGATACTAACGTAGCTTCTCTTATTTCGGTTTCTTCTACGACTAATGGCTCAGCCGCTTGTGCTGAAGAACTTATGCTAGAAGTTGAAATACCCAGAGTTACCAAATTTTTGATTTATTGTTTTTGTAACTCGGGATTTTGTTAGAGATCCTGGTAAGAGATTAATATAATCATAATAATAATATGAAGATCATTACACGCATATTGCTCTGGTCACAAACTAAGCTCTAGGCTTGTACTATGTGTATTGGTATTAATACATATTATATTTTATAAGCACTTAGATTATGACAAACTGTACAGGAAAACTTACTAATATTTTTTTACCATGGGCGGGAATGGAACCCACAAAACAACACCACTATAGTGCCCCGGGGAGCACGTTAAGCTGTCGGTCCCAGTTTCACTATACCAATTTGTAAAACTATTTATAGATCGGTTATTAAGTCTATCCAAACATAGTGGCGAGCTACCCACCTGTTCGGTGTAGACTGATACCATCAGCTTCGACTAGGTGGGATTAAAAACCCCTTCGCGAACCCTGACGCCGTCTAGGCGGTCTCGGGCGTCGTAAGGCACCGTGATTATATTTCTTTATTTATATTTATTATTATTATTATACCATTATAAGTCTGTTTACGAATGACTGACCTTCATCATTCAGATTGACTGATGCGATGACGGTTCTACTCGTATTACGTTATATAAAAGGCCTTGACTTTGAACGAGTAGATTTACTGCGCATCAAAAATATTCGAAATATCTTTCTGTATTCCTCACCTGCAATATATTATTAACTGACCTTTAGGGAGTTATTATTATTTGAACACGGCATGAAACTTTGTTTCTACCTGGTGGTAAGCAAACCTGCAAATCGACTCCATGAATGGAGTCGATCAATATATTATTGTTTAATGCTACTGCTCCCATTACAGCCGGCTTAATGATGCGATTACGAAATGCAGTGGTCTCCTGAAAACCGGTGAACACACAGACTAAAACAGAAATATGACTTGACGATTTTTGCATCTGTATGAGGGTGGTAACGGTGGTATATACATGGTGAGTTTGATGGAAAGTTGTACTTTGAGCTATTACACTACTGAAAAAACACACAAGGTTCCATGGGAAAGATTGCTCGATTTGATCAATAAAGTCATAATCAAAAATATTTATTTCATGTCGATCTTTACAGGCATAGTCAAAAAAAAACTATATTTAGCGTTAGGTTTAGGTTAGGCCTTCATTCCTCCCAAACAAATATAACAATAAATATAAACATACTACACATAAACAACTAGTGTAAGACTAGGTGGTTAGCTGGTTTCATTGACCTATCAAACGTTATCTGCCGTGCAAAGGTGCCACCGAGGCGACCAACCTAACAGACTATATCTACGCCACAAATATCTACTAAGTAATAATTAATATACTCGTACAAATAGAAAAATGTATCAATCAGGGCGCAAACACTGATCGAAAGTTCCAAGATTCCCCGGAGACACCCTCGAGGAAAAGGTACCAGCAAGCAAACAACTCTGGCGTTCCACACGTACGTATCTGACCATCAGAGGACATAGCCATTTACCTTATGCTTATAGCATATGATAATTTACCCTTATTCTACTGAAGAGCACGAATTGAACATCCCATAGCAGATAAACCATTTTACAATATGGAAGTAGGTACAGAATCACAAACAATAGAACCTCATATTAGTCCAGAGTACAACCTTCAAAGTCACATGTATATCTCTAATACAAATAAAATGCAACGTCTTTCTGTGTGGTCTGTCCGTCCTGTAATTATTATCTCTTATCCCATAATATGGCATAATAACCTAGAAAAATAAAACTTAATTTTAAACTAATAAAAAAAGATCACTGTATGAGGCGCCACTTGGTTATATTATATTATTATACAAACTTTGGAGTAACGACAGGTATTTCATTTCGTTTTTTTGTACTCATATTGTTAAAAGTGGCCTCAGCCTAGTGGTTAAGTCACACTGATAACAAGGTTAAGGAGATGACCACAAGGCTGGACCTGGGATGGGTGATCGCTTTATACAAAGCTCACCACTTGTTAGTGTTGCCTCCGAATACCATCGGGAAAATGAGGACGGGCTCATCCCTCCGCTGGGTATCCTGAGACCGTTTAAGTTTAAACGATTCTCGGGAGCCAAAAGGCACCCATGATAGAATTTATTTATTTATATTGTTTTATAAAGGTAAACTATCTTGTTTTTTTATATATATAAATAAATACCTAAATAATTAACTTGTCTGTCTTCGTGGTTTATTATTGGTTACGACATTGAGGGGTTGTGGGTTCGATTTTCACTTATGGCAAACTATATAATATTTAAAAAAATGTGATTTTAGTAATTTGGATTTTAGAAAAAAAAAAAAATTTTAGATTAATATAATACTTTATTAATTTAAACACCTATTTTATTTATACTATAATAATTAGTACTTATATTACTATACAAACAAACAATCGGACAAAGGGATCAACTAAGTTTTACCCTTTTTATTTGTCTATTACATATATACAAACATACATATTTTTTTGGGGGTTTCGCTTTTACTTTACTAAGATGCTATTTTTGAATATCAACAGTTGACTAAATATCACTGAAATGTCAATTTATTTACGAGTGTATGTATATATTATGTGTGTGTATATCATAGGTATGATATACACACACATAATATTTCTATATTCATAATTTCAGTTATATTTAGTCATCCACAGAAATTAAAAAATCGCACCCCAGGGTCAAAAAAGTAATCAATTCCCAAAGTTCGTATTTTTGAAACTCCGATGAGTTTAGGTTTTATCATAGGTAAATAAAGTCACCGATGACAGATAATAATCATCACAAATAATGTATGTTAAGTTCCGTTCCACCATTGCATTTTTATGTTTTAGCATACACATGTCAATTATTATGAGAAACAAGAATGACAAACAAATTTTCTTCGTGTAACGAAACGCAAGTAGCTTTTAATCACCATCCCTAATCTGGAATGCCACTTGCGTGGATACCTATGCACAGTCCAATGTTTCGGCCTCCTCGTCAGTTCCTGGTTCGGCCTGGCGCTGCGGAAGCGCGTAAGCGGTTGAAGTATAGGGACTTGACTCAAAATTATAAGTTTGTGGCTTTTGGTGTCGAAACTTCGGGAACACTCGGTCCCGAGGCTAAGGAATTGCTCCATAGCCTCGGGAAACGTGTATTTTTCGAATGTGGAGACCCCAAATGCCACAACTATTTCAAACAAAAAGTCAGCATTGCCATTCAACGTGGCAATGCTGCCAGTTTTATAGGTACTTTGCCAAGTGGTATCCCATTTAAGGAGATTTTTTATTTAAATTAAATAATTTTAGATAGTTTAAATTTTTTATTATTTATCTATGTTTTGTAAATAAATATAGATTAAATACATAGTAGCTTTTGTGAATGAGAAATTATTTGACACTTATGACTTTCAAAAATATAACTTTTAATAAATCGTGATTTCCTAGTCATCGGTGATATTTTTCTCACAAAATACACAAAATATTAAATCAAACTCATAAGTGACATTCAAAAATCGCACCTCAGGACTTTTGATAAATCGTGATTTCATAGTCATCGGTGATCTTTTTCTCACTTATGATACCAAAGTCATCGCTGACATTAAAAAATCGCACCCCTGGCAGTTGGTTTGACGGCAAAGTAGTGAGGATACAGAATTCATATGCCGAGTGCATACTGCCGTCAAATCAATTGCCAGTTTCGTAAACGGAAAATTACCTCGACAATAAATCGGTGCAGTGGACTCCTGAAAATCAGTCATTTCGGTTTTAGTCCATTTTTTTATAATGACTGAGTTGCGTATGACCTCAATCTTTCCTGATGGAAACAACGATGAGGTTGAATGTGGAGCAAGCATACTCTGTACGTGCCCATTCATTTTTTTTAAAGAAATGAATTAATTCATATTAATATTAATTAGTATTAATCAATGATAAATTTACTAAAATACGTGTCGAGCTATATTGGCAAAGTTTTATAGATTTCGTGAAAACATTTATTTCCTCTTTCTCAGATTTAGCCAGTGTCCTCCTTTCAGGCGTAGGTTGAAGGTTTCATTACTCAGCTGTGCTGGAATGCAAGTCTTTGCACAGGGAACGACCTCCATGTGCTGAATAAGCTGGTATATCATCACTTTTACTTCGCATAGGGCAAATCTTGAACCTGATAAAAAAAAAATACATTAAAGGCTCTGTCGTCTTGACGCCCTAACAAACGTACTTCCAATTTTACAAGTTGACTGTTCAATTATTATTTTTATGTTGGTAGTTGTACAAACTTTCTGTTATGGGTAATAAATATTTTTGTATTTAAAAGGTTTTCTTCTGCTTAATGATTAACCGAAAGATGACTAGGTCATTTGACAGTATTTGTATCTATATGGTTGTAATTTAAACGTTCGTTTTAGTATTAAAAATCTCATAAGAATTTAAGTATTATATTTGCTTCTATATCAAAAGTTCCTATTATTCATTGGGAGATGTGATAGATTTATACGTCAGTAATAAAGTACCATTTTATCAGTTATTACAGCTGGTGGCAATTTCCTTAGTACCTCTGAAAGTTTTCATACAATATAGTATACAAGCATTATTTTTTTTGGAAAATTGTCAGGCCCAGCCTTTAAAATGTAATTAAATTTGAAGGAAAATAATTTTGGCCTAAGTAAAGTTATCCTAACGGTTCAAAAACTTAAATCGTCAGTAATTCACTAATGTAAGGGCTCTGCAGTCATGATGACGCCCATACAAATCTTCTGATATTAAAACTTAACTGTTAGTCGAAGTTCAATTATTATTTTTATGTTTGGTAATTGAACGTAAAACTCTTTTATTGTAATAAATACTTTCGTTTTATTAATAATATTTAAAAAGTTTGCTTTTAATAAAAAGTACAAAACATAAAGATTGATAAATACAATGACTAACGAAAATGTTATTGTTATTGTGTGACAAACAGTTGCAGAAATACCAGAACTGCGAAAGCTCAATTTGTATCGAGAACGAAGACTTCGCCGCCGGCGCGAATGCAATGTCCTTAAAGTTAACAATGGTTTATTATAGATATACTTTCATTAAATAAAATAAATTTAAGTTGGGAATTGTATTGAGCTGTCACACCCTGTATCGCACTATATGTAAAAAAAAACAAATTACCTATACAATTTCTTGGCCCAATTCCAAATGGCATATAAGTGTTTGGATTAATCTTATGTTTATTTTCATTTGAAAATCTTTCAGGATCAAATTTGTTTGGATTTTCAAATAATTTTGGATCATAATGGAATGCCCATATCGGTATCAATACCCCTTCTCCTTTACGAATCTGTAATAAAACATTAATAAAATAATAATCATACATAAAATCTAAGATAATTAGTGCTCTGTCACTATCACTCTCATGACTTATGTTAAAAGAATACAAGAAATAAAACTCTAATTATCTTAAACATCACTTTAATATATTTATAATAACTCCTAAGAACCCTTATTGAATAACTAAAACAGTTTACTGTCGATTTTTAGAGACCCATCTATTTTAAAGAAAACTAGCTTTTGGTATGTCTGTTCGTCGTGGGGTGCGAATTTTTAAAGGTTACAAATATTGCCTATAACTTACAAATAATTGCCTATAGACAAAGAGCTACTTGCGTTTCTTTATACAAAAATATTTTTGTCGTCAGAATTGACAATCTTGTTTCTCATAATAAATACATTACTATGGTAAAACATAAAAAAACTTGATGGTGAAACGGAACTTAACATACATTATCTGTGATTATTATTATGTTATCGGTGACTTTATTTACGAGTGGTATCATACCTATATATCAATACGAGGGGCACTCGTATTGATATCATAGGTATGATGTTTAATTCACCAAGGGTGCGTTATTTGAATGTCAATGATGACTATGAAATCTTTGGTGAGAAAAATATCACAGATGACTAAGATACCACGATTTATCAAAAGTCGTATTTTTTAAAGTCTTAAAAAAGGTATTTAAAAATACGAAGTTTAGAAAAAAATACTATTTTGTCATCTCAGTAATTTTTAGTCAACCGCTGTGAATCGAAAATCATAGCCTCTAAAACTGTTGGAGGTAGAAAAGATAAATTTGGAATAGTATAGTAGATTAGTGTCTTCTTGGTGCTTGAATTATCTTGTTTGAAAAAAAAAATACTGCGAAGGGGGAATGGAGGGGAAAGTTTGATTTTAGAAAGAAATTAATATCTCAGTTACTAATAAAGCCAATATGTAAAGTCTGTCCGCATTAAATATCTTAAGAACTACTGGTCGGATTTATAACTTAAAATGTTTAATAGTTATAGAACTTGTTGTTGTTGACCCACAGATGTAGCAAAAGATGAAAGTCAACAGGTGTAATTATTTAAAAAAATAAAATATTGGGAACAATAAGTCGTAGGTAATAAGGGTATCCAAAGAAAAAAAAAAACTTAATTCAAAACTATTAGTAATTTTATATATATTATTTGGTTTAGAAGTTTAAAATTTCGGAAAAATAAAAATTATTCCGGATATAAAATCTCAGAAGTTAGAACAATGATATTTTCGATGAAAATAATAGGGATTATAGATAATTTTCCAATTATGTAAAGAAAAACAAATATCGAAAGCTCCCCGCGTGAAATTTCAAGCATGATGTCTTTTATTATTTAACCGAATACTTACAATAAAATCTTCAGTAGCCTTTGGATTGGGTTTACCAAGATTGTATGATTTCAGTGCTATTCTATCAGTTATTACACCTGGTGGCCATTTCCTTAATATCTCTGAAAAATATACAATATAGTATATAAGCATTATTTTGGAGAAACTGTCAAACCCATCCACTAACATGTTATTAAATTTTAAGGAAAATCATTTTGGTCTAAGTAAAGTCCTAAAGCTCCAAAACTCAAATTCTCGAGTTTATTGTACACGATGTAGTGGTTACTCTGCCGTGCCGCCGAAGATATTAAATAGACTTTCAACGTAAATTCGTCTTTGTCGCCGCCCATTTCGTAACCGCCTCATTTGCCGGCACCCTGTTAAACAACAGCGTATTTTTGGTCTACCCCATTAATTGACCGTGTAGGTCTGCTTATAATCAGGTAAAGATAATTTTACATGGTTAATACATATATTTTTTAAACGAAATACTTACCACTGACAAGCATGTCTAAATATTTCATTTCTTGAACACTATTATAGTTAAAACCTTCGTTTTTCTTGTCTGTTTGTTTGATTTCTTCAGCTAATTTATTTTGACAGTCGGGGTTCAGAGCTAACTCATATAGAAGGAACGCCATGACAGTGGCTACTGTATCAAACCCAGCAATAAAGAAAAGTACAGCTTGAGCTATTAGATCTTCATCAGTCCATACTGTAAGTATATTTACTATTTTATTATTTTTTAAATTAAAAGTATTATAGTTTGTAACTTATTTGATACTCGAATAAAGTGTTGTTTGTTATTATATAGTTTATATTTTATTTAAAGTCACTATAAGAAGAAATTTCTAGAATTTGATCTGTCTTTAGTGTTGGTTCAGCTAAACCACACATATTTCCAAATATTGTGTAGTTATTCAAGAATCATTACCTCTGTTACTGGATGATTTTCCAACAGAAGATTCTTCGACAGTTGCAAATCCTGCATCATCATTCTTAATGTTTTCCTCATGTAAAAGAGTACCTAATAAAAATAATAAATAATATTAGTAAATCAAATCCTCAGCAACATAATTTTGTTATATCACAATGAGTTTTATAATAATATTAAGATAATAGAATTCAAATAATAGATTAGAGATAAGTATTTTTTCAATATTTGAAATTCTTTGTTAAAAATAAACAAAGAATTTCAAATACTGATCAAAAAGTAGTCGAGTTGGTCATAAACTAGAGTTTAGTTTTAGGAACTTGTCGATGGGATAATACCAGATGCATAACCCTTGCGCCTTGGCAGATGGGGCGGCCGTTGGTATGGGACGCTACATGCGTCGATACCCTTGCTTGCACCATCTCGCCTGCCTATGACAGTGGTTAAAGCTGAGGCTGCTGCTGCTGAAGACTTCAAGCGGCGCAAATATACAACTATCAGTAACGGTTACATATTTGAGCCGTTTGGAGTCAAAACATTAGGGCCTTGGGGTCCAAGTGCCCACAGTCTCTACAAAAAAAATGCTAAAAACTCATTGAGGTATCTGCTGACCAGAATGCTGGCCTATATTTTGCCGCCAGCATTCTGGAAACATTGCCCACCGGCAGCGATATAGGATAAATATTTTATTTATAAGTAGGTATGTATGGATATATAATATAAAAGATTCGTTATTTGTAACGAATCTTAATTATCTTAAAATTTATTTTTAAATAACGGAAACTAGATTTTTATCTATTTGATTGAAATGATGTGTTGAGTACCTAAATAAAATCCTCAGCAACATAATTGTGTCATGTCACAATGAATTTTATAATAATTTAAAGATAATAGAATTCAGATAACAGATTAGACAGAGATAAGTAAATTAAAAATAAAATAACAAAAAAATACACTAGTTGGTAAAAACGCGGAGTTTCATATATTTGATTGAAATGATAATAATTAAGAAATTAATAACTAAAGGAAGATGAGAACCAAAGATACTTAGATTGGAGTAGCAACTGGGGTGATCATTCATGTCGTAAAACGGGAAATCATTGGAACATCCTGTTAGGTAACTAGCTGTATTCCTTATTTTTTCCTACCCATAATCCAGTCCTATAAAAGCGCCCCCTAGCGGCGATAAATTGGAACTACACAACAAAAAATGGTTGAAGTCTAATAAGCTGCGTGTGCACTTTAATTTCTAATTAAAATCAATAATTAACTAATTAATACCTTAAACAAACAAAATAAGTGGTGAAACCAAAGGATACAGTGCCCAGGACACCCCCAAATATTTGTGAGTACCTATCTTATCCACAGCTAGTAAAAACCTTCGAATCAGCGATATATTATTGTATGTATTTCTATTCTACATAAATTTGGTCATTCGGCCGTATTTATCTATAGTATTTATGTTTATTTGGGGATATAATAAGTAATATCTAGTTTACGTATGCGAATTTACTTATTTTTCACTTATTGTTGTCGTCGCGAGGTTTCGTTTTTTGAGGTTATATTTTTTCTATTCAAAATGACTGAAACAAATGAAATTAAAATGAAAACCATTACTTCTAACAAAGAAAAGTATTTTATGCGTATACAACGTTTATACAATATAGCTAAAAGTGTTGAGTCGGATTATTCTAAAAACTACGATTCGTTTCTTTTACGCGTAGGGGAAATCGAATTAATTCGGAAATCATTTGAGCAGGCATGTGACGATTTATTAAAGTTACAATTGAAATTAAAACCTGAATTTGTACCTAGTAACAGTGAAATTGAGTCATTTGATGATTTATTTTATGAAATTATTAGAATTCGCAATCATTTTTCAAAATCAAATATAGTAGGTAGTTTTAATGCCAGTGAAACGAAGTGCATACAACCAAAACTACCTAAGATCGATTTGTACAAATTTGATGGTAAATTAGAAAATTGGGTTACTTTTAGGGATACTTTTTATAGTTTAATTCACAATAACCCTTCAATAGGTAATGTCGAAAAGTTTCACTATTTGTTATCTGTCGTAAGTGGCCCCGCGCTTCAAATCGTTAAGACGGTACCTATTTCCGATGATAATTATAACATTGTTTGGACTTCTTTATCTGAAAGATATGAAAATAAAAGAGCATTAGCGACCCGGTATATGGATAAGTTATTTAACTTTAAACCTTTAACCCTCGAATCTATCACTGGTTTAAATGCATTTTTAGAAAATTTTCAGGAGAGTGTGAAGGCATTACAAATGTTAAATCTTAATGATTTATCCGGTTTCTTGCTATTTTACATAGGTTTTCGAAATTTAGATTCAACAACTAGGCGTTATTTTGAACAACAAATTAATAAAAATGACATACCCACTTTCGATTGTTTGATCACTTTTATTATGTCACAAGTACGCATCCTAGAAATGTCAGATAACAGTTTAGCATGCAAGCCAACTAAATCAATCCCTTTGTCTAATAATAATAAAGCTAGTTTTGTAAATAAATTATCGCAAAAAGGTATTAGTCAAAAATCATGTTTAGCATCAACAGTAAGTAGCTCTTATCAAAATAAAAATAATAAAACTTGTTTGTTTTGTAATATGAGTGGTCATAATATTTATAAATGTTTTACCTATTTAGGTCTAGCTCCAACAGTGCACGGTGACAAGATTAAGACGTTGCATTTGTGTGAGAATTGTTTACGCGAAGGTCATACTAATGAGAACTGTCCCTCCAAACTACGTTGTTCTGTGTGCAATCAAATGCACCATCATACTTTGCATGTAGATCATGCTTGTTTAAATAATAACTTAAATTTAATAAATTCTAGTAATAATAGTTCTGTCATGCCTATGCCAGTTCAATCAACTTCGTTGTCGTGCACGGCTAGAAGCACAGTGTTGTTAGGTACCGCCGTCATTCTCGTAGCAGACTGCTCCGGAATATACCAACCCGTGCGCGTGGTCATAGACAGCGGAGCTCAGAACGGGTTCATCACCAGCGACTGTGCGCAGCGCCTCAGCCTGCCTCGTCGTCAGTGTAACCTGCTCTTGTCTGGGCTGGGTGGAGCCCCCGTTCGAAATTATGGTTTAGTTTCTTGTACTTTTAAACCAACTAAATGTGACACTCCGATTCTAAGTTCGGATCTGGTCGTGGTTTCTAAAATTACAGGAAACCTGCCAACAATTTCTTTGCCTCGCAACATTATCGATCAGTATAATGACATTATTCTAGCGGACCCATGTTTCTATAAGTCGAGTCCTATAGACGTTTTACTTGCGGGTGATGTTTTTCCGTACATCTACGACGGCACCGTGTTCCGTCCGCCAGTCGACGGGGCGCCGCCGGCACTTCGTAGCATCTTTGGTTATGTAATAACCGGTCAAGTTAATCTAACTTTAAATCAAAATGATTATTCTACTTGTTTATTCTCGAGTAATGGTCAAATAGATCAATTAATGCTTTCCTTTTGGGAAACAGAAAACGTTTCCTGTAATATCCCATCGTCCTCTGACGATATTTATGTCGAAAATAAATTCAGTAACGAATATAGGCGCGATGATTCCGGTAGGTATATTGTTAAATACCCTTTCAAATCAAACTTTATAAAGCTTGGCGATTGTAAGCAGACGGCCGTCAGGCGTTTTATGAGTTTAGAAAGAAAATTATCGCGCTCACCTCAATTAAAGATCGATTATCATAAATTCATTCATGAATATATTTCTCTCGGACACATGGCGCTCGTGGGTGACGTAACTAGTACTTCATCTGAGTACATCATACCGCACCACTGCGTGCACAAACCTGACAGCAGTACCACCAAGCTCCGGGTCGTATTTGATGCGTCATGTAAAACATCTAACGGGCTTTCGTTAAACTGCGTTTTGCATTCAGGTCCAAAACTGCAATCTGACTTAGTCAGGTTACTTACGCGTTTTAGGTTACATGAGATATGTTTGACTAGCGACATATCTAAAATGTATAGACGTATCCTCATAGAACCGTCCCAACGTAAGTATCAACATATACTATGGCGGGATGACGCCAGTCAACAGATTCAAGTATACGAACTTTGTACTGTGACGTATGGAATTATAAGTAGTCCATACTTGGCTATACGAACACTGTATCAGCTTACTCAGGATGAAGGCGAGGAATTCCCACTAGCTGCGCGTGCACTACGGGAAGGCTTCTACGTCGACGACTTGATCTGGTCTGTAGATACTCCTGATGAAGCTCTGGAAGTGAAGAGACAGCTGGTGAACCTTCTCCAACGAGGTGGATTCGAGTTAAGGAAGTGGTCGAGTAACAGCGTTCAGGTGTTAAACACGCTACCTAGTGATCACCTGGAAACGCCTCTGCAGTTCGATGACGGCACCACGGCAGCCATCAAGGTCCTAGGTCTCCACTGGTTGCCTACTGAAGATGTCTTCTCTTTTCATACAACCTCAACAGAAGCCAGAGTTACAAAGAGATCTGTACTCTCCCAGATAGCCAAGCTATACGACCCATTGGGCTTTGCTGCGCCATGTATTTTTTACGCTAAATGTTTTATGCAGAAATTATGGTGTGAGAATCTAGACTGGGATGACGACTTACCTGGAAAACTCATTTCAGAATGGACGAAGTTTTGCAATGAAATTCCATTATTATCCAATCTTAGACACGTAAGACATGTTTTCATTAATAATTATCTTAAATTTCAAATAATTGGGTTTTGTGATGCCTCAACGCTAGGATATGCCGCTGTCGTGTACGTGCGTAGTATAGACGCTAACGGGGACGTAAAAATAAATTTATTATTGTCAAAATCTAAGGTCGCGCCCTTAAAGACAATCTCAATCCCTCGCTTAGAGCTTATGTCAGCTCATTTGTTAAGAAACATCCTTTATTGTTACCAAAAAAGACTTTACAAATATACTTATCGATTATTACCATAAGCTATATCTACACGTAGGTCCACGTACGTTGCAAGGTATCCTGTCTCAAAAATACTGGATACTTTCGGCGCGCTGTGTTATACGGTCTAGGTTGTCTAAATGTATAACATGTTTTAAATCAAAACCTACATCAATACAGCCGATGATGGGTTCATTACCTAAATGTAGGGTGCAGGATATTTATCCCTTCCATACCGTGGGTGTGGATATAGGCGGTCCGTTTCCTATAAAGGAATCCAGTAGGCGAAACGCTAAAATTCTAAAATCATATTTGTGTATATTTGTATGTTATTCAACTCGCGCGGTACATACTGAAGTCCTGACGGATCTAACTAGTGAGTGTTTTTTAGCTTCTTTTGACCGTTTTACCGCTAGACGTGGCCTTTGTCACACTGTTAACTCAGACAACGGTAAAAACTTTGTGGCCGCAGGTAAACATCTAAAAGACGTTTCCATTTTCTATAAGAGTCAAAAAGCTGAACTAGAATTAGGCTTTACGATTCGTAAAGTAAACTGGAAGTACAACCCTCCAAGAGGTAGTCACTTTGGTGGTATGTTCGAAGCTGGCATTAAATCTGCCAAACATCACCTACGTCGGGTAGTAGGTACTCGCGCACTTACGTTCGAAGAGCTTACTACGTTATTCTGTCGCATAGAGGCAATATTAAATTCACGACCCATATGTGAACTTTCAAATGACCCAAACGAGTTCGAGGTTCTGACCCCGGGTCACTTTTTAGTCGGTCGTCAATTAGTATCGGTACCAGAACATAATTAGCTTTATAGATTATCGCGATGGCAGCTTATTCAACAAGCGACACAACACTTTTGGCGTCGTTGGAAGCGTGAGTATTTGCATACGCTTTAGCAACGGCAAAAATGGTTTACAGACAAACCAAACCTATCAATAGGTGACCTCGTTTTAATTCATTCTGATAATATACCAAGTCAACAATGGTCACTGGGTCGCGTGGAAAATACATTTCACGGAGCCGATGGTAAGGTGCGTGTGGTGTCTCTGCGTACCCAGAGCACGCGGCTACAGCGTCCGGTCAATAAGCTTAGTCCGTTACCAATCGACGACAATAAGCATTAGTTTTCTATATACCAATATATATATATATATATTTTAATATTTTTATATAATTTCTATATTTCTAGTTTTCATATTAGGTATAATATCAAATTTTATTCAAGTAATATACAGTCCATTGCTTTATCTATTAGTTTATTATATTTATTCTGAAATCAATTGATTTCGGTGGGGGGAAATGTTAGGTAACTAGCTGTATTCCTTATTTTTTCCTACCCATAATCCAGTCCTATAAAAGCGCCCCCTAGCGGCGATAAATTGGAACTACACAACAAAAAATGGTTGAAGTCTAATAAGCTGCGTGTGCACTTTAATTTCTAATTAAAATCAATAATTAACTAATTAATACCTTAAACAAACAAAATAAGTGGTGAAACCAAAGGATACAGTGCCCAGGACACCCCCAAATATTTGTGAGTACCTATCTTATCCACAGCTAGTAAAAACCTTCGAATCAGCGATATATTATTGTATGTATTTCTATTCTACACATCCGAAAAATAATGTGGTAACCGTATTATAATTTAGTGTAGAGAATCCTTCATCTATATCTAAGGACGACGGAGTATTTGAGCTTCGGAATCACTAATGTTGGTATGAATCATCACAGCATAGATAACATCGTGGTTACCAGCAGAGAGGTTTATTCCCACCTCGCCATGATCGATAGCATTCCGAATATGCACCAAACTGTGACGAGATTTTTTTATATAATATTACATTTATTTACCTTTTTTAGCTT
This sequence comes from Monopis laevigella, assembly GCA_947458855.1. Lineage (NCBI taxonomy): Eukaryota > Metazoa > Arthropoda > Insecta > Lepidoptera > Tineidae > Monopis > Monopis laevigella. Next base: position 21,463,552 of record OX381585.1, read on the forward strand.
CCATTAATAAATGAATCATATCTGGACGAATAATGTTGTTTGTTTCTCTATTCTTCATGCTTCCCAACACTAATGTTGTAAAGAAATTTCCAATTTCTTTCGAAAACAATTTTACTTTTAAAGTCTGAAATAATGTCGTTATTTTAAATCGCCGTTTTCGTTATCATGATTTTAATTATTAGTTTAATTACTCACGTTCATTATAAAAGGTATACTAGAATATCCAAAAAATTTGAGCATTTGATAAAAAGTAAAATTTGAAGCAACCTTTCCCATTAAATAAAATTCATTATTTTCATCCATCATAGAATCTATTTTAATACCAAAAGCACAAGAAGCTACCACATCACTTGCATATTTTGTAGCAAGATCTTTTACTTCAATGTCTAGATTATCAGCTGAAATAAAAATATTTATATTTTTGTTAATTTAAAATATTATTGGATTGTAGCTGTTTACAAAACTCTATAATTATGTGCATACATCCTTTCTTTTCCATCTTAGAGTTTAGAGATGCTATCATCTGTTTCCCTACATCCACCATGAAAGGTACCATCAGTTTGATTTTGGAACTCGTAAATGCAGGACTCAATGTTGATCTCATATCCTTCCATTTTTGTCCTGAAAATTTTATAATAATTAGATAATCTACTTCAAAGCTCTAAAAAGTTGTCTTGTCTTATATTTAACTAGCCAATTCGCGCAACTTCGTCTGTGTAACTTTAACCGTTTTCGCAGCGTACGCTTTTAAAAGTAATAGTTTTTCCCTGTTTTAAAAAAAATATCATTGTTACTCCGCTCCTATTGGTGGTAGCGTTATATTATTATCTATAGCCTTGCTCGATAAATGGGCTATCCAACACTAAAATAATTTTTCAATTCGAACCAGCAGTTCCTGAGATTAGCGCGTTCAACCAAACAAACAAGCAAACTCTTCAGCTTTATAATATTAGTATAGATTATTAGGAACCTATTTGATTCTAAATCAATGCATATAAAACAGCATTTTAAATAAATATTTATAAATAACAAACCCTTCAAAGAAAACAAAGTTCGTCCAAAGAAAGGATCATTATCTTCATTAATAAGGCCGCGATGATCCAGAAATATGTCAAAGTCTTTGACTGTGATTTGTTTAATTAGCTCTATATCTCGCAATACAATTGCTGGATTAACGAATTCGTATTGTCCGACAAATCTGCAATATAAAAATAATCTTTATTTTTTCTGTTAGTGCAATGAAATTGGGGTTAGTTAAGGCACTTTAACCCTAGGGTCTTTTAAGTGGGGCTCCTATAACATTTCGGGTTAATATTTTATAAAGCCTGTCCTCGGTATACAATATTTTATCCTCTTTAATACAATAACGTACAATCCATGTCGTAGGATCATTTAATACCGATGTAATTTTTTTTTAAATTAAGATATTTTTTATTTATTTATTATAAAGTTTTTCTTAGAATTTTCTGTTAATTTTTTTAATCCCATTTTTTTTGAAATCTGATAAAAAAAATGTTTATAATGGGCATCATCGTAAAATGTTTTTTTATCATACGAGTATTTAAGATTTTATTTTTAAAACGGTCTAGATAAAGTAAATATTAAATATACAGGGATATTATGATTTTGTATTATGAAAAATAAATTATTTTATTATTATGATTACCAAATGAAACACGGAGGCTGTCAATATAAAGACATAATGAAATAAGAACTCCTCTGTTAAGAGGGCGCATAAAGCAATCAGAAATCTAGATCTCTGATTACTTAAACGCAACAAATATATAAAAAATCATAGTATAAATACAATATATTAATATTACTTCTAGTAACTGGCTCTTTGAAAAAAGTAATAGCATAAAGTTCCCTCCATTTTTAATCGATAGGTATTTATAAAAACATGTTTTTTTTTATTAACATAAATGCCTAAGTTCTTGTTTTGTTAAATATTTATTTGTTTTTCGTCACGATAGTGAATACCTACATTATTTTTATGTTATACATATAATAATATACCTACAGAATATAAAATAGCATAACTACCTTTCTTCTGGAAATGAACTGTAAAGTTTCTGGATTATTTCTGCAAAGTGTAGTTTTCTACTGGCAGTAGGCCACATGTTGCCTAATAGTGGTACGATGGGCAAATGCTTTACCCCAGTGCTGCTGAAGCGGGTATATACCCGGCGGAGGTATAGGCCCACCACCGAGGCTACCACCAAAAGCCATATCAGAAATATCATTGTTCCTGGAAATAAAAAGATCTTCTTTATAGCACTCTCCCTGCCCCAAGGCCAGGACCAACGTGAAATCAAGTCATTTTTCTTCGTCATATTTGATGCCTTAGCATTAAATTAAAAGCGCAAAAAAAAACAGTAGACACGTTATATTATGAATAGTAATAGATTTTTTATTTTTTTTATTGTTGGGTTCTCGAAAAGAGATCTCACGGTATCGAAGTCGGTGGTTTGTAGTGTTGCCAGTTTTTTAAAACTATATGGGACAAATGCTTAAATGGGCAAAAATACGGTATTTAATGAGATTTCTGATGAACAAAACATATTTTTTTGGATTTAACATACTTATTTAAGAAAATAATAACACAATTTAAATTATGATTATAATTTAAACTATGATTATAATGGCATAATTTTTTTCTTCAATAATAAAAATATTAAGCAAAAGGTACCTACATTTATTTCGTACGAACGTTGCGTATGAGTACCTACTTCAATCGTGCTACGGATTGACAATAATAACTTGAGCACGGTTGGAATACGGTACAGTGAGTGCTAGCGGGACATTTAAAATTACGCCCGAAATACGGGACGTCTGGCAACACTAGTTTCTAACTATTACTTTGCGTTTGAGTTAACTAAAATTTGTATGGGAAATAGTTCAGCGCTCCAAGCAGAAATTTTAAGAACTAAAAATTCGAGCGTGTGATTGGTCAAAATATTAACGCGGTAGTAAAGTTAACGCGGTAGTAAAGTTAACGCGAAAGTAAATGTTAAAAAAACTCGCACAGGACAATATTTGTGCAATGTTATTGTTGAATTCTGTTTATTGATTCAGGAATTTCAATGAGTCGGCATAGAGGAGCGATCAATGTTGTTAAACAACAATATTGCTTCACCGCATCCATACTTAGTGACCTGCATACCATCATTTTTATTGGAGCACTGCATGTGACGTTGTATCTACCTGATGGTAAGAATACATACAAAGTCTATGAATGGGGTCGATCTACAATTTTGATCGCTTCCTCTATGCCGGCTAAATGATAGGGCCCCTTACCAAAGAGCCAATCGATAATCGAATCTAAATACCCATCGAAAGCCAAATGTATGGGATTTGACGTTTCTTACGATCAGGCTCTACCCATAGAGTAAAATTCCTATACATTTTTATCGATCGATGCGGCGATTCGATTGGCGATCGTGTTCTTTGGTCAGGCCCCTGATTACGAAATGGGCGGCGACATGGATGTATTTGCATTACGAGTCAATTTTAATATCATTGCTGCTTTATCGTCAAATCAATCGCCCGATTCGTAACTGCACTATAAAAGGAGACTACCACCACGACGAGAAATCGAGGCAGTAGTCTCCGGAAAACCGGTTAACCCACAGAGCAAAATCGAACATGACTAGGTCACTTGATGGTTTTTCCATCTGTATGGGCGGTGGATACAAAAAGAAAAGTCACATGGCGTACCACAGATGAGATAATAGTCTACGTAAGCTGTACTACAATAAAAAAAAATCATAACATAAATAAGTTTAAATATTGTAATTTAGCTCAATTAATTAATTTCTTACATAACACTTCCTGGTTTTTGTTGTATTGCGAAATAAAACATATCTACATAATTACATTAATACAAACGTATGTTTAACAAAATAAACTTAAATAACAAAATAAAAAACTTAAATATACCTATTACAAAATAAACCCCTAATAAATTATAAAATAAATATATTATAACAAAAACAGATCGCTGCCAGAAGGAAGTGTGTCCAAAAGGCTGGCTGCGTTACCTCGCTGTATTGCGAAGCTAATACGTTGACCGAAGAACGTGCCAGCCCTTTGGTCACCAGATGTTTCGACCAAACGCTTCGAAATCTCCTTATAAATTTCATGTGCTCCCGTTCCCCACGGTCCCATGGTTTCAACCCCAAAAGGCTCAAATACGCCAGTTAGATTTAAGTATTTGCGCCGTTTGAGGTTTTCTTCGGCTGAATAAGCGGAAATAATAATTACATTAATTATTTTTAAAAATAAAATAAAATACAATTACATACCTGTTAATTAAATAAATATTATATTATTTAATCTCACCATCACATAGTTAAAAACTGGTTTTATACCATTAACAAATAGATTTGATTAATTTTAAACGAAACAGGTAAGACGAGCGTCGCCCGCGCTTGTTTCCGATTTAATAGACAATACCTTTAATAGTTTTTCTTAATCTTTATTTTTATCTTCTAACTTTATACTTAGTCATGCATGTTATGTTTTTACCTTACTAGAGTCAGCTCATTCACACCGATCTGCTTTTATGTCATTACTTTGTGTAGGGATACGTTTTATTTTCTTTTGTAAATTTCCGTTTTTTATTTAGGTACCTACATTTATAATTTATAATAAATATAATGGATAGTATTTTTCGGATATTTATGATTGTGATTCACAAACCAATAATACCCTTTTAGATTTATTAGGGGCAATAAAATGCGGGCCACTAAAGTCTCACCATAGGTTTCTTTTTTTTTAAATTAAATTTTGTGAACACTAAAAATTTTTGTTTTGGGTATACTGTCGATTCCAAACTACAGTGGAAAGCTCACATTACTTCTTTATCCAATAGACTGAGCTCTGCTGCATATGCAGTCAGAAAAATCAGAAAGTTAACTGGTGTTGCAACAGCCAGGCTAGTGTACTTCGCCTATTTTCACAGTATAATGACATATGGTCTTATAATGTGGGGATCTACGGCTGATATTGATACTATATTTATTCTACAGAAGAGGGCCATTCGGGCAATATACATGGAGACTTTGAAAAGATGAGATGTACTTTGGGCTAATATGAGGTTCTGTGAACCCCATGGGAAAAGTTGTTCGATTTGATCAGCAGAACCTCATATTAGCCCAAAGTACATCCTTTCAAATTCACCCTGTATAACATGAAAGCTCGTGATTCTCTTCGAGAAATCTTTCCTATGATTGATGTACTGACACTACCATAAACTAATAAATGTTTCGTCAACAGTATGGTTATTTAATAAATTAACTAAAAGCATTATAGATCTGAGTGAAATAAAGTTTAAGAATTGTATAAAACAAATATTAATCAATAAGGCTTACTATAGTGTAAAAGACTAGTTTAACGATACAGACGTCTGGAACTGTCCTGATATGCAATTGAGGTCTCGAAACTAGTTAACAAATTGCATATTATATATGTACAATGTACCCTAGTTTAGTATATTGATACTGTAATAATTTTGCATGTCGCATGTTTGTTATATAATTTTAATAGTAGATAGTTAAAATCTGAGACCATTTCGTCTACAGAATCCCGTTTTGACAAATTATGCCATTCGATGCCAGCAGCATCCGCCAATAGCAGGTCCGGGTCTATCCTGGCAAAGTTACGTTGAAGAAAGATCTTAGGTTTAAATCTAGGAGTTTTAATTTTATGTGAAGCATAGATTAGGTCGTGGTGAGAGAAGCCTGGAGCTGAGTATTGTCCAAAAGAAGAAATTCTGTGGGGATTAGCTGTGAAGATGAGATCAAGAAAGCTAGAGGAGTAATTTATTTGAAAAGTGCAATTTAATAGAAGAATAGAAACATTAACCGAAGAAGTAATTAGTTTAAGTTTTTACTGCGTGAATCATCTTTTAATAAACAGGTATTAAAGTCGCCCATGATGAGATTGTGTTCGTAGGAGGGTAAATGTTGCTCGAGCAGTAATTCAAAAGCATCAAAGTAGTCAATAGTAGGAGGGGAGTATACCACTCCGAGGAGAAACTTAACAGAATTTAAATCAATTGCAATGAGAATGAATTCAGAGGAGCGAGAATATTTGGAAGGAGATTGAAGATATTTTTATTACATTATGTAAATTTTGTCTTTGGATAAGGTAATTATTGATGATTATTTACCTATTAAAACTTAATTTATAATAAATAAAAATCGTTTATTTGCAAAAATATGTCACAATAAGCTGGTAGGTAGTTTCGACAAATTTAACATATTTTACCGCTAGCGGTGTGCAAATGTTTTACACATTTTTATGAGTGACAATAGTATATATATTTACACAATAACAATAATCCTACTTTTACACAGTATAAATTATTCAAAATTTATAGTATAACAATAATAACAGTTAGAAATCATTTACAAATAAAATTTAATAATCATTTAAAATTCACATTCAGCATTCAAAGCAATAAATAGGCTTTAAATTTATTTAAATATTTGACAATTATTTTTTTGATATACCTATATAGTTGTATATATTATATATTCATAGTTGGTATGGCATTAATAGGTATAACAAGTATTTATACAATTAAAAATCATTAAAATTATCATTTAGCATCCAAAGCAATGTATATGCTTGAAATTCTTTCACAAATTTTCATTCCATAAATTAATTTATACAATTCATATTCAATATTTAGTTACTCATAATTATTGTTTGTATTATTATAACATTTATATTATATTATTATTTATAAAGAAAACGGAAGTAGTATACATTCAGAATTATAACATTTTACAATCGAGGTCAACTATAATCATTAGGAACAAAAAAAAAAAGACAAAAAGAAGAATCCTTTAAAACATTTCTTTAAAATTTTTCATTTAGAAATTCTTTAACAGTGTAGTAATTTTTATTTATAAGCATATTAAATAATGTTTTTTTGAAGATACCAATTTTATTATTTGTGAGTGAGTTTGGGAGATGGTTATAGATACGTATAGACATACAGTAGCAGTTTTTACTATACAATGTCAGACGCTGTGGTGGCATGTACAGTTTATTTCTGTATCTTTCAGTTTGGTAATTCATTTCTCCATTTGTTGGGAAGAGTTTGGGATGGGTATGTACGAAAACAGCAGACTCACAAATATATAGGCAAGGTAAGGGTAAGATATTAATTCTCTTAAAAAGGGGTCTACAGCTGTCCAAGTAACTAGCGCCACATATCGCTCGGATGCACTTCTTTTGCACAACAAAGGCCTTATTTATATCCACAGAATTCCCCCATATTATTATGCAGTATCTTAGCAAGGATGAAACATAACCATTATATGCTAACACACTGGTACTTTGAGATGTAACATCTTTTATACGCCTAAGTACATAAACAAACCTATCAATCTTATTACATAATACATCTATATGTACTTTCCAATTACACAAATTGTCTACGTAAATACCAAGAAACTTTACCGATGTAACATTTTCTATTATTTTATTGTCATAATTAATTTTCAAATCATTTGCATTATATGTTCTGGTATTAGTTTGAAATTTAATTAACTTAGGCCTGATTCGACCAAAAGAGGGCATAACTTATACTGGGGATAGTAATGTCAAATTCCATACAAATATTTATTCGTAGACTAAATTATTAATACTCAGAATAATTATTTGTATGTGATTTGACATTACTAATCTCGGTATAAGTTATACCCACTTTTGGTCGAATCGGCACTGAGTCTTATCAAAATTTATCACTAGATTATTTTCGTCCATCCAATGGTTTATATTTTTTAAGATTTCATTTATATTGTCTACCATACTGTCACTGTTTTTACATTTGATTGTAATTGTCGTATCATCAGCAAACAATATACATTCATGATGTGTAATATTTGGCAGGTCATTTATGTAAAGCAGAAACAACAGTGGCCCCAATACACTGCCCTGCGGTACTCCGACGGTATTGGTGTTATACGTTGATCTATAGTGGGATTTATTATTATTTGTAATACGAGTTATCTCTGTACATTGTTGACGATTTGACAGGTAGCTTTTTATTAAGTCTCCGGCCCTGCCTCTGATGCCGCAATTATACAACTTATCTAATAAAGTTTTATGACAGACAAAATCAAACGCTTTAGTCATATCCAGAAATATTGAGACTGGGTATATTTTACTGTTCAAATTCTGAGTAATGTTGCTTATCAGTGAAAAACAAGCCAAGCTGGTGGAGTGGCCCTTTCTAAACCCATATTGTTGTTTCAGCAATACTTTACATTGAGTAAGAAAACTGTACATTTTAAAGTAAATATTTTTCTCCAATACTTTAGATAATATAGGTATTAGGGTAATTGGCCTGTAGTTTGATAAGTCGCTGTGATCGCCTTTTTTAAAAATGGGTTTAACGATGGAGTATTTAAGTCTAGTTGGAAAATGACCCTCTGTAAATGACAGATTAACTATATGACTGAGTGGGGCAGAAATATATATTGAACTAAGTTTCAGAATCTTTGTATTTATTGAGTCATAACCGGTGGAATTTTTGTTTTTAAGGGTTTTTATATTTGTAATGATGTCATTAGAGTCTATGGGGGCCAGGTAAATGGTTTTAGTATTATTTGGTATTTTATATTTTTTTGAGTTCTGTTCATTGCTTTTATATTTAGGTTGAGAAGTTAAATTTATATAATAATTATTAAAAAGTTCGCTAATTTTATTTGGATCTGAATAGTCAATGCCGTCAACTTTTATTATGTCAACTTCATTTAATTTTATCTTACTTTTAGCGTTAGTTTTAATAACGTTCCAAGAGGCTTTAGAAGTGTTTTGAGATTTTTCAACATAGTTCCTGTTTTGAATTTTTTGGGATTTTAATATACATTGTTGTAGTACTCTATTGTATAGGTTATACTGTTTTTTATTATATTTTTTATTTGTAGATGCAAATTTATATTTCAAATACAGACATCTCTTCTTTATGCACCAGCGTTTTAAGCCTCTTGAGAGCCATTTGTTTTTAATGGGTTTATTAACAATTTTAGTTTTAATTTCTGGAAACATAATTTATAAAATAATGTAAATATGTCGTGAAAATTATTAAACGCCTCCTCTGTTTTAGTCTCATTGAATACATTTTCGTAAGATAAAGCACCAATACATTGCAAGAATTTATTTATATTTTCTTTGTTATAATCGCGTTTTGTTTCAAATCAAAATTCTGGGATTTTACAGGTATTACTCGTTTTGTTTACATGAAACGAGATTGTTTGTCCGGTTTCGTGATCTGACAGACCTAACAAATGTATTCGAGCGACCACATCCTTAACATTGCTGGCAATAAGATGCAAGCATGACTGCTGCCGAGTTGGTCTTAGAATATGATTAGTCAAATTGAAGTTCTTTAGAATACTAGAAAGTTCACTGGAATATTTATTTTTCTTTAGAATGTCTATATTCCAGTCACCACACAATACAACACTTCTATTTATTTTGCGAGTTAGAACATGCAATACTGACTGTAAGTCTGTGAGGAATATTGTTGCATTAGATGCTGGTGTCCTATATAGGCAAGCAACAATAACATTGAAATCTAGTAGCTCCACAGCACAGCTATACTGTGTAGCTTATACTACAGTATACTGTGTAGTTCCGTACATTGGTACAGTAACAAATAATCAGTCATAGGGTGTTTTACGCATGCTGATCAGTGGGATGCATCTTGAGTATGCTACTATATATATATATATATATATATATATATATGCTATATAGCATAAGCCAATCAATAGCTTTGCTCCTTTTTTAGTTTGTGTAAAGCACTAGAGTTTTTTACTTGCTGGTTTCTTTTTCTCCGAGGGGTCTCTGAGGGGATCGACTTTACAGTTAATGTTTACGCCCTTAAAAATACCGATCCTTATACCTTTACTTATATGTGATTGGTTACTTACCTTTTATTTATAATAAACATTTAAGGCGTGGATATGGTCGTTGGTGGTAAGTTGGTGGCTCTCTTGTATGGCAGATAATGATTGGCAGGTCAATGGAATCAGCTAACCACCTTGTCTTACACTAGTTGGTTATGTAGTTTGTGTTTGGTTCGGTAGTATTTTTAATATTAAGATTTCCATTCGCGTTTAAGCCCTAAATCTGATATCGTGGTATAATAAATATTTGTCGTTCTTTTGTTAATAAATTGCTGCCTAACCAAACGCACTCTAAAACCTCATTGTTAAACTTTTTTTTTTGACTATTCATAAATATCTGTAAAGATTTACATGATATAAATGATTTTTGACTTTTGACTTTTTGACTTCATCAAGAAGACGCACTATATTTTCAAAGCCTTTCGCACTATTTTTTTATTATTTATTGATAATACACATAAAACATAAGTTTACATTTTGTAATATTAGCGAAGTGACATTTTGTCTTATAAAAATATAGACCATAGACATAAGGCTTTGGACACATTCAAATATTCCAACACCTCCACATGAATATGACCTCTAAGATTCCCCAGTTAAGAAGCCCCCAAATATTTTAAACATCACTGATATTTATTTCTTGTTAAGGGTTTTCAATATATCACCTGGCATTAAATCTGTACTTAAGTATTCTATTTTAATATTTCCCTCAGCTGTATGATCCCTAATAAAATGGTGCCTTATATCAATATGTTTAGAGCGCTGACTAGTTACATTATTCTTAGCCATATGTATAGCCCCCACATTATCACAATGTATTATTATAGGTTTGATTAAATCATCATATCCAATTTCTTCTATTAATTGACAAGCCCATAATGACTCTTGTGCTGTAAAAGACATGGCCATGTACTCCGCTTCGGCAGTTGATAAAGCAAGGGTTTTTGTCTTTTGCTGTACCATGACATCAATCCCCCATTTACCTTAATACATGAACCAGTAATAGAATATCTATCATTAAGTTTACTACCCCAGTCAGCATCACAATAAGCATCAAATTTGTTATAAAATTAAAATTCTAATTTATAATCTAAAGTTGCCTTTAAGTAACGTAGTACACGTTTAATCTGCTTCCAATATACCGTACCATGAGCATTATTAAATCTACTTAAAAAGCTGGTAGCATAAGCAATATCAGGCCTACTGATTTGAGATAAATATAACAAACTACCTATTGCCTCCTGGTATGGAACATTCATATCAACATCCTTATTTTCTAAACTTAAATCTAGACCTAATTCTATTTGTTGGTCGGCGGCTTGCACTCCCACATGCCAAACTTCTTCAACACAGCTTTGCATATTTCCTTTGGTCGATCCATAGCTTCTTCTCATCTAGGGTTCGAGTAATATTCATTCCCAGACATTGTGTAGATATCCCTAAATCCTGCATTTCAAACTTACCCATCAAATTTGTTTCTATATTCTCCCTGAGTCCTTTCTGGTTAAAAAATATTAGTAAGTCGTCAACATACACCGCAATGATTAATATAATATTCTTTCTGCCTTTCAAAGTATAAATGCAAGGGTCACTCTTGCATCTGGTTAGTCCAATTTCTTTTAAGGTAGAACCAAGCTTCATGTTCCAACATCTTCCACTCTGTTTGAGACCACAAATAGCCTTTTTAAGATGCCAAACTTTACCCTTGCCATTCAGAATGTTTAGTTATGTTGGTGGCTGTACATAAACTTCTTCATCAATATCACTTTATAAATATGCTGTAGTCACAACCATATGATCTATTCTTAACTTTCTCTTTACAGCCAGAGAGAATAAATGTTAAATATTATACTGTCATATCTAAGCGTTGTTACTTACTCTGTGTAATATTTTGGTATATCTGTTGTTAATAAACTCTGTGGTTTTTGTGCTCGACAAAATGGAGCGTTGATCTGTGTAAATGTACCACATATATTATTTAATATAAATAAAACAGTTTCTATCCCAATCAGTGTATTTATTATGTGAGTTGAAGAGGAGATGTAAAACCCAAAAGTTAAAAGGTTATGGGCCCAGAAAAGAACAAAAATTCCAGGTAATATAAAATTCGAAAAATGGCGTCGTCGCACGAATTGCTTCCGCAATTAAAAGAAGGCACAAATTTTGCTAACTGGAAATTCCGTGTAAGATTACTCTTAGAACAAAAAGGGGTAATAAAAATACTAGACGAAAAAATAACGGAAGATAATAATGAAAAAGACGCCAAAGCCAGGTCAATAATTGTGCAATGTGTGACAGACAAATATATAGAATATATCAAAAAGGCGAAAACCGCCAAAGATATGCTTACGTGTCTCGATAATGTGTTTGAAAGAAAAAGTACATTTAATAAACTACATTTAAGAAAAAAGTTGTTAACCCTACGATGCACAACGAAAAAATTACAAGACCATTTTCTCGAATTTGACGAAATTATAAACTGTTTAGAGGCATCAGGCTCTGAACTAGAGCAAAATGATAAAATTTGCCATTTATTATTGACAATCCCGGACAAGTATGCAAACATAATAACAACCCTGGAAACAATGAGTCTTGAAAAAGATTTAAATATAGATTATGTGAAATCATGTTTATTGGATGCTGAAATTAAATTGACAGATAGTTCCACACCAAGCTCAAGCAACACTGAAACAGCTTTTACGAGTATAAAATGTTTTAAATGCAACCGATGGGGCCATATTCAGTCAGAATGCCGAACAAGAATGAATAGAAGAGGATATAGAGGAAATTATATAAGATCACGAGGTTCTGGAAACCGATATGAACAAACACACACAACTGAAGTACAAAATGACAACACATTTAGTTTTGTGGCCATTAACAATGAAAATTTATGTAATTCAATACAAAAAGTTAATGAAGAAATTGAATTCATAATAGACTCGGGAGCTACTGAAAATTTAATAAAGCAAGATTTTTTAAAATACATGCAAAATATACAAACTCTTGATATACCAGTGAAAATAAAAATAGCTGACGGAAACATTCTAATTGCAAGACAGAAAGGTACTATTTCATTTATTAGTGAAAAACAAACAGTGAATATACAAGCATTAATAGTACCAGGTATTTTTAATAATATTATATCAGTAAAAAGATTAACTATAAAAAACAATAAAATTATATTTACCAAACATTGTGTTAAAATTATTAAAGGTAGAAATATATTAAAATGTGATGGAAATGAAGGATTATACATATTAAGGGGAAAGATAATTTGTGAAAGCACATACATAACAAATAGTAATACTTGCAAATTATGGCATCAGAGGCTAGGGCACCTAAATAGACATGGACTTAAAATAATGAATCTGCCTGTAATTAATCAAATATGTGAACCATGTATGAGAAGTAATGCAGTAAAATTACCATATAGAAGTGTGAAAAAGCCAAGAAGTAATTCTATTGGAGAACTTATATATACAGATTTAGCCGGACCAATAACTCCTACACCCTTTGGAAACTATAAATATTTTCAAACAGTGACCGATGATTACTCACATTTTGTCAAAGTGTATTTATTACAAAATAAATCAGAAGCTGGAAATAACTTAATAAATTATATAAGAGAATTAAATACACAGCTTGATACAAAAGTCAAACGTATAAGGTGTGATAATGGAGGTGAATTTTCTTCAAATAATTTAAAACAGTTCTGCCAAGATTATGGAATTAAAATTGAATATACACATGCTTACACACCTCAACAAAATGGCGTTTCAGAGAGATTAAATAGGACATTATACAACAAGGCAAGGACTATGTTAACTGAAACAAATTTACCTAAAGAATTATGGCCGGAAGCCATTATGTGTGCTGCATATCAATTAAACCGATGTCCCTCAACCGCTATATACAATAAAATACCAGCAAAAATATACTATGGAAAGCTTGATATTAGTAATATGAGAGTATTTGGAGCAAAAGCATGGGCATTAATACTACCTAGAAATTTGAAATTAGAAGAAAGAGCAGAAGAAACTAGAATGGTTGGTTATGGAAATGTAGGGTATAGACTGTGGAACCCTAAAACTAATGAAATAATAATATCAAGGAATGTACGATTTGACGAAAGCCAGATAAAATATAATGACACACAGCTACAAGAAGATCTATCTGAGAAAAATATACATGATTTTCAAGAAGAAATTATAGGAAAACAAGTAACATCAGATGATAGAAATAAAGAAGATGGAGACAGATTAAGTAAAAGAATTTGAAAAAACCTGATTATTTAAATGACTATGAATTATACACAGCATACTGCTTAGTGTCAGAAAATGAACCAACATCATTTGAAGAGGCGATAGAGGATGAAGAATGGAAACAAGCAATTGATAATGAATTGAAAGCACATTTAAAATTAGAAACATGGACTGAAACAGAATTACCCGAAGGAATAAAAGCTATAGATTCAAAGTGGATATTTAAAATAAAAAAGAATGGAATTAAAAAGGCACGTCTGGTAGCAAAAGGCTTTCAAGAAGAAGATAATTTTAATAACAATTATTCGCCTGTTGCTCGCTTCTCAACTATAAGATTATTATTAGCACATTCAATCATAAAAAATTGGGATATCAAGCAATTGGATATTCCAACAGCCTTTTTAAACGGTCAATAGACTGAAGTTTACATGAAAATACCACAAGGTTTGAATAAAAAAAGGGGTAAAGTAGTTAAAATGAATAGAGGATTATACGGTTTACGATCAAGTCCAAAATGCTGGAATATATGCTTTAATAATTTTGTGGAGAAATGTGGATTAAAAAGATCTTATAATGATTTCTGTTTATACATAGGAGAGGATGTATGGCTTATAATATTTGTAGATGATATCTTGATAACCGGATCTAAAAATAAAGTTGAACAATTAGTAAAGGAATTGGTACTTGAATTTAATGCAAAAGACTTGGGAAATGAATTGAAAGATTTTCTTGGAATTGAAATAATTAAAACAAAAGATGGAATGAAACTAACACAGAAAAGACAAATATTAAAAATGCAAGAAAAATTTAATATGATAAATTGCAATACATCAAATATACCCATGATTAAGGGATTTCAGGTTAATCTAGAAGAAGAAGATATAGATGTCCCATACAGAGAATTGATTGGAAGTCTCATGTATGTAAGCACCATGACAAGACCAG
This sequence comes from Monopis laevigella, assembly GCA_947458855.1. Classification (NCBI taxonomy): domain Eukaryota; kingdom Metazoa; phylum Arthropoda; class Insecta; order Lepidoptera; family Tineidae; genus Monopis; species Monopis laevigella. Next base: position 21,478,691 of record OX381585.1, read on the forward strand.
ACATTACATTTGCGACAAGCTACTTAAGTCAATTTCTGGACAAACCAAAAAAGAGTGCATGGCTAGAAGGAAAAAGAATACTAAGATATTTGATTAAGACAAGTGAAATGGGACTATGTTATAAAAAATATGAAAATGTTAATTTGAAAACATACTCAGATGCCGACTGGGCAAGTAACAAACATGACAGGAAAAGTACCAGTGGTTCAGTGACAACATATTGTGGGAATGCAGTAGCATGGTTTTCCAGGAAGCAACCATGTGTATCCTTATCAACGGCAGAGGCTGAGTATATTGCTGCAACAGTGAGTGTTTGTGATCTTTTAAATTTAAGTGGTATATGTAATGATTTCAGTAGTATAGTTAATAGCATCTTATTAGTAGACAATCAAAGTGCAATAAACTTAACCAAATCATTCGAAAATAGTAAACGCACTAAACATATAGACATAAGATTTCATTTTATAAAAAACTTAATAAATAGTGGTAAAATACATATTACACACATTGATACTAAAAACAATTTAGCTGATATATTAACAAAAAGTTTAGGTAATGAGCGCATTTACTTTATAAGAATGAAGCTTAATATTATTTAAATTTTACTATTTTATTATTTAGAAACATGGTTTATTATATAGTTTAATATTAGTATGAAAGTAATTTGTACTATGTTTCAATAACTGTAACAATAATGTTTGGTCTCCTTTCTACATTACTCATGTATCCAACATCGAACGTGTGCAAAGTAACTGCTTAAGGATCATTGCTTATCGTAACGGTCAAGGTCGCAGAGTGCCTAGTTACAGAGACAGACTTTCTACCTATCATGTCACCAGGCTGGAAGTCAGACGTCAACAGTACGACCTAATATTTTTGCATAAAATATTACACTCGGCTATAGATTCCCCTGTCCTCTTATCGTTAATAAATATTAATACTTATTATAGATCACGTGTTCCAAGTACTTTTAATTTGCAAGTTCATAAAAATAACATTTCCTACTTTAACCCTATTGTCAGAATGTGCCGTCTATATAACCTATTAGCAGAGAAAAATGATGTCCTGGACATATTTAATAAGCAGTTTTCCAAATTTAAAGGTATCGTCCAAAATGTCCTCAAATAGGTGACTAATCAAATTGTATAAATTGTATTTGTATATTTTTACACTGTTAAGTTAATTGTAAATATTTTTATTTAGTTTTTTTACGCATCTGAGTGTTAAAAAAGAAAGAAAGATAAAAAAACAAAAAAAGGAAAAAAAAAAAAAAAGGAAAAAAAAAAAAAAAAAAAAAAAAAAAAAAAAACAGAAAAGCTAAAGAGATATAGGAAATATTTGTTGAAATAATTAATTATGTATACACGTCGATCATGCTATGTACACATGTTTTGGATGACAATTTAGGCTAAGCTATCTTTACTATGTAAACAAACTGTATTTGATTGTTATTTGTTTTGTGTGCTTTATAAATAAAATAAAATAAAAAATATGTATCTTATTATAATTCTTTGGTAATACGTTATAGTCAGTACAAATTAAGAGGGGGTGTTAAATATTATACTGTCATATCTAAGCGTTGTTACTTACTCTGTGTAATATTTTGGTATATCTGTTGTTAATAAACTCTGTGGTTTTTGTGCTCGACAAAATGGAGCGTTGATCTGTGTAAATGTACCACATATATTATTTAATATAAATAAAACAGTTTCTATCCCAATCAGTGTATTTATTATGTGAGTTGAAGAGGAGATGTAAAACCCAAAAGTTAAAAATAAATACCTAAGATATGCATATTTTACCACAGGAGAAAAAGTCTCTTGATAATCAATACCATGTCTTTGGCTACAACCTTTGATTATCAAACGAGCTTTGAATTTCTTTTTGCCTCTCTATCTAATTTTCTGTAAGAACCCACTTAGTCTTTAATGCTTTTTGCCCATCCGGTAAATCCACTATTTCATAAGTTTTATTTTTATTAATAGATTGCAACTCTCTTTCGATAGCATCATTCCATTGTTTTGAATATATTCCATTCAATGCATCCTCTACACTGAGACTCTCCGTAGCAAACTAAGTTACATAATCACTCATATTGACCGGTTTGCTTATCCTATTGGAACTTCCTACACTTTCAGGTATGTCAACTACTTCTTGTTGATCTTCAATCGGATCAAATTCATTTTCATTCTCTTCGTCCTCTTTATTCAACGACTCTTCTTCATTAATTACTATTTTTTCCTTAACTTCATTCTTATTATCTAATGTCTCTATCTAATGTTTACGCCCTTAAAAATACCGATCCTTATACCTTTACTTATATGTGATTGGTTACTTACCTTTTATTTACAATAAACATTTAAGGCGTGGATATGGTCGTTGGTGGTAAGTTGGTGGCTCTCTTGTATGGCAGATAATGATTGGCAGGTCAATGGAATCAGCTAACCACCTTGTCTTACACTAGTTGGTTATGTAGTTTGTGTTGGTTCGGTAGTATTTTTAATATTAAGATTTCCATTCGCGTTTAAGCCCTAAATCTGATATCGTGGTATAATAAATATTTGTCGTTCTTTTGTTAATAAATTGCTGCCTAACCAAACGCACTCTAAAACCTCATTGTTAAACTTTTTTTTTTGACTATTCATAAATATCTGTAAAGATTTACATGATATAAATGATTTTTGACTTTTTGACTTAATCAAGAAGACGCACTATATTTTCAAAGCCTTTCGCACTATTTTTTTATTATTTATTGATAATACACATAAAACATAAGTTTATATTTTGTAATATTAGCGAAGTGACATTATGTCTTATAAAAATATAGACCATAGACATAAGGCTTTGGACACATTCAAATATTCCAACACCTCCACATGAATATGACCTCTAAGATTCCCCAGTTAAGAAGCCCCCAAATATTTTAAACATCACTGATATTTATTTCTTGTTAAGGGTTTTCAATATATCACCTGGCATTAAATCTGTACTTAAGTATTCTATTTTAATATTTCCCTCAGCTGTATGATCCCTAATAAAATGGTGCCTTATATCAATATGTTTAGAGCGCTGACTAGTTACATTATTCTTAGCCATATGTATAGCCCCCACATTATCACAATGTATTATTATAGGTTTGATTAAATCATCATATCCAATTTCTTCTATTAATTGACAAGCCCATAATGACTCTTGTACTGTAAAAGACATGGCCATGTACTCCGCTTCAGCAGTTGATAAAGCAAGGGTTTTTGTCTTTTGCTGTACCATGACATCAATCCCCCATTTACCTTAATACATGAACCAGTAATAGAATATCTATCATTAAGTTTACTACCCCAGTCAGCATCACAATAAGCATCAAATTTGTTATAAAATTAAAATTCTAATTTATAATCTAAAGTTGCCTTTAAGTAACGTAGTACACGTTTAATCTGCTTCCAATATACCGTACCATGAGCATTATTAAATCTACTTAAAAAGCTGGTAGCATAAACAATATCAGGCCTACTGATTTGAGATAAATATAACAAACTACCTATTGCCTCCTGGTATGGAACATTCATATCAACATCCTTATTTTCTAAACTTAAATCTAGACCTAATTCTATTGGTTGGTCGGCGGCTTGCACTCCCACATGCCAAACTTCTTCAACACAGCTTTGCATATTTCCTTTGGTCGATCCATAGCTTCTTCTCATCTAGGGTTCGAGTAATATTCATTCCCAGACATTGTGTAGCTATCCCTAAATCCTGCATTTCAAACTTACCCATCAAATTTGTTTCTATATTCTCCCTGAGTCCTTTCTGGTTAAAAAATATTAGTAAGTCGTCAACATACACTGCAATGATTAATATAATATTCTTTCTGCCTTTCAAAGTATAAATGCAAGGGTCACTCTTGCATCTGGTTAGTCCAATTTCTTTTAAGGTAGAACCAAGCTTCATGTTCCAACATCTTCCACTCTGTTTGAGACCACAAATAGCCTTTTTAAGATGCCAAACTTTACCCTTGCCATTCAGAATGTTTAGTTATGTTGGTGGCTGTACATAAACTTCTTCATCAATATCACTTTATAAATATGCTGTAGTCACAACCATATGATCTATTCTTAACTTTCTCTTTACAGCTAGAGAGAATAAATACCTAAGATATGCATATTTTACCACAGGAGAAAAAGTCTCTTGATAATCAATACCATGTCTTTGGCTACAACCTTTGATTATCAAACGAGCTTTGAATTTCTTTTTGCCTCTCTATCTAATTTTCTATAAGAACCCACTTAGTCTTTAATGCTTTTTGCCCATCCGGTAAATCCACTATTTCATAAGTTTTATTTTTATTAATAGATTGCAACTCTCTTTCGATAGCATCATTCCATTGTTTTGAATATATTCCATTCAATGCATCCTCTACACTGAGACTCTCCGTAGCAAACTAAGTTACATAATCACTCATATTGACCGGTTTGCTTATCCTATTGGAACTTCCTACACTTTCAGGTATGTCAACTACTTCTTGTTGATCTTCAATCGGATCAAATTCATTTTCATTCTCTTCGTCCTCTTTATTCAACGACTCTTCTTCATTAATTACTATTTTTTCCTTAACTTCATTCTTATTATCTAATGTCTCTATTTGATTTTTATTATTACTGATTTCATTTTCCAAAAAATGTACCTGGTAAAAATAATTTCTTTATTATTTGGATCAATTAATCTGTATCCTTTTCTATCCTCACAGTATCCCATAAATAGTATTTATTATTATTTATTTATATCCAAAAACATGTAAATTGCTTAGATCTGGTTTTTCATCCAACCACATTTCATATGGAGTTTTATTCCGCAACCTTTTAGTTGGTGATCTATTTAACAAATAAGCTGCTGTAGATACAGCTTCACCCCAATATTCTTTACCCAACTTTGCATCTGACAACATTGTACGGGATTTCTCTACAATAGATCTGTTCATCCATTCCGCTAAACCATTTTGTTGTGGTGTATATCTCATAGTAAATTGATGTATTATTCCACAATCTTGTAGACACCCTGTGTCTACAAGATTTTCATCCGTCCCCAACTCATTTTTATATATATACTACCTAAATAATTAACTTGTCTGTCTCCGTGGTTAATTAGTGGTTACGCCATTGAGGGGTTGTGGGTTCGATTTTCACTTATGGCAAACTATATAATATTTTATAAAATGTAATTTTAGGCATTTGAATTTTAGAAAAAAAAACACATTTTAGTTTAAAAATATACTTTATTAATTTAAACACCTATTTTATTTGTACTATAAAAATTGGTACTTATATTATTTGACAAACAGACAAACCATCGGACAAAGGGATCAACTAAGTTTTACCCCCTTTATCTGTCTATTATAAATAAACAACATATTTTTTCGGGGGTTAAACACAGACCTCGCTTTTACCTTACGAACCTGAGATGCTATTTTTGAATATCAGAGGATGACTAAATACACTGATATATGGAAAAAAGGGATTTATATCTATGGTGCGTATTTTTTAATCTCATCGGGTGTCTAAAATATCATTACCTATTTCAAAATACGGACTTTAAAAATCGATGACAATTTTGACATTTTAGTTATATTTAGTCATCCGCAGATATAAAAAAATGGCACCCCAGATCTTTTGATAAGTCGTGTTCATCGGTGATATTTTTCTCACTTCTGATACCAAAGTTATCTGATATTCTGATATTCAAAAATCGCAGTTGATTTGACTTTTTTATAGTGGATAAATAGGCGGATTTATATTGGAGCACGGCATTATGAATTCTATGTCCTCGCTGCTTTGCCGTCAAATCAATTGCCAGTTTCGTAAACGGAAAATTACCTCGACAATAAATCGGTGCAGTGGACTCCTGAAAGTCAGTCATTTCGGTTTTAGTCCATTTTTTTATTAAGACTGGAGTTGCCTATGACCTCAATCTTTCCTGATGAAAAACAACGATGAGGTTGAATGTGGAGCACGCATACTCTGTATGTGCCCATTCATTTTTTTTAAAGAAATAATTAATTCATATTAATATTAATTAGTATTAATCAATGATAAATTTACTAAAATACGTGTCGAGCTGTATTATATAAAGTGTTATAGATTTCGTAAAAACATTTATTTCCTCTTTCTCAGGTTTAGCCAGTGTCCTCCTTTCAGGCGTAGGTTGAAGGTTTCATTATTTAGCTGCGCTGGAATGCAAGTCTTTGCACAGGGAACGACCTCCATGTGTTGAATAAGCTGGTATATCATCACTTTTACTTCGCATAGGGCAAATCTTGAACCTGTTAAAAAAAATACTTTAAAGGCTCTTTCGCTTTGACGACCATACAAACGTACTTCCAATATTATAAGTTGACTGTTTGTCGAAGTTCAATTATTATTTTTATGTTGGTAATTGTACAAAAATCTTTCTGTTATGGGTAATACATATTTTTGTATTGTTATATTTTAAAGGTTTTTGTATTATTAATGATTAACTGAAACTGAAATATGACTAGGTCATTTGACGGTATTTGTATATGTATGGTGTTAATTTAAACGGTCGTTCTGTGTCTCTGTATGTAAAAAAAAAAACAAATTACCTATACAATTTCTTGGCCCAATTCCAAATGGCATATAAGTGTTTGGATTAATCTTATGTTTATTTTCATTTGAAAATCTTTCAGGATCGAATTTGTTCGGATTTTCAAATAATTTTGGATCATAATGGATTGCCCATATCGGTATCAATACCCCTTCTCCTTTACGAATCTGTAATAAAACATTAACTTATAAAGAATACAAGAGACAATTATCTTAAATATCACTTTAATATTTTTATAATAACTTCTAATAACCTTTTATTAGAAGTTATTGAACAGTTAAGACAGTTTACTGACCATTTTTAGGGACCCATTTTATTGAAAAAATTATAAAACCAGCTTTTGGTATGTCTCAGTTCGTTCGTCCTGGGGTATGATTTTTGAATGTCAACGATGACTTTCATCAGTGATAAAAATATAACCGATGACTATGAAATCACTTATCAATAGTCGGATTTTTGAAAATCATATTTGCGGTACCAATTTACAAATAATTGCCTATAGACAAAGAGCTACTTGCGTTTCGTTACACAAAAATATTGTTTGTCGTCAGAATTGACGATATTGTTTCTCATAATAAATACATTACTATGCTAAAACATAAAAAAAAACTTGATGTTGTAACGGAACTTAACATACATTATCTGTGATTATTATTATGTTATCGGTGACTTTATTTACGAGTGGTATCATATACCTATATATCAATACGAGGGGGCACTCGTATTGATATCATAGGTATGATATTTAATTCACCAAGGGTGCGTTAGTTGAATGTGAATTATGACTATAAAATCTTCGGTGAGAAAAATATCACAGATGACTAGGATGTCACGATTTATCAAAAGTCGTATTTATTAAAGTCTTAAAAAAGGTATTCAAAAATACGAAATTTAGAAAAAAATACTATTTGTCATCTCAGTAATATTTAGTCAACTGCTGACAATCGAAAATCATACCCTATCTCTAAAACCGATGGATGTAGAAAAGTTAAATTTAGAATAGTAGTATATCTTAGTGTCTTCTTATGTGCTTGAATCATCTTGTTTGAAAAAAAAATACTGCGAAGGGGGAATGGAGGGGAAAGTTTGATTTTAGAAAGAAATTAATATCTCAGTTACTAATAAAGCTAATACGTAAAGTCTGTTCGCATTAAATATCTTAAGAACTACTGGTCGGTACATAAAATGTTTAATAATTATAGAACTTGTTGTTGTTGACCCACAGATGTAGCAAAAGATAAAAGTCAACTTCAGGTGTAATTATTTTCAAAAATAAAATATTGGGAACAATAAGTCGTAGGTAATAAACCCGGGTATCCAAAGAAAAAAAATATACTTAATTCAAAACTATTAATATTTTTATATATATTATTTGGTTTAGGTTCTGAGATTTTATATCCGGAATTATTTTTATTATTCCGAAATTATAAACTTTTTAAACTAAATTTCGGAATAATAAGAATAATTCCGTATATAAAATCTCAGAAGTTAGAACAAAGATAGTTTCGATGAAAATAACAGGGATTATAAATAATTTTCCAATTATGTATAGAAAAACAAAAATAGAAAGCTCCCCGCGTGAAATTTCAAGCATGATGTTTTTTTTATTATTTAACCGAATACTTACAATAAAATCTTCAGTAGCCTTTGGATTGGGTTTACCAAGATTGTATGATTTCAGTACTATTCTATCAGTTATTACAGCTGGTGGCCATTTCCTTAATATCTCTGAAAGTTTACATACAATATAGTATACAAGCATTTTTTTTTTAAATTGTCAAGCCCAGCCTTTAAAATGTAATTAAATTTTAAGGAATATCATTTTAGCCTAGGTAAAGTTTATCCTAAGGCTCCAAAAACTCAAATCCTTGAGTTTATTATACAATATGATGTAGTACTCTGCCGCGCCGCCGATGATATTAAAGTAGACTTCCAAACCCAAATCCGTCTTTGTCGCCGCCCATTTCGTAACCGCCTCATTTACCGGCATCCTGTTAAACAACAGCGTTTTGATCTACCCTATTAAATTGACTTTGTAGGTCTGCTTGTCATCAGGTAGATATAATTTTACAAGGTTAAAATATATATTCTTACACGAAATACTCACCACTGACAAGCATGTCTAAATATTTCATTTCTTGAACACTATTATAGTTAAAACCTTCGTTTTTCTTGTCTGTTTGTTTGATTTCTTTGGCTAATTTATTTTGACAGTCAGGGTTCAGAGCTAACTCATATAGGAGGAACGCCATGACAGTGGCTACTGTATCAAACCCAGCAATAAAGAATTGTACAGCTTGAGCTATTAGATCTGTGTCAGTCCATACTGAAAGTATATTAACTATTTTGTTATTTTTTTAATTAAATTAATAAAAGTATTATATAATGTTTGTTATTAGATAGTTTATATCTTATGATAAAATTACTATAAGATTTAAAATAAAGCAAGATCATTAGGGTAGGAATTTCTTGAATTTGATCTGTCTTCCATTTCGTGTTGGTTCAGCAAAAAACACACATTCATTTATTTATTTATTACATTTCAGGTAAACTTATGGCTAACAAAATTATAGTTAGTTAAAGTATTTCAATATAAGACCATTAATAAGTTTACACATATAACATATTTCCCTTCTATAAATATTGTGTAGTTATTCAAGAATATTTGTATAATTACCTCTGTTACTGGATGATTTTCCAACAGAAGATTCTTCAACAGTTGCAAATCCTGCATCATCATTCTTAATGTTTTCCTCATGTAAAAGTGTACCTACCAAAAATAATAAACAATATCAATAAATCAAATCCTCAGCAACATAATTTTGTTATATCACAATGAGTTTTATAATAATATAATGATAATAGAATTCAAATAACAGATTAGAGATAAGTTATTTTTAACAAAGAATTTCAAATATTTATTAAAAAGTAGTCGAGTTGGTAATAAACTAGAGTTTAGTTTTAGGCACTTGTGGATGGGAAAAGACTAGATGGCATGACCCTTGCACCTTGGCTGGTGGGGCGGCCATTGGCATGATAAGGGTATTGACATACGTCGATACCCTTGCACCACCTCGCCTGCCTATGACAGTGGTCAAAGCTGCCTGCTGCTGAAGCAAGACTTCAAGCGGCGCAAATATAAAACTATCAATAACGGTTACATATTTGAGCCGTTTGGAGTCGAAACATTAGGGTTAAAGTGCCCACAGTCTTCAAAACAAAAATCTGGAAACATTACCACACCGGCAGCAATATGGGATAAATATTTTATTTATAAGTAGGTATGTATGTATTATATAACGGAAACTAAAGTTTTATCTATTTGATTAAAATAGTGTGTATATATTATGTAATATTTTATTTAGGTACTCGACAGAGTACCTAAATAAAATATTCAGCAACATAATTATGTCATGTCACAATGAATTTTATAATAATTTAAAGATAATAGAATTCAAATAACAGATTAGACAGAGATAAGTAAAAACATAATAAAAATAACCAAAAAATACATTAGTTGGTAAAATCGCAGAGTTTTATATATTTGATTGAAATGATAATAATTAAGATATTACTAACTAAAGGAAGAAGAGAACCAAAGATACTTAGATTGGAGTGGCAACTGGGGTGATGATGCATGTCGCAAAACCGAAAATCATTGGAGCATCCGAAATTTAATGTGGTAACCGTGTTATAATTTAGTGTAGAGGATCCTTCATCTATATCTAAGGACGACGGAGTAGCTAAGCTTCGGAATCACTAATGTTGGTATGAATCATCACAGCATAGATAACATCGTGGTTACCAGCAGAGAGGTTTATTCCCACCTCGCCATGATTTCTCATTCCGAATATGCACCAAACTGTAACGAGATTTTTTTTATATAATATTACATTTATTTACCTTTTTTAGCTTCCATTAATAAATGAATCATATCTGGACGAATAATGTTGTTTTTTTCTCTATTCTTCATGCTTCCCAACACTAATGTTGTAAAGAAATTTCCAATTTCTTTCGAAAACAATTTTACTTTTAAAGTCTGAAATAATGTCGTTATTTTAAATCGCCGTTTTCGTTATCATGATTTTAATTATTAGTTTAATTACTCACGTTCATTATAAAAGGTATACTAGAATATCCAAAAAATTTGAGCATTTGATAAAAAGTAAAATTTGAAGCAACCTTTCCCATTAAATAAAATTCATTATTTTCATCCATCATAGAATCTATTTTAATACCAAAAGCACAAGAAGCTACCACATCACTTGCATATTTTGTAGCAAGATCTTTTACTTCAATATCTAGATTATCGGCTGAAATAAAAATATTTATATTTTTGTTAATTTAAAATATTATTGGATTGTAGCTGTTTACAAAACTCTATAATTATGTGCATACATCCTTTCTTCTCCATCTTAGAGTTTAGAAATGCTATCATCTGTTTCCCTACATCCACCATGAAAGGTACCATCAGTTTGATTTTGGAACTCGTAAATGCAGGACTCAATGTTGATCTCATATCCTTCCATTTTTGTCCTGAAAATTTTATAATAATTAGATAATCTACTTCAAAGCTCTAAAAAGTTGTCTTGTCTTATATTTAACTAGCTAATTCGCGCAACTTCTTCTGTGTAACTTTAACCATTTTCGCAGCGTACGCTTTTAAAAGTAATAGTTTTTCCCTGTTTTTAAAACATTTTTCATTGTTACTCCGCTCCTATTGGTCGTAGCGTGATATTATGTCTATAGCCTTGCTCGATAAATGGGCTATCCAACATTAAAATAATTTTTCAATTCGAATCAGCAGTTCCTGAGATTAGCGCGTTCAACCAAACAAACAAACAAACTCTTCAGGTTTATAATATTAGTATAGATTATTAGGAACCTATTTGATTCTAAATCAAAGCCCTTATCTGTATATAAAACAGCATTTTAAATAAATATTTATAAATAACAAACCCTTCAAAGAAAACAAAGTTCGTCCAAAGAAAGGATCATTATCTTCATTAATAAGGCCGCGATGATCCAGAAATGTATCAAAGTCTTTGACTGTGATTTGTTTAATTAGCTCTATATCTCGCAATACAATTGTTGGATTAACGAATTCGTATTGTCCGACAAATCTGCAATAACAAAAATAATCTTTAGTTTTCACTTAGTGGATTTTATTTAAGGCATTTAACCCAATGGGGTCTTTTAAATATTCCCTATTCCATTGGGGCATCTTTAACATTTCGGGTTAATATTTTATAAAGCCTGTCCTCGGTATACAATATTTTATCCTCTTTAATACAATAACGTACAATCCATGTCGTAGGGTCATTTAATACCGATGTTTTTTTTTAATTAAGATATTTTTTATTTATTTATTATAAAGTTTTTCTTAGAATTTTCTGTTAATTTTTTTAATCCAATTTTTTTAGAAATCTGATAAAACAATGTTTATAATGGGCATCACGTAAAATGATTTTTTTTTATCATACGAGTATTTAAGATTTCATTTTTAAAACGGTCCAGATACAGTAAATATCAAATATACAGGGATATATGATTTTGTATTGTAAAAAATAAATTAATTTATTATTATGATTACCAAATGAAACACGGAGGCTGTCAATATAAAGACATAGTGAAATAAGAACTCCTCGATAAGAGGGCGCGTAGTAGTAGTTTCGTTTAAGTAAACGCAACAGATATATAAAAAAAAAAATAGTATAAATACAATATATTAATATTAATTCTAGTAATTGGCTCTTTGAGAAACGTAATAGCATAAAGTTACCTCCATTTTTAATCGATATTTATAAAAAAAATGTTTTTTTTTACAAATTAACATAAATGCCTAAGTTCTTGTTTTGTTAAATGTTTATTTGTTTTTCGTCACTATAGTGAATACCTACATTATTTTTGTGTTATATAATAATATACCTACAGAATATAAAATAGCATAACTACCTTTCTTCTGGAAATGAACTGTAAAGTTTCTGGATTATATCTGCAAAGTGTAGTTTTCTACTGGCAGTAGGCCACATGTTGCCTAGTAGTGGTACGATGGGCAAATGCTTTATCCCAGTGCTGCTGAAGCGGGTATATACCCGGCGGAGGTATAGGCCCACCACCGAGGCTACCACCAAAAGCCATATCAGAAATATCATTGTTCCTGGAAATAAAAAGATCTTCTTTATAGCACTCTCCCTGCCCCAAGGCCAGGACCAACGTGAAATCAAGGCCAGGACCAACGTGAAATCAAGTCATTTTTCTTCGTCATATTTGATGCCTTAGCATTAAATTAAAAGCGCAAAAAAAAACAGTAGGCACGTTATATTATGAATAAAAATAGTAATAGAATAAATTTAAAAAAAAAAATGGGTTTCCGAAAGAGATCTCACGGTATCGAAGTCGGTGGTTAGTAGTGTTGCCAGTTTTTTTAAACTATAAGGGACAAATGCTTAAATGGGCAAAAATACGGGATTTAAAGAGATTTCTGATGAACAAAACATATTTTTTGGATTTAACATACTTATTTAAGAAAATAATAACACAATTTAAACTATGATTATAATTTAAATAATGACTATAATGGCATAATTTTTTTCTTCAATAATAAAAATATTAAGCAAAAGGTACCTACATTTATTTCGTACGAACGTTGCGTATGAGTACTTGTCAGTCGTAGGCTCGTAGCTCGATTGGCAATAACAACTTGAGCACAGTTGGAATACGGGACAGTGAGTGCTAGCGGGACATTTAAAATTACGCCCGAAATACGGGACGTCTGGCAACACTAGTTTCTAACTATTACTTTGCGTTTGAGTTAACTAAAATTTGTATGGTTCAGCGCTCAGCGAAATTTTAAGAACTAAAAATGCGAGCGTGTGATTGGTCAAAATATTAACGCGGTAGTAAAGTTAACGCGAAAGTAAATGTTAAAAAAACTCACACTAGGCAATCTACTGGGCAATATATGTGCAATGCACTACATATTATTATTGATATTCAGGAGTTTCAATGAGCCGGCATAGGGGAGCGATCAATGTTAAACAACAATATTGCTTCACCGCATCCATACTTAGTGACCTGCATACCATCATTTTTATTGGAGCACTGCATGTGACGTTGTATCTACCTGATGGTAAGGATACATACATGAATGGGGTCGATCAACAATTTTGATCGCTTCCTCTATGCCGGCTAAATGATAATGTTACGAAATGGGCGGCGACATGGATGTATTTGCATTACGAGTCAATTTTAATATCATTGCTGCTTTATCGTCAAATCAATCGCTCGATTCGTAACCGCACTATAAAAGGAGACTACCACCACGACAAGAAATCGATGCAGTAGTCTCCGGAAAACCGGAAGAGTAAAATCGAAACATGACACTTGGTCACTGGACGGTTGTTGAATCTGTATGGGCGGTGGATACAAAAAAAAATCACATGGCGTACCACAGATGAGATAATAGTCTACGTAAGTTGTACAACAATAAAAAAAAAAAATAACATAAATAAGTTTAAATATTGTAATTTAGCTTAATTAATTAATTTCTGACATAACACTTCCTGGTTTTTGTATTGTATTGCGAAATAAAACTACATAATTATATTAATTATAAAAAATAAAAAAAAATACAATTACATACCTGTAAATTAAATAAATATTATATTATTTAATCTCCACATGACATAGCACTTTAAATTGAGTTAAAAACTTGTTTTAAACCATTAACAAATAGATTTTATTAATTTTAAACGAAACTGGTAAGACGAGCGTCGCCCGCGCTTGTTTTCGATTTAATAGACAATACCTTTAATAGTTTTTCTTAATCATTATTTTTATCTTGTAACTTTATGCTTAGTCATGCATGTTATGTTTTTACCTTACTAGAATGAGCTCATTCACATCGATCTGTTTTTATGTCATTACTTTGTGTGATACGTTTTATTTTCTTTTGTAATTTTCCCTTTCATATGATACATATACTTACCACAGTTAAAATTAATAATGAATAGGTATAAAAGATACAATTTTTCGGATATTTATACAAACCAATAATACCCGTTTAGATTTATTAGGGGTAACAAAATGCAGGTAACCAAAGTCTCACCACTGGTTTCTTTTTTTATTTAATTTTGTGAGTCCTAAAAATCACAGACTTTTGTCAGTGATTTTTAACTACCATTATATAATCTAAACATATGTCTGTGTAAATGCGCTCGGATATTGCAAAATATTATAACAATTGTAAAATAAAATAAATAAATATATACATATACGTGGTAGCCGAGTTGGTTAGACCTTGGACTTAAAAATACTTAGGTCCCTGGTTCGAATCCCGGTGTGTAACAATGAGTTTTTATTTTAAAAAAAAATGTACATTTGTTTGACAACACCACTATAGTGCCTCGGAGAGCACGTTAAGCTGTCGGTCGCGGTTTCACTATACCAACTTGTGAAACTGTTTATAGATGGGTTATTGAGTCTATTTAAAACATCGCGACGAGCTAGCCACTTGTTCGGTGTAGACTCATACCATCGGCAACGACGAGGTGGGATTAAAACCCCTTCCGCTGGGTACCCTGGGGCCGACTAGGCGGTCTCGTGTGCCGTAAGGCACCCGTGAAGATATGTATGCGACTTCACACGCATCAAAATATTTTTATAAATATTTCGTGTCAATAATTACTTGTACTAGCATATTCGTAACTTTAAAAAATATTCATACACTGTACATTGGGAATTCTCTATACTTTCATTAGATTATTATCTTTTACAAACACCCTGTATAGGAAGCAACACTCTGGAAGCAACATATAGAAAGGGTTACTGGTAAATTGGATAGTATTATGTATGTGTTAAATCGAACTAAGGACATTATATCTACACAGGCTGCACTCCTAGCTTACCACGGCTACGTGTCGTCAACTATGAGATACGGCATTATTCGTGGGGTAACTCCGTGGAAGCAATAAGAACATTTAAAATTCAAAAGAAGTCTATTTGGATCATATCGGGTGCAGGCTACTACGACACCTGCAAACCAATATTCAAAGACCTAAGAATTCTGCTACTGCCTTGCCAGTTTAATATGAATATATGTTAAAAAACATGGTGAATTTTATAAGGAAAATTGAGACATATTATCTTTAAGATCAAATAGATACGCTCATAAATCATACACACCTCCACAGCGTCTTACACTATACCAAAAAAAAAATCTTTATAATGTCTATAACAATTTTTAATCACATTCCCGATAATATAAAAGAACTACCATGTAGGTAAACTATTTAAAAAACATTTATTGATGTTTCTCTTAAATAAACTATACTACTCTGTACCCCTAGTGTGAATTTTCTAACTATTACTTTGAGTTTGAGTTAACTAAAATTTGTATGGGAAATAGTTCAGCGCACCAAGCGGAAATGTTGAGAACTAAAAATGCGAGCGTGTGATTGATCAAAATGTTAACGCAGTAGTATAGTTAACGCGAAAGTAAATGTTAAAAATGTTATTTTTTTTTTTAAATGATAGAACTATATAATTTTGTGATGCTAATTTACATGTTTTAATGTTTGGTAGTTTAAAGTTTAATTATTATTGTTAATTTTTAATTGGTTTGATGCTTTGTCATTGACGATATTTATAACTATGCGCTTTGTTTAATTTTGTTTTATATGTGTACTGTCTTCTTTATATACTGGATATGCATTTAATGTTTAATTTATTTCAACTAACAATATTAAATGATTTTATATTTTTGACACCAGTGACTAATGAAGACGTTTCTAAAATAATTAAAATAAATTGTGACGCCAGACATACTGCATGTTATGTGTTATCTAATAAATTAATAAATCATTTGAAAAGGAAACATTTCCAAAAAATTATATTGTTAAACCCATGTTCAAGAAAGGATAACACTAAATTATAGACCGATTACTTTAATTCCCATATTTAAAAAAAAAATGAATTATTGAACGTATATGATATAAAAAATACTTTAAATTATATCATCGACTGTCTAGAATATAATAATTTACATTTTCGACATAGACACAAAAATGAATATAAATTATAATAATAATAAAATTGAACAAATTGAAAATACATCATTTTTGGGCATAACATTAGATAGGTATATAAACTGGAAGGCGAACATTGAACAGCTGCGACAAATTAGATAAATTGTATTTGTCCTTTACAGATTAAATCTTATTAGTAATCAACAAACGACTAAATTAGCGTATCATAGTCATGTATCAAGCTTATAGTAAGCATTACATTATATAATTGTGGCGTAATTACATTGTTAGTGTAAGTTTAATTTTAATATTACATAAAGGTTATAAGAATCTTCATATATTTTGCACATCATTGTGTGGTAGAATATGTAGGATCAAGCAAACAACTTTTCAACAACATATACCTATATTCTGGCAAATAATTCATTTATTTATTTACAAACTCCTCGATTCGCCTGTGCCACATATGGCCACGCGGTTGCTCGCCTCGTTCCTGATCAACCGCCACTTTTGAGTCCCGCAAGGAAGCTATCTTCTGCACTGTGCGCACTATTTACAATGACATTCCCACACTCTTTGGCCACCTAGTCAGTAGAAGGTAGGATGTCACACTGGCGCTTTTTGCGGATGACAACGACTACATAATATCGTTCTACAAGGAACCGAAGCTCACTTCCGAAAAAATATAGTGGATGCTGGATATTCTCCCTTCGTGGTTCGACAGATGGCGAGAAGAAGTATAGGATAAATTGAGTTAATGGGTTAGTACAAACTGGTTTAGTTTGGGATAATAATTTGTATGTATGTATATTTCTGTAGTTATGTGTGTGTATGTATGTGTATGTTTATATATTCTTTTTTTGTATAACATATAGTATAGTTTTCTGTTGTATTTTTTCGTGTTTACTTGTTACTTAAATTTTAAATCTTGAGCGAGATGATTTCATATCCTGATTAGAAAATATTAGTTAACGGAATGAAAGACGTCCGCCCTACTGGATTAAAAAAAAACAGTTAACGTGGGAAAGACCTCCGCCCTACTTGTGACCCGCCGCCGCTTCCGCCTATCCAACCTGAAACTCCGGGAACCGGAGATCCAATGGGCCGAATCCATTAAGTACCTGGGGTGCATGATAATCCGTCATTGAGTATGCACCCAATGGCTACTGCAGCTGTTAGCAAAACCAAGGCTGCCCGCTCGATGCTCCGACCGGTTCTCAAGTCCAAATTACTACTGCGGTGTAGGGCGTCGGTCTACAAGACTTTTATCTGTCCCCAACTCATTTATGCGGACGCAGAACATCTCTTTGCGTATGTATATAGTGATGATATATCTTCCACATGTACGTATATATAGGTTATATATAGTGATATATCCATAGTATTTTCTCCTTCTTCAACCGCCAACGGAAAAATATGACGTTCTATGGTGGATTCCTTAGTCTTAGCTACAGAGTTATAGGAAGGTCTTAGTATCGTAGCTCTAAAGGTCTGACCGCACTAGGCGGAGCGATGCGACGCGATATCTTTGTATGAAATTATCAATTGAAATCGCCGTGCGTGTTACAAAGAATATTTGGCCGACGATGGTAAACGAGAAAAGATCATTATTGGAAGTAATAGAAAACAGGAGGGGCAAGATATTATGGCACTTGATACGGAATGACGCTTATCTAGAGAGGGAGCTCTTAAATTTAAGAAGAAGAAGCTCTAATATTATAAGCTGTTTCAGTCACTCAAAGTAGTCCTCGAGTTATAAGTAAACAAACAGTCGGACAGATTCGTGGCATTTTATATGCACTTGAGATATATTTTATTTTTATAAACATACAAACAGACCAGATAGAGAGAGACGTTGCATTTTATCTATTAGAGTAACTAAACCACAAACTGTCTTTTCAGTTCATATGTTTAATATAAACATTAAAAAAATAACAGCGCTGCATGGTTGAAGTTCTTTGTCTAAATTGTATTATTACCTATCCGGGCTGTCACTTTAACAGATTATTTTTTTATTCTTTTTCTACCGATCTCTATTCGGCATCGTCAATAATTAAATAATATTTTTAATCTAATATATCCAATTCTCATGTCACAGTGTTTGTAACCAAACTCCTCCAAAACGGCTTGACTGATTTTTATGATTTTTTTCGTGTATTTTCGGTAGGTCTGAGAATAGGTCGTAAACTATTTTTTATACCCCTAGTGATAAAGATGGCCCACACTAAACATTTAAATTTTTGGACAAAGTTGAAAATGGGTGAAAATTTTGGGTTAAATATATATATACTCGTATATAACCCATAATTTTCACCCTTCTGCCACAAACCCCCATTTTTTAAACCTTTTAACTGATCAATTACCAATCGAACAGTTTTTTTCAAAAAAAAAATTTTACAGATATATTTACTCATTAATTATTTACTGAAGAATTTTATAAATTCTTTATATTTTTCTAAATAAATTTATATTAAAAAAAATATATACGTGTGCACCTACTCAATCACTATCTTATCTATAAATATAAATAAATGTTTGTACCACAGAGTTATAGGCGTAAGGTTTGTACTCTATGCGTTCCGAAACCAATGATAAAATTTTCATGAAACTCAAAATGTAAATGTATGGAAAAGTAAAAATTGGGTTGAAATATCTCCGTATAAAAAAGGAATGAGTGCTTTGTGAGACAGAATATTTTATTAATTAGTACGTCCATGCAAAGCCTATTTACCTACTATAATATTTCTTTAACTGAAAGCATCTATCGTCTGCGTCCACGCAACAAATTGACCAAAATGTTATTATTCTTAAAAACAACAAAAGAATAAAATGATTTTTTATATTTTTTATTTATATTAATTTTAGATTTAATTTTAATTGTTTTTGACCGCCTCCGTAGACTAGTTGCGCTTTTGGCGTTGTATCCGAAGGTCGTGGGTTCCCTATGGTAAATATTACGGTTTTCTGTACAGTGTTTGGGTGTTTAAAAAATATAATATGTAATATATCGTTGCTTTTGGTACACATAGTACAAGCCTAGAGCTTAGCTTGTGACCAGAGTAATATGTGTAAATTGTTCGACATATTATTATTAAGTATTTGAGTAGGTAAATACATTTATTGAGTGACAAATAAAATAATTGAATTTAATTAATAATACTCTTTTATTAATTCTTCTTAATAATATATATGTATATGTATCATCACGGGTGCCTTACGGCGCCCGAGACCGCCTAGACGGCCCCAGGGTACCCAGCGGAGGGGTTTTAATCCCACCTCGTCGTAGCCGATGGTATGAGTCTACACCGAACAAGTGGCTAGCTCGTTGCGATGTTTTGAATAGACTCAATAACCCATCTATAAACAGTTTCACAAGTTGGTATAGTGAATCCGGGACCGACAGCATAACGTGCTCTCCGAGACACTATAGTGGTGTTGTCAAACAAATGTACATAATTTTTTTAATTAAAAATTCATCCTTAATAATACTTCGTTCATAATACTTAATGCTTATGTTTTAACAGAATGTTAAATAAAATTACACACTTATAAATATATTACATTAAAAACCCTATTATTAATTTATAAAAATTATAATAAAAATAATCAAATATTAATAAAATTAGCTTAAGTTTATATTTTTTTAAAATGAAAATGGCTGATTTTCATGTGTCAGATAATGTTAAACTTGTTTGTATGAAGAAAAAGAAGAAAAATCTATATTCATTGAATATATACGTGGTGGCCTAGTTGGTTAGACCTAGGACTTACTGGAACTAGGACACTTAGGTCCCTGGTTCGAATCTCGGTGTGTACCAATGAGTTTTTAATTAAAAAAATTATGTACATTTGTTTGACAACACCACTATAGTGCCTCGGAGAGCACGTTAAGCTGTCGGTCCCGGTTTCACTATACCAACTTGTGAAACTGTTTATAGATGGGTTATTGAGTCTATTCAAAACATCGCGACGAGCTAGCCACTTGTTCGGTGTAGACTCATACCATCGGCACGACGAGGAGGGATTAAAACCCCTCCGCTGGGTACCCTGGGGCCGTCTAGGCGGTTTCGGGCGCCGTAAGGCACCCGTGATGATACATATACATACATATAATTTTATTTGACGATTGAAAAATTATCCCTAAATAAGTTTAACTATTATTAAGTCACCTATCTATCTTTACATCTAATATTTTTTTAATTTAGATTCCTAGGTCTTATTTTAAGCCAATGCCCTCCCTTTAGCCGAAGATTGAAGTTGTTTGTAGCTAATTTAGCAGGAATACAAGTCTTCTCACATGGCAGCAGTTCTATATGTTTGATCAGCTTATATATCATAGCTTTCATCTCACATAGCGCAAATCTTGATCCTGTAACAAAAACCTATATTAATACGAGAATATAACATTTTATCATATTCTACGGGTAATAAACTAAGGTATATGCTTGTATTTGCGTGCTTCCTTCCTCTTATAACCTAGAGTCCTTTAAACGAAGCGTGAATAGGCATCTTAAGCCGGCATAATGATGGTAACCAGCGGTGCACCTGTATGCATTCGCTTGTTGTTATCATTCCTGGACATTGCATATAGCTTAACATCAGGTGGATATAAAAAATTACTAAGTGTTCCAGAAACAACGATACTAATACATATTATAATTTCCAAACACCAAGACATATTGACATAATAATATAAGCTTATTGATTGACATACTGTATTAATATTGTTTTGCTATAAGTGAGAATCGAATCCACGATATAGGTATATAATATTGCAAACGAGAAAAAAAATATCGCCATTATATGGGAGGGTTCTAGATGTATTCATTTTGCTGGGCCAATCGATTTTGACGACCACCCTTTTTAATGGAGAAACCGTGAAGTGATTTCGTCATGTTTTGATTTTAGTCTGAGGATTTAGTATATTTCATGCTAAACCATCAATTCCTTATCTAGGTTGTCTTCATTTTTTGTCCGTCTTACCTATACAATTTCTTGGTCCAATTCCAAAAGGCATATAAGCGTTGGGATTAATTTTTCTAATGTTTTCTTCAGAAAATCTTTCAGGGTCAAATTGTTCTGGATTCTCATAGAATTCAGGATCGCGGTGAATAGCCCACACTGGGATCCAAATACCGACACCCTTTGAAATCTAAAACATAAAATGCAATTATGGAAATTAAAATTGAATTGGATATACAGAGTGAATTTGAAAGGATGTACTTTGCGCTAATATGAGGTTCTGCTGATCAAATCGAAAAACTTTCTTCATGGAACCATGTGTCGCAAATGAAAAAAAATTTTGGCTTCCCCATACAAATTGGTCATTTTAACATTACTAGTTTGTATGGAGAAGGCAATTTTTTTTTTCATTTGCGGCACATGGTTCCATGGGAAAAGTTGTTCGTATTGATCAGTAGAACCTCATATTAGCCCAAAGTACATCCTTTCAAAGTCACCATGTATACACAGAATATCCCGATAAAGTAAAATGCAATACAAAACAAAATGAACTGTTCAATTTTCTTTTACCAAAGCAAAAAAATGTCTCGTGTAAAAATAATTAATTAAAGAATCATCATAAGGTCAAAGTTCTTATTTTTTCCAATATTGACATTTATTTAAACACAGGTTTTAAGCGGTCAGAAATCAACTGACTATTGATTGAACGGTTCAGAGGCTCTACCATGGGTTTGCGCATTGCAGGAATTTCGTATACGTGAGCAACAACCAATAGGATCGCTTTATTCAATCCTGATACCAAAAATAAAGCGATCCTATTGGCTGTTGCTCACGTATACGTAAATGATTACGTTACGTTTCTACAATGCGCAAACCTATGGTAGCTGAAGTCAACTGGACACAAAGATTAAAATTTGTTTCAATTAGAAAACATTAAATAGTACCTCTTTAGGTAAATACTAAAATCTAATAAATAACTTAATAATATTTATACTTACAATATAATCGTTTGCAGCTTTGTTATTAGGTTTTCCCATATTGTAGGATTTTGTTGCTAATCTGTCACCAGCTACGGAAGGCGGCCATTTTCTCAAACCCTCTGAAACAAAAACATGCTAATATTAAAAGACTTTCACGCTAATATTAAAATACTTTCATGCTAATATTAAAAGACTTTTATTTTAATATTGATAGACTTTCATTGTTAATATTAAAAGCAAACACGACTAGCTATTACGAACTATCCATCAAACAGTGCATGTCCTGACACTATTATTTGTACTGTACTGTTAAAATACCTGTCCGCATTTGCAATGACGTAATTCGTGAACGAGTGGGATTGTAAGAAAGTATAGGCATAAAAATTACCTATGTATATATTTTGACTATTTGTGTTGATAATTCCCATTGATTGTGTTTGTATGCTCAAGGGCAGGACATAGATAAAATTTTATAAAATCTTGTAAACCTATGATCCACAATAAAGAAATTTGAAATTGAAATGAGGAAGGGTGTACTCTGCCGGTTTGGGCATGTAGAAAGAATGAGTGGCGAAAGAATGGCGAACAAGTTATATAAAAGTGAGTGGTAAAGGGAAAACCTCGCGAGACTAATTCCACATACGCCTTTCGAAATTTCGAAATGAGAAGAAATGCTTCGAACTTTCAAAGTGCATATGGAAAAACTAAATTTTGACAGTTCGAAGCAATGGTTTTGGCTAAGCAACGACTATTAATCCTGCCATTTAAGACACACGTATCTTAAAACAAATATAGAAATATTTTAAAAGAAAATCTCTGGATTCAGCAGGCATGTATTCGAAGTCTTACGTGAAAAAGGAAATATGTAGTGAATCTCGGTTGTCTCTGCCTACCTCGTAAAGGATCTGACGTGAACTTAAAAAAATAAATTACCAGAAATAACCATGTCCAAATATTTCATTTTTTGAATAGCATTATAATTAAATCCTCCATTCTTCTCTATTTCTTTGATTTCTTCTACTAGCTTCTCTTGGCACTCAGGATTCACAGCGAGTTCGTACAAAATAAATGTCATGGCGGTGGCTACGGTATCGAAACCAGCGACGAGAAAGAGTAATGCTTGGGCGACTAGTTCATCATCTTTCCATACTGTAAAATCAATATAGATGTATATTACGATTGGCTAAAAAAAATTAAAAAATATACGATTACAGATGTTTTAAGGAAATTTACCTCTATTTATGTTTTTTTTTCCTTCAGAAGACTCTTTAACTGTGGAAAATCCAGTATCTTCTTCCTCTTTATCATGAAGGTGAGTAAGAGATCCTAAAATGGCAATATTATTTTATAACTTTTTGGTTTAATTAATACGTGGAACTTACACGAAAAGTTTAATTGCAATTGATATTTTATTATCGTTTTGTCGCTTCAACTTTGGTGCGCGTTATATGGACTCAGTAGCTGTTGTAATAGTATAGTCCAAAAATACCCCAATTTTGTAGGGTCGCACTATTATAATGCGGAATGCTCTACCTGCTTACGTGTTTCCTTCTTCTTATAATCTCGAGTCCTTTAAACGAAGCGTGTATAGGCATCTTAAGCCGACGTGTATAGGTATCTTAAGCCGGCATAATAGGTGCAATCAACGGTTACTTAGATCGTAATTGTTGGTTGCATTAGGAAGGGAGTGCACCGAGTGCAAGAAGAATTGTAAATAGGTAATAGCAGAAACTTAGAAATAATATAAATAAAAGTAGAGTGTAAGAAAGGCTGCGTTTATAAACTTTTTTGTAACATTTTTATGACCAAATTTTTTTACTATGTTTAAGTATAAATAAAATAAAATAACGTTGCTGCAATTGCAAAGGCTGAAACGACAAAACATATTAAATATAAACATCTTAAAGTTCATTATAAATTTTCGGCCTTTGCGGTTGAAACTTTTGGAGCTTGGGGACCTGATGCTAAACATCCCGCAACACAAATTTCACGCCTTCTCTGTGATAAATATAGCAACAAGCTGGGTCACCATTTTTTTGTACAGAGCGTCAGCGGCTATTCAGCGCGGAAACGCCGCCAGTGACCATTTTTTTATACAGAGGGCAGAGGCTATTCAGCGCGGAAACGCCGCCAGTGTCATGGGCACATGTCATGCCGCTTATAATAGGGACCTACTATTTTAACCCGTCTTATTTTACTTCCTACCCTTTGTAGTTATACTAGTATATTTAAGTTATTAGATTGTTTTTAGTTTTATTTTTTCTTTTTACTTTTTATACTTACTATTTTCTGGTTATAAAATGACGTTCGATCTAAAAAGGTATCCAAATGTATTGCGAATAATATTTAGGTGTTTAAATTTGATAGTAAAATATTATTATTGATGTATCTGATAAGGCATTATGTATGTCTTGTTATTTGTGATTTTGTAGGAATACTCGTACTTGCTTGATAAAATCTATACTAATATTATAAAGCAGAAGAGTTTATTTGTTTGTTTGTTTGTTTGAACGCGCTAATCTCAGGAACTACTGATTCGAATTGAAAAAATATTTTCGTGTTGGATAATCCATTTATCGAGAAAGGCTATAGTCTATATAACATCACGCTACGACTAATAGGAGCGGAGTAACAAAGAAAAATGTTGCAAAAACGGGGAAAAATTATTCCTTTTAAGAGCGTACGCTGCGTAAACGGTTAAATTTAAACGCGCAGACAAAGTTGCGCGGGTCAGCTAGTGCAAAATAAAATGTTTACCTTTTTTCGCCTCCATCAATAAATGAATCATGTCAGGTCGTAAAATATTATTTTGTTCTCGATTCCTCATTGTCCCCAATACTAGGTTCTTGAAGAAACCTGCGGCCTTACTGTCAAATACTTGTACTTTTAATACCTACAAAAAAAAAACAATACATAACATTGTTGTGGCAAATATACCATACGCAATATTTGAAACTTTACTTTATATACATTATTTGTAAAAATAAAATTTTAGGGCAAAAAGTGTAAGCAAAAAGTGTAATTATTTTTAAATTCATTTACGCAGCTAAATATATGAGTCAACAAAAAAATATTTTACTGTGATAGTCGGTAAACGAATTTAGGGTCACAAACTAAGCTCTAAGCTTCTACTTTGTATATCAGAAACAACGATATAATACATATTATATTTTATAATAAGCACCCAGACCATGACAAACTGTACAGAGAAAAACTTACTAATATATTTTTGCCATGGGTGGGAATTGAACCCACGACCTCCGGATACAACCGTATCTACGGAGGCGGTCATAACATATTATATATAATATGTATTAATATAGTTGGTACACATGGTACAAGTCTAGAGCTTATGGACATTGTGTATGTAATGTCTACGTAAGCAATAATAACTCAATGGTAATGTCCTTCTATTAAAAATAAATCTACAAATAATGCAAAGAAAATAAAAACAATAAGTAATCAATAAGATAATAATAAAAACTTTATTACCATTGCATGATAACAAAATGTAATCTACTCAAATAGTTATTATTTAATACTAATTCACCTCGTTTATATTAAAATGAAAACACTCACTTCCATAAGCCATGGCAAGGCTGCAAATCCCAAAAATTTGAAATTTTGTAAAACTGTAAATGTAGCGACAATTTTTCCCATTTTATAAAACTCTGTATCGCTTTTAGTAAGAGAGTCTACCTTTAGACCAAATGCACAAGTAGCAATGACGTCATTAGCGTATCTTGTACTTAAATCTTTTATGTCTATTTCTAAGTTATCAGCTGAAAATAAAAAAAAAAAATTAAATTAGTTATATTCTCTAAAATTAACTCATTTCAATCGAATCGTAATCGCTTCATAATATATTTCTTTACACACGCACTTCGACTTCTTTATTTTTATATTGACAGTTTTATAAGGTTGATTGATTAGCAAAATAAGATTCAATATTTTTTTTAATCAAACAATTGTGATTAAATTACAATCGTTTGATTTAAGAATTTTAGTTTATCGCATTAAACTAAAATTAATTTAAAAGAAGCTACCAAAAGAATATAGGTAGTTTGCAAAGTGAAAAGTAGGTATTTTAACCAAAAATATAGATATGTTATTAGCGGATATAACTCAAATCAAACAATCAGTTCACTAGTTTTAGAGGTATTTTAAGATAAAATTTTGGGAAAAAATACATTCTATTCAAACTCAGTGAGGCAATTTTAGGCATTTACGTTTATTTTGCCATATTAACTGATATAAAATATTTTAATTAATAGAGCAGTAAAGATGAGAAAATTATAGTATTTAGGCGTATCCTACTGATACGCATAAATAGGTACCATGCCCCATAATCAATTACTTCTTCTAGAGTAAAAAGTAAAATGAAATGATTTCGTTTTTATTATAAATTAAATTATTTTCTTATTATAGTTCTGATACATACTTCCTTGTGCCTTCATTTTATTTTCCAAAGAAAGGATCATCTGGTTTCCAACTTCTACGATGAAAGGAACCATCAGACGGATCTTGGAGCTCGTGAAGGCAGGACTGAGAGTCGATCTCATTTCCTTCCATTTTTGACCTGGACACCAAACAATAGGTTAGAATGAAGAATTTGAAGGTAGTAACAGAGCCGTCTGTAGTTTGGCAGTATCTAGCAGCCAAATTATAAAACTGCGAAAATATTAGTCTTTCAGATTCTGTTGTAAGGAGCTCGAATCCATGCGGTACCTACTGTGCCGCTTTGACTCTAGGGCCATCCAAAGAATCAAATACCTAGGACAGGCTTATCCGGATCCAGAATGCTACAGGCCTTACCGACCTTAGTCATGTCCTTAAATACGTCAACAACATATTTGGGGACGGTACTGAGGTTTGTGGTCAATAGGAATGGGGAATATACGAAATATCACAAAGGATCGAAGTGTTTTTACTGATGTTAACCCTAAAACCAATTAGATAAGATAAGGCCCTTAATTTCTATAACGTTGATCAAATTATTATATAATCAAAATCAACAAACAAGACACATGATTGGTATAAATAATGTGATGTCACTCCCTAACGTCATTCACCCTCAGTTTCTATAACGTTGATCAAATTATTTGAATGGTGGATACCATTCAAATAATTTGATCAACGTTATAGAAACTGAGGGTGAATGAAGTTTCATCCCCGTTTTGTAAATCTGGGTCGACACTGGGACAGTTCTTAGTTAGGTAGACTTGAGACAGTCTCTAGATTATGACACTTTAAAAAAAATTTTTTTTTGGAGCACGACTTGTGACTTTGTATCTACCTGGTGGTGGGTAGACCTACAAAAATAAATAGGGTCAATCAATAATTGTTCTTAAACAATATTGATCGCTCTCACTATGCCGGCTAAATGATGCGATTACGAAATGGGGGGGCGATAATTGCGAATTGTATTACGAGTATATTTTAATATCCTGAAACCGGTGAGCCCAAAGACTAAAACCGAAACATGACTAGGTCACTTGACGTCACTTGACGACTCGATCACACACACTACTGCTAATTAAAATATAAATGTAGGTATATGGGGAAAAAAAACGATTACGTGAACAACCATGTCTTTACAGATAAAATTCGAGATGTCCTTTAGAAAAGACAAATAAGAATCTAGAACAGAATTGGTGCATGGATATGAAGGAAGCTAGGGAAGAATGTAGATATCGTGCGAAGTGGCGTACATTGCTCTCTGCTTTCCCCTTGCCTCTGTCATACAAGCGTGATGGCGTGATGTATGTAAAAAATATGATTACCGAAAAGAAGAAGTATAAAAAAAAAACGGATGGCAGGTATACCAAAACATGGTATGTATTTTGATAAAAAAAAGTATTTTTAGCTTTAATTACTAATTATCTCAAAATTATGATAAATTAATTTATCATTAATTATCTTATTAAGATATGAATATTAGGACTAGATATTAAGTTACTAACATTAACGATAGAAGTTACTAACATTAACTATTTTATTAATTTTTATTTAAAAAAACTTTATTGAAAGAATTTAGTACAAGGGCGGACTTAATGCCGCTAGGCATTCCCTACTAGCCAAACCTTTGGGACAAATTAAACAGTAAGTAGGTAAAAATCTAAGATGAATAAAGATTATTTATATTAACACTTAATTTAGACAGTAAAAAAATTAAATAATGTAATTTGGAAGCTGGAATTACGAGCTAGATACCATATCCTTTGGGTTTGTTAGGAATTCTAACTGAATCGGATTTTTTTTTTTAAATTATAAATTCAAATTAATAAATGACTGAATTATTCGCACTATTAATATGTATATACGTGGTGGCCGAGTTGGTTAGACCTTGGACTTAAAAACACCTAGGTTTCTGGTTCGAATCCCGGTGTGTACCAATGAGTTTTTAATTAAAAAAAATATGTACATTTGTTTGACAACACTATAGTGCTTCGGAGAGCACGTTAAGCTGTCGGTTTCACTATACCAACTTGTGAAACTGTTTATAGATGGGTTATTGAGTCTATTCAAAACATCGCGACGAGCTAGCCACTTGTTCAGTGTAGACTAATACCATCGGCTACGAAGAGGTGGGATTAAAACCCCTCCGCTGGGTACCCTGGGGCCGTCTACGTGGTCTCGGGCGCCATAAGGCACCCGTGATGATATGTATGTGGAATACTCTATTTAATTGTGTCAGTTGTGTGCTTGCATCATCATAACATCTAGAGTCCTTTAATCCAAGTGACATTAAAGATGAAACAAGCATTTTTTATAACATTATGTATTTATTGGACTTACTACTTATATGAGAGGTTACATGCTTGGCTTAAAATGAAAAGAAATATGCGTTGATCAAAACAGCCTATGGGTTCATTGTAATATGTAATCTTGCAGCTTGTAAAAATACGAATTCTTCGTCTTATTTCAACTTGTGTTAAGAATGGCAATGTCAACTCTATAAAGATAGACTAATAATTTAATGTCTAAAGTATGAATCTCACTTGCGAACTTTCTGCTGAAAGCGTGAACATCTCATAATAACCCCACTAAATTACACGGTGGTCGATTATTTACTATTGATTACTTACTTACCTTTTAAAGTAAATAAATTGCTGCCGAACAAAGTATCGATTTCTTCATTAATATTGAATCGATGATCAACAAACGAGTCAAAATCTTGCACGGAGATTTTTTTGATCAGCTCTACGTCTCTAACAATCAACACAGGATTTACGAATTCATAAAGGCCAATGTATCTGAAAAACAAAATGCCCCTTTATAATAGTAGGTAAATAAAAATAAGCAGGAATTTAAAAAAACCCTACACACCCTGGACACTAGATTTAAAATGTATGAAGCAAGCGTAAACTAATTATAATACATACACACACTTATGTAAATATACTAGGACGAGTGATTTGTTCGAAATATATCTCTGTAGTCAGTGATTGTTCGTTAGTAAACCAAAATATCTCCTGAAGTGTCCAGCGGGAGTATAAGGAAAAAGTGAAGAGCGCAGGAGTGTCCAATTTAGAAGAGGAGTGTTCATTCTATGCTGTTATGTATTATTATGCTCACCTATGTACAATTTTGTGCAATAAATAATTATATACAAAATTATGTATTCTATTTATTCAAATGTACTGAAAATCGTGGCTGAACCAGTAAAATATTCTACTTAAAATTTACAGCTTTTTTTTAAAGTTATGGTTGTATATCCGTATATTGTATATCTGTATAAGCGAGGATCGTGGGTTCGAGTCCCGCCCACTATCATTTTTTTCATTGCATTTTATCTTTAAAATTTTAATATAAGATTATCCTGATAAGAAATTTATATAAATGCATAAATATAAAATAAATACAAAAACATAATTTATCACTATTCTAAACTTCAACTTATTTTAAACGGTTCTTCGAGTTATCGGACAGACTGAGTGATCTAAAATATAAGACTGAGTGATTTACGAGTGATACATGATGACTTTGAAGGTTGTACTAAGGTTCTACTGATCAAATCGAACAACTTTTCCTAAGGGACCATTTGTCCCAAGTAACCAATTTTTATTTGCGATACATGGTTCAAGGGAAAACTTGTTCGATGTTAGGTTGAACCTTTAATTAGCCCAAATTACAACCTTTTAAATTTACTCGGTATTCATTAAAAAAAATCGAACTTACTTGTCATCTTTAAAAGTGTCATATCCCTCCTTCATAACATCAGCAAAATGTGCCAGCTGGGTAGTAGATTTAAATATATTTCCAAAAAGGGGTACTATAGGCATATGCCTAATCCCATGGCTACTCAATTTTGAATATGCTTTTTTGAGGTACAGTAATAGTGCTGCACCTATCACCAAGGTCCATATTAACAGTATCATTCTGTAAATAATAAAAACATTAATAATAAATAAATAATAAATATGTTTGGCCGATTTGGTTAGACCTTGAACTTAAAAACACTTAGGTCCCTGGTTCGAATCCCGGTATGTACTATTAAGTTTTTAATAAAAATATGTACATTTGTTTGACAACACCACTATAGTGCCTCGGAGACCACGTTAAGTTTTACTATACCAACTTGTGAAACTATTAATATATGGGTTATTGAGTCTATTCAAAACATCGCGACGAACATCACTTGTTCGGTGTTAACTGATACCATCGGCAACGACGAGGTTGAATAAAAAACCCCTTCGCTGGGTACCCTGGGGCCGTCTAGGCGGTCTCGGGCGACTTAAGGTACCCGTGATGTATGTAAATACATCTTTGTGCTCGCCGTTTAATCTATTGTAACTGCGGTCAGTTAAGTTTAATAATATATAACGGTTAACACGGCAGTAAGCCATGTTAACCGTAATCAACATGCTTACTAGTGTTGTCAGATTATTTCTCAGACTATAAGGGCCAAATGCTTAAATGGGCAAAAATACGAGATTATAGATTTTTTGTAAAATTATACATACACACATACATATCATCTGTGGCCTTACGGCCCACCTCATCGTAGCTGATGGTATGAGTCTACATCGAAAAAGTGGCTAGCTCGTCACAAGTTGGTATAGTGAAACCGGGACCGAGGCACTATAGTGGTGTTATCAAACAAATGTACATATTTTTTTTATTTAAAAACTCAATGTTATTATTATACCTTAGAATAAATACGAAAGCATAAATACTCACTTAACATGAAATAACTTCAAATCATATATATATATCTAAGGATATGCAAAAAAAAATTATATTCACCGCGGAAAGACATATAATATGTAGGCTCTACTTAAAAATATTTATTAACTCAAAAAAGAAACATAATATTCAATATTAAAATAAAAAAATACTTACCTAATATAATAATAATACCTATGTACGTATTTTTTTAATTCTACGAAATTGATATTACTTATCATTAAAAGAAAAAAAATAAGTTAACATATTATGTTAGCTTAATTAGGTATTTTTTCACGCAATTAATACTACAATAAATCTATTGCTTTAAATTTAAAAAGTACAACTTTAAAATATAATGATCAATATATTCTAAAAATATATCTCATATTGCGGTATTACAATATATGCAACTAACTAATAAACAAGCCGAGTTAATTCAAATGCATTTTGAAGGCCAAAATATTTTTGGGAAAAATTTAGAAACCAGAATCCTCGCCAAGTGGTTAAGTCACTGCGCAATTGATAACAAGGTTAAACAAATGACAACAAAGCCGGTCCTGGGATAGGTGACCGCTTTATACAACGAGGCTATCCCATCATAATTACTGCAACAAGCTCGCCACTGTTAGGTGTCCGAAATCCTTAATTTATTGTTACGGTCAAGACAAAAGATTTTACCTGTAATTGAACTGGTCGGACCAATCACAATAGAGGTTTATTTTCTGTTGACACTGTTTTTTTTATTATTGTTAATTTACGCAGTTAACAAAATAATAAAATACCACGTCACCCAAAACACACAAAAAATATTATTTGTTGTTTTCAATTATTATCCTTAACTGAAATTTTATTCACTACTGTTTTAACTTCAACTAGGTATATATTATATTTGTTATTATTTATTCCTTCCTGAAAATTTATACACTTTCTATTTTTAAATTTTTTTTACATTTAATTTATTTCATGTAACTAGTTTATTATTTCTTTCTGTAATATTCACTTCCGATTTGTTTAATCCAAAATAATTAATAATATTAATACACACCTTAAACGTATATGCAATTAATTAAATTGTATACAAAATAATATATTATTTTACTAAACCAAAACTATTATATTCAAAACACAGGAGATATCCACTCCGAAGCAGTATTCTACAGTATTTGAGTATTCGATTTTTATGTTACCTTGGTTTTATAACGGAAGTCTGTGGGCGCATTTATATCAAGTAATGTTTTCGCGATATGATATAATAATATCTATATCATATCGTGTAAATACAAAATTTGACCATTATCCTTATTTTTAACAGAAATTATATTCACTACTTAGTAAAACGGAACTTTCATTAAAAAAATAAAAAATAAAGAAAAGGTCGATGAAGTTGATTTGAAGAAAGCAAACAAATTTTTATTTTCAGTCTGCACCAAAACGATAGCAATCTATCGATTTTGGCCATAACATCCAGATTCAAATTCATTTTCATTTGCAACAAACCAACTATTACTTCTACCTTCATACTTCAAACATTAGGAAAATATTTTGCTACAACAATCATGTCATTTCCAGGTGGTTCTTCCAGTGGAATGGGTGGTTTATCAACCCAGTATTTTAACTATTTGTGCTGGAGTACCGAACAAAATTATAAATGTTATTAGATAATTGGTCATTTCAATTCGCCATCGCTCAGAAATTGCGAGGCGCATTTTGTAAAACTCACAATTTCATAATCGTAGTCCGTGCGAAGGTGACGTTGATGTATTTGGATTCCATTGTTCCTCATATACTATAAGCACAGGGCGATTTTACAGTCGCATGAACGACCTAATCCATAGTATCCTTAAATTTCAAAACTTTACGTAATAACGGCAAGAAACCCGTTAAGTTACCAGTAGTACCTTAAATGATGGATTTATTGTGGAACGCTATTTATGTCAACTTACATTAGCAACTTTTCATCTTCCAACGACAATAGATGTGTCTGGAAACGTAGCCGCTGAACCCCGAAGATCTCAAGCGGCGTAAATATTATCAGGTAGCTAATAATTACGAATTTGTTCCGTGTAGAAACTATGTGATCATGCCACGCGACACCCTCCCTGCAGGGTTTATTTTTTTAGGTAATTATTCATTTATATTCTATTTTTCATTTTATTATCGATATTTTTTTTGTTATTTTATTTAAGTAATTTTAATAATAAAATATAAACCTTATTAGTTACCGTCCATAAGTTGTTCTATATAAATGAGCTACTGTCAAATGAGTCAGCGAAACCTGTATCTTGATGTTGATTTGATACTGATGTAACAACAGTAACAATGTTGATTTTTGTGAAATTTTCATATGTAGCATTATATAGCAATATTTACCTTAATCTATAATTATCTACATATAAATAACAAATATATATAAAAATAATAAATAGGTAGGTATATTATTCTTCTTATCTTTTCACAAGGAAATATATATATATACTCGTATATCTTCACGGGTGCCTTACGGCGCCCGAGACCGCCCAGACGGCCCCAGGGTAACCAGCGGAGGGGTTTTAATCCCACCTCGTCGTAGCCGATGGTATGAGTCTACACCAAACAAGTGGCTAGCTCGTTGCGATGTTTTGAATAAACTCAATAACCCATCTATAAACAGTTTCACAAGTTGGTATAGTGAAACCGGGACCGACAGCTTAACGTGCTCTCCGAGGCACTATAGTGGTGTTGTCAAACAAATGTACATAATTTTTTTAATTAAAAACTCTTTGGTACACACCGGGATTCGAACCAGGGACCTTAGTGTTTTTAAGTCCAACTCGGCCACCACGTATATATAGTATTTACACGAAATATTTTGGATAAATTGTATACCTAATTATTTATTACCATTAATAACAATAATATTTAGGACAATTTACACATATTGTTATAAAGGTAACGTTAGATTGTCAAAATAACGAATTCAGGAACTTTTGGAGAAAGGTCTTTATAACTTGCTAGAGGGAGGAACTTTGGAGGAAGGTCTATATAACTTGTTAGACCGAGGGAGGAACTTTTGGAGAAAGGTGTTTATAACTTGCTAGACCGAGGGAGGAACTTTGGAGGAAGGTCTATATAACTTGTTAGACCGAGGGAGGAACTTTTGGAAAAAGGTCTTTATAACTTGCTAGACCGAGGAAGGAACTTTGGAGGAAGGTCTATATAACTTGTTAGACCGAGGGAGGAACTTTTGGAGAAAGGTCTTTATAACTAGCTAAACCGAGGGAGGAAAGTTGGAGGAAGGTCTATATAACTTGTTAGACCGAGGGAGGAACTGTTGGAGAAAGATCTTTATAACTAGCTTGACCGTGGAGGAACTTTAGAGGAAGGTCTATATGACTTGTTAGACCGAGGGTGGAACGTTTGGAGAAAGGTCTCTATAACTTGCTAGACCGAGGGAGGAACTTTGGAGGAAGGTCTATATAACTTGCTAGATCGAGAAAAGAACTTTGGAGAAAGGTCTATATAACTTGCTACACCGAGAGGGAACTTTGGAGAAAGGTCTCTATAACTTGCTAGACCGAGGGAGGAACTTTGGAGAAAGGTCTCTATAACTGGCTAGATCGAGGGAGGAACTTTGAAGAAAGGTCTCTATAACTTGCTAGACCGAGGGAGGAACTTTGGAGGAAGGTCTATATAACTTGCTAGATCGAGAAAAGAACTTTGGAGAAAGGTCTATATAACTTGCTACACCGAGAGGGAACTTTGGAGAAAGGTCTCTATAACTTGCTAGACCGAGGGAGGAACTTTGGAGAAAGGTCTCTATAACTGGCTAGATCGAGGTAATCACTTTGGAGAAAGGTCTATATAACTTGCTACACCAAAAGGGAACTTTGGAGAAAGGTCTCTATAACTTGCTAGAACGAGGGAAAAACTTTGTAGAAAGATCTCTATAACTTGCTAGACCGAGGGAGAAATATTGGAGAAAGGTCTCTATAACTTGCTAGATCGAGGAAATCACTTTGGAGAAAGGTCTATATAACTTGCTACACCGAGAGGGAACTTTGGAGAAGTTCTCTATAACTTGCTAGACCGAGGGAAGAACTTTGTAGAAAGATCTCTATAACTTCCTAGACCGAGGGAGAAATATTGGAGAAAAGTCTCTATAACTTGCTAGATAAGCTTGCTAAAACAAAAAATATATATGAAGATGATTACATTTTTTTTGAATTACAAAGAGTAAAGTTCGGCAATTATGGCTCTTGATTATATTAATATTAATCTTGGAGTCAAAATGTTAACGCAGTAGTAAAGTTAACGCGAAAAAAATGTTAAAAAACTCACACTAGGGCTACAGAATACTATTGGTTACGAAAAGGTATTGTAGGCTTTTATGACGGTATATATATATATATATATATATTTTCATAACCAACGTTTTTTTTGTAGTTTCGTATGTATCAGTTGGAAGAAAGTGCGATACTCAACTCGCGTACCTAATTGGTCACTTTCTCTTCTCGATGAACAATGTCCTTTTATTAAGTAACCCTAATTCCTAAAACAGTTTTATAAATAATGTTATAAAACCGTCAAGTGACCTAGTCATGGTTCGGTTTTAGTCTGTGGGTTCACCGGTTTTCAGAAGACTACTTAGACCCCATTTATGAACTTTGTAGGTCTTTCAGGTAAATACAAAGTGTCATGCCGGTAAGCCTTTAAAAAAAAAACTTCACCTGCTTTGCAGCTCAATGGAATTTATAGCGACTGAAACTGTTTTAAATGTCAATACTCAAACGATGTGTCAAAAAGTAGGTATGTATTTTGTGTCCATCAAGGTGTTAAGTCCTTTTTTTTACAAAATTCGATTTGTAAATAGAACAATAGGATTATTTTTAGGTCCCTAATTCTTCTATATTGAGGGCAGGAGACGACCTCCCTCTTGTGCCCATCCGAGATGAAGTTGATAAACGAGTCGGGAGTAATTCTGTTTCTACGACCTTAATAGCCGGTAGGTAGAAAGCGCAATTTCTAACAATCAATTACTTTTTTTTTATATGTAAGACAAATTACACATATTGCTCTGGTCACTAACTAAGCTCTAGGCTTGTACTATGTGTATCAGAAGCAACCACTAGTCTACGGAAGCTGATTTCGTTCATCAAATTATGTCTATATACGTGGTGGCCTAGTTGGTTAGACCTTGGACTTAAAAACACTTAGGTCCCTGGTTCGAATCCCGGTGTGTACCAATGAGTTTTTAATAAAAAAAAAATGTACATTTGTTTGACTGTACCACTATAGTGCCTCGGAGAGCACGTTAAGTTGTCGGTCCCAGTTTCACTATACCAAATTTTTAAACTGTTTATAGATGTGTTATTGGTGGACACTCCATACCATCGGCTACGACGAGGTGGGATTAAAAACCCCTCGGCTAGGTACCCTGGGGCCGTCTAGGCGGTCTCGGGCGCCGTAAGGCTCCCGTGATGATACATACATACATATACATATAAATTATTTCTTTTTGCAGCACGGGAAGTGACTTTCACCCGTATTCTAAGACGTTACCTCAACTATTACTTAACTCAAAATGCCCTTAAGGAAAGACATTTGTATTTTTAGTTGTCAAAATCTTCCTTACCTAAGGAATTTCCTTTGCTTTCCTTGTTCAAGGTCCTCGGCGAACTGTCAAAGTTAAGGTACATTGGCATCTACCTTACAGGCACCTTACGGTGGTTAGGTCTACTTTTTTAAGTTTATTTAACTTATGTTTTTTAAATTAAATCAATAATCACAAATATTATTTATTAATAGTGCTTATTTATTTATTTTTTAAAGTGTAATTCATAGTATTAATTAAGTAAAATACGTTATTATTGTGTATATTCTAATTGTGTATATGAAATGGATTTCGAAGAGTTTTTGGATTAGTGATAATCCATATAGGTAGTAATTATGTAC
The DNA here is from genome assembly GCA_947458855.1 of Monopis laevigella. NCBI lineage: Eukaryota > Metazoa > Arthropoda > Insecta > Lepidoptera > Tineidae > Monopis > Monopis laevigella. The sequence continues at coordinate 21,516,378 of OX381585.1, forward strand.
CACGCCGGTATATACGGGAATGCACAAAATATATAGTAACCAAACGGAAGATTTTTATTTTTATTTATTATGGTTTGAACATTTTGTGCTCCCCATCTGTGACCTTCCTTTTTGAAGGTTTCTCCTCACGCCTCACATTCGGCTGAGTTTTACAACTAAGAATACCGAATTAGAAACCTCTAATTTCTTGTAATCGCTCCTTCGAGTGCCTCCAAGAAGTTTAAGCTGAGGTGAGCATGAGGTATCGTCTTAGAATACGGGTATTTGTATCCAACCCAAGGTAAGTATACCTACAAAGACCATGAATAGGTTTAATTGAAACCATTAGATTCTACAAGTATGTCGGATAAATTATGTGTTTATGAAATTGAAAGCGAAAAAGATAAATTTGCATTAGTAGATAAGTAAAAATTTTAGCTGCTTTATCATAAAATCATCTGCCCGTTTTGTATCCGCACTCTGACTACCACTTTGAGTACACGGCAAGAAATAGGGATGTGACATCGAAAGACAAAAATTGATTAAATAATAATCGATATTTTTTCCCAACAAATTAATCGATTTAGAAATATCGATTAATTGAAAGAAAAATAATAGATTTTTCGAAAAATCGATTTTTTTTTCAAAAAAAAAAAAAAAACATTTCTGTAGTCATTAAAACCATACTACCTAGGCCTAATAATATTAAAATCTCAATGCGAAACAAAACTTTCTGCGCTATTCCCTCCTTTTTTCTATGTATAGAACCTTAGTAAGCCCAAAAGTCTGTATTGGTAACGTAATACATAATAAACTTGTGGTAGAGCTACAGGTCCCAAAAATAGATGCCGCATTTTAGTACCCTTGGCTTCCGATAGATGTCCCTAATATGTTCATTTTATTATTTATATTCTTAAATTATCATAGTTCAAGTATAATATACTTGTAACGCTTAGGCCCATAGAATCCTCATACAACGTTTCAAAATTAGGTTTTACCCGCGCCATCTGGTGTCAAGTTTGTAAAAAATATTTGTGGAAGTTCGAAATATCACCGCTAGATGTCACTAGAATAGATTATTAATGTTCAACTTTTGTATAAGATGATTTAACTTGACATATTTAGGAAGGTACATCATATGCAAATATGGCCATTATTGTAGGATCATTTGGGTTGATGTATTTATTTTCATATACTCACAAATGATGTATGAATGAAAGGCATAGGATCGTCAGCGTTGCCAGAACGTACTAGATAGAAAGTACGGGCTTATTATGTAAAATTAGCAGATATTTTGCAGGCAGCGACAGTTGCGCCCGATCACTTCGCGCGATCGGTTGCTAATTGTTCGCAAAATTCGATGGCTATCGCTCTGCTGCTGTCGTCCGACTGCCGTGAAATGCACTTTTAAGCCGTAACACTAGCGCCACTTACAATCAGTTAGCAACCGCTGCAACTAATAAAGGAATTTAATATGGGTATTGTTCAATGTTGTTTGTATTAGAATATTAATTAAATAATACATTAAGATACTTCATATATTAATAAATATATAAGTAATAACTATATTTATAAAATTTTTCATAGGTACCAGAATTAATAGGGCTTAAATTGTTTTTTTATTATAATATGTTAATTTAATATTATTAAAATACTTATATATTAATTAATATGTTTAAATAATATTAAATGAAAATATTAAATAAATAAAATTTAATATATTCAATAAATAAAATTTACAATATTAAATAAATAAAATTTACAATATTAACTAATTTTTATTTTTATTTTTTTTATTACTTAAAAAAGAAATCTTACAGCTTTATTAACACAGTAATTTACATATATTAATATCTAAATAAATAAAATTTATAATCTTAATATATTTAATAAAGAATCAATTATTATTTTATATTTTTTACACACCAATTTATAAATAATTAATAGGCCTTAAATTATTTAATAATTAATTTATTTTATTTAAGTACTTACTTTTTACAATATAAATTTTCATATATTTTTAAGTAATGTATTACAATGATACAGAGTTATGCTATATTACTGAGTCAAAATACTATTTGTTTTAACTTACAATCAGTAAACAACAAGGGTATGGGTTGTCGCTTTTTCTTCGCTATAGGTAATTGCTAAGCAATTGCTGAGCGTCTGCTGTCGCGACGCTTACACAATACCAATTTTTGTTGATCTTAAGCACCTTGATGCACTATTAGTTCCCCGATTGTTCACTAGAGGCGACACTATCGATTACATGCTGTCGCGTGGTTATTGCTATTACATAATACGAAAATGATGTTTGACAGCGATTAAATCTATACAAATAAATAAAATTGGATTGTCTGTTTATAATACAATAACCGCTTTTTATTATATACATAATAGTATAGATGTATACACGGTACATAAACCAAAATAACATTTATTTTTATATTGTCTGTTTATACCGGCTAATCTCTAAAACGGCTGGACCGATTTTAATAGGACTTTCACTGGTAGATAGCTAATGTAATAAAAAATAACATAGGCTACTTTTATTTTTGAAATAATTTATTTATTTTTATATATATACATACATATCATCACGGGTGCCTTACGGAGCCCGAGACCGCCTAGACGGCCCCAGGGTATCCAGCGGAGGGGTTTTAATCCCACCTTGTCGTAGCCGATGGTATGAGTCTACACTGAACAAGTGGCTAGCTCGTTGCGATGTTTTGAAGAGACTCAATAACCCATCTATAAACAGTTTCACAAAGTGGTATAGTGAAACCGGGACCGACAGCTTAACGTGCTCTCCGAGGCACTATAGTGGTGTTGTTAAACAAATGTACATATTTTTAATTAAAAACTCATTGGTACACATCGGGATTCGAACCAGGGACCTATGTGTTTTAAGTCCAAGGTCTAACCAACTCGGCCACCACGTATATGACTTTTTATTAATATAATTTTATTATTTATTTTTATTAATATAATATATATATACTATTCCACGCGGACGAAGTCGCTAGCACAGCTTGTTTGTATATCAAATACGAAGAAACTTCCCCAACCTAATCTATACCTACTAATATTATAGAGCTGAAGAGTAAGTAAGAACTACTTGTTCGAAATTCATTTTAGCGTTGGATAGCCCATTTAATGGAGAAGGCTATAGGCTACATAACATCACGCTACGACTAAGCATCAATGAACAATGTTGCAGAAACTGGGAAAATGTGTTCCATTGAGGGCTTTCGTTGCGTGGGTTGCGTAAACGGTTAAAGTTACGCAGACGTAGTTGCGAGGGTCGTAGTTCGAGGGTTAGTAATATAGCAAAGAAACAAAAAATAAAATACATGTGACATGTGACTTTGTATCTACATCTATATCAATTCTTTAATGGGGTCGATCAATACATAGTTATTTAACTGAATTAATTGCTACCACTATGCCAGATAAATGATGCGGTTACGAAATAGGCGGCGACAAAAACGAATTTGCATTACGAGTCTGTTTACCGGAGATTTAGTGGAGACAAAATATACGTATTAGTTTCTTGAAAACAGACCATCCTCCCGCCTAAAAATTTACTTTTCTGTTGTTTATACACTGCATTTTACATAATCGATTTGATAATTATAGATTTTTCTGATTTTGGAAATCGTTTTAAAATAATCGATTAATTTGAAAAAATAATCGATTATTTTAATAATCGTTTTTTTTTCACATCCCTAGCAAGAAATCGAAATCGCCTGTAAATGGGATTTATAATCAACATTTTTAATTGTTTGTTTTTTGTGTGGCGTAAGTAGGTACCCACCTAAAATAAAAGTGGGCCACGACATGGTAATTAGTATCTGTTGTTTCATTATAATTTATCCTGATGGTAAACAGTGCTACAAAGTCCATGAATTGGGCTGATACACTATTGTTTAACAGCGCTTCCGTTCGTTTTGGGAATTTGTAGTACACTTGCTGCATTATTGTCAAATGATTTAGGTACCCGTTTAGTCACTCAATAAGGATTCGAGTAGTCTTTTGTAATGAACTATCATGTCATTCATTAGTTGATTACTTATCGCCGATATTGATAAGAAATGAATGCAATAGTCTCCTTAAAACCGATGAAACCACAGACTAAAACCGAAACACTACTTCGCTTGACGGCTTTGTGTGACCGACGGGCGCCGGCCGCACTATGACCTTATTGGAATAAAACTTTTGTACACTATTTACACGTTTATTTACACTTTATTACGGTACAGAAACACATTCATATTACATTATTATAATATATATAATGCCATTGAACCATTAGCTTTTTATACCATATACTCAAGAGCCTGGACCCTATTCCCTCACCCTTTAAAAGCAACTGCCTAACGTTTTTTCAATTTCAATTGTTGTTCGAGACACTGACACAAGTTTGAATTTTGCATTTTTTAATTATAAAAGTATACCACTATATTAGGATGGCATAGGTCGTCGACAGCTTTGACACTGTCAAAGTGTCAAAACCGTCGATTTCTTGTCAATGGTTGTTGATACGGACAGTTAATTTGAAGATAAAGCAGCGCGAGGCTATTATGTAATGTAAACCCGTAATGCAAATTTAATTAAAATTTATAACGGCATCATTTAACCGGTGTAGTGGGAGCCATATATTTTAAAGAAAAATGTATATAATCGACCCCTATAATGGGTTTAGTAGGTATGCTTACCATCAGGTCACATGCCACGCTCCAGAAAAACAAACCTAGCATTGAATTCGGCAGCCTCCGTTGACTGGTGGCTGCGCCTTTGGCGTTGTATCCGGAGGTCGTACGTGGGTTTCATTCCTACCTATGGCAAAAAAGCTATTAGTAGTTTTTTTTGTACAGTCTGGGTGTTTATAAAATGTATTATATCGTTGCTTCTGGTACAAGCATAAGGCTTAGTTTGTGACCAGAGCAATATGTGTAAATTGTCCTACATATTATTATTAATTCATGCGCTTTCTATATAAATTTTCAGACCATCACCGTTCAGGCTGTAATCTCAACCTCCTCTTAAGTAATTTTTCACTTTTTTTTCTTTTTTAATTTCGCTTTTGTCACGATTGCGACATTTGGGACCAGTCACCCGTGTTAATAAAGGCGGTGTTAGCTTTCGGAATAATAGGTGTAGGTGAGGCAAAGGTAGTGTTTATGAAAATTTTGCCATGAAAAATGATGTAGGCGCTTTAAAATTTCATAAAGTTTGGTTTATGTAAATCTGCGTTCATAAATCTTGGATTAAAAATGTGGATTTATTTTTTATTTTATAAAAGTACAGTGCGCTTGACGCGTATAAATATTAAATCTACCTCAAATTATGCCGCTATAGAAAGTTTTTTTAATTAACGTTGAAAATATATAACAAAAATTAGGAAATTAAGGGATAAATATAGGATGTCGGTCCCAGTTTCATTATACCGACTTGTGAAACTGTTCATAGATGAGTTATTCAGTCTATACAAACCAGTTTTACTATTCCAACTTGTGTAACTGTTCATGGATTTTGAGTATTTCTAAACAAAATGATGGGTCTTGTTCGGTGTAGACTCAAAATACCGTAAGCATAGATACTCGTCGTACGAGGTAGAAGTAAAGCATTATGTTTTATTATGTTATGTTTCGTATTTAGTCTGTGGGTTCACAGGTTTTCAAGAAACTACTGCATCGATTTATTGCCGAGGTGGTAATCTCCTCTCAGAGTGCGGTTACGAAATGGGTGGTTGAATTGACGTAAGTCATAGATTTATAATGCAATTCGTCTCTTTCGCCATACATTTCGTGACCGCATCGATTAGCCGGCATAGTGGGTAGTAGCGATCAATATCGTTAAACAACTATTTATTGATTTACCCCATTCATGGACTTTGTAGGGCTGCTTACCCCAGGTACAAAGTCACATGCCGTGCTCCAATAAATTGAACAAAAAAAATTTTTTGTGTATATCATAGGTATAATATGCACCAAATAAAGCAGATATCTGAACATATTTATATATTTTGGTCACGCATATAAAGTTACTGCGGCTTCAGTGGTTATAAGTACAGTATAGTATAGTACTGTAGTATCATTATACTATACATAACTGGGGTTGTCAACAATATCATAGTAAATTACATTTTTTTTTTAATTAAGAAATATTTTTTTATTTACACAAAAAACTTATAAAACATAAATAAGTAATACTAATAAAAAATATAAAACTATATCTAAAAAATAATATATATTTACAAACCCTATTAAATTATATACAAATCTTCTAAAATTTTTCCGTGTGGCATGGTGGCCAGAATGCTGGCAACATTTCCTCGCTGAATAATGATACTAATTTTTTGAGCGAGGAAATGGCCAGCTCTCTGGTCACCCGTGACGGCGACCAATCGTGAAGACAGTTCTTTAAAGAAAAGTCTAATTTCTAACGCAGTAATAAGTCTATTTAAAAAAAAAACAAAAAACATAGAGTTATGGTAAATATAACAGAAATTCTGAGCAATTGGTTCTTGGTTTTGTCAAGAATTCATTTTCAATGTGTATAAAAATATTCAATAAACTGCCAAATCACATAACTGTTCTTTGCTTTCTTGGATTCTTAGCCTACATTTCGCTCCATGCCATGAAAAATAGAAACGGTATAAAAACCTATGAAAATTATTAAACTTATGTACCTATATATTTTTATATAATAAATACATATTGTAACTTTGGACTTAACCGAGCTCCGGTTGGAGTACTGGTGGCAATATAACAATAAACATAATTGGTAAATCCTTATTTATTAATTTAGGCGTACTCTGTTCAAATGGTTGCTGGATAGGACATATTATTGTGTTTCAGAGTACCTAAATGATAAGTCATTATATTTTATAATGTTGAATTAGCTAATTTGTATTACCTAAAATATGTGTACGCCACAATATGGCTAAATATAGTGAAACATTTTAATAATAACACCTACTAAAACCTATATGTATACATATAAGTTATGAACCAAATGAAAATAAATTACGCAGTGTGGCGTTATAGCAAGTAATGATCACTCGAAAAGTAAAAATACTCAACATGTTTTTTGTTATGATAAATCAGAATTAACGAGATAGATCGATACATCTCGAAATATAACGAGGCGGTGCGTCAAGAGGACTTTATTAAATAAAAAATGGGCTGAATAATCTTACTAACAACGATCAGTTGTTGTTTGTTGTAATTTATTGTGTTTATAAGATACCAGGTTTTAGGGCTAATTTTTTAATAGTGTCGAATACACATATCTATAAAAACACAATAAAGCTGTAGAGTTTCTTTTTGGTTTGGTTAAACACGCTAATCTCAGGAACAAAACAAATTGAAAAAAATACTGTTGTATAGCCCATTTATCACGCTACGACCAAAGGAGCGGAGCATCACTGAAAAATATTGCAAAAACGGGGAAAATAGTAAAAAGCTCTGAAAAGTATCTTCGGAGGGCTTTCGTTGCGTAAATGACATTTTTTACTTTAATAGTTACAATTAATTACTATTACTGACACTTCGGTGCTACTGGAGCTTTGTAAAAGTTTTAAAATACACCAGTGATCAGTGATCAGTCTGTTTAGGCTTGTACGCCTTAGAAACTTAAAACACAGGGTGATATATTCGTTTTTGTATGTATATCAAAATAAATATTAACACTCATAAACGCTGTGAATGATATATCCACGCGTACATATAATTAAGAAACAATACCTACTTCAGGAAGGCCCAGCCGATAAATCCGACCTACATGAGGTCAGGATTTATACAGATGGGTCGAAAACCAAAATCGGGACAGGACCAGGGATTTTGAACTGAACATTAGCATCTCTATGGCACTAGGCACATATACCTCCATCTTTCAAGCAGAGTGCATAGTAGACATGTGAAAATCGCGATTGATTCAATCATTTTGATATGGTATTTCTAAGTGACCGAGATGTAAAATCATGATTCGAAAAAAGATTCGGTACTTTTGATTGAAATCTTTCAAACATATCTGTATCGTTCAATCATTCAATCAAATATTTTATTATCAATCGATCATATCTTTTTCAATTGATCATACCTTTATATAGTTCAATAGTATCTTAATTTTAATAATGATGACCTTTTTTTTTTTTTTTTTTTTAGCTTATTAATCAATTCTGGATACCCAAAGGATAACTTAGACAAGGTCTGCGATGATGACCTTTTTTTTTTTTTTTTTTTTTAGAATATTAATTAATTCCGGATAGCAAAAGTATGACTAAAAATATGTGTTGGAGGTGATGACCTTTTTTTTTTTTTTTTTTTTAGTTCATCAATCAATTCCAGATACCAAAAGTATGTCTAACGCTAACTTTTTTAGTGCTCTCAAAATTTTTTTTTGAAATGCATCCGAATTATTTTGGATCTTTTTTGATAGAATCCTGGGAATCCAATCGTTTTTGCGATTGAACGAATTCCAATTCAATCCTCAAAAAATGGTGATTGTCACATGTCTAGTGCATAGCCATAATAGAGGCATACGCGGCAGTGAGCGTTAGGAAGATAGAACAACAGGGAATTCGTAAACTATCAGATAGCACGGCTGTACTACTCGCATTTAAAAACAGACAGATGAACTCAAGTCTGATAAAACAATGTCACTATGCACTGGAAAACAGGGTCACTCTCCAGTGGATAAAAGAACACAGTAACTCGCTTGGTAACGACGCAGCTGGCGAAAAGAGGCTCGGCTACAATCCCGGTGGAACCCGAACCGTATGTACCTATCTCTTTTAACCAGCTGGGAAGTTGGCTGCGGGATAACATCCACAACCATCACTGCCAATTTACAACCAACTGCAGACAGGCGGTCAACAAACAAGGCCCGGGTTAAGCTCGAAACCTGCTCAACCTCAACAGAGGTAACCTGCGGATGGTGGTGGGTATTCTAACCGGAAACTTTCCATTAAACAAAGACCTTACCCTTCTAGGTATCACCAACCGTCCTCTAAGTAGAGCATGTATGGAATCAGAAGAAACACCCACCCACGTGTTGTTTCATTGCATCGGGGTGACTTTGCAACGGGCGGAAATCCTCGGAACACCGAGGTCGCTCCTCGAGGCCTGTAGGAGTCCAGGACTTCTTGCTGCCTTCTGAAAGGAGCTGAACTGGTTAGAGTAGCCGACCGTCTACATCATGCAAAAAAGCTTAACCTCCTAGCCAATTGCGGAAAAGTGGACCCGCCTTGAAGATGAACCTACCCTATTCTAGCCTCAGATCTTACAGCCATATAACGAAAGTGGACCCGCCTTGAAGATGAATCTACCCTATTCTAGCCTCAGATCTTACAGCCATATAACAAAAGTGGACCTGCCTTGAAGATGAACCTACCCTATTCTAGCCTCAGATCTTACAGCCATATAACAAAAGTGGACCTGCCTTGAAGATGAACCTACCCTATTCTAGCCTCAGATCTTACAGCCATATAACGAAAGTGGACCCGCCTTGAAGATGAATCTACCCTATTCTAGCCTCAGATCTTACAGCCATATAACAAAAGTGGACTTGCCTTGAAGATGAATCTACCCTATTCTAGCCTCAGATCTTACAGCCATATAACAAAAGTGGACCCGCCTTGAAGATGAACCAACCCAATCTAGCCTCAGATCTTACAGCCATATAACAAAAGTGGACCCGCCTTGAAGATGAACCTACCCTATTCTAGCCTCAGATCTTACAGCCATATAACAAAAGTGGACCTGCCTTGAAGATGAACCTACCCTATTCTAGTCTCAGATCTTACAGCCATATAACAAAAGTGGACCTGCCTTGAAGATGAACCTACCCTATTCTAGCCTCAGATCTTACAGCCATATAACGAAAGTGGACCCGCCTTGAAGATGAACCAACCCAATCTAGCCTCAGATCTTACAGCCATATAACAAAAGTGGACTTGCCTTGAAGATGAATCTACCCTATTCTAGCCTCAGATCTTACAGCCATATAACAAAAGTGGACCCGCCTTGAAGATGAACCAACCCAATCTAGCCTCAGATCTTACAGCCATATAACAAAAGTGGACCCGCCTTGAAGATGAACCTACCCTATTCTAGCCTCAGATCTTACAGCCATATAACAAAAGTGGACCTGCCTTGAAGATGAACCTACCCTATTCTAGTCTCAGATCTTACAGCCATATAACAAAAGTGGACCTGCCTTGAAGATGAACCTACCCTATTCTAGCCTCAGATCTTACAGCCATATAACGAAAGTGGACCCGCCTTGAAGATGAATCTACCCTATTCTAGCCTCAGATCTTACAGCCATATAACAAAAGTGGACTTGCCTTGAAGATGAATCTACCCTATTCTAATCTCAGATCTTACAGCCATATAACAAAAGTGGACCCGCCTTGAAGATTAACCTACCCTATTCTGGCCTCAGATCTTACAGCCATATAACAAAAGTGGACCCGCCTTGAAGATGAACCTACCCTATTCTGGCCTCAGATCTTACAGCCATATAACAAAAGTGGACCCGCCTTGAAGATTAACCTACCCTATTCTGGCCTCAGATCTTACAGACATATAACAAAAGTGGACCCGCCTTGAAGATGAACCTACCCTATTCTAATCTCAGATCTTACAGCCATAAAACAAAAGTGGACCCGCCTTGAAGATGAACCTACCCTATTCTAGCCTCAGATCTTACAGCCATATAACAAAAGTGGACCCGCCTTGAAGATTAACCTACCCTATTCTGGCCTCAGATCTTACAGACATATAACAAAAGTGGACCCGCCTTGAAGATGAACCTACCCTATTCTAATCTCAGATCTTACAGCCATAAAACAAAAGTGGACCCGCCTTGAAGATGAACCTACCCTATTCTAGCCTCAGATCTTACAGCCATATAACAAAAGTGGACCCGCCTTGAAGATGAACCTACCCTATTCTAGCCTCAGATCTTACAGACATATAACAAAAGTGGACCCGCCTTGAAGATGAACCTACCCTATTCTGGCCTCAGATCTTACAGCCATATAACAAAAGTGGACCCGCCTTGAAGATTAACCTACCCTATTCTGGCCTCAGATCTTACAGACATATAACAAAAGTGGACCCGCCTTGAAGATGAACCTACCCTATTCTAATCTCAGATCTTACAGCCATAAAACAAAAGTGGACCCGCCTTGAAGATGAACCTACCCTATTCTAGCCTCAGATCTTACAGTCATATAACAAAAAAGAAACTTCATGACAATCGTTTACAAACAAACAAACAGAGACAAACGATTTATGAAAATGTTACATTATTGTTCTATAGAATAATTGAAGTTGATTTTATAAAATCAAATCAATGTACAGATTATTGTTATTATTTTATAGGTATACATAATATAGATATGTGAATTTAATCTATATGTTTATTTAGCTGATAATAAAATCGTAAACTAAGTGGGAGATAACAGAACGATATTATTATTATGATTTATTATTTATACCTAGAGTTAAATGCATTGTAATCGTGATTTTAACTTCCCTTTGTACAACTTAGTTTAGACTTGTTTGTTATTGCTGTGCTGCAAAGTTAATTCTGCCGTTGCTGCGAGAAAAACGTTGCCGTTTAGAGGATAAAAATATATAAACATGTTGTTTTTTGTCAACGATTGAAATAAATACAACTAAGTGAACTAGTCATGTTTCTGGTTTAGTCTGCGGTTTCACCGGTTTGCTGAGACTACATCATCGATTTCTTGTCGAGGTAGGCTCCTGTCACGGTGAAAATAAAGCAGGATATTAAAATAGACTCGTAATGCAAATATGTATTTTTTTTATTATTTTGCCCGCATAGTGGGAGCGATTAATATTGTTAAACACCAACGTGTTGATCAACCCCATTCATGGAATTTGTAGGTCTGCTTACCATCACAAAGAAAAAAGTGACATGCCGTGCTCCAATAATAAATAAAAAAAACGTTAGCAAAATCGAAATATCTGTTAATAAAGTAGATATATTTTTTTATAACTAGATTGAATTATAAATCAATGCTCGAGGGTAAGCCAATGAGTTATTACATAATATAATTTCACAACTTTTAAGTAGTTTATCTAATCAAAGTAAATTTAATAGTAATTCTAGAATAAACCACTATTAATTTAATGGATGATTTTTTTCATCATTAGATAGTACAATCTTGTTTGACATATAAATGACTGTCAAATTTGGTTTCGAATTAAAAGTTTATTTGTTTAATATTTTTATTAGACAAAGTTGTATAGACGAGCTTACCCTTTTATTCATTAAAAAAAAAACTTAGATATTGAGCGTTTTATTTAGAATAGTGTTTCATCTCTTTCCTGTCAAAGATTTTCATTGGTAAGAAAGAGACGAAACACCATTAAGTAGCTCAATAAAATAGTTATGAATAAGAGGGTTCAACTATAGTAATCAACATAAATCTAATGAATGCCAAATATTTAATTTCGCACTTTCTATGTAATAACTCAATAGATTCCAAGTTCGATACATAACTGTTTTATTTATTTATTTAGAGTTAAACGGAAATCACAAGTGAAACTTTGTTAAGAAATTTTGTAACTTAACCAACCATCGACATAAAAAACTTGGTGAGCCAGTATCAGTTAGTCGCAGACATTCAGGGGTTCAAAGTAATTATAACTTTGTTTGACAGACATCACGTAATTTTGACACCTCTTAAAGTACCCCTAAGGTCTGTTCTCGAATAAACTTTAAAAATAGCTAGGAATATTACGCCATAAACATACTATCACGGGTGGCTTACGGCGCCCAAGACCGCCTAGACGGCTTTAGGATAGTGAGGGGTTTTGTTTTCACCAAGTTATAGCCGATGGTATTCAGATTCTACGCCGAACAAGTGGCAAGTTTTTGTTATGATTGAGAAAAAAAATTGGTATCCGAGTTGATCAGACCGAAGCCTTAAAAGACTAAGGTCATGGGTTCAAACCTCGGTTTGTAGCAAAGAGTTTTTATATATATATGCATATTGAGAGGTCTCAGGGGGGCCAGCGGAGGGGTTTTTAATCCCACCTCGTCGTAGCCGATGGTACGAGTCTACACCGAACATGTGGCTAGCTCGTCGCGTTGTTTGGATAGACCCACTAACCTATCTATAAACAGTTTCACAAGTTGGTATAGTGAAAGGGGACACAAACAAACACACCGGGGTTTGAACCAGAGACCTAAGTGTTTTTAAGTCCAAGGTCTAACCAGCTCGGCCACCACGTAAATGATGAATAATAAAAAAATGTATATAGGTACATTATCTGTTTCCGACGGTAGGTGTGCGTGAATTGCTAGCCGAAATTTGACTACACTATAGCAGAGCACGTTAAATGTTATTTTGCCTGGTTGGACCACTTAGCTTAGAGAGATCTTATATGTTATCTAGAGATAACAAATCGTATATCGTCACGTCATGTTCTGTATATGTGCTCGAAAAACTGAAATTAGTCTACGGAGGCAACATATAAATTACTACAATAATAATAAATTCCATCTAGTATTAGAAACTAGGATTCCTAACTTCACTCATAGAGTTAATTATTAGAAGAAAAGCTAATAGAGGGCGTATGTGTATAAGTCTATAAATTAAGCAAAGACAAAATTCTTGAGGGGTGACTGGAACCTAGTTGGCTCAGTGGTTGAGCGCCTTGCCGCGAAAGCGAGGTTCGTGGATTCGAGTCCCGCCCACCAGGATTTTTTTCATTGCATTTTATTAAAATATATATATATATATATATATATATATATATAAGAATATCCTGATAAGGAATTTATAAAAATGCATAAATACATACATACATACATATCATCAAGGGTGCCTTACGGCGCCCGAGACCGCCTAGACGGCCCCAGGGTACCGATGGTATGAGTCTACACCGAACAAGTGGCTAGCTCGTCGCGATATTTTGAATAGACTCAATAACCCATGTATAAACAGTTTCACAACTTGGTATATTGAAACCGGGACTGACAGCTTAACGTGCTCTCCGAGGCACTATAGTGGTGTTGTCAAACAAATATTCATTTTTTTAATTATGTACATTTGTTTGACTTATTATTATTATTATTGTATAAATATACAATAATAATATAATTTCAATTTATTATATAAAGAAACATATCCGAAACTTGTAGGTATTCTGCAAGTAATTTATAGTTTGAATCTCTATCGAAAGTTCTCGAGGAACTTTAGAATGTTTTCAAAGACTTCTTCGTCTTGAAAACTGAAAATAAAACAGCTTCGATTGTTTGTTGTACAAAGAGTATACCAACCTATATTATATTGAGTGATTTCTTTCACCTATATCACATATAATAATTCATAAAATATGCAATACGTTGCTAAGGTAGGAATGTTTATACTGTCAATCTAGTGTCAAATAATAAGTCAATGGGGAATATTCATGTAACGCCAATGATTCTCCTTTTTTTTTTATAAATATTGATCCTTTATTTTTTTATATATAAAATTTTTAAAATCCATTTTTTTGTAAAATCGGAACGCATTTCATAGCGCTCTACCTGTGACGTCATTCATGCCCAAATATTACCTACATCTATAGAAGTTTTACTTAATATTTGGCTTCCTCCTATAATTAGGGTCATTCTTACTTACATCATAAACAACAATTTTAAGATTTAGTTTACCTTTTCATTCATTCATTCATTTATTTGTCAAAACAAAGGTACAAGATGTAGGTGTAAGGTATAATTTAAATAGTCCGCTTTGTTTCGCCTTACGGTATACAAATATCAATTACAATAATACTAAAATCAATAAACATTATCTACATTTTAAATATGGAAATTACAAACAAGTGAGCCCATGATCAAACACATGTTATTTTATCATTTAAAAAATCATTAATTGTATAATAGGTTTTGTCAATTAGTAAATCCCTAAGTTTCTTTTTAAAATTATAAATGTCAAGTTGTTGTATTGGTTTTGAAAATTTATTATATATCTGTTTCCATGGCCTAGCTTGTACAAAAAGTCCTGGTCGAATCTCCCGACATGACACTATCAATAATCTTATACGCAGGTAGCTTGCCACCATTTCGATTCCTTTAATTTTGGAACCTGATGGAATGACGTTCCATGAAAGGGATGTAGGGCCTTAATTTGGGACGCCACGTGTGTTGACACCATGGCCCGGTCTCATATACAGGGATCTGCATGCCGGGCTGGTTCTGCCGCTACCACAGCGGAAGTAAACAAACGTATTAAATATAAATAATTTAATTTTGCCATTTAATTTTTTTTTTCCAAATTCACATTATATACATATTATTATTATTTTTTGTTATTGTAGCACGGCATGTGACTTTGTATCTACCTGATGGTGAGCAGACTTACAAAGGCCATGAATGGGGTAAATCAATAATTGTTCTTAAACAACATTGATCGCTCCCACTATGCCGGCTAAATTATGCGATTTCGAAATAGGCGAAAACGAATTGCATTATGAGTATATTTTAATATAGGTACTCGCTGCCTTATCGCCAATTCAACCCCATTTCGTAACCGCACCCAGAAAGAAGATTATCACCTCGACAAGAAAATGATGCAGTACTCTCCTGAAAAAATAAGAAAAATTTATCCAAATTAATATGTTTTCAACCTATCTCGATCGATGCCCAACATGAAGGTAAAAACCGTGCCCGTCTTGGCGCGGGGCACGTTTTTTTAGCTTCATGATGCCCAACTATTTCTTCTTGTTGTTGAAATTATTTAAATAAGGAAAATAATTTAAGAAAATTAGGGTCAGCCCTCTCCAGCCAGTACCCATAGTGCATTCGAAATAGCAGGGGTTAATTGATCTCTCTAAAGGTAACATAGTTTTTAAGATCATTATGATGCGAGTCCAAACGACCGCTTGAACCTTGTTTAATATTTTAGTCATTTTGGCCCGTGGGCCCAAGTGACTAAGGAATTATTTGTTGCACATTAGTAGACTCGGCTTGCGGGTATAAATTTTCCGGGCCCAAATGATCGGTCACCACATTACTTACGTACTTATTATTATAATGCGTAAGTGGTGGCCGAGTTGTTTAGACCTTGGACTTAAAAACACTTAGGTCCCTGGTTCGAATCCCGGTGTGTACCAATGAGTTTTTAATTTTAAAAAATATGTATATTTGTTTGACAACACCACTATAGTGCCTCGGAGAGCACGTTAAGCTGTCGGTCTCAGTTTCACTATACCAACTTGTGAAACTGTTTATAGATGGGTTATTGAATCTATCCAAAACATTGCGACGAGGTGGGATTAAAAACCCTCCGCTGGGTACCTTGGGGCCGTCTAGGCGGTCTCGGGCGCCGTGAGGCACCCGTGATGATATGTATGTGTATTATAAATGGGAAAGTTTGTATAGATGTTTGTTACTCAATCATGCCAGAACGTTTGAAAGAGTCTCGATAAAATTTGGCACATAATATAGATATAGTCTGGAATATATTGCACAGTTTTTATACCGGTAGAATATACAGTTCCCGTGGGATTTTTTTTTCACAAAGCATGCGTTCGACAAACATTTTTGCATAGTAGTAGTTTAGATGTCACAGAATTACATTTTATAACTACCTTTTATCTCCGAAAAATACAAAATAAATAGCACACAAAGTTAATAGTAAATCATCTAATAAAATATACAATAAATTATTATAAAATTAATTTGATAGGTACTTACTAGAAATTAGTTAATCTAAATAAAGTAAAAAATACACTATTTATAGTGATTTTTAGATCAAATTATTTATGAATTCCAGTATGGGCGATAAGAAAATATATGTATAATTATATTTATGATGGAACACCATGTGACATTTCCGGCATGTATGCCAAAAAATAACTCTGTGGCTAAAATAGCCCGGTATATATAGGTATTTCGCAGCTAACTATTAGGGGGCCTAGCCTGTTCATTGAGCAGTGACAGTCAATGACATGTCTGAATGACGTTCAGCCAAATAGCATAGCGTTGCAATTAACAATGCGGCGGCATTGCTCAGCCTATAAAGTTTCCCTTTAGTTGTATTAATATTATATGGTTGTATTATGTAGCGAAGAAAAAAATATTTTTCCGGTTTATTTTCTATTTTATTTATTTAAGTATTTAAATTCTTTATTGAACATGAAATAAAATTGTACATAGGCGACCTTTATACCTTAGACATTATCTACCAGTTAACTTTTGGGAGAGTGAAAACCGACTATTTTCTTGGGATTATTTTTTTACTTATTTAAGTAGGCATGATAAATTAAACATTTAGACTTAATAAATTAATTAACAGTATGTTAGAAACCTTAAGGACGATATTGCTTTACAATTCTACTTTAAGGGCACTGCATTCGTAATCGCGAACTCCGCGTTCTCCATACAAAATTAGCTTTCGCACTTCCAATAATACCCTATTACTGTTTGTCGCAGAATTAAAATAATAATTGTCTCGGTCATTGTATTTTTTATTCTTTTTTTGTTGGGTCATTTTTTTTTGGAATCCTATATTATAAATTAAAATAAAAAAAATACCCAAAACAAAAAGATTTTTGCGTACAATTACGAACATAAAAATAATTTATTTAGTATTGGAAAACTATCAGCTAGATCTAGAACAATGTAAATTACTTAAAAAACAACTTAAAGCTATTAACAAGTTTTCGCAGGTAAATATTATGTCGACAAAAAACTTTTTTTTTTCTTTTTTTTTTTCACTTAATAGCTGTGTAGGTAGGTACACGTGCACACATATTTACATTATTATTGTTATTATTATTATTTATTTTCTTTTAACTAGTACCCTCCAATAATACGACAGATTGAGCTGTCATTTGTCTCCGCAAAACCGCAACGCTAATGGTAAACAGATCTATTTTAAGATTTAATACAAGATAATTTAGGTACCTGCAAACGCGTAGAAGGTATGAATTCTGCCTATAATTTGTACTAGCATTAGGTATATGAAGAAGAGAAGGATTTCTGGCATTGATTCTAGGAACTTGAAACCCAATTTTATCTAGCAATTATAATAAAAAAAAAAAAAAAAAATACAAATAATACAAAAATATTTATTTAGGACAATCTATAGTGCTGTTAATAATTTTAAGAAAATATATACAATCAGTGACGTTTCTTCGAGTTACAAGTGGTATAAGATGTAAATTATAGCACATATCTGAGTATTGTCGGCGTGGTAGCCTGAATTTAAATACTAAATATCGAATGAATCTTTTTTGCATTTTTTCTAATCTTGTTATATATATTTTATACGATGGATTCCACACCTAAGAAGCATATTCCAAGTGACTACGCACATATGCACAATATAGTATTTTAATAGTTTTCATATTTCTGAACGGCTTACACGATCTCATAATGAAGCCAAGAGATTTATTTGCCTTGTTAGCAATATGATCAATGTGTGAATTGAAAAGCAACTTTTTATCGAGAATCACTCCCATTCATCCACTCATCATTCATAAAATTTACTCTACAAAGTGTAGATTATGCATAACATATGTTGCATTTACAAAATTTGGTTTACGCGTGAAAGACATGACATAGCATTTATATATGTTTAAATCTAACTTATTCAGCAGGCAGTAGCAATGAAGCCGGTTTAAGTCCTCCTGGAGAGAATTAGCATCTTGGAGATCATTTACAGATCTAAAAATCTTCATATCGTCAGCGAACAATAAATATTTACAGTTCTTAAAACATTGGCTGATGTCAGATATGAAAATTACAAACAATAATGGTCCCAAAATGGAGCCTTGCGGAACTCCCGATGGCACACTCATCCAGGAAGACATAAACCCACCTAAAGTCACAGCCTGACTCCGATTCCCAATATAAGAAATGAACCAACGGAAAAGATTGCCTCTGATACCAGCCAAGTACAGCTTTTTAAGTAATAAGTTATGATCGATACGGTCAAATGCCTTACTGTAGTCAGTGTACACTGTATCTACTTGACTTCCACGATCCATACTGTTAGTTATATAATGATTAAACAACAGCAGGTTTTAGACCGTCGATCTACCCTTCAAAAAATCGTGCTGTTCGGGATCAAAGGCAACATTTAAGGCGGCATATAGCTGACCGTGTACAATGTGCTCAAAAACTTTAGCAATGATACAGAGCTTAGAAATAGGACGATCGTTAGAGACACTAGTCTTACTACCTTTTTTATGAATAGGAGTAATAAAGGAAAATTTCCATATTGCTGGCATAATGCCCTCTCGGATAGATATAATAATTGAACTTCGACCAATAGCCAAGTTGTACTATTGGAATACATTTGTATGGGCGTCAATTCAACTCCAGGGCCTTTTACCCTTTTCTAGTCAAATATTGAATTGTACAAGTGTATATTTTTTTTTTTACAGCTGTAAAAAAATCTTTGTATAAACAATACTAGGAGACCAATAAAATACAATTTTGAAACAAATAAATTACATTATAGAAATGCGTAGTTATTAATAATAATTTATGTTATTAATTACCAGTAAAGATATTTTATATCACATTTTGAGCTATAAATAAGTAGATAATTATTTAGAGAGTTTATATACAAATAAACAAAGATAGCATAATTTACTTGAGGAAAATGTAGTTGTAAAATATAAACGTACCATCACGGGCACCCTACGGAACTAGAGACCGCCTAGACGGCCTCAGGGTACCGAGCGATGGGGTTTATCCTTTTAGCCTTTGACATTTTTATGGACACATTACTTAGGTACTTACTATTATAATGCGTAAGTGGTGGCCGAGTCTATACCTACGTGGTGGCGGAGTTGGTTAGACCTTGGACTTAAAAACACTTAGGTCCCTGGTTCGAATCCCGGTGTGTATCAATGAGTTTTTAATAAAAAAAAAAAATTACATTTGTTTGACAACATCACTATAGTGCCTCGGAGAGCACGTTAAGCTGCCGGCCTCAGGGTACCCAGCGATGGGGTTTATCCTTTTAGCCTTTGACATTTTTATGGACTCATTTATAAAAACTTATTGAGTTCTTGAAGAACACTTTATTAAAAATAGATTGTCTCTTTTACACAGATTATTTTTTTGCTATAAAAAGAAACAAGTTCTTTAAGGTCCCAATAAGTTTTCATGAATACCGGTGTTAGTGAAAACAGATCTAATCGCAGTATTTATTTTGATATACACAGTTTCACAAGTTGGTATAGTGAAACTGGGAACGACAACTTAATGTGCTCTCTGAGACACTATACAGTAGCTCTACTCCAAGTTTTGGCTAACAGTTTCTTCTATAGTCGCTAGTGTAGATACGGAATAAGCAATATGACCGCTGTATTTTTCAAATAAACCACTTTTATTGGTTGATTCCTAACCATAGTTACTAGCGGCTATAGTAGAAACTGTTTGCAAAAACTTGTGGTAGTGTTGTTAAATAATACTAGGTTTTTTTTACATTAAAAGTTATCCATACATCTCTTCATACACGCATGTATGAAGAGATGTATGGATGTCGAGAAAGCTAGAGATATATATGTTACAGCGAAAGTAATAAATCCGGATATTGAGAGACAATGTTCTTAGCAAACCATGGATTCACCGTGCGGGTGCCGGGTCCATCGCGTGGTTGAAAGGCAGGGGAATGAACTGCAGCGTTCCCGGACTTGAAACCGCGAAGTAGGTTTAAAGGCCTTTTGAACTCTCACCTGCACTGTGTTCACTACCCTCTCTACTCAACCAAATATTATATGATCCTGTTAGCGCCATCCTGGAAACACGCTCCATAAAAGTTCCGGCGGCTGTTCTCGGAAGGCCAAGATCCTTCAATAGACGGTGCAAAGACTTTGCTGGAATTCCTCTTGCACCAACTTCCACTGCATAAAGTTGAGTTTTAAATCCGTTTCTAGTAATTTTATTTGTTCGACTTGATGTTGTGGTCCTTAGGTATGTTTGTTTCCCACGGAACGGTGAGTTCTATAAGTCTTTCTTGGTATATGCATATGTGGATTCCGGAGGATAGTGCTCCACAAAGTAATTGTATACCGTAGACTGGAAGGTTTGTACCTGGCTGTTAATATCTTGCTTGGAACCAGGGCTATCGAGCAAGACTGCCAAATTAAGATCGTGCACCTTCCAAGTTGATTCTTTAATAGGGGGGATGCTTCCTGATGTTGATGGACTCCTGGTTGGTTTCACATGTGTCTCTCATATGTCCCAAGGTACACCACCTTGGGACATATGAGAGTCAGCTCTATCCGCAGTACTGACCGAAGAACTTACAGACGACTGTCGTGCTTCGCTTCCTTCATGTAATTTTAAATGTTTCTTGAACCAGGCTTGTCTCTTGTAAATTTTTCCGCACGTAGGGCATTTCAAGTCCGTGTTCTCGTCAAGGTCGTTGTTTAAAGACTCCTGTGGACAGTTCTTCCGCCCCCCCTCTCGGACTGTCCCGGGGGTATTATTCTTTTTTGACTTTTTAGCGAGTATATACAGGGGCCTGGCTTGCTAGGCCTTAGCCCTCGGCTGTCTTTCCAAGCTGTCCGCTGTCTTTCCAGCAGCCAACTGTCTGTTCCAATGTCACCTGTCTTTCCAGGGCCATCCCGTCTCTCCGGGCTGTCAGTAAGTATGAGACAATGTTCTTAGCAAACCATGGATATATATACTATCCGACCGTTATGTATAATATCTACCTACTAAAATTAGACAAAGTTATAATTAATACAGAATTAATCACATTAACTAGTTATTTTATATAATATGTTGACAGACTTAGATAAAGTAATAAAACAAGTAGGTGAAGATTATATTTTTTTATTTCAATATGCCTTAAACATAACTATATGACTAGCAACAATTGCTGTTATTTTATATAATAATTATAATCTTTATTATAAATTTTCAAAATATTATAATTAACATTGCATCATTTTTTTGCCATGGGTGGGAATCGAACCCACGACCTCCGTATACAACCCCAAAGGCGCAACCACTAGTCTACGGAGGCTGTGATATTATGACAAGACAACTTTTTAAGGTGCTCAACTTAGCAGGACGGTTATAGTATTTATGTTAATAAAATAAAATAATTATTATTTATTCTTACAAAGTAAGGCTCTTGTGACATTTTGAGTTACATAAGAGGCTTAACTTTTTACATTTGCATCTATTAGAAACACATTCGCCAGTACAGTTGTAATGCTGAAATCCTTGGCCGCCAAGATGTGTCCTTCTTTTTCCACTTTCTCTGATGGTAACTTCGTTTTGAGGAACGGTATCAAGTGTAATAAATGTTTCTTTACAAACAGTGAACTGATTCCTAGCGTAAAGTTGATTTAGAATCCCATTCTTAGTGCCTAACTTATACATTCCTTCTGGCTCCTGAGAAATTATAACGGCTATAATATTTCTTTCATCGGCTTTAGCTATTTATTACTTTGACTAACTTTGACCTGCTATTATGAATAATATCCGGATAAAGTGATTAATTTATCACGTTGTCTAGACAATTTAGTCATTATATATAATAACCAGCCATTATGTATAATATCTATTTAATCACTATGACTGTAACATATACATATATCGAGATCGTGTGAAGTGGCGCAGATTGCTCTCTGCCTACCCCTTAACAGGGAGACCGGCGTGATGTATGGTATGGTAGGTAAAAGTTATTAGGGATTTATACAATTTCCTTTTACAGTACAAACATATTTTTTTTCCTAACGAACGTATCAAAAACAATACAATTTTACATATAATACTAACAATAAAAAAAAAATCCCTAGCCATTTATATAAAGTGAATTAGGTATATTATTATAAATATTTGGGTGAATAACGATAAGAATCTAATTTATACATTATTTTTAATTAAAAAAATATTTATTGCACAAATACATAGGCGAGCCCAATATCTTACGTTTTTTTTACTATCTCACCTATGTGGAACGTACGAGGAATAAGTAATTAAAATGGGTCGTAAGAGGAAGAAAATTAGGTAAATATAAAAATGGACCGAAAATGTAAGTCGTACGAGAAATCATTCCTTTGAGGTGAGTGAAATATGTCTAGGGTGCCGAGCAATTTTGAAAATAATAATTAACGCATAATAATAGTTAATTAAAAATATTAAGACCCCTGCAGACTTGCCGCCCATACAAACGGTCTTCCAATATTACAACTTGTATTTTTATTATTTTTTATTTTAGGAATTGTGCGTTAAAATCTTTTTGTTTAAAAAAATATATTTGGATATTAGTTAATTATACACTGATAGTCTGATAGTTAGAAAAAGCAAATTCTGAATATTCATAATCTGAATATCTGGTAGAGACATATGGCGGGATCGTTAATTAGGTAGGTACTTAAATTGCCTTAATTAACTTAAAATATATACCTACTTATATAAAAAAAATACAATAAAAATATAGAAAAAAGGCTAAATATGTATAAACTAGCGTGGTTGTGCTTTCTTGAATTTTAAACGTATCCAGTTCAATTTCCAACAGAGATTTGGTTTGGGAACTATTATTAAAAAATATTTAAAAAAATAAAAATTGCTATTTAAACATGGATAAACTATCAAAACAAACAAGCCATAAGTAAGTTATGACCTTTATCTCCCAAAGAGATAATGGCGGGTATAAGAAATGAGAATGCATACATTATAGGCCATTCCTTTAGTTTCTCTGCACTTGTACAGTCATGGGTGAAAAAGATCTTAAAGATAAAGTTGTTGTTATAACTGGTGGAGCTGTGGGTATCGGATACGAAATTGCTGATAATTACCTAAAAAATGGAGCCAAAGTTGCAGTTCTAGTAGACTTGAATCAAGAACTCGGAGATCAAGCTGTCAAGAAATTAAACACAAAACACGGAGCTGGTAAGACAGTATTTTATAAAGGAGATGTCACTATTGAAAATGACCTAAATACTATCTTTAAGAAAGTAACAGAAGCATATAGACATGTTGATGTATTGGTGAATAACGCCGGTATTTTAAATGATATAACATGGAAAAAATGCATTGATATCAACGTAACTTATCTCATAGGTTGGACTTTAAAGTTTTGGGAACATATGAGGAAAGATAAAGGAGGAAAAGGTGGAACTATTGTTAATTTATGTTCCATTTATGGTTATAGAATTGATCCATATTTACCTATTTATCAAGCATCCAAGTTTGCAGTAATGGGCTTCACGAAATCATTGGGCCATACATACAATTATACTAATTATGGTATTCGGGTTGTGGCAATTTGTCCCGGATTTACAAAAACTAATTTGACTGTGGCAGAAAATTTGAATACTATGGAAGATCAGAAAAGAAGAGATGATTTACTGAAATTTGTGGAGAATAATAAATGGCAAAATGTAGATGCAGTGGGGAAGGCGGCTGCGGAAATATTTGAAAAAGCTGAAAGTGGTACTGCATGGCTTATTGAGGGAAACAGACCTATTGAACAAGTTTAATAATAAAATTATTTGCTTTGTACTACGTGTTTCTGAATTTGAAACTTCGTTTTCTCTAATCGATTTTTTAAACCTACTTCTACATGCATAAGTTATATATATATATATAAATATTGGTATAGAAATAGACATAAATATCGAAGAAGTAAACGATTTGTTTTGTAGTCAAAACAAATCGTTTACTTCTTGTATGTTTCTGAATTTAAAACTTCGTTCGTTCTATTTATTATATTTGCTTTTACATGTATAAGTTGATTTATTATATGTATAAGTTAGAAGCAGCAGGTTATTGATGATATAACTATGTATGTATAAATCGCATTTTATATATACATGTGTGAAGGGTTTTTGATACAATAAGAGTGGAAGTCTTGGATTTGATGGTCTAGGTGTTTACAAAATACAATATGCCTAGAAGCTGTAGAGCTTAGTTTGTGACCAGGGCAATATGGATGTAATGTCCTCCATATTATTATTATTTTCAAACAAACCAAATTATATACGTTTTTCTGTACTATTTCTCGTATTACCGCCTAGACGGCCACACGGTACCCAGCGAAGGGGTTTTTAATCCCACCTCGTCGTAACCGATGGTATGAGTCTACACCGAACAAGTGGCTATCTCGTCGCGATGTTTTGTATAGACTCGATAACCTATCTATAAACAGTTACACAAATTGGTATAGTGAAACCGGGACCGACAGCTTAACGTGCTCTCCGAAGCACTATAGTGGTGTTGTCAAACAAATGTACATACATTTAATTAAAAACTCATTGGTACACACCGGGATTCCAACCAGGGACCTAAACTATTTCTCTTAGTATTTTATAAAGTATATCTACTATATATATTATATTATTGTTCCTGGGTGGTAAATGTGTCCTACATAATATTATAAATAAGATTATTTTTTATTATTGAAAAAAACATATCGTTTTAAAATAAACAGTTTTAAAATAAATTATTTATTTTAATTAACATAAAAACTCGTAATAAATTAGTAATTGTAACAATTACATTTAAGAAAATAATAAGTTTTCTATCAAGAAAAGATTTATGTTTTAAATCTTTTCACAGCTATCAAAATAAACAGACATATCGTATAAGTTTTGTATGTGGTAAATTTTGAGCTAGACGGTAAACAGTTTTATGAGATTCCGACCCCGCTATCAGACTCTGTGAAAATGTTTTCGGCTTTTCTAATTTCAGCTTACTTTGCAGTTTATTTTCCAAATCTCTTAAAGTTGTTAAAGTTATTGCTGCATTTATTTTCATAGTTGGTATAGCTTTGAGTATTTTTATATAACTTTATTTATAAACACTTAAATCTATATTAACGATTGCTACTTCAACGATAACTAATTTTATTTTATATTTATAAAAAAGGGGTTAGTATAAACAATAAACAAAAATGGTGTAATGGTGATGAGATGTGGCGCCTCTAGCGTTGTGTCCGGAGGTCATGGGTTCGATTCCCACCCATGGCAAAAAAAAAATAGTACGTTTTTCTGTACCTACACTTTTCATCGTCAGGGTGTTTATAAAATATATATGTGCTTAATAATATCGTGGTTTCTGGTACACATAGTACATGTTATATGTCTTAGTTTATGACCAGGGTAATATGTGTGAAAAGTCCTTCATATTTTTATTATTATATTATAGAATAGACATGTATCAGTATGATCGCTTTATTTTTCAAATAAACCTCTCTCATTGATTTATTCCTATCTATAGTTACTAGCGACTATAGTAAAAACTGTTTACAAAAACTTGTGACTACCGATCTCTCCTAAAATTTATGAAGTGATATTGATAAGCGATTTTCGATTAACGTCTACATTATATATTTTTTTTATAATAAGGCCATAAGAGTCTGATAAAAAATCTGATCAATGACCCAAATGTCTTGGGTAAACGCTAGGGTGAACGTAAACAAAAGTGAGTAAAGTTCCGACAGGTGGCGCTGTATTTCCAGTACCCGCTAAAAGCTTTGTAACATTAGTTCTTATCCAGGAGTTTTACCACGACTCACAAAACTCAAGAAACGACCACTACACACGGGAAGATTATATCGCTAATATACTTAGGTGTAGCCCGGCTTTGTTTCCCAAAGAATACAAGCCTTGTAGTATATTTATATATATTTAATATATATTTAATATATATTATAATATACATTATCTATTAAAACCTTACGCTATCTTACATTTAATATTTACAGTTTACAATTATATGTCACGTTATTTACAATTGTTACTCTATTTAATTATGTGATTGTGGACAAGGGCGAGGATGTTGAAGACAAGACCAAGGCTTAGGAGACGAGGAGATAAGGATCAAGGAACAAGGGTTTGTGTTGTAGGTTTGGAGTCTTTTAGTGGTATCTCTTATTGTGTCTTGCCATGTTGTTGGAGTATATTTCGACTTTACATATGGGGCATACCTTTTTCTTGTTGATTCTGGGTTTGTTATTAATTTCTTTTAGGACTCTTATGGTTTCCCTTTTTTCCGGGGATTTAAGAGGCGATATGTGTGGGGGTGTTATCAGGTGCATAATTTCTTTTATTGTGTAGTCGTGGTTATTTGTGTCTTGGTGGGGGTCCTTTGGTTTGTGTGGGTCAGGAGTGGACGAGAGGGGAGGATGGGGGGTTAGCAAAGGGGTCCAGTGAGAAAGGCGTCTTTCCGGCCGTCCTCGGGTGTTGTTCCTGTCTTGTTGTGAGTGGGGGTGCAACTTCAACTGTAAAAGCTGTTGGGGGTCGTATGGAAGATGGGGTGGCTTCGATGCTGTATATTCTGGTGGAAGTGTCGCGGTGTCTTAGTGCTAGTCGGGGGAGGGAGAGAAGATGGAAGGTGAGTTGAGTGGAGGTAGTGTATTTGATGGGGTTGTGGTTAGGTCGTTGTTGAGGTCGTTGGTCAGGTGCAGGCGTATCTCTTATATGACTTGGCGTTTAAGGACGTGTGGTAGAGGTGTTGGATGGGTGTGCTGAGGTTGAAGAGGAAGGGGCGGGTCTGTGGTTTTGGGTTCTTTTCCATTTGTAGGAGGTATTGGTGGTGGTGGTGAGTGTGTTGTATTTTTGGTGGTTGTGATGGGCGACTGTATTCTGCCTGGTACTATGTGGAGTTCAAGGTTTGTGGGAGTGGGGGAGGTCGAGGGAGAAGGGGTATCAGAGGCTGTGGAGTATGATAAGGACGAGGAAATAAAAGAAATTATGCACCTGATAACACCCTCACACATATCGCCTCTTAAATCCCCGGAAAAAAGGGAAACCATAAGAGTCCTAAAAGAAATTAATAACAAACCCAGAATCAACAAGAAAAAGGTATGCCCCATATGTAAAGTCGAAATATACTCCAACAACATGGCAAGACACAATAAGAGATACCACTAAAAGACTCCAAAACTCCAACACAAACCCTTGTTCCTTATCTCCTCGTCTCCTAAGCCTTGGTCTTGTTGTGTATGTATATATATATATATATATATATATATAATGTTATTATACTCAGTGCGAATGTGCCGCTATTTATAAACTTTAATGGATTTGAAAAAAATATTAAGAAGAAAATAAACGATAACTATACGTTATCCTTTTTTTAATATACGTGGTGGCCGAGTTGGTAGACCTTGGACTTAAAAACACTTAGTTCGAATCCTGGTTTGTACCAATGAGTTTTTTAATAAAAAAATGTATGTACATTTGTTTGACACACTATAGTGCCTCGGAGAGCACGTTGAGCTGTCGGTCCCGGTTTCACTATACCAACTGGTAAAACTGTTTATTGAGTCTATTCAAAACATCGAGATGACCTAGCCACTTGTTTGGTGTAGACTTATACCATCGGCTGCGACTAGGTGGGATTAAAACCCCTCCGCTGGGTTTCCTGGGGCCGTCTAGGCGGTCTCGGGCGCCGTAAGGCACCCGTGATGATATGCAAGTATGTATCATGTATTTACCAAAAATAATAATATTCTTATATTATCAATTTTCCCAACACTATGCCAAGCCTGTTCTGTGGGGCCTTACGAGTTACAACAAATTGATTTAGCATTTGACACAAGGAAAATTAAAACATAAGCTAGGTAATTAAAAACATATAAATTATGTGTAAATTAATTGAAGGTACATATTAACTTATAGATAAAAGAACAAGCATATTAACTTTATTAAAGTACTTAGCATAAACACAGCGTGCAGCTATTATTAGTGTAATTCATCCATGGTAACGCATATGTATATTTACAAACATGTAGCTATTACAAGTCTTACTCAACAGAGTAACGATTCAGTTAATTCAGAGAGAAAATGCTAGCGGCCATATTCTATTTTTATAACGGAAACGTTAGCTTGTAAAAATAACAAATTCCTATAAAAATTATATTAAATTTTTTTTTTTTTTTTTTTTTTTTTTAAATTTATCATCACGGGTGCCATACGGCGCCCGAGACCGCCTAGACGGCCCCAGGGTACCCAGCGGAGGGGTTTTAATCCCACCTCGTCGTAGCCAGTGGTATGAGTCTACACCGAACAAGTGGCTAGCTCGTTGCGATGTTTTTAAATAGACTCAATAACCCATCTATAAACAGTTTCACAAGTTGGTATAGTGAAACCGGGACCGACAGCTTAACGTGCTCTCCGAGGCACTATAGTGGCGTTGTCAAACAAATGTACATAATTTTTTTAATTAAAAACTCATTGGTACACACCGGGATTCGAACCAGGGACCTAAGTGTGATTATATTAAATAATCAGCAATAACGAAAATTAAAAAGTTTATGTAGGTATAATTGATTGAATCAGGCGTTATTTTGCGGAATTCCATTATTTTATATAATAACATAGTTGTGATATTTTATGTAGGTACTCTAAAGAATTGTATTACACATGTATTACAACTGTTTAGAGTGCTTTTGGCTTGTAAGTATTTAACATTTCGTGTCCTGGCTATTGCACATATTTTTTATATTATTATTTTGTACATAAATAATTTTGGTATTTTGTCAATCTATTCTAACCATGAAGGTAAAAACCGTGCCCGTCCGCGCGCCCCTACTGGAGTAAGCATCATTCAATTTGCAGGGTGCCGCGCGAGTGACAAATTTGTCACTCACACACACTTTCACATTTTTTACATCCTCAGTCTGATTTGTGCGTTCGGCGGAGAAAGTCGAAAAGAGCTCCGCTTTTATTGTCGGAAAAATGGTTAATTGTGTATTAAAGCTGTGTAGAAACTACTATTAAAAAAAAGTACCTAGTGTCACGTATTTCAAGTATGTATTTAACATGTTTTTCTTATATTAAACCTTAATAAAAAATAATAATAAAACCCATAATTAAAATATCAAAATCTGACGGTAACTGTCAAACTATGTGCAACAGTTAGAAGTTGAAGAACTAGTGATGTGTTTTTATTTTTAATGAGAATTTCGATACCTTAAAATAATTTATAATCTTTTCAATTTAATTTAATCAAAAGGTATGGCGACAACAGAACCGTCCAACGAGGTTTGTCAGTTACTATTTAGTGATGTGATTTTATAGTTGATAAACTCGATTTTTGTAAATACTTTCATGGTTATGAGATATTATACAATTATTGTTTTTTTTATATAATACTAATTATAATTTCTATACATGATACAGTTTCCCGAAAGATCCGGCATTAAAACGTAAATGGGTAGAGGCAATTAAAAGAGAAGAAAATTGGTAACCAACAAGAATACCCGTGTATGTTCAGTACATTTTGACGAATCAAGCTACGATTTAATTGTTTTTCGCCTTTTGTAGTTTGAGTATAACTTCCTCTTGGAGGTCGGTCAAAAATGTTGAGATTGAGTTTAGTAGGTACATGTAGTTAGTTGTGCATGTGTTTTTATTTAATAAATATTTAATTTAATAAAGTATTTTAACTTATTGTTATATTATTATATACCTACATTTTTTAAATCCACTAGTATTATAAATGCGAAAGTGTCTATCAGGTTGGATTTGAAAGGATGTACTTTGGGCTAATATGAGGTTCTGCTGATAAAATCTAACAATTTTTCCTATGGAACCATATGTCGCAAATGAAAAAAAATAAAGTACTTCCCCATACAAATTGGTCATTTTAACGTTACTAGTTTGTATGGAGAAGGCCATTTTTTTTTTTGCGATACATGGTTCCATGGAAAAGTTGTTTGATTTGATCATATTAGCCCAAAGTATATTTTTCAAAGTTATTGAGTCTATACAAAACATCGCGACGAGCTAGCCACTTGTTCGGTGTAGACTCATACCATCGGCTACGACGAGGTGGGATTAAAACCCCTCCGCTGGTTACCGTGATGATATGTGTGTGTATTACAATTGTATATCGATAAATAATTATTAATCTTTGATGATCTCTATAAATCCCAAAATATTTGGTTTATATCGATAAGTAATAATATTTGTTGTCGGTGGCAACACTATCGAAACTATTAAGTATGCAATTAAATATTTAGCTTTTTATAATAAAAAACAATACACTTCATAGACACGCGCACACATTCGTATTTGCTTGTATCTCTTTTTTTCTCAAGCAGTTTTTTAAGTGTCAGAAGCGTTGAGCTGCCATTTGAAGCCACACCTTTTTCGCTGTTCTTCATTTGTTCGCCTCAGAAATTGGCGACACCGGTATCGTACTATTATGAAACAATTTATGTATCATGCTTACTCCATTGGCGCGGGGCGCGTTTTTTTAGCTTCATGATTCTAACAGTTTCGTTATATATAAGAAACAGAATATTTTGGCCGCTGGCCATTCAAAGATTGTGATTATAATTTGTAGGTATTATAACTATATATCTATTTCGGTAGGTACTTAATATATTTTTAATTAATTAGGTTCCGAACTTTTATCTTTAAAAAAAGTTACCCGTTTCTATCTGTCTGTCTATGTAACGAATATACGCAAAATCTAGTAATATCGTTAGTATTACTTGAAATTTTAAATTTTATTGATTGATCTTGTTATATACTCGTACATACGCACCATCACGCTTGTATCCCTGTTAAGTGGGGAGCGTACATTGCTCTTTGCTTACCAAAGAGCAATGTACGCTCCCCACGGTCTCTTACTTTCCTAGCTTCCTTTAATTAGATCTTATTGAGCTCCATATTATATTTAAAAAGTACATATAAGTAAATAGTTTTACTATACCGACTTATTATGCGTTATTTAGTCTATAAAAACATCGCGACAAGCTAGCCACTTGTTGTTGATAGAAATTGCTATTAAATTAATATTTTATTGAGATTTGTTTTTTCTATTTTTTTTTTAGACTAAAACCAAATTAAGTTGCCGTGTGTGACCAAGTCATAAAGTCGTAGTAGAAAAGTTAAGTTACTGAACAAGCATGTGGCTTCTTGATATAAATGTTTTATGAAAATGTATTTTCGATGTAACGTTTTAACATAAAGATAACAAATAAATAATTATTATCTCGTTAACTAACCAAGGTTAAAGCCCAATTGTTCGTATCTAAGGCCGAGTTGCTAAAATCGTGGCAGCGTGAGCGCAACGGTTAAATCACTCGTAAAAGTTAACATAACCGTAATAAGAAATTAGTTACAATAACGGTGTTTTTCTACAATGTATTTTTTAATATCTTAGGTCATATACCTATTGTAACAGCATTTGGTTAGGTGTATGTATTCTGGAAGCACACCGCGGACATACAAATTAATATTATAATAATGTACCTACTTACTTAATCGGCATATTTTATAATTGGGCTTAATGAGTATGTCGCCTTTGCTCTTCCAAGTTAAAATAAGTTTTAAAATAGATTTCATATGCTACTGGATTTCCTTAATAATTTTAGCGTCTTTTTAAATTAAATTATCATATTATTAATTATATTTAAATCTAATTAATAATATGTTATCTAAATAATATTTAACAAATTAATAAATGTTTTATAGTTTTAATAATATATTAATATGAATTACTAGAATATTAAGTAAGTCGATTGATGGTACTCTGTGAACTGGAAAAAGGGAAAATTGTGCGTAGCTTATAATAATTATTATTTTGCTGTATTTAAAAAGAATATCAACGGAATACAAATACCACATATTTAAGTGTTTTATTTCGCACCTTTTCGGGAAAATACTACTCATTATACTATATCAATTATAAAACCTTGTTTGAAAATTAAAAAGTAGGTGTTTTAAAAAAAAATGCTCAAAAAAGAAATTATCATATGAACGCTTATGCTTAATATTATTCCAACAAATACATATTGTCTTCGTATCAAGCAAATAAAATACCTTTAGACAAGTGGCGGTCTCAATCGTGAGCTTATATAAGTTGAAGTGATATGTGTACATTTTTTGTACTTTGTTATTTTACCTTTTTTTATGAGCGACAGTAAAAGAAAAAAATACGTGTTTTAACATCATAGAATATAAAAATGTTATCACTGTGACAAAATATACACAGTATAAAAAGTTTGTAAGAGAAAGTTATTAACAATTTGTTATTCTTAAATGTTATAAAAGTTTTTCACGAATAATCGAAGTTTTGAGCGTTGTAACACTTGTAGCAATATAAAATATCTTATACCTCCGTAGATTAGTGGTTGCAAAATTATCTTTGGCGTTGTATTCGAAATTGTGGGTTTGATTCCCACTCGTGGAAAAAAAAAGATTTGTACGTTTTGCTGATATATATATATAGTCCCATACATGAAAATTTTCATAATACTAACTTTTTTTGTTTCAAAGATAGTTATCCAACTTTTGTCCTTCCTCATTTACGGACTAACTCCACTCTGGTAATTAATACCACCCATCCTGATGTAGGTACTAAGAGAGAACCAAACGAAAAAAATATCAAACAGGAGTAAATATAGGTAACCCTCAATAGTATTGCTGATGTACAAAAAAAAATAGTATACGACACCAACGATATATATTACATATATTACATAGTCTGGCCATAAATACTGTATTATTAAAAAAAAAATTACATTTGAATATATTACGATTGTTCATTGTGTTTACTCATTGTACAATATTTTAAAATATTAAAATGGAGTGGTAACCCCACGTGGTAAAGAGAACCGAATCGCTGTGTCGCATAGTACAAAAAGTACGTATGGAGCCAAATGCAATTTTTAAAATTCTCCATACACTTGGTATTAGTCAAATGTTTGTGTACCGGGCTGTTTGTGACAGCAGAAAAAGATCTGGCAGTCCACGTAGTGTTCATACGAAAAAGGTGGTCATAGCAATAAGGGAAAGAATTCGTAGAAATCCTGTCTGAAAGCAAAAGATTTTATCTCGGGAGATGAAGATGATCCTAGAACCATGTCGCATATTTTAAAAGATGACTTAGGACTTGCAGCCTATAAGAGACGCACTGGTCATTTATTAACTAATAATTTAAATAGGGTGGTAAAATCGAAACAACTACTGAAGCGGTACGCAAAAGGAGGTCACAGAAAAAAAAATGTTTACGGATGATTTTTTTTACAATTGAGCAACATTTTAACAAAAAAAAAAAACGTATTTATGCTCAAAGCTCTAAGGAAGCTTCCCAATTAGTCGACAGAGTGCAACGTGGGCATTATCCGACTTCAGTGATTATTTGATGGGGTGTTAGCTATGAAGGAGTGATTAAGCCATATTTTTGTGAAAAAGGTATCAAAACATCGGCACAAGTATCAAGATACCATTCTTGAGAAGGTACATAGTAAATCCTTTAACAACACCATGTTCAATAATCAAGTATAGTCCTTCCAGCAAGACTCGGCGCTGAGCCATAAAGCTCGGTCCACGCAGTCTTGGTTGGAAGCGAACGTTGCGGACTTCATCAGAGATGAAGACTGGCCGTCGTCTAGTACCGATCTTAATCCACTGGATTATGATTTATGGTTAGTTTTAGAGATTACGGCTTGCTCTAAACGCCATGATAATTTGGAGTCCCTAAAACAATCTATACGATTGGCAGTGAAGAATATTCCCATGGAAAGAGTGCGTGATTCTATTGATAACTGGCCTCATCGTATAAAGGACTATATTGCAGCCAATGGAGACCACTTCGAATAAGCTTTTTATATTTTAAATTGTTTTATATTTATGTATTAAACTAACACACTGTAAAAGTAATAAATGTTATTTGCAATAGAAAAAAAAAATCTTTGTTACAATATTTATGGCAACCAGGTATATTATATATATAGGCCAACCCAATAGGATATTTATGCCTATTCACGCTTCGTTTAAAGCACTCTAGGTTATCAGAGGAAGGAAACACCCAAGCTGATTGTATAATTATGTTTTATTTTACTTAATACGTGAAGATTTTCATAATCCTCAAAAACGAGTACCTTTTTTTGTTCCAAAGATCGTTATCCAACTTTTATCCTTCCTCATTTACGGACTAACTCCCCTCTAATGAGTGGGGAAAGATGTTTATAGGAGTTTCTGAGTTTGGCCCTGAATCGGACCGATTGCTGTAATCATGGCACTTAGCCAGCTCGTTCATACCGCCCTGTTTTATACACAATTTGGGCCAGTTTTATTGGATCTTACGCCATTGTTGATAGCGATTATTTTATATTGCTCAGCTTTCAGTCGCGTACCTAGTCAATTAGATTGTTTTTCCATAGAAAAAATATAGAAAAAGTAATTAAACTTGTTTAAGAATAAACAAATATTTTTAAACCTGTACGTAATAATATTTTTCTACAATGCGTTTTTATATATATAATAAAAACTTAAAAAAAAAAAAACTTAAAAAACACTAAAAAGTATAAAATAATGTATAACAAGTGTTAATACTTTGGGACCAACTCTTCAAATAAAAAAATAATTTTCAAAATCGGTTAAGATTTGACTGAGATATGAGATTACATCCCCAAAAAAAAACCGACGCGTCCAAAAGAGAACCTACTCCTTTATTGATGTCGGTTAAAAAAAACCTATTATAATGCTGTCAATCTCAGTTTCACTCCTAGCTACTACTTTATAACTTTATAGCTGACCGAACCGAATTCGTTTCCACCATACAGTTAAAAACAATAATAAAGTTTTGGTTCTAGTCGGTGGGTTTACTGGTTTTCATAGACTTTATAGGTCTACTTACGATCAATGCTGTTTAACAACAAATAATAATCGAACCCATTCATGGACTTTGTAGGTCTGCTCACCAGCAGGTAGATACAAAATCACATGCCGTGCTCCAATAAAAAAAAAAGGAATCAAAGTTGGATTTATTTTATTGACATAAAAGAGTAAAGATTTTAAATAAATAAATAAATATGACCAGACGCAACAATACTATATCTTATAAACACCCAGACCATTGTTCAGATAATTGTACTAATATTGTTTTGTCATGAGTGGAAATCGAACCAACAACCTCCGGCAACGCCAACGGCGCAACCACTACACCACTGAGGCTGTTAATATACATGTATACAATGGTGAACATTTAATTTATTCAACACTGAAGCCATGAACCAGATCTAAAATTAGATTGTTCTAGTTATCTATTCAGTCACCTTATGCCGGCTTAAATAAAATCCCTCAAGGTTTAAATTTGGTAAGTTTAGAATTAATTTATATTCAGTTTAAGGGGCCAAATTCGTTAGACCGTAGAGTCAAAAAGCATTTTTTATTGGAGAATGGCATGTCACTTTACATCTACCTGATATTAAGCACGACAAAGTCCATGAATGAGGCGATCAATACATTCTTTTGTAACAGCATTGATTGCTCCCAGAACAGGTATGAAGTTGGCAGCCAAAATTTAGCAGCCTTTATAACCCGACCACTTTAAATAGGTTTTAAATAAATATTTGTTTTTATATATATGCGATAATATATTTAAATGTTTAACAGGTACATTATAATAATGAAGAATCATAATATTTTACATTAATTAACTAACCACTATATTTTGTTATATCGTCAATACTCGTGCTCCCAGATAGGTAACCTTTTTGACTCCCACAAAGACGAATTTGCATTATGATACAATATATCATCACGGGTGCCTTACTGCGCCAGAGACCGCCCATAGACGGCCTCAGGTTACCCAGCGGAGGGGTTTTTAAATCCCACCTCGTCGTAGCCGATAGTAAGACTCTACGCCGAACAAGTGGCTGGCTCGTCGCGATGTTTGCATAGAATCAATAACTCATCTATAAACAGTTTCACAAGTTGGTATAGTCAAACTGGGACCGACAGCTTAACGTGCTCTCCGAGGCACTATAGTGGTGCTGTTAAATAAATGTACATACATTTTTAGATTAAAAACTCATTGGTACACCGGGGTTTGAACCAGGGACTCAAGTGTTTTTAAGTCCAAGGAACCAACTCGGTCACCACGTATATAAATTGCATTATGAGTCTACTTTAATATCCTCGCCGCTTATCTCTATCGTCAGTTTAACGGCCTGTTTCGCAACTGCACCCAAAAGGGAGACTACCACCTCAACAATAAATTGATGCAATTGTTCACTAAACCTTTATGATGTTTCACTATCATAATGTGGAGGTGAAACATTATATTTTTAGGTGGGTTATTACATACCACGAATAGCATGCCACTTGTTCGGTGATTGTAAATTTTTTTTGTTATCTATACGTGGTGGTCAAGTTGGTTAGACAAGTGGACTTAAAACCTACAAATTTTTAGTCATGAGTTTAAACCCCGATGGGTGTAATGAGGGTATTTATTTATTACACTATAGTTATAATTATTGTTACAGTTACCGATTAAATTGGTTTATATAATTAATCAACTTATTTATAGTTTACCGAGTCACTCGATTCCCTAGTTTTATCGAGTAAATTTTAAGAAAAGAACCTAGGTTTAGTTCTAGGTATATATGGCAAACTTCCTGGATTAGCGTTACTAAGTAGCTTTAACCAAATTACCTTATTTAATTTTACCAACAAACTTTGCAGCCAAATCAAGTTCCCTGTAGTTCTAAATAGAAGACATTTTTTTTTCGTGTATTAAGGTTAAGCAGATGACAACAAGGCCGGACCTGGGTTGGGTGACCGCTTAATACAACGAGGCTATACCATTGTGGGGAAATCTACCTCAATGGGAATAACTAAAATGATTGTAATTAAACAGTGTTAAACCCCTTACTTTATAATTCCTCGCGCTCCCTAAAATATCCTATCTGTGTGTTTCCTTATTCTAACTAATTATGTAAATAAATGTAGAAGTGACATAGTAGTGTAAATAATAAACCTTTTATTAATTTCATTTCTACTTTAATTTCTCCCTATATCATCATAAACACCGCCCGCCACTTGGTAGGTGTTGCCTCCGCATACCATCGGCGAAAT
Source organism: Monopis laevigella (assembly GCA_947458855.1). NCBI lineage: Eukaryota > Metazoa > Arthropoda > Insecta > Lepidoptera > Tineidae > Monopis > Monopis laevigella. The sequence continues at coordinate 21,554,207 of OX381585.1, forward strand.
GAAGATGGGTTAATCCATCCGCTGGGTACCCTAAGGCCGTTTAAATAGTTCTCGGAAGTCAAAAAGGCACCCGTGATGGTATTTATTTATTTTATTAATAGTGGTTTTGTCAAACAAATGTACATACGTTTTTTTAATTAAAAATGTATTATTGAAGACCAGGGTTTGAACCTGGTGCCAAAAAATCCAGTTTAAACAATTAATGAAACCAGAAACTTGTCATGATTAAGAAACAAGGATCAAAACAAACTTGAGAGAGTTCATGGCATAACAAGATAACTAACAAGGTCAACAAGACTTAACCATCGTTAGGCATTCAAACAGCGTCACTCCATTGTTGAGGTTTCCATAATTAATTCAAGTTTACTATGGTAGGTATCTAATTCATAGAAAGAGCAATATACATTTTATTTTATTTTAATGGATCACGGCATGTGACTTTGTATCTACCTGATGGAAAGCAGACCTACAAAGCCCATGATGGGATCAATACACAATGCTTGTTTAACAACATGGCCTAGCTTGTACAATAAAGTGCTGGTATACCACTATCAATAATATTATCCATAGCTCGAGTGCCACCTTTTTTATTCCTTCAATTTTGGAACCTCAGGGTATTTCTCAAAGCGATGGCAAGAGACCTGATGGAATGACGTTAATTCCATGGAAGGGAGGTAGGGCCCTAATTTGGGACGCCACGTATATTGACACCATGGACCAGTCTCATATACAATAATATTATACAAAATTACAATTTTGTTCTTTCGCTGTGGAAACTATTGGTCCATGGAGTGAGGATGACAAATTATTTTTTAAAGAGTTGGCTCCCATGCTGGTTGATCTCACTGGTGATTCAAGACCTGGCGGTTATTTTAAGCAAAAGATCAGTATAGCCATACAACGAGGCAATCCCGCTAGCATCTTGGGCAGGATGCCCCAGGGGCTTTACCAAAGAGCCAATCGATAATCGAAATACCCATCGAACGCGATATGGGATATGGGATTTGACATTTCTCGTTGATCAGGTAGTAAAATTTACCCATATAGTAAAATTTCTATACATTTTTATCGATCGATACAGCGATTCGATTGGCGATCGTGTTCTTTGGTCAGGCCCCAGGATAGTCTAAAGGAATGTTTTATGTTGTAACTACCAAAAGGCAGTTGCAACATAAAATAATCCTCTCAGGGACTACCTTAATTATAATTATTTTTCATATTACTAACGTCCTATCTTTGTTTTTATTTATTTATTAATTATTATTATTATTATATTCATTTATTATTAATATAGGTTTTGTTTGAAAAAATAGTTTTAATTTTTTTTAATGTTATTTTATTTGAATCATATAAAAATAAAAATAATAATATATAATAATAATATATAATAATAATATCTTTCATATGGTACCCATATTGCTCTGCCAAGCCACCTTAGCCAATAACATATGGACACTAATATTATTATTATTATTTTACGTTTCAGAAAGATGGTAAATCATGGTAACGAAATGTCATCTCAAAACAAAACATTGGGTATCATGATGTTTCATTGATGGCGTTGTCCATGTGTTCTTAGCTAAGGGAGCTGGTCACAAACTAAGCTCTAGGATTGTACTATGTGTCCCAGAAACAACGATATAATACATATAATATTTTATAAACACCCAGACCATGACAAACTGTACAGAAAAACGTACTTATACTTTTTGTGCCATGGGTGGGAATCGAACCCACGACTTCCGGATACAACGCCTATTTATCACATGAGCCTAAATCGGACCAGGGGGGCAATTCTCACGCTTTCGATATTCATCTAGATTAGATATTTTTGAACGAAAAATTAAAATATATAAATATTAAACGAAAAATGACATAAAAAAATATCGAATCGAGATGAATGTCGAAAGCGCGAGAATTGCCCACCAGTACACGGAAAAAAAGTAATGAATCTAATAAAATAAATAAATTTTGAATAAAGCAAATTTTTTTAGTTCATTTAGGTTAAGATGAAATATTTTAGTAAAAAATAAAATAATTTATTAAAATAATATTTTGAGAATATTGTATTACCCGATATTTATCCAAATAATTATTTTTAACCGTATAGTTCTCAAAATATTTAACATGGACAGACAGATACCAGCGTCCCACAAACTACCCTCTTTTGAAAAAATAAATAATACATAATTTTTTTAGGTACCCTAACCTATCTAAAACCGAACATTACCAACAAAAGTCACCACAAAACAAACGCATATACAAACTTTAGCCTCAAGAACGTAATTTTCAAATTTCTTAGTTTTATTGCCGCTATATGTATATGTATGAGTATGTGTATGCACGAGTGTATGTATGTATGTGTGTGTGTATGTATAACGAAGTTATTTGGAAAAGTTTTGTAAGTGGAATCCTTATGGGGCAATCATCCCTTGTTAAAACAGTTAGCGGTTCAGCATCTGCTACCAACTTCCCTTTAATGATATTACTCTTCCCCTTTACGTGAACTCGGGACTAGTAAATTCTCCGAAGAGGTTGTTTTTGTCACTATATTACTTACTAAAATATGTGTATGTGTAAATATATGTATGTTTTCGTATTAATATGTATTATTTAGTCTTTACCATAAGTTTTTAAAGCAAATATAGGTAGAGCCTCTGGATATTCTTAAATAGATTTTGTTTTACTGTAGCACGGCTTGTGACTGTGTATGTACCTGATGGTAAGCACATCTACAAAGTTCATGAATGTGGTCGATTACTACATTATTTTTTCGAAAGGACGGCGACAAGCAGGCAACAAGCAATAATTGAATTACGAGTATCCTCGTAATTCAATTATTAGGTCTTCGTCGGTGTCCATTTCGACCGCATCATTTAGCCGGCATAATGGGAGTGATAAATGTTGTTAAACAACAATGTATTGATCGACCTATTCATGGACTTTGTAGGTATATCAGGTAGATAAAAAGTCACATGCCGAGCTCCAATAAAAAAAATACCACGCAAGCGATCAATAATTATAATATTAATAAAACTGGTATAAATATAAATTTATGAATTCATATTTAATTTCATCAATATAATGTAATATTGAGGAAATTCTTTGTCTCCAAATATCAAAGAAATGTGAATATCGTTCACGTCGCCCTCTGTCGGGAACACAAAAATTCAGGACGGCAATGAAATTCTAACAATATGAAATAGTTTCCCATTTTTAAAATTCGAATTCCTTTTCCGAATTTAAAGTTTTAGAATTTTGCTTCTCGATATTTTGTTACGGACGTATTCATTCGATCGTCAAGAATTTTAAAGCAGCGCGTCATTCCGACTTCACCGCAATTCTTCTGGTACAACTATTTGTCTTCGATTTTTATGCATTTTAATATGTTATTTGAATTATTGTGTAAATGTACAATAGGTTGTTTGTATTTGCTGTAATGTTGTATTGTAATAAAAAATGATGGTTGTAATAACAAGTGCTTTTCTAAGACCCAAAATATATTTCCTATGCCTGCTATCATCACGGGTGCTACTTTTCCACTAGAGATGTGCTATGCAGCTACGATGCGAGGATGCGAGAACTAAGCTACGAAACTATATGACCGTTTCCACTGGAGCAAAGCTATGTAGCAGAGCGAATAAAATGTGCTACGAAAATGTGCCGCTGCAAAATAGCTGTGCGAGGAAGATGCGAGCTATGCGATGTATCAACAGTAAGGAAGGCATGGGGAGCACGATCCACAGCATGCATCCATAACATGCACCCATAGCACGCTTCCATAGCACGTATTTATAGCACACATCCACAGCGCGCATCCAGACTATGCACCCATAGGGCACATCCATATCACGTATCCATAACACACATCTATAGCAGGCATCCAGAACATGCACCCATAGCACGCACCCATAGCACGCTTCCATAGCACAAATCCATAGCACACATCCACAGCACGCATCCAGAACTTGCACCATTAGCACGCATACATATCACGTATCCATACCACGTATCCATAGCACACATCCACAGCACGCATCCAGAACATGCACCCATAGCCATCTCTGGTGGAAAAGTACCCTTAGGCTACTTTTCCTCCAGAGATGTGCTATGCAGCTACGATGTGATGATGCGAGAGCGAAGCTACGAAACTATGTGACCGTCTCCACTGGTGCTAAGCTATATAACAGAGCGAAAAAGATGTGCTGCGAAGATTTGCCATCGCAAAATAGCTGTGCGAGGAAGATGCAAGCTATGCGATGTATCGATCGACAGTAAGGAAGGCACGGAGAGCACGATTAATAAATATCACGTATCCATAGCACGTATCCATAGCACGCATCCACAGCACGCATCTTCATAAAAAAAGCATCTATTCTTATAAAAAACATACCACTATAGTACAACACCACTATAGTGCCTCGGAGAGCACGTTAAGCTGTCGGTCCCGGTTTCACTATACCAACTTGTGAAACTGTTTATAGATGGGTTACTGAGTCTATTCAAAAACATCGCCACTTGTTCGGTGTAGACTCATACCATCGGCTACGACGAGGTGGGATTAAAACCCCTCCGCTGGGTACCCTGGGGCCGTCTAGGCGGTCTCGGGCGCCGTAAGGCACCCGTGATGATACATACATACATACACATCGTTCTATAACGAACAAATAACAAGCTTGTCTAAAGGCTTAAAAAGACTAAAAGGCACAAGGTACCACAAACAATATTATATAACCTTAAATGTTAACTAAATATATAGTTAAAAAGTGGCCCCAGCCTAGTGGTTAAGTCACTGCGCAATATAGGTTAAGCAGATGAAAACAAGACCGGACCTGGGATGAGTGACTGCTTTATACAACGAGGCTATACCATCATAAACACCGCAGCATGCTCGCTACTTCTTAGGTGTTGACTCCGAATACCATCGGTGAAATGTATTCGGAGTTATCGTCGGGTTAAGCCCTCCGCTGGGTACCCTGAGGCAGTTCTAAACGGTTCTCGGGAGCCAAAAAACGCACAAAGAAGAATGGGCATAGCCCGTGTATTTTCAGACCCAGGCTTAGAAAAATGAATAATGAAATCTATCCAGTTCGATAGAGGAAAATACATATAATAAAATTGTTAATTACATCGAAGTTCAAGAAGTTAGGAGAAAAAAGTTATTCTCATTTGAGTTTCAATTTGAGGTTATGTTATGACTAGTTATTAGGTTAGCGTTTTATAGCGAACAATTTCGGCCCGCGAATTATTAATCCGCAAAATTATTAGTAGTGTTTCCTTGTGCTGCAGCATTGACAGAATAATATTATATAATCTGACCTAGGCTGTATGGTTCATAGAGACCTTTGCCATCTCTATATTTGAGAAAATGGAACAAAAAAAATATATATATCTGTGGATGACTCAGTGGATGATATATCGTCGCTCTTTTTTTTAAATTATTTATTTTAACATAGCACTGGATGCAAGTCCATCGACCTATCGTCGATCTAACCAACTCGGCCACCACGTCTATTATTTTTTGATACTTAAGTTTATATAAAAACTAAAAAAGGATGTACCATTTGTAATCTATATTAGTCTTGTTTACAGAAGCATGGATGTAGGGGACAAATAATGCATTTGTAAACACATGAATGTGTTTAACTTCCGGTCGCCATACATCCATCAAGAGACTACGAACTCATCTCCTCCAATTTTACAATTTAATTTAATAATGCTAGTTTCCTTTCCATATAGAGAGTAAACAGGTCATATGTAATGTGATAATAATAATTTTGTGTATGTAACTTATTTAAATTATATAATTATATTAACGATACTGTTTTTTTTAACTATGATAATATTTTTTTGATGCCTCCAGTATCACTTTTAGAACCCGTTTTTTTAAATAAAAAAAAATAAAGAAAAAAAAAGTCCGAAAAATAAATTATTATATGACATAATAAGTCTTAGTGTCTAACAAATAAAAGACAATTAGACAAGTGACCAAAAAACCGCAAAAGTCCGCAAAAGGACCAAAGTAACCGACATAGCCTCCAGAATCGCCAAACTTAAGTGGCAGTGGGCAGGCCACATAGCTCGCAGAACGGACGGCCGTTATGGCATTAAGGTTCTCGAGTGGCGACCCCGTTCTGGGGGAGACAGCAGAGGCAGGCCCCCCACAAGATGGACCGACGACCTAAAAAAGGTCGCGGGAAGCCGATGGATACAGGCAGCGCAGAACCGGTCGTTGTGGCGATCCTTGGGGGGGGGGGGGGGGGGGGGGGGGGCGCTATGTCCAGCAGTGGAGGCGCGAAAGGCTGGCATGATGATGATGATGATGATGATGAAACAAGTGATAGGCTTTAATTCGTGAGTTTAGTATGAAAGTTAACGTGATTTGTAGATCTTTTTTGTACAGTTATTTATATTTATGTTTTTGAATAGGCGACACTAAAAGGAAAAAAAATGAGTTTCATTATTTTCATCACAGAACACAAAAAAAAAATTTCACCGTGACAAAAACATCCAGTAACTTTGAAAGGTTGTACTTTGGGCTAATATGAGGTTTTACTGATAAAATCGAACAACTTTTCCCATGGAAATATGTGTCGCTTATGAAAAAAAGAATGCCTGGTCCATACAAACGAATAATTTTAACAAATTAACAATTTGTATGGGGAATCCAAAAAAAAAAATTGATAAGATGACCAGTCGTTAAGAATAGCTATGGCATTACGGTTAGGCGCGAACATCTGCCAACCTCACCAATGTGAATGCGGAGTGCAAGTCTTAACGAACGGCCATCATGGATTAAGTTGCAGTAGAAGTGCTGGGAGATTGCCTCGACACCATAACCTTAATGACATTGTTCGCCGTGCTCTGACTTCAGCAAACGTCCCCTGTATTATTGAGCCCCGTGGGTTAAGTAGAATAGATGGAAAACGCCCAGATGGGTTAACGCTTGTGCCGTGGCAGAGAGGGCGAAGCCTTATCTCACTTGGACGTCACTTGTGTTGATACATTTGCGGCATCACATCTTCAAGCCTGTGTAGGCTCAGCAGGGGCGGCTGCTGAGGCCGCAGCCAAGGCGAAACATACAAAATATCAAAATTTAAAATCTGATTATTTATTTGTTCCATTTGCTGTGGAGACAACTGGGGTTTGGGGCTCTGAAGCCAAGGAATTCAGCAAAAAGCTATGTGCTCTTCTAAATGAGATCACTGGAGATTCCCGGTCCGGATATTTCTTTAAACAAAGGATATCACTGGCAGTACAAAGAGGTAATGCTGCCAGTGTTATGGGAACCTTCGGGCCGGGACAGAGTCGGGACATAGTGGATATTTAATTTTTTTTTATTAAGTAATAGATTACATTTAAACGAGCGTGAAATGACGAAAAGATTTGAAAATAACTATGTAAATAGTAAAAAAAAAAATTTGAGAATCGTTCATATTAGCCCAAAGTACAACCTTTCAAATTCACCCTGTATTTTTAGATTGTATGTGCAATTAAAAAAAAGTATTTAAAAAAGTCTGCACTGGCTTGTTGTCAAGCAATAATGTATTGATCGACCCATTCATGGAATTTCTAATTTTGCTTACCATTAGTTAGATAGAAAGTCACATGCCATGCTTTAAAAAACAAGACATTCTCGTACTTCTAAAAGTTATAAGATGCTTGAAATAACAATTACGAGAGACAATATTTTTTGTTAAAAAAAATCACTTATAAAACTTTTCATCTAACTTACCGTGCATTTTTCCCGGTATAAAGCGGCTAGGGAAAGATAATTGAATGTCAAAAGATGCACCGTCATCACAGACTACAGTTTATGATCATAAATCCTGCGATGACAAATAATAAAACGACAAGAACCGGCGATCTATGACCCTAACAAATTGACCAATCACGGTCACAGTAATTTTATTTAAACGCTGCATACGTTGCGTCATAATTTAGGTAGATTTAGAGGCTCTACCATGGGTTTGCGCATTGTAGCAACGTAACGTTGCTACAATGCGCAACAGGACCACCCTGAGACTAAAACTGGAACTAAAAATTAGTCTTGTAGTTTAACAGAATTGGTTCTAAATCTATATAAAACACATTTCTTTTATTTTGTTTTGACAGTTAGGTTAGGTTTAAAATCTTTCTTTCAAAAAGTAGAAAATTCACTTAAGACGGATATAAATATAAGCCTTCAAGAAAACTTTAGTCATATTCGTCTCTTTTTTGTAGCAATAAAAATGAATACGCATAAAAGAGACAAAACCTATTTTAACTAAAGTGTTCTTGTAGGCATTAATAAGTTTTTTATGAATAAGGCCATTACCATTTAATTAGTCTCTATATATAATAGAGTCCTAGACTTTTCGAGTCTGCACCTAAAGGATTTTTTTTTATAATATGTAGGACAAATTACACATATTGCTCTGGTCACAAACTAAGCTCTAAGCTTGTACTAGTGTATCAGAAGCAACGCTATAATACATATTATATTTTTATAAACACCCAGACCATCATAAACTGTACAGAAAAAACGTACTAATATTTTTGTCGTGGGTGGGAATCGAGCACACGACCTCCGGATACAACGCCAAAGACACAACCACTAGTCTACGGAGGCTGTCAAAATTATATTTGTAAAAAAAGTACTGGAAGCCGCGAATAAATAAACAAATATTTTTTATTCTTTTGAGATTTAGAGCCTTTGTGACAGTATCAAAATTTATTTAGGAACCTCATAGTGCCATAGTTCCCGGTGCTGGCGCAGTTTCTTTCTATAATAAATAACACCCACGCGAAGTTTCGGACATAATTTTTTGGTCGCATTATTTTCTTTATTAGTCAGTTTTGTAACCGCAGCCCGAAGTCATACTACCACCTAGACAAGAAATACAAAAAATATATATTTAATATTAATATATAGACTTATTATTATTCCATTTATCTGTTTTAAAAAATGCAAACTATCGCTGATTTTTCCGATTTTGTAACAGTCGCTTTAACTTTTTAACTCGCATTTATAATTATATTTCATAACAGGTAACCCTATTAATTTTCGGGCTAAAAACAATAACCGCTTTTCTCTTTAGGACTCTAAAATTAAATTTACAAACCACTAAGCAAATTATTAATATTAAAAGGTTTCTGTTTAAGACCAAAAGACAAATAACATCTGACAGTCATATCCCGAATTACTCCTAAATTCAATTGGAAATTTTACCAAGTCATCACAACAGGACAAAATGCAAGTTCATTGGATATAAATGCCTCATCGTGAACCCACACTGGTAGAACAGGACTGCACGGGATACGCAATACTGTTCTATATCTGAAGGAGTGAACACTACTGTTCGTTATTTAAATATAGAACGAAATTTTAAAATTAGAATGTTCGAAATTTAAAACTTTTAAAAGTTAATTTAATAAGAGTTTGAATAATTAGGTGGTTTAATCATTTTAAAGTTAGTGTTTATAATAAATAAGATTTTTTTTAGTTTTTTAAGTGTAATATAAATAAGTTTCGACGTTCAGTAAAGTGATTTAAAATGTTTTTATATATTTTTTTTAATTACGTGAAAAAATCGACTTTAATTCAATGTACTGAAATAACAGTTCGTGGTTATTATAATAAATGACTCTACTTGTAAAAATATTTCTTGTAATAAAGTAAATAATAACTTTGTTTGTTTGTGAGGTTGTATCTCTGGATCTACTGAACCGACTTTGAAAATTCTCTTGTGTTGGATAGACCGTTTATCGAGGAAGGGCTATATAACATCATGCTACGACCAAATAGGAGTGGAGCATCAATAAAAAATGTTGGGAAAACGGGGAAAATTTATTCCTTTTAAGAGCTTCCATTGCGTGCGCTGCGTAAACGGTTAAAATTACGCAGTCGAAGTTGCGCGGATCAGCTAGTTATTAATAATTAATTGTTGTAAAGTATTGCTTTTCCAGTATTGATCATATAAAGTATTTTTTGTTTTAAAATTTTCAGAAAAATGGTATGTTTGACGTGGATAGCGGTTTTCTTTGTTTTACTACTAATTATATTCCGACGAATATATTCAAAATTCAAGGAATGTGGAGTAAACAATCTTCCAGTGTTGCCAGTTTTTGGAAATCTGTTCAAAGCAACATGCCGCATACAACACTTTACTGAATTCGAAGAAGAGCTGTATTATAATTTTCGTGATGACAGGTGATTTAGTTCCGGTGTCTAAACCATTGATTATCATAAATTGACTCACATACACATACACTAATGCAAACACACCAATACGCACATGCTTACTCATAAATTGACTCACATACACTAATGCAAACACACCAATACACACATGCTTATTCATAAATTGACTTACATACACTAATACAAAAACACCAATCCACACATGCTTACTCATAAATTGACTCACATACACTAATGCAAACACACCAATACACACATGCTTATTCATAAATTGACTAACATACACTAATACAAACACACCAATACACACATGCGTACTCATAAACTAACACCCATATACGAACGCATGATTTTTTTTATTATTATTAAATGAAATTACTTATGTATAATAAGTAATTTAATTTAAGATATTATAATGTAGGAAAATAGGTATCTTAAGCACACATAGTAACATCAACCAATTGAAGAAAAAATATTTATTTCACAAAATTGTACATAGGCGATCTTAATGCCAAAGGCATTTTCTATCAGCTGATCTTTAAGATAGTGAAATATGCCTAGGGTGCAGACTGTTTTGAAAAAAAGAAATATAAAACATTAATGGATGTTACATTGCCACTTACCACCAGGTTAGGGTCACGTATCCTGCTCTATAAAAAAAAACGTATGTAAGATACAGTCTAAGCCTAATTTAGGTGATATTCAGGTGTCAATTTGTTTGCATAAATATTTTGAGAATTATATACGAGAATAGTTATGTAGATTAGTTAATTAAAAGAGTATAAGTCAAAATTTCCTAATAGGTACAGGTGAAAAAGGGTTCACAAGGGACAACAAAAATGGGAAAAATAAATCTAATGAGGTATCACGCCTTTGGCGTTGAATCCGGAGGTCGTGGGTTCGATTCCCACCCATGGCAAATAAATATTAGTACATTTTTCTGTATAGTTTGTCATGGTCTGGGTGTTTATATAATATAATATGTACTATATCATTGTTTCTGGTGCACATAGTACAAGCCTAAAGCTTAGTTTGTGACCAGAGCAATTTGTGTAAATTGTCCTACATATTATTATTATTATTATCAAAAGAAAAATATGTAACATTGCTTATAATTTTAAAACTATTTTTATATACACTTTTTATAATGACTTGTAAACCACAAATTTATAACAAACCTTTTTTACAGATTTGTAGGCTTCTACGAATTTATTAAGCCAGTAATTCTTCTAAAAGATTTGGAGTTAATAAAAAAAGTGACTGTAAAGGATTTTGAATTCTTTACCGATCATCGAGTGCTTATGGATGAAGATATCGAACCTTATTTTGGAAGTACTTTATTTTCATTAAAAGGTATTTGAATTTTTTTTTTAGAGCTTGACATAATATGCAATGATGCTACCTTGCAGATACATGCATAGTCCAGAAAAGACACCAAGGGATGCATAGAAAATGCAATCGCTCATGCGTATTTGCACTTATTTTAAAAGACTCTACAAATGTCTAAACTTTCATAAAAGTGATACTAATGTAACTTTTTTAAAGTAGGTACCTATGACATTTTTAAAGAAAGCACAGATTTATTTAGATTCAAATCTAAATAATTTTCTTTTTATTTATTCAGGCACGGAAAACAAAAATAATAATGTTAAAAGGGTCTAAGTCCCTGATTCTCACACTAGGAATCCCTGTCACGCGGGAATCAGTTTTCACCGCAAAAAAAGTTTTATGTAAAATTGATTTAAAATTTTATATTTTTATATTTAAGATATAGGTACGTGGTGGCCGAGTTGGTTAGTCCTTGGACTTAAAAACAGTTAGTTCCCTGGTTCGAATCCCGGTGTGTACCAATGAGTTTTTAATAAATAAAAAAATGTACATTTGTTTGACAACACCACTATAGTGCCTCGGAGAGCACGTTAAGCTGTCGGTCCTGGTTTCACTATACCAACTTGTGAAACTGTTTATAGATGGGTTATTGAGTCTATTCAAAACATCGTGACGAGCTAGCCACTTGTTCGGTGTAGACTCATACCATCGACTACGACGAGGTGGGATTAAAAACCCCTCCGCTGGGTACGTCCCTGGGTAGTTGGTTAGTCCTTGGACTTAAAAACAGTTAGTTCCCTGGTTCGAATCCCGGTGTGTACCAATGAGTTTTTAATAAATAAAAAAATGTACATTTGTTTGACAACACCACTATAGTGCCTCGGAGAGCACGTTAAGCTGTCGGTCCTGGTTTCACTATACCAACTTGTGAAACTGTTTATAGATGGGTTATTGAGTCTATTCAAAACATCGTGACGAGCTAGCCACTTGTTCGGTGTAGACTCATACCATCGACTACGACGAGGTGGGATTAAAAACCCCTCCGCTGGGTACCCTGGGGCCGTCTAGGCGGTCTCGGGCGCCGTAAGGCACCCGTGATAATATGTATATGTATGTATGTATATTTAAGATACTGGAAAAGATTTAACTAATTTATTTTTAATATCTGAACATTGTAAGATAGTCATTATATACTAATTAAGTCTAATTCTGATTCACGTTTGAGGTATTGCTAATCGGAAAGCAACTCGTAACTGGCAACATAAATAGTAAAAAAAATACTCCGTTAATACAATAAAATGTGTTTGTCTATTTGCATGTGTATCTCGAAATCCATTTTTCTGACTGGCAAAAGATTATTTCGGAGTTTTTAAAATCTACTTTATCGCAAAAAAATACAGAAATAGAATAGTTTTAGCTACTCTACAAAATTTTATGACAACTTAAATAAGAAATATATTTATATAAAGATTTTAATATTTATTTTTCAAAGGTCAAAAATGGAGGGATATGAGAGCTACCTTAAGTCCAGCGTTTACAAGTTCCAAAATAAGATTAATGGTGCCCTATATGATTGAAGTAGGGAACCAGATGGTAGAGTCATTGAAACACAAAATGGAGGAAGAAGGATGTAAGTTTATCGTAAATACACTGAAATTAAATTCAAGATCAAAAACGAAAACAAAAGTGTTTATACTTTAACTATAGAATATTATGCTAGAAATGATAAATAAAAATACTAGCAATTTTCCTAACATTTGACATTAAAACTTTTGCTTACATTTTTGGAAATTTTTGAGTAGGTACAATTTATTAAATTTTTCGTTTATTACACAGCTATAGTGGAGCACGGCATGTGACTTTGTATCTACCTAATGGTAATTAGACCTACAAAGTCCATGCATGGGGCCGATCAATACATTGTCGTTTAACAATATTTACCGCTCCTACTATGCGGGGTAAATGATACGGTTACGAAATGGGCGACGACAATGACCTATTTGCATTACGATCATTTTGATATCCTCGCTGCTTTATCGTCAAATTAATCGCCCGTTTCGTAACCGCACCATGAAAGAAGATTTCCTCCTCGACAAGAAATCGATTCAGTAGTCTCCAGAAAACCGGTAAACTCACAGACTAAAGCTGAAACATAACTAGGTCACTTGACGGTTTTTGCATTTGTATGGATGGTAACGAGTGCACTATACTATATGCTTGAGTTTCATTTTAGGGTTTCGAAAAAAAAATCTAAAAGAAATGCTTAGGTGTTTGTCTGTCCACATGAATATCTAGAAACCTTCAGGTCCGATTTATTCGGCATTTTGAAAATTTGTAGATTTTGTTGAGGTATAATAATGTATACACGGATCTAACTTAAAATTTCGTAATAGGTTCAGGAAAAAAGGGGATTAAGTAAAAATATTTTTAAAAACAATTAAAAAATATATTAACTTTAAAGAAAATAAGTAGTGTGAAACGAAAGAAAACTTTACTTAAGACAAACCTATTTTTTATTTTTTAGGTGAAAGCATGGATATCGATATGAAAGACCTAACTACAAGGTTTGCAAATGATGTTATAGCTACCTGTGCCTTTGGGCTAAAAATAAATTCTATGTCACATGAAAATAACGACTTTTATGCAATGGCAAAGAAAGCATCTAATTTTAGTTTCCTCCAAATTCTAAAGTTTTTTGGGTTTACTAGTATACCTGGCGTTATGAAGGTAAGTAAATAATATACAGGGTGTTACAAAAACCCTGTATACAACGCTTCACAATTTTTAATTGAAGAACTTTAACTGCGATCAACTAAAATATTTAGCTGGGGTAGATGATTTTTGAGACTCGACTAAAATAACTTTTCGTTAAATAGTTATGGTGTTAATCTTTAGACTTAAAACATTCAGAGTCGCTTTATTTTTGGTAACAGGATTGAATAAAGCGATCCTATTGGTTGTTGCTCACGTATACGTAAATGATTACGTTACGTTTCTACAATACGCAAACCCATGGTAGAGCCAGGTCACGACTTCAAACCCTATAATGACTCTATCCAAACACTGCGAGGATTGGGCTAAATTATTCTGCTAAATAAATTATATATCACATATTGTATTGATACGGGATAATCACGGGATATTTAAAAAAAAAAATCATATTTCCCATACAATTTTTTTTTTTTTATGGGAAATAATAAGGCTCTGGCTGGTCACTTTTGGCCGCCATTAGGCACTCTTGATGGTAATTTTATTTTCTCACCTAACACGTGTTAGTATGATAGGGTTTTTGTAACACCCTGTATAATGATATAGTCTAATGCCTATTTTATTATTATTACTAAAGCAATATTATGTTAGATGCTTTACATAATTTATTGAAGAACTTATAATTTTCAGGCGTTAAAAATAAAATTATTTTCCGAAGAAGTTGGGATATTTTTCAGAAATCTAGTTTTAGGAACTATTAAGAATAGAGAAGAAAATCATATTATTCGAAACGACATGATTCAACTTCTAATGGAAGCTAAGAAAGGTACCCATACATATTACATTTATTTATTATAAAGCCATGTTAGGTCTCCTAGCGGGTAGAGAAAAAAAAGTTTTGTTTACTTACACACTCCTCTACCCTTATATATATCATCACAACTCATAGAAATTCCTTTAATGGGTCGTCAATAGATTGTTATTAAACAGCTTCTACTATGCCGACTAAAAGATGCGGTTACGAATTGGCATTACGTTAAGAGTGTACTTTAGTAGCCTCGTTATTGTCTTTTTTTTATACACTCCTTGATGGTAGACTACCGGGTCGAAAAAAATCGATGCAATATTCTCCTGAAAACCGCTGAATCCACAGACTAAACCGAAACATGATTAGATAACATCACGGATTTTGCATCTTTATGTTATATATTGTAACAAATATTACATAACATAAATCATATCATCATCATCATAATCAGCTGTAAGGAAGGCCACTGCTGGACATAAACCTCTCCTATGGATTTCCAAAAAGACGTTTTTAAAAAAAAAAAAAACGTTTATTATTTATTCTAATAAATATTAAAAAAAAAGGTAGATGTCAACAAGGCCGGTCCTGGGATGGGTGACCGCTTTATACAACGAGGCTATACAATGATAAACACCGCAACAAGCTCGGCGAAATGAGGACGGGTTAATCCCTCCACTGGGTACCCTAAGGCCGTTTAAACGGTTCTCGAAAGCTAATAAAGCACCCGCGATTTTTGTTTTCTATTTTTGTTTTTTAAATACTGAATTGTTTGTTAAATAAAATAGTAACTTTTTTCTTTTAGGTAACTTGTCTCACGACTCAAAAGACGAAGACGCTGGTTTTGCAACAGTAGAAGAATTTACAGTAGGAAAGTCCGGAGCACATAGAGGTATTTTAATTTATTTTTAAAAACCAATATACTTGTATATTTTATAAAAAAAAAATCATACTTAAATCAAAAATATTACACATTTCTATATTAAGTGAAATGAAACTTAAATATGTTTTAAGTTTCATTTCAGGTAGACATTTACAGGTATTTACGCATAGAAAAAAAAAACTATATTTAGTATAAGGTCTAATTGTGCGCTTGGTTAGGCTGTCATTCCACACATATATAAAAATAAATAGAAACCAAACCTAACACACACCACATAACCAACCAGTGTAAGCCTAGGTGGTTAGCTGGTTCCATTGTCCTGTCAATCGTTATCTGCCCTGCAAAGGTGCCACCGAGGCGACCAACCTAACAGACTATATCTACGCCACACATATCCACTACAAGCAAATAGTTTATTAAAACAAATTAATAATAAAAAATAAGTAAAGCTACATTAAAAATTAACTAAATTAAATTAAAATATTCCTCAAGTTTGTCCTGAGGCATAGTACCCAAGACGCTGACGGCGTTACCTTTTTGAATTGATATAGAAATTTTTTGTCTAAAATACACGCCAGCTCTTGGGTCGCCGGTAGCGTCGATAAGGAGGGGCGCCAAAGTTTTATAAAAAGCTTTGGCGTCCTGACTCCAAGGACCAAGTGTTTCCACTGCGAAAGCCAAAAACTCATAAACATTTTTTATTTCATCGTATTTATTATGTTTTTTGACTTCCGCAGTGGACGCGGCCGAACCCGCTCGACTTGCCGAACCCGTTAAATAAGACAAAGCCATGGTGTCCACACATGTAGCATCCCACACCATAGCTTTGCCGGATTTCCAGGGAATCAATGTCATCCCGTCAGGTCTTTTACCATCACTTCTAGATAGCCCTCTGGGCTCCAATATTGAAGGGATGTTGGCTGTAATAAGAGACCTGCGTAGGATGTCATTGATTTCGGCATGCCTGCGGAATCGTCCAGCACTTTTCTTACACGATAGTCCATGAAGTCCGTCCGTATCGACGCTAGTGCCACAAGGACAAACATGAGGTTCGCATAATTTAGCGCCTACTCGTAAACAAACAGCAATCCTTATAGTGCTGTTGTTTAATAAGGTGCCTATGTTGGGAGAAGGATAAGCCTCCAACCAGGCACCAGATTCCTTCTCAGATGCCGCAAGAATTCTAGCTTTGTTTTTTATACAGGAGTTGCGCAGCAAGTCATCCTTAATTTTATTAATGAAAGGTTCATCCCATTGCTTTTGAATATTTGGTAGTAATGGCAAATCAGTGGTGTTGCAATTAATTTTCCAAGCTTCTACAGCTTCACCGCTCCACGAGATCTCAAAATCACTTTTCAGTGATGGATATAGAATTTTACCGATGAGATCTCGTGAAGCAAAGGTTGAAGCTATAGAAGCACTACAAGTAATAATTTCAAATACTGCCTCATGTTATAAGAAATGCTTCAAATAGATTTATTTAAAAAAATGGTTTATGAGCACAATAAACAAAATCTTAGTTCCGTTCAACTTGTCTTGTTTACATAGTCTGAAGGCAATGTACATTTATACTGCATATCTGAGTAACGGCGCGGGCGTTTGCTAATGCAGAATGCAGAGTAACGTAAATAATGCGTCGGTCGGTTTATTGATGTGGCTTCCTGGTAAGGCCTCTGATTGATACATTTTTGTACTTGTATATATATACATATATTTGGACTTAATACCGTTGGGCATTATCTGATAGTCAAACCTTTGGGACATTAGAACATTCAGTTTAGGTGTGCAATAAAAAATATAATTAGTTTTAAGTATTAGTTAATTGTATTTATATATAAATAAATACATATATATCTGTATGCTATACAAATACATTTATAGTGTACTACATATCATATAATATACATATTAACATATAAACAGTATAATGACTAATTCGACAGTCGACAGTCAATCCTAATTATTTAAAAAGTGCTCATAAACCATTTTCTTAAAAATAAATCTATTTGGAGCATTTCTTATAACAAAAGGCAGTTTTTCCACAAGTTAGCGGCAAATAGTTTTTATTCTAATCTATATGTAATTTCAGTTTGGACAGACAATGATTTGATTGGCCAAGCAGTAATATTTCTAGTTGCCGGGTTCGATACCGTGGCTACAGCAATGACGTTCCTAATATATGAGCTAGCCATGAATCCAGATTGCCAAAATAGACTGTACCAGGAAATTAAAGAGACTGAAGCCGAAAATGGCGGATTTGACTATAATTGTGTACAGAAAATGAAATATTTGGACATGGTTGTAAGCGGTAAGATAACTTTATTCTTAAACATAAACTTAAAATGGAATATAACGAAACCGCCCTTCATCTAAAATTGTCTTACGTTAAAAGTCCTTAGGCTAAATGGACTATTTATAATGAACCTTACGTGAAATAGGTTCTTAAATAGATTAAAACTTTGTAATTGAATATAAATGATACCTGATCCTCTATAGAACTTTGTTATGTGACTCTAAAACTAAATGATTCATGATCCACCATAGAACTCTATTATAACTAATATGAATTTTTCTAGAGTTTACTTTAAAAAAAAACTCATGATGGCCTAGCAAACCGGTATAACCAAATATCATTATTATTTTAATTACGACTTAATTGATAAAGTTTTATTGACTAAGGCATCAAACATTTATAATAATTGACTCAATTTGTTGTAGAGTTGCTCCGAAAATGGCCACCAGCAATAGCAGTAGATAGGATTTCAGTGAAGACGTATAATCTTGGACGTCCAAATGAAAAATCTACTCAAGACTATATTGTAAGTATCATTAGATATTTTTATTAATTTTATTGGAACACGCCATGTGTCTTTGTAAACACCATTGGTCCCCCTCATTTTCTGGCTGAATAACGCAGAGAGAGACAATGTTCTTAGATATCCATGGATTCTCCGTGCGGGATCCGGGTCCATCGCGTGGTTGGAAGGCAGAGGAATGAACTGCAGCATTCCCGGACTTGATACCGCGAAGTAAAGTTAAAAGGTCGTTTAACTCTCAACCAAATGCTATATGATCTTGTTAGCGCCATCTTGGAATCACGTTCCATAAAAGTTCCGACAGCCGTTCTTGAAAGGCCAAAATCCTTCAATACACGATGCAAAGACTGGACTTTGCTGGAATTCTTCTTGCACTGACTTCCTTAGTACTAAATGGCACACAAAGACGAATTTGTATTTCAAGTATTTTAATATCCTCTCTGCTTAAAAGTCAAATCAACTATTCGTTCCGTACCTGCACCCTAAAAAGTGACTACCATCTTGACAAGAAAACCGCCTGAAAGGCTCCTGAAAACCTTTAAACCCACAGAGTAAAGCCTAAACATGGCTTGATTGCAGATTTTGCATCTATATAAGCAGCGGTAACCCGTAATACCATGGACTGTTTATATCCTACTCGTCACTGGCACTAATACCTTTGTATAATTGAGAGGTATTTGCCATTCTCCAAAAAAAAAGAAGATAACGAAGCAGTGGTAATAAAACGGCCCTTTGGCCTAGCAAATTTCTAGAACATCCTCCGACTAGATGCTTTTTCACTTTCAGTAATACTCGACTAGTTTGTCGCAGAATTAAAATAATATTTTTGTGGCTCATTGTATTAATTAATCTTTCTGTGCTAAGTTTTTTTTAAATCAGAAAAACACTCTTTTAGTATTATAATACTAAAATATTTATATGGACAAGAAAGATTTTTACGTACAATTACCAACATAAAAATAATAATTGAACTTCGACTAACAGCCAACTTGTTATATTGGAAGTAAGTTATGGGGGTCAAGACGATTAAAATAGTTCACTAAACTTTTTTTTTAATTAACCGAGGTTAAAACATAGGCAATGGGTCACCAAAAGCTAGCGACATTAATTAGAAACTATAATAAACTTTGTAAATTCCAGATTCAAAAAGGCCAAGGTGTAATGATACCGATATGGTGTATCCATCATGACCCTAAATATTACGAGAATCCTGACAAATTTGACCCGGAAAGATTCTCGGAAGAAAATAAACATAAAATATTACCTATGGCATACATGCCTTTTGGTCAAGGCCCTAGAAATTGTATTGGTAAATATTTATAAACTGTATTAAGTGCACAAGGATCTTATTCCGAGTTTGCAACCGCTAAATATGACAAGACGTTGCGTAAACTATACATATTGAAATATAAGTTCTATCCTGTTAATTATAGAGTTGAAATTCCAATGCAACAAAAATGTTCAATCTTGCGAAGAATTTGTGTATTTCAAGATGGCGGCATTATTATAGCCAACTAATACAGACTATATAACTATTGGAATAGAACTTATATTTCGATGTTATTATAGTTTACGTTTATATTAGTTTATTATTTAGTTTATATAGGTGGTGGCCGAGTTGGTTAGACCTTGGACTTAAACACTTAGGTCCCTGGTTCGAATCCCGGTGTGTACCAATGAGTTTTTAATTAAAAAAATTATGTACATTTGTTTGACAACACCACTATAGTGCCTCGGAGAGCACGTTAAGCTGTCGGTCCCGGTTTCACTATACCAACTTGTGAAACTGTTTATAGATGGGTCATTGAATCTATTCAAAACATCGCGACGAGCTAGCCACTTCGGTATACACTCATACCATCGGCTACGACGAGGTGGGATTAAAACCCCTCCGCTGGGTGCCCTGGGGCCGTTTAGGCGGTTTAGCGGCCGTAAGGCACTCGTGAAGATATGTTTATGTATGTATAGTTTACGCAACGTCTTGTCGTTTTTAGCGGTTGCAATCTTGGAATAAGCCCCAAGGAAAAGGATGCGCGAACTCGAGTGTCAAAAAATATCTAAATGTTGTTTTCAGTGTAAATAAAGTTTTTTTTTGGAAAAAAAAAGAACTTGGAGGTGTAGATATTACTCGATCCTAATTACATAATTTCTTTATAAAAAATCTGCTAATTAAAAAAAAAAAAACAGTCTATTTCTAAAATCATAAATCAAACTTTGGGTATTTTTTAAAAAGTTAATATATTTTTTTAATAAAAAGACTATCTAATTAGGATCGAATAAGTAATATTTACACTTCTACATTCTTTTTTTATTTATAAAATCTTTGATATAACTGAAATATATTCTAAGGTTCAGTTGAGCTGCACCAAAGTGTCTGTTAGAGTAATGTAACGGTTAAAGTTAAAAATGGCGTCGAATATGCCAGTTTTATTTTGAAAGTCGAATGACAGTTTTAAGTTTGATCGTTATAATTCATGAAACAAAAAAAAACGCGCCCCGCCCTAATGGAGTAAGCATGATACATAAATTGTTTCATAATAGTGCGATACCGGTGTCGCCAATTTCTGAGGCAAACAAATGAAGATCGGGGAAAAAGGTGTGGCTTCAAATGGCGGCTCAACGCGTCTGACACTTAAAAAACTGCTTGAGAAAAAAAGAGATACAAGCAAACATGAATGTGTGCGCGTGTCTATGAAGTGTATTGTTTTTTTATTATAAAAAGCTAAATATTAAATTGCATACTTAATAGTTTCGATAGTGTTGCCACTGACAACAAATATTATTACATATCGATATAAACCAAATATTTTGGGATTTATAGAGATCATCAAAGATTAATAATTATTTATCGATATACAATTGTAATACACACACATATCATCACGGGCCCCAAGGTAACCAGCGGAGGGGTTTTAATCCCACCTCGTCGTAGCCGATGGTATAAGTCTACACCGAACAAGTGGCAAGCTCGTCGCGATGTTTTGAATAGACTCAATAACTTTGAAAGGATATACTTTGGGCTAATATGATTAAATCAAACAACATTCCCATGAAACCATGTATCGCAAAAGAAAAAAAAATGGCCTTTTCCATACAAACTAGTAACGTTAAGATGACCAATTTGTATGGGGAAGTGATTTTTTTTTTCATTTGCGACATATGGTTCCATAGGAAAAGTTGTTAGATTTTATCAGGAGAACCTCATATTAGCCCAAAGTACATCCTTTCAAATCCACCCTGATAGACACTTTCGCATTTATAATACTAGTGGATTTAAAGTATATAATAATATAACAATAAATTAAAATACTTTATTAAATTAAAACACATGCACAACAAACTTTTTTTTTCTGTACAGTTTGTCATGGTCTGGGTGTTTATAAAATATAATATGTATTATATCGTTGCTTCTGGTACATATAGTACAAGCCTAGAGCTTAGTTTGTGACCAGAGTAATAACTGTGTAATTTGTCTTACATCAAATAAAACTACATGTTACCTACTAAACGCAATCTCAACATTTTTGACCGACCTCCAAGAGGATGTTATAAAAGTCGATGCAAACTACAAAAGGCGAAAAACAATTAAATCGTAGCGTGATTCGTCAAAATGTACTGAACATACACGGGTATGTTTGTTGGTAACCAATTTACTTCCCTTTTAATTGCCTCTACCCATTTACGTTTTAATGCCGGATCCTTAGGGAACCTGTATGTATGGAAAATATAATTAGTATTATATAAAAAAAACAATAATTGTATAATATCTCATAACCATGAAAGTATTTACAAAAATCGAGTTTATCAACTATAAAATCACATCACTAAATAGTAACTGGACAAACCTCGTTGGACGGTTCTGTTGCCATACCTTTTGATTAAATTAAATTGAAATGATTATAAATTATTTTAAAGTATCGAAATTCAAAGTAAAAAAATGAAAACACATCACTAGTTCTTCAACTTCTAACTGATGCACATAGTTTGACAGTTACCGTCAGATTTTGATATTTTAATTATGGGTTTTATTATTATTTTTTATAAGGTTTAATATAAGAAAAACATGTTAAATACATACTTGAAAAACGTGACACTAGGTACTTTTTTTAATAGTAGTTTCTACACAGCTTTAATGCACAATTAACCATTTTTCCGACAATAAAAGTGGAGCTCTTTTCGACTTTCTCCGCCGAACGCACAAATCAGACTGAGGATGTAAAAAATGTGAAAATGTGTGTGAGTGACATATTTGTCACTCGCGCGGCACCCTGCAAATTGAATGATGCTTACTCCAGTAGCGGCGCGCGGACGGGCACGGTTTTTACCTTCATGTTATAATTAATCTAACGAACACTTTGGTACAACTCAGCCTAAGATATTAGAAAGTATAAAGATTTGACTTAAATGTAAAGATAATGTTTAAAATAGTTGTACCTAATGAGAACATTTGGTGCGGGTCAGGATCTGGACTCGGTGTATTTATTACCTACATAATTGCTTTATTTTTTTTTAAAGTTTTTTTTGTAGTTTTAATTTTTATTATAAATTCATTTTGGTTACTAGGTTTATATTGCAGGATTTTCTTTGTGGTTTATTTCATTTTAATATCTTAGGTGTTTAAAGTATTTTAATTATATTTTATCTTTACGGCCCAACTTATATTTATTTAAGAAACATATTATTATTACCTTTTCTTAAGTACCTATGAAATGACAAATTAAAATAAATATACTTCAATAATAAAACCAATGTGAGGCCATGAAATTAAATTTCTATCATAAGGTGAAGCCAAAAGGTCGCCGCCACAGGTACAAAAAAAAACTCAAAATTGATATCTGGGTCATTTATTTTATGATGATACTATTTAAAACAAAAGTACCTAAATATTAAGTAAATTTTACATTTCGGTTTGACATTGATTAGTGATTTTTTTTTTCTTTACAAGAGTTCATTCAGAAAAATCATTTTTACAGGATCAAGATTTGCCCTCTGTGAGATAAAAGTAATGGTCTACAAGCTACTGCATGACATAGAAGTAATGCCGTGTGAGAAAACATGTATCCCAGCAGTACTGTCCAATCACGATATCAACCTTCGGCTGAAAGGAGGACACTGGCTGAAAATTCAAACAAGAAAATAAAATTAAAATGAACTTATTCACTGTAAATGAAATAAGCAAAGGTTTACTTTGTTTAGTTTAGCTCCATCATAAGCGAAATTATTGTATGAAAATTGCGATCGCAACCTTCGGCTGAAAGGAGGACACCGGCTGAAAGGAGGACACTGGCTGAAAATTCAAACAAGAAAATAAATTTAAAATTAACTTATTCACTGTAAATGAAATAAGCAAAGTAAACCTTAGTTTAGCTTAGCTCCATCATAAGCGAAATTATTGTATGAAAATTGCGATGCCTTCTAGCTAAACCCAGATAAAGCTGCGGTAGATAAAACACATTATAACATACTATAACACACTTTATAATATACATAATGATTTTTATAGGGACCTATTAGAGATAGATACCTTATAACCATTATTATAAACATTGAAATTATTAAGATACAATTACCAGATACAATAGATAAGATGAAATTATTAAGATACAATTGCCAGATACAATAGATAAGATGAAATTATTGAGATACAATTGCCAGATACAATAGATAAGATGAAATTATTAAGATACAATTGCCAAATACAATAGATAAGATGAAATTATTAAGCTAAAAAAAAAATTTGAGGATCCGATTCTACGACGCCGGCAAGTTTTCGCGATAAGGAGCTCAACCAAAAATAAAAATAAATGATTAAAAATTGATGTTGATGAAACTCAAAATATATCAGACCAAGGCGTGGAAGACATCATTGCGATAAAAAATATATATTGGACATATTTCCCTGGTCACAAACTAAGCTAGGCTTAAATTAGCACTAATTGTCCACATAATCAAAAATACTAAAACATATTTTATAAAAACCCAGACCAAACAGTACAGAAAAACGTAATATTATGCCTTAAGTGGGAACCGAACTGACCACAGACAATTATATTGGTCCTAAAACGAAAATATAATAATAAAACGACCTCTAAATAGGGAGAAACTCATAAATACCTATATCATTAACTTTGATGACCAGGGAACATGATGTCGCAAGAGTCTTCAATTGATGCCAAGACTTCATCTAAAGTAATTGTGTGTCATGATCCTTTCTAAATGCCCCACATCACGATTTCACAAATACTCATTGTCCCTTTGAATATATGCCTTGTCATGGTGGGAGACGCCAAAACAAACTTCGTCTCTATTTGTACGACAAACTTAAATTAATAGAGAAGCTAATAGAATCGCCTGCAGTTGAAATCGTTCGTGCTTTATTTTTTAGCTTGTTTTTAAATTATTTTTGTTAAAGCACGGCATATTTATGTTTGTATCTTTTATTTGTAAGCAGAGATCTGCAGAGTATAAAAAATAGGGTATAGTTTAAATACAGTGTTTTTTTAGAAGTATTGGTCGCTCCTACTACGCGGACTAAATAATGCTGTTACAAAAAGGGCAACGATAAAGACAAATTTGTATTATATGTCTGCTTTAATATCCGTGTTGCTTTATTGCCAAACCAACTGTCTCGCTGATATATATATAGGGGCAAAGAACTTAAACATAGTGGTGTTTTGTGTAGTGCGGGTAAGTGCGCGCAGGTCTATGCATATATATATATATAAATTTTGGATGTCTGTCGTTTATAGGTGCAATGTTCAATTAGTTGGTTGAGAATTTTATTATTCACACATTCAAAGTATGTTATAAACTCAATAACAAATTTGGTCACCATCATTGGAGTTTGTTCAGTATTGATCTGACTGAGTGACCAATACTGAACAAATTCACCCACTCATCGGCTGGGTACGAACATGGAAGCAACACCCACAGTGATCTACACAACACATAAAATCACATTGAGTGGAGGGACGCATTTTAATAGAAATTGACTTTATAAATAGATTGACCCTGTTCTATTTATTATATAAAATAATCAAAGAAATTTTACTTCTTATACCTTATTATAATATGGCCTAGGATTTATATATCATAGTAAGACCACGTTTAATGTGTGCACTTTACCATTCTATCTGGAAATGTCTATTTGTACGTCATTCAATGTCAAATTTATCAAATCTTATTGGCTTAGGTCAGAAGGTCAACCTAGTTTAAGTAGTTTTACTAAGCTTATTATGATTAAAATTAAATAAAGTTAATTATAAAGTAAATATATTTATATAATATTTTATTGTATATTTTTGTTTTGACTCCTAAAAAAATACTTTTAGATATGATCAAAAGATTTCATTTTAAGGCTCTAACAAGACTGCATTGCCTTGGACAGTTTTGTGTTTTGGTGCTGAGAGAAAATATTATTTACCCCTGTTAGTCGTTTTTCCACTCCACTTTCACTCAAAGAACGTCTGTCTCTTTCCACCAAATGTCAAATCCTTAAGTAAAAGTGAAGTGGAAAAGACGACTTAGAATACGGGGGTTGTATGTAATAAATTGAAATTTTAGAGTAAGTAATGTTTGAGGAAAACCGAAAATGACAAGTGAAATTTCACTCGTGTCATTTTCAAAAGAAAAGGTGACAAAGACGAATTAGCATTACGAGTATATTTTATCGTTAAATCAATCGCCTGTTTCTTACCCGTAACATGAAAGGAGACTACCACCTCGACAAGAAATCGATGCAGTAGTCTCTGGAAAACCGGTAAACCCATAGACTACTACAATTATTACTAACATAATAAGGACGTAAATTTTGTGAGTTTGTGGGGTTGTAGGGTGTAATCTCTGGTACTACTAAACCGATTTTGAAAATTATTTTTGTGTTGGATAGCCAATTTATCTAGGAAGGTTATAGGCTATATAACATCGCGCTATGACCAATAGAAGCGGAGCATTAATGAAATATGATTGGAAAAGGGGGAAAATTTGTTCCTTTTGCCTAAATAGCCTTTCTAGATAAATTGGCTATCCAACACTAAAATAATTTTCAAAATGGGTTTAGTATATTACCCCCTACAACCTCAGAAACTTTACCTCTTTATTATATTAGTATAGAAACTCACTTGTGATACCAAATAATTATTATATATACACTACCGTTTTAGGTCCCCGTTTCAAACTTCGATTTGTACCAATGAGTTTTTTAATTAAGAAAATTATGTACCTTTATTTGACCACATATTTTATATATTTATAATCTATAATTATAAATAAGCACGTTAAGCTGACGGCCCCAGTTTCACTAAACTAAAACTTTTTATAGATGGGTTTATTTATTTAAGTCTTTATTGCGTAAAGTACAAAGGCGGACTTAAATCGGCTAGGCATTCTCTACCAGTCAAACCTTCGGGACAATTAAAGCAGTTAATAAATTATAAGTATATAATTACTTTATCTAATAAACAATACTTAAATTTATCTTATATATAAATATACGTACATAATACTATGAAATACACAATGATCTTGAAACTTAAAAGAATAACTAAGTGGAAAGATAATGAAAATAATAATAAAATTAAGATAATGAGCATAGACAGTATTTCAATATTTGTCAATTGGTCTTATTTTGACTGGTAAGTCATTCCAAAGCCTTGCAGCGACCACTGCAAGGCTTAGAAACAGAGGAGGAATGATGGGTTATTGAGTCTATCTGAAGATCGAGACAAGCTGACCACTTGTCCGGTGTAGACTCATACTATCGACGAAGCCTCTCTGCTGAGTACCCTGAGGTCTTGTAGGCGGTCTCAGGCGCCGTAAGGCATCCGTGATGATACATAGCTTGTTATTAAATAAGCTTTTAAATAACTTTAAAAGTTTATACCACTTTTGTTCGATTACAGTTGTCTATGCAGGACTTTACAATGACTTACCAGTCAAAATAAGACAAGCACCGAATAGACAAATATAAAAGAATAGTCTATGCTCATTATCTTAATTTATAGCTATTTTTTTGCATTATCTTTCTTACTCCTGTGATTTGTTAAGAGACACAACAAACCACAAACATAATCTTATTAAGATATCTGTGGGTATCCAAGATGCCAAACTGTACAAAACTGTTGGGTGAGAATTGAAACCATGACCTACGGATATAAGTAGTTAGCAGAGACGAAAAGTATATGAAAATCCATTGTTCCACGTACTGAGCGGATAGAAGAATTATATAAAAATCCATTGTTGACGTACTGAGCGGATTGAAAAATATACATGAAAATCCTTGATACGTACTGAGCGAAAAAAAAAATTAAAATCCATTGTTGACGTACTGAACGGATTGAAAAAATATATGAAAATCCTTTATACGTACTGAGCGAAAAGAAAAAATAAATGAAAATCCATTGTTGACGTACTAAGCGGATTGAAAAAATATATGAAAATCCTTTATACGTAATGAGCGGAAAGAAAAATTAAATGAAAATTCATTGATGACGTACTGAGCAGAAAAAAATATTAAATTAAAATCCATTGTTGACGTACTGAGCGGATTGAAAAAATATATGAAAATCCTTTATACGTACTGAGCGGAAGTCAAAGTCAAAAAAATATATATATATATATATATATATATATATAATAAGGTCTAAGTGTGCGCTTGGTTAGGCTCATGCATACATAAAAAATAATAGAAACGAAACCGAACACACACCACATAACCAACCAGTGTAAGACTAGGTGGTTAGCTGGTTCCATTGACCTGTCCATCGTTATCTGCCCTGCAAAGGTGCCACCGAGGCGACCAACCTAACAGACTATATATACGCCCCAAATATCCACTATAAGTAATCAATAATATAAAAGTACAAAAATGTATCAATCAGAGCGCAAACACTGACCGCATGTTGGTCCCCCAGAGACACCCCGGAGAAAAAGGTACCAGCAAGTAAAATACCCTGGCGTTCCACATATGTACCTGACCATCAGGAGATATGCTTATTTACTAGCTTATGGTCATAGCATATGATAATTTACCCTCATCCTGCTGAAAAGCACGAGTAGAACACCCCATAGCAGATAAACCATTTTACAACATAGAAGTAGATACAGAATCACAATACACAATAGCCCCCTAATGCCCGCGCCAGTCTTACCGACAATTTTGCGAGACCTCCGCTTTTAACATCATAATTAAACTATGCGTGTCCAGCTGAGATCCAAGGCCCCCACAGCAGCACCCGATCACGGACGTAACGTATGTGTCAGCCATCCTCTTGCTCAACCAGGCCCTCAGGGTGCAGACCAGAACCCGGCACACGCGCCACTACTGCAATGACCTTCAAAGGAGAGGAAATCTGCTGGACACGTCATACTATTAGGACGCATTACTAGGCCATATACATTATAGAATCTGAGACACGCGCAAACATCGAAAACGGATATGCATTAGGTATATAATTCTGTTAACAAAATGGATAAATTAAAATATATAAAAGACAATAGTAGGAATATTACCGTGTCAAAATACTTAAAATTAAAAATAAATAAAAACAAAAAAGTAATAGTAATAACAAGTTATTAACTTATCCAAATATAACAAATTACCTAATATAGAATAAAAATAATATAATAAGTACTTAGTAATGAATTATTACTGTATCACATTTATTATTAGTTGAGAGAATCCAGTCGCAGGGAGGTATGTTTCCAGACGTCACTGTCAATAATGTAATCATTGACAGTACGAGTATGCCTATCTGCGTTTTTATTAAACGTATTATAGTTTTTCTTAACATATAATAAGTTTTCAAATATGTATTGGGAGGGCAGTGTCATTACATCAATTTTTGGAAAAAAAACCCGAAGGTCGGACGGGTCTTCATGCCATAAATAGCTCTAATAGCTCTTTTTTGAAAGATAAATATTGTTTCTATGTCTGCAGCTGAGCCCCAGATAATAAGATCATAAGTCATAATACTGTGGAAATAAGCAAAGTACACAAGCCTGGCTGTTGCTACATCAGTTAAAAGTCTGATCTTTCTGACTGCATATGCAGCTGAGCTCAATCTTTTAGATAAAGTGTTTATGTGAGCTCTCCACTACAGTTTTGAATCGATCGTGATTCCTAAAAACATAGTGAGTCAACAAATTCCAGCTCAGTGCCGCCTAATTTAAGTGAATAGTTGTTTACTGGTACGTATGGCAAAGACAATTTCAGGCACTTGGTCTTTTTAGGGTTTACAACCAAATTGTTTGCCATAAACCATTCAGAAACCATAGTCAGAGTATTGTTTGCTACTGACAATATATTGTCTTTCCTATTAACGGAATAATTAAATGAAAATCCATAGTTGACGTACTGAGCGGATAGAAAAAATATATGTAAAACCTTTAAACGTGCTGAGCGGAAAGAAAAATAATAAGCATCAAATTAATTTGAAATTAATTTGATGCTTATTATTTCATGTTATCAAAAGAATAATCGATATTTAGTATCGACAGCATCACATCACTAGCAATAAATGTCATAATAGCTGTCATCGATCAAATTAAATTTTACGGAGTATAGTATATTGTTTTAATTGGAGTGTTTTACTAAAGGTTAACTCTGCTAGTTCGTTTTACGTAAGAATTCCTTTGGATAAGTCGCTGCAGACACTCGAAGGAATGTAACCTCAGTTTTAAAATTCCCCAAAAATAATTTTAGGGTAAATACGATTTATTTTAGTAAATAAAATTTATGTAATTAAAAAAAAAAAGACATTGTAGGTAATAATTTAGTAGTATGACATATGGTTACTCTCAAATTTATTTATTAAAAATATTTGTCGTTCTTTTGTTAATGAATAGCTGCCTAACCAAACGCACTCTAAGGCCTCATTGTTATACTTTTTTTGACTATTCATAAATATCTGTAAAGGTTTACATGAAATAAATGATTTAAACTTTATTAATTCAACTTTTTAACGAACTAGGTACTTAGTTCACTAATGAATGAACGATCAGAATATAACATTGGCACCAAACCAGTTACATAAATGTAGATAAAAAATTATCTTATTGTTTTGACTTATCTTAGCAAGGTTTAGGTATGAATTTTTATCAAATCAACAGCATCAGATTTTTTAATTGTGTTTTAGTTAGTTAGTATCTTTTTTATTTTTAAAACTGAAGGACGTATTAAAAGGTGCGTATATATTTTTTTTTATTTTGAAACTTTATTTATATTTTATTGTTTATTATTATTTTAAAACTTGATGTATTCGGTTTATTTGAAAGACCCGATATACATATATAACCGTTGGGTGGGCAAGAAGTAGTGTTGCCAGACGGGACGTCCCGTATTGAGGGCGTAATTTTGAATGCCCCGCCTGTGCATCATGTCCATCGTGCTACGACTGGCAAGTACTCACACGCAACGTTCATACGAAATAAATGTACTTACTTGCTTAATATTTTAATTATTTAAGATACATTTAAGAAAAACTGATCAGGATTACTGTTCGTTTTAAATTATGATTATAATTGTTTTTTTTTTGCATATGTTAAATCCGACAAAAATACCTTTTGGCTACCCATTTTTTTTCATTAAAAATCTCTTTTTTTTTTTTTTAATTGCCTAGATAAAAAATATGAAAGCTATATTTTTTGCCTATTGCATTTGTCCCTTAAAGCCTGAAAAAAAATCTGGCACTATAACTTCAATAGACCGTTATCACCTCCCATTCCTACAGCCCAACCGTCAACATGACTAGGCTAGCAATGATTTGGTTTTAGTCTGTGGGTTTTCAGGAGACTTTTCACTTCTTGTCCAGTGTATATAGTGGTAGTCTCCTTTCATGCGGTTACGAAACGGGCAGTTGTGACAATAAAGCAGCGAGGCTATTAATGCTATTTTGTAACTACATCATTTAGCCGACATAGTGGGAGCGATCAATGCTGTTCAACAACAATCTTTTGTTTGACCAAATTTATGCATTTTGTAGGTCTGTTTACTTTCAGCTAAATAGGAAAATTTTACATAATATAATCTTTTTACTAAAAGTATTTAATTTTATGAGAAAACATATCTTATTTTTATCTGATACATACCTATGATGTAAGAAGGGTAAACGAAGCAAAAACGGTATAGGATTTTTCTTTGTTCAAGTGACAAATCGAAAATAGACATATAATTAATATATATTATTGATCGAATGATTTGTTAAATGTAGATAGATATAAATCAAGCGCATGACAAATATAACATAATATTGGATACGCTATCAATAATTTTAAATTCTCATTTTTTTTATTGGAGCACGGCATATGACCTTGTATAGATACAAGGTCATATGCCATATGCCTGATTGTAAGAAGACCTACAAAGTCTATGGATTTTTCTTTTACGCCATAATATTCAGATATGTAAGTCTCAGCATTGCTAGAGCCAGAAAAGGATTATCCATAATAGGCTATTTGACTACATTAAAAATATACACAATGGCGTAAAAAAACATATTTAACTTTATTTTAAACTAAATTATGAATATCTTTTGTAAATAACACGAAATAAAATTGAATATTTTTTACAATTTTATTTATAACAAAAACATCTTTGATTGGTTGATGAATGGTGACGTCACACGCAAGTAAACAAAACAATACACAGATTATAAATCATGTGGATGAAAAAGAATAGAGTATAATATATAGGAGATTATTTAATCTGTGCTTGTTTGTTTACTTGCGTGTGACGTCACACTTGACATATACTGCGAAACAGCGTTTTTAGCGCCATTGTGGAAATTCAAACTTTAACATTGATTTTTAATAACAATAGAGTAGACATCCCGGAAATATCAATGCAGTGTGCTTATTATGTAATGAAGAATCATATAAAACGAGTTTCAAAAAGGAGTCAAATACTCTATTGAAAGACTATTTTGTTAAGGAAGGACAACTCCAGAAAACTAAAGGTAAACCATTTTTTTTCTCAATCCTGGTTAAAAAGCATCCGACTGGAAATTATTTATGGATACATTCAAGATACATGACAATATTCCAAACGAACTAGCAGTTTCAGTCTATAGACGTCTGGGGCCTATTTCATAAACGTGACAATTGTAATTTACCATGACAATTCATATTACATTGCTCAGTTTAGTTGGAATTATTTACTTAGAACTATCTAAACCAAGCAATGTATTATAAATTGTCATGGTAAATTACAATTGTCACGTTTATGAAATAGGCCCCTGGTCTATAGACTGAAACTGCTAGTTCGTTTGGATACTGGTATACTCTCGGTGCTTGAAGAAAGAAGGTAATACTTATAGAACTCTCCGTTTCGGGGGAAACAAACATTTAAGGACCAATGCAACCAGCAGCCACATTCTGTTTGTTATAACGTGAGCGTTAGATTGTCATAATAACGAATTCCGTTATTAGCGCTCTCTCCTACAATCAGCGAAGGTTAAAAAACCACTCTGATTGGAGGAGAGCGCGCTAATAGCGGAAATCGTTATTTTGACAAAACAGAATGTTGCCGCTGGCCTCTAAATATGAAACGAAATTTTGACAGATCGCTATCGTATTGATTGCAATTGGAGTTGTTATAGCCTTTAATGCATTACAAATAAGAGCGATGACAACTCAAATTATCAACGCAATGACAGATCGCTGTCGCTATTTTATAATTAGGTGTCTGTTTTATAACTAGTCATTCTTCACGGAATTCGTCATCCAGCAATGACAAATAATGGTGAGGGGAGACTGGAACCTGGTTAGCTCAGTGGTTGAGTACCTTGCCTTGAAAACGGGGATCGTGGTTTTTAGTCCCGCCCTTCAGGTTCTTTTTTCATTGCATCTCTCGTCTGTCAAAAAGACAATATAGTTTTCAAACTACCTCGTAGATAAAAAAAAACAATAAGAAATATTTTACTCTCCCATGCGTATGAAAGTATAATAATATACGGAAATACTAGCACTAACTACAAACACCTTGTAAAGTAAAAAATACAAATATTAACCTGTCTTGCTCACACACGTTCAAATAGAATAGAGAAACGTAACTACATTTTGTTTCTTTTAGTTTTCGTATACCCAAACACATGTTCTTTGCCACTAAATTCTGTTCTTACTTCTTGAGCGTTAAAATAATAATATGTAGGACAATTTACACATATTGCTTTGCTCTCAATTGTCATTGATTGGTTATAATAGTTTTTGTTCTCACTTTTTCTTTTAGTCTCGTAAGGCAGGCGGCCATTTTGACGTTAGGCTCTACCACACTTCCGTATTTATTCATACCTTCAAGTGCTTCTTTTTATTTATGATTTTTTTTTTCAGAATCATGTTATTATTATGGACTTGGGCAGTAGTAATAATATCAATAATAATACTATACTTTCGTAAGAAATATTCTAGATTTTCGTCATGCGGGGTCAATACTACAACGATCCTAGCGCCATTTGGTAATATTTGGAAAACTACTTTGCGATTGGACCATTTTTCAGCAGTTATTACAGAAGTTTATGAAAACTTTCCTGATGACAGGTATATCTTAATTAATTATGAATTTTAAACTAGTCCGCAGCTTTGCTTTCATATTATACATGGTAACTTTGAAAGGATAATAACTATAATAATTCATTTATTTCTCAGAAAAGCATTTGAAACAAAAATTCTTAGACTGGAGCCTGAATTAGGCACAAAGCCTGTGTCTCAAGTCTCAGGTCTCCAGGATGTACTTTGGGCTAATGTGAGATTCTGCTGATCAAATCAAACAACTTTTCCAATAAAAAAAATTGCCTTCTCCATACAATGACCAATTTGTATGGGGAAGCCAAAAATGTTTTTTCATTAGCGACACATAATTCCATGGGAAAAGTAGTTCGATTTGATCAGCAGAACCTCATATTAGCCCAAAGTACATCCTTTCAAGCGGTTGCGCCTTTGGCGTGGTATCCAGAGGTCGTGGGTTCAATTCCCACCTATGGCAAAAAAAAATGTTTTTCTGTACAGTTTGTCATGGTCTGGGTGTTTATAAAATACATTATGTAATATATAGTTGTTTCTGGTACACATAGTACAAGCCTAGAGCTTAGTTTGTGACCAGGGCAATATTTATAAATTGTCCCTACATATTAATATTGTATTAAGATATCTCTACATATATAAGATTTCACACATATTTCCCTTTACAACCTAAGCTCATACAGATGAAAACACCATCAAGTGACCTAGTCATGTTTCGATTTTAGTCTGTTGGTTAACTGTTTTTTTAGGAGACTACTACATAGATTTTTTGTCGAGGTGTTAGTTTCCTTTCATTGTGGGGCTACGAAACGGGTGGTTGAATTGGCGATAAGGAAACGAGCCTGTATAGGATAGGTCAATGTTGTTGAAGTACAATTATTGATCGTCCCTCTTCTTAGGTCACATTCAGTGCCTCAATAAAATTTAAAAAATCTAGGTTTGTACTATGTGTACTAGGAACAAGAACAACGACACTAATACATATTACATCTTACAAGTACCCAGACCATGGCAAACTGTAATGAGTGGGAATAATAACTAACTAAACTAAAATTGTCACGCATTTTTCCCACGGGGATAGGCAGAGACAATGAAGCGCCACCTATAATAATCCTGGCATAACTCTCTCGCTTCCTTCACATCCACAACTCTCTTCATACAAACTCTACAGTTATGGGCTCTGCGGATCCCAGCTTTTTTGATAATGTCCCCGATTTGGCCATGGAACATTCTTCTGGGTCATCCCCGGCTTATCCTTTCATTCACCTCTGATTTATAAATTTTTTTCGTCAATCTCTTTTCATTCATCCTCTGAATGTGCCCAAACCACTGTAACATTCTTTTCTCAATCCTTGTCACTACATCTTCTTTCAAATCACACATATCACGCACAAATGTATTCTTCACTCTATCCGCAATTATTACTCTACAAGCACTCCCACATCTTGACCCCACATCTACAGCATTAATCCTACTTTAATTCTTCTTCTGCCATAACCAGCATTCACTTCCATACATTAATATAGGAACAATATACAAATATATGTTTATATTTGTATATTATTTATAATTAAGTACATTTATATGTTTATAAATGTTTATCGTACTTGTAATTAATATATTAATTACAAAAATATAATTGGCTACGATGAGATGGGAATAAAATCCTCCAAAAGAACCGTTAAACGGCTTCAGGTTATCCAGCGGAGGGATTAACCCATCCTCATTTCGCCAACGGTATTCGGAGGCAACACCTAACAAGTGGCGAGCTTGTTGTGGTATTTATGATGCCAAATAGCTAATTTCGTATGTATTCACATTTAATAAAAGAAAGTAACTACTTGTCCTACCCTAATATTAAATTAAAAAAAGCAATCTTCATTTGTATAAGAGATTCCCTGACTGACTGACATCCCCGCAAAGCCAAAACTACTGTAGCTAGGTATACACAATTTGGACAGTAGCTTTCTTTTGTATTGTAGGGGCCGAATAAAAAGTTTTTTTTTAATTTGTATCGCAAAGGGGTGAAGAGGGGGGGTTAATATATTTTTAGAAAAGTTATTAATCTGGATAATGGAAGGTGCTAAGGTGAAGGTGAAAATGGGCATATAGACTCTTCTTTAAAAATAAATTGTAAGGTGTTTCACCATTTCTATAAATTTCAAATTTCCTAACTGTGTTATGTATATTTTAGGAACGACGGGTGTTACAATAGTAAAAGTTATATATGTAATATAGAATTGTTGAACATGTATTTAACTATTTTTTAAAATTTGAATAGGGGAAGATGAAGCAAAATATAAGTGTTGTTTTTTTTAGTAATGTCACAGAAACCAGTAAACTTTGTATGTACTTATACTCTTCTTATAAAACTAAAGTGTTTTTTTTTAGATTTGTAGGACAATACGAGTTTGTAAATCCAATGCTATTGATTAAGGACCTTGAATTAATCAAACAGATAACTGTTAAGGATTACGATGCATTTTTAGATCATCGCTTTCTCGTTATTAATGAAGAAGTGGAACCTATTTTTGGAAACAATCTTTTTGCTTTAAAAGGTTTGTTATAGCTAAAGGTACCTTTTTAAATTATAGTTTATATTATATAACCTTGTAATATTGTACTTTGGGCTAATATGAGACTCTAACATTACTAGTTTGTTCCATGGGAAAAGTTTTTTGATCTGGGGCCTATTTCATAAA
Source organism: Monopis laevigella (assembly GCA_947458855.1). NCBI lineage: Eukaryota > Metazoa > Arthropoda > Insecta > Lepidoptera > Tineidae > Monopis > Monopis laevigella. The sequence continues at coordinate 21,591,147 of OX381585.1, forward strand.
CGTGACAATTGTAATTTACCATGACAATTTATAATACATTGATTAGTTTAGTTGGAATTATTTACTTAGAACAAACTAAACTGAGCAATGTATTATAAATTGTCATGGTAAATTACAATTGTCACGTTTATGAAATAGGCCCCTGATCAAAGGCTCTACCACGTGTCTGCGCATTGTAGCAACGTAACGTATACGTATACGTGAGCAACAACCAATAGGATCGCTTTATTCATAAAGCGGGTTTATTAGTTGTTGCTCACGTATACGTATACAAATAAGTTACGTTGCTACAATGCGCAAACCCATGGTAGAGCCTCAGTAGAACCCCATATTGTCAAGAAAGAAAAAAAAAATATAATATGGTCTAAAGGATTTGGTACTAGATTTTTCTTTGGCAATACCAGTTTCTTCGGCTGGTTTATCGATTAAGGGTACTGCATTCGTAATCGCGAGCTTCGCGTTATTTATTAATCTTTCTGTGTTGGATTATATTTTTTTTTTCAAAATCAGATTTTGTTTTAAATATTATATTATAATACAAAAAAAATACCCACAACAGAAAGATTTTTGCGTACAACTACGAACCTAAAAAATAATTGAACTTCGGCCAACAGCTAAGTTGTAATATTGGAAGTACCTACGTTTGTATGGGCGTCAAGTCGATTTCAGGGCCCTTAAGGCACTTTCACCATAAATTACAGCACAGCCTCCTAGGTGGCACTATATGTTTCACAATATCCTGAACAATACTCCCGTCACTTGATTTAGGGTAATTAAAAAAAAAACTTTACGCGTGCCTTTTTGGATCCCGAGAAGCTTTTAAATGACTTCAGGGTACTTGGAGGGATTAATCCGTCATCATTTCGCCGATGGTATTTGGAGGAAATACCTAACAAGTGGGGAGCTTGTTGGGGTATTTATGATGGTGTAGACACGTTGTATAAAGCGGTCACCTATCCCAGGTCCGACCTTGTTCTCATCTGCTTAACCTTGTTATTAGTTGCGCAGTGGCTTAACCACTAGGCTTAGTTTTGCATTTTTTGCATTTAATACTAGGAATGAGATAATTATAATGCCGGGGCGTTGTGCTGTATAAAGGCTGTAGCGTAGGTTAGCTCGGAATACATGAGCTATGGAACCATGTCTCGCAAATGAAAAAAAAACTTGTCCATACAAATTAGTGATAGTAAAATAAACAATAAGCGACACATTGTTTCATGGGGTCTTCATTTGCGACACATTGTTTTATGGGGTCTTCATTTGCGACACATTGTTTCATAGGGTTTCTATTTGCGATACATTCTTTTGATAGGGTTTCTATTTGCGACACATTGTTCCATGAGTATTTTTTTTGCATTTGATCAGTAGAGCCTAAAAGTATTAGGCCAAAGTATATGTGCAACCTTTAGGTATAAGTTTTTTGCAGTTTTATACTTACAATTTAACTAACAATAAAATTAAAACAAATTTTTAGGTCAAAAATGGAAGGACATGAGATCAACATTAAGTCCTGCATTCACGAGTGCCAAGATCAGACTAATGGCGCCTTTTATGGTGGAAGTCGGCAATCAAATGATAACGTCTTTGAAGAAACAATTAAAGGCGCAAGGAAGTAAGTTAAATTTATTTTTTACTAGCGACCCGCCTCGGCTTCGCACGGGTGCAATGCTGATACTAAATATAAACCTTCTTATTATACATATAAACCTTCCTCTTGAATCACTCTATCTATTAAAAAAAACCGCATCATAATCCGTTGCGTAGTTTCAAAGATTTAAGCATACAAAGGGACATAGGGACAGAGAAAGCGACTTTATTTTATACTATGTAGTGATGATGCCTTGAAATTTGTGGTTAAAGAATCAAAGTAAGAATAATACAGAAGTGGCTTAAAGCCTAAATTCGACAATCTAACGAAATATCAAACTTGTTCGTGGTCGCTATATTTTTCCCTCACTACTTGTATTAAACATTTTTAGCTTATAATCAATTCAAATCAAATCAAATCAAATTCTTTATTTGTGAACAGAGGTTATTAAATATATGTTTTTACATTTGGAGTTCTCTTTGTCCCACCTTGCGGTATACAAATATTAGGTACAATCATGTTTTTCATTATAAAATTTATGCATTACATTAATAAAATTATAAACCATAATGTCAATTTATATCTACTCTAATAAAATCATTATTAATCAGTTTTGTTTTGTTTTGGTTTGAAAATCATTTGATAAGAGATAAACAGCTACTTTATGTTCTTTTTAATAATTTTTTTTTTTGCATATTAATAGTTTTTTCTCAGCTACGCTAAATTTATTAACCTGTATATCTAAACCCCCTGTTAATAAATACTTATACAAAATTTTAATATAATTGATATACTCTATTTTGCCCCCACATCTACACGTCGTTATTTTTTGGCAGTTTTAACCGCGCGCTAAAACTGTATGAGTAAACACGTACAACGACCATATCCACATACTAGGCGTTGTTTCGTAGTTTTTCTCTGAAATTGAGTCATTATCATCATTCGTAAGCGTAATTTGCGGCCTCAATAGCTATAAAATCAAAAAAGAAAAGTTTCCAAAGATGGTGGCTTCTACAATTCTATCAAATCAATTAAAAATTGTTCGTGTATTTCTTAGGTCTATTATAATTAAAGCCAAAAATATAGTATAAATTAAAATCTAAATAATTAAAACATGAATAAATAAAGTAAACATTAAATTAAAGATAACATACTTCATCGAAGGAGTCGGTTGCCGCCTCTAAAGTTCCGAGGACGCTCGCTGCATTGCCGCTCTGGACCACTAATGCCATGCCTTGTACAAAGTAGACCCTGTACTCACGGTTGCCAGATAACTCGGACAAAAGTTTTCCTAATTGTTTCCAAAAACCTTTACCTCCGGCAACCAAGGGCCCATGGTCTTAACATCGAACGCCAAAAGCTCGAACTAGTCATTGAGGGGCTGGTATTTGGTCTTTTTAGCATTTTCAGCACTAATGTGAAAATCTAAAATATCTTGCGATTATCCGAGGATAGAGTCGACACTGATAAAACCCTTTTTTTAACTGCGTCGTCAGCTCGTCATACACATGAGCAAAAACGTTTGGAAACGGACGGTTAAAATTAAGCAGCAGCAGATATTATTGAACGCTGCGCTTAAAACTGCCAAAAAAGAACGACGTCTGTGGCTATCTTAATAGCTACCAACATACAACATTAAAACAACCGATCCAGTAGTTTTTACGTAATACATGTATAAACAAATAGGTAGACACGAATCCTAGTAACGTTACATTTTGTTCTATTTGGAGTCTTTCTGGATAATAAAAGAATTAAATGTACATTGGCATAATATTTAGGTACATTGTTATTTTTAATTCTCCAGAATATTATTTACATACTCAGGATATATATTTTTAATATAAAAAAAATAACTAATTTAGCTATATTTTTGATTACAGCAGATTCCATGCAAATAGAGACGAGGGACCTTGCGATGAGATATGCAAATGACGTAATAGCCACATGTGCTTTCGGAATAAAAGTAGACTCTATGGCTGATGACAATAACGACTTCTTTTCAATGGCAAAAATTACAACAAACTTCGGTTTTTGGCAGATGCTGAAGTATTTTGGGCATTCTAGTATGCCTAATGTAATGACCGTTAGTATCCTATAACTCTATAACTTAAGTCAAAGCTGTATGGATAAGCGTACCTTACGCCTATAGTTAGGGTTGTCAGCTTCCGTTTTGTGTTATAGAGGGTTGCCAGGAGAAAATAAAGGAGTAAGGATGGAAATAAGGGGCATAATATTGTTTTCAATAAAACGCTGTGTTAGTATCAGTAGAGATATATACTCTATAGCTTAAGTCAAAGCTATATGGATAAGCGTACCTTACGCCTATAGTTAGGGTTGTCAGCTCCTGTTTTGTGTTGTAGAGGATTGCCAGGAGAAAATAAAGGAGTAAGGATGGAAATAAGAGACATAATATTGTTTTCAATAAAACGCTGTGTTAGTATCAGTAGAGATATTTAATATTAAAAATCATTTTTGAATACTTACGCAACAAGCGTAATTTTTATCCAAAACAAAGTACCTATTGTGTATTGTGTCCTCTAGTCTTTATTTTAAAATAAGGGACACTATCTATTATTAGGGCTGAAAATAAGGACATCCTTTAAATTGAAGGACGTCTGGCAACTCTACCTATAGCTCAGACTGACAACTGTCAATTTTAATACGTTTTTAACTCAGGTGACATATGTCATGTCACCTGAGTTAAAAATGTATTTTCTTTAAGAGTTGACTTGACGCCCATACAAACGTATTTCCAATATTACAACTTGGCTGTTGGTCAAAGTCCATTTTTTTTTTATGTTCGTAATTAATTGTACGCAAATATCTTTCTGTTGTGGCTAATATGTTTTTTTGTATTAAATATTAAAATAAAAAAATAATAAATACAATGACTGACAAAAATATTATTTTAATTCTGCTATAAACTGTAATCCAGTATTATTGAATTTTTTAAACATAAAAATGCAATGAAAAAATTCCTGGTGGCGGGACACGAACCCACGAACCTCGCTATCGCGGCAAGGCGCTCAACCGCTGAGTCAACCAGCCCTCACGAATTTTGTCATTGCTTGTTATCTACTTTTACACAGACGCCCTCTATTAGCTTTCTTCTAATAACTCTTACACAAGTGAAGTTAGAAGTCCTAGTTTCTAATACTAGATGGCAGAGGAGTCTGTTTTTTGTTTTTACTTTTTTCAGTATTTTATACTCATGCATTTTTTATAAATTTCTTTATAGGATAATCTAAAATTGTAATATAAGATTATCCTATAAAGGAGTTTATATAAAATGCAAAAGTATTATTGAAAGTGCGAAAGCTAAATTTGTATGGAGAACTCGGAGTTCGCGATTGCAAATGCAGTGTCCTTAAGGCCCATGGTCCCGCTAACTTCGCTAGGCCGAACGACCGGTTTCGTTACAGTTGTAAAAACCGTCAAGTTACCTAGTCATGTTTCGGTTTTAGTCTATGGGATCACCGGTTTTCGAGAGATTACTGCATCGTTTCCTTGTACTTTCAGGGTACGGTTAGGAAACGGGCGGTTGATTTGATAAAGCAGCTATTAAAATAGACTTGTAATGCATATTCGTCCTTGTTTCTGCCTATTTAACTGCATCGTTTAGCCAGCATAGTGGGAGCGATCAATATTGTTAAACAACAATTTATTGATCGACCTCATTCATGGAATTTGTAGGTATGCTTAACATCAGGTAGATACAAGGTCACATGCTGTGCTCTAAAAAATTAAGGCTATTTAGTTTAGTTAATAATATTTTTTGCTTGCAGAAATTAAACGTAAAGATGATTCCTGAAGAAGTAAATGCATTTTTCACAAAATTAGTATTGGATACTATGAAACACAGAGAAGAAAATAATATTATTCGACCAGACATGATTCATTTACTTATGGAAGCTAAGAAAGGTATTTAATAAATTTATATACACGGTAACTTTAAGAGCGGAGTCTGATCAAACATTTCCCATACATTCACGACCTTTTTGTCCTAACTGTTACCCCCCACTAAACATTCATAGATTTTTATGAGTTTTGGAGGCGTTATAAATAAGACCTATATCTAGGCTCGTACGTTTTCCTTTCTTTTAAATTTGGTACAGAAAAAATAATATCAACCCATAAAATTCGGAACAAATCGCAAAAAAAAATCCCTCACATTAAAATAATTCCTATAAAAAACAAGGCAGAAAATTAAAAAAAGGAAAACGTACAGTCATCGTTTATTTTCTCTCTAATAAAATGAGACCATTTTTTTTCAAATCCATTAAAGTTTAGGGGTAGAAAACAGTTATGGCCCGAAAGTAGTTTTGCTGCCTAAATTGTAGGTATAATCTCATACGTGCTCTTTCTTTTATTAAGGGTCGGGGGGAAAGTTTACATAAAAGTATGGTAGCGTTACCGACTCACCGTCATGCGCGGGGAGAGGTAATACTTTGCAGTTGAATCGAAGAGCCTCATCAGATACTCCTCTTAAAAGGTTGTACTTTAGGATAATATGAAGTTCTACTGACCAAACCGAACAACTTTCCCCATGGAACCATGTGTCGCAAATGATTAAAAAAATTGCCTTCTCCATACAAACTAGTAATGTTAAAATGACCAATTTGTATGGGGCAGCAAATTTTTTTTTCATTTGCGTTGACATAGTTCCATGGAAAAACCTGTTTTGATTTGATCAGTAAAGTCTCAAATTAGCCCAAAATACAACCTTTAAAGTCACCCTGTATATCCCCTTCGTGGTCTAGTAACTACGTAACTACAACGTTGGCGTTGAATCCAAATGTCGTGTGTTCGATTCCCTCTTATGGTAATCTAAATTTTGGTTATTATTTATTTGATTTTAGTTTTATTGTTTTCTTCAGTGTACATTACAATTATTGTTTCTAATTAATTATTATTATTATTATTTTTTATTTCAGGAAATTTAACTTACGATCGTAATAGTATAGCTGACGATGATGATGCTGGATTTGCAACTGTTAAAGAATCTTCAGTTGGGAAAGCCACTGTCAAAAGAAGTAGGTTTTTTTTTTTAATTTATTTTAACATAGCAAAGAAGTATACCCAGGTAGCATTCTGACGTCACTATGACGCCAATTACTTCGAGAATGACACTAAGTTGACGTCATAGGGACGTCAAAATGCTACATGGGTATACATTCTTATTGTTTTTTTTTTTAAATAAAACCCATTCTTTTTTTTTGTGTTATTTCTATAACTATACTGACGTAGGCTCCTTTATACCCAACATCTTTCACAAAAAAATATACCACTTTTCCTAGCAGAATTCATTGATTATAGAATAGACATAGACAATAATATATAGTTTTGACAATATTAATTATGTAAAAAAAATGGATTTCTGTTTAGGTACCTAATTGAGAATTGTATTATTAGCTAATATTATTCTTGTACATAGCCTCCGTAGACCAGTGTTTGCGTCTTTGGCGTTGTATCCGGAGGACGTGGGTTCAATTCCCACCCATGTTCAAAAAAAATAATTCCACGTTTTTTTGTACAATTTGTCTGGGAGATTATAAATTATAATATGTATTATATCGTTGTCTGGTCACCCCCCTCCCTGAAATGTATGAAATAAGAGCCCAGGATAGGAATATTATATTAATATAAATTTATTTTTCACATAAAAAAATGCACTTTTTATTGTTTCATTTTCTTGAACGACTGAAATCTGGCATTTATATGGAAATTTATATATTTTATTTGTAGAAAAAATAAATATTTTAATTATATATTTAATACAGCTAACTTAAGGCTAAATATATTAAAACCCTTAATATCAATAAAATAACCTACCAAAGAAAACATATACCTAACCAATATTTTTTTTCCTATATATTTATTATATTTCCGTACATAAATAATTCGCAATACCATCGGCTAAATGAGGTCGGGTTAATCCCTCCGCTGGGTACCCTGACTGAGGCCGTTTAAACGGTTCTCGGGAGCCAAAAAGGCACCGGATGGTATTTATTTATATAACAGTACGGTAGATGACTCTGTATGTACCTACATGTTGTTAAGCAACTGTAAATAGGGAATCGTATATTTAACGCAAATATCTTTGTTTACGTGGTTTAGTATATATGTTATGGACCAGGTGATTAATGCGGGCAATATTAATAATGTGCGAGCATTATGAAAAATGTCTAGCTCTATCGGGCTAAGTGATTAATTACTATCTAAATTTCATTATTTATTACATTGCACGGTTATTATTATATTGCTACGTAACTATTGGGCAATTTGATAATAAAGCTAAATTTGACGTGGTGCGAGAAAGAGAAAAAAGTTGTGTAACTCAAAATGCCACCATAGCGGCAGTTGTTCTAATAAATAAATCTGTTACTTGCTACATATTATATTTATTAGGGTATAAAACAAAGATATGTTGTGAAATTTTTGTTTTAATTTTTATAATTGATTGAATCAGGCGTTATTTTGCGGAATTCCATTATTTTATATAATAATATAAATGTAATATATACTTTATTGCAAATTCTTCCGCTAGTTATTATAAATTTTTATGTTTTGTGTTACATACTTATATTTTTAATATGACTTTCCTTAAGTTTTAAATGCAAAAACTGCATTTAAAACTTAAGGAAAGGATTAATGCAGAAGTCTTTGCTAATTAATCCAATAATCAGTCTGATTATTTAAATTGTTTAACATTTAGTTAATTTAAGTTAAATGACAATAATAATAAAAAAATAGACGAAACCGAACGAATACCATCGGCGAAATGAGGATGGGTTAATCCCTCCGCTGGGACCCTGAGGCCGTTTAAACGGTTCTCGGGAGCCAAATTGGCACCCGTGATGGTATTTAATTTTTTATTTTAATAAAAAAATAGTAATTAAATATGTTTGAATTACTCTGCCCAAAAGGTGATGGACAATATGTATAATGCCCGGTCAAATTGATAATTTAAATAATATTATCAAATTGCACTCTCATATTAGGCATTTTTCATAATGGCCGGGCATTATACATAATGTCTAATTTATTACTTGGTCCATAACATATATACGTGGTGGCCGAGTTGGTTAGACCTTGAACTTAAAAACACTTAGGTCCTTGGTTCGAATCCCGGTGTGTACCAATGAGTTTTTAATTAAAAAAATGATGTACATTTGTTTGACAACACCACTATAGTGCCTCGGAGAGCACGTTAAGCTGTAGGTCCCGGTTTCACTATACCAACTTGTGAAACTGATTATAGATGGGTTATTGAGTCTATCCAAAATCATCGCGACGAGCTAGCCACTTGTTCGGTGTAGACTCATACCATCGGCTACGACGAGGTGGGATTAAAACCCCTCCGCTGGGTACCCTGGGGCCGTCTAGGCCGTCTCGGGCGCCGTAAGGCACCCGTGAAGAGAATATATATATCTTAGTTTTTATCTGACGAATATTTGCACTAAATAGTACATTTTTACAGCTGACTTCCTCGCATGGAAATGATGAGTGAGCGATTGGTCAGTATATTTCTGGGTCACAGAGGTAGTATTGTAGGGTCATTTTACTATATTCTTAATCTTCCACGTTCAACTTCAGCGATAAATCTATACTAATATAGTAAAGCCGAGTTTGTTTGGTTGAACGCGCTATAATCTCAGGAACTACTGGTTCAGTTTAAAAAAGTTTTTTTAGTTTTGGATAGCCCATTTATCGAGGAAGGCTATAGGCTATATCCATCACGCTACGACGAATAGGAGCATCAATGAAAAATGTTGAAGAACGGGGAAAATTTATTTCTTTTGAGAGCTTCCGTTGCGTAAACGTTTAAAGTTACGTAGATGAAGTTACGCGTGTCAGAGGCTCTACCATGGGTTTGCACATTGTAGCAACGTAACCTATACGTTGCGTAAGCGCAAACCCATGGTAGAGCCTTAGATAGTCATAAATATAGTCTAAACTTAATACATTATGTTTGTTTTTATTCTGGACTATGTTGCTGGACTCATTCACTAATTTGTTATTGTTTCATTTTAGCTTGGCTAGACACAGATTTGATAGCACAAGCTGTACTTTTCTTCATAGCAGGATTTGATGGTATGGCCATCACAATAACATTCCTTCTGCACGAACTAGCACTAAATCCTGACTATCAAAATAAATTATTCGAAGAAATCCAAGAAGCAGAAATGAAAAGCAAAGGATTTGATTACAGTAGAGTTCAAGAAATGAAATATTTGGATATGCTGGTCTGTGGTAACTACCCAATTGTTTTAAGAAATCGGTTCTTGCGCATATATCGCTATTATGTTTCCTTTATAAACTATAGATACCTACATTTCATAAGACTTGTATGTAGCTTAATAGTATTTTCTTCGGAATAACCCTATTAAACTGCTATAATTTTTTTTATAAAAAAAATACTGCCTTTTCTAGTTGTTGTATAAGATAATAAATAAACTTTTATTCTTAATTACAGAAGTTTTAAGAAAATGGCCAGCTGCCGTAGCGACAGATAGAGTAGCGGTAAAACCTTATAATTTAGGAAAACCGAATAGTAAATCTACTGAAGATTACATAGTACGTATCCATTCATATTTATTCACATATTAAACGTAGGTATTTATTAATATTTATTCACATATTAAAAGTAATTATTAATTCTATTCATATGTTAATATGGAACTCAAGGTATCCAAATAAATTAGAGATATCAACACATAAAAACAAGGGTATTTGAAAAGAATTCATATATGATAGCAATAAAAATCTATAATAAAATTCCCCAAACAGTATTGGACCTTCCCGAAAATAAGTTAAAAAAATACTTACGAATATGGTTACATGAAAAATGCTTTTATAATTTACAAGATTACTTAAACTGCAAGTGGACTTAGTGCATAATTTCTTGACATACTATTTAGATTGTTATTATCGAATTATAGTTTATTTATGCGGTTAATTGTGGTGTATTTACTTCGTGTTTTTAAAATATTTATTTTGTAAATTCACATACCGTAATTGGTAGAAGTAGGTCAAAGAAAAAATATAACACCAAATATGTACCTTATTGAAATGAAATGAAATATTTTATTCACGGAATAGGGTACACAAATGATGTTAAAATTATTTTTTAGAACGCATATTCCACCAATTATGGTAGGTATGTGAAATTACAATATTATTAAATAAAATGGATAAAAAGGACACAATTAACAATAAAATAAATAGTTAATAAAAGCAAATTAGGTAGAAATAAATAAAATCAGAAACAAAATAAAAAAAACTATACAATATTAGGTAGGTAGTATAGGTACAATAACACACAATATAGTTCAGCCCAAAATAATAAAAAATAATAATAATATTACAATTGTCCAAAAAATAATTATACCAAAATAATTAACCTCAATTACATTAAATTAACATTCACACATTATTAAATGTCAATAAATTCCGTGAATAAAGATTCATTCATCCATAAACGTATTTATTCGTATCTATTCACATGTTAAACGTATTCATTCATATCTATTCACATAATATAAAACGTATCCATTCATATTTCTATATTAAACTATTAAGATTTTGTTTTAGATTCAAAAAGGAGAAGGAATTTGGATTCCGATTTGGCCTATTCATCATGATCCGAATTATTACGAAAATCCTCACAAATTTGACCCTGAAAGATTTTCAGATGAAAATAAACATAAGATCAAACCTTTCACGTATATGCCGTTTGGGAATGGACCCAGAAATTGTATTGGTGAGCATTTAGCATTATTTCGTTATCGCTGCTTTGACAGCCTTCGTAGACTAGTGGTTGCGCCTTTGGCGTTGTATCCGGACGTGGGTTTGATTCCCACCCATGGAAAAAATATATTAGTACGTTTTTCTGTGCAGTTTGTCATGGTATGGATGTTTATAAAATATAATGTGTATTATATCGTTGCTTCTGGTACACATAGTACAAGCCTAGAGATTAGTTTGTGACTTGAGCAATATGTGTAAATTGTCCTATTATATTATAATATTATCTTTAATCTAATTATATATATTTAAGTCTATAGCAATATTTTTAAGAGAGTAGATTTGTATATATTTTTTTTGTAATGAATAATCTCAAAAACTACTGCACCGATTTTATAATTCTTTTACATGCTATATTTTATAAAAAAAAAAATAGGAATCAAAAACTTAAAAAAAATAACCTAAAGTATAAAAAAGACATTTAAAAGTCCTTACATCGCGCGCGGGTCGAATAAAATTTAACGCGAGTGAAACCATGCACCGTTACGTACAGTAGTATACAGGGTGAATTTTTCAAGTGAGCCTTCGAGGCCAAATCCTAAACTACAAGGAATATCGAAAAATGCACAAAGGGGTCACGGGACCGATATTGATAAAAACTAAAACTGCATCATTAGATTTTTTTAAAAAATATTCTCCTAGCCGGGAATCGAACCAGTTGATTTTGAAAAAAAATAAGGTATGCTGTGTTATTACACCAGCTGATAGTGTCGCTTATAAAAACTAAAACGGCTTCATTAGCTTTACACGGGGAAAATAGAAATTGCTTTTTTTTACTTTTGTCATTTTTTTAATAAAATAAACAAATGGGAAGTTTTTATGAATTTTTACTTACGCACGTTGGGGGTCCCCGTATAATTGATACGGCAGATACGACGGTAGCTACGCCCCTGGATAAAATACATATTATATTTTATAAACACCCAGACCATGACAAACTGTACAGAAAAAACGTACATTAATAGATATATATATATATATATATCGTATGTAAATAGGTAATGACGTCGTAGGCTTTTTTTGTAAATCGTTATTTATAAGATAGGTACACAATTTTAATTCTGTATTAATCTAAAATAAAATATAGCCCATGTAACTCGTTGGTAAATAAGCTTAGATTTTTTTTTTTAGGGTTTAGTAGTTTTTGAGATAATGGCGAACAAACAAACAATCAAATCTTTGCTTTTTATAATAAGTATATGATTAATTAGTATAAAAAAAATGAAGCACGGTATGTGACCTCACGAAATGGGCGCGAACAAAGACGAATTTGCATTAAGTGTCTATATATTTTTATATCTTCGCTGCGTTATCGGCAACTCAACTGCCCGTTTCGTACGGGCTTTATTCCGAGTTTTGACACGTTCACCGTCGCGCATTTTGCGTAAAGTACGGGTATTGAAATGTAAGTTCTATCCTGTTAATTATAAAGTTGAAATTCCAATGCTCCACACATGTTCAAACTTGCGAAGAATTCGTGTATTTCAAGATAACGGCATTATAATAGCCAACCTAATACATACTATATAACCATTGGAATAGAGCTTATATTTCCATATTAATAGTTTGCGCAACGTCTTGTCGTGATTAGCGGTTGCAAACTCGGAATAAGGCCCACCCTCGACGAAAAGAGACTCGACAAGATATCGATGCAGTAATCTCCTGGAAACCGCTAAACCCACAGACTAAAACGGAAAATTGACTAGGTCACTTGACGGTTTTTACATCTGTATGGTTTCGGCATCTGTATATCGAGACCAGTCAGTCGGCCTAGCAAAGTTATAGATACCTTCCTCCATTCCATTTCCAATGGTTAGTTGAATTGACGATAAGGCATTAAAATATACCCAAAAATCGTAACGCAATTCGTCTTTGTCGCCGCCCATTTCATAATTGCATCATTTAGCCGCATAGTGGGAGCACGATCAATGTTGTTTAAGAACAATTAATTGTCGACCCCATTCATGGATTTTGTAGGTCTGCTCACCACCAGGTAGATACACAAAGTCACATACCGTGCTCTTCGTTTTCTACCGTTTCTTGTGGCAGTGTACTTGTATAAACACTAGATCGCCGCCAATTTCGTAATAGCATAATTTAGCCGGTGGTGCTATGAATGGTGGTGCCAAATATACGTGGTGGCCGAGTTGGTTAGACCTTGGACTTAAAAACACTTAGGTACCTGGTTCGAATCCCGGTGTGTACCAATGAGTTTTTAATTAAAAAAAATATGTACATTTGTTTGACAACACCGCTTTAGTGCCTCGGAGAGCACGTTAAGCTGTCGGTCCCGGTTTCACTATACCAACTTGTGAAACTGTTTATAGATGGGTCATTGAGTCTATTCAAAACATCGCGACGAGCTAGCCACTTGTTCGGTGTAGACTCATACCATCGGCTACGACGAGGTGGGATTAAAACCCCTCCGCTGGGTACCCTGGGGCCGTCTAGGCGGTCTCGGGCGCCGTAAGGTACCCGTGAAGATATGTATGTAAGTGAATGCTATGAATGTTATTTAAGAACAATTATTGATTGACCCCATTCATTGCCTATGCAGGTCTGCTCCCCACCAAGTGAATAAAAAAGTAGGGGCGTGTCGCTAGTAATATCTGTATTAATAAATTCAAAATTCCTATAGGTTCAAGATTTGCTCTCTGCGAGGTGAAGGTGATGATATACCTGCTGATACAGCACATGGAGGTGATGCCTTCAGAAAGAACCTGCATCCCTACTCAGGTGTCCACGGATTCCTTTATACTTAGAATAAAAGGAGGACATTGGCTTAAAATTAAAGCTAGAAAATAATAGGTTTTTATGTTTTCCTTGAAGAAAGTAGCTCATTTAAAAATCTTTTATTGCACCTTTTTAATGTTTTATTTTAGATTAATTTTATACATTGCATAATTAAAAATCTTGTATTTTTTATTGAATGTAATAAAAAAAAAAAAAAGGAAAAGTATTTTTTTATTTAAATTAAATAGATACTTTTTATAAAATAAGCAGGTAAATGTGCATTTCCTAAAATTAAAATTATTATAATACATGTTGGGAAAAAAAAAGATCGTGGTTGGACGGAAAGTATTCTAAATATTGAAAATGTAAAATTTTACTGGTAGGATTTTTTTCCTCTATTTTTTTTTCTTTATACTCAAAAATAAGTTTTTACTTATTTTTGAAAATAAGTCCATCCAAAAGTCTTTTATACACTTGCCACACTCTGTATTCGCACCGACGGAAATCCAAAAAAAAAAAAAAACTGTACTTTTATACACCAATCGTTATGTTGTTTAAAAGGAATTGATTAAAAATAAAAGAGAAAATATAAATGATAAAAGAAGGACTTTATCTTCTTTTTTTTTCTTGGTCTTCCTTTAATTTTTAAATTAAAGGAAGACCAAGAAATAAAAAGTAAAATAAAATATATACTTATAGCTATATAAAAACCTACGCTAAAAATAGTAACTAAAGTAATAATTTAATAATACAAAGGTTTATCTACAATAAAAACAAACTAAATTTAATTTAAATAATCCTCAAGTTTGTCCTGCGATATAGCGGCCATATTGTGTTTCTTTTAAAGGCAACGTTAGATTGTAAAAATAACGAAATTCTTTATATTATCTGAAACAAATAAAGTGTGTTAGATGTGTTTCTTACTCGGTAAAATATATAAATTGAAGCTATTAAATTTTATTGCCAAATATTTCGCCTCTCTTTGGAGCGGCGTCATCAGTGAATTTTTTTTGGCAATAAAATTCAATTATATTATAGCTTCAATTAATATATTTTACCTAATAAGAAATCCTTTATGTACAATTGTCACCCCCCTCCGAAATGCTAAAAACTGTCAAAGCAATAGCACCTGTAACACCCCTGTGTTAAAGTGCTTTCCCTTTATAGTTATTGTTGTTGCTGATTGTTAGTTATAGAAAAAATATATTGAACATCTGTTAAAACTAATTACAAAGAAATAAGTATAAACTAATAAAAAAATACAAAAATACCTAAAATAAAATTTAACAATAAATAATACAAAATTAATATCCTATATCCACCATATCCAAACCCCGTCCCGGCCCGAAACTACCCATAACACTGGCAGCATTAACACGCTGTACTGCCAGTGATATTCTTTGTTTAAAAAAATATCCGGACCGAGGATCTCCAGAGTTCTCTTTTAGAAGAGCACATAATTTCTTTCCAAAGACCACAGCCTCGGAACCCCAAACTCCAGTTGTCTCCACAGCAAATAGGACAAATAAATATTCAGATTATAAATTTTGATATTTAGTATGTTTTAATTTAGCTGCTGCTTCAGCAGCAGCCCCTGATGAACTCATACAGGCTCGGAGATGTGATGCCGCAAATGAATCAACGCAAGTGACATCCCAGATAAGGCTACGTCCTCTCTGCCACGGCACTAGCGTTAATCCATCTGGGCGTTTTTCATCTACTCTACTTAGCCCGTATGGTTCGAGAATACTAGGAACATTTGCTGAAGTCAGAGCTCGGCGAATAATGTCATTAAGGTTATGGTGACGAGACAATCTCCCTGAACTTCTACTGCAACTTAATCCATGATGACCATTCGCTAAGACTTGTGTTCCACATACGCACTGATGTGTTCCACATGGCAGATGTTAGCGCCTAACCTTAAAGCAATAGCAATTCTTAACGATTGGTCATCTAAGAATGTTCCTAGCGAAGGTGAAGGGAGTGCCTCTAACCATAACCCTGACTCTGAAGTAATTACGGCCTTGAAATGTCGAATCCAGAAAAATATGCCAAAAGTTTTTTTTGTAATTGTTGAATATTTATTTTGTCCCATTGATATTGCGAAGACAACTGAATAGGAAGATCATCAGATATCGTCTTAAAAGCCTCTATTGAATCTATTAGGTATGGGATCTCAGATGTTGCACCTAAATTAGGTAAAATAGTAGTGATCAAATCTGAGACCCCATAACAAGATGCAATAAAGCGACATCCGAAACTCTACGGATACCGATGCCACCGGACTTGATGGGAAGAGATGCTTGACTCCATTGATATTCTGATAAATGGACGTTTAAAACTAATTTAGTACATGATTTGATAGTATTATCTATTAATGAAACTAAGTTTGGTGTAGTTCGAATGATATTTATGTGAATTTAGGTAATGAAAAGCAGAATTTTAATAAAGTGTATGCAATGTGAGAATGTAGATGAGGCAAATGGTCATGAAGAATTTTTATTTGTAAAAGTTTTTTGTTAATAAACAATTCAACAGATTCCAATACGCACCTAAAAGTTGAAAATTTTGATTTGTAATGATTTTTATATCCGGAAATAAAAATTTTATGTGGTCATTATTGTTAACTACAGCTATATATTTCAAATTTAGCAAAATTTATATCTAGACCAAGTTGAGAAAAAGAAGAAGTTAACTTTGCTAAATCTGATAAAACTGTATTTATATCTCCTCCAAGAGTGCCATCATCCAAGTACCAAATATTGAGCTCAGAATTTAAAGATTTAATAATAGGTTAAATAATTATACTAAATAATAATGGTCCTAAAGGATTTCCCTGTTGAATACCTTCACTCGAATTTATAGTTCAGAGCTTAAGCGGAAATTTAAAGAACTAAAAATGCGAACGTATGTTTGGTGAAAATGTTAACGCAGTACAGTAGTAGATAGTTAACTCGAAAGAAATCGTTAAAAAAACTCACACTAGTTATATAGTTAACGAATTTACGTCGTTTCGATTCCTGGGTTTAGCAATAATATTTTAAAAATTATTTGAATGCAGTTTTATTTATTTTTGAAAATAAATTTATCGAAAATATATTTCAGTAAAAATTGCCTTCATCAATATTTAGGATGGGGAAGTTAGGTCTGTGAGGTTGATGGCGCAATGTTTTAAGGTCTGTACTTGCGTTTTGTTAATTGTTAAAACTTATAGCCTATTTTGATTAGAAATTGCATCTTTTAAATTGGAATGGCCCTTCAGTAAAGACCTGAGGCTCTACCATGGGTTTGCGCATTGTAGCAAATTTACGTATTTGTATACGCATAAGTGAGCAACAAGCAATAGGGTCGCTTTATTTTTGTTAACAGGATTGAATAAAGCGATCCTATTGGTTGTTGCTCACGTATACAATTTACGTTGCTGCAATGCGCAAACCCATGGTAGATCCTCAGTAATATTGTGTGCATCGATACTGTGTACTTTGTCCTTTCCAGACATAAGTTTCAAAGAGTATTTTTTACTCGATATTTTTTTCCCTACCCCCAGTACATCCAATGTTGATGTACTGAGCGCATAGAAAAGGTATATGTAAATCCAATGTTGATGAACAGAGGCTCTACCATGGGTTTGCGCATTGTAGAAACGTAACGTATTCATTTACGTATACGTGAGCAACAACCAATAGGATCGCTTTATTTTTGGTAACAGGATTGAATAAAGCGATCCTGTTGGTTGTTGCTCACGTATACGTAAATGAATACGTTACGTTTCTACAATGCGCAAACCCATAGTAGAGCCTCTGAGCGGTTAGAAAAAGTGTATTGAAACCAAATGTAAGTATATTAAAATTCTTGGTTTTCGTATTGAACGGATAGAAGAACTATATGGAAATCTAATATTGATGTACTGAGCGGATAGAAAAAGTATACGAAATTTGTAGCGGGGGGGTTTTTAAAGAATAATTTTAAAATGAAAGATTAAGTTGGTTCAAGTTTATTTAAAATATAAGATATATTTACAAGTGAAGATTGTTTTTGAGTACAGTAACTATGTAAGAGACCTACCTAATAAATGTTGGCCCTGCCTACAATGGAGATGCCTATTATAAACTAAAACTCTGACCGTATAGTATGGGAAGAATGGAGGGACTGACGAGGGACAGGCTCGAGGACTGGCACGTCGACTGGCACGCAGACTGGTACGTAGACAGGCGACGACAGCAGATGTAGGCAGGCAAGCAGGAGGGCGGCGGCACGATGGCAGCAGCAGCAAGCACGCACGACTGTAGCAGCCGCACACGATGAGGCGAGGCCTCGTCTCTCAGGCTGATGCCTGAGACGAGGACTCAGATGGCCTCGACTCTCAAGGCTCTAGGCCTGAGGTGAGGTCCGTGAAGCAGTGGCTTGCGGCACGATGACGGCAGCAAGGGGAAGGCGGCGGCACGACGGCAGCACGCAGACAGCGAGCGGCACGGCTGTAGAGGCATCCGTTCACGAAGAGGTGAATTCCCATCTCTCAGGCCAATGCCTGAGACGAGAAGTCAGATGGCCTCGTCACTCAAGGCTCGAAGCCCGAGGCGAGGTCCTGCAGCACAAGGAGGTTCTCCAACCCTCAGAGCAGACGCCCGAGCGAAGTGGAGTCTAGGCAAATCCCGGAGGCCGCAACTCCAGGATCCGGAGTCTTCAAGGAAGTGTGACAGGATCGGGCCTGGTTCTCGATGTAGCAGGTTCAAGGTTTCAAGGATGAGAACCAGTCGATCACTGCCACTGTAGCTAGACTTCTTCTTCTTTCTTAAGCTTCCTCGAGACTCACGAAAAATCGCCGGTCCGAGATATTTAAAGACGATTTTAGAGCTCTATGATTAAAATTCATATTTAGTTTTAATTTATAGAGTGCCAGTATTTTTTTGGGTTAGTATGGGAACTTTTGAAGCTACCTAGCGGTCAGAGGAGACGCTAAGATTTGGTGTTTTAAGTGTCTAAAAATGTGAAAATACCTAAAGAATATGTTTTAATTTACAATATTACCTAATACATAGTTTATATAATTAAAATTTAAATTTAAAATGTTAGGAATCTGATTTCATAACCAAAGCCTAACTTTTCGTGAAAACTAAATGAAAAATTTGGAACGTTCACAGAAGGGAAATTTCCAGCTGTCAAAATTCTGGAGTATTACATACAAATATTAACCAATTTAACCACGTTTTTACTACCTGGAATTTTCCCTGAAAATGGTGTATTATGATACATTTGGTGGTCATTTAAAAAAAATGTATGAAATGATATGAAGACAAATAAAATAAAATACATAAATATAATATGGAGCGGGTGTAACGTGACAAATTCCTTTGTTGACATACTGAGCGGGCACAAGTCCGACTGATACTATATTATATATCAGGTTCGGGTATGTGTGGAATACTGCTCGCACCTTTTTGGGACCGATCCGTTAAATACCTGTTGCATGCTCTCGAAAACACTGGAGCCTTTGCACCTGCGTAGAGAGGTAGCATCGTTGAGCGTATTCTACCGCCTATATCACGGACAATGCTCTGAAGAACTGTTTGAACTCATCCCTCCTTCCCCATTTTGTTTCCGTGCTACACGCACTGGCAATAAAATGTATATAAATACAGTGGGTGACAGGCCCACCAGAACAAAAAGGTATGGTGATTGTTATATATGACGCACGATAAAAAAGTGGAATGCCTTGCCTGCGTGCGTTTTCCCTTCTTCATTTAATCCAGAGTCCTTTAAGCGAGGCATGAATAAGTTTCTCAAGCAGACATAGTGGAATCAACCAATTGAAACAAGCATCATTACTACTATTGGTTGAGAACATTCTTGGACGTAACATTGCTACTTACCATCAGGTAGATGTAGAATCACATGACCTGCTCTATTAAAAAAAAAAAAAAGTATATTAAAATCCTTTGTTTATGTACTAAGCGGATATTTTTTTTAAATGAAAATCTAATGCTATGCTGAGCGGGCAAAAAAAGTTAAAACAATTTGTGCTTGTTTTTTTTTATACAGTTAATAAAATCCTCGTAGGTAATATAGTAATATACTATTTAATTAAAGTATTACTAAAAGTGAACTCATATATTTAGTTAACTAATGACTAGTCATAATATGGCATTAAATATAATATCAGACACAAAGACATTTATTTAAACTGTAGATTAAAAATTATCTTATTGTTGTAACTTAAGCAGTGTTTAGGTGTGTATGTTTATCAAATCAATAGGCATCACCAAACTTGTCGGTTGTGTTTAGACACAGTGTCATTTTGATTTTTAACTTTGAACGACGTATTTAAAGGTGCGTATTATTACTGTTATTTTTTTTTTTTAACTTGATGATTTTATATATAAATTTCCCTTTGTATGTAGGTATGAAGGTAAATTTTGATATTTCATAGGTTAAGGTTTAGTTAATTAACAATGTTAGACATTTATTTTCGCAATTGTTAAGGCAACATACGCATACATATCATCACGGGTACCTTACGACGCCCGAGACCGCCTAGACGGCCCCAGGGTACCCAGCGGAGGGGTTTTATCCCACCTCGTCGTAGCCGATATTATGAGTCTACACCGAACAAGTAGCTAGCTCGTCGCGATGTTTTGGATAGACTCAATAACCCATCTATAAACAGTTTCACAAGTTGTTATAGTGAACCCGGGACCGACAGCTTGACGTGCTCTCCGAGGCACTATAGTGGTGTTATCAAACTATTGTACATTTTTTTTTTATTAAAAATCATTGGTACACACCGGGAGTCGAACCAGGGACTTAAGTGTTTTTAAGTCCAAGGTCTAACCAACTCGGCCACCACGTATATATTTTTATCACTTGATGATTTTATATATAAACTAGCTGTGCTCGCGACTTCGTCCGCGTGGAATAGTTATTTTTTTTTCATACAAACTTTCATCCCCTATTTTATCCCCTTGGGGGTAGAGTTTATCAAAATCCTTTCTTAGAGGATGCCTACGTCATAACATCTACCTGCATGCAAAATTTCAGCCCGATCCGTCCAGTGGTTTCGGCTGTGCGTTGATAGATTACTTTGTCAGTCAGTCACCTTTTAGTTATATATATTTAGATTTACCTTTGTATGTAGTACATACTATAAGAAAACCAATGAACTTTCAAAATTTACCTTATAAATTTTAAAAGTTCATTGGATTAATAATGTTACCCGGGTCCCACACACTTGCAAAAATATTAGTGCCTTTCCAAACGGTACGGATAATAGACAAATGTTCGCGAAAAGACAAATGTTCGCGAATAGACAAATGTTCGCGAATAGCGTCCCATTGACCGACCGATTTCGTTACCATCGCCCACACAGGTGCAAAAACAGTCAAGTGACCTATGTCATCTTTTGGTTTTAGTCTGTGGCTTACCCGGTTTTATATATTTTATAAATCTCCAAACCATGAAAAACGTTCTTTATTTTTTTTGCCATGATCCCCGGATACAGATCCATAGACGCAACCACTAGTCTACGGAGCCGGTCGAAATTTTATGGTTATTATATATTGATATTTTTGTAAGGTTTTATCAAATAGACAGCTGTATAATAAAACTTTCTAATACCGGTATTCATAAAAACTTATTGAGTCTTTGAAGATTACTTTAGTTATGGAAGGTTTTGTCTCTTTTTATTAGCAACAAAAATGATTATGGGTAAAAGAGATAAAATCTTCTATAACTAAAGTGTTCTTCAAGGATTCCTTAAGGATTCAAGGAATAAGTTTTTATGAATAAGGCCATACATCATTAATTGAAGTTTAGGCAGGCGGCCATTTTCTTTTCTAATGTTCAATCATTACTAAGTTTGGAAATACAGCTGTCTATTTGATAAAATCTTACAAAAATATTTAAAGGTGATTTTAAGCCTTAGGGAACTTCCTTATTTAACGTAACCCATGTATTTTTTTCAGAATCATGTTATTATGGATTTGGGCAGTAGTAGTAATATCAATTATAATACTATACTTTCGTAAGAAATATTCTAGATTTTCGTCATGCGGGGTCAATACTACAACGATCCTAGCGCCATTTGGTAATATTTGGAAAATTACTTTGCGACTGAATCATTTTACGGAAGTCTTGTCAGAAACATATAACAGTTTTCCCGATGACAGGTACCGAAATAAATTATGTATTCTAAACTAGTTATGCCCGCAGCTTTGCTTCCATTTCATATAGGTACACGGTGACTTTTAAAGAACGTGTTTTGTCTATTATGAGGCTCTACTGATCAAATCATACAACTTTTCCCATGTATCAATAAAATCTAAATTTTCTTTCTCCATACAAATTGGTTATTTTAACATAACATAGTTTGTATAAAGAAGCCAATTTTGTTTTTCATTTGCGACACATGGTTCCATGGAAAAAGTTGTTCGATTTGATAAATAAATAAATATCATCACGGGTGCCTTACGGCGTCCGAGACCGCCTAGACGGCCTCAGGGTACCCAGCGGAGGGGTTTTTAATCCCACCTCGTCGTAGCCGATGGTATGAGTCTACACCGACAAAGTTGCTAGCTCGTTTGGGTAGATTTAATAACTGATCTATAAACAGTTTCACAAGTTGGTATAGTGAAACTGGGATAGCTTAACGTGCTCTCCGAGGCACTATAGTGGTGTTATTAAACAAATGTATATAATATATGTATAATTTGATAAAAAGAGCATCATATTAGTCCAAAGAACTTAATATAATATTATTAAGACATTTACACTGTACACATATAGCCCTGGTCACAAACTAGGCTCTAGGCTTGTACTATGTGTACTAGAAGCAGCGATACTAAAACATAATATAATGTGAGTATGTTAAACACCAAGGCCATGGCATACTTTACAGAAGTAATGTTTTGTGATAGAGGGAATCGAACTCACGACCTCTGGACACAACGCTAACGGAGTAACCGCTAGACCACTGAGGTTGTTATTCACTAAAAACCAATCGGTGCCGCGGTGTGAAGTTACCGGCCTTTATACCCCGACAAAATTACGAAGTAATGTAAAATATATGCTAACTAAGATAGAAAACCGTCTTTACTATTCGACTATATCAAAAACATAACAATCTAATAATAATAATATAGACAATTTACAAAAATTGCTCTGGTCACAAACTAAGCTCTAGGCTTGTACTATGTGTACCAGAAACAACTATATTGTTGTAATTTGATTTAATTTTAAAACTAAAATATTTTGAAAGAAGTTTAATTGTCTAAAAATAAATGTCAAAGATGAAAAACGTATTTTCTTTAATAATTTATTATTTCGGTCACAACCGAAATATAATTAACTACAGTTAATATTTAAAGAATATAAACTTCCCATTCGTTTTAGATATACCTAATACATATTATATTTCATAAACACCCAAAACCATGACAAACTGTACAGAAATACGTACCTACTAATATTTTTTTGCCATGGGTGGGAATCGAACCCACGACCTCCGGATACAACACCAAAGGCGCAACCACCAGACTCATACTATTGGCTACGACGAGGTGGGATTAAAAACTCCTCCGCTGGGTACCCGGAGGCCGTCTAGGCGGTTTCGGGCGCCGTAAGGCACCCGTGATGATATATACATAGTAAGTAGTTACACCGAAGCTGCCTTAGTCAAAAATATTGAATATGTTTTTATAAATATGCAAATAATATATACATATTACAAACAAGGAAAAATAAACCTTTTAAAATATTTTAACATACCTTTTGTGTAAAATACAAACATAACACCAGGTTAGAAGAAGACTTTTATTTACCGATTTGATAAAAGAAAAATTTCTTTGTCTTAATGTTACATTATACATTGTTATCTTATTTGATAAGAACTGTTGTTATTTTATTTATTTATAGTTATAATTTTATTATAATTAGACTATCCTAATAATATTTAAAATTATAGATGATTGCTAGGTCGACTATAATTGCTAGGTCGACTGGTTTACTTAAACACACTGTTGCGAGACTTCATTTTATTTTGCATGGCATTTGACTCTACACCTGGTGTATCTGAGCTGGCCACTTGTTGTGTTGCAGACAAAAAAAAAGTTGATCAGCTACGACGATATGGGATTAAACCCCCTCCGCTTTCCTGTGCCCTTTTTTTAGGTGGGAGGAAGGTCTCTATAACTTCGTTAGGCCGACCGGACGGTCTCGTTACCACCACCCATACAGATGCAAAAACCGTCAAGTGACCTAGTCATGTTTAGGTTTTAGTCTTTGGGTTCACCGGTTTTCACAAGATTACTAATAATAATAATAATATGTAGGACAAGTTACACATATTGCTCTCGGTCACAAACTATCTCTAGGCTTGTACTATGTGTACCAGGAGTAACGATATAATACATACGCAACCACTAGTCTACGGAGGCGGTCTACTGCATCGATTTTTTGTCGAGGTGGTAATATAGTTTCCTTTCAGGGTGCGGTTACGAAATGGGTGGTTGAAATAACGATAAGACAGCGAGTATATTAAAATATACTCGTAATGCAATTCGTCTTTGTCGCCGCCCATTTCGTAATCGCGTCATTTAGCCAGCATAGTGGGGCAATCAATGTTGTTTAAGAACAATTATTGATTGACCCCATTCACGGACTTTGTAGGCCAGCTCACCACCAGGTAAATCAAATGCCGTGCTCCAATAAAAAGGCACCGGTGATGATTTACAGTTATTTACGACCCGTCTTATTGGTGTAGTTGCTTAATTATTTAATTTAATATTTATAATGTAATAATAATAATAATAATAATAATAATAATAATAATAATAATGTACCATCAAGGATGCTTAATGACGCCCGAGATCGCCTAGACAGCCTCAGGGTAGCCCGCGGTAGGGTTACATTCCCACTTCGTCGTAACCGAAGATAGACTCAACAACACATCTTTTAAAAGTTTCACAAGTTGGTATAGTACTAGAACCGACAGCTTAGCGCACTCTCCGAGGCACTATAGTAGTGTTGTCAAACAACTGTGTATAACTTTTAAATTAAAAAACTTATTGATACACCAGGGGTTAAAACCCAAAGGCTGATCAACATGCAGTGTTTAATTTTTTTTTGTTTTTAGATTTGTAGGACAATACGAGTTTGTAAATCCAATGGTAATGATTAAGGACCTTGAATTAATCAAACAGATTACTGTCAAGGACTTCGACACATTTTTAGATCATCGCTTTCTCGTTAATCAAGAAGTTGATCCTATTTTTGGAAGCAATCTTTTTGCCTTAAAAGGTTTGTTATAAATAAATATTTTGTTACAATCTAAATATATATAACTCAAAGGTGGCTGACTGACTGACTGACATAGTTATCTATCACCACACAGCCTAAACCACTGGACGGATCGGGCTAAAATTTGGCATGCAGGTAGATGTTATGACGTAGGCATCCGCTAAGAAAGGATATTGATAAATTCTATGATAAAAAAATTAGTATTTCACGCGGACGAAGTCGCGAGCACAGCTAGTACTATATAAATATATTGTAACTATATATACTTTGGCCTAATATGAAGCTGTACAAATTAAATCGACCAACTTTTCCCATGAAACCAAGTGTCGCAAATGAAAAAATAGGCTTTTAAAACTAGCAATGTTAAAAAAAACAATTTGTGTAGAGAAGCCGTTTTTTTTTTCATTTTCGACACATGAGTGGACACGGGTAAAGATGTTCGGTTTTATAAGTAGAGCCACATATTAGCCCAAAGTACAACCTTCCCAAGTCACCATTCATTAATTCACTGATCAAATCGAACAAATTTTCCCATGGTTCCATTTGTAGCCAATGAAAAAAAAATTTGGCTTCCCCATACAAAATGATAATTTTAACATTACTAGTTTATAACTTACGAGAAGGCTTTTTTTTTCATTAGCGACACATGGTTCCATGGGAAAAGCTGTTCTATTTGATCAGTAAGCCTCATATTAGCCCAAAGTACAACCTTCCCAAGTCACCATTCATTAATTCACTGATCAAATCGTACAAATTTTCCCATGGAACCATTTGTAGCAAATGAAAAAAAAAATGCCTTCCCCATACAAATTGATCATTTTAACATTACTAGTTTATAAGGAGAAGGTATTTTTTTTATTAGCGACACATGGTTCCATGGGAAAAGCTGTTCTATTTGATCAGTAAGCCTCATATTAACCCAAATTACAACCTTTCAAAGTCCCCAAGTATATAGTTATTAAATAATCAAATTATGATCATAGATTTTCCTTGTAATTATTTAACTGGAACTTCCTAATCCAAATTAAATGTAACAATTTCACTAAAAATAAGATTACAACAAAATTTTTAGGTCAGAAATGGAAGGACATGCGATCTACATTAAGTCCTGCATTTACGAGTGCCAAGATCAGACTAATGGTGCCTTTTATGGTGGAAGTCGGCAATCAAATGATAACGTCGTTGAAGAAACAATTGAAGGCGCAAGGAAGTGAGTTTTTTTATTTTTTTATTAAGCCTTGAACTTCAATGTGACTATAAATTTTAGTCTTATTTGCTTATATCTGCAGAGGCAAGCACACATCTATTTATTAAAACACTTCAACTTAAGTTTTTTCAGACCTTCCTCTCTCCATGTCTTCTTAACCAAAAACCTAATTGGAAAACATTTTTTCGATACTTTTTCTATTTTAAAATGATGCCTTTTTAATGTATAAAGACATTTTTCTTCTAAACGGGTTGAGTTTTAAATCTAAAATAAATACACCTCACAAGAAAATACAGTTTATAATCCACTACTAAACGAAATTTTACCTAAATAAATTATTAAGTATGTTATAGACAAAATTAGTTTTGTGACTTACGACATTTTTATTGCTTGAAAATTATTTGCGCGATTTTCAATCTTGCGGAGCAGATCCAAGAGCTATAATAAGTAATTATATGACCCCGTTGACCAGTCCCGCCTAGTGTGCCGATGCGTACGGACGTGTATCTCTCGTGCTGCCGGGGCTACTAAAGATTTACGTAATTAATTTGACAATGTATAAACCTTACAGGTCCTTGAATTATAGAAAAAATACTTTTAATCAAAATAATATTATTATTTTTTAGTTTTAGGAATAAATTTGAGTTTTCGAATCTGGAACAAGGAAAACCAGAGTCACCGCGAAACAACATCGTTTTTTTTTATCGGTTACCTATAACTTTTTTATTTATTTTTTTGACAACATAAAGAAGCCACATATATAGGGGTAACCGCGACAGTCGATTGACGTTTTTTATAGGAATTATTTTTGACCGCCTCCTTAGAGTGGTTGCGACTTTTGTGTAATATCCAAAGGTCGTGGTTCGATTCCCACCCATGACAAAAAAATATTAGTACAGTTTGTCATGGTCTGGGTGTTTATATATAATATGTATAATATTGTTATTTCTGATACACATAGTAACTTAGTTTGTGACCAGAGAAATATGTGTAAATTGTCCTACATATTATTATTAAATATTTTTTGGTTCCGGTCGCAACGGCAGTAGTCAATGATCATCAAGTATGAATGTTACTTTTTTTTTTAATTCGACATAGGACACGTTATATAGGTTTTTGTGTGAGCCAAGCACGAATTTGAGGTCCATTAAAAAATCCAAGATGGCGGCCTCAACTTTTTTATTAAATTTGACATGGGACTCTTTATATGGGTTTTTGGGTGAGCCGAGCACGAATTTGAGGTCCATTTTAAAATCCAAGATGGCGACCTTAACTTTATTTTTAAAAATCGACATGGTACTCGTTATATATGTTTTTGGGTGTGCCGAGCACGAATTTGAGGTCCATTTTAAAATCCAAGATGGCGGCCTCAACTTTATTTTTAAAAATCGACATTGTACTCGTTATATATATTTTTGGGTGTGCCGAGCACGAATTTGAGGTCCATTTTAAAATCCTAGATGGCGGCTTCAACTTTATTTTAAAAAATCGACATGGGACTCGTTATATATATTTTTGGGTGTGCCAAGCACGAATTTGAGGTCCATTTTAAAATCCAAGATGGCGGCCTCAACTTTATTTTTAAAAATCGACATGGGACTCGTTATATATGTTTTTGGGTGTGCCGAGCACGAATTTGAGGTCCATTTTAAAATTCAAGATGGCGGCCTCAACTTTATTTTTAAAAATCGACATGGGACTCGTTATATATGTTTTTGGGTGTGCCGAGCACGAATTTGAGGTGTATTTTAAAATCCAAGATGGTGGCCTCAACTTTATTTTTAAAAATCGACATGGTACTCGTTATATATGTTTTTGGGTGTGCCGAGCACGAATTTGAGGTCCATTTTAAAATCCAAGATGGCGGCCTCAACTTTATTTTTAAAAATCGACATTGTACTCGTTATATATATTTTTGGGTGTGCCGTGCACGAATTTGAGGTCCATTTTAAAATCCAAGATGGCGGCATCAACTTTATTTTTAAAAATCGACATGGGACTCGTTATAAATTTGTGGATGCTATTAATTTGTGGATGCTATTTTGGTTTTTAATTTGTGGATGCTATTTTGGTTTTTGTTATTCTAAGATGATTGTTAATCTGATTATATTCTGTATGTATCCCTAATAACAATTAAATTAAATAAAATAAATAAATAGATTCTTGGGTGTGCAGAGCACGAATTTGAGGTCCATTTTAAAATCCAAGATGGCGGCTTCAACTTTATTTTAAAAAATCGACATGGGACTCTTTATATATATTTTTGGGTGTGCCGAGCACGAATTTGAGGTCCATTTTAAAATTCAAGATGGCGGCCTCAACTTTATTTTTAAATATCGACATGGTACTCGTTATATATGTTTTTGGGTGTGCCGAGCACGAATTTGAGGTCCATTTTAAAATCCAAGATGGCGGCCTCAACTTTATTTTTAAAAATCGACATTGTACTCGTTATATATATTTTTGGGTGTGCCGTGCACGAATTTGAGGTCCATTTTAAAATCCAAGATGGCGGCATCTACTTTATTTTTAAAAATCGACATGGGACTCGTTATATAGGTTCTTGGGTGTGCAGAGCACGAATTTGAGGTCCATTTTAAAATCCAAGATGGCGGCTTCAACTTTATTTTAAAAAATCGACATGGGACTCTTTATATATATTTTTGGGTGTGCCGAGCACGAATTTGAGGTCCATTTTAAAATTCAACATGGCGGCCTCAACTTTATTTTTAAAAATCGACATGGGTCTCGTTATATATGTTTTTGGGTGTGCCGAGCACGAATTTGAGGTGTATTTTAAAATCCAAGATGGTGGCCTCAACTTTATTTTTAATAATCGACATGGTACTCGTTATATATGTTTTTGGGTGTGCCGAGCACGAATTTGAGGTCCATTTTAAAATCCAAGATAGCGGCCTCAACTTTATTTTTTAAAATCGACATGAGATAGATAAAATAGTTTTAAAATACAGAATCTATTAACTAAAACCGATATAATGTGAAGCATCAACCAGTGGCTAAAACATCGAACGCAATAGTGATCTGTCGTTGGTAATTTGAATTGTGACAATTCAAATTACCAACGCCATGACAGATCGCTATCTCGATAAAAAGCAATGGCAGATTTGACTTTATAAAAAAAAAAAGATAGATAAAATAGTTTTAAAATAATCTATTAACTAAAACTGATATAATGTGAAGCATCAACCAGTGGCTAAAACATCGAACGCGATAGCGATCTTGCGTTGGTAATTTGAATTGTGGCAATTCAAATTACCAACGTCATGACAGATCGCTATCGCGATAAATGGCAATGGCAGATTTAACTTTATAAAAAAAAAAAGATATATATGGGTTTAGATTGTGTAATCCAAGATGGCGGCCTCAACTTTATTTTTAATAATCGACATGGTACTCGTTATATATGTTTTTGGGTGTGCCGAGCACGAATTTGAGGTCCATTTTAAAATTCAAGATGGCGGCCTCAACTTTATTTTTAAAAATCGACATAGGACTCGTAATATATTTTAAACTATTGTTCAGTTCGCAACAAAACTAAACAAAATATTTGTTATTATTATAAATTTATAAAAATTTCTCTCTGTAAGTGAGCAATAATGTTCTTTTGAGAAATAAATGTCTTTAAACTGAATACATGGTGACTTTGAAAGGATGTACTTTGGGCTATATAACGAGTTCCATGTCGAATTTTAGAAATAAACTTGAGATCGCCATCTTGGATTTTAAAATTGACCTCAAATTCGTGCTCGGCACACCCAAAAATTTATATAACGAGTTCCATGTCGAATTTTAGAAATAAACTTGAGATCGCCATCTTGGATTTTAAAATTGACCTCAAATTCGAGCTCGGCACACCCAAAAATATATATAACGAGTCCCATGTCGATTTTTAAAAATAAAGTTATGGCCGCCATTCTGGATATTAAAATGGAACTCAAATTCGTGCTCGACACACCCAAAAACCTATATAACGAGTCCCATGTCGATTTTTAAAAATAAAGTTGAGGCCGCCATCTTGGATTACACAATCTAAACCCATATATATCTTTTTTTTTTTATAAAGTTAAATCTGCCATTGCCATTTATCGCGATAGCGATCTGTCATGACGTTGGTAATTTGAATTGCCACAATTCAAATTACCAACGCAAGATCGCTATCGCGTTCGATGTTTTAGCCACTGGTTGATGCTTCACATTATATCAGTTTTAGTTAATAGATTATTTTAAAACTATTTTATCTATCTTTTTTTTTTTATAAAGTCAAATCTGCCATTGCTTTTTATCGAGATAGCGATCTGTCATGGCGTTGGTAATTTGAATTGTCACAATTCAAATTACCAACGACAGATCACTATTGCGTTCGATGTTTTAGCCACTGGTTGATGCTTCACATTATATCGGTTTTAGTTAATAGATTCTGTATTTTAAAACTATTTTATCTATCTCATGTCGATTTTAAAAAATAAAGTTGAGGCCGCTATCTTGGATTTTAAAATGGACCTCAAATTCGTGCTCGGCACACACAAAAACCTATATAACGAGTCCCATGTCGAATTTTAGAAATAAACTTGATATCTCCATCTTGGATTTTAAAATGGACCTCAAATTCGTGCTCGACACACCCAAAAACCTGTATAACGAGTCCCATGTCGAATTTTAAAAATAAAGTTGAGGCCGCCATCTTGGATTTTAAAATTGACCTTAAATTCGTGCTCGGCACACCCAAAAACCTATATAACCAGTCCCACGTCGATTTTAAAAAATAAAGTTGAGGCCGCCATCTGGGATTTTAAAATAGACCTTAAATTCGTGCTTGGCGCACCCAAAAACCTATATAACGAGTCCCACGTCGATTTTTAAAAATAAAGTTGAGGCCGCCATCTTGGATTTGAAAATGGACCTCAAATTCGTGCTCGGCACACCCTAAAACATTAGCGAGTCACATGTCAATTTTAAAAATAAAGTTGAGGCCGCCATCTTGGATTTTAAAATGGACCTTAAATTCGTGCTCGGCACACCCAAAAACCTATATAACGAGTCCCATGTCGATTTTTAAAAATAAAGTTGAGGCCGCCATCTTGGATTACACCATCTAAACCCATATATATCTTTTTTTTTTTATAAAGTCAAATCTGCCATTGCTTTTTTTCGCGATAGCGATCTGTCATGACGTTGGTAATTTGAATTGCCACAATTCAAATTACGAACGCAAGATCGCTAACACGTTCGATGTTTTAGCCACTGGTTGATTCTTCACATTATACCAGTTTTAGTTAATAGATTATTTTAAAACTATTTTATCTATCAAATTTAATATTTATATAATTAAACTTAAAAATATTAATTATGATAAATAAAATAAAAATATTAAATACCTACGACTCGCATTCATTTTTTGTTCGTAAAATCGCGCCAAATAGAAAATTCTTGCCTGCGACAGCGGCAAAACAGTGATGCCTGCGGGGAGGCTCCGCCTATAGGGCGGGGCGATAACAAAAAAAATTTTTGAGCGCAGGGTCTTAAAGGGGCATTCAGAGGAATTAGTAGAAACATGTTTGAACTAAATTCGACTGATTACTCATGTTTACTCATGTAATTTAACAAATTATAACATACGAGTATATACGTATGATATTTTAATCAGTCAACACTAATAGTTTGAGTTTTTGTAACGTTTACTTTCGAGTTAATTACACTGATAATTACAAATAATACTTGTATGTCGTATTATATTAGAATTATGTTAGCTAGTGAGGAATTTTCCCAGTTTACAAAAAAAAAATGAGGATAATGCAGTTAACAAACGCGACGTCCATTTGATTTAGTCCCTCCGTATCCAAAGTTAATTTACATTATACCGGACCGTACACAATGTCCATAAAAGTTTATAATAAATTACCAGATTATATAAAAAAATTAAATGATAATTAAATTAAAAACTATTATTCTTTAAATGAGTTTATTATTCCTTAACTGATCATTTATAATAATAACAACTAATGTAAAACTAAAAATAAAGAATAACAGTGTTTGCCTCTCTCTTTTTACGCTTTTGCTGTGCCTTACAAGGTGCATGTGTGGTGTTGGTATTGTGAAATTTATTGTAATTTTGTATTAATTCTACCTATGTATACAATTTTAATTAAATAAATAAATAAATAAAACTGTACAGACAAACGTACCTACTAATATTGCCATGGGTGGTAATCGAACCCACGACCTCCGGATACACCGCCAAAGGCGCAACAAAACTAGTCTACGGATGCGGTCTACTATTGTATACTGTGATACTACTGTGTTAACACTTACACGGATCACACACTAGCATTTTTAGTTCATCAATTTTGACACGCTTCCGCTTGGGACACAGGACCTTACAAAATATGGTTAGCTCAAACGCAAATAAATAGTTAGAAAACTTACATTAGGGCTACTGAACAGGCTAATTTGGACAGTTTTATGGTTAGCGGCATTGATTTCTTATAAAACTTAAACATATACAGTTTGGTGTAAAACAGAATAAGGGTCAGATTAATAGTCGTTGCTAAGCAATTGCTAATGATTAGCAACTTACTGCATAAAAAAAATTTTTTTGACAATTCCAAGCTTAGAATTTAGGCTTTAGGCGTTACTCTGGGCTAATATATGAGATTTAATTGAATCAGGCGTTATTTTGCGGAAGTCCATTTTATAATGATTAAAATTGGAAATTATAATATATGAGAGTCTACTGATGAAATCGAACTTCTCCCATGGAACTGTGTTTCGCAAATAAAAAAAAACTTCTCCATAACAATTGGTTATTTTAATTAAAACATTACTAGTTTGTATGAAGAAGTTTTTTTTTCATTTGTGACACATAGTTTGATGGGAAAAGTTGTTCGAATTGGCCAGTACCCCTAGTGTGAGTTTTCTAACTATTACTTTGAGTATGAGTTAACTAAAAGGAGATCAACCGTTTTTGTATGGGAGCTAGGCCCATGAATTTCTCCGTAGTTCTTTATCTCCCCGCAAAGAAAACTTTACAGAAATATTAAGTTATTTAATATCTTCATATTTTGAAAATTATACGAAATTCGACAGGTGCGTTTCAGAGAAAACAATTAATTAAACTATCGAGCGGTGGCCTGTTTTAAAAGGAATCCAAGCCGAATTATCTTTTTAAAAAAAAACTTTTAATGGCGGACAATATTTTTAAAGTCGGGAAGCAAAGATCACAATAGCATCGTCTACTGCCAAAGTGCCAACATAGATGTGTAAAGAAAATTAATACTTATTATTGTATTAAACGTAGTATGGCTTATAGCGGATTTTTGGTGGTTGAAAATCGAAGTTTTAACTAGCGTATTATGAAGATACGACAACAGCTGCTTTTTGATAATTATCATGCTAAGTTCCTTACCTTTTGTTATTACCTTTCCTTAACACATTTTTATTAAAAGAACCATAATAATAATTACCAAGCAGTGTTGAACGATTCTTGTTCTTGTTTAAAATATCTAAAGTATTTGCTCTATGCAATAAAATTAGAAATTATAATCTTAAAACTTTTCGCCAACATGTTCTTAAATAATAATAGATTATGAAAATATCAGTTTTATTTTGATGGTCATTCATATGTCATGTATATGATCATATCTATCATCCTGTTTGATGTATGGGGATTACAACTCTATGTTCATATACTGACAGTTCAATTTTTAAAGAATAAAACTTGACTATGCCTATTTTCTACGTTAACGCCTTTAATACACTGTCGCATCCGTATGCGCCAGCGAATCTCTGCGAAACTATTACGGTAGCGAAACATCTGCGGAACGTTAGTACACTGCAGCTTTTTTAAAGCTTTGGTGGACTGTGGGTTTACCTATATGTAATTTGAGGATGTCCTCCCAGTCATCGCTTTAAAAGGAAGAATTATTATTGCTGATTTCGGAATTAAAGAGAAAGCGCTGAATCGGGGTGCATAAAACAAACTTTCTTGATTTTTTCTCCGTGCCACCTCTTTTTTATACGCTATTTTGTAATCTACGCGTTAAACTGCATATAATTCGGGATAGTTTCGAATTAAATTCAACAATATTTTGGCTTCCATTATGCGAAAATCTGTCCGTCCCGACAGAACGCATAGTGACGCCTTGCGATGAGAAACTACTAGGGAACGTCTGCGTCTATGTACCGATCATTTCGCAGTTACCAGCGGAATAGTAGCGACAAGGACGTAACTAATTAATATAGCGATATTATATAATAGAATGAGACATATTAATATGCGAAACACTGCCATATAACTTAGTTTTTTCTCTATTTCGCTGCCGCCTACGAACGCGTCAGTGTACTTAAGGCTACATTTAATCTCTACTAACATTCACTTTAATGGATACTTGCCTAAAAATACAACCACTATTACAAAACTAGTAGGCACAATAAATGTAATAAAATAAATAAAACAAGTTTTTTTATTGTATTTATAATTTTATTTTACCATTCATATATTATTTTCTAAAATATTATTTTCTAAAATACGATCGAGAAATGGGGCAGGACTCCTGCCCCATTTCTCGATCATGCAGGAGGTATCATCTCATTTATATCATGGCGAGCATGGCCAAGGAACCATAAAATTCTCATAACATTTGCACAGCAACCCACCGTGCACATACCTACAAGACAGTTACAGCCTACAATAGCTTGGGCTGTATTGGCAACATCTCGGTCATTGCTCACCAACACATAAGAATAGTACTTTTTTCCACTTATATGGCGAGATTAAATGCAACCTCTTTACAAGTAATTGTCTCCACTTAATTCTGAAGGAGCCTTTCTAAATAATTTGATACTTCTAGTGTATACCTGCCATTTCTTTTCAAATGTTCACCACAATATGACCTAGCTTGCTTTATCTGGTAAATTCCCAAACTTATTTTACGTAGTTCTACTAAATCAAAAAGAGGAAAGTTTTCCAAATTAGGTAACTCACTATTAGTTTGTTCAAATATGACACGCCATCTATTAAGATTATTACTTAGCGTGTATGTTGCATCGGGAGAAGCGTGTATGTTGCATCGTGTGATTACCGGATGGAATTTGTTTAATAATGCTCCTGCTATTTTAAAATCCTCCATGAAATGCACAGCACAATTATTTAAAAATTCTTGCCTGAACAATTCAAAGTATCTTTTTAATCTCCTATACATTTTACTCATAATGCCAGCGTCATTGTCTATTGCTACTTAGGACCCTAATATATCAATGATATGTCCATCACAACAAACTAGAAGAAATGGCTTAACTAAATTCCTGTATTTGTGTAAACTATGTCTTTTTTTGGAAGCCTTATGGCTTAGAACTTTTTTGAATATACTGGTAAGTTCCATCGCAAATTACAATAGCTGGTTGGACATTTTCAGGAAAATCAGTGTTTCCAAATAGTCCATTAGTACAGGGACATTCATAGGTTCTTCTGGTAAAGGTGGTGTTGCGGGTATTACCGACACAGTTTCCTGATGTGATTTTGGGGAGTTTTCTTGCATAAGTTGAATATCATCATCGCTTTCAGACAATATGTCACCTGTAGAAGGGCCTGCTATTTCTTGTATAATACTTGAGACACTCCGGATTTGCCTTCTTACACTGCAGTTGTGACACACATGAGTAAAGAATGACACCTAAAAACAAAAATAACGTTATTTTTTTTAAACAAATAAATTCTACAAAAATCACTTTCAACTCTACTGTCTTTACTCCTTGTACTAATTAAGTTATTACATACCTGGTATGTTGGTATCCTTTCTAAAAATATATCTCTTACATTTGAGTTATCTAAAATAGCATGTGAGGGTTTTCTTGACCTTAACATTGAAAAACCACAACTATAGCATATGTTTGTATGACCAAAAATCCTCTGTGGAGGAATACCATCTTCCATATTGAGTCCTTGAACATTGCAGACATAATTAGATAGATCTGTCATCTAAAAAAAAAAAAAAAACGAATTAGCATTACCTACTTTTTGTGCATGCCAGATATTAATGTGGATAACATCATAAACTAGCACCACCAATCCTTACATTTAAAACATTCTAGTGTTTTTAGCAGTCAATATGATACACTAAAAAAGTGAAAGAGGATATACACAAATAATGTACCTCCGTCTCTTTCTTCTTGCCAAGAGATTGCATGTGTTAATAATATATATGAATTTTGGAACATTCCCTCTAGATGTAAATAGACATCTGTCAAAAAGTACCAGAAAATCATTGCTGTAATGTTAGATTTTGTCGGTAACAATTCACATTTGGTTTGGTAAAGAAACATATTAAGTTAGGTATGTCAACATTTTTGGTAATGGAAACTTAACAACATAAAAACAACATTTCATCCTAGCATTTCTTTAAAAGGATCAAGCCTTTATTCTAAGTTTTAAATCCTTTTACTACATACTAATTACACTACATACCTATTTCGTTATCATAAATATTATATAACAGGTTACCTATTATTGTTTTTATGTAATTACGTCTAAACGTTTCAGTGAATTGGATATATATTGTTAGTGTATTAGAAATCAGCGATAGCGTATTTCTCGGTCTGATGTGTAACATTATAGAATAACAATAGGAAACTTACACTAATTGATTAGTCGAAGCAGACAAGCGGAGGTATCCATGTCCCCGGCAGTCCTGCTCATTCCACCTATGAGCCGCACAAAACAAACTTCTTTCAAATAACAAAACAACGATCACTTAATTTGGTAAATAAAAATGACGCCCACGCAATTAATTGCTTCTATTTTCAATTTACTCTATAGAATTAATAATATTGATATCGTTCGAATATTAGTGTTGTGCTGACATGTGCTAGATGACTAGACGTTTGTAGTTTTAATAACGTTCGTTATTGTAAGGCCCAATAACTTAATTGACTAAAACGGTTTCTTTAGTCTTTACGATTAATACATAATTTATTAATCGTAAAGACTAAACAATGTAAAAGGGAAGAGACAAAGTATGTAAAAGGAAACAGCCCTAAGACCTAAAATCGCCTTTTCGAACAAAAAAACGGAATATAATTATCCGCTATACAAACCCAAAACGTAAGAAAACAAACAATGGCGGCAACGAACATGACATTACGTTCAAAAATTAAAAGTAACTATTATCTATTTTCTATATATAGATGCCATACTTACTTTTTAAATATTTATGTTCTACCAAAAGCATGCAAACAAAATCTTACAAAATGGTTTTTGGAACTTGCTCGCAATATTGGCTGTTTTTTTTATTAAAGTCTAAAATCGTTTTTCTAAACATGACTAAGTAATTATCAATACATCCAATTTAGCTTAAAATAATAAGACCTACCCAGGTAGCACAACATAGTCATATTGACGTCATTTTGTATGCCACTTTATGAATGCAAAATGACTGCTTTATGACGTCAATATAACTAGATAAGTCAGGTCATTAAGACGTCATGCACAGGCGTCTTTATGACGTTTGATTGGTGATGTCTT
Source organism: Monopis laevigella (assembly GCA_947458855.1). Lineage (NCBI taxonomy): Eukaryota > Metazoa > Arthropoda > Insecta > Lepidoptera > Tineidae > Monopis > Monopis laevigella. The sequence continues at coordinate 21,629,307 of OX381585.1, forward strand.
TATGACGTTTGATTGGTGATGTCTTTACGACGTTTGATTGGTGATGTCTTTACGACGTTTTTTGGAGGCCGCCGCCCTTTCTGCACAATCTGCAAAACAGCTCTATATCACCTGACTATACAGCTGATAAAGAGCTCTATGCAGCTTGTGTTCTACTTGGACCGCCACCACACCTATGATGGTAAAGCCGAAGGTAAATTAAAATATCTGTTTTAAATATACATTTAACTTTATTGAAACTTAAACATTAAAATTTAACTTTTTTTAATTAACTATAATAGTGTGTGTACAAGCGGGAAGCATATAAAACCATCGTCATTAATATTACATGGCAAAACTAAATATTTAGCATAAATCTCACTAATTTGCCAGATTTTTAAAGCGGATAATTGATTAATTACATATATATCTAAAGTAGTAGATTCAAAAGGATAATTGTAATAAGGTTTATAGTCAATAAATTCGTTACCAATTATGAATACGGTATTTTCTGTATCTATAATAATATTTTCTATTTGTACAACTTTACGATTATGCAAAAGACAATAGCTATCTGCAGGTACATATTTTTTAATACAAAAAGTAAATCCTTTACAAATAACCTTTTTAAATTGCTTACAACTAATAATTCCTTGCAATAAAGGACCATGTGTATGTTGTCGGTGTGTAGTGTTTTCTAATACTGGTTTCTTAAAACCTAAGTGTCCTTTTTCAGACAGCCTGTGACAAATTTGTGCCAAAGGGTTTCTGGGTGATTTCACCAAACGTTTTAACTGACCTAGATAATTTTCAAAAGGAAATGCAGAGAAATTATCTAGTGGACCTAAATGATTAACATCATCTTGTAGGTGAATCAAAACATGAACATTATATACAAGAAATTCTTTACCATATTTTTTTTTAGAATGATTTACAAATATATCTAAAAGCTCGCCAGCTTTAGAAGCTCCAACAACAGACAAATGTTTTTGAGATAAAAGTATAGTAATTGCTGAATGCAACAACAAAAAATGCTCATAAATTGAAATATCTAACAGACCTTCCAAAACAAGTGGGCCAACATATATCAAGAAAGTTCGAAATTCTGTAGCTTTCCATCTGGCTATGTCATCCATAGTTCTCGGCTTTCTATTAAATTCAACACAAATGTACTGTTTTAAAGAAACCAACCTATGTGTTATTTCAGAAACTGTACGTCTATTCAAACGTACAGGTAAAGGCCCAGACATCCAAATATTTATTAACTTTCGAGTGACACCTAAACATACCGCGTGCATATAATCAATTGGAAACTTTGATACTAACCCAATATCTAAATTAATAAGAGGAGATACAGTAAGATGATGGTCTTCATCTTGCTGTAATTCGAATGACCTATCAGTTCGTCGAGTAGCATTGGTTTCTAAGAATACTACTCTACCATGATATTCGCCAGAGTCCCAACATTTATCACATGACGAATATCCTCCGTGACTTTTTATACACTTTATAAAAGCCTTGGCGGGAGCGTCACAAATGAAAGACTTAATTTTAATTATATAGCATGTGTCATTGTAAACATAACCGTTGTCCAATAAACTTTTTAACTCGTTCACGAAAGGATCCAGAAACTTATCCAGTGGTTTAGGTTTCGATATACCACAAAATACACCAATTGTAAATGGATTGCTCTTCATGTTTGTGACAATACATAAAATTGGCCATATCTGCAGATTTGAACTGCGATACAATGGTAAGCCATCAATATTAAAAGAAAGCTCTAAACTACCTTCTTTAAATTGAGTATAACCTGTTATCAGCTTATTCAACCCACATATTAATCCCACATGACAGTATGAACCATTATCCAGTTTCGTTTCTACTATGTTACGTGGTGTGTGAAGTAATGTTCTACAGTCCAAAGGTAATTCAGGGTGGAAAGGTGCTAATACATGTAATAAATCAGAAACTGCAGAATGTGATACATTGTGTCTGATAGTCCAATCCGCTAGTAATAATCGAATACTACTTGATTCTATTTCTGTTTCTGGAGATCCTGGTGGTATGTTGAGCAGAATTTCATTTACAGTCGGCTCTTGTGGTAAGTTATCTGAAGAATTTGAATCTGAATATTCTGTGTGAACATTTTGAGAAGGCACATACTCCATTGTCAGTATGTCTGCATTATTTACAGGTGACCAACTTTGATTAATTTCACTAGTAGAAGGTTCAGTAGTCGCAAAGTCATCAGATGTAAGTATATCATTAACATGACTGTCCCTTACTTCACTTAAAAAATCTTCTACACCTCTTCTCACCCTTCGACGTAATTGCCTATAGCAAACTACTGCTTTCCTTTTTGACATGCTGTTAGTTTAGCGAGGGTGGGTTGTTTGATTTTATTTTCTTTTGTTGTCTTTCTCGCGCATGTTTTAGCCAGATTTTTATACAGTTTTCAACTTCTGTGTCAGTTGCTTGGGGATATCCAACTTTCACAGCATCTGAATTAAAAAAAAACAATCAATTAACTTAAACTTAATTTTTTCCAAATTCTCCCACCAGCTATACTGTTCAGGCAAGACGTTAATTCGAAAACTTATAAAACAGAAAACAACAATGCTTTATTTTATTGTTTTGTAATAGTTACTTACATAAAATGAGTTTGGTTAATGTAAGCTTTGAAAATGCTTTCTTCTTGCTCTTTCCCACACCATAAAAATTGTAGCAAGTAGCTACATCATCTGATAAAAGTTGTTTCAGCACCCCATACGTGCGACTTGCTAAAGTTTTACCACCAATCGATGCCAAGTATGTACCCTGAATTCAAAACAGACAGTTAAAAGCATGGATCTTGATATCTGATTATTACAAACTTTTGCTGTGGCATACCCGCAGTTAATATAATATTATACTCACAAGCCGGGTAAGGTTATTCTTATGGGATAAATAGATCTCTAATTCCTGGATATCACTCTCACTTTGCAGTGGAAGTCCCACAGGCAAATCTGGTAGAGTAAAAGAAATTTGTACTCCAATATTCTCTTGGTTTTTCTTCATTAGAGAAAGAATTTCTTTGTTTTGTTCACGGATAGTGATTAAAGTGTCTAGTATCTTCTTTTGGAAACCTATAAAATAATAAGCAAGGTATATAATTATATGCAAAAACATGTGACATATGGCCATCATAAATAACTTATACACAAAGCAAGTGTAAGTATGCAACACCCAAATGTCTGCTTGGACAGAATTTGAACCTGCGACCCCAACTTTTATTGACAGTACTAATTTCATATTTAACAAGTGTACTTGTATGTATATCCATAAATTGTTCAATCTGACTCCTTCCTTATAATTTCCAATAGAAAAGTTATGATCAAAAAGTGGTTTTATCCGATAGTTACAGTATAAACAAATATTATGATAAAAAATTAAAACATGTTTAGTTTGATTGTTTTCAATAAAAAAAAAATATATTAAGTAGGAACCTACTTGATGAATCATATCCAAAATTTAAATTTGATGAGCGTGGAGTAGTATAATTCACAATATCACTGTCACAAAAAGAGTCGTCAAAACCAGATATAGCTGGAGCACTTGCTGGTGTAGTTTTCTTTAGGCATGATATATTTGGAGACAAGTGAAGACTCGAAGTACTTGCTTCAGTTTGTGGTGTGGATTTCTGTGGAGTGTGACATTTTGATTCTTCACAATGTTTTTCTGAAACAATTTTGGATTAATTTATGTATTGCTGCATTACATAACTTATGCTCATAGACCTTCATCATTATACCTGTTATTTTATTAGGCTTTATAGTTGGCTTAGGAGGACGGTCAAATGCTGAAATGTTGTTCTCATCATCACTAGAGCTATACAAACGCCGTGGTCTGTTTTTCACCCTGGGTCTTTGAATTTCCTCTGCTTCACTTTGTAAATCACTGGTGACTTCTGCCCGTTTAAGCTTTTTTTTGGCTTTTTCAAAGTCCTCTAGAAATATATCAAAAAAATTGAATGCAGGCTAAAAGAAAAAATACTAAATGAGGCAGCGGCTTACAGGGACAGATTTTCGTATCATAACATAGTTTTAGCAGTGGATAGCAACAGGTTGATAGTTGTTCGGTGGTAGTATAATTAATTGTAAAAGTAAATATAGATTGTGTCACAAGTCATGAAATACTTTAGAACCTTATCTCTTTCTCTTGTATTGATAACTGAATTGAATGAGACAAGGTTCTAAAGTGTTTCATGACGTGATCTGTACTAAAATTAGATTAATTTCATGGGTTCCATCTTACACAATTTAAGTTATGGATTTCATAATAACAAATAAGTCCCCAATAATCTACTTTGTATTCATGCATACATTGATACAGAACTATTATAGCTCACCAGTTTCATAAAAACATCTATTAATCCCATATATTTCCCATTTTTCAGGGTTTGGCTCTTCATTTTGCTTCAGTAATTTATCAAACTTGTACTGTTCTTTAACAGGTGGCCAGAACACCTCTTTTTTTCTTGGTGTGATCCATTTGCGAAGCACTAATCCTAAACCGCCTCCTTGATTATTATTGACGCCATCCTCAAATTGTACAATTACGTACATCTACCAAAACAAAACAATGTTATTTACCTATAGATAAAATAGTTGAAACGATGGCAGTGGTAAGATATAGGGAACTCATTATTATTATTTTAATATTATGTATCTATACAATTGACTAAGGGCCGATTTTTCAATGGTCAGTTTAAATTTATTCTATTCTACAGATAACTTGTTTTGTTTTTGTTTGATATGGCTTTCAATCACAGAAGTGACAATTATTAATATTGCCATACTAACTTCCACAGAAAACTGTCAACGCTTGACAGTTTCATAAAAACATCTAATCCCATATATTTCCAGTTAACTATTGAAAAATCACAACAGTTCACAAAATAAAGCGAGTATGAAAACGCCTCGAGAGTAATTTCGAATGTCGAAAACTATTGTAAAAAGAAATATACGTCAAAGCGTGCTTTTCGTACCTTCTGTTATTATTTGTGCAAGCCGAGAAGTCCCCACTGACCAACTGAAATCTAAGCACAAATAGATTCTAGTTAAAACTAAAAATCATGCCGCCATATTGATATTGAACCTCCGCCAAACAAACGATGTTTTACTTTTGTTTGGGGATTGTACAAAAAAACCTCAATGTCGCAAACGTTTTACTTACTTTTAAGGACACAAAATCTCACTATTTCGAGTTCACACACCATAAATATTAGAAAAAAACCACAACAATCATTGAACAATTTATCACCCAACTCGCTTCGTGAAAAATGGAAAGAAAGAAGAGAGAATTAGGGTTGTAACATCCGAGGATCATAAAATGTCGATGTAAAACAATTTTTTTCGCTATTAATAATTTCAATATTTGTGATCATAGTATAGTACCTATGTATGTGCGCAAACAACATCTATTATAGATGTATTTAAATATCGACATCCATTTTAAAGTGAATATCTCCACGTCAGTGAATGACTGAAAAATGGTGTCATTATGACAACATTTGTCTGACGTCTGTCGGAGGTCAGTTCAAGAACGTCCTATGAACGTCTGTTTTTGGTCAATAAACGTCTGCGTCTTAAAATGACCTGAAATCGACGTCAATATGACTACTCTGTGTTACCTGGGTAGAAAGCGAATATGCCTCCAACAAGTGGGTACCATTTTTAAATATTTATGTTCTACAAAAACATGTAAACAAAAACTTTCTTTGTTGACCTATCACTCTAGGCGTTATTATGCTAAAGCACTAAATAAGATTGAGTGTCCTGTCAGTGAATTTGGAAATAAAGATTTCACCAAAATGCATTTTTTGGTTATTTTTCATAACAACCCCGTTTTTTATTTTTTTTCTGTCAGTATGTTTCGATTATAAATAATATATAGTTCCAGTAATACCAAAGTGTCCGTTAAAGTAATCGTAACTATTTAAGTTAAAAATGGAGTTAAATTAAAAGTTTTAATTTGAAAGTCGGATGACAACTGGTACATTTGACGCCATTTTTAACTTTAATCGTTACAATTACTTTAACGGACACTTTGTGCAACTCCACACAACAGCCTTAATAACAATTAATAATAATTTAAAAGGTAACTATTTATTTCAATAATACGAAATAAATAGTTTCGTTATGGTTATCAATAGTTTCGTTATTGGTAACTATTCACCTCGCGAGTCTACGCACTTCTCACATTGACAGGAAGAAGCAATTTAAAGATGGCGTACTATTTTGTTCAAATTAAGTTTAATTAAGATTCTTTGAGGGTAGCCCGAACACTGTAGACGCGTGTTTATATTATATTTTTCAAATTTAATTTTATTGAATATTATTGTGCAAAAGTGTACTAATTTTGTAGAATAAGCATTCGTATAGTAATATTAAGTGTGAGAAGTGTAGCATTTACGCAGTGATCTCGGTGTTTGTGTTATCTCAAATAATCCCACAATCTTCAGTAAAGTGGCGGTACCCATTTTACTGTCGATTTCTTTTTCCTCCTTCACTTGATATTGGCAAGACTATACCGTATGCTTTCATACGGTCATGTCGCCATTCCTTTTTCTACCCTAGTCCCATCCCGATTCCTTTCTATCCTATTATCCCACTTTTACTTTATACCCGCTTTATAAATCTACCCGCAACCACACTTGATATTGGCAAAATTACGCCTACACGGCGTAGAGGCCACAAATAAAAGAAGAAGAAGTTTAATTAATTTAGTAAAATATCCCCACTGTACAATTTTGAAATAATTTCTCAAAATGTTTGTAAAATTATATAATTATTTTTAGTCGAAATATCTTTAAGGGGAGAATAAATTTCAGGGTGGGCCTGGATTCGGTTGATCTCCTTTGTATGGGGAATAGCTCAGCGCTCCAAGCGGAAATTTTGAGAACTAAAAATGCGAGCGTGTGATTGGTCAAAATGTTAACGCGGTAGTATAGTTAACGCGAAAGTAAATGTTAAAAAAACTCACACTAGGGACTTACAGTAGAGCCACATATTAGTCCAAAGTACAAATTCTTCCAAAGTCAAAAATTAGACGTACGTACTATATTTTATATAGCAGTTTTACGTACCTGCCTCGGAGAGCACGTTAAGCTGTCGGTCCCGGTTTCACTATACCATGTGAAACTGTTTGTAGATTTTTGATTTGGGTTATTGAGTCTATTCAAAACATCGCGACTAGTTAGCTACTTGTTCGGTGTAGACTCATATTATTAGCTACAATGAGGTGGGTTTAAAAACCCCTCCGCAGGGTACCCTGAGGCCGTCCGGGCGGTCTCGGCGACGTAAGGCACCCGTGATGATTCATATAAGTTTTATGTACCTGTTGTTGTAATTAACTTTAATACGTACGAATTATTGCTAAGGTAAAGTTAACAAACCATGACTAACTTGCCGCCCAGCGTATCACTGCCGTAAAAAAATAGCCGCTTGCGCTCCATAATACATCGTTTTATAAGGTAACATTTTGGGTTTAAGTAAGAATTTACCAATCACTGCGGTTGCCAAAAAGTACAAATTTAATGAAAAATATTTGTTTTTAAAACTTTTTCTAAAATACTCTTAAAACACCAACAGCATGTAGATCTTAACCTCTTATACCAAAATATAATATACTTTATTATTTTACCCAAAAACCGCCAGAAAATCGATTTAGTACATTTAAACTGGTACATTACATACAGACAGACATAAATTCCAAAAAACATATATAATATGTATATGAGTATGATGTATATAAAAAAGATAATAACTAATTATCGGTTGCTCTTCGTTTAGGTAGTAGCATTAGTTTTCCTCATAACTGCATATGAAAAAAATCTATGGCAATGCAACGTGAGCAGCCAGTGCTCTCAGTACTTTTAATCAAGATAATATCGGTGGTAGAAATTCTAAAGATTTTTTTTATCTGTTATAATAAATAATTTTGTACTATATTATTAATGAATGATATTAAACTAATTTAACTATATTTTTTATTATAGCAGATTCCATGGATATAGAGATGAGGGACCTTGCGATGAGATATGCAAATGACGTAATAGCCACATGCGCTTTTGGAATAAAAGTGGACTCTATGGCTGATGACAATAACGACTTCTATTCAATGGGAAAAGTTACAGCAAACTTCAGTTTTTGGCAGATGCTGAAATTCTTTGGGTATTCTAGTATGCCTAATCTGATGAGCGTTAGTATCGTAATTTAATTGCTTGAATAATATAGTCTTTATTACCACCGACCATCAGATGCAAAAGCTGTCAAGTGACCGCGACATGTTTCGGTTTTAGTCTGTGGCTTTACCAGTTTTCTGGAATCTGCTGCATCATTTTTTGTAGAGGTGGTGGTTTTCTTTCAAGGTGTGATTCGATGCATACCATAGAATATTAAGGTAGGATAATTACAAATTTGTCTTATACCTCTATTTTGTAACCGCATTATTAGCCAACTTATTGAGTATGATTTTTATTTACTAAAGTCAACTTTTCTGTGTCGCAATTTAATATTGTGCACCTATTGATGGATCCTAAGTAATAATACATATTTATAATATTATTTTTAAAGTAGTAAACAATGTTTTAATATTAATTAATTTGTTACGATTAAAAAATAACTGCAAGTACCGAAGTCCGCGTTCTCCATACAACATAAGCTTTTCCAGTAATACTCGATTACTGTTTGTCGCAGAATTAAAATATTTTTTTGTTGGTCATTGTATTTATTAATCTATCCGTGTTGGGTTTTTATTTTTTCGAAATCAGAAAAAAAACTTTTTAGATATTATAATATATTAATTACCCACAAACAGAAAGATTTTTGTGTACAATTACCAACATAAAAATAATAATTGAAATTCGACTAACCGCCAAGTTGTAATATTGGAAGTACGTTTGTATGGGCGTCAAGTCGACTACAGACCACTTATCAAACTTGGATTTGAAACTATTAACAGGCCGAATCAATAATATTTTTTGCTTACAGAAATTAAAAGTAAAGATGTTTTCCGAAGAAGTTGATAAATTCTTCACAAAATTAGTATTAAATACTATGAAAAATAGAGAAGAAAACAATATAATTCGACCAGACATGATTCATTTACTAATGGAAGCTAAGAAAGGTCTGTAGTTAAATATTATATCGCCTTCGTAGTCTAGTACTTATAGCCGGAGAGCTGGCGGCAAAAATCGACAATAGTTTAGTCATGGCCCAGAATTCAATATGATTTAGTATTAAGGGTGTACTTGATACAGCACCCACCGGCAAGGTCAGGGGCCTTATTCCGAGTTTGCAATCGCTAAACACGATAAGACGTTGCGTAAACTAAAAATATTGAAATATAAGTTCTATCCTGTTAATTATAGAATTGAAATTGCAATGCTCCAAATATGTTCGAATAACTCGTGTATTTCTAAATGGCGCATTATTATAGCCAACCTAATATAAACTATATATGTATAACCATAGAAAAGAACTTATATTTCCATATTTATAGTTTACGCAACGTCTTGTTGTGTTTAACGGTTGCAATCTTGGAATAAGGCCCCGGTCGTGGAACCCTGGCAGCGCGTTTTGGATGCATGTAAAATAAGAACATACTCTATAAGTGTTTTGTTATAATTGAAAATTGGCAGTAAAGTAGCTTACAGTACAAAAAAACGTGAGGAGTGGTAACAGCTCTCGGACTATTACGACGTTAACGTTTTTTCCTGATGTCATTTTTCGTCGTGGGTTCGATTCCCACTAATGTCAAAAATATTAATTAACCTACGTTTTACTTTACAGCTTGCCTTTGTCTATAATTTATTTATTTCGGATACACCATCAATATCATGTGAATATACTACATATCAATACATATAAAATAGTAGAACTTCCGTGTCAAATTAAAGATTTTTACAAAAAAGTACTGTAAATACGCGAGAAATAACCAATTTATTTTTTGGCTGTAACACTAACTACAATTTCTGATGTGACTGGCTTTTGCGATGACCATAAATACATCACAAGGCCAGTCTCTGGAAGTTTGCGGAATCAACTCGGAATTCTAATGGTTTTGGATATGGTCATCTGAGGTCCTGTAGGTTCAGAGGCTCTACCATGGGTTTTCGCATTGTAGAAACGTAACGTATTCATTTACGTATACGCGAGCACCAACTAATAGGATCGCTTTATTTTTGGTAACAGGATTGAATAAAGCGATCCTATTGGTTGGTGCTCACGTATACGTAAATGAATACGTTACGTTTCTAATGCGCAAACCCATGGTAGAGCCTCAGATAACTATACACCTATATTTATAGCAGTAAAAGAGTCATGGAAGGATACTCTGTTTATTAAACACACAAGTTGTAACATAACATACCTACATATTATGACATCTATTGTACAGTAACGAGTGACGGCGTTCTGTGACAGGTTTAGTTCTTTCGTACGCTATGCAGCCTACTATCTACTATCTTTCCCTGTTTCGCGAACAACTATATGTCACGTGTTTGCGCGTCGGAAAGACATCATCTTTATAGGTGATACGCTAAGCCACACATTGGATTAAAAATCTAATTACTAAAAGATAAAAAACTTGGGTGTAAAATTTAGGAGTTATTTGATCAAAATTAACCTACAGAATCTATTTCATATATTTTTTTTTAGAATTTAGTTAAAAACCTCATAGCACCACTTTACGCATCGAGTAACGCATAAACTATCTGACCTGGTGAACTTTGTATCACCTACAAAGATGATGGCTTTCCGACGCACGAACACGTGACATATGCTGTGTTTATAAAATATAATATGTAAAATATTGTTGTTTCTGGTACACATAGTAAAAGCCTAGAGCTTATTTTGGGACCAGGCCAATATGTGTAAATTGTCCTACATATTATTATTTTATTTTTATATATATTTTTTTTTTTTTAGGAAATTTAACATACGATCGTATGACTGCGGATGAGGATGCTGGGTTTGCTACTGTTGAAGAATCTTCTGTTGGGAAAACAACTGTAAAAAGATGTGTGTAAAAAAAATATTTTTGACGAATTTAGTTTTATAAATTTTTTTTTACTCTCCCGAATTCTACTCACCCGCAAACTATCTATAGAACATTCAGAAATGTCTAAAAGTATTTTCGGTTGAGGTGATAGAGAAACATTTGTATTTGTAACTCATACAATCATACACAGCAGGGTTAGAAGAAATTTATTATTCATAATTATATATTTTTTCTGTATCTTTTCATTTTTTGAATATTTTTCTAGTTCAATAAATTTTAATATAAAAAGTTAATAAATTTAAATTAAGTTAATAAAATACATATACTACATAAATTAAATTCTATACATGAAATAAATATCAAATACTTCTACCTCTTTAAAAATATGCTTGCCTTAATTCTGAACTATGTAACTCATTTATGATTGTTTAATTTTAGCTTGGCTAGACACAGATTTGATAGCACAAGCTGTACTTTTCTTCATAGCAGGATTTGATGGTGTGGCCACTGTCATGACATTCCTTCTGCTCGAACTAGCATTAAATCCTGACTGTCAAAATAAATTATTGGAAGAAATTCAAGAAGCAGAAAAGAAGAACCAAGGATTTGATTACAGTAGCGTTCAAGAAATGAAATATTTGGATATGGTGGTCTGTGGTAACTACCCAATTATTTTAATAAATCGGTTCTTGCGCATATATCGATAATACACCAACAAGCAACATTAAAACAGCTATTCACATCACGATTTTTAAAAAGCAGCATGGAAGTTTTCTTTAGTAAATTATACATTTCATAAGACTTGTAGATTTTTAGCATTACCTTCGGAATAACCCTTTGAATAGCCATTAGTGATTTTTTTTTTAATAGTATAAAAAAATATATCTTTTCAACCTAACTAAACTAAACTAAAATTGTCACGCCTTTTTCCCACGGGGATAGGCAGAGGCAAGGGAGCGCCACCTACAACGATCCTGGCATAACTCTCTCGCTTCCTTCACATCCACAACTCTCTTCATACAAGCTCTACCTAGAGTTATGGGCACTGCGGATCCCAGCTTTTTTGAGAATGTCCCCGATTTAGTCATGGGCACATGGCCAAGCTACTGTAATTTTAAGCTAAAAACAAATGAACTAATACTCGTACTTACTCGTTTAATTACAGAACTTTTAAGGATATGGCCAGCTGCTGTAGCGGCAGATAGAGTAGCCTTAAAGCCTTATAACTTGGGAAAACCAAATGATAAATCTACTGAAGATTACATTGTACGTATTCATTCATATATACTTACATATAAACTGTTTCCATCTTACACTAAAATTATAACAAATAACCTCCATATTTTTTTTCAGATCCAAAAAGGAGAAGGAATTTGGATTCCTATTTGGTCTATCCATCGTGATCCAAAATACTTCGAAAATCCAAACAAATTTGACCCTGAAAGATTTTCCGATGAAAATAAACATAAAATTCAACCTTTCACGTATATGCCTTTTGGAACCGGACCCAGAAATTGTATTGGTAAGCATTATTATTATTTCTATGTCATCTACCTACAGTTTTTCAGCAACTGAATTACGTTTCAACAGTCTTACCAGTAGGCATTTAACCTTTATTATTATTTAAACACCTAAAATTTGTAATAATACCTACGTAAAAAAATATACAATCGCATTTTTAAGAGAGTTAACTCATTCCTCATTAAGTACCACAAAGCAAGTTTTGTTACATACCTGGTTCTTGTGAAAATGTAGTTTTATAGTAATTTGTATTTTATGAAAAATACATGTCATTTTTATGTAAAATATTTTTATATGATATTATACCTACTAGCAATAGGCTATTTGACTACATTAAAAATATACTATAAATTGTGGTCATCCTATCAGACAATGGCGTTAAAAAACATATTTCACTTTATTTTAAACTTAATTATGTATATCTTTTGTAGATTACACGAAATAAAATAGAATATTTTTTACAATTTTATTTATAACTAAAACATCTTTGATTGGTTGATGACTGGTGACGTCACACGCAAGTAAACAAAACAATACACAGATTATAAATCATGTGGATGAAATAGAATAGAGAACCTATAATATATAGAAGATTATTTATATGTGCTTGTTTGTTTACTTGCGTGTGACGTCACACTTGGCATAGACTGCGAAATAGCGTTTTTAGCGCCATTGTGGAAATTCAAACTTTAACATTGATTTTTATTAATAATATAGTATACATCCCGGAAATATCAATGTAGTGTGCATTTTATGTAGAATCTATATGATTCTTCATTACTTAATGAGTAAAAAAAGGTTTGCTGGTAGAAAATACCTAAGGCATTAAGCTCGCCTATGTACAATTTTGTGCAATAAAGAATTAAAAATAAATAAAAAGGAGTCAAATACCCTATTTAACTAAATTGGCAAAAATAATTAAAGGTGTGGCCAAAAATAATCAAAGATTTCTTGGAAAATTATTTTTAGCACTAGCTGCGTTTCTGCGTTGAATAGCTATGGATACTTTTTTTTTCCTAAAAGAAATCCTGATTTTGGATGCCTGGATTTTCCCAAAGAAATAACAAAAGTTTTTGCTTCCTTGGACCTCATCATCTCAACTATAAAAAGAACAAAATTAAATATTTTTGTTAATTTTGCTTTTATATTACAGTTTCACAGTTGTAGGTAACGTTTCAATTATCATTCTGCACCCTTCATACAATATAATTTTTACTCTCCCAAAGGTTAAGGATACTGCATTCGTAATCGCGAAGCCCGCATGTCTCCACACAAAATGAGCTTTTGCACTTCCAGTATTTCTCCACTACTGTTTATTGCAGAATAAATATTATATTTTTGTCGGTTATTATCAACCTGCGACCACATTCTGTTTCTTATAACGTGAGCATTAGATTGTCAAAATAACAATTTCCGTTATTAGCGCGAACTCCTCCAATCAGAGAAGGTTAAAAATTACTCTGAGAGCGCGCTAATAGCGGAATTCGTTATTTTGACAATCTAACGTTTGCCTTTTTTTATAAAACAGAATGTGGCCGCTGGAAGGTCATTATCGAATTACCAGAAACAACTATATAATATAATTATACAAGGTAAATTTGAAAGGATGTACTTTGGGTTAATATGAGGTTCTGCTGATCAAATCGAACAATTTTTCCCATGGAACCATATGTCGCAAATGAAAAAAAAATTTGGCTTCCCCATACAAATTGATCATTTTAACATTACTAGTTTGTATGGAGAAGGCATTTTTTTTTCATTTGCGGCACATGGTTCCATGGGAAAAGTTGTTCGTATTGATGAGTAGAACCTCATATTAGCCCAAAGTACATCCTTTCAAAGTCACCATGTATTTTATAAACACCCAGACGAAGACAAACTGTACAGAATAACGTACTGATATTTTTTTGCCATGGGAGGCTATTATACTGGGACATGTCGGTCGGGCTATTATTACCGACCGCCCATGTCAAAAACATATCTTTGTCTTCATCTGGGTGTTTATTAAATATAATTGTATTATATATTTATTTCTGGTACACATAATACAAGCATGGAGCTTAGTTTGTGACCACATTCTGTTTCTTATAACGTGAGCGTTAGATTGTCAAAATAACGAATTCTGTTCTTAGCGCTCTCTCCTACAATCAGCGAAGGTTGAAAAACTACTCTGATTGGAGGAGAGCGCGCTAATAGCGGAAATCGTTATTTTGACATTCTATCGATCACGTTATAAGAAACAGAATGTGGCCGCAGAGCAGTAAGTGTAAATGAGAGAGACAATGTCCTTAGCTATCTATGGATTCTCCGTACGGGTGCCGCGTCCATTGCATGATTGGAAGGCAGGGAATTGAAATGCAGCGTTCCCGGACTTGAGACCGCGAAGTAGGTTTAAAGGCCTTTTAACTCTCACCTGCACTGTGTTCACTACCCTCTCTATTCAAGGTCCTAGGTTCATATTATATCTGTAGTAATAAATTTAAATTTCTCAGGTTCAAGATTTGCTCTCTGCGAGGTAAAGGTGATGGTATACCAGCTGATACAGCACATGGAGGTGATGCCCTCAGAAAAAACTTGCCTTCCTATCCAGCTGTCTACGGATACCTTTAATCTGAGAATTAAAGGAGGACACTGGCTTAGAATTAGGGCAAGGAAATAATAAATATTGATTAAAGAAAAATAAAAAGTTTAGTATTAAGGACACTGCATTAATAATCGCGAATCTGCGTTTTCCATACAAAATGAGCTTTCGCACTTCCAGTAATACTCGATTACTGTTTCTCGCAGAATTCATGATATAATGAAAGTACGTTTACTTGTTACTTGACGCCCATATGGGCGTCAAGTCGACTACAGAGCCCTTAAGTTTAAGAATTATGTAGCCGGAGAAAGATATTATAGGCATTATTATTGTTAAATTATCTAGGATTTCAGGAGACTATTACACTGATTTCTTGTCGAGGTAGTAGTCTCCTTTCAGGGGCATTACGAAACGGGCAGTTAATTTCACGATACGGCAGCGCGAGGCTATTAAATGAAACTCGTAATAAAACATTGTCTTTGGCGCCGCTCATTTCGGAACCCCATTTAGCCTGTATTGATAGACTCCATTCATGGAATTTATAGGTCCGTGCTCCAGTAAAAAAAGGTAAAAAATTATCTTTGTGAAGCTGTAGATCTTTCTAATAAATAATTTAACAATGTTTTTAAAGGAATGTTAAAGAAAGTGTATAAATAAAATTTTCTCTATATGTTTATGTTTAAAAAAAAATTTTTATATGTTGTTTAGATAAAACTACTTTTCTTTAAATAAATTTTAATTAAAGAAAAATAATGTTTTTTAATTATTTTTAAGACAAATATATTATAATTAAATAGGAAGGTAAATGTGTTTTTCTCAACTAAATTTGTTTTAAAATATACCTGTAATGTAATTTAATAGGTATACTTAACCTCTTATTCATAAAAAAATATTGAGCGTTAAAATTAAAATGGTGTTTTATCTCTTTCCTTTCAAAGATGATTTTCATAGTAAGAAATAGACAAAATACCATTTTAACTAAAACGCTCAATATTTTTTTGCTGGTCAGATAATAGGGTATTTGACTCCTTTTGGAAACTCGTTTTATATGATTCTTCATTACATAATAAGCACACTACATTTATTCTTTATTATTTCCGGGATGGCAGTTCTTATTAATAAAAATCAATGTTAAAGTTTGAATTTCCACAATGGCACTAAAAACGCTGTTTCGCAGTCTATGTCCAAGTAAACAAACAAGCACAGATTAAATAATCTCCTATATATTATACTCTATTCTATTTCATCCACATGACTTATAATCTGTGTATTGTTTTGTTTACTTGCGTGTTACGTCACAGTCATCAACCAATCAAAGATGTTTTTGTTATAAATAAAATTGTAAAATATATATATATATATAAAATAAAATATTCAATTTCATTACGTGTAATCTACAAACAAAAGATCATAATTTAGTTTAAAATAAAGTGAAATATGTTTTTTTACGCCATTGTCTGATAGAATGACCACAATTTATAGTATATTTTTAATGAAGTCAAATAGCCTATTCAGAGAAAATCATGGAGGTAAAAACCGTGCCCGTCCGCGCGGGCGCGTTTTTTTAGCTTCATGGAGAAAATATATTTACGAACTCGTATGTCAAATAACATCTAAAAGTGGTTTTAGTTGTCTTTTGAAAATTGAATAGATTTTTCTATAAGGAGACTATGTAATTAGGATCGAGTAAGTAATATTTGCTACTTAATTGAACTTTTAATCCTTTGCACTAAAGATATTCTAGTTTACACCTAACAAACGGCTATCTTATATATTTGGATAGAATCAATAACCCATCTACAAACAGTTCTACAAGTTGGTATAGTGAACCAGGGACCGACAGCGTAATGTGCTCTCCGAGGCACTACAGTGGTATTCCCAAACATTAAAAAAACATAAGTAAACACCCGTGACCTGTGAGAAACTAGTGTTAAAAACGAATTCAGCCATCATGGGTAATGGTACCAAAATATGAATATGCACCCATAAATGAACACCGAATTATTTTTGCATATAATAAGAATACCTACAGTAAAAAAAACTACCCTACCTATATGAAGTTTGTTAAGTATTTAAATAGATACCTATTTAAATACCTTCATGAGAGAGACAAGCTCTACGTTCCAATCGGTAGCGCGGGCAGTTTTTCGCGGTGACATCAAAAACCAGCGCGACCGCCCGTTTCAACACAGCCATGTCATTTTTTTTAGCGATGCTAAAATGCAGCTCAGAAACGATCGGTGTTGATTTTTGATGCCACTTTTTGACAAGAAGCACTATTTTGAATTAAATAATTGAAATTAAAAATATGACTACCTTATCATTATATAATAAATCAATATTTTTTAATTAACTATTATTTAAATACAATAATTTTATAATATCACAATCTTAATTTAATTAACAACCTCAAACTAGACATACCAAAGCTGAATTTAGTTACACGATATTTATTTTTTCGGTTTAATCGAACTTTTAAAACTAAAGCAGATATGAATATATAAAATAATTAATTAAATTCCAATTTGTAGATAGATATTCAATGTAAACAAACATCTGTCAAAAAGTAGCCCGGCTAACTTTTCGTGTTAAAATTTATAGTCGCGGAACGATTGGTGGTAACTTGAATTGCTAACATTTCCACGCCCTGAAACAACTTGGGCTAAAAAAACCAGCGATCCGTGGCAGCGATGCTGAGGTCGGAACGCGTCTAATAAAATAATAATAATATGTAGGACAATTTACACAAATTGCTCTGGTCACAAACTAAGCTCTAGGCTTGTACTATGTGTACCAGAAGCAACGATATAATACACATTATATTTTATAAACACCCAGTCCATGACAAACTGTACGGTAAAAACGTACTTTTTTTTTGCCATGGGTGGGAATCGAACTCACGACCTCCGGATACAACGCCAAAGGCAACGCAACCACAAGTCTACGGAGGCTGTCAAACAATGTTCTTAGCTATCCATGGAGCCCCATGCGGGTGCCGGGTTCATCGCGTGGTTGTAAGGTAGGGGAATGAACTGCAGCAATCCCGGACTGGCGAAGTAGGTTTAAAGGCCTTTTAACTCTCACCTGCACTGTGTTCACTACCCTCTCTACTCAACCAAATACTATTATGATTCTGTTAGCTCCATCTTGGAAACACGCTCCATAAAAGTTCCCTCGGCTAATCTCGGTAGGCCAATATCCTTCAATAGACGATACAAATACTGCTAGAATTCCTCTTGCATAAAGTTGAGGTTTAAAACCGTCTCTAGTAAATTAAATTAATTAAATTCATTTGTCTGTAACGGAACGTTACTTTTGATGTTCCAAAATGTATGGCAGTCCGCGAAATGGAACGGATAGTTTAGAATTTAAAATTACCCCTTGCAAAAGTGCAAAATGCAAAAGAGGCAGGTAGTTTAAATAAATGCATTTTACTAGTCGA
The DNA here is from genome assembly GCA_947458855.1 of Monopis laevigella. NCBI lineage: Eukaryota > Metazoa > Arthropoda > Insecta > Lepidoptera > Tineidae > Monopis > Monopis laevigella. Next base: position 21,647,873 of record OX381585.1, read on the forward strand.
AGTAACGTATTTCTTCAAAATTAACATAAATAGGCCCCGGTCAGAGTACCGCAGGCCATTTGATAATTTGCTAAGATCGCGAGTGTGTGTTTTAATAATTTGTTAGTTACAAAAACATATAATAGTGACGCACAAAGTTCGGAGTTCCAACATTAATTTGGAATCAAGTCCGAGGTGGAGAATCAAGTCCGAGGTGGAGAATAAAGTCTGAGGTGGAGAATCAAGTCCGAGGTGGAGAATCAAGTCGAGGGAGACAAACAACTACGGCAGAACCTGGCCTGGAACTTTTTTTTCCTGAAGCCCTGTCTGCTACCGTCTTCAGACATCCCAGCTGGTCATAGCCTGGATTCTTCTTTCGGAGCCTGGACACCGTCTGCTCAGCAGATCACGGCCTGCCATAGCCGGCCATAACCGACCGCTGCCCGGAGCCTGGCCTGCCACTGAAGGACGTTGGATGCTGCCCTCCCCGATCGTCGCATAATCAGGGCAGTAGCATTCTTCCCATGACATAATCTGGATGTTGATAGAACCCTCTCTCTTATTATACTCTCTCGCTCTTCTTCTAATATTTTGTTAATAGCTAGGTTTTTATTTTAATATAATTTTATTTTTTTATTCTATGTACGTTGTTTCTATCTCACAGCCAATTTATGACCTGTAGGTAGAACTTCGTCACATGTCCCACCTCATCGTAGCCGATATTATGAGTCTACATCGGACAAGTAGCTAGCTCGTACCCCCTCCGCTGAGTACCCTGGGGCCGTCTAGGCGGTCTCGGGCGACGTAAGGCACCCGTGATGATATGTATGTATGTAAATTCATTTGTGAGATCAAAATTTTTGTTTGACTTGATAGTGTGGAATTTTGTAATGTATTTTGAATGTATCCATGAATATTTTCCAGTCTGGTGCTTTGTCCAGGATTGAGAAAGGTTTACTTAGAGTTGTCTCTCCTTTTATTTTGTTTATTGTAAACAATTGTATTAGAATTGTAATTATAATAAGCAAAGTAAGTAAACTTTATAGCTACTTTACTTAAGAAAATTATTTTCTCTAAAAGTCACAAAGCAACGTAAACAAACTTAAATTATAATGAAAACCTTTTGAAGTCTCTACAAAATGGTTTATAAAAATTTGATCCGCTTTTCTGTGCGGTTTTCCAATAAATTTTGCAAAGTTCATACTTCTTTAGTTATTCGAATTAAAACAACTTTCCCGTTTAATCTTTTACCAACTGAAACTTTTGTTACAGGATTCTTGTTTTAACCTACAGATTCAAGACTTAATCAATAATTAAATTAAAATAATAATTATTTTAATATAAAATATATTAAAAGTAATTAAATTAAAAAATATATATAATTTTAGGTTAGGAAAGCTTCTATAAGTTCGCTATGCCTTAGGCAAAAACCGTCAAGTGAGTTAGCATTATTTCGGTTTTAGTCTTAGGTTTTCAGGAAACTACTGATTCGATTTCATATCGGTTTGGTAGTCTCCTTAGGGTGCGGTTACGAAACTGACGGTTGATTTGACGATATAACAACAAGGATATTTAAATAGACTCGAATGAGACCGCCTAGGTGGACCCTCGTAACTTCGTCTACATAACTATAACCGTTTACGCAGCACACGCAATGGATGTTTTCAAAAGGAATATTTTTTCCCCGTTTTTGCAACATTTTTCATTGATACTGCGTTTCTATTGATCGTAGCGCGATCTTATATAGCCTAGAGCCTTCCTCAATAACTGGGCTATCCAACACTTACATATTTATCCAACTCGAACCAGTAGGTAATTCTGGAGATGAGCGCGTTCAACCAAACAAACAAACTTTTTACCTTTGTTATATTAGTATAGTTTTTTTTATATATCAGGGCATGTTACCCTACATCCACCTAATGGTAAGTGGCAATGTAACGTCCAAGAATGTTCTCAACCAATAGTAGTAGTGATGGTGGCCTCGATTGGTTGATTCCACTATGTCTGCTTGAGAAACTTATTCACGCCTCGCTTAAAGGGTCAGGATTAAAGGAAGAAGGGAAAAAGCACGCAGGCAAGGCTTTCCACTTTTATATCGTGCGACATATAATAATATAAGAGTCACCATACCTTTTTGTTCTGGTGGGCCTGTCATCCACTGTATGTGTATGCATTTTATTGCCAGAGCGTGTAGTAGGTACGGAGTTTTATCAGAATTACATGCAATTCTTTAAGAAAACGGGCTAAGCTAAATGGCACAGTTTGGTTTGTAAATTCTCTATTAAATAAGACTTCGACATTAATTATGGAGTCACGTTCAGAGGAACTATAAGACCATTTATTAAAACTCTTCCGCTTATCATTTCACAAAAAAAACATTGAACTGCGGTCCGTGACTTAAAAACTTTTCCAAAATACATATTGCCACGTACTATTTTTAGGTAGGACGGATCTCTCTTTATAACTTCGCTAGGCCTACCTGTCTCGTTATCATCCTATACTCATGTGAAAACCGTCAAGTGGGTTTTTAGAAGATACTGCATTGTTTTTTTCTCGAAATAGTAGTCTCCTTTCAGGGTGCGTTTATGAAATAGGGAGTTGATTTAGCGATAAAGGAGGGATATTAAAGAACATTCATAATGCAAATTCGTCTTTGTCGCCGCCCATTCCGTAACCGCATCTTTTAGTATATAAACAATGTTTTAATCAAGACCATTCATATAATTTGAAGGATTTTAACATTAGGTAAATACAAAGTCTGAATTATCTTAATCTTAATCTTTATTATTTATTTATAAAATACTTATTAAATCTTATATAGGTAGATACCTACCCAAACTTCATCCTTTTTATTTGTATATTTAATAATAATAATAATATGTAGGATAAATTACACATTTTGCTCCGGTCACAAACTAAGCTCTAGGCTTGTGCTGTGTGTACCAGTAGCAACGATATAATACATATTATTATTATATTTTATAAACACCCAGACCACGACAAACTGTACAGAATAAAAGCGTACTAATATTTTTTTCCATGGGTGGCAATCGAACCCACGACCTCCGGATACAACGTCAAAGGCGCAACCACTAGTCTACGGAGGCTGTCTATTTTTTTTTAATAAACAAAACTTTTCCTAACATTATACAGTATTAGTTTAAAAGAAAATTGTAACCCGTTTTCCTATATATAAATATTTCAAAACTCATTTCTAAATCTGGATCACGTCGTATTGAAAATGTGCTTACATTGAGCCATTACATAATGATAACAAAACGTTAAGGATGGTTGAATTTTTTTATATAACGATTTTTAACTTGCCTAGGGAAAATTTGCATAATAACGGTTTTGAAACCATGCCTTTATATAGATTAAAAATATAAGGCTTTAGTGGTTTTCCTTCGATTTGAAGTTTGACTCTTTAATCTTTTTCTATTTTTAAACTGAATGATTTCTTGTCACTAAAATAGTTTGAAAGAAGAAATAACAAGATACTTTTAGGAACGAATTTGCAATATTTGCTAGTTTTTATTTTAAAAAGATCTAAAATCGGGTAAATGGTTTATGAGAATACATAATTGATAATTTATTTACTTAAAAAAACTAATTCAATAAATAAAATAAAACTAAGTATAATATAATATAAGCACACAAACAGACTGACAGACAGACATAGTTATATCCAGGGGTTGTGGGATCGATTCCCTCCGAAGGCAAAAAAATATTAGTACATTTTTCTGTAAAGTTTGTTATGAGTTGGGTGTTTAAAAAATATAATATGTTTTCTTATACAAAATTCATCGCTCCCACTATGCCGGCTAAATTATGCGTTTACGAAATGGGTGGCGACAAATTGCATTAAGGGTATATTTTAATATACTCGCTGCCTTTTCGTCAATTCAACACATTCCGTAACCGCACCCTGTAATTATTATATAAGTTATTTTAACAGCCTGCCTGATAAGTAATACATTTATAAATGCTACACTACATACCTGATGAATAATATAATTATATATTTAAAGAACAAAGCACCAAATTAAAGCTACGTAACAATATTAAAATCGCATCCAACTTTTTAAATGAAAGAAAGTTATTTTCTAAATTTTATTCAGATAAATTGGGTTGAGTTAGCAAATAATTTAATCTAAGTTTAGAAGTATTTGTGGATTGTGGTGATCCACGGTCTGTTCTCGACGTCTCATTCCTTGAATGTACTTTAAAACTTAATTTTAAGTTCGCTTTTACTGTTCGAAACCTTTGTGCTCCTAAAGACGAGGAATCATAATATACTATTTGATATTTAATCATTACAAAAATACACAGCAGATTCTAAAGAAAAAAAAAATACAAAGCTAAGAAGATAAATAAATACTTTGGCCCTTTTATGATTTCATTTATTTTGGTGAAACATATAAATATATGTGTATGTATCATCACGGGTGCCTTACGGCGCCCGAGACCGCCTAGACGGCCCCAGGGTACCCAGCGAAGGGGTTTTAATCCCTCCTCGTCGTGCCGATGGTATGAGTCTACACCGAACAAGTGGCTAACTCGGCGCGATGTTTTGAATAGACTCAATAACCCATCTATAAACAGTTTCACAAGTTGTTATAGTGAAACCGGGACCGACAGCTTAACGTGCTCTCCGAGGCACTATAGTGGTGTTGTCAAAAAAATGTACATAATTTTTTTAATTAAAAACTCATTGGTACACACCGGGATTCGAACCAGGAACCTAAGTGTTTTTAAGTCCAAGGTCTAACCAACTAGGCCACCACGTATATATTGAAATTGAAATATATATACTTGTGCATATTATATTTTGTAAACACCCAGATAAAGGCAAATTGTATTCAAAAATGTACAAATGTTTTTCCTTCGTTTTCAAAAATTGATTTTCAAAAAAAAAAATTGCTTGTTGCCTGTGTGAGAAGGTAGTAACTTATAAAGAGCTTAAAAACTTACAGGCGTCTTATCAAGAGCTTAAATTTATTGGACGATTTCTTTGATCAGTTTGTGTAAGCTTTCTCAAAGTGCTAGAGCCTTTATACTAAAGAAAAAAACCTTTACGACAGGTTCCTTGCGGGGTGAGCATAGAGTTCTCTTTTTGTTACTCTAAATAGATACTGACACTTGATACTATATACACTTGTTTCTTCTGCAATCCAAAAAGTCTTCTTAGCACAAAAAAAAAGTGAAAACAATAGGAAGAGCACCATATGAACAATGCCCTCACTCTTTAAAAAATATAGGTACTAGAAATAATAATATTCGTCAAGAAAAATATACATTCATTTACTGTCAGAAAATATATTAGCAGTAGAATATCCAGATACCCTAATAAATTAGAACTCGACAATACATAAAGACTTCGATTTATTAAAATATATATATATATATATATATATACAGGGTGACTTTGAAAGGATGTACTTTGGGCAAATATGAGGTTCTGCTGATCAAAACGAACAACTTTTCCCATGAAACCATGTGTCACAAATGAAAAAAAATTTGGCTTCCCCATACAAATTGGTCATTTCAACATTACTAGTATGGAGAAGGCAATTTTTTTTTCATTTGCGGCACATGGTTCCATGGGAAAAGTTGTTCGTATTGATCAGTAGAACCTCATATTAACCCAAAGTACATCCTTTCAAAGTCACCGTGTATATATAATGGTTATAAAAATATAAAATACAATCCCAAAATATTTAATAGCAACCAACAAATAAATTAAAGAAATACTTTCGGTGGTGGCGAACATAAAACTGTTTCTATAACTGACAAGATTTCTTAACCTAATAATTTTAATGGACTCGATTGATTATTATGTTATTAATGTTAATATGTGTAACTAAAATGTTAGTACATACATACATACATACATACATACATACATACATATTATCACGGGTGCCTTACGGCGGCGCCCGAGACCGTCTAGGCGGCCCCAGGGTACCCAGCGGAGGGGTTTTAATCCCCCCTCGTCGTAGCTAATGGTATGAGTCTACACCAAACAAGTGGCTAGCTCGTCGCGATGTTTTGAATAGACTCAATAACCCATCTATAAACAGTTTCACAAGTTGGTATAGCGAAACCTGGACCGACAGCTCAACGTGCTCTCCGAGGCACTATAGTGGTGTTGTCAAACAAATGTACATATTTTTTTTTATTAAAAACTCATTGGTACACAAGCGTATTCGAACCAGGGTAGGTCCCTACCTAAGTGTTTTTAAGTCCAAGGTCTAACCAACTCGGCCACCACGTATATACTCGTAAAATGTTAGTATTCTTGTTAAAATATTTGTATGCCAAACAGGCGAAATAAAGCGGACTTTTATGTTTAGAAAACCTACCCATGTACCTTTGTTTCTTAAATAAATAAATTGCATTTCATTTCAAAAATCAGAGGCCCTATTTGTTAAATTAACAAAAGAAATAAGCGTATTTTTTTTTTTCGTTATTATCGTAACTTAAAATCAAAATTCTAAACTTGACTTTTCTTTATCTATATATCAATTAACATTTCTTTAATCTAATAGGAAGTCGATAAAAAAAACACAATCAATCTAGCTAATGTTTGGTTGTATTTTATTTCCGGATTCCGTTTCCATATCATTTAGTATTGCCATTAGAAGGCTAAATAACACTCGTTATTTTCACCTTAATTTCCATGGAAACGAATGAGCGTGAAAAGAGTCCAGTAGATACGACTTGGTATGTACGTACTACGATATATTAATCAGGGATTTACTGGATGCTGTAAAATAAACATTGAATAATTTCTTCTACAAAGAAACCAATTTTTATTTTTTACCATAACGGATGCCTTATGGTGCTCGAGACCGTTTCAGGCCTCAGGGTACACAGCTGGGGGTTATATAAAAAAAATATATATAATGGTTACGTAGTATTTATGTTTTGTCGAGTTCTAATTTCATAAGGTATCTGGATATTCTACTGCTAATATATTTTCTGACAGTAAATGAATGTATATTTTGCTTGACGAATATTATTATTTCTAGTACCTATGTTTTTTAAATAGTGATCGGCATTGTTCATATGGTGCTCTTCTTCCTATTGTTTTCACAGTTTTTTTTTGTAAAGCAAAGTTTGGCATATTAAAAACACATAAAACTGAATTTTTACTTCATTAAACTACTTTTTTAAAGATTTTTTTAAAGTTTACATTTTATTGGCTACTTAAATAATTGGTTAGGTAAGCGACTTACTAAAATTAGAATTACTTAAGTACCTACATATTATTATTTTTGTTTTCATAAAAATAGCGGCCAATTGCGATTTTAATTCGCGCACTTAGGGTTCCGTACAACAAAAGAAATAAGGAGAGAATAGGAGGTATATGGGAAAGTCTTGTTACAGTAATAATTTATAATCTCAAAAACCAATTTATATATAAACTTTAAATTTATAGTAACAGAGCAACATTTTTTTTTTCTTTTTTTCTTTTTAATAAGTGCGAAGCTGCGATCAAACTAGTATATAATAAACTCACGTAGGTATATGTGAGACATTGATGTGGCAAAAATAAGGCACTCGCGATTTCTTCTTGTGACGCTATACTCCGCCTGTCTACTGATTTATGCCTCTATTTATTTCCGCCCAATGTTAATGGCTAACAGTAATTAAGGGTAGTAATTCTTTTTGGTAGATTACCTGAATTAAAGCTTTTTTTATTTTATAAACCGTCAAATGACCTAAGCATATTATACTTCATAATTTTCGTGAGATCTTACGACTTATTAGTGTAGCTATATCATACTTACTTCATACCGCCAATTGTCAAACTGACGAGTTTTAATAATAATAATAATATGTAGAATATTGCCCTAGTCACAAAATAAACCAGTACCACTATGGCATTAATACTCAATTTGATGGTTTATAAACACCTAATGTCAAAATTAATTACATACTCCACAAAGAACACCCTAAAAGATTTACATCTTAAGGATATTAAATTTTATTTCGAGTTTGGCAGTAAAATGTTTCCCCTCATAAGAGATAGAGATACGTACGATGTTATTCATCTAGAGCGTGTCGTCGCGCTAGTAATAAAATAGAACTACGTGAATGGACACCAACATTTTGCAGCTCAATTTTGAGTTTATTCATTCAAATTTTTAATAAATTCTTTACAAATGCTAACATGTAAAAAATATAATTTGAAATGAATTATATTAATAAAATTATATTTATAAACAGTAAGTAGGTTTATTAACAAATGATTTAATACTAAATTCTATTACTATATTAGTAAATAAACTAGCTGTACCTACTCCGCGGTTTTATGAAATTAAACCTTATGTTATAAATGACATACAAAAGTATTTGTCGTCTCTATTAAATATATATATATATATATCATCACGGGTGCCTTTCGGCGCTCGAGACCGCCTAGACGGCCTCAGGGTACCCAGCGGAGGGGTTTTTAATCCCACCTCGTTGTAGCCGATGGTGTAAGTCTATACCGAACAAGTGACTAGCTCATCGTGATTTTTTAAATATACTTAATAAGTTTCACAAGTTGGTATAGTGAAACCGGGAACGACAGCTTATCAACGTGCTTTTCGAGGCACTATAGTGGTGTTGACAAACAAATGTACATATTTTTTTTAATGAAAAACTCATTGGTACGCACCGGGTTTCGAACCATGGATCTAAATGTTTTTAAGTCCAAGGTCTAACCAACTCGGCCACCACGTATATAATTATTTATTATGTATATCGTCTCTATTAAACAAACATTAATTAAAGTTAAAAAATAATAATATAAATGATATTAAATTGAAGGTAAAAAATATTTTTTTGATAAAAACAACTAAGCATACCAGTATTTTAATGTTAAAATTGTATAAAATAAGGATTCGAATCCTTATTTTATACAATTTAAACTTTTTATCTCAGTTACTAGGATAATAATTTGTTTCTAAAATCAAATTTAAGGATTTTAGATTCTTCTCGCAGAATACCCCATAAAGTATCTGTGTTTATACTCCCAATAATATATACACTATACAGGCAACAAAAGTTAAAATACTGAATGTTTCGTAAAAGTTGCTAGGTAAATAACTATTTCCTTTTCCAAAAAGGAGTTCTTTTTAAATATTCCCAAGAAAAAAGTCTTTGAATTTCCGCGTTATAAAAGCCGTGAGCCGAGTGGAAAATATATGTTACTTCTAGAGTGTGTTGCAGGTTGATGCATTCTTACAGTTGGCCTCGAGTGTTCCCACAGGACCGGAATGTCGCTACTGTACACGGAGAGCAGAATGTTAGTGGAGACATCAGAGGCTTGGTCTGGTAGAATGTATAATAATAATATGTTATATCTCCAGATTGTTACAGCAGGTTGATACATTTTTACAGTTGGCCTCGAGTGTTCCCACAGGACCGGAATGTCGCTACTGTACACGGAGAGCAGAATGTTAGTGGAGACATCAGAGGCTTGGTCTGGTAGAATGTATAATAATAATATGTTATATCTCCAGATTGTTACAGCAGGTTGATACATTTTTACAGTTGGCCTCGAGTGTTCCCACAGGACCGGAATGTCGCTACTGTACACGGATAGCAGAATGTTAGTGGAGACATCAGAGGCTTGGTCTGGTAGAATGTATAATAATAATATGTTATATCTCCAGATTGTTACAGCAGGTTGATACATTTTTACAGTTGGCCTCGAGTGTTCCCACAGGACCGGAATGTCGCTACTGTACACGGAGAGCAGAATGTTAGCGGAGACATCAGAGACTTGGGCTGATAGAATATATAATAATAATATGTTAGGGATATCTAGAGATTGTTACAGCAGGTTGATGCATTCTTACAGTTGGCTTTCGAGTGTCCTCACAGGACCGGAAGGTCGATACTGTACACGGAGAGCAGAACGTTAGTGAAGACATCAGAGGCTTGGTCTGGTAGAATATATAATAATAATATGTTATATCTACAGATTGTTACACCAGGTTGATGCTTCTTAGTTGGTCTCGAGTGTACCCACAGGTCCGGAATGCCGCTACTGTACACGGAGAGCAGAATGTTAGTGGAGAATAATAATATGTTGTATCTACAGGTTGTTACAGCAGGTTGATGCATTCTTAGTTGGCCTCGAGTGTACCCACAGGACCGGAATGTCGCTACTGTACACGGAGAGCAGAATGTTAGTGGAGACATCAGAGGCTTGGTCTGGTAGCATATATAATAATAATATGTTATATTTACAGATTGATACAGCAGGTTGATGCATTCTTACAGTTTGCCTCGAGTGTTCCCACAGGACCGGAATGTTGCTACTGTACACGGAGAGCAGATTGTTAGTGGAGACATCAGAGGCCTGGTCTGCTAGAAAATATAATAATACAATGTTATATCTACAGCATGTTCTAGTAGATTGACGCATTCTTACAGTTGGCTTTAAGTGTTCCGAGAGAACCGGAATGTCACTCTTTACACGGAGAGCAGATTATTAGTGGAGCCATCAGAGAAAATATTATAATAATATGTTATATGTAGAGTATGTTGCAGCAGATTGACGCATTCTTACAGTTGAACTCAAGTGTTTCAACAGAACCAGAATATCGCTTTGGTACACGCAGAGTAGAATGTTGGTTGAGTGAAAATATACCTACTAAATTTACTTTTGAGTACAGGCATTCTTGTCTTTAAGTTTACCAAATTTTCAAGAGAGTCAATTTATCAATTTATTTTCGAGGATTGTGTCGAGGAGACTTTTAGGGTACGGTTACTAAATGGCCAGTTGATTGCATGAAATTATCGATAAAGCAATGAGGATATCCAACTCGTAACGCATTGATCAAAAAAAAAAAAACAAATGTTGCTTTAAATGGACAGTCAACTTGTAACTTTGTATCTACCTTGTGGTGAGCATACCTACAAAGCCCATGAATGCAAATTCATATTAAAGATTTATGGGATAATACACAGACAGCCTCCGTAGACTAGTGATTGCGCCTTTGGCGTTGTATCCGGAGGTCGTGGGTTCGATTCCCATCCATGGCAAAAAAATATTAGTACGGTTTTCTGTACAGTTTGTCATGATCTAGATGTTTATAAAATATAATATTATATCGTTGCTACTGGTACACATAGTACAAGCCTAGAGCTTAGTTTGTGACCAAAGAGCAATACGTGTAATTTGTCCTACTTATTATTATTATTATTATAATTAAAGGTTTTTTATTAGTAAAAATATTTCTAATGAGAACTTCTAAATTGTATGTAAAGAAACATATCCACCGACTTTTATTCATTCGGGTGCCTAGAGTGTGGCATCTGTGTTTACTGACTAGTACTTGTACTGGCTGGTTACAACTATCATGTTCTAGAAGTATTCTGTTCTGTCTCTCTATATGAAAATGTATGGATAGCACGGAATCTTCAGGGAAATGCACCCGTCTGTGTGGAAAATAGAATGCAGGTAATTTATGAATTTCACACGCTGGTGCGCGGAAAATTGTAATGTGAGGAATTCCTGTTATATTAGAAAGACTTCAAATGGAAATAATAGAACCTATGTAAGGATCATTATTTTGCAGTTCATTTGTCTCGTCTAAATTAAAATAATAAAAAAGGTTTTTCTTTTAAAGCGACTGTGGTCATAGTTAACATTTATCTATATGATAAAAATCAATTTCTTTCCCATGCGGTACTTTCTCAAAAATTCGCGTGATCGGGTTTTTTTTTAATCACCTTAATATTGTTGTGGTTTGAAAAAAAAAATACACACACATAGATACATAAGATATGTATGTATGGTATGTATGGGTGTGTATTTTTTTTTTACGGGTGCCGTTCGGCCTAGACGGCCCCAGGGTTTTAATCTCACCTCGTCGTAGCGCATGATATGAGTATACACTGAATAAGTGGCTAGCTCGTCGCGATGTTTTAAATAAACTCAATAACCCATCTATAAACAGTTTCACAAGTTGGTATAGTGAAACCGGGACCGACAGCATAGTGGTGTTGTCAAATAAATGTACATAATTTTTTTAATTAAAAACTCATTGGTACACACACACCGGGATTCGAACCAGGGACCTAAGTGTATTTAAGTCCAAGGTCTAACCAACTCGGCCACCACACCACGTATAAAAAAATAAACCCACTAATTAACCTGAATACCTATATATATATATATATCTTCACGGGTGCCTTACGGCGCCCGAGATCGCCTAGACGGCCCCAGGGTACCCAGCAGAGGGGTTTTAATCCCACCTCGTCTTAGCCGATGATATGAGTCTACACCGAACAAGTGGCTAGCTCGTCGATGTTTTGAATAGACTCAATAACCCATCTATAAACAGTTTCACAAGTTGGTATAGTGAAACCGGGACTGACAGCTTAACGTGCTCTCCGAGGCACTATAGTGGTGTTGTCAAACAAATGTACATATTTTTTTTAATCAAAAACTCATTGGAACACACCGGGATTCGAACCAGGGACCTTAGTGTTTTTAAGTCCAAGTTCTAACCAACTCGGCCACCACGTATATATATTACCATGAATACCTATCTATACTAATATAATAAAGAGGTAAAGTTTGTGGGTTTGTTTGGTTTAAAAAATCTTTTAGTGTTTGATAGCCCACTTTTTGAGGAAGGATATTGGCTACATAACGCTACGACCAATAGGAGCGGAGTAACAATGCAAAATGTTGCAAAAATGGGGAAAAATGATTCCTTTTGAGAGAGTACGCCTCGTAAACGGTTAAAGTTACGCAGACGAAGTTCATCAGATAGTTAATACTCTAATAAAGTCAATAATTACATGTGGATAATCTACCGTCTCCCTATGGAGAACTAGCGGTTGTGCGTTGTATCCAGAAGTCATGGGTTCGATTCCCACCCATGAAAAAAAAGAACGGTTTTCCGTACAGTTTGTCATGGTCTGAGTGTTTATAAAATATATTAAGTATTAATATACTGAGGTCCTCAGTGTTTTTAAGACCTTGGACTTAAAAACACTGAGGCCCCTGGTTCGAATCCCGGTGTGTACCAATGAGTTTTTAATTTAAAAAATTATGTACATTTGTTTGACAACACCACTATAGTGCCTCGGAGAGCACGTTAAGCTGTCGGTCCCGGTTTCACTATAAAAACATCGCGACGAGCTAGCCACTTGTTCGGTGTAGACTCATACCAACGGCTACGACGAGGTGGGATTAAAACCCCTCCGCTGGGTACCCTGGGGCCGTCTAGGCGGTCTCGGGCGCCGTAAGGCACCCGTGAAGATATATATATTTAATATAGTTGTTTCTGGTACAGTAGGGCAAGAAAGTGGTCTATCAAATTTGACACAACTTACCGTGTCATCAAAATATCGCTAAGGTTGAGTAAAGTGTAAACGTCACAATAATACCAGCGGTGCACCTGTATGCATCCGCTTGTTGCCATCATTCCTGGACATTGCTACTGCTTAACATCAGGTAGATGCAAAGTCACATGTTGAGCTCTTATAAAAAAAAACATAGAGATAGCATTAACTGTCAGAATGTTCTGCAAGATAAAATCTAACTTATTATTTTATGACGTGCAAATAAACTTCAACCCTAGGGGGTGGTAGATTACATTCTTGGACTACAGTACTCAAACCCCATGTTCCAGATAATAAATTTCAGTTCCAGATGATAATAAATTCATTTAAACCATAGATACTAGTATGTATGAGCTTCTGAAACGACCGAGGCTACTTTTGACGAGTATTTTTTATGTTAAATAATTGAAATTAAGCTTTTACTGATCATATTATAAAGTTAAAGTATTTTTTTTAAGAAATTATAGTTTAAATACAATAATTTTATGATATTAGGATTATTAATCGCAAAAGACATCACATGCTTGTAGCGCAAGGTAGGTGCGAAGTGCTTTCGTCACCCATCGCAGGTCAGTTTGTAATTAATTAGGTTTATATCTGTTAAATATTTGTATATAATATTCTTGTGTTATAGATTTAAGTGGTGGTGGTTATTTATGTATATTATTATTGTTTGTTATATTATGATAAAAGACTATACGGGACTGGCATGATCGCTAAGCGACCAAAGTCCCTAAATTAATTTAGAAAAAAAAAATAAAAACGGATTATTAATTTTATTAATAACCTTAAATTAAACATATCAAAGGTGAACGTACAAATTATATACTTTTTAGGGTTTATCATTAAAACAGTTATAATTTATAAAAGAATTTAATGAAATCCAATTTGTAGATAGGTTATACATGTAACACGTAACACGTGTTGAAATTATTACATTTTCATGTTAGTAATTCCTGCTTGGTTTGGTAAAGAAACGCATTAAGTTAACTTCAGTGTTAACATTTTTTTGTAATGGAACAACTTATACAAAAAAAACAATTCGCGATAACATTTTCTTAAACGGAACGGGCCTATAGTACAAGCCTAGAGCTTAGTTTGTGACCAGAGTAATATGTGTATATTGTCCTCCCTTAAAAAAAATATATAATACACAGATAATTAAGCGGAGGGGATTTGTTAGTTTCGTCGTCTAGAAATCATGATTGTCAGAAAAACTCTTAATAGCCTTAATTATTATGAAAAAATAACAATAACATTTTATTTTATATACAATTAATATTTTATACAAATAGCATTTATTTTATGTCTACCTTTCAGTGTGCCTCCTGGCAAAGACTTTATCCTGTCTTTTGCAGTTTTGAAAGTACGAACATTAAATTTCAAGGCATTGATTTTAGAAAATTTAGCGTAATAAATTACATACATATCATCACGGGTGCCTTACGGCGCCCGAGACCGCCTAGACGGCCCCAGGGTACCCAACGGAGGGGTTTTAAAATCCCACCTCGTCGTAGCCGATGGTATGAGTCTACACCGAAAAAGTGGCTAGCTCGTCGCGATTAAATAGACTCAATAACCCATCTATGAACAGTTTCACAAGTTGGTATAGAGAAACCGAGACCGACAGCTTAACGTGCTCTCCGAGGCACTATAGTGGTGTTGTCAAACAAATGTACATAATGTTTTTAATTAAAAACTCATTGGCACACACCGGAATTCGAACCAGGGGACCTAAGTGTTTTAAGTCCAAGGTCTAATCAACTCGGCCACCACGTATATTATATAAATAATAGATTAAACCCCGAATAAACACATTGCACCCTCAAGACAGTAGCTAATCCAGATTAATTAAACTGGTGCACAGTGGGTGGCAGTCAATTTAATTAAGATATTATTGTTATTCAACTTGCAACACTGGTGACTACCAGGGGCCCAAAGCATATTAGCTAGGTAATATTAAATTATGTAAGTATTGTGCTTTATGACAAGTGACCTAGGGGCTGAGCACAATCCGACGTCGCGTCGGTCCGGTTAATATCGCTCGATACGACATATACAGGGTGAATTTTACAAGTGTGCCTTCAAGACCAAATCTTAAATTACCAGGAATAGCGAAAAATGCTCAAAGGAGGCTTGGGGCCGATTTTGATAAAAACTAAAACTGCATCATTAGATTTGTGAAAAATTTATTCTCCTAGCCGAGAATCGAACTAGTTCATTTAAAAAAAATAACTTACCTGTATTATTGCACCATCTGGTGTCGCTTATAAAGATCAAATTCTGGTAAGTAATATCTAGCGGCAAACTAAAGTAAAGTGCTCATATATTAATAAAAAAAAATTAAAAAAAACTACCACACTTTTACTAACTAATCAAATTGTTTGAAATAATGATCTTCAAACCCATCCATATTGAAAACATACATGCAAAAACCTTCAAGTGACCTAGTCATGTTTCGGTTTTAGTCTATAGGTTTACCGGTTTTCAGGAGACTATTGCACCTATTTGTTAACGAGGTGGTATTTTATTTTTATTTAAAATTCTTTATTGCACTAAAATATTTGTGCAAAGTTGGTAGTCTCCTTTTAGGGTGTGATGCGAAACGGGCGCTTAATTTGACGATAAAGCATTCGTAACAGGAATTCGTCTTTATCGCCGTCTGTTTCTTAACCGCGTCTTTAATTTTTCAGCCGGCATAATGGAACCGATCTATGCTACAAAGTCACATGTACCCCAGTAACAAAAAAATAACATCATATTTTTTTAAATAAAAGTAAGATATAACGAATTCAGGTATGTATTGGAAATAATATTAAATATATATTTTCTTAAAAATTAGCACTTTCCTTTAGTTTGCCGTTTGAAGTTACATCCCACTATTTGGTCCTTATAAGCGACACTATCAGCTGGTTCAATAATACAAGATGAGTTTTTTTTTAAATCAACCGGTTCGATTCCCGGCTAGGAGAATTTTTTTTTTTAATTTAATGATGCAGTTTTAGTTTTTATCAAAATCGGCCCGTGACTCCTTTTAGCATTTTTCGCTAGTCCTTGTAGTTTAGGATTTGGCCTTGAAGGCACACTTGAAAAATTCACCCTGTATATACAAAGGTAACACGTGCGACCACGACATATAACGAATAGACTAATTTGATGTATTGGAAGATATGTGTTGATTTTTATCGTTAACGGTAGTACATTTGAACAGTTTTCGCAACAATTTTTGTTCTGTTTTCGCTTGAACTTTTTGTTTGCAGTGGTTGAGGCCATTTAGGTAAATTAATATTTAATAATAATAATATGTAGGAGATTTTTTTCACATATTTCCCTGGTCACAACCTAAGTAAAGTTTGTACTATGTGTACCAGAAACAACGATATAATACATAGAATATTATATAAACATTCAGGACATGGTAAACTGTACAGAACAGTTTTCCTTGTGGTTTGCATGACGAGCGGCCATCTTTAATAATATACTTTAATGTGTCATGTATAAATCCTCCGTAGGTATTATAGCAGTAGGACAATATAAATAATTATAATTTACACATATTGGTCTGGCCACAAACTAAGCTCTAGGTTTGTACTATGTGTACCAGAAAAACGATATAATACATATTATATTTTATAAAAACCAAGACCATGACAAACTGCCAGGGGCGCTGACTCCGTGGCTGCTCGAGGGCTCGAGCACCCATGAGAAATAAACAGTGGGTGCCGAGCACCCCTGAGAAAACATCAAGAAACAGATCCGTAATCGCTTTTTAGGGATGGACGTTTTTTTCATTACCCGACAACGCGACTCGTTTAACGCTGTGGTTTAGAGCGCCCGGTTGACTTCGCCACCTTTTCGAGTCATCAAATGAGCATGAGCACCCATGAGGTTTTCTAAAAGCCGGCGCCCCTACAAACTGCACAGAAAAACATTCTAAAATTTTTCTATTATGAGTGGGAATCGAACACACGACCACCGGATACAACGTCAAAGGCGCAACCGTACTGTATTGTTATTTTAAATAAAGAATGTCCAAGGTTTGACATTTACGTTTATAGTATATAGTACGGTTTTCTATACAGTTTACCATAAACGTACTAGTACGTTTTTCTGTACAGTTTACAATGGTCTGAATGTTTATATAATATAATATGTATTATATCGTTGTTTCTGGTACACATAGTACAAGCTTTACTTAGTTTGTGACCAGGGAAATATGTGAAAAAAATCTCCTACATATTATTATTATGCCATAGGTGGGAATCGAACCCACTTATGTCAAATGATCTCACTCTTTCGGAGCCATAGCTGATTATCTTATTGAGTACTAGGTATAATACAAATATTAATATTAAACAATAAGGTCAGTATTAATATTATGTATTAGTTTTTTTTCCAATGTTATGTGCAAACATTTCTTCACGAATAATTTTTAAATTAAATATTAACGCTACGTTCGCTAAATTAGCCGTGAAATTCGATATCGAATGGTTTAAATTTAGAATACATTATCTGATCAACCGCGAACTGCTAATTTAGTTCTCCGAATTAAATGTCAAACCTTGGACATTCTTTATTTAAAATAACAAACGGTAACAAAAAGGTGACTTGTCTCGATACTTCTAGACCGCCTCCGTAGACTAGTTGGTTTCGCCTTTGGCGTTGTATCCGGGGGTCGTGGGTTCGATTCCCATCCATGGCAAAAAAATATTATTTATTTATTTAAATCTTTATTGCATACAAAAAAAAGGCGGACTTAATGCCGCTAGGCATTCTCTACCTGTCAAACCTTCGGGACAATAAAAGCAGTTAATAAGTGAGGCCTACCTCACTTATTAACTGCTGCAATACAGTAACCGAGTATATAAACCAGTGAATATTATATAAAATACTTGCAATCTCTTATAGACTATTTTATATTATATATGTTAGTATGTTTTTCTGTACAGTTTGTCATGGTCTTGGTTTTTATAAAATATAATGTGTATTATATCGTTGTTTCTGGTACACATAGTACAAACCTAGGGCTTAGTTTGTGACCAGAGCAATATCTGTAAATTGTCCTACAAATTATAATTATTATTATTGTCCTACTGCTATAATACCTGCTGAGAATCTATACATCAGACATTAAAGTAGGTATATTATTATAGAAAAATGCTCTAAGGCCTAAACATATTATAAGAGCACAAGATCCCGCCCGCCATACAAACGCAAAAAAAACGATAGGTAAGAACAAAAATTATTAAAACCAATCAACGTTCAAGAAATGAGAACGAAATGAATATATGGCACATAAAATATTTTTGACATTTCGTTTAAAAGGTGATGTTGCAAACTAAAACAAAAAGTGAGAACAAAAATTATTATAACCAATTAATGCTCAAGAAGTGAGGCCAAAATATATAACCAATTAATGCTCACGAAGTGAGACCATAATATATAACCAATTAATGCTCAAGAAGTGAGACCATAATATAGCAGCAACGTACATGTTTAACTTTTACGGTATATTTTACAGTTTAGTACGGCATGACTTTGTACTTTGTATACTGGTGGTGAGCAGACCTACAAAGTCCATGAATGGGATCGATCAATAGTTGTTCTTCAACAGTATTGATCTCCCAATATCCGGCTAACTGATGCGATTACGAAATGAGTGGCGACAAATTGCATTACGAGTATATTTTAATATACTCGCTGCCTTAATCAATTCAGCCCATTTTGTAACCGCACCCTGAAAGGAGACTACCGCCTCGATAAGAAATCGATGCAGTAATCTCCTGAAAACTGGTGAAACTACAGACTAAAACGGAAACATGACTGGGTCACTTGACGGTTTTTGCATCTGTATGGGCGGTGATAACGAAACCGGTCGGTTGGCCTAACGATGTTGTAGAGACCTTCTTTCCACCTAAAACTCATTTCGTTCAAAAGGCTATTTAAGACCTTTCCGTATTTATTCTTACTTTCATGTCATATCAGACACGTGTAGGCGTGGTAACATTTTGTAAACTACCAAAATATACCTACAAAGTTTCATGTCAAAATTTCTAGTTGGAGCCGCACAAAAACTTATGCTAACCATCGGGTGGGGCAAGTTTGACAACTATTTCGGTCCGAGAGCTTTTCTTGTACATCCCACTTGTACAGTGAACACCACTTTGTTATTTATACATTTATTTTAGCTTCGACTCTATTCTGTTGTATTAAGGTTTAATTTAGTTTGTCGGAGGGTGCTGAATTTTGCTGTCTACTGTACACTTGTTTGTTGGCTCAGAAACTGAACAACTGAAACTTTGGAGCGGAATAATTGGGAGTTTAGGAAATACCTTGTTTGGGTCCTAACGTCTGATGTAGTTATGATGTTTTTTTTGTGTTATTTATCATGTTTTATTATATTTTTAAACTTTTTTTTTGGAGCACGGCAAGTGACTTTTTATCTACCTGATGGTAAGAAATGAGCGACAAAGAAGAATTAATTATCATTATGAGTCTACCTTAATATCCTTGCTGCTTTATTATAAAATAAACTGCTCGTTTCGTAACTGCACTCTAAAAGTAGCCATTTGGATAAGACTTCGATGCAGTAAGCTCCTGAAAACCGGTAAATACATAGACTAAAGCAAAAACATGATTAGGTCACTGGACGGTTTTTGAATCTGTATGTAATAACACAATTTATGGTTTATTTAAAGAATAACAAGTAACTGAAAATTAAAAGAGTAATTTTGTTGTCCAAAATACAGTCTGTAAAAAGCAATTACTTATAATTAAAGACTTAACCCCCTCCGTAGACTAGTGGTTGCGCCTTTGGCGTTGTATTCAGAGGTCGTGGGTTCGATTCCTATCCATGGCAAAAAAATATAAAACGTATTTCGGTAGTTTGCCATAGTCTGGGTGTGTATAAAATATAATATATTATATCATTTTGTGTTTCTGTGACAATATTTGAATTGTGCCTCTATATATTATTTAAAAAAAAACTATAGTTTATTTGTATATGTAAAATATAAACATACACAAAAAAAACATCCTACTTATGTACTAAGTGTTTTTATACAATGTTTTTTTTATGCCTTGTAAGTATCAGTTGTAGAACATTATTAAAATACATAAGGTAAGCATTTTTTTTTTTCAAAAAATGCCCGAAAAACAAATTATCATATTATTATGAACGCCTATATGCTTAAAATTACTGTAATAAAATCATATAATCTTCGCATCAATCAAATAAAATACCTTTAGACAAGAGGCGAGGTCTCAATCGTGAGCTTAGTATAAAAGTTGAAGTAATTTGTGTACCTTTTTCCTCTAGCTAGATAATAGGGGAGAGTCGGGTAGCCACGGATATATAAACAAAACTCTTTTTTTTAAATGGATGGAACAAGATCTTTATTTAGTATGTAAACGTTAAATAAAACATATATAAAGTATTTTAGGATAAATGGCCGTCACATAATTTCGTTATCTTAGCACTAAGAAAGTCTAGAAAACAGTCTTTCATTTTCATTTCAATTATTGCACTATTTGTCTATGTGTGCGTGATTGCCTAGAACCGACAGTGGCCGAGGCTACCCGTCGGCCGGGGATGCCCGACTCTCCCCTATGTGGGACCGTACATAGCTCTCTCACCGCGAGTCAGACAATACTTCGGGTTTCTTGGTGCTTCTTTATTTTATATTTTTTTTATAAGAGCTCAACATGTGACCTTGCATCCACCTGATCTTAAGCAGTATGCAATGTCCAGGAATGATAGCAACAAGCGGATGCATACAGGTGCACCTCTGGTTGCCATCATTATGCTGGCTTAAGATGCCTATTCACGCTTCGTTTAAAGGACTCTAGGTCATATAGGTTATGCCGACGTTTCTTCTGTACCGACGTGTCTTTTGTAAAGTAACAGTAGAGTCTCTCCCCTTTGGTCGGAGTCGGCCTCATCGACTCCTGTAGTCTCCAAGGGACATGCCACCCCCCAAATGGTATAAGGCCCGAGCTGACCCCATCACCACCAGTTCAAGGTGATCTGTATTTGTCAGACAAAAAAAAAATACCTTTTTTGTACTTTAAGTCATTTTATGTTATTGTTTATTTATATGAGCGACATTGAAAAGAAATATACGTGTTTAAATAGGTTTAAGGATAAGCCAACATACAATACCAAATTTACTTACTTTATTTATTGAAAGTATACCTATATCCATACTTTCATCCATATCCATACTTCCAAACACCGTACTTGCGTATAATTTAGTTTTTTTTACAAGATAAAAGCGGCCCCAGCCTAGTGGTTAAGTCACTGCGCAACTGATAACAAGGTTAAGCAGATGACAACAAAGCCGGCCTGGGATGGGTGACCGCTTTATACAACGAGGCTATTTCATCATAAACACCACAACAAGCTCGCCACTTGTTAGGCGTTGCCTCCGAATACCATCGGCGAAATGAGGATGGGTTAATCCCTCCGCTGGGACCCTGAGGCCGTTTAAACGGTTCTCGGGAGCCAAATAGGCACCCGTGATGGTATTTATTTTTATTTATTTTTACAAGATATCAAACTACAGAATGTGTCTAATTTGCATAATATTACCTGTGTAAATTAATTGTACATTAGCGTGTTGATATGCATTGTAAATCTTCATAAATAAAGAACAATTTTCCAGGAAAAATACAAAAGAAACAACACACGTTGTTAATACTATAGACTTCCGGCAAGTTTAAAAAAATATATATGATATAGGTAGGATTTCTTATTTTTTATGAAATTTTGTCAACTAACGTTCAATAACTATGTTTGTACATGTTTTTGTCGTCTTTGTATTGGTGAAAGAATTCTAAAAATTGGTTCAGTAGTTTTTGAGTTTATCTTATATATTTTTATAGGGCATTACACACATTTCCCTGGTCACAAAATAAGTTCAAAGCTTATACTATGAAAAAATATTATATTTTTTAAACACGCAGATCCAATATGATCAGAAAATTGTTCTATATTATTGAGCTATGCGTGAGAATCGAACCCCTCGACCTATAGATACAATGCAAACGGTCGGATCAACCACACTATACCTGTAAAAATACCTCATGTATAACTTATACATGAGACAGTCTCCGTTGTAAAAAGAGACAAAATCTACTTTCCGTCTTTATAAGACGTTTCCTTAACTCCACTCTTCACTCAAGGAGCGTCTGTCACAACTTGCTTTTTATAGTTGACATTTGGTGGAAAGAGACAGACGTTCCTTGAGTGTAAAGTGGGGTTAAGGATACGGGGGTAAAGGTCTCAATATTCTTTTATGAATATTAGTGTTAATCTTCGTGAAATCATTCGGTTTAAAGAACTTTATTTCCACAAGAATTTACAAAATTCACTTAACATGGAAATGTTAAAATATAATAAATTGTTAGTTGTGTTAGTATCAGCAGCTAATTTAATTTATAAATGCAAAAAACAAAATATAAATATAAAACAAAAAGAAGTAAATAAAAAGTAACTAAAATAAAATAAACATAATTATTGTCATAGAAACAATTACTCGTATGTGGGTAAGTTTTATAAAAACAGTAAATGACAACGTTAGCCAGGCGAGTCGATTACCTACGCGCAGTCGATAACCAGTTTCTTTTGTTTTACACGTTTCTTTACAAATGTTTCAAATGAGTTTTATGATCTTACTATATACAGTATGTTACAAAAAGAATTATATAATAATAAGTAACAAAAATTAACAATAAGGCGATTCACTGAGTTATAATGGTAGGAATTATAATTAAGTTTTAATATAATAAAATAGCAATTAAAAGTGTATATCTAAGAGATAATATTTATATATACAAACACAGGGTAACCAGGGTGGGAATACATAACTATAACCGCAACTTTTTTTTTTTTTTTTTTATGAAATAAAGAGTTTTACCATTATAATAATGATAATTAATTACTATTTAATAATAAAAACAAAATCAAAGAGATATACAGATGTAAACTTATAAAAATTAAATGAAAAATAATAGTAATAATAAATATATATATACTAATAACGATGTTTAAGTTTTAAGAATATAGGACTTCAAACATTTTTTGAATAGAATTATCGAATGTATTTCTTTGATTTGTCTTGGTATGGTATTATATAATTTTGCTCCCTCATAATAAATAGTCTTCTTGCCTTGTTCAGTTCTTGGATTAATAGTAGATATATGTGACGCTCTCCTTAGGTTATACCTATGTATTTGGTGGTTATATGTAAAACTGATCTTTGTATGTGTTTTTCTATCAATAATTTTTTTTATTAGTAGGCATATTTGATATTTATATAATTGTTTTATATTCATAAGGTTTGTTTTTTTATACAGGGTTTTAGTTGGAGTCCAAAAGTTATAGTTAAAAAGTGATTTTATTACTTTATTCTGAGAAATTTGTAGCATTTTAATATTTTTATTGGCTGAGTTGCCCCATACAGCAATTAAGTAATCCAGGTGTGATTTGACAAGGGAATTATATATAATGTATTTAACTTTTTGCGGTAAACAGTTAGATATTCTGCGTAATGCGCCTGTTAATGGAGTAATTTTAGTTTTAATATTACAAATATGTTCTTGCCAAGTCAGATTTTTATCGAGGATAAGCCCAAGATATTTTTCTTTATTACTAATGTTTATAGTTATACCATCAATTGTTAGATTTTTATATGTGTCTATTCGTTTATTCTTATTTGAAAAAATCATATAACTTGTTTTAGATATATTTATTGTTAATAGATTTTGTTTAAACCATTTAAGTACATACTGTAAATAAATCTTTTGTACAGCATGTTTTTTTAGGTGGGAGAAAGGTCTCTATAACTTCGTTAGGCCGACCGACAGGTCTCGTTACCACCGCCCATACAGATGCAAAAACCGTCGTGACCTAGTCATGTTTAGGTTTTAGCCTGTGAATTCCCTGGTTTTCAGTAGATTACTGCATCGATTTCTTGTCGAGGTGGTAGTCTCCTTTCAGGGTGCGATTACGAAATGGGTGAATGAATTGACGATAAGGCAGCGAGTATATTAAAATATACTCGTAATGCAATTCGTCATTTTTACGTAATCGCATCATTAAGCCGGCATAGTGGGAGCGATTTATGTTGTTTAAGAACAATTATTGATCGATTCATGGACTTTGTAGGTCTGTTCACCACTAGGTAGATACAAAAAAAAGTACACGGTTGTTAAAAGGTATAAATGTCTATTATTACATACCCTACATTTCAATAGAAGTGAAGCAAAGAAATCTAATTTAATCTAGCCTGACTTAGACTAGCGACTAGCCAACTTCGATTATAGCATGATTTGGCAAAAGCTATTTTTTGAACTTGCGAATCACTGCTTTCTATTTGATTCATCAATACAAATTTAAGTCAAATGTGATTTTGCTATTTTATTGAAGCACGGCATGTGGCTTTGTATTTACCTGATGGTAAGTAAAACTATAAAGATCATGTTCATAAATGTTGCTTCAATACACTATTGTTTAATAGCGTTAGTCCTCATTTTTTTTTTATTGGGACTTTGTATTTGATCTACCTGATTGTAAGCAGACCTAAAAAGTTCATGAATGGGGTCGTTTAATGCATTGTTGTACATCAATATTGATCGCCCCCACTATTTCGGCTAAATGATGCGGTTACGAAATGGGCGGCGACAAAGACGTATTTATATTTCGTTAATATTCTCGCTGCTTTATTGTCAAATCAGTCGCCCATTGTCAAAGTGGTAGTCCCTATAAAAACGGTGAACCCACAGACTAAAACCGAAACATAACTGGGTCACTTGACGCCTATCCTAATCTTTCATTCGGTATATTATGCAACTTAGATTAAATATTTAGTTAACTATTCCCAAAATATACCACACTTAATTTTAAAATAATTTATTTTCATTGTGACAATGCAAAGTTCTGCAAAAAAAAAATCTGTACATTGATTTAATAAAAAATAAAAATTGAGAGAATGCCTTTATTTATAAAAACTTATTAAGTCCTTGAAAAACACTACAACAAAAATTTTTTGCATAAAAGAGACAAAACATATTTTAAAACAAAAAAAAAACAGAAGCAATGCATCGCCTTTTAAAACTTTTCCAAGCTGAAGTTATTATTGTATTTTATTTACTAAAATTTTATAAGCAACTATTTAGATAATAATATATTTGCCCTACCTGTACATTAATCTTACATATATTTTTTTTATTGGAGCACGGCATGTGACTTTGTATCTACCTGGTGGTGAGCAGACCTACAAAGACCATGAATGGGGTCGATCAATAATTGTTCTTAAACAAAATGGATCGCTCCCACTATGCCGGCTAAATGATGCGATTACGAAATGGGTGGCGACAAATTGTATTACGTGTATATTTTAATATACTCGCTGCCTTATTGTCATTTCAACCCACTCGTTACCGCACCCTGAACTCGACAAGAAATCGATGCAGTAATCTCCTGAAAACCGGTGAACCCACAGACTAAAGCGGAAACATGATTAGGTCAATTGACGGTTTTTACATCTGTATGGGCGGTGGTAACGAGACCGGTCGGTCGGCCTAACGGAATTATAGAGACCTACCTCCCACCTAATTATAATCAATGTAAAAAAAAACGACATCACCATTTAATATTTACCCCTTTTACAGCTGCATAAAAATTATGCAGCTGTAAAAGGGGTATTAAACTACAAAACAGTTTTTTGAAAAATACGTTTCAGTATTTTTATAATATAAGCGGAAGAATGCAGTGGCCTGTTTAAAAGAACTCATCTGCATATAGAAAGGGCAAATCCTGCATTCACAATGCAAATTGTAAACTAAGCTACACTAGCAAATATGGGATTCTTTTACAAAAGATTTTTTGGTTTTATAAATGTTTTAGCACACGTTCTGTTCTGTTTTGGGGTTGGATTTTGGGCATCATTTAAGGCGGAAATGTCTACTTATTACGGGGTTTGTTTGAAAACTCTTTCTTGGGTTTTCGGGGTAATGGATACGTCTGTACTGTTTGTCTATATATATAGTTTAACATTGGTATTCATAAAAACATAATAAGTATATAGGTATGTGGTGACCGAGTTGGTTAGGCCCTGGAGTTAAAAACACTTAGGTCCCTTGTTTGAATCCCGGTGTGAATCAATGTGTTTTTAATTAAAAAATCTATGTAGGTACATTTGTTTGACAACACCACTATAGTGCCTCGGAGAGCACGTTAAGCTGTCGGTCCCGGTTTCACTATTCCAACTTGTAAAACTATAAATAGATGGGTTATTTAGTCTATTCAAAACATCGCGACGAGGTAGCCACTTGTCCCGTGTAGACTCATACCATCGGCTACGACGAGGTGGGATTATAAACCCCTCCGCTGGGTATCCTGAGGCCGTCTAGGCGGTCTCGAAGTTATTGAGGCCTTGAAGAACACTTTAGTTATAGTAAGTT
This sequence comes from Monopis laevigella, assembly GCA_947458855.1. Lineage (NCBI taxonomy): Eukaryota > Metazoa > Arthropoda > Insecta > Lepidoptera > Tineidae > Monopis > Monopis laevigella. The sequence continues at coordinate 21,674,675 of OX381585.1, forward strand.
TTGTCTCTTTTTTAGTAACAAATATAAAAATTAAAAATAAACAAAACTTATTGTATAAATTATCATAATCAAACCAACAGTGATTTACCTTCATTATTTATAAATTAAAAAAACGCACCAGTAGGTACTTTAAAACGCTAGTAACGCTACGCAATATTTATTACACTTTATGGCGTTTATATAAATACGAGCTCGACACTTGTTCGGTCTATATAGGTGTTCTCGAGCGCCCAGTGGCTATAAATAAATAAGCTAAAAACTAATTTGGATATCTAAGGTTTACAGTACTAAACCTATTACATTATAAATACTAAAGCATGGCCTAAACAACAAACCCAAAGCCTATTCTTCAAAAAATATTAAAAACAAAAACAATAAGGCAATTTGTTGCCACAAAATATTTTTTATGGCAATACCAAAAAATAATGTCTTCCAAGCGTGACCAATCACTTAGTAGCCCATCTCAGGGGATCTTACCCTCTCTTACTTTGACCTAGGAAATACAATTTAAAGATGAAATTTAATAGATTCGAGGATGTATCGTTGGCTCAGTTTTCCCTTTGATTATTAAATTTATTTTGTGTTATTTAATTAAAGTATCGTATACCTTTTTGGTTGTAAAGTTTTTTTATGCAAATTTACTTTGTATTACAGCAACTTTTATTATACTTAAGTACATACCTTTAAGGGGTAGTCATATACCTACATGCTACTTCGCAAGTAGCATGTATTATATTTTTTACTTAAATATGTTTTTAAAATTAAAGTAGCTGATCCGCGCTACTTCGTCCGCGTAACTTTAACCGCTTACGCAGCGCACGCTCTCAAAAGGAATATTTTTCCCCGTTTTCGCAACATTTTCCATTGTTACTCCGCTCCTTTTGCTCGTAGCGTGATGTTATGTAGCATATAGCCTTCCTCGATAAATTATCTATTTAACGAGAAAAAAAAACAATTTAAACCAGTAGTTAATTAGAGATTAGCGCGTTCAACCAAACCTACAAACTCTTCAGCTTTAAAATACTAGTATAGATAAGTTTATTTTTATCTGGTGAACCCACTTACAAAACTTACATGTTCAAAAACTATACGCAATGGCAAGTGTGTCAAACCAATGTAATTTTTCTTAAATAAAAAAATAATTACAGTTGTTTGATAACACCACTATAGTGCCTCGGAGAGCACGTTAAGCTGTGAGTCCCGTTTCAATACAAACTTATGAAACTATTTATAGATGGGTTATTGAGTCTATTCGAACATCGCGACTAACTAGCCTCTTGTTCGGTGTAGGTAGACTCATACTATCAGCTACGACGGGGTGGGATTAAAACCCTCCTGTTGGGTACCCTGAGGCAGTCTAGGCGGTCTCGGGCGCCGTAAGGCACCCGTGATGGTATTCATTATATTACCTAGAAAATCCATGAATGGGGTCGGTTTGTTTAACAGCATTGGAAGCTTAATATCCAGCAAAATGATGCGGTTACCAAACGGGTAATTACAGAGACGAATTATCAATAAGAGTCTACTTTAATATTCTAACTGCTGTATTAAGAAATCAACTACCAGTTTCGTAACCTTGACAAAAAATCAATGCTACAAAACCGATGAACTAAAACTAGAACTGACTAGGTCACTTGACGGTTTTGCATATGCTTGTATCTTCTATACAGTTCAAATAACAATACCAACAAGTACAACCATGTTAGAAGCGAAATGGTATAAAATATGATCTTAGAGCTTTTTTTACGCGTCTGCCTCCTTATACCATCGGCGAAATGACGACGGGTTAATCCCTCCGCTGGGTACCCTGAGGCCGTTTAAACGGTTATCGTGATCCTAAAGAGGCACCCGTTATGATTTTTTTATATAGTTAAGTTAAGTAAAGTAGGTTAAGGTGAGGTGAGTTCAGAGATTGCGTCGATAGTTCCGATTTTTTTATGAAAGTGACGGTTTACGGCGAGACGAAAAGAAAAAAATATTTTCTTAATCCAGTGTTATGGGTACATTCAGGCCGGGACAAGGTTTGAATATGGCGGATATAGGATATTAATTTTGTATTATTTATTGTTAAATTTTATTTTAGGTATTTTGTATTTTTTTATTAGTTTATAATTATTTCTTTGTAATTAGTATTAAGGATTGGTAGACCAACATCTAATAGAATAATAACAAATTATGTATCTGGAGGATACAGTGATATAACTGTTAAGTCAGAAACGTAAAATAAAATAGTTCGATAGAAATCATGAAAATAGCTCTGAAATTGTATTTTTCCGGATATTATGACATTACTATAAATGTTTATGACATTACTATGATTTTTTTTTGTTTATAAAAGTGTATACCTATGATAAATTAAAAGAAGATTGTTAATTCATATATTACATTTTTTATGTAGTTTTTCTTAAATTAATATTTAAACGCATTGTGACTTACGACATTTGTTTCCGTGCGACCGAAACCGTACTTATATAAGTACGCTGGGATAAAACATAGGGAAGTAGATACCAATACGTAATTTCACTGACGAGCATACCTCGCTTTCTATATCTAATTTTTAATTAATGTTACTAGTTTTGTTAGTTTTAATTTTAAAATATTTTGTAAAAATGCCCTTACAGGGTTATTGTGAAATGCAATAAATAAATAAATAAATAAATTGATTTAAAAGTTCCCCTTCTGCTACTTACTATAAATAAATAAAAAATTAAGATCAGAACAGCCTTTATTAATTATTTTGACGTTACATTAATCCAGAAATGAAATATGAATTAAAAAGCTTTTTTACCTACGAAACAAACTTCAAAATCCGCGCTAAAAAAGATTTCTGAAGCAATTACTGATGCCAACTTCTAAGCAAAAAAAATTAATTAATCATCATATCTTTTGAAGAATCCCTCAGAGCAGTTACGGAAAAAATAATTTATGCCAAACATACTTTTAATTTCATTAAAATTTTCTTAGACTTGGCTGACACTAAATTTCAAACGATTTTCGCCGCGGAGTTTATTAAAAAAAAGTTAATCATTTTTTTACGTCTTACTTGCAATGAATGTAAATTAAAAAAAAAGTGTAAATGAAATTAGTTTTTGACTTTAATTATATAAAGTTATTCTCCAGGGTTAATTACGTAAAGGCACTTAAGTTAGTGGGAGTTACCTACCACCGCCCACTACCACCGGTTTTAGTCTGTGGGTTCAACGGTTTTCAGAAGACATACACATATCATCACGGGTGCCTTATGGCGCCCGAGACCGCCTAGACGGCCCCAGGGTACCCAGCGGAGGGGTTTTTATCCCACCCCGTCGTAGCCAATGGTATGAGTCTACACCGATCAAGTGGCTAGCTCGTCGCGATGTTTTGAATAGACTCAACAACCCATCTAAAAACACAAGTTGGTATGGTGAACCGGTACCGACAGCTTAACGTGCTCTCCGAGGCACTATAGTGGTGTTGTCAAACAAATGTACATAATTTTTTTAATTAAAAAACTCATTGGTACACACTGGGATCGAACCAGGGACCTAAGTGTTTTTAAGTTCAAGGTCTAACCAACTCGGCCACCACGTATATGGTACGTATTATTTTAGGCCAAAAACAAAACTTTTTTTTATTATTTTTAATAGAACTTATAATTTATTGGTAAGGTAAACTAAATATGTTAACCATTGGTGGGTAAAGCTAAAGGAAACTACTGACCTCTAGCCCTGGCAGTGGACTGTATGATTTTTTCTCTGAGAAGCTGGCTGACTCGGTCTTCCTCACTTTTCTTCTTATTATAGTTTTTAATAAAACAAATATACACACACAAATATAGTCTTTTTGGAGGTATTACGTAGCTTTGCTGTTCGAACGGTCGAACGGTCGGTTCGCGGTTTTTGTTCGTACCGAGCTCCGGGCAAGACGCGTCGTAAGCCGCAAGCCGGTCGCAAGTGACGTCGGCGGCGGCCGTCGTAGCGTTCTCGCACGCATTCTATCTCTTTCCATCGCGGGTCAGTAGTTATTTGGAGGAAAAGGGAAGGAATATGTTTGTGAGAGCAGTGTTCCTAGTGTAATCATTTAAATACATATAGTACATATAAAAAGCCGTTAAAATACCAAACATACTCCCGCCTTGAATAATCGTACGATTTTCGAAATAACACTTAAGAATATACATATATATATAATATTTACAACTTAAACTACTAAATTAACAGTGCAAAATGTATAAAATTATTGAGAGGGAAGAGGGCAGACTCTTACGACTGGCCTCTTATATCTTCCTGTCGCGGTTCTGATAGTGACAACACGGATGATGTTGTCACGTCCGGGGTGGACTTCCTCTACAATGCCTAGGGGCCAACGTAAGGGAGGTACATTTTCCTCGCGTATGAGGACCACGGTTCCTTTCTCAACGGGCTTCGAAGTAGTGTTCCACTTCTCACGAACTTGAAGAGTGTTTAGATATTCCACTCGCCATCTGTTCCAATAGGATTGGACAAGATTGTCGAGTAGATCGTGTCTAGATAGTCTAGACAAAGGGACTTTAGACAGATCTTGTGATGGAAGATGACTGAGTGGAACACTATGTAAGAAGTGCGCGGGAGTTAGTGCTGTCGGCTCTGATGGATCAGAACTTAAGACACATAGAGGGCGGCTGTTCAGTAGAGCTTCGATCTGACTGAGCACCGTAATGAGTTCCTCATACGTCAAGATCTGGGAGCCAATCACCTTCGCAAGGTGTGTCTTAATTGACTTATTTTGGCTCTCCCATATACCGGCCATATGAGGACTGTAGGGCGGTAAATTTTTAAAAGCAATTCGGTTTTCGACCAACTCGCGGTTGTAACTATCGACATAATCTGGCGATAATAGAAAAGAGTACATTTCATCTAGTTTTCGCTTGGCACCGATGAAATTAGTGCCTCCATCTGAGTGTATGACGGACACGGGTCCCCTTCGAGATAAAAAGCGTTTTAAAGCTCGCAAAAAGGCTTCAGTTGATAAATCGTTTGCGAGTTCTATGTGGATGGCTTTCGTAGCCAGGCAAATAAACAAACAAATATACGCCTTATGACTTACTACACCGCGAGCCCTTCGCGGGGTTATGTAGAACGGTCCAGCGTAGTCGACGCCAGTGTTCCAGAATGGTTTCACCTGTTCATTTACTCGAAACCCTGGCTGTTGACCCATAAGAGGTTCTAACGGACGCGGTTTGGTTTTATAACAAATTACACACTTTTGTGTTATTTGCCGAACAACACTTCTAGCGGATAAAATCCAGTACTGTTGCCTTAAAAGCGACATTAACAAATTTGGCCCGGTATGTAAATTTTTAATATGTACGTGTTCTATGATCAGATCAACGATATGATCTTTCTTCGGCAAAATAACTGGGTGCTTGCCCAGGTAAGTAATATTGGCATTGTTAAGACGGCCTCCTACTCTAATAAGACCGTTATCGAGAAATGGGGATAACTTACGTATTCGCGGCGAACATTCTTTACTATTTTTTAGAGCCTTCAATTCGGACAAAAAATGAGTCGATTGAATCACTTTTATAATAGAATGTTCGGCGTTTTCTAATTCTTCGATACTAATAGTACCACGAGATTTTTCTTTGGCAACAAAACGACGTATGTAAGAAACAGTTCTTAGCAATTTATTCCATGTAGAAACACGAGATGCTACGTCGTAGTACGGGTGAGTGCAGTCGACGTCGTTACACTGCAAAGCAGCGACCGTCTTCACTTCGGGCAAGTCGATCGGAGATCTCGCGGTAAACTCTCTTGACTTCCATAGACGAGGTGGTAAGGAAATCCATGGTGGACCGTTAAACCACATAGAGTTACCTATAAGTTTTTTGGGAGTCACAGGCCGAGATATAATATCGCTAGGATTATCTGCACTAATCACGTGACGCCAATGTTTCGCGGGAAACAACTCCTGTATCGCGGACACACGGTTGGCAACAAATGTCTGCCACCTATATGAGTGAGAGTGAATCCACGATAACGCTATCGTGGAATCCGAGTAAGCGTGTATCTCGTGTATAACACAACGCTTAGATATAACATCCGAGACCGCCTTCATAAGCCTGGCTAGTAGTAAGCAGGCGCAGAGCTCTAATCGAGGCAATGATTTGTTAGAGAGTGGTGCGAGTTTACTTTTTGAACAAAGTAACGTGGCTTGACCGGCAGAGTGAGAGTGACTACTAGCCCTTAGATAGACGGCGGCACCGTAGCACTTTTCGCTGCTGTCGGCAAAACCAACCAGCATCAAATAAGCACCTTCATAAGCACCTACGTGACGCGGTATCTGCAATCTATCTAATTCCTCAAACTCGTCAAGAAAATCAGTCCAGCGACTTTCGATAGGCTCAGTCACTGGCTCGTCCCAATCTAGCTGCGACTTCCAACAATCTTGAGTAAGAAGCTTTAGGTATGCGACTACGGGACTAATCAAACCGAGGGGGTCGTAGTATCTTGCAGCCGTAGACAAAATATTACGCTTGGTACACCTTGCCGCGGTTATAGTTTCAGCGTTAGAGCTAAAAAATAATAAGTCTTCTAGAGGCTTCCATCGTAAGCCTACAACCTTCGCGTGAGACTCGTCACGATCAAAGTTAATTATTTTTGAGGCGCGCATGTTTTCGGGGATGAAATTATTCAACTCCACATTATTTGTTAACCACTTTGTGAGGTTAAATCCACCAGCCCGAAACAACGCAGTTAACTGGGTATAAAGCTCCTTAGCTTTATCTAAGCTTTCTATGGACCCCGTATAATCATCCATATAGAGGTTGCTGGGGACGAACTTCACTGCGAGGGGATATTTTTCCTTTTCGTCCTCAGCTAGTTGGTGTATGGCTCGCATGGCCAAAAATGGCGAGGAGGTGGTCCCGAACGAGACCCGAGTGAACTGATAAGTCCGAATCGGTTCGGACGTATCAAATCGAAACAAAATCGATTGATATTTGCGATGATTTTCATCGACCAATATTTGAAAAAACATTTTTTCAATATCTGCTGAGAGCGCTATAGGAAATAACCTGAGGTCGATCAGTAGATCGAAGATGTTGGTCTGAAGGTTTGGACCACTGTGCAGTATGTCGTTTAGCGACTTTCCACTCGAAGACTTGCAGCTCGCGTCTATTACGATCCTCACCTTTGAGGTCGCCTTGTCCTCGCGGTATACTGCACTGTGGGGCATATAAAAACACTCCTTCGTATTTATTTTTTCTTCATCGACGAGCGTAAGATACTGGTTATCTATATAACCCCGGATCGTCTGGTTGTAACTTTCCCGAATCGCGGGGTTCTTATTCAACCTTTTCTCTAAGGATAGCAGGCGGCGGCGGGCTACACAGAAGGAGTCACCGAGATGTAATTGAGGGTCCGCCTTAAAAGGCAGTTGGACTCCGTACCTACCTGCCGAGTCCCGAGTATGAGTTCGAGAGAATATATCCTCGCACTCCTTCTCATCCGCGGTGAGTTGGCTAGAATCCGGGACACCTTCGAGCTCCCAGAACCTTCTAACCAATGTATCGAGCGATTGTCCTTCTGTAACGCTACATAAAGACGTAGGACCGGGGGTCGTACACTGCGAGATCGGGCTAGCGCTACCCATAATAACGTAGCCTAAAGATGTTTCTACAGCACTTGATGTTGAATTCGGCAACATTATTTTATTTGTACCTAATATACGAGCGAAATACTGTATACCTATAAGACAGTCGATATCAGCCGGGGAGTCGAACTGTCGGTCGGCGAGTGGTAGGTGACTATAATGTTGCAACTCAACTAAAGAGAGCGACGCGCTAGGTATTTTATTTGTAATACGGTTCATAACTAGCGCGTCTACCGAATATATCTCATTGTTATCAAACGATGAACAAAAATTGAACATCGTCTGACCCAGCATGGGCCGGGAGTAACCACCGATACCGGTAACCGAAGTAGGTATACGAGCCACTCGTAAACCTATACGTCTACAACAACTTTCAGTAATAAAGTTGCTCATAGACCCACTATCTAGTAGTACACGTACGCGGTGCCTGTTTCCCGATTCATCTAAAATCAAAATTGATGCAGTAGGTAAAACCGGTATTAAATTATCGACCTTACGATTGTAAGACATAAGGCCGACATTGGATTGAGGGCGTAAAGATTCATTATTTGAATCGTGCTGTACTCGCGCGCAGGCGCTCGATGAGACGTCGCAGCTCGAGGCGGCGCAGGCGGCCCCTACTTCTCGGTTAGCTTGCGACGAATTACTGCTAACTTCACTGTTGATTACACTCAGGTGTCCGTGTACAGCAGTGTGATGTTTTTCGCCACAAGATAAACAATTATTATTTGAGGTGCATTTGAATGACTTATGATAGCCGAGACAATTTGTACAATAGTTAACTCGTTTAACAGTTTTATAACGTTCATTGTTATTCAAACGCATGAAAGCTCCGCATCGGTAAAGCGGGTGGCGCTGCCCGTTGCAAACGGGGCACGGGGTAATTTTATGACTACCCACCTCGGAATTAAATTTCGGTGTGATGGTACGAGTTATACGAACATCGTTGTCAGTCTCGTTTACTATCAAGGATGTTGCATGTTGTTTTTTAGGATGCTGTGGTTTTAGGTATGAAGACGTTTTAGGTACTTGTGAGTGTTTATTCCCAGTGCGTTCGAGTAGTTTAGAGTGACTATTTACAAAATTGCGTAAGCTTTGGAAAGTAGGGATTTGTTCGAGCAACGATTGCTCAAATAGCTTGACGGTTTCTAGGTCTAGTTTACTTAGTGCTAAGTGAGTCAATATAAAATCAGCTGTGTCCGGGAGTTTTAAGTGATTTAAGGCGGCAACAGCAGTACATATCCTTTCGCTGAACATATCGAGTGCGGCACTCGACGCATGAGTTATGTTCTTGAACGAAAGGATCTGCTCCAAGTAAGACGAAGCCAGTTGCCTAACATCTTCGTACTTTTCTACGAGATTATGCCAGACTATGTCGTAATTATCCGCGTTTGGTGTGATGCCCGCACAGACAGATAGTGCTTTATGCGACAAGTTGCCTGTTAGATATTGCATTTTTTGTGCATTATTCAGGTTAGGGTTTTCATGAATAATGGCCTTAAAGTTTTCGTAAAAAACACTCCAGCCTGCAGGATCACCGTTAAAGTGAGGTATTTTTAGAGGTGGTAATTCGACCCTAGGCATTGCAGTTTGAACCCGGAATCGTGATCAGTAGATTTTAGTTTTATTTTATCTTCGACGGACTTTGCTACACAATATAAGTCGTCGAAAGATTCGAGGGAACTAAAGTTGGGAATATAATGTTCGTTAAGGTTAGCGTATTCCATATTAAGGTCATGACAGATTTTTGTAAATTCGTCTTTTGTTTGTTCAATGGATTTAAGACTGGACAAAAATATTGACTGATATTCCGGAATATCAGCTTTCTTAGAATTATCATAGCATTTCTGCATGATCCTATAAAGGCTCTGCTTTCTGGCCTCGAGTACCCTGGTGAGAGCAGATTCTTGTACAGATTCTTTTGAAAAATCGATCTTGCCTTTAGGCATTTTAGTGCCTTTATTTTATAAATATGACGAGGAACTAAAATAACGTACGAAATAAAATTAACAAATTTATGACGGTATAAAAATATTATTTGGCGGTTGCAATATGATATTTAGCGGGTTTTTATATAGGATTTAGCGGTTAAGAAAATAGGATTTAGAGATATATTAAGAGGTTTGTATTTATATAAATAAATATATAGAAAAGAGGTAATAAGAGTTAGTTATGCTACGTAAATAAATTATAAAATATTAAGAGGGAGATTTGTGTGTATTCTGAGGGACCTATCCTGGGTCGTGGGACCAAAGTATGGTGGGTAAAGCTAAAGGAAACTACTGACCTCTAGCCCTGGCAGTGGACTGTATGATTTTTTCTCTGAGAAGCTGGCTGACTCGGTCTTCCTCACTTTTCTTCTTATTATAGTTTTTAATAAAACAAATATACACACACAAATATAGTCTTTTTGGAGGTATTACGTAGCTTTGCTGTTCGAACGGTCGAACGGTCGGTTCGCGGTTTTTGTTCGTACCGAGCTCCGGGCAAGACGCGTCGTAAGCCGCAAGCCGGTCGCAAGTGACGTCGGCGGCGGCCGTCGTAGCGTTCTCGCACGCATTCTATCTCTTTCCATCGCGGGTCAGTAGTTATTTGGAGGAAAAGGGAAGGAATATGTTTGTGAGAGCAGTGTTCCTAGTGTAATCATTTAAATACATATAGTACATATAAAAAACCGTTAAAATACCAAACAACCATGGTTACTATTCCTTGGTGGATAATACCATAAAATAAAGTTGCCTGCGCTCTATAAAGAATTAAAAACCGATTGTACTGTAACGGCTCTGACTGGAATATAAAAAATGGAATGTTCCATCTGGACCCCTGCGTCGACATACTGGGGGGTCTAACAAGATTTTTTTCTCGTTGGACCCCCTAGAAGTTTTTCGGGGTTCATCTAGAATTTCAATTCTACATGAACCTCCCACGGGTAACGTATTCTAAATTTACACCGAACAAGTGGCGAGCTTATCACGTTGCAAGTTGGTATAGTAAAACTGAATAGCTATTTACATATTACCTATGTGCACCTTCTTACTAACCTTATAAAATTTGGTGTTAACTATAATTGTACTGAAGAATAACTGGGTGATTACGCGTACAATGCTAAGCTAAACTTTAATCGATATGATGGAATTCTGACGTAATGCAAACCTGATAAATTTGAAAATTGACAGATAAATACGTCATTTTGGTTAAAGGTTAGCTTAACGTTGTACGGCGTAATAAGCCTACAGGACTCTCCTAATACAGGTGCATACACTTAACGGGAGTATTTCAACCCTTGTAAACTTTTAAATGATATCTAATAACTATTTTTGTATTTTAACCTGGGACGACAGCTTGTTTTAAAGAAATCAATATACAGCCAACTTTTGCTTTTCCAACATGTCCCGATACTTTCAAAACAACTCACTCCCTCTAGTGACATTTCTGTGAACTTTATAATAAATGATATGAAGAAATGTCTTGGTCAGCCTGTACCAGAATGCGTTCTACTTTTTCTTTTAATTTATTTAACGGCTCTGAATACAAGTCCTTTAGAGCCCATAACTGTATGTACTTACCTACCAATCAGTGCAGTTGCCAAATGAAAAAAAAAATACAAGTAAATATAAATTTTAAAATGGTTAATGGTAAAATTTATTAATTTCTTGTCCAGATGGTAGTCTCAGGGTGCGGTTACGAAATGGGTGGTTGAATTACAAGTATATTAAAATATACTCGTAATTTTGGGGTGTTAATGAAATGTAATATCTAATAACTAGGCGGTCGAAATAAATACAAATCTGAAATGTTAAATACCAATTATTAAAATCAATCTTTAGTTTCATCGATGTTTAATTTAACCTCAGTAGTTGTAGCCCTTAGCATATTCCCTAAAAAATGGTAAAATTATTTTAACCTAGCAACATTCCCTACAAACCAGCTGAAAGTTCACCCTTACTTGCTTTTATTTCAGTCAGTATCAGTTCACCCGGCGTAAGGGAAGGTTGTGTCTGCCCCTACCGGCTCGCGTAAAATATTTACGTCCAATCTGACAACGATGTTTGAAACTGAGTGACATTTAATATTATATTTTATTAACGTGTTTGAATTTGGAATGTAATTGAGTTATGGAATGTATTAAGTGAGGTTTGAAATATAGTCTGTGGTTTGAATTATTTTACGATATATATTCTTGACATGTGACCCTAAATATAATATATTATACGATGAATAGAAATGTGATGATGGATAGAGTGATATATTAAAATTTATTTTGTGGAAAATGAGTTTCCTCGTATTTTTTGGATTGTGCTTTGGTAAGTAAAAACAAATTCTTTCGTAAAATCAAAAAAATGTTATTTTAATATTTCTTTGTATAAAAAAAATTCTTTGTGTATAACTGACGAAATAGGAATTTTATTAAAAATCATAACTTATAAAATAATGGATGTGTAGAGATTCCATTTGTATATTTATTAATAATGAAGAACAGCCGAGTGGCTAAAAAGTTATTGAGGTCGAAAAATGTAAATTGGTATGAATTTTCTATTTATTGTCTTATAAAAAGATTGTTAACAGTTTTCATTATTAATTTTTTTTTTAAAACTTATATGCACTATAGATACCTAATAATAATATGCACTATAATATAGTTTAATAAAACATGAAGTTGCTATATAAAACTATTTAAAAAATCATTTTTAAGGTTTTTTTTTGGACATGTATCTTTGTATCCACCTGGTGGTGAACAGATCTACAAAGTCCATGATTATGTTCAAGCGATCAATAATTGCTTGAACGCTCCCACTATTCCGGCTAAATTATGCGATTACAAAATTGGCGACGACAGAGACGATTGCATTACGATCTTAATATCATCATAAATTCAACTGCCCGTTTCGTAACCCACACTTGATAGGAGACTACCGCCTCGAAAACAAACCCATGCAATAGTCTTCTGAATTCCACACAATGCGTGGTTTAGTTAAAATCATCCGCCTTCGTCTTCGCCCGTTATTGTTATTGTCTACTGAGCCGCTTCCATGGGTTTGCGCATTGTAGCAACGTAACGTATTTGTATACGTATACGTGAGCAACAACCAATAGGGTCGCTTTATTCAATCCTGTTACCAAAAATAAAGAGGCCATATTGGTTGTTGCTCACGTATATATTACGTTGCTACAATACGCAAACCCATGGTAGAGCCTCTTTTCCCCCATATTACGCACCCAATTCCCTTGTGCACAGAATGACCGATAATTACAACAATAACTTCATATATATAAACACTCCTACATAAATGAATTGCTTTTAAATACTTGTTAAAAACACTAAACAGGGGTTCCCTAACTAATTTATTACGCGCTCCCCTTTTAAAAGACGAAAAATTCCGCGCCCCCTCCTGTCTAATTATACATATAATAATACTGATTTTATGTTACTATCAGAAAGTAAAGTCCGAAAAAAAAAAACAGTATAACCAAAGTATTTTTTATTGATTATTAAATTTCTTATACAAATGCATGCTTTTTACGAGGTTTTCGATTATCGGCTTATCCACAGAAATGGCACAGCGCAAATTAATAGCAATGTTAAGTTTATTTGTATACTTTTTATTGCTATCACTGCTGTGACAATCCTCTTTCGCTCAAATATGTACTGGAAAATGGCAAGTACAAGTGACTTTGCCACAATTTTGGGACAAATTTAACAATATATTTGACTCAATAGCCATACTAGTGCCCACGCCCCCTTGGGTGGCGCGTCCCCCAGTTTAAAAACCCCTGCACTAAAATATACATATATGTTTTAGTGCAGGCGTTACCACTGTTCATATGCAACAACCTTCAAGTGACCTAGTCATGGTTCGGTTTTAGTCTGTGGGTTCACCGGTTTTCAGGAGATTAATGCATCGATTTCTTATCGTGGTGGCGGTAGTCTCCATTCATGAGTTGCTCAGCACCGGGTAGTCACATGCCGTGCTTCAATAAACAATAAAAACATAAAGTCTATCAAACTATCAATCTAGTTATTATTTGTCTCCACTCAATTTAATTACTTACATGTATGTAAATAAATAGTGTCTAATCTTCACGGGTGTCTTATGGGGCGTAGACGGCCTCAGGATACCCAGCGGAGGGGTTTTAATCCCATCTTGTCGTAGCCTATGGTATTAGTCTATTTATACATGTATATATTTGTTTCTCAGTCCTACACATAACTTCTATCCCATACACAACATACATACACTATCACAATAACAGACACAACTTATTTACATATACACACCTTACATAGATACACATTTATATCATTTAATATACAAAAAATTAAGGTATTATCTCTATATTGTTGTTAAACAACATTGTTCAATCATATTATGTCGGCCAAATTATGTCTAAGAGACAAAGTTATTGTCTATCTATATCTCCGTGCGATTGCCGGATCCATCGCGTGGTTGGAAGGCAGGGGAATGAACTGCAGCGTTCCCGGTCTTTAGACCGCGAAGTAGGGTTATAGCCTTTTTTCTCTCCCCTTTACTGTTTTCACTACCTTCTTTACTCAACCAAATACTAAATGATCCTGTTCCAAAAAAGTTTTGACGGCTGATCTTGGAAGCCCAAGATCATTTAATGTACCTACTTTATATTGTACTATGTAAACTAAAACTGAAAATTTCAATTTTACTTTACATAGTACAATAATTAACTGTGGTTGTGGTTTTTCCTGAAAGTTATCACCGCTAAATGTATAAATATCTTTTATTAACTTTCTACCTTTACGTGACGTTAATAAATTTGTTTCGTCATTCTCTACGTAGTTGATTTTTTAATAGTCATACATTTTCACGGTTAATTTACAAATTATACAGCAAAATAAACGAGTTTTTTGGTGTAAAATTTTTGCTTGAAAATTAATTAAATGTTGCGTGACAATAAATTAATTATATGATTTAATAAAACTCAGCTTATATGAATTGCTAGAGCCGTATAGAAGGAAAAAAATCGCAAAGTTTTTTTTTTTATTATTGCACGGCATGTGCTTAGCATCGACTGGTATAGCTTCCACTATGTCAGCTAAATGATGCTGTTAAGTCCGGCGACAAAAGCGAATTGGCATTACGAGTATATTTTATTAGTTTTGTTGCTTAACGTCATTTTAACTGCCTGTTTTGTAATCGCATTTTAAAAGGAGACTACCGCCTCAAGAAATATATTCTGCAGCATACTCTATTGTCTATAGTAACCAATTCGGTTAGTCGTAGTAAGGCCTAGATATAAAATTTTAAATAACCTCTCTACATAAAATTATTACATAGTGCCCCGGAGAGCACGTTAAGCTGTCGGTCTCGGTTTCACTCTACCAACTTGTGAAACTATTTATAGATAGGTTATTGAGTCTATTCAAAATATCGCGACGAGCTAGCCACTTGTTCGGTGTAGACTCATACCATTGGCTACGACGAGGTGGGATTAAAACCCCTCCGCTGGGTACCCTGGGGCCGTCTAGACGGTCTCGGGCGCCGTAAGGTTAATAGACTCAACAACCCATCTATTAACAGTTTCATAAGTTGGTATAGTGAAATCAGGACCGACAGCTTAACGTGCTGCCCATGGCACTATAGTGGCGTTGTCAAACAAATGTCCAAGATCTAACCAACTCGGCCACCACGTATATATATGTATAAAATTATTCCACATAAATATATATACATAGTAGAATCAAAATCCTATTAGTAATCAAAAGCAGTGTTGGTCTACAATATTCATGGACTTGTGAAGCCCCATCGAGAACACGCCGGACGGTTTGACGTAGATTGGTTGTAGTAAATCTACTCAAGCCCCGATGAGCCTTTTCGGGGAAACTTGGGTAGTTTCAGTTCTAGATTTATATAGATGTATGTTAACTACAGAGTAATGAACTCTATTGACAAAACCTTATATAACTAATGTATTCTTTAAGGACTGAATAAGTTTTTTTTCTTTACCTGTCTATAATAATAATATGTATCACATTTTTTTACACATTGCCATAGTCACAAACTAAACTCTATGCTTCTATTATGTGTACCAGAAATAATAATACTTACTACATATTATATAAACACCCAAACCATGGCAAGCTGTACAGAAATACGTAGTAATATGGTTATGCTAATAGTGGTAATCGAACCTACGGTCTCCGGATACAAAGCCAAATGCGCAACGATCACGAAGGCGGTAATTGTTAAGATAAAAACAAAAAATTAAGCTCAGCAGTGCTTAAATGTCTGACATTTGATAAAGGAGACGTTTACAAGTGTTACTACAATAATGGTTTTGTCATCACAGTTCAACGTATTATAATTTCAAACCGGCACAGTGGAGAAAGGTTCATACATACTGCGTACCATTAGGTGCGTGTAGAGTCTACTAGATAGTTACGCGCGTAGCCACGTACTTACTACGGATGTAGCTACTGCGAGAATTGAGTCTACGCAGACATTACTACTTTCGAAGTAGAAACCTACTACGTACGTAGCTAGTACGGATATAGCTACTATGGCGTAGTAGTAACCACAAAACTACTACGGCCGTAGGTACTACGGGTGTAGCTACTAGCGACGTAGGTACTAAAGCTTAATATTTATTTATTTAGTTTAACACTTTATTGCGCAGTAAACAAAAGTTAAGTATAAAGGCATTTTAATGCCTTTAGGCATTATCTACCAATTAACCTTTAGGATTGTGTACGAAGATGAGTCGGGTGCTTAATTTAAAAAAAACCTACTCATATAAACAAATATATACATTCACATACATATATAAACATTATATTTTACATACCAAAATTTATAAACATACACATTTATAAAGGTACACTATACACAAACACAGTGTATAATACATACAATACATACAACACAAGTTTATTCATAAAAACGTCTATTTAGTCTGAACTGAAGTGTTCTATATAGAACACTGTAGTTAAAATAGGTTCTATCTCTTTTACGCATGTTTATCATTGTTGATAAAAAAGAGACAAAACCTACTATAACTAAAGGGACTCGAATACGTTTTTATGAATACCGGTGTAAACAGCAGGAATTGTAAGTACTAAGAAATAAGGTTCAAAATCGTAAATCACGGAGGCGGCTGCGGCTCAATATTTTACTATTATTTTGATTAAAAAATATTTGGATACTCAATATTATATTAAAATATAATCCCACGTCTTTTTGTAAAAGATGTATATTATTATTTTAACATAGTGGCGTAAAATTTATATAAACTTAAAAAAAAAAACAAGCTACAAATTTTATTTCGATCAAGCGAAGTAATATTGATTACATTTTGAATCCCACATAAATACCAATGTATCATTTTCACGGGTAAAACTTAAGTTAAAATCGGCAAAACTGGAAAACCACTCTTAATAAATAAATGACGGAAAAGTTTAGGTTTTTATAATGTGGTGCCAACTTTTTTCATAAAAAGTAAAAACGTAATAAATTATTTCGAAAATTTCTTACTAAAATTTAAAAAATTAAGGGCTGGTCACGTTCTGAATAGCTTGAATGACATAATCCACGGGTTAAAAGATTATTTTCTCAGGTTTTGATTTATGGTTATTTCTATAAGGTACTTAGTATTCAGGGCATGAAAAATATTTTTTAAGGTACCAAACTTTCTATTTTTTTATTGGAGCACGGTATTCGACACTGACATTTACCTAAAGAGCAAGGAGACCCTTCATCGCCCAACTATTTAATAGTGTGTTAGAAAAAATATTTTCAAATCTGAAGTGGAACGATAAAGGTAAAAGGAGAATCCCTTAATCATCTAAGGTTCGCAGATGACATTTTACTTTGGTCTGAGAAATTTGAGGAAACTAAAGAAATGGTCGAAGAACTTTACACAGAGAGTATGAAAATAGGGCTGGAAATAAATTTTGACAAGACAAAAATAATGACTAATAATTCAAATAAGGAAACTATTAAAATTAATAAGACTAAAATTGAATATGTTGATGACTAAGTTTATTTGGGCAAACTACTGACTTTCAACAATAACAACATTAGAGAACTAGAATAAATAGCTGTAGGGAATAAATAGCTTATAAATATAAATAAATAAATAAAAAATGTGGCTACAAACTTCATTCATAGGATCGCATGAAATATTTTTGTGCAACAATATTATACATCCGCTTTATACAACGAGGCTATTTCATCATAAACACCGCAACAAGCTCGCCACTTGTTAGGTGTTGCCTCCGAATACCTTCGGCGAAATGAGGATGGGTTAATCCCTCCGCTGAGACGTATCCGTGATGGTATTTTTTTTTTATTAATATTATATTTAATTGAATCAGGCGCTATTTTACGGAAGTCCATTTTATAACGATTACAATTGGAAATTATTTTGTAATAATAATTAAGAGGCGAAACAAGTGTCGAAGAGTGTTCTTTTGTTGTTGATATTTCTTTGTGTTGTTACATGTAACATAATTTAATACACCAACATTATAAGCGGAAGATATTACAAAATAATTTCCAGTTGTAATCATTAACAATATTATATAGTCATAGTGAGAGCCACTATGACAGTAAATGTAGCGGTAGCATAGCATAACCTTCGAGTCTACTGTAATATTCTTGCTGTCTTATCGTAAAATGAACTGTGAGTTTCGTAACCGCATCTTAAAAGAAGACTACTTACCTCGACAAATAATCGTTGTAGTGAAACTCTGGTGAACCCATAGATTATAAAACCGAAATATGATAGGTCAGTTGTTGGTTTTGGTATCTATTTGGGTAGTGGTAAAGTAATCAGTCGGTCGGTCTGGCAAAGATATAGAGACATCTCTCCTAAATGGTTAAGTTAACTTCGTTAGGACGACCGACCGGTCTCGTTACCACCACCCATACAGATGCAAAAACCGTCAAGTGACCTAGTCATGTTTCGGTTTTAGTCTGTG
Source organism: Monopis laevigella (assembly GCA_947458855.1). Taxonomy (NCBI): domain Eukaryota; kingdom Metazoa; phylum Arthropoda; class Insecta; order Lepidoptera; family Tineidae; genus Monopis; species Monopis laevigella. Next base: position 21,693,234 of record OX381585.1, read on the forward strand.
GGTTCACCGGTTTTCAGGAGACTACTGCATCGATTTCTTGACGAGGTGGTAGTCTCTTTTCAGGGTGCGGTTACGAAATGGGTAGTTAAATTGACGAAAAGGCAGCGAGTATATTAAATTATACTTGTAATGCAATTCGCCATTGTCGCCCCCCATTTCGTAATCGCTTCATTTAGCCGGCATAGTGGGAGCGATCAATATTGTTTAAGAACAATTATTGATTGACTCCATTCATGGACTTTGTAGGTCTGTAGGTCTGCTTACCACCAGGTAGATACAAAGTCACATATCGTGCTCCAATTATTAAACTGAATGCCTAAACAACATTTTGGAATGGATAAAAAAAAACATTTTGTTTTGGCAAATCTTTTTGCCAAAAAAATATTCGATATTTACATTTATGTTCTACATACAAAGTTAATTTTGGCTCTTCCAATAATACTCGATTACTGTTTGTCGCAGAATTAAAATTATATTTTTGTCGGTCATTGTATTTATTAATTTTTCTGTGTTGCATTTTTTTTTTTTCGATATCAAAAAAATAACTTTTTTAATATATTTATATATTTTAAAAATTACCGACAACCGAAAAATTTTTGCGTACAACATAAAAAAAATGTACTTCGACCAGCAGCCAAGTTTGTTTGTATGGGCGTCAAGTCGTAAGTAAAATTTTATATATTATAACCTAATACCTATTTACTCTACAATTTATTTACTTTCCACAATATTAAAAAAAACAATTGGTAAGGAATATTATTATTTCAGCCGCATTTTCGATTGGGCATTTACAATTTTCATATACCATTTTATGGTTTAAACGACGATAATTTCATTCAGCTGATTTCACGATTGATAAACGGTGAATTTGTTCATTTTAGTCCTGAAAATATAAAATCAAGAATGATTTTCTGTTTAATTTGAACGTAACATAACTTTTTTTTTTATATTTTGGATAGACAGGTAGGCAATGTTTATTTTAAATTCAAAATTAACATTACTCTATTATTTGAAAAACAAATTATAGGTATTAAAAGAACTGTGTAAAACTTTATTATATGATCGTACTTTATACTCGTTACTACCGCACATACAGATACAAAAACCGTTAAGTGACCTAGCCATGTTTCGGTTTTAGTCTGTGGGTTTACCGGTTTTCCGGGGACTACTGCATCGATTTATTGTCGAGGTGGTAGTCTTTTAAATTGATACGGTAACGAAACGGGCAATTGATTTGAGGATAAAGCAGCGAGGATATTAAAATCGACTCGTAATGTCATTGTCGCTGCCCATTTCGTAACCGCAGGAGCGATCAACCTCATTCATAGACTTTGTAGGTCTGCTTACCATCAGGTAGAAATAAATTCGCATGCCGTGCTCCTAAAAAAGCTTTATTAAATAAAAAAAAATGGCTTAGCCATGTTTTTCGGTTTTAGCGATTTCACCGGTTATAAGGCGTATTCTTGTCGAGGTGATCGTCCGGCTTCATGCGGTTACGAAATAGGAAGTAAATTTTACGATTAAACTCTTCTTTGTCACCGCCCATTTCGTAACCGCGTCAATCACCACACAAAAATCTTTCTGTTGCGGTTAATAAATATTTTTGTATTATATATTTTTTTATTCATATGTAGGACAATTTACACATGTTACTCTGGTCACTAACTAAACTCTAGGCTTGTACTATGTGTACCAGATGTTTTTGGTATATACAGGGTGAATTTTTCAAGTGTGCCTTCAAGGCCAAATTCCAAACTACAAGGACTAGCGAAAAATGCTTAAAGGAGTCACGGGGCCGATTATGATAAAAACTAAAACTGCATCATTAAATTATTGAAATTTTTATTCTCCTAGCGGGGAATTGAACTGGTTGATTTTGAAAAAAAAAACTCACCTGTATTATTATTGAAATGGTGGACTAACGCAAAGCCCTAACTAATAAATGGTTTTACATTATAGCCATTATTTTCAATATATACCTAAATTCGTTTTTTCTTACTTTTATTTTAAAAAATAGGTTTTTTTTTACTGGAGTACGGCATGTGACTTTGTATCTACCTGAAGGTAAGCAGACCTACAAAATCCATGAATTGTGTCGATCAATTCATTGTTGTTTAATAGAATACATCGCTTCTACTATGCCGGCTAAAAGATGCCTTTACAAAACGGGCGGCGATAAAGACGAATTCGCATTACGAGTCTACTTTAGTAGCCTCGCTGCTTTATCGTCAAATTAACCACCCGTTTCGCAACTACATCCTACATGGAGACTACCACCTCGACAAAAAATCAATGCAGTAGTCTTCTGAAAACCGGTAAACGCATAGACTAAAACCGATACATGACTAGGTCACTTGAAGATTTTTGCATCTCTATGTTTTTAATATGAATGGGTTTTGAAGGTCATTATTTCAAATTTGATTAGTTAGTAAAGTAGACGGTTGTAAAGTATGATTTTTTTTATTTAAATATTTTTTTATTAAAAATAAGCACTTTCCTTTAGTTTGCCGTTAGATTATTACTTACCAGAATTTGATCTTTATAAGCATCACTGTCAGCTGGTGCAATTATTATTGTATCAGGTGAGTTATTTTTTTCCAAAATTAACCGGTTCGATTCCCGGCTAGGAGAATATAATATTTTTCACAAACTTAATGATGCAATTTTAGTTTTTATCAAATTCGGCCCTAAGGCTCCTTTGAGCATTTTTCGCCATTCCTTATAGTTTAGGATTTGGCCTTGAAGGCACACTTGAAAAATTCAACCTGTAGGTATATATATATATAAATTATATTATAATATTAAAAAGTTTTTATTCTAATAAAAAATATACTCCAATAACCAAAACAGAAATATTAAATCAATACAATGACCGACAAAAATATTAATTTAATTCTGCGACAAACAGTAGTCGAGTAATACTGGAAGTGCGAAAGCTCTTTTTGTATGGAGAACGAAGACTTCGCCATTACGAATGCAGTGTCCTTAAGATCACCACGATAAATTTATATTCCTATTTATTTATCACGGAAGATATTCTATTATTCACGTGGTTGGTACTCGATCATGCCTCAACTGTAATCACGCAGACAGTACGCAACAGTACCTTAGTATGTTTTCGCCCTTACCCTAATCACGCAACTGGCTTTAAATTACATTTACATAATAATGTGAACGTCGAGTAGTTTAAATGCTGGTACGAGAACTTATAGAACTAGCTAGATCATTGACTTCTATGTGAACTAGACACGATCATTTGAAAAAACTATTTGTATATAAATACGAAATAAATTTGTTACTCACCTAAAATAAACTTTAAATCGTTAAAACAAAGTGCGCATGTAAGTAATGTTAGGGTTTATATAATAATAATAAATACCATCATGGGTGCCTATTTAGCTCCCGAGAACCGTTTAAACGGCCTCAGGGTACCCAGCGGAGGGATTAACCTGTCCTCATTTCGCCGATGGTATTCGGAGGCAACACCTAACAAGTGGCGAGCTTGTTGATGAAATAGCCTCGTTGTATAAAGCGGTCACCCATCCCAGGTCCGGCCTTGTTGTCATATGCTTAAACTTGTTATCAGTTAAGCAGTGGCTTAACCACTAGACTGGGGCCGCTTTTTAAGGTTTATTTATATTACATCACATTAAATAAAATATGTGAGAATTAGTCTATTATGTACAAATGTATTATGGTGATATAGAGAATTGACCGCAACACAATGAGCAAAATCTTCGTTCCATTCAGCGTTGTCTTGTTTACATTGAAGTCTAGATACCAATGGGCTTTTCCAAAACATATATTGTACCATCACAGGTGCCATAGAGCCCTTATATATTTTTTTAATTATTCCAAGATGCTTATAACGCGACTGTGAAACAGTAGACGCGATTTAAGGGCCATGGGTACCTACCCATGGCCCTTAAATCGCCTTCAGCGTTGTCTTGTTTACATTGAAGTCTAGATACCAATGGGCTTTTCCAAAACATATATTGTACCATCACAGGTGCCATAGAGCCCTTATATATTTTTTTTAATTATTCCAAGATGCTTATAACGCGACTGTGAAACAGTAGACGCGATTTAAGGGCCATGGGTACCTACCCATGGCCCTTAAATCGCCTTTCCAGTTTTGAGGACAGAAGATGGCCGCCGCCATACTTTAAAAAAAAGTGATAACAAAAGCAATTCCTGAGCGTTGATTGGTTCAAGTGAGAACAGAATATGGCGGCAACGAACTCGTTTGACATTTCGTTTTATAGGCCAATTAAGGTTACACACTATGACGGTTCCATATTATTAGTTTCATGGGACAAACAGACAAATAATATTTAGGGGCAAACTTTTGAGAGCTAAACGAAACAAGCCTGTTTAATCTTCCAAAAAAGTACGATTGAAATCGCGGAGCATATCTAATAATAATAATATGTAGGACAATTTACACATATTGGTCCTGGTCACAAACTAAGCTCTAGGCTTGTACTATATGTACCAGATACAGCGATATATACATATTATATTTTATAAACACCCAGACCATGACAAACTGTACAGGGAAACATACTATTTTTATTTTTTTGCCATGGGTGGGAATCAAACCCACAACCTCCGGATACAACACGAAAGGCGCAACCACTAGTCTACAGAGGCGGTCATAATATTGGACGGATATATTATATGTACAATAATGTACATTGCTAATGGGTAACAAACTGTGCCGTCCACTGTACACCATTCTAAAGACCCAACTAAAACCTTTTAATGACATTTCATCAAGTTGAGTAATCTATATCTATACTAATATAATAAAGAGGAAAGATTTGTATTTTTGTATGTTTGTAATGAATAAACTCAAAAACTACTGAATTTTTTCACCATTAGAAAGCTGCATTATTCAGAATTAACATAGGCTATATAATATCACGCTAGGTCCTATAGTTGTGGAGCAGTAACCAAAAATGTTTTAAAAACGGGGGAAAAGTATCGTTTCTGAGGCCTTCCGTGGCGTGCGCTGAGCATATAGTTAAAGTTATACAAACCTGTGCGAAGCCGGGACGGGCCGCTAGTTCTTTATAAGTTTATTATTCAACTTAGATTCTGCCCTACACTAAACACGCAATCCTTAATAGTATGTTATAAGTTATTGTTTAGTGGACACACAGTGATTATAAACCTACTATGCCTTTGTAGTAAGGTTTGATTTACATTGACAATGGGGTCTAAACCTAAGGGGAGGTTTTATTTTTAAAAACTTTTAGCCAAGTTTATTTTATTTTATTTTATGTAGGTACAATACAGTCACAAACAAATATAGATAAATGGAAAGAGAGTAACAAACAGACATTGGTGTATCCTTAAACAAATACAATATACTTAAGAAAGAAGACAGTTCGGAATAAAGATCTCGGTAACATATAAAGTAAATTAGGAACAAAAATTATAATTTATATAATAGAAATAATAGATATATTAACAAATTATGTGAAAAATATGTCTCCAATGGCTCTTTTGTATTTTGCAAGAGATACGAAAAAAAAATCAATATTATGCGCGTTTTTGTTGTAGTTATCACAACTTTATTTATTTATCAGTTTGTAATAATCATTAAGAAGACACAAATATTTTAATTATAACGGCGAAGATAGAGAAGCCATGTCAGTAACTAATGTAGAGTTAGGACCACCACTCAAGTCTTGCGACTAAAACTAGAACTAAACTTAAAAATGTTTAGTAAAAATAGCGATAGTCATAATTTAAACTTAAAAAACATAGATAAAATCGATATACCAAAGTTTAAACTGCAAAAAACTAAATGTTTCGTCATTAACAGTATAAAGTTGGTGGCTCCCTTGTATAGCAGATAATGATTGACAAGTCAATGGAATCAGGTAACCACCTAGTCTTACACTAGTTGGTTATGTTGTGTGTGTTCAGTTCGGTAGTATTTTTCATATTAAGATTTCCATTCCACCGCGTTTGAAAGTTCTAAATCTGGTATCGAGGTATTATAAATATTGGTCGTTCTTTTGTTAATGAAAAGCGGTCTATCCAAACGCACTACACCTCATTGTTAAAATTTTTTTTGGACTATTCATAAATATCTGTAAAGATTTACATGAAATAAATGATTTTAACTTTTGACTTTGAACTAAAAATTTGTCTTTTAGTTTGACAGAAGCTACAGAAGCGCCGGATAGAGCTATCAGATTAAAGTGGTAGTTCCGACTATAGCTAGCTTCCACAGTAAATATCAGTTTAGTATACCTACTTTTATTATTTTTATTGCACATTTTTTTTAAGATTCAGAAATAAATTCTTAATGTCATAGGAATTTCCAGCTTACCTTTAGTTTATTGATGATTTTTGTTTATTTTCTATACAGTTATATACAGAGTCAAGTCAACATCAATCAATTTATAATAGTAAACAAATGAAAATATTAATAGGATATTAAATATATATTGCAATGGTCATAGACTAAGCTTTGGGCTTGTACTATGTGTACCAGAAACAACGATCTTATCTTATCTTATTAGTTTTTGGGGCTGAAATTATTCAAAATACACTTCGACCCTGTGGGATCTTTTGTCATTCCTTTTCATATCCTCAAGCATGTTGCTGACATATTTGAGGACATTATCTAGTTTGAGGAGCCTGTAGCTTTCCGGTTCCGGGTAAGCCTGCCCCATTTCATTCTCTGCATGGCCCTTGCGTCGCGCTGGCACAGTAGGTGCTGCATTGACTCGGACTCATTAGATCAAAATCTGTATCTGAAATGTCTTTAACTCCCATCTTATTGGTTTTGGGGTTGATATCAGTCATAAACACTTATTTATTTATTTAATAGAAAAAATGTACATTACAGAATTATCTAACTAATACAATTCTTTAAATTATAATAACTCCAAGTATCTCAGGACAACTCGTTTGGTCTCAGTCTCAGGTGAAGCAAATTTATCAAACTTCTTACAATTCTGCACGATTTTATTCCGAACTTCGACCCTATGAGATCTTTTGTGTATTAACTCCCATACGGAGATGTTTATTTGAGGTGTAATGTCCTGAGAAGATTACCACCAGTGGCCTTATTTTGTATTTTGTACACATTTTTTTTTATAACCACCGAGACCATGAACAACTGAATATATTATAATAATCATGTGATATCATAATAAATAGGTAGATATATAAGTATCTAAAAAAAATATCGATAAATATACAAATTTCCAAGTAAAGGGGATCGTATTTTTTTTGTATGACGGGTGGGCCCACAAAAACTTTAAACTTATATTGTTGAATTACCTATATGTTATTTTAAACGCCAAACTATGTATCTTGAGCAATGTAAATAGCCGTCTTCTCTAACCGGAATATTGAGAAATATGGCATCACGTCAAATCACTTGTCGTCAGTGCTCTGTATCGCTTTATTGGAAATATAGCGCACAAATTAAAATATTTATTATTTTTATCATGTAAATTTGCATGTTATTAAAAATAAATTTACAATTCCGGTTAGACTTTGCTATGTTTCATTGTAGTTTCTATTAAAAAATCGGCCTTAAAAAAATTTGGGGCCTAAAAAAAATTGTCTCCTTTCCAGTTTAATACACACACCATCAGTTCCTGCCAATGTGAATGTATTGACTAATTTTCCCCTTTTACTTCAATACCCCGATCTTTCGTCTACAAGAAACAAATTGAGGGATACAGAGATGATGGGAAGCAATTTTCTTCCGACTCGTTCCAGTTTTATGGATTCTATCAAAAGCTCTCTCGGCTCCGACAAATCTATAGCAACTAAATAAAGTTGTTCTGTCAGTCAGTGGATATGATAGACTTCAGTTTTTGATCCGCAATTTTCTTCTAAGCTGAAGACTGTCGCTTGGAATTGTAATTGAATTTTTTTTTACATATATTTTTTTGTAGGTGCCAAAAGGTTTTTTAATTTATTTAAGAGTTTGTTTGTTCAGAAACTACTGGTTCAAATTGAAAAATTATTTCAGTCTTGTATAGCCCATTTATCGAGGAAGGCTATATAACATCACGCTACGACCAATAGGAGCGGAATAACAATGACAAAAGTTGCTAAAAAAGTATAGACTTTAGGACTTAAGGTATTTATGTAAAAGTTATATTTTATCTACTTATTTTACCATCTGTTATATTTTTTAAAATAAAAACGTATACCTACGAGTAAGAATGGTAAGCCAATGGACTAGGTATGTATTCTGGTATATTTATATTCCTTTTTCGTAGGTGGGATGGTTTCTATAAATTCACTTGGCCGATTTCACACATGTCGGTTTTAGTCAATGTGTTTACCGGTTTTCAAGAGACTAATGCATCGATTTCTTGTCGAGGCTCCTTTCAGGGTGCGGTTGCGAAATAAGCGGTTAGTTTGACGATAATGCAACGAAAATATTAAAGAAAACTCGTAATGTAAATTCGTCTTACATGCCGCCCGTTTCGTAACCGCATTATTTAAGGCCTAATGCTATACAGGGTGAATTTTTCAAGTCTGCCTTCATGGCCAAATCCTAAACTACAAGGAATATCGAAAAATGCTCAAAGGAGTGAGCCGATTTTGAACTGTGCAAAAAAATTTTAATTACCTTGTCAATGGAAGAAAAGCTCCTTCCGACATTGTGCTGAAATATCTGAATCCATATTTGAAGAAAATGTTCCTATACATTGGTCACCGCTAGACTATTTCTACCGATTTTTTTCTCCGGATTTAATTGATGACATCGTAAATAATACTAATTTATATAGTGTCCAAGAAACCGGAAAATCTATCAAAGTTTCGAAAGAAGATATATTAGATTTTCTAGCTATAAATATTTTAATGGGTATTGTCATTTTTCCTTCATACAAAGATTACTGGAAAATACATTTCCGTTATGCTAAAATAGCAGATATAATGCCCCTAAAGAGATTTCAACAAATAAGGCGCTATATACACTTCAATGACAATTCACAGGCAGATTCATCAGACAGGTACTTTAAGTTGCGACCGTTTATTGATAGAATAAGAACAAATTGTTTATCTATAGAAGAAGAAAACGCTTTTAGTATAGATAAAATGGTTATTCCGTACAAAGTTAAAAAGGCTGGTAGCAGAAGGCAATATAATCCCAAAGAGCCAAGCAAGTGGGGATTTAAAAATTTTGTGAGAGCTGGTGCGTCGGGTATTGTTTACGAATTCATGCTGTCTGCTGGTGATGATACTTTTCGTGGCAATAGTTTTACGGAACTAGAAGAATCATTGGGTGTTGGGGCTAAGGTTGTATTAGCCTTATGTAAAACAATTAATAAACGTGCCTCTGTAGTCTATTTCGATAATTATTTCTCTTCGGTGGAGTTGGTATATCTTTTAAGAAAAAAATATGACACTTTAGCTTGGGAACGATAAGAAAAAATAGATTACAAGGCGCTGAAAAACTGTTGCTTCCAGATAAGACTATGCAGAAGAAAGGGAGAGGCAGTTATTTTGAGGTTGTTGATAATGCCAATAAGCTCAGTTTAGTTAAATGGTTTGACAATAAACAGGTTACGTTGGTCAGTTCGTATTTTGATGTTTACCCACTTAAAAAGATAAAAAGGTATAATAAAGCATCCCAAAGTAGAGTCGATGTCACATGTCCACAAAGTAGAGTCGATGTCACATGTCCACAAAGTAGAGTCGATGTCACATGTCCACAAAGTAGAGTCGATGTCACATCTCCACAAATTGTAAAGCATTATAATGGCCATATGGAGGGCGTAGATTTGGCTGATATGCTCATTGCATTATATCGTACTGGAATTAAATCACATAGATGGTACATGAATATATTTTCGCAGTTACTAGATATATGTATAAACAACGGATGGCTTTTACTCGTACGTCGTCGGCACGACAAACAAGGAAATTTCAAAAGAAAGCAAGATTGTCTCAAATTATTTAGGTATGAAATATATGCTGGATGAGAAAAGCGCAATAGAACTGCTCCTATTAAAAATACCGAATCTGTATCAGAAAATCAAAAGATAAAGAAACCAGTAGCGGAAAGACCCATTGATGATGTAAGGTTTGATAGATATGACCACTGGCCCCAACTAACTAGTTACCAAAGGTGTAAATACTGCAAAACAGGTCAGGCTAGTAGGGTAGACCGGGTACAGATGTACCATTTTATCTTTAAGGTTAAATTGTGAGATAACTGTTAATATTTAGGCAATAGTGTCAATACTTAATGATTGTAGGATAATAAAAAGGGAACTAACCTCGATTATTCTCTTGCCTGAATTATATTTTTTCTTCTTATTTTTAAATGGACTGTATAATGTAAGAATGGTGTGGCCACACGCTTGTATTTGTTTCCAGACGTCTCTCGTTAATTTTGAATACCAGTCGCCAGATCAGTCGATCGGTTAGTAAGAGGATTAGGATTAACAGGGTAGATTAATAAACTTTTACTATGTTGCAAGATTAGAAAAGTTTTGAATTAACGATCAATATTGATTGTTGTAAAAAATACACATTTAATGATATTAAAAATAATGGAGAAATATATATATATATATATATATATATAAGTATTTAGAAAAATAGTATAAACGATTTAACATACCGCTCACCTTAAAAACACATAATGTTTTTAACAAATAAAAATATAACGCACAAATTAAAAAACTAAAATTATAATAACAATGATTATATACAAAAATGCGTTAATTGTTTGGTAAGACACAGATTTTTACTACTGGTCGTTTTACCAAATTGTTTCCCATTTTTAAAGTGATTACTCTGACTATACCATCGCTGCCCGGGTGCAAGGCGTGAACACGCGCGAGTCGCCATTGAAGGGTTGGCGAGGATTCTTCCTTCACTACCACCACATCACCCACACTAATGGCTTTATCACGATTGAGTAACCATTTCGTACGTTGCTGTAGCTCGTGTAGATATTCGTTACTCCAACGGCGCCAAAATATTTGAAAACATTGTTGCATTAACCGCCACCGCGTGAGCCGATTTATATTTTCGTCGTATAACGAGACATCCGGGATAGTAGTCAGAGGTTCTCCGATTAAGAAATGAGCTGGAGTTAGAGGCAGTGGATCCGCTGCATCAGAACTCAATACGCTTAATGGACGCGAATTCAACACTGCTTCTATTTGAGTCAAAAGAGTACAAAATTCATCGTATGTTAACGTTTGCGTACCGATTACGCGATGTAGATGGTGTTTAAAACTCTTCACGCCAGACTCCCAAAGTCCACCGAAATGGCTGGCATATGGCGGATTAAAATGCCAATTAATACCTTGACCAGAGGTGAAATTTAATATGGAACTTTGAGTTTGATCACTTCTCAAAAGTTCGAACAAGTCTTTCAAATATTTATTGCAGCCGACAAAATTTTTACCACAATCAGAATAAATATCGACGCAAATTCCACGACGGGAGATAAATCGGCGTAATGCCGCTAAGAAAGCTTCGGTGCTGAGGTCAGATACGAGCTCTAGGTGTACGGCCTTAACGCTCATACACACAAAGACGGCTACATAACATTTGACGATTTTTGCATTTCTCACTTTGTTAGCTCTAACGTGGAAATATCCAGCATAATCTACGGCTACTTGAAGAAACGGTCGTTGAGGCTGGACTCTTGCCGCTGGCAGGTCTCCCATCGGCGGCTGCGGATGTACGGGACGCGCGCGGAAGCACCGCACACACCGGTGCACGCGCTGACGGACTACGCTCCGCGCCGACATGATCCAGTATTTTTGTAGCAACAAATATCGCAGCGTCTGCGGGCCCACGTGTAGATGAGAAATGTGAGCATGATCAATGAGCAAATCGGTCAATATATGTTTTTTGGGCAAAATATATTGATGTCTCGCATCATATGGCAAAAAAGACTTATCTATTCTTCCGCCTATACGTAATAAATTATCTGAATCTAGAAATGGTTTTAATCTAAGTAAACCGATAGAACAAGGTTTATTCTGTATTATTTTATTTATATCCTCATTAAAAACGGAATGTTGAACTTGTCTAACAATACGTTTTAAAGAATAATTAAATTCTTGAACTGAAATGTGTTTATGTGTTGGGCACATGATTTTTTTACATTTGTTATAGAAACGAAATATATAAGACGTGACTCTCACCAGTCTTCCGAGTGTGGAATATCGTTTAATATAATCTAAATCCGATGTTGAAATTGAGTCTAGATTAGCGACATGACTGACTATAGGTTCCGAGCTTCTCCTTTCTTCAGAAGTAGTTTTGACAGATTTGTCTTGTGGCCAACTTGTTGGAGATTGACGAAGCCAAGCCGGACCGGAGAGCCAAATATTAAAACTCAAAAATGCTTTCGGTAGCATACCGCGCGATGCAGCATCCGATGGATTGTCTTCCGAAGTCACGTGGCACCATTTGCAAAACGGAGTACGCGTTAGAATATCGCTGGTCCTGTTTGAGACGAACGTTTTCCATTCGTGCGGAGAAGCACGACGCCAGGCAAGGACGACCGTGGAGTCGGTCCAGGCGTAAATGTCATCAAGATTTACTTTATCGACATAAGCGGTCCGTACGATTTCGATGAGTCTCGATAGAAGTTGCGCTCCCATTAGTTCTAAACGCGGAATTGATATTCGCTTTAGAGGAGACACCTTCGTTTTTGCAAGAACGAGAGATACTGTCACGTCGTCGTCGTCTTGGCATCGCAGATAAACACATGCCGCATACGCCCTTTCGGAGGCGTCGCAGAAACCATGTATTTGAATATGGTTAAAAGTATCGTTAAGGATTTTACGCGGAAGGCTGAATCCAGATAACGATGGAAGTTGGCTTTGATATTCATTCCACGCCTTCACGATGTCCGTTGGTGGGGCTTCGTCCCAGCCGCAACCACTTAACCAGAGGCGTTGAATAAGATACTTCGCGAACAAAGTCACAGGAGCCAGCCAACCCATCGGGTCATATATACGAGCTATTTCGGATAAAATTACCCGCTTCGTGCAGGCCGTAAACGAAACTTGGACGTTGAAGCCAAACACGTCCCATTGGGGATCCCAACGGAGACCGAGCACCTTCACCTTACTGTCATTTATTTGATCGCGTTCGCAAAATGAATGCGCCAGTCTCCGCTCACCCTGAAAACATGACGCACTCGTTTCTTTGTCGAGTAGTTCCGGACGATTACTTTGCCATTTGTGGAGAGTAAAACCCGCTGAATGACATATTGCTACTAACTCTTCTTTCAACAAAAGAGCATCGGATAAACACTGCACGCCCGTGACTACGTCATCAACGAAGACGTCTTGAAGAAGAACATCAGAAGCGCGAGGATAGCGCAACCCTTCGTCGCGAGCAAGTTGAATAAGAGTACGTAGCGCCAGGAATGGAGACGAACTCACCCCAAAGGTCACGGTACGCAGCCGGTAGTCTCGAACGGGCTCGTCTTCCGTTTTACGCCAAAGAATACGTTGAAAGTCGCGATCTTCTTTACGAAGTAAAATATTTAAATACATTTTCTTTATGTCAGCTGTCATTACAACTTCATGTAAACGAAATTTAAGAAGCACTGAAACGATATCTTTATGCAATTTAGGCCCTGTTAATAAATTATCGTTTAAAGAATTACCATTGGTCGTTTTACAACTAGCATCAAAAACGACTCGAGTTTTTGTAGATGAACTTTGTTCTTTAATAACGCAATGGTGGGGAATATAATATGTGGATTGACTATCGCTAGGAGGCTCGACGCTCTCCATAAAGTTTAAATCCAAGTATTCTTGTAAACAATTATTATAATCATTTCTTAAGTTCGGATTCCGACGCAACCGAGCTTCCAGTTTGTAAAATCTATTAAGAGCTATTGTACGCGAGCCGCCGAGAGGCTTTGCATCGGGCTTAAAGGGTAGTGACACAATGTACTTACCCGAGGTCTCACGCGTAAACGTCTTTTGATAATTAGATTCACAAAGTTGTTCATCAGAAGTAAGAGTTTTATTTTCAGGTACGGATTCTATTTCCCAAAACTTTTGTAAATCAAAATTATTTAATGAAAAATTACAATGAAGTGAAGTAGCCGAATTCAAAGTTGTATTAATTTTACCCATTAGTATATAGCCAAATACACTGTTAACCGCCACGGGGGAACCCGGGGGGCCAGAGATAGTATTGCCTAATAATAATTGTGATATAATGTCTGCCCCCAGCAGCATGTCGACAGGCTGAGGTACATAAAATTGAGGATCAGCAAGCGAAATATTTTTTAAATGTGTCCAATTCCCATGTGACGTCACTTTAACACTCGGCATATTATTCATTAGTTTACTAATAATTAACGCGTCTACCTCTATTTGTGGATCGGTTTTACCACGCGGAAATATACAAAAGTTAGCTAATCCTCGAGGATGTAGCGGGGTTTCACTGCCTATTCCAAATACCGGCACGTTTATATGCCGTCGTGGGACGCCGAGTCTACGTACACAATGTTCCGTGATAAAGGTTGCCTGTGAACCTGAATCTATAACACAACGTACGGTATGCGTCGCGGAGTGAATGCGGATATCAACGAGCGCGGTCGCGAGCAAAACCGTTTGGTCCGGCAGGGGGCGTTCAGAGTGTAAACAAGTTTCATTCACTGATATCAAAGCGTGAGACGAAGTGGATGGTGACGGAATCGCTTCGCCGTCTTGGGGTTCCGTAGTCACTGGATAAGATATACTTTGTGCAACAAACCCGTTGTGCAACAACGTATTATGATTTTGATTGCACGTACGACACCTAAATGATGAAAAACATTGATGCACGTTATGACCTTTATGTAAACAGTTAGAACATAAAGCTTTATTTTTTATAAAGTCGTGTCTTTCTTGTATAGAAAAGTTTAAAAAGGTAGGACACTTCGATAAATAATGATAAGAATTACAGCATATACAATTTTTTGATTTATTTTTATAAATGTTATCGCTTTTGTTTGGCTGTATATCAGCGCTAAATACGCGGCGAGATTCACTATTATTATTCCTAATTTTCTTGTGGTCGATTGCTTTATTTACAGAAGTTTGTACAACCTCGGCAGCTGTAAGTTCCTTTTCTAAAAAACATATTAAATCACTAACCTTAGGAATGTCAGAAGACGAGTTCAGTGATAATTCAAAATGCTTTCTTAAATATGGTGATAATTTTCTTAATAAAATATTTAAAATAATGAAACTCCATTCCTCGACCGGAAACCTCATAACATTTAAGGCAGCAATATTTTCCTGAAAAATATTTAATAAATTTCGCAATCCACTTTCACATAAATTTATTTTCTCTGAAATAGGTTCTATATCAAATATCTTTTCTAAATGTTTTGTCGCAATAATGCGTTTATTTTCGTAACGGTTCTTTAAAGTATTCAAAGCCGTGCAATAATTGTCGGAGGTAATTTGTATCGATTTTATTAAGTTAAAAGGTTCGTTATGAAGGGATAATAATAAATATCTAAACTTTTCAACATTGGAGAGTGCTTCATTATTATGAATCATGGACACGAATAGGTCATAATACGAGTTCCACTCGGTAGCCTGACCGCTGAACTCGGGCAACGACAAGGGAGGAAGCTTGATCTTGGCATGAGGTCCAGCGGACCCTGACGCGGACCTATTTAAGGACTGATGTCGCTGAATGTCCGATTTAATTTCATCTGAAGCCACCTTAATACCATAATATAGGTCACTAAACACTTCCCTAGCAGCTAATTCCTTTGTACTGTCAAACGTACCTGATTTAGTCATGCATTTCTCAATTTTCCCCTGTATCCTTGTAAAATCCTTTTTTAATGTACCCAATTCAGGCACTCTGCACTTAAATTGAGATAAATTAGATTGTGAGAACTCCAACATTTTACATAATTCATTATACACAACTTCACGCTCGAAAAATAACTGTTTTAATTCTTCCATTTTTGGATTGTATACGTATTAAACACAAAAAACACCAGCTAAATAACTTTCCAAGCGATATTAATGCAACAAGTTTGCAAAATTAGGGAGGGTAGGTTTAAATGAAAATCTTAATGACTGTAAAGCCGCAATACACGTTCAACGATATAATAGTCAAAGCAATAATTAATTTAAGCATATAATTAATGCATTAAAAAAAAATATATATTTAATGTAATATAAGTAAATATAAAATTAAATTTTGGTATTTTCTTTATTGGCTATATTTTGCACAGGGATGACACAGATTGCATAGGCTAATTTGCTATACGTTATTCTAATGCCATATCTACAGAAATATCTTGCAACATAAAAACCAGTTAGTAGAATTGATAGGAATAGGGTGATTCGGATTCGGAATTCGGTTCGATAGGCCAAAACTTATGTAGGATAATAAAAAGGGAACTAACCTCGATTATTCTCTTGCCTGAATTATATTTTTTCTTCTTATTTTTAAATGGACTGTATAATGTAAGAATGGTGTGGCCACACGCTTGTATTTGTTTCCAGACGTCTCTCGTTAATTTTGAATACCAGTCGCCAGATCAGTCGATCGGTTAGTGAGAGGATTAGGATTAACAGGGTAGATTAATAAACTTTTACTATGTTGCAAGATTAGAAAAGTTTTGAATTAACGATCAATATTGATTGTTGTAAAAAATACACATTTAATGATATTAAAAATAATGGAGATATATATATATATATATATATATATAAGTATTTAGAAAAATAGTATAAACGATTTAACAATGATACTTAGCTTATTTGGCTACAAGTTAGCATTATCTACGTATCTAAAGAAACAATACAATAATATATATTTGCGTTTAAACAGAACGGGAGAATTGGTACAAATGTCCCCTACGCTGGGGTCAACTGTACCATAGATTTGAAGAAACGAAACACAATGTTTTAAATAGAAATATGTAATTTTTTAAATGGTTACATCTCAACAAAACATATAGTAATTTAACTAAAAACTGAACACAACTAAAATTCGCAAATTTAATGAAGATAAAATTTTAAAACATAAAACCGGATTTCCCTCTTTAAAGAACAAAATCTAAATTAAAGACTATAAAATGTGGTTCTTTAAGCCTTATGAGCTACATTTTTATACTTATAATTCTAATAATCAGTCAAAAATAACGTAAATTGTTAATTAACATATTATATGGAAAATCACGTGGTACAATTGTCCTTGTGGTACTACTATCCCCTGATATAATTATCCTTACAAAGTATCAATATTTTTAATTAGCTGAATATTCTTTATGTTTCAAGAATGACCATTAGCTAAACGGTCCTAAATTTTCATTATGATAACATTTTCATTGTTCGTGGCCATATTTTAGTATGATCCACCCTGAATAGAAATAAATAAACCGTCAACATAGCGATGTGTACATTGCGTTAAAGGGGTTAATTGTACCGCGGGTACAGTTTGTACCGTTACAACCATCCCCGAAAAATTGATACAATTATCCCCTCTAGGTCATTTTGTCGAAATCTCGTGTATTTGAGCTCAACACTACACAAATACGATTACAATATAATGCCAACAATTTTACAAAACTTTTAAACTGACACGGAGTACATAATAATGCTTTAATGTTCTGTTATGACTAAAAATAATAGATCGAAAAAACTTATTTTGGAGGCCTCAAAAATTCTCTTCGCCGTCACAAGCTTTCTCGTCTAGCTGCGTTCATGCGAGGCTGGCAGTTAGAGGGGACGCCTCCTAGTGGGCCCCTGACTCAAAGTCAAAAATATACAGCGCTTAGTTTTAGAGATATTCGCGATGCTACTACCGTACCCTGCTACAACTGTACCCGGTCTACCCTACTATATGTTCTAAATGTAAAGTACATTTGTGTTATGTTAAGAACAGAAACTGTTTTGTTGCATATCACTCAAGAAATTAGATAGTCCAGTGTAGCACAACGTATATTATGCTGTACATTGTTGATAATTTATTATTTGCAGTGATGTGGCAATGTATAGCATATTATACATATAATTTCTCAATATAATAAATATGGTCATGATTTTTTTTTTTTTAATATTTTTATTCGTTTGTGAAAAGCATTAATAAAAGCTAAATTTTTTTTTTTCTGCATTTTTAATATAAAAATTATACTGCGACTTTAAGGGTTAAAGATAATATGTTAAAAAAATTTAAATATTTTTTTAACATATTATTTTTTCTTACGTTTATTTAAAAAAATATGATGTTATTTTCAATGAGGATGGGGTTTGAAGAGCATTATTTTAAACAATTTGATTAGTTGGTAAAGTATGAAATTTTTATTATTATAAATTTTTATTAAAAATGAGCAATTTCCTTTAGTTTACCGTTTAATATTACTTATCAGAATTTGATCTCTATAAGCGGCATTATCAGCTGGTGCAATAATACAAATGAGTTTTTTTTATTACCTATATTTTATAAACAATACCTACGTTTTTTTGACATGGGTGGGAATTGAACCACGACCTCCGGATACAACGCCAAATGCGCAACCACTAGTCTACGGAGGCTATCAAACAACAATTCTCTGCTAATCCCATTTATGGACTATGTAGACATGCTTACCACCAGATTGATACAGAGTCCATGCGGTACTCCAATAAAAAAATAATTGGCCTTTACCTAAATAAATTAGGGTATAATTATGTGTGAAATTAACCCAAAAATGTAAAGCTAAATCAGGTGCTAAATTGGTAATACAAGTACCCAACGGATAAATATTAAGAAAGCCCACCCTTTTTGTAGCGACTCACACTTTTAGCATTTACGCTTTAATAGTGCTGTGCTTATTTTACCAAATTATTTACTACGTAAAATAATGATTTATTTACCAATGATTACATTTTTTATTTTTTTTTATTGGAGCACGACATGTGTCTTTGTATCTCCCTGGTGGTGAGCAGACCTACAAAGTCCATGAATGGGGTCAATCAATATTTGCTTTTAAAAAATATTGATTGCTCCTACTATGCCGGCTAAATGAGGCGATTACGAAATGGGGGGCGACAAAGACGATTTGATTACGAGTATATTTTAATATACTCGCCGCCTTTTCGTCAATTCAACAACCCATTTCGAAACCTCGACAAGAAATCGATGCAGCAGTCTCCTGAAAACCGGTGAACCCACACACTAATACCGAAACATGACTAGGTCACTTGATGGTTTTTGCATCTGTATGGGCGGTGCTAACGAGACCGGTCGGTCGGCCTAACGAAGTTATAGAGACCTTCCTCTCACCTATGTATACCAAAGAGACCACCCATACCAAAAGTACTTTGGTAAGAACCTTAAGCGTGTCTTGTTCTACTAATACATATTAGTGGAATCACTTTCGCTTGGCTTAATGCACTTAATAAGTAGGTCATATACAGATTAAAATTATTAATGCTCTTGTCATACTAATTGCAACCGCCATGCTAATGTATTATTAATTACACATACATACATACATATCATCACGGGTGCCTTACGGCGCCCGAGAACGCCTAGACGGCCCCAGGGTACCCAGCGGAGGGGTTTTAATCCCACCTCGTCGTAGCCGATGGTATGAGTCTACACCGAACAAGTGGCTAGCTCGTCGCGATGTTTTGAATAGACTCAATAACCCATCTATAAACAGTTTCACAAGTTGGTATAGTGAAACCGGGACCGACAGCTTAACGTGCTCTCCGAGGCACTATAGTGGTGTTGTCAAACAAATGTACATAATTTTTTTAATTAAAAACTCATTGGTACACACCGGGATTCGAACCAGGGACCTAAGCGTTTTTAAGTCCAAGGTCTAACCAACTCGGCCACCACGTATATTAAATATATTAATTAGCTACATTTAGTTCTCTTGATATGCCATAAGGTTTAATTTGGTACGTCTTAACGTGGATTATATTAACCGCAAGAATCTTGCAATTATTTTTATATACGTGGTGGCCGAGTTGGTTAGACCTTTGACTTAAAAACACTAAGGTCCCTGGTTCGAATCTCGGTGTGTACCAATGAGTTTTTAATTTAAAAAAAAAATGTACATTTTTTGACAACACCACTATAGTGCCTCGGAGAGCACGTTAAGCTGTCGGTCCCGGTTTCACTATACCAACTTGTGAAACTGTTTATAGATAGGTTATTGAGTCTATTCAAAACATCGCGATGAGCTAGCCACTTTGCTCGGTGTAGACTTATGCCATCGGCTACGGCGAGGTGGGATTAAAACCCCTCCACTGGGTACCCTGGGGCCGTCTAGGCGGTCTCGGGCGCCGTGAGGCATCCGTGACGATATGTATATGTATGCAATCTTGAAATTACAAAAGAATTAAAAAATTTTTTTTTTTTATTGAAACGCAGCAAGTAACTTTGTATCTACCTGGTGGTCAGCAGACCTACAAACTCCATGAATGATCGATCAATAATTGTTTTTAAACAAAATTCATCGCTCCCACTATGCCGGCTAAATGATGCGATTACGAAATGAGTAGCGACAAATTGCATTACGAGTATATTTTAATATACTTGCTGCCTTATCGTCAATTCAACTCATTTCGTAACCGCACTCTGAAAGGAGACTACTCGACAAGAAATCGATGCAGTAATCTCTTGATATATATTTTTTTAATGAATTCGTTAATAAATCACCTGTAACGTACTATATGTATTTTTTTACCGGAATGCGGGAAAATTTACCAAAAAAAAAAGACGAAGAACAACACTAAAACCTTGAGGCCGGGTGAAGGGAGAGTAAGTTGTTAATGTACAGAACCCTCGGGGCATGAACAGCATTACGTTATAACAATAAGAAACGTTCACGGGCCCCTAATGCATTACGCATGTATTAGATAGAAAGAAGGTTTCTAAGGACATGACGTGTTCGCCAAGTAATAATATTAATGCAAACGCCGCGCCTTTGTACGTTTGCCGGTATACAATTTTTGTATTTCGAATACAAATTAGCATAAAAATATATTAAATATATTGGCTTAGCTATGCCCGATGGTTTTATTTTAAAAGAAATGATATTGTAAATAAAATACAGGCCAAGTTAATCTATGATAAGGCTTCTATTGGGGAAAAAAATAAATTTTCTGATTATCCAGAACAAACAAACAAATCTTATATCTGTATAATATTATTAGGTATAGATAAAAGGATGTTTTTTAAAGTAGCCTTCTACACGTTGAATTAATTTAAAGGTTTGCAATTTTAGAGCCGATTTTGGCTACTTTAAAAAACATCCTTTTATCTATACCTTATTTTCTAAAAGTTATATGTTATTAAAAAATCAATTAAAAATCATTATATTAAATAATAAATAAATAGAAAAAATATATATCATTGAGTTCCTGTGCCCGCGTAGACAAGACTGCAACCGCATTGCCTCTTTAAATCTTTAGCCAGGAAAAGTAGAAAAGTAGGCTCTAGCACGTCCGTCACTTGATTTTTGAATTAATAATTTGCCCAACATTGGCAACAATTGAGAAAATGCCAAAGCATCAGGTGACCAAGGTCCTAAAGTTTTCACGGCAACGGCTGAAAATTCAAAAGTGGTCCTGCAGGCTGACAAACTATTTTTTTTTGTTTAATCATTTACTAAAATGATTAAACAAAAAAAAATTCTAATCGATTACTATAAAAGATATATATATTTAAATATATATATCTTCCGGTGTGTACCAATGAGTTTTTAATTAAAAAATTTATGTACATTTGTTTGACAACACCACTATAGTGCCTCGGAGAGCACGTTAAGCTGTCGGTCCCGGTTTCACTATACCAACTTGTGAAACTGTTTATAGGTGGGTTATTGAGTCTATTCAAAACATCGCGACGAGCTAGCCACTTGTTCGGTGTAGACTCATACCATCGGCTACGACGAGGTGGGATTAAAACCCCTCCGCTGGGTACCCTGGGGCCGTCTAGGCGGTCTCGGGCGCCGTAAGGCACCCGTGAAGATATATATATATATATATATATATTTAAATATGAATGTGAGCACATATATCAAGACAAACAAATACTTTGATTTCGCAAATGAAATTACTAAAAACGGTTTTAAAAGTTATATTTATGCAATGGAAGTCGGTGCAAGTTCATTCAATAGAAAATAGTTTTTGGATCTTTAAGATCGGCCGTCGGAACTTTTATGTAACGAGTTTTCAAGATGGTGCTAACATGGTCATATAGTATTTGATTAAGTAGATAGTGAAGGGGTGAGTTAAAAGGCCTTTAACCCTACTTCGCGGTCTCAAGTCCGGGAACGCTGCAGTTCATTCCCCTACCTACCAAACAAGCGATGGACCCGGCACCCGCACGGAGAATCCATGGATAGCTAAGAATATTGTCTCATAAAGCAGGAACATTTTCTCTCTCGCTCATAGCTTTTTGATTACCGTGGGAATCAAAACAATTTAATTAAGTGATATACCTATACACCGATGGATGTTATTATGTAGGTACCTAAACCTAAAATATTTGCATTAAAAAATATATTTTCTAAAGTTGCACTTGCTTGATATACTGTTTTCAAGTCTGAATTTTTAATAAAACATGTTTTCTAGAAGTATATTGCTACGTTTTTTGTTGGAAAAAAAATTTAGCTAAACATTTTTGACCTTATACATAACAACTTATTGAGTCCATGAAAAACACTTTATTTCAAATAGGTTTTGTCTATTTTACGCATACTTATTTTTATTACTAAAAAAAAGACAAAACCTACTTTAACTAAAGTGTTCTCACGGATTTAATAGGTTTTTATGAATATCTCTGTTTGTATTTCTATACCAACTCAGAAAGAATTATTTTCGGGTAATTATATGTAGACAGACACACTCTTAGACATAAAATAAAGGGTTTTTTTGTACATAAGATTATTATGAGGAAAATGTAATATGGAGTTTTGCGTAATCCTCACCGCAAGGCACTACCCTAGTATAACTAGGACTACGTATCTTGGAAACGGACATTTCTGACCCCTACAGAGTTTTATGTAACAAAATATAGTACATCATTTTTAGATAGGAGGAATTTAAGGTCTCTATAACTTCGCTAGGCAGACCGACCGGTCTCGTTACCACCGGTCACACAAATGTAAAAACTGTCAAGTGACCTAGTCATGTTTCTTTTTCAGTTTTTGGGTTCACCGGTTTTCTGGAGACTACTGCATGGTTTTCTTATGATAGTCTCCTTTCAGGGTGCGGTCACGAAATGGGTTGAATTGACGATAAGGCAACAATTAAAATGTACTCGTAATGCAATTTGTCGCTACCCATTTCGTAATTACATCATTCGGCCGGCATAGTGGGAGCGATCAATATTGTTTAAGAACAATTATCGATTGACCTCATTCATAAACTTTGTTGGTTTGCTCACCACCAGGTAGATACAAAGTCACATGCCGTGCTCCAATAAAAAAAAAACAGAGTTATACTATTACGGGTGGTTTACGGCGTCCGAGATCGCCTAAACTGCCTCAAGGTATCTAGCAAAGGCTGTTTTTTTTTCACGCCTCATCATAACCGATGGTATTCCGAGCCTGACAAGTGGCCAGCCCGTCGTTGTGTTTAGATAGACACAATAATACATTAGCTTAACGTCCTCTCCGAGTCTAATATATAATATAATAAATAATATTAATATATAGGCACAATTTATACATATTGCTCTGGCCACAAACTAATCTCTAGGCTTGTACTATATGTACAAGAAACGATGATATAATACATTATATAATTTATAAACACCCAGAACATGACACACTGTACGGAAAAACGTACTAATATTTTTTACCATAAGTGGGAATCGATCCGACGACCTCGGATATAACGCCAAAGGCGCAACCACTACTCTACGTAGACGTCAAATAATATATTTAGTTCAGTTCGCCCCGGGACACTTATATCTGGAAGCTTATTTAGTAATTTGGTCGCCTTGGTGGCTCATTTGTATGGCAGATAATGATTAACGGGTCAAAGGAATCAGCTAACCACCTAGTCTTACACTAGTTGGTTATGTAGTGTGTTCGGTTCGGTAGTATTTTTCATATTAAGATTTCCAATCCATCGCGTTTAAGTTCTAAATCTGATATCGAAGTTTAATAAATATTTGTCGTTCTTTTGTTAATGAATAACTGCCTAACCAAGCGTACTCTAAGGCCTCATTGTTAAACTTTTTTTTTTGACTATTCATAAATATCTGTAAAGATTTACATGAAATAAATGATTTTGACTTTTGATTTGTAATGAAAAATAAGTACTTAGTATCAGTACCTATTGTTCACATCCCACAAATGTTAAAAATGAAGAAGCAATGATATTTTAAATACCTATATATTATACTTGTATGATATATACTTAAAATATCATTGCTTCTATTACTATTCGCTTACAAAATAATAGAAAATAATGTTCCGAACTCGCGGCATGAAAATTGTTTTTTATAGTAGGTATCATTGGTTAGAAGTTTTTTTTTACACGATCATGCAAAAACGGATTTAGATTAAATTTGGCACAAAGATAGATGAAGACCTGGAATATAACATATACGAATATTAGGAATTCATAAATGTTGTAAAACTCTATTTTAGTTTTAATTATTTATCTAGCAAAAGTTTTAAGCCTATATTGTTATTTTTATAAAAAACTAAATGGCATGTCAGTGTCACTTCACTTCGTATTTGTCACCTAAAAGTTAATAATAAATAATAGATGACTAAATTATCTCACCAGAAAAAGCAATAGATAAAGCCAAAGAAAAAAAAAATGGAACTGAATAAATAGCATATTACTTTATTCACAAGATTAAAAATGTAAAAATATGTAGATACACATAAAACAAATAATATATTATTGTGTTCAGCATTATTTTAATATAATGCTCAACACAATACCAGTCGGACTTATTAAAATCGAACTTAAACCCAATAATGGGTACCTATATTATTTAGAAAAACAATTGGTATATAAACACGTTTAATAATCTAGGTAATTTGGTCCCTAAAATGTACTTAAATTGTGAAAGTTGTTTACAAGAATTTTCTTAATGAAAATCCTGAATTAGTTATTGTCTACATTTTCAATTGCTTGTTAAATCAACAACTTGGTATCAAAACTTAATTTTGTTGCTTAATAACGAAACTTGATTTACCTTCTAAGTTACTTTTTAATATTATAAACTACAATTAAATAATATCCCTACAAATTTATTTGCAGATAACCGGAACCGTCAAATGACCTTGTTATGTTTCGGTTTTAGTCTGTAGGTTCACCGGTTTTCAGGAGAGTACTATATTGATATCTTGTCGAGGTGGTAGTATCCTTGCAGGGTTAAAATAAACTCGTTTAGCCGGCATAGAGGGAGCTATCAGTGTTGCTAAACAACAATGTATTAATCAACTCCATTCATGGATTTTGTAGGTCTGCTTACCATCATATAGATACAAACTCATATTCTTCAATATAAAAAAAATATATACTTGTGTCACTAATATATAGATAAAATAACATAATTAAAAATGCCCATTTACAATTAAAAATATAATACCATTGATCACGGTCTATTAAATTTTAACATATTATTCATCTATTATATTATATATATATATATATATATATAAATTATAACACTCACATACAACAAATACATAAAATACTATTATAAACACACACACATATACACACGCACTCACATACACATACACATACACGCACATTACACGCACATTTTTTTATTATTATATACTTAATATATTTAAAAAATCCTGTTTAAGCAATAGTACATAAATAAGATCTGGGAAGAGACTGATTTCTGTAATACAGTACTTGTGGCTTGTACGGGAGTCAGGGCACAAATCATTTTGTAATTGGTTTTTTGATTAAATATTTTTTTTATTGTTATTATTATTACTTTGGTTTTCAGTTCATATACGGTCATATATCTTTTTAGTAGTTATTTATATATTTCGCTTTTTATTTGTAACGTTCAGTTTTATGTCTTTTAGGTTGATTTGTTTTCATGTTTTATTATAATTTTTAGTAGTTTTATTCATTGATAATTAATAGTATTTAATCTATACTTTCCTAATATTATAAACCGGAAGAGTTTGTTTGTTTGGTTGAGCGCGCTAATCTCAGGAGCTATTGGTTCTAATTGGAAATTATTTTAGTATAGGATTGCCCATTTATTGAGGAAGACTATAATATATCATCACGCTACGTCCAATAGAAGCGGAGCATCAATAAAAATGGCATTATTATAGCCAACCTAATACAGACTATATAACTACCATTGGAATAGAACTTATATTTCAATATTTATACAACCACTGACTACGATAATGTGTGTACACTGTGAAGAAATTACCACTAGTGACTGCATGTAAACAGTGTAGTCAGTTCTCGTCGCCAGCACTGACGCCTGTTACTGACCCGTTTACTTACCATGTGTAAATCGGGCTTTAAAGAGCTTGTACTGACTAACTGTCTGACTTACTATTCATCGACCAACCTATTATGCTGAAGCTGGGAATGTGACTAGGAAAGCGGCTTCCGTTTTTTTTTAAATCAAACCCCATAGGGTAAAAAAGTATATTTTTTATAATGTGTAAGTAGACATATACGAGTATGTATGTATCTACTACAACTACAATTAAGTATGTATATGGGTTCACCGGTTTTGAGGAGATTACTGCATCGATTTATTGTCGAAGTGGTAGTCTCCTTTCAGGGTGCGGTTAAGAAATGGGTTGAATGGACAATAAGGCAGCAAGTATATTAAAATATTCTCGTAATGTAATGCAATTTGTCGTCACTTATTGATCGACCCCATTCATGGACTTTGTAGGTCTGCTCACCACCAGGTAAATACAAAGTCACATACCGTGCTCTAATAAAAAAAAATAAAAAAAATGGAAATATACCCCTTTTTTAATTAATTTTATAAAATCTTCAAATTGGCAAGAGAAGTCTACTTCTAATATGTAAAATAGTATTTAATATTCCAAAAGCCCTATCATGAGACCCAAAAAGCCTTATGAATTCATCGTGATAGTTACAGAGGTAAGAGGGTGATCGGGCCGATTCTATTTGACCTATTCAAATGATTTGCTTACATTATGGCAACATTTTTGGTGTGTAAAGGGACGCGTAAAAACTTTGATTTATTGCTTTTATCTGATAATGGAACTGTGAAATTGTACTTATAGGTTATCTATAAGAAAAACATAGAATATTAATATACCTATACGTGGTGGCAGAATATACGTGGTGGACGAATAAACGTGGTGGCCGAGTTGGTTAGACCTTGGCCTTAAAAACACTTAGGTCCCTGGTTCGAATCCCGGTGTGTACCAATGAGTTTTTAATTAAAAAAAATATGTACATTTGTTTGACATCACCACAAATAGTGCCTCGAAATTAATCTGTCGGTCCCGGTTCACTATAACAACTTGTGAAACTGTTTATAGATGGTTTATTGAGTCTTTTCAAAAACATCGCGACGAGCTAACCACTTGTTCGGTTTAGACTCATACCATCGGCTACGACGAGGTGGGATTAAAACCCCTCCGCTGGGTACCTTGAGGCCGTCCAGGCGGTCTCGGGCGCTGTAAGGCACCCGTGTTGATATTATGTATGCATACTAATATATATAAATAAATACCATCACAGGTGCCTTTTTAGCACCCGAAAACCGTTTAAACGGCCTCATTTACCCAGCGGAGGGATTAACCCTCAGTTCGCCGGTGGTATTTGGAGGCAACACCTAGCAAGTGCCCAGCTTGTTGCTGTCTTTAAGATAGTCTAGCCTCGTTGTATAAAGCGGTCACCCATCTCAGGTCCGGCCTTGTTGTCATCTGCTTAACCTTGTTATCAGTTGCGCAATGATTTAACCACTAACGCTGGTGCCGTTTTTTAAACTAATATTATAAATGCGAAAGTAACTGTATTTATTTATTAGCCTAAACCGCTAAACCAATTTAGATGAAATTTGCTACGGAGTTAGTTTAACGCCTAGGAAAGACATAGGGTAAAACATTTTTTGACAATAGTAGGTAGTCCAGATATACAAGGTGTTTGTATTTTAAGAGTTTCTTAGGAAAAGTTTTTTGTTACACCATATAGAGAAAATTGTCCTATGAAGAAAAGTTTGGTATATTGAAACGACATTAAACTGCATTAAAATATTATTGGATTCATGATCTTATTGGCTTCTATTGTTAAGTAAGAAGCCAACGAAAACTAAAATTACTAAGTACATATATATTAATTTATTTTCATAAAAATAGCAGTCAACTGCGTATTCTGAATAACAAAAGAAAAAAGGAGAGAATTGAGTATATTGGGAAGTCTTAATTTAATCTATGCAACCATATAAGATAAAAACTTGAAATTTTGAATAGTTCGATGGTATAAAAAAATATGAAATAAATAAATAGGTAACTCACCATTTTTTTAAATTTCATTTAGTGATTTTGTGTGATTTTTCTAACTGTGTCATATCTTAGGAACCACGTATTCTATAACAGTAAAACTTTTTATGTACCTACCTATACTTTTCTTATAGAACTAAGCGTCATTGTTTTACTATTTTCCATGACTTCTTTAGGGGAATGTGGGGGAAGTCAGGTATTACGGGAACAAAGAAACTTTGGAAATAGTATCTGTCTATAAAACTAACAGACACGTGTTTTACAATATTTTATCGGTTTTAGTCTGTGGGTTCACCGGTTTACCGGGGACTACTGCATCAATTTATTGTGGAGGTGGTAGTCTCCTCTCTTGGTGTGGTTACGAAATAAAGAAGCGAGGATATTAAAATAGACTTGTAATGCAAAACGACTTTGTCGCCGTCCATTTCGTAACAGCATCATTTAGCCGGCATAGTCGGACCGATCAAGATTGTTAAACAAGGATGTATTAATTTAAAAAAATATAATATGTATTATATCGTTGTTTCTGGTACACATAGTACAAGCATAGAGCTTAGTTTGTGAACAGATATGTGTAAATAAAAAATAAAATAAAAATGGCCTCATTCATGGACTTTGTAGATCTGCTTCCCAAACGGTTGATACAAAGACACATGCCGTTCTCTCCAATTTTTTTTTTCTAAATTTTGGGGAGGGAATATAATTTAACCAGGTACTGTTTTTTTACATAAATAATATGACAGGATATAAGTGATGACATAAGAGTAATATGAAATATATATATTGAATACAGTATTTTTTTATTTTAAATAATTGAGTAAACTTCGATAAAATAGAGTTACAACCAAATAATTGAGTAATCTTCGATAAAATAGTTACAACCAAAAAAAACCAGTTTTTTAAAATAACTAATTACACAGTTAAATAGCTAACTATTTTTTATAAGCTTTACATAGATATATAACACTTATGTATATTCTTTCAAAGTGCATGAAATTCTAATTACAAAAAAATGGCTATAGACTTTTGTTTATCCTGAACATTTTAATTTTTTGAGTTGAATAATAATAATAGTTACTTTTTTCTCATTACAAAAACATCAATACAATATTATTATATATAATGTAATTAGGTAATGTATGTGTCATTGAGGTCTCACAACAAGAAATTTAATTAATATAATATTAAGGGAACAGAATCGAGGGTCGGCCTTAGGGACTTAACCCTCACTTTATTTACATACATGTACAGTTGTTTGACCGCCTCCGTTGAATAGTGGTTGCGCCCTTGGCGTTGTATCTGTAGGTCGTGGATTCGATTCCCACCCATGGCAAAATTAATACGTTTTTCTGTACTGTTTGTCATGGTTTGGGTGATTATAAAATATAGTATATAATAAGGCGAAATATAGCAAGTTATTATTATTTTGTGGTTTATTTATGTATCTTATTGGATGACCTAGGAAAAATTTTAAAGCAGCTACTGCAAATAAAAATATACATATCTTCACGGGTGCCTTATGGCGCCCGAGACCGCCTAGACGGCCCCGGGGCACCCAGCAAAGGGGTTTTTAAACCCACCTCGTCGTAGTCTACACCGAACAAGTGGCTAACTCGTCGCGATGTTTTGAATAGACTCAATAACCCATCTATAAACAGTTTCACAATTTGGTATAGTGAAACCGGGACCGACAGCTTAACGTGCTCTCCGAGGCACTATAGTGGTGTTGTCAAACAAATGTACATACATTTTTTAATTAAAAACTCATTGGTACACACCGGGATTCGAACCAGGGACCTAAGTGTTTTTAAGTCCAAGGTCTAACCAACTTGGCCACCACGTATATTATTTACATTATACAAAATATATAATTTAATTAAAATATAATATGTATTATATTGTTGTTTCTGGTACACATAGTACAAGCCTAAAGCTTAGTTTGTAACCAAGAGCAATATGTGTAAAACACATTATTATTAATTCAACCAGTTTAGTTTGTTAAGTTCTGAGAAATTATTACATCGCGTTGTCTTCGTTTTTCAATAAATCTTCGTACGAATGTTTTGGTATTCATTATGGTTGGTACGTATGCTATTACGTAGTCGGACACTGAATATATCGGGAATGGAATATTTCCACTGTTCCTGTCATATTAAAATCTTTTTAATTGAAAACTCCTTGGTTTTAAAAATCGAATACCATTTATTTATTTAAAAAAAGATTCTTGGTCTTGTCACAAGGACTTGTCAAACTTGTTTAGTCGTTGAGAAAATGTAATTGACTCGAGAAAATTCAGCGATGATTTATTATTATTACAAGAAATTGTATTTTAAAATTCCAAGACTATTTTGACGATTTTCTCTCCTTGAAATATATCCTATATAAACAAAGTATTAGAAACTAGGACTTCTGACTTCACTCGTATAAGAGTTATTAGAAGAAAGCTAATAGAGGGCGTCTGTGTATAAGTAGATAACAAGCAATGACAAAATTCGTGAGGGCTGACTGGAACCTGGTTGGCTCAGCGGTTGAGCGCCTTGCCGCGATAGCGAGGTTCGTGGGTTCGAGTCCCGCCACCAGGAATTTTTTCATTGCATTTTTATCTTTAAAAATTTAATATAAGATTATCCTATAAAGGAATTTATAAAAATGCATAAATATAAAATACTGAAAAAAGTAAAAACAAAAAACAGACTCCTCTGCCATCTAGTATTAGAAACTAGGACTTCTGACTTCACTCGTATAAGAGTTATTAGAAGAAAGCTAATAGAGGGCGTCTGTGTATAAGTAGATAACAAGCAATGACAAAATTCGTGAGGGCTGACTGGAACCTGGTTGGCTCAGCGGTTGAGCGCCTTGCCGCGATAGCGAGGTTCGTGGGTTCGAGTCCCGCCACCAGGAATTTTTTCATTGCATTTTTATCTTTAAAAATTTAATACTATATAAACAAACCAACAGTTCTGTTTATCGTTCTGTATTTTTGCGATTGAAATTGCGGGTTGTAATCTATACTAATATTATAATGCTGAAGAGTTTGTTTGTTTGTTTGAACGCGCTAATCTCAGGAACTACTGGTTCCAATTGAAAAAATATGTTAGTGTTGGATAGCCTATTTATCGGGGAAGGCTACAAAACATCACGCTACGAGCAATAGACAATGACAGCCTCCGTAGACTAGTGGTTGCGCCTTTGGCGTTGTATCCGGAGGTCGTGGGTTCGATGGCAAAAAAATATTAGTGCGCAATTTCTGTACAATTTGTCATAGTCTGGGTGTTTATAAAATATAATATGTATTATATCGTTATTTCTGGTATAATACATATTATATTTTATAAACACCCAGACTATGACACATAGGGTACACATAGTACAAGCCTAGAGCTTAGTTTGTGACCAGAGCAATATGTGTAAGAAAAAAAAACAAAAAAAAAAATAGGAGCGAAGTAACAATGTTTTGTTTTTTAAACGCGTATTTTTTTTTCTTTTTGAGGGCGTACGCTGCAAACGGTTAAAGTTACGCAGACGACGTTGCGCGGATCAGTTAGTATGTAATAATTAATGTATAATAATTTTATATTAAAATAATAATTAGATATCTGAAAGATCATTATTATTTTCTTAGTTACTTTTATACGTAGTGGCCGAGTTTGTTGACCTTAGACTTAAAAAAACATTACTTTTTTTAGTTCACGGGTTTAAGACCCAATGTGTACCAATGAGTTTTTAATAAAAATATTTTAAAAGGCATTTATTTGAACATCTCTATAATTGATAATGCTTTGGAGAGCACGTTAAGTAGTCGCTTACAGTTTCACTATACTTTAAAAATTCTAACACCGGTATTCATAAAAACCTATTGAGTCCTTGAAGAACACTTAAGTTATAGAAGGTTTTGTCTCTTTTTATTAGCAACAAAAATTATTATGAGTAAAAGAAAGAAAACCTATAACTAAAGTGTTCTATAAGGCCTCAATAGGTTTTTATGAATAAGGGCATACCCTACAAACACCACGATAAGCTGGCCATTTGTTCGTTGTAGACTCAGAACACCTTCGGCTATCACGGCTGTTTAAAAGATCATAGGTTACCCTCACTAAATAATGCGGTTACGAAAAAAAAATCCTTACAAACTAACCGCACCCTGATAGGAGACTGGCACCTAAGCAAAAAAATATGTTTTCGTATAAAAAGCGATTGTTTTCTCTTTATATTTTTTGTTTTTTTTTTTACAAAAATAAAATAAAGATACAAAAACCCGTGTGATACAAGATAATATTTACGGGTGTGTCCTTTGGGGTTCCGTATCTCGTATGCGCAATAAACTCTAACTCTCGGGGCCCGTTCGGTTGTATTCCAAAATATTTTTATAGCGTCATAAAAGTAATTTTCATAATAATATTATTACGAACGAAATATTTATACATTTGTAGCTTTAGTAGTGTTGAAATATTTATACATTTGTAGCTTTGTGAGTTGTATTTGGATTTTTTTCAAAAATTTTGTTTGAAAAAAATACCTTGTACGTACTATTTTTTATTATAAACATTATACATATATCATCACGGGTACCTCACTGCGCCTGAGACCGCCTAGACGACCCCAGGCTACCCAGCGGAGGGGTTTTAATCCCACCTCGTCGTAGCCGATGGTATGAGTCTACACCAAACAAGTGGCTAGCTCGCCGCGATGTTTTGAATAGACTCAATAAGCCATCTATAAACAGTTTCACAAGTTGGTATAGTGAAACCGGGACCGACAGCTTAACGTGCTCTCCGAGGCACTATAATGTTGTTGTCAAACAAAATGTACATAAATGTTTTAATTAAAAACTCATTGGTACACGCCGGGATTCGAACCAGGGACCTACGAGTAAGTGTTTTTAAGTGCAAGGTCTAACCAACTCGGCCACCACGTATATAAACATATAAAAAATAATTGAACTTCGACCAACAGCCAAGTTGTAATATTGGAAGTACGTTTGTATGGGCGGCAAGTCGACTACAGGGCCGCTTGAAGTTTGACATTCCACCATGTGATCTATACACTATCAGCTGGTGCAATAATATAGGTGAGTTTTTTTTTCAAAATCAACTGGTTCGATTCCCGCCTAGGAGATTTTTTTTTTCAAAAATCTATTGATACAGTTTTAGTTTTTATCAAAATCGGCCCCGAGACTCCTTTGAGCATTTTTCGCTATTTCTTGTAGTTTAGGATTTGGCCTTGATTGTACGTAAAAATCTTTCTGTTGTGGGTAACCTTTTTTTTTGTATTAAAATATTAAAAAACTTTTTTTCTGGTTTCAAAAAAAAAAAACTAATCACCCAACACAAAAAGATTAATAAATACCGTGACCGACGAAAATAATGTTTTAATTCTGCGACAATAATCGAGTATTATTGGAAGTGCGAAAGCTTCAGTAAGCAGACCTACAAAATCCATGAATGGGGTCGATAATTTAACGTGTTTTAACAGCATAGATCGCTTCTACTATGCCGGCTAATAGATGCGGTTACGAAACGGGCGGCGATAAAGACAAATTCGCATTACGAGTCTACTTTAGTAGCCTCGTTGCTTTATCGCCAAATTAACCACCCGTTTCGCAACTACACCTTAAAGGAAACTCTCGACAAGAAATGGATGCAATAGTCTCCTAAAAACTTATAGACTAAATCATTATGTTTTTAATATGGATGGGTTTTGAAGATCATTATTAAAAACAATTTTGATGGTTAGTAAAGTAGACGGTGATAAAGTATTTTTTTATTTTATTTAAATATGTTTTTATTAAAAATGAGCGCTTTCCTTTAGTTTTCCGCTAGATATTACATACCAGAATTTTATCTTTATAAGCGACACTATCAGCTGGTGCAATAATACAGGTGATTATTTATTTTTTCAAAATCAACTGATTCCCGGCTTGGAAATCGAAACGGAAAATATATTTTTTTTGAAAATTTAAAATGAATGTAATAATGGCTTTTTTTAAGCACCTAGGTACTATATATTTATAACCTTAAAAATAAAATATATAACAAATAACCAACAGGGTAATGAATACGTGAAAGCCTGAATAGGTAGTTAATTTTATGTACCCAACTCCACCCTGGGGAACAATAAGTTAGTCGCTGGCAATGAAAACGTGCCCCGTGACGCTTCACCGTGAAACATTTAACACCCGGGGAAACCTATCCTATATGTAGGTATAAGAAGATTGATTCTGTAATTTCGTTGTAATAAGTTTTTCTTAAAGAAGGTACAATAATAATAATGGAAAAGCGGTCAAGTTCTAATGCTGCTTGTACACATAGAAGAAGAAAAAAAGTAGGAAGAGGGGGGGAAAGTATGATTTATGCAATAAAAATATCGAGTCCCTGTTATAATTAGGTCCCTGGTTCGAATCCCGGTGTGTACCAATGAGTTTTTAAACTAAAAAAATATATACCTACGTTTGTTTAACAACACCACTATAATAATAGTGCCTCGGAGAGTGCGTTGAGCTATAGATTCTAGTTTCACTATCCCAACTTCTCAAACTCTATAGATGGGTTTTTGAGTCTATCCAATCATCGCGACAAGCTAGCCACTTGTTCGGTGTAGACTCATGCCATCGGCTACGACGAGGTGGGATTAAAAACCGTAAGGCACCAGCGATGATATATATAACATATGTAGTTTTTTGGATAATCGTAATTTTTGAATTAACCAAAATAACATTATTTTAAATTACTTAAAAAACTAAACCTAACATTATCAACAAAAACTAAATGTAATAAAAAAATTACCTACAAATGTCCTAAATTTTAATATCTCATATAAACTTATCTTATCTATTTTACTCTTACTCAGGGCTGATTTTTAAATCCTCTGATAAGGTTATCCAACAGATAACTTGTATGAAGAAAGAATAAATTTGACAGTTCTTCATACAAGTTAACTGTCGAATAACTTTATCTGACGATTGAAAAATCAGCCCTAAAGTAATAATTTATTTCCAAAATTAAATATTCCGCTGGTCCCCTTTTTTATTTTATAAGATAGTTCGTGTGAATCAGGAAGATACTTCTATCTTCCACATCCCCTAACTGGTTTACGGACTTCAAACTCAACATCAAAAATAAAGAACAAATTTCGTTGTGGCTCCTCAATCCTGATGCACTTTAAATATTGTTACTACACATGCGCGCCCACTTGAGACTTGACCTTGAACAACTTATCTAAATCTTTGAGTATATAAAAATATAATATAAAATATACTCGTAATGCAATTCGCCATTGTCGCCCCCCATTTCGTAATCGCACCATTTAGCCGGCGTAGTGGGAGCGATTAATATTGTTTGAGAACTATTATTGATTGACCCCATTCACGGACTTTGTGACGGGACATTAAAACACATGTCGTGCTTTAATAAAGAAATGCGGCGAATATTAATATTTCAAACTCAACAGAAAAATATATTGCAAAAATCCGTTGTGGCTCCTCAATCCTGACGCGCCTACTTGAGACTTGACCTTGAATAAATTTTCTAATTAGTGGCGAAATAAGCTTCTAATTAAGCTTATAAGTTAGGTTACAACAAAACTAAAAAAAAGCCAGAGGCTCTACCATGGGTTTTCGCATTGTAGCAACGTAACGTATTTGTATACGTATACGTGAGCAACAACCAATAGGGCCGCTTTATTCAACCCTGTTACCAAAAATAATACCATGGTAGAGTCTCTGAGGTTTGCGCATTGTAGCAACGTAACGTATTCCAATACGTATACGTGAGCAACAACCAATAGGGCCGCTTTATTCAACGCTGCAGCTGTTAACAAAAATAATACCATGGTAGAGTCTCTGAGGTTTGCGCATTGTAGCAACGTAACGTATTCCAATACGTATACGTGAGCAACAACCAATAGGGCCGCTTTATTTTTGGTAACAGGATTGAATAAAGCGATCCTATTGGTTGTTACTCACGTATATGTATACATATACGTTACGTTGCTACAATGCGTGAACCCATGGTAGAGCCTCTGATATCTTACTTACAAGACCCATACCACCAACTCTAGAACAGTACCTACTGCTTACAAAACTGTTATCATTTAATGTTTGATCAACTCTGAACTGATGACAGCCTCCGTAGGCTAGTGGTTGCGTCTTTGGCGTTATATCCGGAGGTCGTGGGTTCGATTTCCATCCATGGCAAAAACATATTAGTATGTTTTTCTGTACAGTTTGTCATGGTCTGGGTGTTTATAAAATATAATATGTATTATATCATTGTTTCATTGTACAAGCCTTGAGCTTAATTTGTGACCAGAGCAATAATGAGCTATGTGTAAATTGTCCTAGATATTAAAAAATATATAGAAAATTAAATCCGTGCTTTTGTATTGATCAATATTGCAATTAAGTATTACAGTTTTGTCAACAGTACTGCTCTAAAGTTGGTGGTACAGGTGGTTGGTGGTTCTTGCGTTAGGCATTCGAAAGAAAATTAAAGGCTTTCTGAACACGTTCGCTGACAGAGCGCATTCAGTTTAACCTCATGATACAGCAGTATATTTTTCCATAGTAAAAATGTTACCGTCTATTGGCGTAGTTTCAGTTACAGTATAATTACTCTCCATATATACGCCACTACAACAAGCGCAACGCCTAACGACGTAGTACTCATAAACACTGCATATATGCTTTAAGGACACACGCAGGCGGTCCAAAAATCCCTCAATATATTTTTGCCATTTAAAATATTTTTTATTACAGTTGGTAAAATGTTTACTTTTACGTAATCGGCCCCTTCGATATTTCCGTCACTCACATTACGAAGAAATTCAATTTTACAATCCATGCTAAGCTAAATGCTGCCAAAGCTTAGCATGGATTGTAAAATTTAATAATTAAAGTTGTCAGTTGATTTAAAATAATAATTAACCTCCATGTAAAATTTAACACTCTGAATTCGTTACCAACTGTGATAAAAAATATTTTAAATGACAAAAATATATTAAATATTATTTAGCTAGGTAACTGCATTTAAAATAAAACCACGCAAGCCTATTCATAGGTACCTGTTTTCATATTTAAATAAAACTTTTTTCTCTCACTGTACTAAATTTGTAATGTGTTAAAATAAATGGCCAAGTTCGAACCATAAATGACATTAAATATCAATTATTATTAAATAGGGTGAATAAGGAATACTTTTAAAGGTGAAAACGGAAAGTACATGTTTCAAGTAAACTTTGCGGGTGAATATGGAATAATTCCTTAATACGGCTGTAGGTAAAGCAGTTAGGCTTAGAATACGGCAGTTCATAATCTACAATAGTTGTCGGCTGACGTAGTGCAATTGGTTTCAATTCAAAATCTACCGTCTCTCGACGTAGTGTCGTATTTTAATTTGATATAACTCCACACTAGGACGTACTGTCAGCGTACGTGTTTAAGTCTTAAAACTATATTCTATTTTGCTTTTATAATCCAAATTGAAATCATCCCTAAATTAACTTGGTCAAATAAGCAGAAACATTCTTTATTTCCTTCTAAAAGATACCTTACCCTAAATAGCCTATACCAACTTACTGTCCCTTGTATCCCACTTAAGGGTTGATTTCCGCGATAAAAACTAGCCTATGCCCTTTCCTAGGGTCCTAAACTATGTCAATACCAAATTTTATTTAAATAGGTTCAGCGCTTTTTTTTTTTATTTTTTATTGGAGCACATGTCGTGACTTTGTATCTACCTGGTGGTAAGCAGACTACCAAATTGCATGAATCAATATTGATCTTTCCCACTTTGCTGGCTAAAGGATGCGATTACGAAATGGGAGGCGACAATGACGAATTGCATTACGAGTATATGTTAATATACTTGCTGCCTTATCGTCAATTCAACTACCTATTTCGTAACCGCACCCTGAAAGGACTACCACCTCGACAAGAAATAGATGCAGTAGTTTCCTGAAAATCATAAAACATGACTAGGTCACTTGACGGATTTTGCATCTGTATGGGAGGTGGTAACGAGACCGAAAAAAAAACAGAAAAAAGCCTGAAAAGACAGAGAAACAGTTACTTTCGCATTAGTATGAAAGTCATTCAAGTCCAAGTCTCAAGTTGGCGTGCTCGTGTAGTATATATGCAGTAGAAGCATCCATCTTAAGAACCATAGAAGTCACGATTCCCTCTCCCGGGACAGGACAAAGGGCTATTACGAGATCACTTTACAAAATTTACACCTACTTTAGAACGTTCTCTTCTCAATAATGTGGCAACTTTGTGTAGAACTTTCTATTCAGTCATGTGCTGAAACTGCTTTAGAAATATGTTCAAGTTTCTGAATTATGTTCAGTTATTCAAGGAGGTAATAATATATGTGGAACACAGAAAAAAAAAAAAGTTTTTTAATGTTTTAGATGAATATGGATATACAGGGTGAATTTGAAACGATGTACTTTGGGCTAATATGAGGTTCTGCTGATCAAATCGAACAACTTTTCCCGTGAAACCATGTGTCGCAAATGAAAAAAATATTTTGGCTTCCCCATACAAATTGGTCATTTTAACATTACTAGTTTGTATGGAGAAGGCAATTTTTTTTTTCATTTCCGGTACATGGTTCCATGGGAAAAGTTGTTCGTATTGATCAGCAGAACCTCATATTAGCCCAAAGTACATCCTTTCCAAGTCACCATGTATATTAAGGACACTGCATTCGTAATCACGAAGTCTGCGTTCTCCATATAAACTGAGCTTTCGCATTTCCAGTAGTACTCAATTATTGTTTGTCACAAGATTAAAATAATATTTTTTGTCGGTTATTGTATTTATTAATACTCAATATAGAATGTCGCGTTGTATTTTGGTTTTCGAAATCAGAAAAACAACTGTTTAAATATTATAATACAATTTTATAATAATATTTATCCATAATAGAAGGATTTTTACGTATAATTAGACAGCCTCCGTAGACTAATAGTGGCACCTTTGGCGTTATATCCGGAGGTCGTGGGTTAGATAAAATATAATACATATTATATCGTTGTTTCTGGTACACATAGTACAAGCCTAGAGCTTAGTTTGTGACCAGAGACTCACTGTGCTGGGTTTGCGCATTGTAGAAACGTAACGTATTCATTTACGTATATCGCTTTATTTTTGGTAACTGGATTAATTAAAGCGCTCCTGTTGGTAGTTGCTTACGTATACGTAAATGAATAGGTACGTTACGTTTCTACAATGCGCAAACCCATTGGCCTCAGAGCAATATGTGGAAATCTCCTACATATTATTATTATTATAATTACCAACATAATAATAATAATTGAACTTTGACTAACAGCCAAGTTGCAAAATTTGAAGTACGTCAAGCCCATAAGGCCTACTTGCTATTTGTGATATTTGCCGATCGTTATGCCTGCATGTGACGTTATACATTTTTTTTTTAATTCTTTATTGCATAAAATTGTACATAGGCGGGCTTAATGCCTTAGGCATTTTCTACCAGCTAACATTTGAGAGAGTGAAATATGCTTAGAGTGCAGAACTTTTCGAAAAAAAAGAAATAGATATAATCTTAACAATGATGCATAATAATACTTAAACTACTTAAATACTGTATATAATATAATAAATGTAATACATAAACATACATAACATACCAAACAAAAATTGACACTATAATTAAATATAAAACAAATAACATGTTAAGTTAAATAATAAAAAAACTACACAAAACTTTATAGTTTTATTTACTTTAAATATTTTTTACAAATCACTGCCAGTCTATCTTATCGATCTATTTTCGCGCGTTGTTTTAACTATACCAAAATATAGTATAAAAGCGCGATGTATGTTAGTGATAAAAGTATTATTACTAACATACATCGCGCTTTTATTCCTATGCACTAAAATTATAGCTTAAACGTTAAAATAAAAAGTTTGTGACTTACGAGGCTCTTTGTGTGAGGCTCTACCATTAGTTTTTGCTTCGTATTAACCTAACGTTAATACGTGAGGAACAAACAATAGGATTTCTTTATTTTTAAAATCAAGAAACATTAAAGCGATACCGTTTGTGGCTCCTTACGTGTTAACGTTAGGTTAATACGTGAGGAACCACAATTTTCTTCAATAAAACTCGCGTTAGAACCTAAGAACAATAGGTATTATGTAAAATGTCCCACATATCTATTACTATAATGTTATAAAACTGAATAATTTGTTTGTTTGTTTGGTTGAACGCGCTAATCTCAGGGACTACTGGTTCGAATTGAAAAAAATATTTTAGTGTTGGATAACCCATTTATCGAGGAAGGTTTTATATAGATAACATCATGCTAAGATGCCAATACGAGCGAAGTAACAATGAAAAATGTTGTAAAAACGGGGAAAAATATTTCTTTTGAAAACTTACGCTGAAACTTTAGGTGGGAGGAAGGTCTCTATAACTTCGTTAGGCCGACCGACCGGTCTCGTTACCACCGCCCATATAGATACAAAAACCGTCAAGTGACCTAGTCATGTTTCGG
Organism: Monopis laevigella; assembly: GCA_947458855.1. NCBI lineage: Eukaryota > Metazoa > Arthropoda > Insecta > Lepidoptera > Tineidae > Monopis > Monopis laevigella. The sequence goes on from OX381585.1 coordinate 21,734,194, forward strand.
TTTAAGTCTGTGAGTTGACCGGTTTTCAGGAGACTACTACTATCGATTTCTCGTCGAGGTGGTAGTCTCCTTTCAGGATGCGGTTACGAAATGGGTAGTTGTATTGAACATAAGGCAGCGAGTATATTAAAATATACTCGTATTGCAATTCGTCATTGTCGCCTCATTTCGTAATCGCATCATTTAGCCGTCATGGTGGGAGCGATCAACATTGTTTAAGAACAATTATTGATTGACCCCATTCATGGACTTTGTAGGTCTTCTCACCACCAGGTAGATAAAAATGCAATGAAAAAATTTTGTCATTGCTTGTTATACTTATACACAGACGCCCTCTATTAGCTTTCTTCTAATAACTCTTATACGAGTGAATTTAGAAGTCTAGTTTCTAATACTAGATGGCAAAGGAGTCTGTTTTTTGTTTTTACTTTTTTCAGTATTTTATATTTATGCATTTTTATAAATTCCTTTATAGGATAAGAGGTTCGTGGATTCGAGTCTCGCCACCAGGATTTTTTTCATTGCGTTTTTATCTTAAAAAAATAATATAAGATTATCCCATAAAGGAATTCATAAAAATGCATAAATATAAAACACCAGGTAGATACAAAGTCACATGTCGTGCTCCAATAAATAAATTAAAAAAACGGGTCCAAGTTGCGTGGATCAGCTAGTTATAATGGTAATAAAATTATATGTTTTTTTTGAATAATGTATCTTGTACATAGTATATCTCTTCAGATGTAAACAGCTAAACGACTTCTTTAAATTATCAAGTTAATTCTTGCGTACTAAGAGTCAGTAAACATCTTTAATGAAAATTTATTTTCGTCTTCGAACTATTTTGTATGTTAGTCTACAAACTACCTAATTAAAGCTACAACCGAAATAGAAGCAAAAGTAGCTAAAACTGAAAGCAGTTATTTTGTTGAGCAGCGACTTAGTAGCGCCCCTATTCATAGAGCTCGGGGACATTACCCTAGTGAGATAATATTGCGCCACTATGAATATGGGGCACGCGAGGAAACAGTTCGCAGACTTCTGACGGACTCGTTTATTTTGCTTTTGAAATATGACATCACGAATTTTATGTTGATGGTAAAGTTTTATGTGGCGTTATTTTAATTAGGTTAAAAATATTAAATAGGTGTAGTGTTACAAAGATTTTGGTAATTTTTTTTTTTTTTATATATTACATATTTTTTAGGTGGTAGGAGGCCGAGGAAGGTCTCTTTATCATCTTTAGGGCGAACGACCGGTCTCGTTAACATAAAGATTCAAAAACCTTCGAGTGACCTAGTCATGTTTCGGTTTCAGTGTCTGGGTTCGCCGTTTTTCAGGAGATTACTACATCGATATCTTGTTGAGAAGGTCCTTTCAGGGTGTGGTTACGAAATGGGCCTATATAGCACTATGGGCGCCAAGTCGGTAATACTGTTAGTCAATCTTATTAACTTACTAGCTTTTACCCGCGGTTTCGCACGAATTAATAAGTTAAAAAAAAAATGTGTTGCTTTAATATTAATATTTCACATTTCGAGATTCTAAAATGGTCAAGACTAAATTATTTATGTAACAAGACTTTCCCATATACCTCCTATTCTCAACTTTTTTCTTTTATTATACGGTACCCTAAGTGCGCAAACGAAATTTACATTTGAGCTATTTCTAAGAAAATTAAATAGGTAATATAGTTACTTAAATAATTATAGTTTTTAGGAAGCTTCTTACCTACTTAATTATTTAAGTAGCCAAAAAGATGACATTAAATGTTGACTATTAAACAAAAAAAATATTACTTAAAAAGTTAATTACAAAAATATTTTAATACAGTTTTACTTTAATATACCCAACTTTTTTCCATAGAACACTTTTCTCTATCTGGTGTTTTTAAAAACTTTTCCTATGAGACTTGTAAAACAGAATCAACCTGTATATGTAGTACAATTTACACATATTGCTTTGGTCACAAACTAAGCTCTAGCTCTTTGCTATGTGTACCAGAAGCAACGACATAATACATATTATATTTTATAAACACCCAGACCATGACAAACTGTAGAGAAAAAGCGTACTAATATTTTGTTGCCATGGGTGGGAATCTAACCCACGACCTCCGGATACAAGACAACGCCAAAGACGCAAGATAACTAGTCTACGGAGCTGTCAATTCCCTTTGATATGCCCTTCCCAGGTCATAAACTATCTCCATACCAAATTTTATCCAAATTGGTTCAACAGAGTTACTTTCGAATTAATAATATTTATGGATAGTATGTATGCATTATCAAGTGTCATTTCTCGGCTTCAAATTAAGGGTACTGCATTCATTATCACGAACTCCGAGTTCTCCATACAAAATTAGCTTGTCGCAGAATTAAAATAATATTTTTGTCGGTCATTGTTTAATTTATTAATCTTTCTGTGTTGGGTTATTATTTTGTTTTTTTTCGAAAACAGATTTTTTTTTTTTAATATTATAATACAAAAAAAAACCACAACAGAACGTTCGATTTTTGCGTGAAATTACGAACATAGATATCGGACAATAAACAAGTTACTGAATTATTCGAAGATTTTTTTACTAATATTCCATTACAAATCACGAACAGTATTAAATCATCAGCTAGTACTGCTAAGGAATTTTCAAAACAATATATTAAAATACCTAATTTTACTTTTAAATATGTCACAAATGAGGATATTATTAAACACTTTAAAATGTTAAATAAGAAGCAAACTGAAGATTTATGGGGGTTGTCGGTCAAAGCTATAGAACCAATCATTAGTACTATAGGACGGTACTTGCTGATAATTTATAATGGGTGTGTTAATGAAGGATTTTTTCCCGACCTTATGAAACCCAGTAAAATAGTTCCGATATTCAAATCCGGTTGTAAGATAGACCCAAATAATTATCGTCCTGTTTCTGTCCTACCAACCTTAAGTAAAATTTTCAAAAAAAATAATTCTCGGTCAATTGTTAAGTCATTTTAATACAAATAAATTGTTGCATGAGCAACAATACGGGTTTACAAAAAGTAGAAATACAACTAATGCAGGCACAAATTTGATTGCGGAAATAATCGATGCTTGGAAAAATTCTCAGGACCTTGTTGATGTTTTCTGTGATCTATCCAAGGCGTTTGATTGTGTTGATCATCAAACTTTGTTAGATAAGTTAGAATTTTATGGTATTCTCGACTTAGTTTTAAATCTATTAAAATCTTACCTTTCCAATAGAACTCAAGGTGTTAATATTGATAGCTGTCTATCCGAAGGGGCCCTTGTAAAGATGGGTGTTCCACAAGGCTCAATTTTAGGACCATTCCTCTTCCTAGTATACATCAATGACCTTCCTCATATGGTTTAGGAGATGGCGCAGATAGTGCTATTTGCTGATGATACATCCATCTCTACTGTTTAAAGTAGAAAATATAATATATTATCATCAATAAATCACACTTTGGAAATGGTTTCGAGGTAGTACACGGCGAATAATTTACAGCACGGTGAAGCACCAGAGTTTTTTACTTGCTGGACCCTTTTTACCAGGGTGTCTCCGGGGGGATCGACTTTACAACTAGTGTTTACACCCTTAAAGATACCGATCCATATAACTATGTTAATGCGATTGAAGGTCATTCAAAAATCATCATCATTATCATGCCAACCTTTCGCGCGTCCATTGCTGGACATAGGCCTCCCCCAAGGATCGCCACAACGACAGGTTCTGCGCTGCCTGTATCCATCGGCTTCCCGCGACCTTTTTCAGGTCATTCAAAAATATCTACAGCTAATATAATGATAATAATATAATATAAGAACTAATATTTAAGGCGTGGATATGGCTGGTGAAGTTGGTTGCCTCGGAGGCACTCTTGTATGGCAGATGATGATCAGATGGTCAATGGAATCAGCTAACCACCTAGTCTTACTATTAGAGTTTGTAATCTATGCATTATTCAAATTGTAAAGAAGTTTTTTTTAATGACATACGTCTTAATTGATTGATGGATTATTGGAAATAAAATATCTAATTAGAGTACATGTTTTATTAAATAATAGTAGAATTTAACAGGTTATGGGCCCAGCAGACATTAAATAACGTATATAATAGGTAAATTGAAGGCATTATCAAAATATGGAAGATAATGAGAGTGAACGTTCCGTACAAGGAATAGCAGGAATACGAAAGTTGCAAGGCACAAGTAACTATCAGGAGTGGAAATTTCAAGTAAGAAATTATTTAGAAAACAAAAACTGGTGGATTGCAGTATGTCCAGTTAATTTACCGGATGGAATTACTAATCCCGTAGACAGTGATGTAGATAGAAAAGCACGTACAACGATATGTATGCTAGTTGATCCCATATGTTTTTCACATGTATATGGGGTAACAAATGCTAAACAAGCCTGGAATAACTTACAGCAAGCATATGAAGATAAAGGTTGGGGCAGACGCATCCAATTACAAAGAGCTCTTTGGGAGTGTAAATTAGAGAAATTCAAATCAATGGAAGTATATATATCTAATGTAATGACGTATGCTCATCAGTTGGGTGAAATAGATGCTAAGGTATCAGATGAATGGATAATATCTATTTTACTAAGTGGTCTAACCAACATTTATGACCCTATGGTGATGGCTATAGATAATAGTGGAGGAGAAATTAAACTGGAGCAACTAAAAACTAAATTAATTCAAGAAGGTAATAGACAGAGACAAAATGTTGAAGAAACAGTTTTCTTAACAAAACAAAGGTGGATTAAAAATGAAAATAAAAAATTTGAAAATGATTTTTTATGTTACAAATGTGAAGGGAAAGGTCATAAAGCATCTGTTTGTCCGAGCAGATTTTATAAAAAAAATAAAGAGATAAATCACACTCTTTTGTCTGCAAATAATGAAGTAAAGTCAGATAAATGGTACGTTGACAGTTGTTGTAGCATTCATATGACAAATAATCAAAAATTTATGTCAAATTTTAAATTAAAATGTCAAAAAATTTTATTAGCAAATAATTCTTATATTTATAGTAAAGGATCTGGAAATGTTGTTATTAATGTAAATGGAACAAAGTATACGATTTTCGATGTTTTATATGTTCCAGATCTGTCTACAAATTTACTATCAGTAAGTGCTTTGATATCCAATAAATTAATTGTGAATTTTGAAGAAAATGGATGTAAAATTATTACTAATTCTGGAAATATAATAGCAAGAGCAAATAATATTGGAGGTATTTATGAATTAGAACAAAGTCCAGTACTTAATTATATATTTCTTACTGCGACTGATAAAAACGATATTAAACAAATTATATGGCATCGAAGATTAACCCATTTAAATAAAATTGGTATGATACAATTAAAATCAATGGTTACTGGTATTGATGATACAGATAATAATTATACGAAATGTAAAGCATGTTTAGTAGGAAAAATGACAAGATTGCCATTTCCTCATGATGGCAATAGAGCTTCGGAAGTTCTTGAATTAATACATTCTGATGTTTGTGGTCCTTTTGAAGTAGAATCAATTGGAGGAGCTAGATATTTACTTACTTTTATTGATGACTATTCTAGAAAAACTTTCGGATATTTTTTAAAATTAAAAAGTGAAGTACCAAATATATTTATAAACTTTAAAAAACTTGTTGAAAAAGAAACAGGCAAGCAAATAAAATGTATACGGACTGATAATGGAACGGAATATTTAAAACTGGAGAAATTTTTACATGATAATGGTATTAAACACCAAAAAACAGTACCTTATACACCACAGCAAAACGGTGTAGCAGAAAGAGCAAATAGAACGATAATAGACAAGGCAGTAACATTACTTCAAGAATCGAAATTACCGAAGTACTTGTGGAGTGAAGCAGTAAATACGGTAATTTATGTAAAAAATAGAATATGCACAGTTGCAGTAAAAGGTAAGACACCTGAAGAAGTATGGACCGGAAGAAAAGTAGATGTTAGTCATTTAAGAGTATTTGGTTGTGCTGCTTATATGCATATTCCCAAACAAAAGCGATTAAAATTGGATCCTAAGAGTAAACCTATGATTTTTGTTGGATATTGCGATCAAAGAAAAGGATATAGATTATTAGATGCATACAATAAGAAAATTTTTATTTCAAGAGATGTTTATATGATTGAAGATGAATTTCCAGGATTGCCGGGTGGCAATAAACTTAATGAAGAATATTTCTCAGATTGTACTAATATATTTCTAAATGAAGACAATACAATTGAACACGAATTAAATGAAGATGATGAGATAGACAATGGGGAGGTAAATGAAACTTTAGGTGAGTCCAACAATATAGTATTAATAGAAAATAATTCAATAGCCGAGTCCACAGGTGAGTCACATGATTTAGTAAATAACAATGAGAACAGTAATAATAATGAATTGTCTGTATATGAAAGACGATATCTTTTAAGGAATAGAAAACCTAAAGTATTTACTGATTATGTCGTTTATAAAACAGTTAATGAAAATGTTTTTGAGGATGAACCTGTAGATGTGGATGAAGCTTTAGCTCGTAGTGATAATGTTAAATGGCAGGAGGCAATGTTAGATGAAATGAAGTCATTAGAATTTAATAATACTTGGACATTAGTAGAATTACCAGAAAATAAAAAACCTGTTAAAAATAAATGGGTATTTAAAATTAAAAGAAATAGTGATGGTCAAATTATAAAATACAAAGCTAGATTAGTTGCTAAGGGTTTTACCCAAAGATTTGGCATTGACTATTTTGAAACATTTTCTCCTGTTGTAAAAATGTCTACTTTGAGAATGTTATTTAGCCTAGCAGTTAATTTTGATTGGTTTATTGACCATTGCGATGTCATGACGGCATTTCTTCATGGTAAACTAAATGAAGAAGTGTATATGTGTCAACCTGAAGGTTTTGTTATTGAGGGACAAGAGCACATTGTTTGTAAATTACAAAAAGCTATATATGGTTTAAAACAAGCTTCAAATGCCTGGTATCGAGAAATTGATACGGTTCTTTGTGATTTAGGTTACCAGCAATCGAAACTTGAACCATGTGTTTATGTCATGAGTAAAAAACATTTAATTTTAATAATAGCTATTTTTGTTGATGATATATATTTATTCGGAAATGACAATATTGAAAAAGAAAGATTTAAAAAATGTTTGATGAGTAAATTCAGATTAAAAGATTTAGGAGAAGCTAGAAATGTTTTAGGAATGAGACTTAGAAGATCGGAAAATAAGCTTTATTTAGACCAACATAATTATATTCAAAATTTATTACAGAGGTTTAATATGAATGAGTGCAATCCTGTTCAAACTCCATTAGAATTAGGTTTAAAATTAGAAAAAGAAAACAATTGTGATAATGAATTTCCATATCAAAACTTAATAGGATCTTTAATGTATTTAGCAATTAATACTAGACCAGATATATCGCATGCAGTCAGTTATTTATCACAATTTAATACTTGCTATAGTAAAATTCATTGGACATGTGCAAAAAGAGTTCTAAGGTATTTAAAAGGTACAATGGATTTATGTTTGGTTTACAATAAATCAGATGAAGTTACAAAAATAGTAGGTTATGTAGATGCTGATTGGGGTAATTCTAGTGATAGAAGATCATATACGGGTTTTATTTTTATGTTAGGAAATAATGCAATTTCATGGGAAAGTAGAAAGCAATGTAGTGTAGCAACTTCAACAACTGAAGCTGAATATGTTGCTATGGCACAGGGAGCTAAAGAAGGTATATATTTAAATGGGTTATTAAATGAATTGCTTCCTAGTACTAGTCAACCAATAATTATGTTTAATGATAACCAATCTGCTCAAAAAATTGCAAATAATAAAATTTGTCACAATAAAACCAAACATATAGATATAAAGTATTATTTTCTTAGAGAAGTTGTCCTAGATGGAAAGATTATTTTACACTATATGAGTACAGATAAAATGATTGCAGATATTTTTACTAAGGCCCTTCCAGGCCCTAAAAATAAGTATTTTGTTACTAAAATAGGTCTATTAGAAAATATTACATGATATTTTTAGCATATTACTGATATTAAAATGAACAATGGTTATTTTTTTTTTCAAAAAGCAAGATAAATGAATATAAGGAATATATATTATTAAGTTTGTTGTTTTTGGATAATACATAGATTAAGGGGGGGCTATTAGAGTTTGTAATCTATGCATTATTCAAATTGTAAAGAAGTTTTTTTTAATGACATACGTCTTAATTGATTGATGGATTATTGGAAATAAAATATCTAATTAGAGTACATGTTTTATTAAATAATAGTAGAATTTAACACTTACACTAGTTGGTTATGTAGCGTGCGTTCGGTTGTTTTTTTTTATTAATATTTTCATTTAATGACACCTTTTATTTATTAATCTATAATGGTTATATATATACTATATAACAGCCTAACCAAACGCACTCTAGACCTTATTGTTAAAACTTTTTTTTTGACTATTCATAAATATCTGTAAAGATTTGCATGAAATAAATAATATTTGATTTGAGAAAAAAAAACAAATTCGACCAACTACAAGTTGTTATATTTAAAGTACGTTTGTATTGGCGTCAAGTCGACTCCCCTGGAAAATCGAACTTTAGATTAATCTGGTCCATACTTTAAAAGTGGAAAAGGTCTTTAAAATAAATATAGCTATAAAAGCTTGTCCTGACTGAGTCGGTCTCATACTCATCATCGCAGGAAACTACGGAAGCAAAGCTAGAAATGTGGAATTTAAAAGCTACACTAGCTTTCTTTTGTATACTAAAACAGGATTTTTCAAAATTCGAATCCCAAGTTGGTGAAAAGAGGGGATGAATGAACTTCCAGAAAAATCTTTCAGTACTACAGTTTTATATTTAATATGGGAAAAATAGTCATTTTTCGGTTTTAGTTTGTGGGTTCTCCGGGTTAGCCTTTTCGAGGTAGTAGTCTTCTTTCAGGGTGCGGTTACGAAATGGATAGTTCAATTGACGATAAGGCAGCGAGTATATTAATTTTTTGTTTTTTTGTTACCATCACGGGTGCCTATTTGGCTCCCGAGAACCGTTTTAAACGGCCTCAGGGTCCCAGCGGAGGGATCAACCCATCCTCATTTCGCCGATGGTATTCGGAGGCAACATCTAACAAGTGGCGAGCTTGTTGCGGTGTTTATGATGAAATAGCCTCATTGTATAAAGCGGTCACCCATCCCAGGCCGGCTTTGTTGTCATCTGCTTAACCTTCATACACTCGTAATGCAATTGGTCATTGTCGCCCCCCATTTCGTAATCGCATCATTTAGCCGGCATAGTGGAAGCGATTAATATTGTTTAAGAACAATTATTGATTGACCCCATTCATGGACTTTGTAGGTCTGCTCACCACAAGGTAGATACAAAGTCACATGTCATGCTCCAATAAAAAAAATATTTAAAAAAATTACATGGGGTATTTAATTTTTCCCATCTCCCCCTTTTTTTATATATTATAACGGGAAATTAATACACACGTGTTTTACATGTTATATCTATTATTGTTATAGTTTTTTTTAGACAGTCAGTTGTTAAGAAAATGTTTAAATTCCATTTAGGTGAATATCTGTGTTCTTTAAACCTAAATAAATAATATGACAGGCAAATTTTTTTTTTAAGGTTATCATCAAATCTTTATCCTGAGTTTTGCTACCGTATTAACGTAGCGTTAATACGTTAGAAATGTTAGTCTTCCTTCTAACCTTCGGTAAAGTGGAGATACTATGTACCCGTATCGATTTTCTTTTTCCACGTTATTTTTGCCGTGTTCCAGACTGAGGTATACATTTAATTGGACGGCCTTATTTAGTAGAACCTTTTTGGGGGTTAATTAATAAATTATTTATTTACCGACCGGTTTGAATAGGCAGCCATTATACCTTTTTGTTTAGGTACGTGTTAACTACACTATTAATTACACAATAATTTATTTGAATAATAAATACATATTTAAAAAAAAACTATTTATTATTATAATAAATAGTGCTTTTTTTAAATATTTTCTATAGGTGGTGGTGGCCTAGTTGGTTAGACCTTGGACTTAAAAACACTTAGGTCCCTGGTTCGAATCCCGATGTGTACCAATGAGTTTTTAATCAAAAAAAATATGTACATTTGTTTGACAACACCACTATAGTGCCTCGGAGAGCACGTTAAGCTGTCGGTCCCGGTTTCACTATACCAACTTGTGAAACTGTTTATAGATGGGTTATTGAGTCTATTCAAAACATCGCAACAAGCTAGCCACTTGTTCGGTGTAGACTCATACCATCGGCTACGACGAGGTGGGATTAAAACCCCTCCGCTGGGTACCCTGGGGCCGTCTATGCGGTCTCGGTGATGATACATACATTTTCTATAGGTTAAATTATTTGCGAGTCAATTTTATATCAATAATGGGCTTTATTGTAAAGACTTAAGGCATTATTCATAAAAACTTATTGCGTCCCTGAAAAACACTTCAGTTAAAATAGGTTTTGTCTCTTGCGCATATTTATTTTTATTGCTAAATTTTTTTAAATATTTTCAACGGGCTAAATTATTTGCGAGTTAATTTTATATCAATAATGGGCTTTATTGTAAAGACATATGGCATTAATCATAAAAACTCATTGAGTCTTTGAAGAACACTGTAGTTAAAAAAGACTTATGGCTTTATTCAAAAAAACTTATTGAGTCCTTAAAGAACACTTAAGTAATTTTTTTTTAATGATTTATTTTATTTTAAATTCTTTATTGCACAAAATTGTACATAGGCGAACTTAATGCCTTAGGCATTTTCTAACAGCTAACCTTTAAGAGAGTGAAATATGCTTAGGGTGCGGGACTTTCGATAGAAGTTTAAACATATAATTTTAACAATGATGCATTAGATGCATAACAATATTTAAACTACTTAAATACTGTATATAATATAATAAATGTAATACATAAACATACATACCATACCAAACAAAAATTGTCACGAGGATCTGGTTTAAGAGTTCAGATAATGAGCAGTGAGCAAGCGTTTAAACACCCCGATGTTTTATCTCTTTTACGCACATTATATATACTAAAGTGTTCTTCAAGGATGTATACGTGGTTTAACCAACTCGGTTAGGCCTTGGACTTTAAAACACTCAGGTCCCTGGTTCAAATCCCGGTGTGTACCAATGAGTTTTTAATTAAAAAAAATATGTACATTTGATTGACAACACCACTATAGTGCCTCGAAGAGCACGTCAAGCTGTCGGTCCCGGTATCACTATACCAACTTGTGAAACTGTTTATAGATGGGTTATTGGGTCTATTCAAAATATCGCGACGAGCTAGCCACTTGTTCGGTGTTGACTCATACCATCGGCTACGACGAGGTGGGATTAAAATCCCTCCGCTGGGTACCCTGGGGCCGTCTAGGCGGTCTCGGGCGTCGAAAGGCACCCGTGATGATGATATGTATGTTCTTCAAGAACTCAATAAGTTTTTATATATACCGGTAGTAGCGTCTGTGCATATTTTTATTGCAGCATTAAATTTAGACTAATTTACACAACGAAATTAGTTTCATAAATATTAAACTTTAACAATACTATATGATACCTTTAGTTTCTTTAGGTACAACAATAAATTTGTAAAAAAAAAACTTCCCAGGAAATATAATGTAGATACCTAAACAAAGAAATTTAAGCATTACCCAGAATCAAGAAATATAATATTCAAGCCCGACACTTCGACGTAGCCCCTTGGGCATAATAACTTTCACGGTTCGTACGAAAACACTATATGTTATAATTTATATAAAGTTATATATGTTGCAAACTTTTAATGTCATACAAAATTCGTAACCAACTGAATGAAACTCAGCAAACTATGTGGAATTCTCACATACGGGTCATAATTGTAAAAGTTGCCGTTTCCGGTAAAATTTTGGAAATTTTAAACTCTATTTTTAAATACCTCGGTTAAATTCCGGAAATTTTTATGTATTTATATTTTATAAGTTGGAAAATGTTAAAATACTTCCTTGACGTGTACTTGGAAAAGGGAGAATTTCATGCGATAGTAGCTCACTATTTATCTCTGTAACTTGCGTACTAATGGGGCCACTCTGAAAACCAGTTCCTGCTATGTAGATTACTCCGCAAGCAGCATAACTGACGCTTGGTCCCATTGCCATAAATATTTCATTTTTTATATTTTGTATTATATGTTTTTTTATGGCAATAAATTTATCTTTCTTCTTTCTTATATACAGGGTGAATTTGAAAGGATGTACTTTAGGCTAATATGAGGTTATGCTGATCAAATCGAACAATTTCTCCCATAAAACCATGTGTCGCAAATGAAAAAAAATTGGCTTCCCCATACAAGTTGGTCATTTGTTCATTACTAGTTTGTATGGAGAAGGCAATTTTTTTTTAATTTGCGGCACATGGTTCCATGGCAAAAGTTGTTCTATTTGATCAGTAGAACCTCATATTAGCCCAAAGTACATCCATTCAAATTCACCCTGTATAATTAACTCAAAATGCAAGCCAATTATATATGTGTGCGAATGACACATAGATAACATAAACATTATAGATAAGTAGTAAGGGGTCAAAGTACTAAATTATTTCTCTTACGTGCGTACATTAACATATTTATTGCAGTTGTATTATAGGTAGTAAAGAGATTAATTAAAATAATAGAATTTTATAGTAACAGTTTTAGAAACAATGCCCTAAAATTTATAAAATTAAATCAATTTTTAATATAACAGTATAATTTAATTACATCTACATGGTGGTCGAATTGGATGTTTAGTGTGTAGAAACGAGTTTTTAAATAAAAAAAAAAATTAAGTACATTTGTTTGCTTGTGAAGATGTTCATAAATGGGTTATTGGGTATATCCAAACACTGCGACAAACTTATTCTCCCCCCCCCGGGGTAACCTATAGAATTAGAATCCCAGTGAAGGAACATCCACATGACATTTATTTAAATAAACTACGAAATTTATTGTTTCTTATTTCATGCCCAATTCTTTATAAGATAAACATGTTTCGATAGTTTATAAATACGTTTGGCTTCTAAAAGCCGATCAGAAAAAATCGATTGTGAGTAAGGTTCTATCTATAATCCTAGGATCAATCCAATCAAAAGCCTCTGCCTTACTAAACAAAGAAATAGAGTTGTCTATTCTATAAAGCCAACTGTTTACGTTTAAATCTGTCTATAGGACAGTTTGCTAGTATTTTTTATATACATACATATTTATCAAGTTAAAGAAGATCGCTTTTTTTTTGGTGACGCCCACCAAATTTTTAAATGTCTTGCCATAAATATTAAAACAAAGAACATTTTTTTTTTCAATTGCAAATAACATTTACTTTTACAGTGTGTTAGTTTAATACATAAATATAAAACAATTTAAAATATAAAAAGCTCATTCGAAGTGGTCCCCATTGGCTGCAATACAGTCCTTTAAACGTTGGCCAGTTATCAGTAGAAACACGCCCTCTTTCCATGGGAAAATTCTTCACTGCCAATCGTATGGAGTCATCTTTTAAAATACGAGACATGGTTCTAGGTACTATCTTCATCTCCCGAGATAAAATCTTTTGCTTTCGACAGGATTTCTTCGAATTCTTTCCCTTACTGCTTTGAACACCTTTTTCGTACGAACAGCACGTGGACGGCCAGATCTTTTTCTGTCACAAACAGATGACTCATTGTACCTATTAATAGCCCGGTACACAAACATTTGATTATTACCAAATGTATAGGGAGTTTTAAAAATTGCATTTGGCTCCATACCTACTTTGTGTAATGCAATCACAGCGATTCGGTTCTCTTTATCACCCCACTCCATTTTAATATCGCAAAATATTGTACAATGCATTGGCACTAAAATGAGAAAACACAATGAATCGTATAAAAATGACAGATTCCAAATTCAAATGTAATATATATATATATATATATATTTTTATTGTAACAGTTTTATTGTAACCAGACTAAGTATATTGAGCAGTGTAAATATATTCGTTTTTGTCTCACCGGAATATTAAGAATTTTCCTATATACCATTTAATGTAGAAGTAATTTACATAGTACACATAGTAACCTAGAGCTTAGTTTGTGGCCAGGGCAATATGGGAGTGTCCTAGAATTGCGCTAACGGTTTAAGGTGGCCTACGCGTGTAAGATAATGGAAATGGCCATAAAACTTTTGCACAATTTTCTCTCTCATATCTGGGCATTACCTATATTTTTTTTTACTTTAAGTGTTTTTTTCATACAAAAACATGTATTTTTATTAATGGTACCCAGCCATACTCAGGGTCCTAAAGCCGTTTACGCGATTTCGGGTGCTGTATAACACCCGTGATAATACATTTTCTATATACTTCTACAATTTGAACTAAGTACATAGCGTGGGTCTTTAGAGAAATTTCGTGATTCCATTGATGGAAACGCATTCCGTCAAAATTTTATGGATTTGATAGTTTTCGATCGGTACCTAGGTATGATATATGTTGTCAACTGTCCAATACCATACTTTTTCGACTGAGAGCGATTGATTCTATATAAGGAATAGAGTATAATTTTTCTAATGCTCCAGGACTCGAACTAACAATGTCTTGTTTAGAGTAAGCAACCACTTTATCACCACTAATTTTTCTCCCAAAAAAATGGTACAAATATACGAGTATATATAAAAACTACACAAAACTTAATATTTTAGATGTCATGTAATCTGTACTAATGAAGAAACACGTTCTTTTTAAAAAGAACAGTTGTAATTTTCTCTATTTCCACGACTTTTCTTTCATAAATTCTCATATACGCGGTATTATTTACCGCCCAAACTCCCACTTCATCTTAATAATATTATATATGGGTAGTTTTCTCAAAGGATTAACATCAGTATTTCACGTAAGCACAAAAAGTGCACGTTCAGGGACACCCTATATAAATCATGCCTAGGTCAAAACCGCGGATCTTAGAAAACATTTGTAATGGAGAAGGGTAAATAAAATATTTAGATAAAGAATATCAGAAAATCAAATTAAATGTGAAAAAAAAAAATTAATGTAAAAGGATTAACAACAAATGAAAGACTGACTACTTTTGTAAAGGAGGGACAACTCAAGAAAACACAAAGTAAACCTTTCTCAATCCTGGACAAAGCACAAGACTGGAAAATATTCATGGATACATTTAAAATACATTACAAGATTCCAGACGAACTAGCAGTTTCAGCCTATAGACCAGACATACTGGTGTACTCTCGGTGCTTGAAGAAAGTAATACTTATAGAACTCACCGTTCCGTGGGAAACAAACATACCTAAGGACCACAACATCAAGTCGAACAAATATTTTGATCTCACAAACGAAATTACTAGAAACGGATTTAAAACTCAACTTTATGCAGTGGAAGTTGGTGCAAGAGGAATTCCAGCAAAGTCTTTGCACCGTCTATTGAAGGATCTTGTCCTTCCGAGAACAGCCGTCGGAACTTTTATGGAGCGTGTTTCCAGGATGGCGCTAACAGGATCATATAATATTTGGTTGAGTAGAGAGGGTAGTGAACACAGTGCAGGTGAGAGTTCAAAAGGCCTTTAAACCTACTTCGCGGTCTCAAGTCCGGGAACGCTGAAGTTCATTCCCCTGCCTTTCAACCACGCGATGGACCCGGCACCCGCACGGTGAATCCATGGTTTGCTAAGAACATTGTCTCTCTCTAAAAATAAATGTGCCTAAAAAAATATATTTACCTAATCTAATGTGGCCAAAATCATGGAAACATTGTCCATACGTAATTTTTGTGCGCGGAAAAGGGTTATTTTGTTATAAGTGATGGAGTACAGACGTGAAGACAGTTGCTTAAAGAAAATTTAAAATCTATGATAAAATTAGGCAATTAAAGGGAATTATTGTTTCTTTTTAAAAACATTAAAATAACTTTGAAAATTTTACCTAGTTCTTCCCATTAGGTTTCATAAAAAAAAATGGACAAAATAAAAACTTAAAAAAAAATATATAGTAGATTATGGAATTATGGTTTCTTTTTAAAAACATTAAAATAATCAAAAACAGAAGTTGATAGAGAGGTATACTGAATGTTTATTTTTAATATTTAACCTACAATCACTTTTTTTTTATTTTTTTTTATTTTAACTTAAACCACAATACCTACAAAGTAATTTTGAAATAAGTAATCAAAGTAACAGGTACGACTTATTTTTCTCAACTTTGAAAATTTTACTTAGTTCTTTCCATAAGGTTTCATAAAAAAAAATGGACAAAATAAAAACTTTTTTTTAAATATAAAGTAGATTATCTTGCCATATCCATAACAATAATCCCTTTTTACATGCTCTATGGTGAAAACCCAAGAGTGTAGAACAAACTTTCTTGCTATACAGGATGTTCCGGGGCTTAAAGGCAGCGTCGAAATATGAGTTAGATAAATGGCACAGTTATGAGCTTCTACATTTTAACGTCATATAATTTCTACCTCTGGGAATAATATGTATTTTAGTTACCTATGAGGAAAATTGTGAGGATTTTTTGCTAATTTATTAGTAACGGGTTAAATTTTAATAGTTATATACAACTTATACATGGTGACTTTGAAAGGATGTACTTTGGGCTAATATGAGGTTCTACTGATCAATACGAACAACTTTTCCCATGGAACCATGTGCCGCAAATGAAAAAAAATATTGCCTTCTCCATACAAACTAGTAATGTTAAATTGACCAATTTGTATGGGAAGCCAAATTTTTTTTTCATTCGCGACACATGGTTCCATGGGAAAAGTTGTTCGATTTGATCAGCAGAACCTCATATTAGCCCAAAGTACATCCTTTCAAATTCACCCTGTATATATATATACAACTTACTTTTTTTCCGTTTGTTTGGTGTTTTCTATCACTTTGTATTTGATCCTTTGGCTAAATTATCGCAATTATTAAATATTAAATATTACTAAATCTATACTAATATTATAAAGCTGAAGAGTTTGTTTGTTTGTTTGGTTGAACGCGCTAATCGGAAGTACTAGTCCGAATTGAAAAAATACATTGATATTTTTGCATTAGATAGCCCATTTATCGAGGAAGGCTTTAGGCATAACATCAGGCTACGACCAATAGAAGCGGAGTAACAAAGAAATAACATGCAAAATCGGGGAATAATTATTCTTTTTGAGAGCGTACGCTGCGTAAACATTTAAAGTTACGCAGACGAAGTTGCGCGGATCAGCTAGTATATTTTGGATATTTTTTTTTATATTACGATGGCTTTTATTATTTTTATTCTGGTTATCAATCTTCTTTATGAATTTAAAAAAACTTGTCCTGTCCTGACTGGCCGAAACTACTAAGGCTAGGAATATAAAATGGCCTTTATGGACAGCTTTAAATTCTGGTTTAAATCCCACCTCGTCGTCACGATGGTAATCTGATTCTAATAATAATAATAAACGTTTATTTCAAGTAACAAAAAAATACTCATATTTTAACATAAGCTATAGTAGAAAACAATTAAAAACTAATATTCCGATTTCTTCTAAAAAAATATTTCACCTTCTTATTCATTTCTGTGTTTGTTGTTACCTGCAGGGTGATTACGCGTCATAAGTTCGCTCGCTTGCCAATCGTTATGACGTCATTCTGACGTAGATCAAGCTTGGCTTCTTAACAATGGCTCCAAAAAATCTTAGAAAATTACGTCATAACGATTGGCGTGCGAGCGAACTTAAGACGCGTAATAACCCTGCTGTACCCTGCAGCAGTGATTCATATAGTAACAATCACACCTATCCGCGATCATCCCCAGGATACTGTTAGGACTGCCCCTCGCTCTTAATAAAACTCTATTTCTTAATAAAATGAATAAAAATACTTTATTGCAAAATAAGGTTACATGGTTTCAATTAATTAAACGACATCATTTAAAGAGTTGAGGATAAGATAAAGGGTCCGCCAAATAACTTTTTTTTTTTGAAAATGCTATAAAAAAAAAAACTACTGAATATTTTTTTTTTTTCATTTTTTTGGTTGAAAGTACAATCCTTCCGGTTAATGATGGAAAATAATTTCATTCAAATGGCTGCCTCGGCTGGCCTTCGCTTAGTGGGCCTGTGATCGACTTGCAGCTCTGCGACTCAGTGATTCGTTTTGGGTGCACCGGCTTTTCAATGAATGCGTGCGGGTTTTCTGTGCCCCAAATGCGACAATTCTGCTTGTTTACATACCCGCCAAGATCGAAATGAGCTTCATCTAAAAAGATTATTTTTTTAGCCAAATCCGCATCTTCTGCAAGTCGATTGCAGGCCCACTTAGCGAAGGCCAGCCGAGGCAGCCATTTGAATGAAATTATTTTCCATCATTAACCGGAAGGATTGTACTTTCAAATAAAAAAAGAAATTTGAAAAAATATTTAGTAGTTTTTTTTTTAGCATTTTCAAAAAAAAAAAGTTATTTGGCGGACCCTTTATAAGGTTAATTTATATTTCAATATTTATAGTTTACGCAACGTCTTGTCGTGTTTAGCGGTTGCAATCTTGGAATAACTTCCCAGTTCTATATTCTCGGGTCCAGTGTACATAAAATATAGCAATAACAAAATTGCTTTCAATGGCCGAGAAAAGTCTGTTTTATGAAGTACAAGTTTGCGAGAAGAATATTACGAGTTTCGAAGGCGTTCTTTTTTTAAACACACGAACAGGCTTTGGGTATTCCATATACCAGACTCAGTAGAAAGGCAAAGTTTATCATTTCAGGTAGGAAGAGTACGTGGCTTATTTTTGTTAGCCCCATGGGTGTGTACTACTTAAGGGGTCTGTAGTCGACTTGACGCCCATACAAACGTACTTCCAATATTACAACTTCGTGTTAGTCAATATATTTTATTATTTTTGGTAATTGTACACAGACATCTTTTAATTGTGGGTAGTTCATTTTTGCATTACAATATTTTTCTGATTTCGAAAAATTTAAAAATAATAACCCAACACAGAAATATTAATAAATAAAATGACCGATAAAAATATTAATTTAATTCTGCGACAAACAGTAATAAAAAGCTCATTTTGTATGGAGAACTTATACCCGTATTCTAAGACGTTTCCTTAACTCCACTCTTGACTCAAGGAGCGTCTGTCTCAACTTGCTTTTTATAGTTGACATTTGGTGGAAAGAGACAGACGTTCCTTGAGTGTAAAGTGGAGTTAAGGATACGTCTTAGAATACGGGGGTTAGACTTCGCGGTTATACGAATGCACTTTGGTTATGTGCGGTTTTTTTTTTCACACAGGGGTGAGTTTTTTGAATTATCAATTTAACACCACCAGTGATAAAAATATCACAGATAGACTATCCTAGTCCGATTAAGATTTATCAAAAGTCGTATTTTTAAAAATCATTTGCGCGGTACCAACTTATGCATTATTTGTCTTAAAAAAGACCTAACTACTTACGTTTCGTTAAACGAAGAAAATATTGTTTGCCATTGTCTGAATAAGAGCTACTTACGTTTCGTTAAACGAAGAAAATATTATTTGCCATTCTTGTTTCTCATAATAAATACATTTCACGTCAAACAAACAACTGTCATCGGTGACTTTATTTACGAGTGATAAGAGACACTCGTATTGATATCATAGGATGATATTTTAGTCACCCGATGAGATTCAAAAATCTGAATTCAGGAATCGATGAGTTTAAGCAATCAATACTGTTAAACCAACAATGTATTAATTGATCCCATTAATGGATTCTCTAGGTCTACTTACCATTGGTAGATACAAAATCACATGCTGTGTTTAAAAAAAGATATTAGTGTTTATTTTTCATAAACACTAAAATCTTTCTATTGCTCGTTGAGCTAAGTATATGGACCAGACTTTCTACGGTAAGTCTAGCAAATTCAACTTAATTCAGAGATTATAGCCGAATTTAGCCGATTAAAAATACCATATTTTAAGTTATATACGTGGTAGCCGAGTTGGTTAGACCTTGGACTTAAAAACACTAAGGTCCCTGGTGCGAATCCCGATGTGTACCAATGAGTTTTTAATTAAAATATTTATGTACATTTGTTTGTGCCTCGGGGAGCACGTTAAGCTGTCGGTCCCGGTTTCACTATACCAACTTGTGAAACTGTTTATAGATGGGTTATTGAATCTATTCAAAACATCGCGACGAGCTAGCCACTTGTTCGGTGTAGACTCATACCATCGGCTACGACGAGGTGTGATTAACAACTCCTCCGCTGGGTACCCTGGGGCCGTCTAGGCGGTCTCGGTAAGGCACCCGCGATGATGTGTATATTTTAAGTTCGAAAGCGCAGCATTTTATTCACTTATACCATGATTAATCAGTCGTAGAATGACCTCCTGCATCATAAACTTCTACCTTCTACTCGTAGTTTGCCATTTTCTGTAGTTCACTCTTATATTTATGAAGAACCTCCAGCGAAAAGACAAATTTGGGTCGCTCTTAAACTACGAAAGGTCCCGTTAAATAATTTACTTTTCAGTGTTTTATTTTCCGGCCTGCAATCACGTGAGTGAGGCAACGTAGGTAAGTACGGTAGACGACAAGGTATGGTATAAATTGTTGGGCCAATTTGAATGTTAAGGCGTTAACAGTCACTGATAGATGATAAAACCAGGCTGCCATATATACTTTGAAAACTTTCTTTATATTTTGGAATTGTTTATTTCATGAGTACTGAATAGCTCTATAATCTAACTCATTTAGTTTGGTAGCTGTAAATCTACGTGGAATAATCTACCTACAGAAATTCGGCAGGCCAAGTATGGGTATATTTAAAAAAAAATGGTCAAAAAAAAAATTTTGGCTTCCCCATGCAAATTGGTAATTTTAACATTACAAGTTTGTATTGAGAAGGCAATCTTTTTTTTTCATTTGCGGCACATGGTTTCATGGGAAAAGTTGTTCGTATTGATGAGTAGAACCTCATATTAGCCCAAAGTACATCCTTTCAAAGTCACCATGTATTTACTCTAATTGCACATCTACCTACATAGCTATCAAATTGTCCCAAATGTTTGACTGGTAGAGAATGCCTGGCAGCATTAAGTCCGCCTTGTACTTTGTGCCATAAAGTTTTTAAATAAATAAATACAGACTAAGCTAGTAATGAGGTCTGCTGTATAATAAATAATAGTAAAATGGAAAAGGAGAATACGAGTCATGTCAAGTAGAAACCAAAAAAACTGAGATTAGTTTTGACAAACTTATTTTAGAGAGTTCTTTAAAGTTATAATACAAAATTAAAATAGCTCTAAATATTAAGAAACTGAGGTTATTAATAACGAAAGCGTTTTGGAGAAAGGGAGTATTAAAGTAGAGATGTTAAAAGAAAAAAAGAGAAGCAGTGTAAACTTAGCGGCTGAATTATAACCTGACCAAATTAAAACAATGCTTAGCTTTACTGTTATATAGATTTTGTTATATTATTTTGTACCTAGATTATATACATAGTTAGTAAATAGTGTGTATGAACTTAGGAACGAGTTAAGCGGATGATTTTCTTGTCAAACGATACTTGTTCATAGACTTATCGATTGCCTGAAAAAAAAAATTGAGAATAGGTATATTTTGTACCTAGATCATATAATAGTAAATAGGGTGGCATATACTTAGTCAGGGGCTAACCAGGTCACGGATTGATCTCTTGTAACTATGTATAAGTTTTTGATTTACATAATGAAATTAAAATGTTGTAAAAAAATTAATTGATTGTGCCTAGTATAAGAAGTACCTAGCGTACTTATGAAATGAAAAATAAGCATGTTTTTATTTTTTATATCAGATAACAGTCAAAAAAACTATTAATCTACAGTTTATGATCGTAATGAGTTTGTACGTCTTATATTTTTAAACCACAAGTAATCAAATTTTACGTCTACTTTTAGTTAAATAGTGCTGTGATCCATTTCAAATTTGATTTATTTTCAGGTATTTCAGAGCTATTTCACGATTTATTTCTATCGAACAAACTATTTTATGTTACGTTTCTGACACAGTTATATCACTAATAACTTTCAGATAATAAAAAAAAAATCTGTTCGTATAAAAACAGTCACCTTCCTGAAAAAAATCAGAACTAACGACGCAATTTCTGAGCAGGTGCAAAGGTTATATATAGAGTGTAGTCATCATCCTTTGCCGTTGACTGTACAATTTGTCGCTCAAAAGGCACCAAATAAAAAAAAACCTTACACCCAGCGTTGAGCTCGTACAGTAAAAAGGATTCCTGGCTTTCAGGGTTCCACAAAAGGTTTCATTCTACATCTAACAACTAAACCTTAATTGTGATTTCTTTTATTTAACATCACAAAACCTATTATTTTCCTTTTTCATAATAATAAACCTAATTTAGTTCGGGGTGGTCGGGTAGTCTCCTTTCAGGGTGCGGTCACGAAACTTGTGAGGACATTAAAATGTACTCTTTCAAATTCTTTGCAAGTTCGTCCTGGTCGCCGTCCATTTCGTAATCATTTAGCCGGAATAGTGGGAGCGATCAATGTTGTTAAACACAATGTATTAATCGAATCCATTCATGGACGTTGTAGGTCTGCTTACCAGCAGGTAGATACAAGGTAACGTGTCGCGCTCCAATTAAAAATAAAAGTAAAAGATGGCTTCTGAAAAAATAAGGAAGGAATTTTTACTGGACTCGGTTGTTTGTCTGTTTGTAAATATATCTGTCTAATTATTCGAGATATAGGTATTTATTATGTACTGAAAAAATATTAAAATTAAAAAAACAACTTTAGCATAAATAAATGTACAAATCCATAAACAGTTCAATGTAAATAGTGACGTATTTCTTCGACGGAAGCCCTATTTAAAGCCAATAGATTTCAGTGCGTTACGATGTAATATATTTTCACTCTTGTCGCGATGTTCCATGAATATAAAACGCCTGACCAATTTCCCTGGAGTTAAATAATATTAGATAGAGGCATGTTTCTATCGTTAAATATTAATGCATGATATAAAATGTCACTTTAATTCTCACTGGATAATTACCCACACGATCCCTGGCTTTGGAGCCCCAAACAACAATTGTCTTCACAGAAAATTGAATAATAAATACGGACACGGGTGCCTTTTTGGCTCCCGAGAACCATTTTTAAACGGCTTCACCCACTCAGCGGAGCGATTAACCCGTCCTTATTTGGCCGAGGGTATTCGCAAGTAAAACCTAATGAGTGGCGAGCTTATTGCAGTGTTTATATCTGTATAGCCTCGTTGTATAAATCGGTCACCCATTCCAGGTCTCGCCCTGTTTATTTAAGTTAAGTAAATGCAATGTAAGGGAATATTATTATCCTTGTTATTGACTTATTGGGCAATGACTTAACCACTAGAATAATTACACAGAAAATTAGATAAATAAATATTTTTTTACAATTATTTAAGTTAAGTAAATGCAATTTAAGGGAATATTAAGTATCGTAATGCAGAGAAGAAACTGCATGCCTACATTCCTTGGGCACTATGTCACGTGAGCTCAGTAAAGATTTTTTCATTTATTAACTAACGATTTGTTAACTTGATTTTTCAATCAAGTTAACAGTCGATTAACTTTATCTGACGATTGAAAAATCAGCCCTTAGTAATGTTATTAATAAACGTAAGACATTTAATTTTTATTAGATCATAAAATCGTTTTTACCAAATCTAGACCAAAAATAATGTCTCAAAAATTATAATGCGCTCTCTAAAAATAAGGCCTATTTATAAGCCCACAATCCTGCCTTTGGGAAAAGGTTGCCGTGCTTTGTCAATATTATTTCAAGTGATTGCCGCGCGGCTCTCCCGGATTGTGATAGCCTATAGGTGTCCAATGCTAACTCTGTCACGTTCCACAATTTAGCTGATCTATAGGTGCCTAGTTTATTTAGATAGGTATGTGATCTTTTTTTTGTATGTGATTGGTTTATTTTAAATATATTTAGCCAAAAGCGCAGCCACTAGTCTACGGAGACCACCTTCGTAGACTATCTGCGCTTCTGGCGTTGTAACCGGAGGTCGTAGGTTCAATTCTCACGCATGGCAAAAAACTATTAGTACGTTTTTCTGTACAGTTTAATATATATAATAATAAATATAAAGCCATGGTCTGTGTGTTTACAAAATATGATATGTATTTTATCGTTGTTTCTAGTACACATAGTAGGTACAAGCCTGAACTTAGTTTGTGACCAGAGCAATATGTGTAAATTATTATAATTTTATAAAAAAAGTATAGCAAACGAATTACAAGTCAAGTTATATAAATATTACAAGTTATAAAGATTAAAAAACCAAAAAAATGGGTGCGCCCACGAACCTTACTTTCGTAGCAAGGAGCTCAACCGCTGAGCCAGCTAGGTACAAGTCACCAATCACATAGCCCTCTATATTCATTTTCCCAATTACTCCGTCTTTTTAGTGAAGTTAGAAGTCCTAGATTATGAACACTATAATTTATGTAACACTCTGTTATTTAAGTAGAAAAAAATATATCGTGTACTAATTATTTTTATTGTGCAGTAGAAGCTGATGCAAGAAGAATTCCAGCAAAGTATTTTATCTTGGTCTTCCAAGATCCGTTCGAATTTATAAAACGTGTTTCCATGAAGGCGCTAATAGGATCATGTAGTATTTGGTTGAGTAGAGAGGAAAGTAAACACAAATGTACGCTAAGACGCGACGTGCCACTCAAACAGTTTCGCGTTTTGTAGGCTCATTCGACTTAGCGTCCCCAATCTATGCTTCATCTACGCACATGGACGACGAATCGAGAATTTTGATGAAATCTCAAAAGCTTACTTGCTTCTGGGCCCCACGGTCCCATTGTCTCATAACCCCAAACGGCACAAATAACTAAGTTTGCTATGTTGCGAGTATTTTTCCGTTTAAAGTGTTCCTCATAAGCAGCAGATTTTCCAGTCCTTGGAAAATATGAAGCTGCCAAAGTGCGTTGCCAGGTTGTGCCAGGTTGTGTCCCACATTAAGCAGCGAAAGTACCTACTAAATTTGCCTATTTACTTAATTTATTGTTTGATAGAGCATTAAATAAAGCTGTAAATGAATATAATATATATATATCCGACTCGGACGCCTCTAAGGCCGATTCAGATGCCCCTAAGGTCAACTTGGACGCCCCTAAGGCCAACTCGGACGCCTCTAAGGCCAACTCGGACGCCCCTAAGGCCAACTCGGACGCCCCTAAGGCCGACTTGGACGCTCCTAAGGCAGACTCGGCCGCCCCTAAGGCCGACTCGGACGCCCTGAAGGCACAAGTAGAAAATGTCGTCTTTTTTCCAATTATCTGATCAACCAACTAAAAGCACAGAATCTGTATTTATTTTTAGAAAATGTTTAAAAGCATTTGAATCCTAATTAGGTAATTACAAATTCAGTAAAATAAATGAATATTATTACTACAGAAGAAATTGTACAGTTAGGTACGGACTTTATTTATAAACTCAAAGTGTTGTTTAAAGCAAGTAATAAACAGAAATCTAATAAAGTTGTTGTTGTTTAACAAATAAATACATAATAAATGAGTTTGATTTTCAGAAATAAACATTATTTTATTTATTCTCCTCAAAGCTCTTGCTTGTCTTGATTTTAATTAAAAATTTCATTTCCAACTTTGTTAAAGAGAAGTGTGTTAATAAAAAATCCAATTTAAGACAAAATAAATATATACCTACACAATTAGTAAGTAGGTATTCGCAAGTAATTTTACACCTTTATTTAGTTTATGCATTTATTGAACACTTTATTTATTACAAAAGGGCGGACTTAATGCCTCTAGGCATTGTCTACCAGTCGACCACCAGGTAATTTAGAAAAAATCAGGTAATTGTCAAAAATGAGAATTAACAACGAGTTATTATCATTAGAGGGATATCTAGCAGTATATACATAAAATCCAATATACACATATATATACATACATATATGTGTATGTATATATATGTCAATTGTTGTGGGAAGGTGTATATATATATATATTAATGTTTTATCATTTTGCTATTTGTTGTGGGAAGGTGTATATATGTATATATATATATATATATACCTTCCCACAACAAATAGCAAAATGATGATGATAAAAATACACATACAAACAATTGACTTAACTTATGGATATAATAGACAAATAATAAAACATTAATATTGGAAAACATAATATCTTCAACAAAATAATTGATTAAGTTTAGTGGCTGTCAAAGTCATACAATTTTAATGTAGGTGCAAATATTACTATTTTTTAGCTGGGATTCCTCCCAGGCCTCTATAACTTCGTTAGGCCGACCGACAGGACTCGTTACCACTGCCTATACAGATGTCAAAACCGTCAAGTGACCTAGTCATGTTTCAGTTTTCGCTTCACCTCCTTCTGACACCGCGGATTTTATTTGTAACCCTTTATTATACACAGTTCCTTAGTATTATTTTTTAATTATACACTTTTTAGATAGCCACCGTAGACTAGTGGTTACGCCTTTGGCGTTGAATCCGGAGGTCTTGGGATCGATTCCCACCCATGGCAAATAAATATTAGTACATTTTTCTGTATAGTTTGTCATGGTCTGGGTGTTTATAAAAATATAATATGTACTATATCATTGTTTCTGGTGCACATAGTACAAGCCTAAAGCTTAGTTTGTGACCAGAGCAATTTGTGTAAATTGCCTTACATATTATTTATTTATATTTATTACTTTATTACAAAAGTTATTTAATAACCATTTATATATCCAGGAATACATAGAGACCAACTAAACATAATAAATAATTGAACTTCGACTAAGAGCCAAATCGTAATATTGGAAGTACGTTTGTAGGGGCGTCAAGTCGACAGACCCCTTAAGCTGTCGGTCCCAGTTTCACTATACTAACTTGTGGAATTAATTAGTCTATACAAATAGTTCGAGCCAATTGTTCGGTGTGGAATCAGATTACCATTGGCTAAGACAAGGTGAGAATAAACCCCCGCCCCTGGGTACCTTCAAGCCGCCAGTAAATCGTATAAAAAAAACTTCGAATTGATATGTCGGTATAATTTAATATATGAGTAGTAACCAATATTAGTATGGGTTTAAACCCGTCTGAAAGCGTTCTCAATATATATTGTATAGACGCTTTAATATGTCGTTTATATGTTAGTCCAAGGCCCGTATGAGGAGATAAGAGGATAGGGAAGGATTAGATAAAGAGAAATTATATAAATACCAGCTCAGACGTGGCAATGGAGATCCAAAAGCTGGCGTTATATACGTAACGTCTTATTTATTATTTGTATATTGATTTAATGTCCCTGGTTCGAATCCCGGTGTGTACCAATGAGTTTTTAATTAAAAAATGTATATACATTTGTTTGACAACACCACTATAGTACCTCGGAGAGCACGTTAAGCTGTCGGTCCCGGTTTCACTATACCAACTTGTGAAACTGTTTATAGATGGGTTATTGAGTCTATTCAAAACATCGCGACGAGCTAGCCACTTGTTCGGTGTAGACTCATACCATAGGCTACGATTGAAAAGTGTCGGAGCTCCCGAAGTCGGAGTCGGAGGTATAAAATCAATCGGACGTTCCGACCTTTAGAGTCGAAGTCGAAGCTCTGTAACATCTCTAATATGAAGATACACACGCTCCTTTTGCTTCCCCAACTTATGAGTGTTGAATCATAAGTTGACGAAGCAAAAGGAGCGTGTGCAATATAAATTCTTTTTCACCGCCCGTTTCGTGAACGCATTATTTAGCCGGCATAGTGGGAGCAATCAATGTTGTTAAACAACAATGCATTGATCAACCCCATTCATGGACGAATGAAAGAATTTTAAAAAACGTTAAAGTTTAGAAAAATGTTTGTTGTTTTTGAGTTTATCAGCTACAAACAGACTTTTTTTCTTTCTCTTTATAATATTAGGTTAGGTGACTTTATATCTATCTGTTCACTGATCTGCTTATAAAGAGAAAAAAAAATGTTTGTTTGTAGCGGATAAACTCAAAAACAACTAACGTTTATCTAAACTTTAACGTTTTTTAAAATTCTTTCATGAATAAATAGTTATATTATCAGCGAGTAACATGTACAGTGTTTTATTTTAAATCAAACAGCGGGTGAAACCGTGGAGCATTGGTAGTACTAGAAACAGATACAACATTATTGTGATATACATACAACAAATTTCGTTTAAATCACAAAGTATTTTGCTAAAATATTACTAAAAAGTTTGGTAACCATAATTCAGTAGGTAATAATATTTGTTACAAAGTATGTTGTCACAAAAGAAAAGCCGTCAATCCGATATCATCGTCCAATATTTCTTTGTGTACCTTTCAGAAACTCGATCAAAACAAAACAATAATGGTTGATACACAGTCAAAATAACTTTTTAATTACACCAACGTTTCCCAAATTCTACTTAATGATGTTTTACGTGCCATTAAACTTTTGGGAATCGTTAGTCCATGAATAATTACAGATCCGCGGTTCAAACCACAGGTTTAGATGACTAGATTGACTGAATTTGTTGTCTTGACAAGACTTAGTATTTGTGGAAGTAAACTGTGAAGACACAAAGCGACTTATATAATGTTTTAGCTATAGGTTCATAGCATAATTAAAAATATAAATAAATAATAATTTTCACAATTTGCTGAGATATTACGATTATAATTACTTAATTTCTGTCAGTGCTGCCCACATTTTATAAATGTGCAACCTTGAAAGGCCAATTGACAGTAATAATAATAAATACTAACATAAACTCAATTATCACTCAAGTAAGTATATTCATCAAATGCCATATTAAGAAAGAGACAGACGTTACTTGAGTCAATTTTGTATGTAGATCGATCCATAAAGACCCGTCTACTAGTCAAGAGGTGCTTCGCTTTATTCGCCCCAGCATCAGCGACAAAAAAGGTTGGGTTTTTCCAAAGATTTTCTGGTTTACATTTTGCACTTTCATAGCTTTCTAAATTACCCGATTCTAGTTTTGTGCGAAGTTCCTTATAAGTACATAAGTTTGTTTAGTCTTCTTAGTACCGACAGCTTCAATGTCCCTAACTCGTTCTAGACATATTCATGTTCTGTGGTTCCAATACTACCCGACTTGATTTACTCGATTTAGAATTTTATGTTCAAGACTTAATAGTCTATTGTTCTTTGATTAATATTCTTCTCTACATACGTTTTAATATTAGATTCTTTACAATGAAAATCTTTTAACTATGAAATTGCGGGTAAAGTTCTATCTGTAACTACACGATTTAGTTTCAACAAAGTTACCTTTTACAACTTCTCTCACCGTGATGTCTTTACAAGTTACAAATTTAAGAGAAAATATGCAATTATTCTCAGCTGTGGACTTACAAACAATAAGTTTTTTAATCCCGCTTCTGGACCTTTTTGTCTACCGGACTTAACGCTATTAAAGTAAGTTGCTGACAGGGAATAAAAGTTTGTTCTTCTTATTATAATAAATAATGTAACAGTGTTAGGTCAGTCAGAAGTCTCGATATCTGGAACCCTTAGGGTGACCTTAGATGTATGTCGGTTTGTCTTCATTAATATCTCGATAACTACTGGTCAGTGGCCTTATTCCGAATTTGCAACCAACACGACAAGGACGTTGCGTAAACTATAAATATTGAAATATAAGTTCTAACCTGTTAATTATAGAGTTAAAATTCCAATGCTCGAAACATATTAAAACTTGCGAAGAATTCGTGTATTTCAAGATGGCGGCATTATTATAGTCAACCTAATACAGACTATATAACCATTGGAATAAAACTTATATTTTAATATTTATAGTTTACGCAACGTCTTGTCGTGTTTAGCGGTTGCAAACTCGGAATAAGGCCCCTGAACTATTTGGATGGGTACCTATTTTTTTTAATTAAATGTTTGTGTTTATTAGGTACTTTTATTACTATTATTTAATTTAAAAAAGCGGCCCCAGCCTAGTGGTTAAGTCACTGCGCAACTGATAACAAGGTTAAGCAGATATGACAACAAAACCGGCCTGGGATGGATGACCGCTTTATACAACGAGGCTATTTCATCATAAACACCGCAACAAGCTCGCCACTTGTTAGGTGTCGCCTCCGAATACCATCGGCGAAATGAGGATGGGTTAATCCCTCCGCTGGGACCCTGAGGCCGTTTGAACGGTTCTCGGGAGCCAAATAGGCACCCGTGATGTTATTTTTATATTTATTTAATTTTAAAAAAACGTATTATTTATTTTATGTATATCCATACTTGTAGGTAGATTTACATACATCACGGGTGCTTTACGGCGCCTGAGACCGCCTATACGACCTCAGCGGTGGGATTTTTAATCCCACCGATGTAGCCGATGGTATGAGTCTACACCGAACAAGCGGCTAGCTCGTCGCGATGTTTGGATAGATCTTGTGAAACTGTCATCTATAGACAGTTTCACAAGTTGGTATAGTGAAACTGAGACCGAGAGTTCAACGTGCTCTCCGAGGCACTTTAGTAGTAGTAGTTCTTTTCTTGAGTTTATAAAATGTGGTATTACATAACATTTTATCAACTCAAGACTTACGTATCTAATTTTAAAAACCTAATTTATTTTTCTTTGTCTTAAATAGAAGGCTAATAAACTAAATAATTATATATACAGGGTGTTTGGAAGGGAGCTGTACATACGCCTAGGGTAGAAACTAGGGATAGTCTGCTACCTACCCCCGCCCAATATATTGACCTTGGCCTCAAGGTTTTTTTTTAATTTATTTTTATTTTTTATTTGACTTTTTTGTGAATTTTTTACTAACACTACCTGTAGCTCAAAATCTATCCATGGGACCGGTCTGCTAATGGTCTTGTTTTTTTTTACATTAGTCATTACAAAAAATTTGGTAATGACTAATGTCATTAAATTACAATTTTTTTGTTTCATTTGCCATCCTTTTACGATCGAACAACACATTTAATTTTCATTAGTTGAATTTTTTTCTTAAAGTGCCCTAGTTGCGGAAATTAATTAATAACTTTAAAACTAAAAGTGATAATTACACTTTTAGCATATCGTTAGAAAGGGCATGGACTGAGGATGTTTAAAAAAAATCAGAAGAACTCCAACCCTGTTAGTATTTTTTTAAACCCCATAGAAAGTTGCCTTAAAATTATTTCTTTACCTTACTACGGTACTTCAGGCCCCTATAACTTTTCTTCTCCACAATTTTCTGGTGTAAAATATTTTTACAGGACCCTAAGACTCTAACGATTAAAACAAGACCATTAGCAGACCGGTCCCATGGATAGATTTTGAGCTACAGGTAGTTTTAGTAAAAAAATCACAAAAAAAGTCAAATAAAAAATAAAAATAAATTTAAAAAAAACCTTGAGGCCAAGGTCAATATATTGGGCGAGGGTAGGTAGCAGACTATCCCTAGTTTCTACCGTAGGCGTATGTACAGCTCCCTTCCAAACACCCTGAATAAATACTTGAATACTACTTACTGAATTTTAACTTAAATATTTATTATTTAAAAGGTATTATTACATTTAGTCTGCTGTATTATATATATATATAATACAGCAGAAATATAATTTATATATATATATAATACAGCAGACTAAATGTAATAATACCTTTTTAATAATAAATATTTAAGTTAAAATTCAGTAAGTAGTATTCAAGTATTTACCTCAAATCGTATCTATTTGTTTTAAAATACAGAGTTCAAATTCCTAAATTAATATTAATACAGAGAGGTTTACAATATTAAACATGGGACCGACTACAGGCCCCGGAGGAACCCCGTCGACCCAATGTCATTATGGGCTTATCTTTATTTATAATTTCCGAACAATGTGTCCCTGCGGTAACTACGTGAAGCAAAATATTTAATAAAATAAAATCCATATAGGCCTTACAACCAGAATAATTACAAAAAAACTTCGGTTGTTTTTCTATTACAAAAAATGTAACATCTCTGTACCGTATTTTTGGCAAATATAAATTTATTATTAGTATTAATTATAAAAATTATAGACCGAGTTAAAAAAATAAAAGTTTTTTTTCCAAATTGTAAAAATAAAAAAATATTAATATTTGGAATCATTATTTAATTTTTGTTACAAAAAAAAACAAATATATTATTATAACTATTTAACTACGTTCAACCTACAATTGTAGGTTGCTACTACATCTTGGTATTTTAATATCAACGCTGCTTCATCGTCAAATAAATTGCTGGTTTCATAACCGCACCCTGAAAGAAGACTACACGACAATAAAATGATGCTGTAAGCGCCTCAAAACCAGTGAACCCACAGACTAACCCTGAAACATGTCTAAGTGCCAATGTTAAACATGACCGTTTTTGTAAATGCAAAATCGGTCGGTCGGCATATTGATAAAAAAACTGTCTCTGCCCTAACATTATCGTCTTTGTTTTCAAATACCTATTAGTAGCTTTTAAGAAAGGTTTCCCTTTAATAAAACTATTATCTTTTGTATAAAGAAAAACATCAAAGATTGCTTTGTTCAGAACCTACATTGACAAATAAATACATTTTAAATCGGGTACAAAATAAATAAATAGAAAAATAAATTGGACAAATTCTGATGCCTAAATCAAATAATCTTTTTTATATAACGAAAATACGACAGATCAAGAAAAAAGAATCTTTCCTTCTCTTGAACACCGCAATATCACATTCGTGGGCGGGATCAAGATGGGCTATGGCAAAATGTACCTGGTATAAATATTTACATTATTCTCTTTGAATAATAATATTTTTCTTGAAAAACGTAAAGTAATAATTACCGAATCACTACTATTTATTATATATGTGGTGGCCGAGTTGGTTAGACCTTGGACTTAAAAACACTTAGGTCCCTGGTTCGAATCCCGGTGTGTACCAATGAGTTTTTAATTAAAAAAAATATGTACATTTGTTTGACAACACCACTATAGTGCTTCGGAGAGCACTTTAAGCTGTCGGTCCCGGTTTCACTATACCAACTTGTGAAACTGTTTATAGGGTTATTGAGTCTATTCAAAACATCGCGACGAGCTAGCCACTTGTTCGGTGTAGACTCATACCATTGGCTATGACGAGGTGGGATTAAAACCCCTCCGCTGGGTACCTTGGGGCCGTCTAGGCGGTCTCGGGCGCCGTAAGACACTCGTGATGATATGTATGTATGTACTACTATTTAATCGAAACGTTATTTATTAAGTATAATAATAGTTTACCAAATCAACTAATACGATTTATTTATTCGAAGTTTTAGAAAAACTTGACAAACATTTCGTGTTAAAATATACATAGTTATGTAGGTATTGTTGATAGTTGTGAGTTTTGTTGATATAGAACCCTAGTCACCACACTAGGATTCCCTATGTTGTAGTGTAAAAAGTATTCGTGAATACCCACAGTCTATAGAAAATACAAAGTAAAGTGTTAGTATATAAACAGTTTAATAAAAAAGTGAACCAATAAACTATTAATAAGGAAACAACAAAATATAAAAAATAAAATAAAAAAACTGATATATGTTATTATACCATATTATCAATATGATTAACTAGGTATATAAAATAAAAATAAAAAATCTAAGAGAAGAAAAAAAAAATCTAAGAGAAGTTAAAACTTTAAATCATTAATCATGTTTACTGCCAGTGGGGGAAATTAGGTGAATATATGTAATTGACTCACATTAAGAGCATATTTAATATATATAAAAAAGTGGCCCCAACCTAGTGGTTAAGTCACTGCGCAACTAATAACAATATTAAGCAGATAACAACAGGCCGGTCCTGGGATGGGTGACCGCTTTATACAACGAGGCTATTTCATCATAAACAGTGTTGCCTCCGAATACCATCGGCGAAATGAGGACGGTTTAAAACCGTCCACTGGGTACCCTGAGGCCGTTAAAACGGTTCTCGGGAGCCAAATAGGCACCCGTGATGGTATTTATTTATTATTATTAATATCTTATGATAAGTATTTCAAACTTAACATTTGTTTTTATTACTACCTAGTTATATTCCTGAGATGTTAAGTAGTTAGAAAATTCAGTCCCTAGCTACGCTACTAACGCTACCAATGCATTATGCATTTTATTTTAATATTAAGAGTCGTAGATTTAACTTTAAAATTAAGAATCATAGGAAGAAGGACAACAAATCTGTTGTCTTTAACAACAGATTTGTCGAATCTTTTAGTTCTTGATTACAGATGATATCTAGGTTGATGCTTACTTCGTCCTGTCTTTCATTCTGTTCCCAATATATAGTTTAAAAATTCAATTCATGATAAAAATAATACTGTAAATTATTAAAAAATAAATCTCCTAGCCATTTCCGTTAATATTTTTGTATTTTTTGTAATTTAGGTTATTATCTTATTGCATTGAATGTTAGTAATTATTATGGGTTATTCCCAGTTGTCACTACTGGTTCCGTTCCTACTCGAAATGGGAAAAAAATCCCAGTTGTTGCTAGTAGTGATGCGGGGCACAAAAATGTTCCCAGTTGTCGTAACCACTAAAATTAAGATAAAGTATAGTTTAATGTTTTACATTTTTTTTTTGTCTTGTTGTAATTTTTAATAGCCATTATTCGTTTAGTACCTAATGACCATATAAATTAAAACATTATCGATATTAATGAATGAATATGGTCGATATGAATATATTATTGATGCCTAGATATTCATGTTGGTATAGTAAAGTATAGAAAAAAAGAGTTATTACTAAAAATACATTTTGCCATTATAAAACAGAGGCCCGAAGTGATAAGTGCTTCTTAGGAATTCACAAAAGACCTTTTCCTGCTACAGCTACGTAGTAAATCACACGTTTTTGAAAAATTCAAGTGGACACGCGACGAGAATGGAAACTTAAATAAACATGCTTTGGTGCTTTGAGTTTTTACCAAAATTACTTACATTTGTAAAGTAAATATTGAATTGTTCTAAAGCCTTGCAATGTCGCGCCCGAGAACTTCTAAACGGCCTCAGGGTATTTTAGGTGGGAGGTAGGCCTCTTTAACTTCGCTAGGGCGACCGCTCGTTACCACCGCCCATATAGATGCAAAAACCGTCAAGTGACCTAGTCATGTTTCGGTTTTAGTATTTGGGTTCACCGGTTTTTAGGAGACTACTGCATCATTGGTAGTCCTCTTTCAGGGTGCGATTACGAAACGGGCGATTGATTTAAAGATAAAGCTAGGATATTATTAAAATAGATACGTAATGCAAATTCGTCGTTGTTGCCGCCTATTTCGTAACCGCATCATTTAGCCAGCATACAGATAGAGCGATCAATTTTGTTAAGCAACCGATCGAGCCCATTCATGGACTTTCTAAGTAGGTATGCATAATATTAGGTAGATACAAGGTCATACGCTGTGTTACTATTAAAAAAAACACCTCGTCGTAGCCGATGGTATTCTGAGTCTACACTGAACTGTTTGGATTGGCTTAATAACCGATCTATAAACAGTTTGTATAGTGGAACTAGGACGGAGAGCTTAATCCTCTCCAAGACACTACAGAGTGTGGTGTTAGTCATTAATGTACCTACATAGATAACATCGACATGTGAATTAAATTCTATTCAATTAATTTATTTCATGTAGGTAAACCTTTACAGATATTTTATGAAAAATAAAAAAAAGTTTTGAACAACAAGGACTTATCTTGCGGTCCGATTCATGCCAAAATCGATGTCAGCCTTCTCATCAGCACGTTCCGAATCAGCGTAAATGACAGATGACATCATGGCAGACGCCATATTGGACTTCATGGATTTTGCTTCTACATAAAATTCCTGTGAGCGCTGTCATTTTGACATTCATCTAGCTAGATACATTTTTTTTAAGAAATTAATAACCCAATTCCTAAACTAATTATTAAGCATATAGACTTTTGTTATTTTATCTTTTATGTTCGGTATATGTAAACAAAATTTAATCAAATTAATTCATTTGTTTTTGCCGTTTTATTTGACATTAAAAAATAGTGGAATATACGTTAGTAACGAGCTAGAGGGAGATACCAGTGATATTTTTGTTAGCTAATAGTGCCGTAAGTTGTCATATCATCGCGCTATTTGTTTCGGACCGAACGTTATCGGTAAAAGCGATTTTATCGTAGGGTTGGAGTTCGTTTGCTTAGAGTTCTATTTATAACCAATTTTATTTCATTAGCTACAATAAACCTGAAAAAACAGAATTTATGAAATATTCTAAACTTAATTTCCTCAGCAATTAATTAATTTAATGTATGTATCATCACGGGTGCCTTACGGCGCCCGAGACCGCCTAGACGGCCCCAGGGTACCCAGCGGAGGGGTTTTAATCCCACCTCGTCGTAGCCGATGGTATGAGTCTACACCGAACAAGTGGCTAGCTCATTGCGATGTTTTGAATAGACTCAATAACCCATCTATAAACAGTTTCACAAGTTAGTATAGTGAAACCGGGACCGACAGCTTAACGTGCTCTCCGAGGCACTATAGTGGTGTTGTCAAACAAATGTACATAATTTTTTTATTTAAAAACTCATTGGTACACACCGGCATTCGAACCAGGGACCCAAGTGTTTTTAAGTCCAAGGTCTAACCAACTAGGCCACCACGTATATATTTATAATTTAACTCAGACCTTAATAGGAAAATTTGCTGAATTAGTTGCCAAGGAACGTATTTAGAAAAGTGTTCTAAAACCCATGCAGCGGACCAGAATAACAAACCTCTACATGCAATAAAAGGGGTAAGAAAAGAGAATTTTCTCTATGACAGTAACAAGTGCAGAAAGAATCAAAATGTGATCAAAACGAACTGCAAAAGAGGAAAATGGAATGGTTCTGACAAGAAAACTGTACGAATTTTCTAGTTTAACCAATTTGTTACGTTGAAATGTCTTTATTCGAATTCGCAAGAGCGAGATTTTGTTTTATGGTTAAAATACGAAGAGACGACTAGTTCATTTTATGTTTGTTCAGGTTTATTTATTAGGTTTTTCCCAAAATAATTATTTAAAAGATTGAAATACAGTTAAAAAATTTCGTTACCATTGTCCATATCTAAGTCTTAGTCGACCATTTTTTACGCGCATAATTTAGCAGAGATATTAGAAGTGACCAATGTTGTTATAATATAATGATTGATTATATAGATTAAATGATTTTCAGGACCGTGAAAAATGTCTTGTCGTCAAATCAAACTCACAGTTGATTTGACGAGAAAGTAACAAGAATATTAAAGTATGCCCGTACAACATTTTTTTTTTATAGAAGCTTATCATGTGATCTTACATCCACCTGATGGAAAGCAGTATGCACGGTGTTGTAAGCACATAATCTAGCATGCATATTAGGAGAGACCAAGTATAATGATTTTCAGGACCGTGAAAAATGTCTTGTCGTCAAATCAAACTCACAGTTGATTTGACGAGAAAGTAACAAGAATATTAAAGTATGCCCGTACAACATTTTTTTTTTATAGAAGCTTATCATGTGATCTTACATCCACCTGATGGAAAGCAGTATGCACGGTGTTGTAAGCACATAATCTAGCATGCATATTAGGAGAGACCAATGATGAATAGATTCAATGATTTTCAGGACCCTGCAATCTCTTGTCTGGGTAGTAGTCTTCTATTAGGATGAGGGTACGAAACTGACAGCTGATTTGACGATAAAGCCACGAGGATATTAAAGTAAGCCCATACATCAAATTCTTCTTTGTCGAATACATCCATACATCAAATTCTTCTTTGGTTTCTTCTAATATGCTTGCTAAATTAGGCATAATTTAGCAACCATATTAGAAGACCAGTGCTTTTAAACTGCAATATGATGATTGACCTCGATTTATTCATGAACTTCGTAGGTATGATTAGGTAGACATGAATGCCGTCCCTCATTAAAAAAAATTTGCTTTGGAGAGCACGCTGCTATCGGCGTGCTCTCCAAAGCACTATTTTTTTACTTGTAAATCCATATTTTTATGAATTCCTTATCAGGATTTTATGTTGTTTTTTTTTTTTGCGTTATTACAAGAAAGCACATAGAGGGCATGGCGTCAGTGTATAAGTAGATAACAAGCAATGACAAAATTCGTGAGGGGTGACTGGAACTTGGTTGGCTCAGCGGTAGAGTACCTTGCCGCGAAAGCGAGGATCATGGGCTTCTATTCCTGCCCAACAGGATATTGTTCTTAGCATTTTATCAATAAAGAAACAATCTATGAGTATATACAAACACAGCGATAAGCTTGCTACTTGTTTGGCATAGACTCAGATTACCATCAGCTACGACGCGGTGGGATTAAACCCCCCCCCCGCTGGGCACCCTGAGGCCATCGTTATCTATAGTAAGCGATGTAAGATAAAGAAAAAAAACTACAATTTTTTTTATTTTTTTTTTATAGGTCACATATTTTATAGGTATATATTATAAAATAGCAAATTTTAATGAATCTTGACGTTGAATAAAGTGTATAAATATGATAATGACACATATTAAAGTTAGATATAACAGTTTATAAGTCTAAGCTTTGTTATAATAATAAAGAAAAGCGGAAAGCTTACACGGGGAATACCTACATGA
Source organism: Monopis laevigella (assembly GCA_947458855.1). Lineage (NCBI taxonomy): Eukaryota > Metazoa > Arthropoda > Insecta > Lepidoptera > Tineidae > Monopis > Monopis laevigella. Next base: position 21,772,886 of record OX381585.1, read on the forward strand.
TCAGTGGACGTCGAGGTAACGTTCGCGACGTTCACTCAGCTAAATTGAAAAATGCCACACAAATCCTCTTTTAAAACCCACTGATGTAGAACTAAGAATAGTAGATAAAGAGCGCAAGATGAAATTTTACGTCGTTTGGCGTTTATTTTACCTACGTGGTGGCTGAATTCGTTAAACCTTATATTTAAAAACCACCTATGTTTGTAAGGCATGGGTTCAATCCCCGGTGTGTACCAATGAGTTTTTAATAAAAAACATATAGATACTTTAGTTTCACAATACCACTAGCCTCGGAGCGGTTCCAGTTATACTATACCAATTTTTGAAAAGGTTTATATTTATTTATTTATTTTAATACTTTATTGCACAAATTTAGTACAAAGGCGGACTTAATGCCGCTCGCTAGGCATTCTCTACCAGTCAAACCTTTGGGACAAATTAAGCAGTAAGTAGGTATAATAGGTGCAGCAAAATACATTCAAGAAATAGAGTATACAAATATTATACATACACACTAATACTCACTATACATATCATAAATTATGTTAATAATATACATAGTAATACATACATAATAATAAAATAGCAAATATTACAGCAACAGCACAATATAGCACTACCCACAGCACAATAATTATTTAAAGCAGAAACACAGGATGTGATGAGAGAGAGAGAGAGAGAGTGAGCCCAAACGAATAATAAAAAGGAGAAGACATATTCACACATTCAGAAAGTGTTTATACACTAGTCTCTTAAAGATACCCCTGTTAGGAGCTTGTCTAATGTCCACCGGTAGATCATTCCAGAGTCTTGCAGCAGCAACTGAAAAAGATTTTGAGGCAAAAGGGTTGCACTGACCATAAGGTATTTGGGAGTGTTATAGATAGTTATTGAGTATAACCGTAACTTTATTTTCTTTGTGCACATTCTTTATTTTCTTTGTGCACATACTTTATTTTCTTTGTGCACATACTTTATTTTCTTTATATTATATTATATTTATAAGCTCTGTGGTCACCGACATTATTTTTACTTTAGTCTTATTTGTCTTGATTCCCATATTCCCATTTTGCCTTTGTTAAGGTGTATTTCTTTGAGTCGAGGTAACTTTTATTTACGACCACAAGCTCTAGGGTCTCGGCGTTTGAATATTTTATAAAAAGATCCTTTTTTGTCTTCAGGGTCCGTTATTGTAAGATAGCCCTTACTGACAATATTTTTAGAATAATATAGAAGTTATATTTTTTATATATTATGTTTCCATTTAATACCAATTTGTCTTTTAGACAGCTTATTGTTTTTAGGGTTCCATAATATAAAAATAGAACCTTTATAGGGATTATTAGTAGTCTGTCTGTCAATATCGATATTTCGAAAACAGATTGGGGTAGAAAATTGAAATTTAAATAGTAATAGACCATAATGTCATATTAAGGTATATTAAATTAAATAGTAATTAAATTAATAGTAAAAGGTGAAGTTTTAGAAATATAATTACAGCAAGAGATCAAAAAGAGATAAGCTGCCGCCATTACGCATTAGGATATTTTTTCTTAACTACGATTCGATTATTAATTTAATGACTATATAATTAAATACGACTTATTATATTAATTTAATCCGACGACCTGAAAAAGGTCGCGGGAAGCCGATGATGGATACAGGCGGCGCAGAACCGGTCGTTGTGGCGATCCTTGGGGGAGGCCTATGTCCAGCAGTGGACGCGTGAAAGGCTGGCATGATGATGATGATGATGATAAATTAAATATACCTTTATATGACGTTATTGTCTGTTACTATTTAACATTAAATTTTCTACCTACAAAATAGGTTCGACTCGTAATGCAAATTCGTCCTTGTCGCCGCCCGTTTCGTAACTGCATACTTCTAGCCGGCTTAGTGGGAGCGGTCGATGTTGTTAAATAACAATGTATTAACCGACCACATCCAATGATGGACTTTATAGGCCTGCTTACCATCAGGTGTATTGCCGTGTTATGATCACGTCGTATTTTTCGAGCTATGAATTAGTAAAGAATTAGAAAACTACTTTTTTTTTACTTTGAAATAATGTAGGTACTTCAGGCTAATATTAGGTACTGCTCATCAAATCGAATAACTTTTCCTATGAAAATGAAAAAAAAATGCCTTCTTCATACAAACTGTTAAAATAACCAATTTGTAGAAGTTAATTTTTTTTCATTTGCGACACATGGTTCCATGGAAAAAGATGTTTAGTTTGATAACGAGAACATTATATTAGCCCAAAGTACATCCTTTCATATTCACATGTGAAATAATAATATGTATTCGGTAATAATGATGGTATTCGGAGGCAACACCTAACAAGTTGCGAGATTGTTGCGATGTTTATGATGGTATAGCTCGTTGTATAAATCGGTCACCCATCCCAGATCCTCTTAATTCAACCGTATGTATTATTTTAGTAAATTAATGCTAATTCACAATTCAATATTATGAATAAATCAATTTCAGAATGTTCGCAACGAAGTACGTAATTTAGCAACACTAAAATTAATTCTGGCCATTTTGTGTATTTGTTCAGATTATATACGAGTATAAATGTTATATACCTATACAATATTTTTAACTAAGTTTTTCATAATGTTTTTATACGATAAAAAACTACTAGAAACTTATTCTAATATCATTATGTTTGTAGAAAATATCAGATTACCACCACATATAGGTACAGATTTAAAACCCGTCAAATGACCTACCTTAGCTATTTCGGCTTTAGTCAGTGAGTTGGCCGGTTTTCAGAAGACACATTTCTTGTCGAGGAGGTATTCTTCTTTTGAGATACAGTTCCGGAACGGGAATTGCATTTGACGATAAAGCAGCAAGAATATTAAAGGTTACTATAATGTAAATTAGTCTTCACTATCAATTTCGTAACCGCATCATTTATCTGATATTGCAAAATTTTACGGTATGCAATTAGAAAAGAGTAAATTGAATACTCTATATAGCAAATATTTTTTTACCGATTTTTTTCTGAACCAGGGCAAAAGTTAAGTTTTAGCTCATCCCATCACGTCTCTCAAAGACCTGTTTTTTTTTTGTTTGTAGGCAGTCATTAAATTATACCCATTTGCCATTTTACAGCAATAAACTTACCTACCGACTTTTTGATAACAACCAATATACATCAAAGTAAAAGTACCAGGGTAGCAGAAAATTATAAAGGTCTTTACGTTACAGCTATTCTCCATACAAACTGTTAAAATTACTAATTTATTTGAGGAAGTAAATTTTTTTTTTACATTTGCGACACATGGTTTGATGGAAAATATATAACATATAAATATACCTACCGATTTTTGAATAATAACCAATATACATCAAAGAAAAAGTACCAGGGTAGCAGAAAATGATAAAGGTCTTTACGTTTCAGCGCACACACTGTCACACCGGATCACGTCTCTCGAAGTCCCCGAGTGGGTGGAGCCGGGAAGATCGGCTGAGCTTCGGTGTCAATACACAAGGCAGACACACGACCCTCCTCTACACTCCGTTAAGTGGTACAGAGGGAAGCACGAGATCTTCAGATATACTCCTCAAGAGGTATGCATTCCTAGTACCTACTTAGCTTGTAAGTATGTGTTATGTATGATGTTGTCATCTGTATCTTCACGACTGTGATTCAGTTCATTTTAATATGTGAACCTAATTTCATTTGGACGTCCCTATGACGTCTATTACGTCGAGAATGACACTAAGTTGACGTCATAGGGACGTTAAAATGCTACCTGAGTTTATTCCCACCTCGCCGTAATCGATTGTATTCTGAGTCTACACCGAATAAGGGTTCAGCTCGCAGTATTTGTATACATTCATTAACCGATCTATAAAAAGTTTGACAAGATTTTATAGTGAAACTGAAAACGACAGCTTAACGTGCTCTCCAAGGCTCTATAGTGATGTTGTCAAACTAAATGTACTTAATTGTTTATGGTATATGGTATATAACGGGGTTTGAACCGGGGACCTAAAAATAAAAACTTTTGGTTTTTAAGTCTAAATAACCAACTCGGCTACCACATTATCAAATTAATTCCAGAAAACATTTTACCTATAAATTGGGCATTAAAGGTTAAGTTAACCAACAACAGATTCAAGAACCGTCAAGTGACCTAGTCATGTTTCGGTTTTAGTCTCCAGGTTCGCCGGGACACTACATTACTGACTTCTTGTCTCGGGCACCATAATTTTATACCTTAATAGCTGATCCGCGCAACTTCGTCTGCTTAAAATCGTTTACGCAGCGTAAGCTCTCAAAAGGAATATTTTTCCCCCGTTTTTGCTACATTTCTCATTGTTACTCCGCTCCTATTGGTCGTAGCGTGATGTTATGTAGCCTATAGCCTTCCTCGATAAATGGGTTATCCAACACAGTTCCTGAGATTAGCGCGTTCAACCAAACAAACAAACAAACTCTTCAGATTTATAATATTAGTATAGATTAACAAGAATAGACAGTAGATAATAATGATACAGGCTCCAACTTATAGTAATATCCTGGAAATAAACTGTCTCTATAAATCAAAAACTGAACTGGTAGAAAATAGTTCGCCTTCGGTAGTTTATTGTTTGCGCAATAAAGGAGGTACCTATCGGAAAATTGATGGCGATTGGACGCACATTCATGTGAAAATGTGTTTTTAGTGTATTATACAGAAACAATTTCTGGTATACTTGGGAGGACCTGCGCAGTTAGCTTTTTTTTGTTGGAGCACGGCATGTGACTTTGTATCTACCTGATGGTAAGAAAACTTTCAATACATTGTTGTTTAACAATATTGATCGCTCCCACTAGGTCGGCTAAATTACGATTCTATTCGCTGCTTTATCGTTAAATAATCGCCCGTTTCCTAACCGCACCATGACAGGTGGTAGTCCCCACCTCGATAAAAAATCGATGCTGTAGTCTTCGGAAAACCCATAGACTAAAATTGAAATACGACTAGGTCACTTGACGCTTTTTGCATCGGTAAGTCGGCCTATCAGAGTTATAGAGGCTTTCCTCCTATCTAAAAAGTGAAAGCCTTTATTATTGAAAAGTTCTGTTTTTGACCCTAGAATAAAAATTTTTAAATTTTTGTTTTCTACATTTTAATCAACTACGTTTAAGCTGTATTTGACTGTTTTATTGCAACATGTATATGACTTTAAATATAAAGCCAAACCCAATAAATGGGATCGATTAATACAACATCACACTATGCCGTCTAAATGATGCAGTTACGAGATGGGCGGCGATAAAGTTGAATTTGCATTATAAGTCTACTTTAATATCCTCGCGCTTCATTGTAAGGGCTCTGTAGTCGACTTGACGCCCATACAAACGTACTTCAAATATTACAACTTGGGTGTTAGTCAAAGTTCAAATTACTTTTATGTTGGTACACAAAAATCAGCCTAGCGAAGTTATAAAGACACCCATAATTTATATTTAAATGTTTTTAAGTTATTGACAGAAAGGGCCGCCATGGTCTCAGTTGTTTGGTCAAAGCGCGAACGACAAAACAAAACGAGCTCTAAAGACTGCTAACATTCCATCAATCCTAGAGCCGCCAGGTCTAATTGGGATTGGCGGAAAACGTCCAGATGGTATAACGGTAATACCTTGGTCTGATGGCAGGTCATTGGTCTGTGATGCGACTTCTGTCGATACTTTAGCTGCAACACATATTGACTCTACAAGTATTTGTCCAGTCTCTACCGCCGAAAAGGCAGCTATAACATAATAAATATTCAAGTCTAACAAATCATTATATATTCCTTCCTTTCCAACAGAAACATTAGGTCCTTGGTATTTAGAATCAAAACGTTTCATTGAAAAACTATGAAAAATATTGGTAGAAGTTTCTGGAGATAGTCGGTTTAAAAACTATTTAAAACAAAAAAATCTATTGACCGCGTCCGTGGACAATTGGTTGCTTTGGCGCTGTCTCCGAAGGTCGTTGGTTCGATTTCCACCTACGACAAAAAAGAAAAATATAGTACGTTTTTCTGTACAGTTTGTCATGGTCTGGGTGTTTATAATATATAATGTGTGTTATCGTTGTTTCTGCTACACATAGTACAAGCCTAGAGCTTAGTTTGTGACCAAAGCAATATGTCTTAATTGTCCTACATATTGTATTATTATTAATAGTGCAATGTGGGAATGCAGCCAGTGTTACTTTGTCTCGGTACTTTTAATCAAGATTTTTTTGTTGGTAGAGATACTAGAGATGTTAAATATTTTTCTGTTATAATTATTTTGTACAATTTTTTATTAATAAATGAAATAACACAAGATTTCAATTTTTCTTTTACAAGATATTGAAACCTTCTTTAAAAGTTATGTAGGTATAACACTTTTTTTTTAGTACAAATTACAACCCTTTTTATAAGCGATCTTAAACTTAAAATCTGTTTATTAAAAAAGCCTTCCTTTATCTAAATTAAACCCTAATCTTCCAAAAAAAACCCGTAAAATTGCTTTAATATTTTTAAATAACGGTGTAAAAATACGAATCCTCGTATTAACCATCCTTTAACGCATTTTTAATTATGTGGCAGATTTAATAGGATAATTTTATCTTCAATAATAATAAAAAAAAGGATTATTATTACTTTTTTACAAATTATCACAAAAGTTTCCAAAGAAAATGGTTTGTTTTAACGTGCCGAACATCGAAAGTAAATTATTGAAATTATTATAATGAAAATTTTCGCATTAATTTTGTTGGCAACTTTCTTCTTAAGTCTACAAAGTGCTTAACAAATTTTCTGGAATAATTACTGTTATTAAACTGGAAAGTAGAATCTTCTTAAATAGTAATCTGTAAACATGATTGTAGAAAGAATGTTTCATCATTTTTTTAAATGCCTACTTAATGGCAGGTATTCGGGGCCAAATTAGTGCTATGAAATAATGTTCAAAATCGTAATTCAAGACTCAAAATTATATAATACCACATTGTTTAAATAAAAGTTGTGTATTTTTATGTCATATTATTATATTGACGTAGTGGCACAGAAGGAATAATAGTACAAAGTAGTAGTGGTCTAACCAATACGTCACCTACCAACCAGCCATATTTTTATATGTATTGTGTACACAAATTTTACTAAAAAATTGTGGGATTAATGCTATATAAAGCTCAGATACAGATACCATGTATGGAATACTGCTCGCACTTTTGGGACGGATCCGCTAAATACCTGTTGAATGCTCTCGATTCACTGCAAAAGCGTGCAATTCGTATGATCAACTACGATCAGCTCTCTAAAACACTGGAGCCTTTGCACCTGCGTAGAGTGGTTGCATCGTTGAGCGTATTCTACCGCCTATATCACGGACAGTGCTCTGAAGAACTGTTTGAACTCATCCCTTCTTCCCCATTTCGTTTCCGTACTACACGCACTGGCAATAAAATGCATACACATACAGTGGATGACAGGCCTACCAGAACAAAAAGGTATGGTGACTCTTATATTTGTCGCACGATAAAAAAGTGGAAGCCTTGCCTGCGTGCGTTTTCCCTTCTTCCTTTAATCCAGAGTCCTTTAAGCGAGGCGTGAATAAGTTTCTCAAGCAGACATAGTGGATTCAACCAATTGAAGCAAGCACCATTGCTACTATTGGTTGAGAACATTCTTGGACGTTACATTGCCACTTACCATCAGGTGGAAGTAGGGTCACATGTCCTGCTCTATTAAAAAAAATAAAAAAAATAATGGCTACTTATATAATTATACTACTATTACTTATTAAAATTAAATATTTAAAAGTACTATCTTCTGATTGTATTTTTTGGCCGAGCGAATTAATATTAATTACGTTTTAAGTCCCTCACAAATACCAATAAAATGATCTTATATGACATACACAGGGTAAATTTGAAAGGATGTACTTTGGGCTATATATGGAGAAGCTTAATTTTGTGTTCAATTACAAGACTGGTTTATCATAGGATTTTTTTTCTTGAAAAAATATTCCCGAAAAATAAATCATTTGAACGGCTAATATTTGAAGGTTAGCTGGTATAAAATGCTTAAGGCATTAAGTTTGCCTATGTATAATTTTATTCTATAATTTTGTGCAATAAATTATTTTAAATTAAGTAAAAACGCCATATCTATAATAAAATATTTTTATAAAGTGACCAATTTTTTAAATCTTTTTGGACATTTTTTATGATTTGCTCTGTGATGCGATATTTTATAAATAACTTGATATTTAAAAATATATATACCTACTCACTATCTTCTCTATAAAATATAAATAACTTGGTAAATTATTAATTAATGCATCTGGAGACCATCGCGCTAGGTCTTATTTCTTCCAACGAATATCGCTGGAAATTCAGAAGGGCAATGCGTTGAGAATTTTGAACACGTGCGCAGCATCGGAAGATCTTGATGAAATATTTTATTTAGTTAGTTATTAGTTACTTTTTTTTTTTGTATATTTTATTGAATAAAATTTTAAATAATAATCATCTCAATTTCATAATATTATTGTTAATAAGTTTAAGGAAATAACATTCCTTAAACAAGTGGTAGAGTCGCAATCGTGAGATAAGTATCAAAGTTAAAGTGAGTTGTATGCCTTTTTTTTTCTTTTTTTTTTATAAAACGAAAAAATACGTTTTCATTGTTTTTATCATATAACACAATATAACATTATATACGTGGTGGCCGAGTTGGTTAGACCTTGGACTTAAAAACACTTAGGTCCCTGGTTCGAATCCCGGTGTGTACCAATGAGTTTTTAATCTAAAAATTTATGTACATTTGTTTGACAACACCACTATAGTGCCTCGGAGAGCACGTTAAGCTCTCGGTCCCGTTTTCACTATACCAACTTGTGAAACTGTTTATAGATGGGTTATTGAGTCTATTCAAAACATCGCGACGGGCTAGCCACTTGTTCGGTGTAGACTCATACCATCGGCTACGACGAGGTGGGATTAAAAACCCCTCCGCTGGGTACCCTGGGGCCGTCTAGGCGGTCTCGGGCGCCGTAAGGCACCCGTGATGATATATATATATATACAATATAACAATTTAGCCACTGTGAAGAACACGCGGAATATGTAATATATTAAATTCTCGTGTCACAGTGTTTGTAACCTAAGAGTAACTCCTCCGAAATGGCTTAACTGATTTTTATGTTTTTTTTTTGTGTATATTCGGTAGGTTTGAGAATAGGTCGTCAAATATTTTTATACCCACGTGACCAATTTTTTAAATCTTTTTGGACATTTTTTATGATTTGCTTTGTGATGCGATTTTTTCTAAATAACTTGATATTTAAAAATATATATACCTACTCACTATCTTCTCTATAAAAAAAATCAATATATGTACTCTATACCTTCCGAAACCATGATCAAATTCTCATAAAACCCAAAAAGTCCACGTATGGAAAAATAAAAAATACGGGTAAAAAAATCTCCATATAAAAATTTTAATGAGTGAGACAAAACATTTAATTTATTTGTACACCCGTGCAAAACCAGGACGGGCAGATATATTATATATATTTATAATTATGCCGTCATAAACAAAAGGGCGCATCCAACATTAATTTTTCAAAATGTTTAGATAAAGATTAAAAGATAAAGATAGTTTATTTGCGAAATATGGTTACAAAGATGGATATAATCATTTATAAATAAAAGCTCAGCATATTTTACCACAATTGGCTGCAAATTTTAAATTAATACAATATTAAGCCTAAACACAATTTCTCCAGTTATGAGTAGATTCTACAGATTTTCTCCAGACATAAAACAATTCATTTAATAATACCTAGTAGAATTTGATAATATAAATAAAAATTTAGTTACATATCCTGAAACAGTAGAAAAGGTGCGTAGTACGTTTATGTTTTTCACTGTAGCATAAAATCCTAAGATAACAATGAAAAAAGCACGCATTCAAAGTAGGAACAAGTAAAACTACGTAACAAAGCTACTTCTGCGTACTAGAAAAATGCTGTTTATGATCACATGTGCCTAATTTTTTTGAGAGCTAGTGATATTTTCAAAGAAATAAAAAGGCGTTTTTACATTACGATTTTATAAACAGACGTATCTACATATTTTACTACGTTGGCATTAAAGAAAAAGGACGCTATAGTGAAGACTTAGTCTTTTTAACTTAGAACTTTGAATAAATATGAAGCGCAAATAGTAGAAATGCCTATTGATAAATTGTGGAAAGTTAAATATGTTTTGTCCATTATAAAAAAGGAGGCTCTTCTACTTGGAATAATTTCAATGTAATAGTTTTCTGCTTGATACTTGATATATAATATTATATATACACAAATAAACATTAGTGACATATTGGCCTTTGCAGAAGTAATAATACTATTAAAATTAAAATGCGTCTACAAAAGGTAACCATAAGCACATTAGACGCATTGTAAATACGCCTTTTTAACATAGTACTCATTTTTTTTTTTTTAATAAATAAGAAGTTAAAATCCTAATTTAACCATCAAGACCAGCAAGCAAGATCCTATTTTTTCCAACGAATATCGCTGGAAATTCAAAGGGGCAATGCTCTATGTATTTTGAGCTTCGGAGGATCTACAAGAAATTTATAATTTTAACCGTCATTTATTTATTTTATTTATTTAAAATACATTATTGCACAAAATTACGAAATAAAATTGTACATAGGCGAACTTAATGCCTTAGGCATTAAATTAAATTAGTGATTGTAAATATAATAAAAAGCGGCCCCAGTCTAGTGGTTTAGTCACTGTGCAACTGATAACAAAGTTAAGCAACGACAACAAGACCGGTCCTGAGATCGGTGACCACTTTATACAACGAGGCTATACCATCATAAACGCCGAAACAAGTTCGCCACTTGTTAGGTATTGCCTCCGAAATACCATCGGCAAAATGAGGATGGGTAATCTCTCCGCTCTCGGGAGCCAAAAAGGCACCCATGATTACCGGGTGGTTTATTTATTTATTAAATATAATATTTAGTTAAATAAATAATTTGTACAAAGTTTAAAAAAAAAAACAATAATTAAAATATAATAAAATTAAGGTTGGAAAAAAATACGCATAATAAATATATAACGCCTAATAGATGCAATGGCATCAAAATTGTATACACATTTTTTTATATTATGAAGACAGTACATAATGAAAAATATAAAATACTATATATTTATTTTCTCTCTCTTTACATTTTATCAGATGCATCTCTCCTGTTTATGATGGAAGAATTAAAAAGCATATCGTAAACAAAACTATATATAATTAAACAAATTCAATTAAAATTCAGATAGCTGAGAGTATGTTTAAATTTAATTTAATTCTACTTTCAGTGCACGCCAAAAAGCTTTCGAAAAATCGATAGTCTACTAAACGAAAACAAATTGAATAAACGGTGCACAAATAGAATGTTTATTTTTTAGAGTGAAAAAATAATTGTATCTGTATATTAAAAAAATCTTTTGGCGTTGATATGGTGTTGTACAAAATATTTATAATTTTTTGTGCACTACTAACCTAATTTTAACTAAAATTTATATTTAAAAGAATTTTCGATATTAATAAAAGTAGCGTTTTATTACAATCCTTAAATATCACAGGTGCCTTACGGCGCCCGAGACCGCCTAGACGGCCTCAGGGTACCCAGCGGAGGGGTTTTTAATCCCACCTCGTCGAAGCTGATGGTAACAAGTAGCTAGCTCGTCGCGATGTTTGGATAGACTCGATAACCCATCTATAAACAGTTTCACAAGTTAATATAGTGAAACTGGGACTGACAACTTAACGTGCTCTCCGAGGCTCTATAGTGGTTGTTAATCAAATGTACATATTTTTTTAGATTAAAAACTCATTGGTACACACCGGGTTTGAACCAGTTACCTAAGTGTTTTTAAGCCACATATTTAGCGAAATACATATCCCCAGGGAGTATATTATTTGTTTTTATTTCTATCCCATATAATAAGTATAATACCTACTAGGTATGCAGGGAACTTTTGTTTGTTCAAATTAAAATGAACCGAAGTTGAAAAAACAACGGATAACAACCCTCTAGCTTATTATCCAAATCTCCGCAAATCCCATAATCTCCTCGGCCAAAATTCAAAACTTAATTAACTGCTTTCAGTTGGTAACACAGAGCGTTCCGTAGCTCAAAAGAAAAAAAAACATGAAATTGTTATTGATGTAATTTGTATGTCTGTCTGTCTCTGACCTTTGTAACCATTAATTTTATATATGTACGACAATTTACACTTATTGCTCTCGTCACAAACTAAGCTAGGCTTGCACTATGTGTACCAGAAACAACGATATAATACAAGTTATATTTTTTATAAACACCCAGACCATGACAAACTGTACAGAAAAATGTACTAATATTTTATTTGTCAGGGGTGCGATTTTTGAATATCAGCATTGTCAACAATTTCAAAATTATCATACCAATGATATTAATACGAGTGCTTCCTACCACTCGTAAATAAAGTCACCGATGACATATAATAATCATGACAGATATATGTTAAGTTCCGTTCCACCATTGAGTTTTTACATGAACGTCAAACAGTATTTTATTCGTGTAACTAAACGCAAGTAGCTCTTTTGATTGAGAAATTATTTGTAAGTTGGTACCGCACAAATGACTTTCAAAACATGACTTTTGATAAATCGTGATTTCCTAGTCATCGCTGATATGTTTCTCATCGGTGAAATCAAACTCATCGCTGATATTCAAAAATCGCTATAATATAATATAATCTATATTTTTGAACGAAAAGTGACATAATATGTCATTTTTCGTTCAAAAATGTCGAATCGGGATGAATGTCGAAAGCGCGAGAATTGCCCCCCCTGGACATGTATATTTTATTGTAAAAAAATCCTTTAAATATTATAAATACAGGGTGAATTTGAATGGGTGTACTTTGGGCTAATATGATGTTCTACTGGTCAATACGAATAACTTTTCCCATGGAACCATGTGTCGCAAATGAAAAAAAAATATGGCCTCCCCATACAAATTGGTCATTTTAACTTTACTTGTTTGTATGGAGAAGGCAATTTTTTTTTTCATTTGCGACACATGGTTCCATGGGAAAAGTTGTTCGTATTAATCAGTAGAACATTATATTAGCCCAAAGTACACCCATTCAAATTCACCATGTATATTACTCGTTGCATGTTTGCTGGTAGATAATGCCTAAGGAATTAAGCTCGCCTTTGTACAAACCTTCTTAGTGCAATAAAAAATTTTAAATAAAAGGTCGAATGGTACTATAGTGTCATATTTTTTGTTCCGTTATACAACGCATCGAAAAATTGTATAATGCGTCGCCGGAAAGGATTGTTATGAATAGACCGCAATATAGATTTTTAAACAATGTTTTCAAGGAAACGTGATTCGATCAGTTTCTTAAAATTTCTATTTCTATTGAGAAATTAAACGAATATTGTGTAATATAGACAAACTTGCGAACTTTATATACATGCTGACTTTTGAAAGGTAGTGAGAGCTAATAATAGGCTCGACTTAGCAAATTAATTTACTTTTTCCACAGGACTGTGTGACGCAAAACGTCTACCCCAAAGAACTCTAATTCTTTAATACGAGTATTAATCGCACTTGGCCGTTTTTTTTACGCCACAAAGGAGCTTTCATAAAATTTAATAAGACGTAAAAAATGAGACATTGTATTTATTTCTCGGTTGTTTTTTACGAATATGTTGACGGATGGTATAAATAAGTTATACAAAAAACAACATTAAATTATTTCCTTTCGCAATAAAAACTGACAATGAAAAATTGTGGGGTGAAAATTGATATCACATCTGTTATTATGAAGTTCAAATATCAATATATTTTTTTTTGTTTCGCTATGTTATTGTGTATTCGAATTGGGTATTTGACTCCTTTTTGAAACCCGTTTTATATGATTCTCCATTACATAATAATCACACTACAATGATATTTCCGGGATGTCTACTCTATTATAAATAAAAATCAAAGTTAAAGTTTGAATTTCCACAATGGCGCTAAAAACGCTGTTTTGCAGTCTATGTCAAGTGTGACGTCACACGCAAGTAAACAAACAAGCACAGATTAAATAATCTCCTATATATTATACTCTATTCTAATTTCATCCTCATGATTTATATACTGTGTATTGTTTTGTTTACTTGCGTGTGACGTCACCAGTCATTAAGCAATCAAAGATGTTTTAGTTATAAATAAAATTGTAAAAATATGCAATTTTCTTTCGTGTAATCTACAAAAGATATACATAATTTAGTTTAAAATAAAGTGAAATATGTTTTTTTACGCCAATGTCTGATAGGATGACAACAATTTATAGTATATTTTTAATGTAGTCAAATAGCCTATTGTAAATGATTTTCATATTGAATTATCTGTATTGTATTATATATTATGTATTAATACCGGTGTGTACCAATGAGTTTTTTATTAAAAAAAATATGTACATTTGTTTGACAACACCACTATAGTGCCTCGGAGAGGACGTTAAGCTGTTGGTCCCGGTTTCACTATACCAACTTGTGAAACTGTTTATAGATGGGTTATTGAGTCTATCCAAAACATCGCGACGAGCTAGCTACTTGTTCGGTGTAGACTCATACCATCGGCTACGACGAGGTGGGATTAAAAACCCCTCCGCTGGGTACCCTGGAGCCGTCTAGGCGGTGATGATACATATATATACATATATATATATTGAATTATACGTTTAAGATTCGCTTTCCGATTTATTGTACGCTGAAGAACAATGTTATGAAGAAGGGCATAAAGAAAATAAGTAATATAGATGATCAATTATGTAATTATATTAAAAGTAATATAAAAGCGTCCCCAGCCTGGTGATTAAGTCACTGCGCAACTGATGACAAAGTTAAGCAGATGACAGCAAGGCCGGAACTGGGATGGGTGACTGCTTTATACAACGACGCTATATATATATATACCATCATAGCGAGCTTGTTGCAGTGTTACAAGCTCGCCACTTGTTTACCACATTTTTTTCAATAAAATAATCAATAAAAAAAAAACAATAAGATAAAGACGGTGTGCGAGAAGCCGAGACAAATCTTACAATTATATGTAGACGCCTAAATACATGGCGAACGAAACACTACAGAATTCAATATAAAACTCTTTAATAATCTAGAAGGCAGCACAAATTAAATTACGGAACAAAACACCTCTTTTTAACACAAATTATCTCAGAACTGAAACACAATCTTTTTCACACAAACAGAACTGTCATAACGTTTTTTTTCTTTTTTGTGTCAAGACGGAAAGGCAAAGGGTAATTTGCCTACAGCCTTATCAATATCGAACAGACGGTCAAGTGTCAATGCTATTAAGTGAGACCCTGATTTAAATAAATAGGCAATAAATACTCGACGCCTCCGTAGACTATTGGTTGCGCCTTTGGCTTTGTATTCGGAGGTCGTGGGTTGGAATTCTCTGTACAGTATGTCAAGGTGTTTATTAAATATAATAAGTATTTAATCGTTTTTTTTGGTACACATAGTACAAGATTAAAATTTAGTTTGTGACCAGAGCAATAAATGTGTAATATTGTGTAAATTATACTACATCTTATTATTATTCATGCTATTTATTTATTTTATTTACAATTCTATTATTCAAGTATTGAATTATTATTTAAGACCTTATGATAAAATTTATGAGGTTGTATATAGGGGGTAATATCTACTTAATAAGCCGATTATACATGGGTGTACATAAAGGATGTACTTTGGGCTAATATGTGGTTCTGCTGATCGAATCGAACTTTTCCCATGGAACCATGTGTCGCAAATGAAAAAATGCCATCTCCATAAAAACTAGTAATGTTAAAATGACCAATTTTTATGGGGAAGTCAATTTTTTTTTTTATTTGCGACATATGGTTCCATGGGAAAAGTTGTTCTATTTGATCAGCAGAACCTCATATTAGCCCAAAGTACATCCATTCAAATTCACCCTGTATAATACTGATTTTGGAAATTCTTTTAGTGATGGATAGCCCATTTATTGAGGTAGGCTATAGGCTATATAACATCACGCTACGACCAATAGGAGCGGAGCATCAATGAAAAATGTTGGAAAATCGGTGATAATTTGATCCTTTTGAGAGCTTCCGTTGCGTGCACTGTAAACGTTTAAAGTTACGCAGACGAAGTTGCGCGCGTCAGCTAGTCTTTTATAAATAGTTTACTCTTTGCAAGAAGGAATCTGAACAAAACGTAATATCGCGGCTGGTTCCAAACAAACTATGCAATAGGGTTCCATATGACGTAGAATTAACCCTTTATGGAAAACCCTCCAAAGCAATAACCGCACTTGTCTGTCAGAAGAGTGAACATTTTCCAATAATAGGGTTATATTATGTAGAATTTTTCTCCAAGGTTTATTGTTTTTTTATTATTTGTTGGATCAAAGGATTCAAAATTATACGTAGGTACTTAGGACACTTAAATAACTTACATACGTACATATCATCACGGGTGCCTTACGGCGCCCGAGACCGCATAGACGGCCCCAGGGTACCCAGCGGAGGGGTTTTAATCCCACCTCGTCGTAGCTGATGGTATGAGTCTACACCGAACAAGTGGCTAGCTCGTCGCATTTTTTAAATAGACGTAATAGCCCATCTATAAATAGTTTCACAAGTTGGTATAGTGAAACCGGGACCGACAGCTTAACGTGCTCTCCGAGGCACTATAGTGGTGTTGTCAAACAAATGTACATATTTTTTTTAATTAAAAACTTATTGGTACACACCGGGATTCGAACCAGGGACCTAAGTGTTTTTAAGTCCAAGGTGTAACCAACTAGTCCACCACTAATATACCCGGCCACCACAAAAATAATTTCAATGAGGTAATTTCATGCTTTACAACCGCGTTCTACTATATTCTACATAGAATATAGTAGAACGAATATAGTAGTGACTAAAAAATTTGGTGGTCACTTCACGGTTTTTGCATCTGTATGGGCGTAACGAGACCGGTCAGACAGCTTAACGAAGTTATAGAGACCTTCGTCCCACCTAAAATACTCACTATGCCAGTTAAATGATGACTAAAAAGACGTATTTCTATTATTAGTCTATTTTAATATACAAGCCTTATCGTCAATTTAATTGATTGTTTCGTAACCACACCCTGAAAATACTACCATCTTGATAATAAATCAATGTAGTATCAGTAGGCTTCTAAAAACCGGCGAACAAGTCTGTGACTAAACCAAAACGTAACTAGTAAACGTACAATATTTTTCACAAATAAATAATAAAGTAAATGTTGAAAAATAAATATTGTAATTGTAAATTTAATTAAATTATTTAAACAATTTGAAGCTACTTTAAAATATTTACACAACGTCGAGTAAACAGCAGAGCGTTATTGCGAAAACGTTAGGTAAATGTAAGTAAGCTAAGTTAATTTGTTTAAATTTGAACTTTAACGCTTTGAAATTAAAGTAGGTATATTAATACAGGTGTTGATGACTACAGGTGATACCACAGAGCTAATTCTATAAACAGGCCGGAGTAGGTAATCTCCAGTGGAAATCACCCGTGCTGTAATAAAATATTGTACGTTGCCTTATTTTTAAAAGGTTTTATATATAACGCACTTTATTTCTTATTAATAATATGTTATTGTAAAATACCATAAATAATATTGTATAATTTTTCGTTGTACCTATGCCTTTTTTTCTGTGGGATTTTCTAAAAATAAAATTAAAATGTTTTTATTTAGAAAGCAAATATTCTAAGTATGTTTATTAACCTTTTACAGAGTGTCTGGTAATTCTTTCCTTAAAAATAAGTGTTTTTACGTAACAAGGGTCTCTGTAGTGCTGTATGCCATAGTACTACTTTAACAAACATAAATAAAATATACCCAGTTCTAACACAAGAAACAGATACGGGGTTGTAGGAATAAAAAGTAAAATTACAACTTTATATAAAAACATTATTTTTTTCAAATTATTTTTTCTTTAAATAATAAGTACTATTTTTCTGGTATCTTTCAGTTGTTTCTAGTACACATAGTAAGTCTTAAGCCTAGAACTTAGTTTGTGACCAGGAAAATATAAATACCGTTATTATTATTATGACTCTCAATGTTTGAATAGCTCTCACTAAATTCACTTTCACGATTCGTGAGTCATTAATTATGCGCATTCATAAATACACTGATGTATATATCGTGATACAACCACGGTCGCCATGTCTATTCCACCTATCTAATCGTGATCAATTTCCTGTAGGTATCACGGTACTAAACGAACAATTTAAATTAATTGTTATGAAAACAACTACAATTTGCCACGAAATACTGTATTTTCAACGAGTTTACGTTAAATTTAATTTTCATTATGTTGCTTACTAATAGGTAGGTGAGTCTCTTTGTGATGTTAATATGAAAAGTTATTGAACTAAAAACGATTTCCGTACGTAAAATTTTCGAACGAAAATTATTGATAAATTAGTCCTTCATAATTTATTTATTTATATAATAACCGTGTATTCTATTATTGGGGCACTGACTGCCACATTATACGACAGACAATATATTAATCGACCCACTATGCCTGCTAAATATGCGTTTATGAAATGGTTGGCGGCAAAGATGAATTTGGATTCGAGAATATTGAAATAAACTATATATATATATATATATATATATACCATCACGGGTGCCTATTTGGCTCCCAAGAACCGTTTAAACGGCCTCAGGGTACCCAGCGGAGGGAGTATCCGTCCTCATTTTGCCGATAGTATTCGGAGGCTACACCTAACAAGTGGCGAGTTTGGCGGTGTTTATGATGAAATAGCCTCGTTGTATATAAATTAAAACAGACTCGTAATGGAATACGTATTGCCGCCCATTTCGTAACCATTTAGTTGACATCGTGGTAGCGATAAATATTGTTAAACAATGTATTGATCGACGCCATTTATGGACTTTGTAGGTCTACTTACCATAAGGTAGATGCCGTGCTCCAACAAAAAAATAATCGAGGGCCGTTATTTTTAAGGCCAATAACTTTCACAGAGGTTAAAATTAATAGAAGACGAAGCAGTTTTCAATTAGCCGTTGTGTATTTGTCCACAGTTGGAAATACGTTACTTCAACAACAGTGGGGTATCAGTGACAAACAGTTCCTGTGACTCTAGAGCCTGCATCATCCTGGTGAGGCCTGAACGTGGAACGTCCAGGTACACCTGCGAAGTCTCCAGCGAGGGACCGAGGTTTGCTGTCGATAGAAGAACTGCCAATATGACGCTAGCTGGTAAATTTAATAAACTATAAAAAATATAAACTTTCTGTGTTAAATATTTATTAATATTAAAGATTTTTGCCGAAAAAAAACTGGAAGACGCGAGAAATAATTAATAGAACAAAAAAATGTCTGTTTGTTTCTTTATCTGAACTCTAAATTTTATTGACAATATAAGATACAAAGACCTATATTGTAAATAGCAATTAATAGTTTTTTTAAATCGACCAATATATTGGATCAAAATTTTTTTTTTGTGAATTAGTTAGCTAGGCCTCATTAGAGAAGTTACGAGCAATATTATTCATTTAAAGTAAAGTTACACGCTCAATATTTCATCAGTTTGGTTAGAATGACCGGAGAATGATCGTCTAACCCACAGACTGACGGACTATCAGCTCGGACTGATGAATATTATATTTTTATCTTAGATGGATCATGTAACCGTTCAAATCATTCATCATCCTGGCATCAGTCAAATTTTAACCAGACTGACGGATTGAACTGATGAAATAGGTACTGAATGTGTAACTTTCTTTTTACAATTAGAATCACAATAGAAAGTAGTCAGTGAAAACCCACCACTACTGGTGAGTATGTAAAGGAACCTACTTGCTTCATTTTACCATGTAGCCTAATAGCCTAATAGAATAGATATAAATATATATTATAACCTATTATGTTGGGATAAAATATCAACCGGTTAAATATAAACCTCAGGTACAATTGTAATAATATTTGGAATAGTTAATATATGCTATGCCCTGAGAATAATACTGAATATAACATCTATATTTGTTAAATGGTCCTATATAGTCTATTTAGTCTATTTCTGAATGCAAAGATTCTGTTTGCTTAGAATAATAACATTGTATGGAAACTTATTTATTTTTTTATTGCACAAAATTGTACATATGCTAGCTTAATACCTTAGGCATTTACTACCAACCTTTAAGAGAGAGAAATATGCTTGGGGTTTAAAAAAAAAATTATATCATCTATAAGATGCATAATAATAAATAAAACTTATTGGTAATTTAAAAGGCCAAATAACATTTAAGTATTGTCGAATAAACTGAACCATCTAAAGTAAAGATATTATTAGGTACTATTTTCACAAAAATACATGTCGCAATATCCACACTATTTGGAGCGGCGCCAAAATAAATTGAATGTGACATAGAAAGTCTTTCCCCATTTTATATTCGATTATTCTATTCTTTATATGTATTCTGGATGCACGTCGGATAGCATATCCTGCTGATAAGTGACTATCTGATGCTGGAGACTGCTGGACATTGAATATGAATTAGCATGAAATGCTAATTCGACAAGATTTTAGTATATAGCGGGCAATGATCTTTAAGCTATAGAGGGATATTACACTCTCAGTTTTCATCAGTTCAGTCCGTCAAACTTTGAATGATGACAAAATGATGAATGACTTGTCAATACAAGATAATAATACAATATTCATCAGTCCGTCAGTCGGTGGGTTCCACGTTCATTTTCTGGTCATTCTGACCAAACTGATGGACTTAACTAATAAAATACTGAGCGTGAAACTTCCCTCTAGGTATAATAATAATCAAAAATATATTTAAAAAGCTTAAAAAGGCACTAATAACTCTTTTTCTTAGTCTTAATTGATATAATTAAACAGTTACTTGAAAATTGAATATGTATATATTTTTCTTATTTTCTCTTCATTACACGTCAGTATTAAGGATAACAAAACAAAAAAAAAAAAAAAACAACTTCACCTACTTCAATAACAAAAGGTGTCATGGAGCCGTGCGACACCCACAAATAAATCTATACCCACCTCAACAGCAAACCGCTGGACAACCAAACATGTTATAAAAATATCATCACGGGTGCCTAACGGCGCCCAAAACCGCCTAGAAGGCCTTAGGGTACCCAGCGAAGGATATTATTCCCATCTTGTTGTTACGCTACTAACTCTTAGGGCGACGCTGCTTTACATTCCTTATACCACTGTTGTATTGTTACAGTGCTTCCTCAGTACGACCCACTGATCACTGACCTGCCGACGATGATCTTCCCTGATGAGCAGGCCTCCGTGAACTGCACGTCTGACTACTCCTTACCACCAGCCACTCTACAATGGTTTATTGATGACCAGATTCAACAAGTAAGTAGGGAAATTAAACTACATACCATCACGGGTGTCTTGTTGGCTCCCGAGAACCGATTAAACGGCCTCAGGCCCCCCATCGGAAGGATTAACCCGTCCTCATTTCACTGATAGTACTCGAGGGCAATACCTAACAAGTGGCGAGCTTATTGCGGTTTTCATCATGGGTCTGCTTAACCTTGTTATCAGTGCGCAGTTGCGCAGTGACTTAACCATTAGTATGGGCCGCTTTTTAGATTTAACTATAGTAGCCCGTATTAAAATTATTAAACATAAAATGCAATGAAATAATCAAATAAATCATCAAATAAATCATCTTGGTGAGTGGCACTGGAACCCACGATCCTCGCAATCGCGGCAAGGTAGTCCACCACTGAGCCAACCAGGTTCCTTTCACCCCTCGCTTGTTTGTCATTGCGTGTTATCTACTTATACACAGTTGCTCTCTATGTACTTTCTTTTAATTACTCTATAATATAGTAGTTAGAAGTCCTAGTTTCTAATACTAGATGGCAGAGAAGTCTGTATTATGATTTTTTTTTTCAGTAAATATTTTATATTTTTTTTATAAATTGTTTATCAGGATAATCTTATATTGATTTATTTAAAGATAAAATTAAATTTATCTTAAAAAATTTCAATATAAGTTTTTCTTGACGTAAAAACGTAAAACAATAGTAGCCCACTAATGTAATTCTGCACTTGAACTCCATGTGGTGCCACGAAAGCAGTTGGTTACCACTGGAGGGTCGACAAACAATTTAATATATTGTGGCTGTTATTTAATTATTTTAACTTATTTATTTCTTTATATATAAGTCGTGGGAAAGGAGGAACGTACATCACAAGCAGTACACCAATAAAAATAAAAATAAATTAACAAACAGTTGACTCGATCATTTTTAAATTTGCTGGTCAACGAAAAAATAACGAGTGTTTTTTCTTCCGCTTTCGTACTTTAGTGGTATGAAGCATGTTGTTTACTATTCGTTGAGTTATATTGGCAGAATATTAAACATCATCCTTCATACCGCTGAAGTACGAAAGAAAAAAAATACTTTGTTATTTGTTCGTTGGCCAGCAAATTTAAAAATGATCGAGTCAACTGTTAATTAGTTTTTTTTTTATTGGTGTACTGCATGTGACTTTGTATTAACATGATAGTAACCAAACCTACAAAGTCCGTGAATAGAGTGGATCAATAATTATTGTTTATCATTGTGTAGTGAAATCGTATAAATATATTATCTTCCACGTCCGCATTTTATCTTATATGTAGTCGAGTGGTTAGAACTAGACAAACATTCAAAAATTTAAAATACATACATATCATCACGGGTGCCTTACGGCACCCGAAACTGCCTAAACAGCCCCAGGGTACCCAGCGGAGGGGTTTTAATCCCACCTCGTCGTAGCCAATCGTATGAGTCTACACCGAACAAGTGGCTAGCTCGTCGCGATGTTTTGAATAGACTCAATAACCCATCTATAAACAGTTTCACTAGTGGGTATAGTAAAACCGGGACTGACAGCTTAACGTGCTCTCCGAGGCACTATAATGATGTTGTCAAACAAATATACATATTTTTTTAATTAAAAACTCATTGGTACACACCGGGATTCGAACCAGGGACCTAAGTGTTTTTTTAGTGCAAGGTCTAACCAATTCGGCCAGCACGTAAAATTAACAAAACATAGAATTTTATTTTGACAGATCTATTTATTTTATTCTATTGAAGCACGGCATGTGACTTTGTATCTACCTGGTGGTGAGCAGATCTAAAAAGTCCATGAATGGGGTCAATCAATAATTGTTCTTTAACAATATTGATCGCTCCCACTATGCCGGCATTAAATGATGCGAGTACGAAATGGGCGGCGACTAAGACTAATTGCATTACGAGTATATTTTAATATACTCGCTGCCTTATCGTGAATTCAACCACCCATTTCCTAACCGCACCCTGAAAGGAGCTGCCACCTCGACAAGAAATCGTTGCAGTAATCTGACCGACTAAAACCGAAACATGACTAGGTCACTTAACGGTTTTTGCATCTGTATGCGGTATGTATAGGTAAGTATTTTCTACTGAAAAAGTTAAAAAATAAAATAACGAAAAAGTAAGTAAGAATTTAGATTAAACAATAAAATAAATCAAAGAAAATCAAAAAAATAAAAAAACCGTCTAAGTAATTTAATCGAAATCTAGATTTTACAAGGAAAACAAATAAAAATAAATTACATACTTTTTGGAACCAGAGCTAGACACGCACACAAGAAATTAATTTCCCGAATTTTTCAAAGGGTCCTTTGCATAACAAGTAAGGGAGGATTACGAAAGTCGGGGATCGCAGGGATAAAGGCCTATGTCTGATTGTTGGCTTCTTGTCGTATCCCTTTGTATTGCGTGTTTAAGGTGCGCCTTGGAATGTGCGACTGTGACACGCGATCGCAAATCATTTTGAACACGGCTCGTCGAAATGTCCCTGTATAATTACGTAATTAAGCGCCGGAAATTAAATTCTTATTCGAAACACAGTATTTTTTTTAAGCTAAATTAAGACATATTTATAATAATGTACGCTCAAACTCTGCCATGAGGTTTTGCTAAACAATATTTTACTTACAGGGGTCCAATTTTGAATGTCAGTCATGATTTTGATATCACCAGTGAGAAAAACATCACCGATGACTAAGAAACTGAGGATTTATATATGTCCTATTTTTGAAAGTCATACATGCGGTACAAACTTACAAATAATTTCTAATTCACAAGAGCTATATTGCGTTTCGTTACAATAATGATATATTGTTTGTCGTTTTTGTTTCTATAAATACATTTATATGCTAAATAATAAAAACATATAGGTGGAACGGAACTTAACTGTCATTATCTCTGATTATTATTATTCATCATCGGTGACTTTATTTACCAATGGTATATATCAAAGGTAAGATATTTTAGTCAATACTCGATGAGATTCAAAAATACGAATTTTTGAAATCAATGACTAATTTGTCATTTCAGTCTTCCGCTGACATAAAAACATCGCACCTTAGTAAGCAAATTATTGAATCCCCCAAATATTTTATTTATGTTTATTTGTATTGTCAAAAAAAAGAGCGATCTTATGGGTGGGTGTAATTGTTATCTGCCATTCTTTAATTAATATAAATGTCAATCCTATTTTTTTTTCTTAGATATACAGGTTGAATTTGAATGGATGTACTTTGGGCTAATATGAGGTTCTGCTGATCAAATCGAACAACTTTTCCTATGGCACTATGTGTCGCAAATGAAAAAAAAATTTGGCTTCCCCATACAAATTAGTCATTTTAACATTACTAGTTTGTATGAAGAGGACAATTTTTTTTTTTTCATTTGCGACATATGGTTCCATGGGAAAAGTTGTTCGATTATTCTGATCAGCAGAACCTCATATTAGCCCAAAGTACATCCTTTCAAAGTCCCTATGTATATATAGTATTCTAAAGACGTATTTCTGTAATTGTAACGCATAAAGGTGAACATTTTTTTTTTGTGGTCACACCAGTCAGTCAAAATTCTTAAAATACTAATCATGACGATAAGTCGTCTATTCTTATCACTTGTCGCCTTTGTGTATTAAAATTCATTAAACGTACCTACCATCACATATGCCTTTAAACTGCGACGAGGTTTTATTCCAACCTCCTCATACCCGATGTTCTTGTAAGTCTACACCAAACAAATGGCATGCTATCTTGGTATTTATACAAAGTTATATTTGTATAGAGAATCTGTTGTCCGAGGCACAATTGGTATTGTCAAACAAATAACAAATACTTTTTTTAAATAAAAAAATCAATGAAATCTAGGGGCTAAATTCGAGCTCAAGGCATTTAGGGCATTTTGTTTAGTATAGCTACGAACTACAAATAAGTTACTACGAAAATGCCACGCGTAGCTATTCATCTTTTTCTATTTTTTTATTTAATATTAAGTGATCGGTGTCCCCCACAAGATGGACCGACGACCTGAAAAAGGTCGTGGAAAGCCGATGGTTAGGCGGCGCAGAACCGGTCGTTGTGGCGTTCCTTGGGGGAGGCCTATGTCCAGCAGTGGACGCGTGAAAGGCTGATATGAAGATGATGATGATGACCAGTGTTCTATGCATACTCTTGCGTATTGTAAGCTCTTTGTTACTTAAAAGTTATACACCGGTATTCATAAAAACTTATTGAGGCATTTAACAACACTTTAGTTATTTATTACGAACAAAAATAAAACGTACGTTCCTTACCGTAATATTTTTTACAAAACATGGCAAATTTTTAAGGAAAGAGTCGGCGCTATACTTCACCCAAATTTGGACCCCGTGATATCATCATTGCGAAAAGCAGACGCAGATGATTGACTGGCCAGGTAGTTAGGGCCTATGTGGAAATGGCGGCGGACATTTTTAACAAATTTTATTTTAAATTATTATCCATTTGAATTAATTGTTGTTGTAAAGTATTAATTATTGTTGACTTATAACCTATTATACTTGTGACATAAATTAAGGACCGATAGATAAGTAAAACAACAATTTCAGATAATATTGTTTTCTTGTTTCCAAACTGACATATTTAAAGAAACTGACGACAACAACATTAAAACAGTTTCTTCAAGAAGAAAGCTTTAGGTGCTACAAAACACGCAGCCTTGTCGAGTGGGCTGCCCATAGCTGTTGAATAAATAGAAAGATCAATAGAGAGTGTCTCAAATAAAAATCGTGCTTAACACGGGTGTCTTACGCCCGAACCCGCCTAGATGGTAGACCCACCCATGGAGGTTCATTCTCATCGAACAAACGTTGCATAATTGTATATAATTGTAAAAAGTGTCAAGTTAGTAAGTAAATCTGGAACTTAATGTGCTATCCAAGGCAGTATAGTTTAATGTGATGGTAAGTTTTTCCTTACAAGCTATTATAGCTTGTAACGAAAAACTTACCATCACGGATCGCTTATGATGCCCAAGGCCGCCTAGACGGCACTCTAGTGATTAAACTATAGTGCCTTGGATAGTGCTTCATATAGCTGCTATTTATATGAAGCAATCAATATATAATTGCTACCATGTTTTGAAATCGCACGCAAAGGTTTCTTCTTACTCTTCTATGTTTTTCTACATAATTGCAAAAAAAAAACATTATAGCAGTGCAAATTATGTTTACCTGTCTGCGGAACTTTGACAAATTGCCATATAACATTTTATTTACTTCGAACCTACATTAAAATATATAGCAATATATGAACATATTTTGAAATCGGCGTGCATGTATGAGAAAAGTTATGACTGTGGAAGAGGCGAAAGGGGTATGTAGGGATAGGGATAAGTAGCTCTCGGTTGTCTCTGCCTACCCCGTAAGGGACCTGGTGTGAAGTTTTTTTTTTATTTAATGTTTTTTATTGATTCTACACAAATAAATGTCTAAATATGTGTTTTTAAGTAAAGAGGTAACATGCTTGATTAATCGTATTAGGACCACGGCTGCTGCGACTTCTAAGCTGAATCACTTTTCTATGGATTGACAGAAATAGAAGCAAAAAAAAAATCTGGCCATTAAATTGAGGCGCCATTAAAATTTTTTCACGTCACTTTACAAAACAATCTTGTTATTCATATTTATTTTTGTAAAACAAAAAATGAGGTAGGCATATGTTTTATCGATTGACAAAATCATTTTATGTTAATATAATTCAATAATATAAATAAAAATAATTATTATTAAATAATATAATAAATATTATATTTAGGATTAAACACATTTTGCCTGGAGCCTCTCGTGTATCAAACGCATTATCATCAAAGTCAAAGTCAAAGTCAAAATCATTTATTTCATGTAAATCTTTACAGATATTTATGAATAGTCAAAAAAAAAAAAAAAAGTTTAACAATGAGGTCTTAGAGTGCGTTTGGTTAGGCAGCTATTCATTAACAAAATAACGACAAATATTAATTGAACTTAGACACGATGGAATGGAAATCTTAATATGAAAATTACTACCGAACCGAACACACACTACATAACCAACTAGTGTAAGACTAGGTGGTTAGCTGATTCCATTGACCTGTCAATCATTATCTGCCATACAAGAGAGCCACCAAGGCGACCAACTTCACTGACCATATCCATGCCTTAAATATTTGTTGTAAATAAAAGCTAAGTAACCAATCACATATAAGTAAAGGTATAAGGATCGGTATTTTTAAGGGCATAAACACTAACTGTAAAGTCGATCCCCTCAGAGACACCCCGGAGAAAAAGAAACCAGCAAGTAAAAAACTCTAGTGCTTCACACAAACTAAAAGAGGGGTACAGCTATTGATTGACTTATGCTATATAGCATACATATATATAATATATATATAGTAACATACTCAAAATGCACCCCACTGATCAGTATGCGTAGAACACCCTATGGCAGATTATTTGTTACGGTACCAATGTACATAACTACACAGTATACTATTAGTATAAATTAAGTATATAATAATAAGTAGGTAATCATCAATGATTACCTTATCCAAAGACAAAATTTACATAATGTAATGAAATAAATTATGTAATATAAAATTATTACAATATCGGACATTATATACCTACTAAACTAGGGTAGATTCTACATAAGCAATTTGTTTACTAGTTGCGAGACCTCAGTTGCATATCAGGACGGATCCAGACGTCTTTATCGTTAAGATAGTCTTTTACACTATAGTAAGCCTTATTGATTAATATGTGTTTTATACAATTTTTAAACTTTATTTCACTCAGATCTATAATGCTTTTAGGTAATTTATTAAATAACCTTATACTGTTAATGACGAAACATTTATTAGTTTTTTGCAGTCTAAACTTTGGTATATCGATTTTATCTATGTTTCTTAAGTTTAAATTATGTCTATCGCCATTTTTACTAAACATATTTAAGTTTTTCCTAACGTACAATAAATTTTCATAAATATATTGAGATGGTAGTGTCAGTACATCAATCATAGGAAAGATTTCTCGAAGAGAATCACGAGCTTTCATGTTATATATTGCCCGAATGGCCCTTTTCTGTAGAATAAATATAGTATCAATATCTGCCGCAGATCCCCACATTATAAGACCATATGTCATTATACTGTGAAAATAGGCGAAGTATACTAGTCTGGCTGTTGCAACATCAGTTAACTTTCTGATTTTTCTGACTGCATATGCAGCAGAGCTCAGTCTATTGGATAAAGAAGTAAGGTGAGCTTTCCACTGTAGTTTGGAATCGACTGTGATCCCTAAAAACACAGTGGAGTCAACAAATTCCAGGTCAGTACCACCTATCTTCACTGTGGCATTGATATTAGATACATTAGGCAAAGTAAATTTCAGGCACTTAGTCTTCTTTGCATTTAAAACTAAATTATTTGCCGTGAACCATTTTGAAACCAATTCCAGAGTGTCATTTGCTGCCGATAATATATTATCCTTCCTACTAACTTTAAAAAGTAGGGATGTATCATCAGCAAATAGCACTATCTGTGCCATCTCCTGTACCATATGTGGAAGATCATTGATGTATACTAGGAACAGGAATGGGCCTAAAATTGATCCCTGGGGGACACCCATCTTTACAAGGGTTCCGTCTGATACACAACCATCAATATTAACACCTTGAGTTCTATTAGAAAGGTAGGACTTTATTAGATTTAAAGCTAAATCGCGAATGCCATAAAATTCCAGCTTATCTAACAAAGTTTGATGGTCAACACAATCAAACGCTTTAGACAGATCACAGAAAACGCCAACGAGATCCTGAGAATTTTCCCAAGCGTCAATTATTTCAGTAATCAATCTTGTACCGGCATTTGTTGTGTTTCTACCTTTTGTGAACCCGTATTGTTGATCATGTAACAATTTATGAGTATTAAAATGACTTAACAGCTGACCAAGAAGTATTTTTTCAAATATTTTACTTAAGGCTGGCAGGACAGAAACAGGGCGATAATTATTTGGATCTGTCTTACAGCCGGACTTGAATATGGGAACTATTTTACTATTTTTCATAAGGTCGGGAAAAATTCCTTCATTAACACAACCATTAAAAATATCAGCGAGTACCGGTCCTATAGTAGGAATAATTGATTCGATAGCTTTTACAGATAGCCCCCATAAATCTTCAGTTTTTTTTTTATTTAACATTTTAAAGTGTTTTAGTATATCATTTGTGACATGTTTAAAATTAAAATTAGATGTAATTGGTATTTTTATATATCGTTTTAAAAATTCTTTAGCAGTACTAGCTGATGATTTAATACAGTTCGTGATTTGTAATGGAATATTAGTAAAGAATTCCTCGAATAACTCCGCAACTTGCTTTTTATCTGATAACATAACTCCGTTTTGTCTAATTGAAATGATATTTTGTCTGATAATATTTTTACCGGTTTCAGTATTAATGATTTTCCATACACACTTGGATTTATTATCTGACTGTTTGATTTTGGATCCAATGTGAATAGATTTAGCTATAATACAAACTTTCTTGAATAATTTTGAATAATTCCTAACATAATTATGGAAATTTTGGTCAGATGTATATGATCTTTTGTCATATAGATCATATAGTGTATCTGTCAATAATTTTCTTTGTTTTAATTTTACATACTTTATTGAATTCTTGATTTATAATTTTATGTAGATTGGAGTATGTAAATAAATAATAAATAATAATAATTCTTTATTCATAATTAATGTTTACAATTTATAATTTTAATTTACCGAATCCCATACTAGGAAAAACCTGTGCTAACCCATTCGGTTTACAATTATTGAAATAATTACATATTACAAACCATGTGTACGTACTAAGCGTTTTAACGCTTAATATAAGTGGTATCTGAATGTAGTAGTGTCTGTAAGGTGTGTGTCATGTATGTTAATATTATGTTCTTGGTGGCGGGGTAGAAAAGCCGTGTATGTTGAAAGTTTAACTTTTTAAGGGTAAGTGGAGTGTATGTTTGTGTGGTGTGTGTTTAAGCTGAGGTGCATGATGATGTAGTTGGTAACGGGGTAATAAGTCAGTATAAGGTAAGGTGTTTGTCTCGGTATGAAAATGTGGTACATGTATGTTTGTGTGGTGTGGGGTTGTTCGTGTAGGGTGAAACATTGATTAATTAAGGATAAGTGGGGTGAATATTTGTGTGGTGTGTCGTTGTGTTGGAGGTGCATGTATTATAGAGGGGTTGTTCTGTAATGAATGCTTGTTGTTGGTTACGGGGTAGTAAGGCAGTGAAGGGTTAAAAGTTTGACTTTGTAGGCGTAAGTTGTTGTAAGTTAGTGTGGAGTGAGGTTGAGCTGAGATGCATGTTATGTAGTTGTTGACGGGTATAAGGTAAATGTTTATGTCTCAGTATGAGTGTATGTTGCATGTATATTTGTTTGTGTGATGTGTGGGTGTGAAGGCGCTTATGTTAAAGTTTGTGACGGGGCAATAAGAAAGAGTTCTTATTCAAAATTGTAGTTAGGTATAGACCGAGTTCAGGATATATTCTTTTCATTACACAATAAGAGGTGTTTTCTGTTATTTTGTGATGTGCAGGATTTCCTCTGTTTCAATGTAGTCCTTTTTTAGTAGCCATTTATACAAAGTTTTTTTGCAAGTAAATTTTGACATGTCCAGTATGTTCAAAGTTTTATTCACCTTAGAGTAAAGAAAAGGAGCCATATGGTAATAGAACTTATTAAAAAAAACAGTTTTAGTTTTAGGTATTAACCATTTGCTGTATCTCTTTGTTTTGCCTAATGGGAGTTTTGTTAGGTGGGCTATTTTATGAAATCTAACTACAATATTTTGAATGTAGTGTTGTCTAACGGTTAGGAGCTTACTCTCAGAGTACAAAAGGTTGGTAGGAAATCTAAATGGCTTATTGCACATTACTTTTATAACCGATCTTTGAGCACGTTCCAACTCAATGAGCACAGTTTTCCCCGCAGCTCCCCAGGTGGTAATGCAATATGTTATTAGAGACACGCATAGAGCATGATAAACTGTATTAATAGTTACCCAATTAGTTATAGTGCGTAGCCGTTTAAATATATAGATCAATTTACGGATTCTAGTTGTTAGTAATTGAATATGAGGTTTCCAGTTTAAGCTTTCATCAATTTGTACACCTAGATATTTGATGTTCTTAGCATGTTCTATTATTTCACAAGAACAGGAATCAGTTTTAGGGCAATTATTGTTATGAGATTTAATTATGTAGGTGTTAGGCGGACTAGATCTTTTTGAAATTCGGAAATGGATACACTTAGTTTTAGAGATATTCAAGGACATTAAGTTATCATCAAGCCACTTGGAGACAATGCTTAGTCCCTGTTCTGAGTTGCATTTGGTATTATTCCAAGTCTTTTCATAGAAAATCAATGCAGTGTCGTCAGCAAAGGTAATTGTTTGAGCCGACGCAATCTCCAAATCACATAGGTCATTTATGTAAATTAGAAACAGCGTCGGCCCCAACACACTACCCTGAGGAACACCAAAGCTAAGTCCAGAGATTTCACTTTTAACATTTCCCAATTTCACGAATTGTTTTCTGCCACTCAGGTAACTTGAGAACCAATCCAATGCAATTCCTCTGACACCCATATTTTCCATTTTTTTAAGTAGCAGTGGAATTGATACGGTGTCAAAGGCCTTTTTAAAATCTAAAAATATGGCTGTGCACTTGTATTGGTTATCAAGTTTACATGATATGACCTCCGTCAAAAGATTAACCGCTCCCTCAGTGGATTTACATCTTCTAAAACCAAATTGATTCTGCGATATAATTTTGTTTGTTTCTAAATAATCCAGGAGTCTAGAATTTACGACTTTTTCCAACATTTTAGCAGCTATTGTCAATAGCGATATAGGGCGATAGTTATTAAGGTCAGAATAAGAACCCGACTTGTGGATTGGACATATCTGCGCAATTTTCAAAATTTCAGGGACACATCCATTTGCTATGCTTAGATTTATTAAGTAGGTTAGTGGTTCCGATAGTATATGTCTCCCTTCCTTAAAAATTCTTGGTGAAACTTGGTCCCAACCCGGTGACCCATCCGGTTTGAGATTTGTTAAAAGCTTTAAGACCTCTACTGTATCCGTAGGCCTAATAAAAAGAGAACTATTGCCACAGTAAGGTTTCAAATTTAGATTACTCAATAATTCATTTTCTGTTCTATGCGTTCTCTTTAGAACATCATTACTCAGTTCGGTTCCGATAGATGTAAAATAATCATTTATTTTGTCAAGTGACGTCTTTGGATCATTACAAATTTCTAGAAGATCATCAGTTTTACTGCTGGTGTTTAGATTGCAGACGTTCTTAATCGCTTGCCACATTTTCTTAGGATTATTTGGATGTTTTTCTAATTCCGTTCTGTTATAGGAATCTTTTAGCATCCTTAATATTTTATGTGCAGTATTCCTGTAATTTGCATAATATGCTTTTAGTTCGAGGTCATACGGTCTTTGTTTAAGAAGTTTATGTAATTTATCCCGCTTCTTTATACACTTGACCAGGTTAGGAGTAATCCACGGTTTTATGTTGGTTTTGTTATGAGTTAGTTTATGATGAGTGGTGTGTTGTTTAATAGCATTTGTAATCACGTCAACAAAGGCACTCATTGCATCATTAGGTTTCTCAATATTATATATAGTATCCCAATTGTAAGCAGATAAGTCATTGAATACACTCTCATAGTTTATCCTATTTATGATTTTAGCTCTAGGCTGTATCCTTGTTAGCTGGGAACTGATATTTATAAGAGCAGTGTAATGATCAGTTATAGTCGATTCACAGACAAGAGCTATTGCGCTTTTGTTGGTTTTTAACATAATGTGGTCGATACAGTTGGATTCATGTGTAGCGTAGGTGTATGTAGGTAAATAACCATGAAGCGCAAGCAAATTCAGGTAACTTTCACTATTCCTGTCAGTATTATGCGGTGCGGTTTTATGTCTATATTTATATCTCCAGCGACCACGGACGTTCTTGTTTGAGTGCTTTCAAGAAGAAAGTTAAGAGAGTTTAGAAATTTATCAGTGTTCCTGAAGCTCGGAGATCTGTATATTGCAGTAACTGTTATTTCATTATTTATTAATAAATTAAGGCAACTGCAGTCTTCCAAATTTGGTTCATTTATAGCTACTTTTAAATTACTTTTTACGAGAACTACGATGCCATCATTTTTATTCTTATATTTAAGTGTCTCGTAATAATTGTAATTAGGAATTGCATATTTGACAGTATTATTTCTTAACCAACACTCAGTTAATATTATAATATCAACATCAAAATTGAGTAATGTTAAAAAAACGTTAAGTTGGTCAAAATTTTTGGATATGCTTCTTATGTTTTGGGTCAGTATGGTAATATTTCCCGCTCTTAGGTCAAACTTATATTTACAAGATTTAGGGTTATCAACTTTAAAGCTGTGTACTAAAGGCGTGTTATCAATGTCATCTATTGTGTCGCTAACGTTAGTCATTGTTAATATTATTATTTTATGTAAACCTTTGCAGTAATGACAGCAGTAAATACAATAGTATACATATACGATTTAGTTTAGTGTAGCATGTGGTAGTGAGTAAGTAAAATGTTTTTTTTTTTGTAAGGCATTAATTATCTTTAACAATTTGCTTACAACAAAATATAATACTAAAGTAAACACATTAACATATTTGATAATTGAACAAAAATTTATAAAAAATAAAATTAAAAAAAATTAAAAATATAGCGAAATCAATTAAATTAAATGTTATCTAATTACATCCTTAAGTTGTCCTCATATAATTAATTGACTAGGTTTAAAGTAATAAATACAATCAAAACACACACATGCAATCAGTAAATTTATACAAAACAAATATAATAATTTTATCATTAATTAAAACTTTTAAATATTAGGGAATTATTTTAAATTTTTGAGATTATTAAGAATATTTTCATTAATAATTTTAATTCTAGTACTACCTTCTTCTTTCCTTATAAAAATATTCCCGTTTGAGATACAACAGAAACGATAATTATATTCCCTTATAAATTCCCTTGCTAGGTAATGCAGTCTTCTAGTGGCGAAGGTTAGGGATTCCGATATATAAATTGCTTTGCGTTGACCAGCGATGTTTAAATGAGTACTGTTTAATTTATTCTCTTTATTAGTTTTATTAAATTGCTTTGAAGAGTTCAGGAATGTATTTTTTTTTTCTACTGTAGTAAAATCAACAACTATAGCCCCGTGAGTATTGTTTTTTAAAAATGTCCTACGTATGTCCCGTACATCTATATTTTGAACTGGGCAACTTATAATGTTAGCTACAGAAGTTACAATTTTTGCTAATTCTTCTTGGGATTCAGTATGCGCTTTTGGAATATTTCTTAATTCTACGGAACTCATTCGGATATTCTTTTCTAGATAATCGATGTGATTGTTAACATATATTATATCCTTAGTATTCTTTTCAGTTTCCCTATGAATACAATTTACTTTAGATTCTATGTCTTCATACTTCTGGGCAAGCAGATCCACAGTTTTTTTTATTTCAAAGTTTTGT
Organism: Monopis laevigella; assembly: GCA_947458855.1. Classification (NCBI taxonomy): domain Eukaryota; kingdom Metazoa; phylum Arthropoda; class Insecta; order Lepidoptera; family Tineidae; genus Monopis; species Monopis laevigella. The sequence continues at coordinate 21,808,009 of OX381585.1, forward strand.
TCTTTAATTGCATTTATTGCAAGACATATTTCATCAAGTTTTAAATCTTGTTGTGTTTTCAGTTCCAAAAATAATTTCTGGATCTCGCTCATAAATGGCTCAGGATTTTCAGTTGAGTCATTGCAACGCCTGCGTTTAGGTCTATTTGAGCTGTTGCATACAGGATTACTGTTTTCAGTATCAGAAACAGGTTCCGCAACTATCTGAAGAGGTGTATTCGGCGACGCAGGTGGTGAATGTCTCAGGGGCATATTACGATTTTTTGTTAATAATAAAGTTTATCAAAAGTATTTTTATATTTGTTCAATTATATAATAATATTCATAAACAGGTTGCACTTTAAATTGTTCCTCGTATTCAGATCATATAAGCGTGTAATTTTGCATAATTTCCTACTTTTAGGATTTGTTGCTTGTTGTTGAGTGCATTGGTATCACAATACTAGAGCAGGCGCACACCCTTAATGAATTAGTGAAGGAAATATACAAGAAGATTTCCTACAACGGCTCGTTGGTGTATTTTATTTTTTTATTAGATTTGGAACGCACCTTATACCAGTCAGTGGCATTGTGTAACATTTGGTTGATTAATATTATATATGAATCTGGACATTTCACTCATTAAATTTTCATTAAAATTATTAAGTTTATTATCTGTTAAGGGTCTATACCTAATAATTTTATTTATAGGTTTAATTTGAGACTGAAAGCTAACTAACAAACCTTTATGGTCGGAGGGCACCCCGGTAATAATAGAGTTACTTAAGAGAGAACAGTTAGTAAATATATTATCAATACAAGTCCGGCTAGTTGAAGTAATCCTAGTCGGCTCCATGAATACATTATTTAAATTAAAAGAATTAAACAATGAAATAAGTTTTTGTTTGTCGCTGTTATTTATTAAGATATCTATATTAAAATCCCCACATATAAAAATTTGTTTATTTGAGTCATATATTTTTGACAAAACATCCTCCATTATATTAATAAAAGTATGTAAAGCAGAGGCGGGGGGTCTGTATATGCATAGAATAATGTAGGTATCCATCTCTGCGCATGAGATCTCACAAACACGTTCAAGTGATAGTTTTACAATATCCTTCCGCTCTTTGCATTTTAGTGTATCTTTAATTAGGATAATAGATCCACCTCCCTCACAGGAGTTTCTATTGAAAAAACTAGCAACTACAAAGTTATTTATATTGAAACACATTTTCTCTGCTTTTAGCCAGGATTCTGTAAAACACATCAAATCTAAATTATATTTTTCAATTAATAATTCAATATTGAGAACTTTGCTAGAGAGGCTTTGAATATTTTGATGTATTAAGGTAAGCTTACAATTGTCCTTCTCTATTGTCACATCTAAAAGTTTAAACATGGTTGTACCACAACATTATTAGTACTACTACTAAATGATGATGTGGAGTCAATACTTAATAATATATTATTAGCTACCAATGTAGCAATAGTTTTTTGTACCTTCATAGGTAGTTTAAAGCTATCCTGGGTCATATAAATATTTTTAACAAATTTGTTAATTTCAAATAAAGTAAACAAATCATTATAACATGTCATATTATAGATACAGTTATTTAAATAATGAATATGTTTATTTTGAGAGGTGGAATATTTGTTTGAATAAAGGAATGTACATAATGTAACATTCCTTACTCCAAGTTGTGACAAAATATCCACACTGTCCAACAAGTCACCTTTGCTTGTGTTCAATCCATTTCCTACCATAATAACCACATTACTATATGAATTGTAGAATTTGGAGGAAATAGACTTTACTATATTCTTAAAACTATTATTTGGCATACAATAGTTAGTCACAGAATGATTTAAATGATAATTAAAAATTTGGCCCATTCCAATACCAATACTGTCTGTGAGGAGTAGGGTATTGTTAGTGATGGCCTTTGGATGAACCACACTGGAATATGATATTGAAGATCCTGTATCTGATAAATTAACTCGGTTTTCGCAGGAGCAACAATTTTTATTCACAAATGAGTCAAATCTCTCTGCATTATATTTGCTTAATTGAAGAATCTCATCCATATTCTTAATCATCATAATTATCAGCCTATCGCCTGTCCACTGCTGGACATGCCACTGATCCCTATCCTCCGCTCTTCGCATCCAGTCTCTGCCAACCACCTTCCGCGGGTCATCAGTCCATCTAGCTGCGGGGCGTCCTACGTTACGTGCGCCAAGACGTGGTCTCCACTCTAGTATTCGTCCTGCGGCAAATGTGAGCAGCCCACTGCCACTTCAGTTTATTAACCGCATATCAAAGGCAAAATTTGGCACATTTTATGAAAAATTAACTTACTATTTATTAAATTAATTAAATATCTACCCGCAGTAGATATCTAATTCATTTGGGAGAATCAGGTTTGGAGGAAACACGATTTTAATACATGTTATATTTTACAAGCACCCAGACTTTGGCAAACTGTACCAATATTATTTGATGAATAGAAACCGAACCCACGACCTCCGCGTACAACACAATCACTAGACCACGGAGGCGGTTAATAATAATAATTATACCTTTTAAATAATTTACCAATACTTACCTATTTAAAATTAATTAAAAAAAATAACCCCCGACGAAAAAACCCTTCGAAGTTAAAAGTTTCACCCCCACCTCCATATTCTAAGCAGTGTCCTCAACTGCACTTTCCACTCAATGAAAGTCTTATCTTTCTTGATTTGATATTTAATTGAAAGAGACAGACGTTCCTTCAGTGAAAGTGGAGTGGAAAACACGACTTGTAAATAAGGGGGCTTTATCTGTTTGTCTGTCTGTGGCATTGTAGCGCCAAAACAAGTAGACCGAAAAAAAATGCCTATTATACCAGAAGCGTTGGCTAGGCTTTTTTACTTATTTTTTTTTTGTTGTCAATTTAAGAAATAAACGAAAACCCTCGAAAAATCAAATACTTTTGGTTTATATTATCATAACATCTATATTTACATTAGTTTAAATAATCTAATAATATTTATTTAACAAACTTTATAAAGTTTATTTTAATAACTTTGTAATGTAAATCAAATTAATAACTAATAATAATTAAGATACTTTAAATTACTTACATTTTATATATTACTAAATAAACAATTATTTAAAGTATAGCATTTAAAAATATATAAAGTATAAGTATAAATCTAAATTAAATTAAAAAAATCATAAAGTTCCTCTGAGGCCGCACACGTACCGAGAATCCAGCTGCATTGCCCCTTTGAATTTCTAGCCCAATTCGTTGTACAAAGTAGCACGTCGCGTCGGTCGCCTGATTTTTCAATTAGTAATTTTCCCAGTAATTGGGAAAATTGCAATGCATCAGGTGACCATGGACCTAATGTTTCAACTGCAAAGGCCAGAAATTCAAAGTGACTCGCATAGAATATTTATCTTTTTTTTATATTTTCGGATTTTAGTGCTGCGGCCCCAGCGGAAATAGAGGTGAGGTGTAAATTTGATGGGGCGAATGTATCCGTACAGTTTTATTTTAATTTATAAAAAAATTAAACCGTTTTTAAAGTTTTGTTTTTCTGTAGGAAGTTTTTTTTATTTTATTTGAATTTTTTGACATTAATAGGTAGGTACTTAAATCATTTATAAGTAAGTATAATATGAAAGACCCCTTCATCGTTACCGACAGAGAATTTTCTATTGTTTTGTACAGACTTATTAACAGTTTTTCGGTATAGTAAAACAGGGACCGTTAATTTAAGATGCTTTGGTAGGTACTATAGTGCTGTTATTAAATTTTACCTAAAAAATTTACATTAAAAACTCATTGGTACACACCATCTCTTGACCTAAAAAAATTACATTAAAAACTCTTTGGTACACACCATCTCTTGACCTAAAAATTTTACATTAAAATCTCATTGGTACACACCAGCTATTGAGCTAAAAAATTTACATTAAAAACTCATTGGTACACACCAGCTCTTGACCTAAAAAAAATACATTAAAAACTCATTGGTACACACCAGCTCTTGACCTAAAAATTTTACATTAAAAACTCATTGGCTCTTGACCTAAAAATTTTACATTAAAATCTCATTGGTACACACCAGCTCTTGACCTAAAAATTTTACATTAAAAACTCATTGGTACACATCAGCTCTTGACCTAAAAAAATATAATTCTATGTTTTGTATTTAACTTGATAGGTAAATTTAGTCACATGAATAATGAAAATGAATTCATACAATTACAAGCACTTTCCACATAAATAATCTAATTTTCCAAATAAACATGATTGTACAAAATTACTTGTTCAATTTAGATTATTACTTCTAAATGGAAATACTCTAATTAGACTCATGAAAACATGCCATGCTATCATGTGTTCAGATTGTTTACTGATATTTATTATAAAAGCATAATATAACCTTCAAACTTTTAGCCTGAATTTCTTTAAACGTGGCAATGATAAATCCCTCGTCCAAAAAAAAATACCGCCTCCGTGGGTTCGCCTTTAGCGTTTTATTTGGAGGTGTTCGATTGCTATTCATTCATGGCTAAAAATATTAATAGTCACGTTTTCGTGAACATTTTGACATTGTCTAGCCACCCGTATTCATAATACTTTTTGAGGCCCTGTAGAACATTTTAGTTATAGTAGGTTTTGTCTCTTTTTGCAACAAATATGAATATTTAAAAGAGACAAAACCTATTGTAACTAAAGGGTTATTCAAGGACTCAATGAGTATGAATAAAGCTACAAGTATTTATAACATATAATAGGTATGTATTAGTGCCGTTGTTTCTGATATATATAGTACAACAGATTATATTAGTTTGTGACCAAAGAAAATAGTATACTATAGTGCCTCGGAGAGCACGTTAAGCTGTCGGTCCCGGTTTCACTATACCAACTTGTGAAACTGTTTATAGATGGGTTCTTGAGTCTATTCAAAACATCGCAACGAGCTAGCCACTTGTTCGGTGTAGACTCATACCATCGGCTATGACGAGGTGGGATTAAAACCCCTTCGCTGGGTACCCTGGGGCCGTCTAGGCGGTCTCGGGCGCCGTAAGGCACCCGTGATGATGATACATACCAAAGAAAAAAAACTTTTTTAATACATTTTACGGTAATTTTCCAGGTCACAAACTATATTTTTTTTATTATTATTTTATTTTTAGGTCTCTTTTAAATATTCATATTTGTTGCAAAAAGCGACAAAACCTACTATAACTAAAATGTTCTACAGGGCCTCAAAAAGTATTTATGAATACGGGTGGCAAGACTATGTCAATATGTTAAATATAAATAAATTAATTAATATCAAAACGGGTGCCTTACGGCGCGGCGCCCAATACCACCTAGACGACCCACCTCATCGTAGTCTATGGTATGAGTCTACACCAAACAAGTGGCTAGCTTGTCGCGATGTTTGGATAGACTTAATAACCCATGTATAAACAGTTTCACAAATGGCTATAGTGAAACAGGGACCGACAGCTTAACGTGCTCTTCGAGGGACTATAGTGGTGTTGTTAAACAAATGTACCTACATATTCTTTTGGATTAAAAACTCATTGATACACACCGAGCTTTGAACCAGGAACCTAAGTGTTTTTAAGTCTAAGGTCTAACCAACTCGGCCATCACTTACCTTTATCAAAATTTGATAATGTCAATAATAATAAATCACCCGTTGAGGAAGATCAGTAGCTTTTTTACATTTTATTATTTCCTATCTAGATGAATACGAGTATACCTTTATCAAGTTTGAAAAATAGGGCAAAGTTGAACAATTGCTCGCAAAGTTAAAAACAAAAGGTCGAAAGTCGGATCGACTGCAAATTTTTGTATTACTGAGTTTTTGGTGGAATATGTGTGCACTATGGTAGTTATTCTATTACAGAATTATTTTTAGGTCTCTAAACTTTATACCTATATATTTTATTATTATTTTTAATCAATATAGGTATATATATATATACCTATATTGATTAAATTGTAGTAGTCTATTTGTATATAAGAGTATATACAAATATTTTTGCTATTTGATGTGCGAAGGTATGTATATATTATATGTATTTTGGATATGTATACTGCTTAATAACTTTCTAATTAACATGTTGATAACTGGTCAACCAGCAGGTAATTTAGGAACAAAAGTCAAAATTATATATTTCATGTAAATCTTTACAGATTACAGAGAATAGTCAAAAAAAAGTTTAACAACGAAATCCTGTACCATAAATTCTCATAAATATATTCAGGTGGTAGTGTCAATGCATCAATCATGGGAAAGATTTCTCCAAGAGAATCACGAGCTTTTATGTTATATATTGCCCTGTACTTAATCTACAGAAGAGCCATTGGGCCCTCTTCTGTAGAATAAATAAAGTGTCAATATCTGCCGTAGATTCCCACATTTTAAGACCATATGTCATTATACTGTGAAAATAGGCGAAGTACTGGCTTTTGCCAGTAGCGGATCCCCCCCCCCGTCCAAAAGCTACATAATCTAATGAAAATAATGATAATTGACGAATAAATCGCTATAAAAGCCCTTTCTTGCAATCGGTATAAAAACTAAATTATTTGCAGTGAACGATTTTGAACCCATTTCCAGAGTGTCAATTGCTACCGATAATATATAATCTTTTTTACTAACTTTAAACAGTAAGGATGTATCATCAGCAAATAGCACTATTTGTGCTATCTTCCGAACCATATGGAAGATCATTGATGTATACTAGGAACAGGAATGGGCCTAAGATTGAGCCCTGGGGTACACCTAACCTTCGGATACGCACCATCCAATATTAACACCTGAATTCTATTAGAAAAATAGGACTTTATGAGATAAAGCTAAATCGCGAATGCCATAAAATTGCAGCTTATCTAACAAAGTTTAATAGTCAACACAATCAAACGCTTTAGACAGATCACAGAAAACGCCAAAGAGATCCTGAGAATTTTCCCAAGCGTCAATTATTTCAGTAACCAATCTTGTACCGGCATTTGTTGTGTTTCTACCTTTTGTGAACCGTATTGTTAATCATGTAACAATTTATGAATATTAAATTAATTTAACAGCTGACCAAAAATTATTATTTCGAATATTTTACTTAAGGCTGGCAGGACAGAAACAGGATGGTAATTATTTGGATCTGTCTTACAAGCGGACTTGAATATGGGAACTATTTTACTATTTTTCATAAGGTCGGGAATTATGCCTTCATTAAAAATATCAGCGAGTACCGGTCCTATAGTAAAAAATATTAATTCGATAGTTTTGACAGATAGCCCTCATAAATCTTTTTTATTTATTTAACATTTTAAAGTATTTTAGTATATCATCATTTGTGACATGTTTAAAATTAAAATGAGATATAATTTATATTTTATATATATCGTTTTAAAATAAAATCTAGCTAATGAAATGAATGTAGTTTGTGATTTGTAATGATTTGAATTGTAATATTAGTTAGGAATTCCTTGAATAACTCCGCAACTTGTTTTTTATCTGATAACATAACTCCGTTTTGTCTAATTAAAATGGTATTTTGTCTGATAATATTTTTACTGGTTTCAGTATTAATGATTTTCCAATGCCTGGAGGCATTAAGCAATATTTAAATGTTAAATAAATAAATCATGTTTCGGTTTTATAGTCTTTGGGTTCACCGATTTATAGGAAATGACATCGATTTCTTGTTGAAATAGTAGTCCCTTTTCAGGGCGCGTTACGAAATAGGGAGTTGAATAGTCAATAAACCAGTGAGGACATTATAGTGTACTCGAACTAGACGCATTTATCCGGCATAGTTGGAGCAATCAATATTGTAAACAACAACGTGCTGATCGATAGGGTCGATAAATACGTTACAAAATCAAATATCAAAAGCGGCACTAGCCTAGTAGTTAAGTCACTGCGCAACACATAACAGGGTTAAGCAGGTAACAAAAAGGCCGGTTCTGATATGGGTGACTGCTTTATACAACGAGGCTATACTATCATAAGCACCGCAACAAGCTCGCTATTTGTTAGGTGTTGCCTCTAAATACCATCGACGAAATGACGATGGGTTAATCCCTCCGCTGGGTACCCTGAGGCCATTTAAACGGTTCATAGGAGCCAAAAAAAAAGGCACCCGTGATGGTAAAAAAATCACATACTGTGCTCCAAAAAAAGCACAGTATGTGATCAAGTCTTTTCCGACAAAGAACCAGCCGAAAGAACTAGTCTGTTTGTATTACAGCGCTCTAATTCTTTAATCTTGTTCCAGGATACCCCATCAACCCACATATCAGGTGCAGACGGAGATGGTCTCCGGGCATCATGGAGGACCCTACAGGTGGATGCAGACCCTCGAGCATCCATCAGGGGCTACATGTCCTTGCGATGTACTGCCGTAGTGCCCACCAACCCGCGGCATGTGCGATCCATGGCCGTAAGACTGATGATAGCGACTAGACCTCATATATCACATTTTACTGCGAATAGTATGTTTTTTTTTATTTATTACTAGCTGACCCGCGCAATTTTGACTGCGCACGCTACGGAAGCTCTTAAAAGAAACAAATTTTCCCCTTTTTCCCAATATTTTTCATTGATGCTTCACTCCTATTGGTCGTAGCGTGATAACCGATTACGCGTGGAAAAAATGGAAATGGGGAGTTGCCAGAAAAAGACGAGTATAACAGAAGAAGGCAAACAAAGAGAAGAATGACCATAATATTATTAATAATAATAATATGACGTCCTTACGGTTCACAAACAGGAATATAAATTCTTATTAGTAGATAACCCAGTTATCAAAAAATCATTTAAAAATCTTCTTAGTTAACTGGCTTATCAAATAAGTTTTTTTTCCCTATTTGTATACTGGTTATCAAACTCTGATTATCTACGAAGCTGAAGTGGATTTGTTGCCACCATAATCTCAAAATAGATCGTGAAAATATAATTCTGCGAGTAATAGGTACTACACAAACTGTATTCATCTCAATTTTGTGAGGAGTCCGTTGCCAGACATTACCCGGTTTCCTCACACACCGGTTTCCCGTGTAGATATGGACCAAGCGCCTGATACAGACAGATTTTTCTATTCGCGTGACATCTCGCTAGCCTTTTCGACAACTTGACATTGGCAGAATTACACGTAAAACGAAAAGCCATTTTACAAGAAAAATTGAATTGACACTCGTTACAATCGCGTTGATCACGTAGCCTGGGATTCCTTGAGCCAGAAGTCTGTAGACGCGTGTTTATGTTATATTTTTCATATTTAATTTTATTGAATATTATTGTGCAAAAGTGTACTAATTTTGTCGATCGTAATGATCTTATATATGTGTGAGAAGTGTAGCATTAACGCAGTGATCTCGGCGTTTGTGTTATCTCAAATAATCCCTAAAATAAAAATATTTATTTATTTAAAAAAAATCTAAATAATACCTTAGCCTTCGATAATATGGCGGCACCCATTTTATCGTTGGTTAACTCTTTCTTCTTTACTTGATATTGGCAGAACTATATCGTATGTTTGCATACTCGCATGTCGCCATTCCTCATATTTACCTGGTCCTATCCCTATTCCTTTCCATTTCATTATCCCACTTTTTCTACTAATAATATTTAAACTTTAATATACCCTCACGTGACATTGGCATAATTATGCACACGCGTAGAGGCCATTTACATTAGATAATAATAATAACGTAACCGGCCCCCCTAGCCAAGAGCGCAGTCGTAAATAACGCTAACTTTTGTATCAAAATGGCATTTGATGTACTTTAGTTTTTATCGTTGCAGAAATAACCAATACGAGATATCAATATAGATACACCAATAAGATAATACATTTGGTATCTCCCTCTCTTTCACGCTTCTGCGACGTTCGAGCGTAAAAAGCGACCACGCTCTTGGCTAGGGGGGCGGGTATGCTAAAAAAACATATAAGTAATATTGGTTTTTTTTTTCAGGTGGGATCGACAGCATCAATAGGAGAATACCTAGCAACTTACTGTACTATATATTTTGGACTTTATTCGTATATTTAAGGAACCAGTGCCTTAGATAACTCATTAAAACTATTTAGGTTGTATATACATTAATATATTAATAACACCCATATTTTATCTTAAGAGATATTTAAATGTTTTGTAAAAATATTTTTAATTAATCTGTGATGTTATGTTTATTGTTTTTTATTTCAAAATGTAATTATAACTTTGGTAGGTACTCGATTGAAACTTTTGAACATGGCAGAATTTTCATTTACTGTCCAGAAAATTTTCATGTAAAATTTGTCTCCACTTATTCTCTCTCGTCAGCACAAAATTTTATATGTAAAATTAAAATGTATAATAGAAAATGTTTCATATTTTACAAAATCTAATTTTGTATCAAGTTTATCTATAAATAATATACGTACTAAATCTGTGTTTAATATTCAAATGTTGTTGTAAAATTTAATGCAGCAGAATTTATTTAAAAATTGTAAATACCTAGTTATAAAATATAATTGGAACGTAAACATGAAGTTATTTTGAAATTGGAATGATGTTTAAATTTAAAATTGGAATCTTACAATTGGTTATTGCAAACTTGATATTCCTCCGAATGCTTAGTCACGAACCGATTTCATTTGGCAATAGCAATAATAAAAATATTGCGATCACGTATATGTACTATAAAAGATGTATACGTATTATAAAAGAATTGTATAAATTATCATATAACATTTTTATTTTTAATAAAGGAATCTTGTAGATAGGTTTATAAATGTTTGTAACAATGTTATTACAATAATTCTGTTGTTATTATTGCATAAATTAAAATATGATCTCTTTTATTCACAAAAATACTTTATAGAGCATTTTAGTTAAAATTGTGTATATACTTTCTGTCAAAGACAATTTTCATTTTTGAAAGAGACAAACACCTTTTTAACCATACAACGATCTATATGCTTCTATGAATAAGGCTTTATGTCTAGAAAGGTTAAAGATATAAGGACCGGTAATACAATTCTGACTTAAATTACAGACCCATTTTAAGAGCACAACACGTGACCTTCAATTCACCTGGGGTCTCATTCCAAGATTGCAACCGCTAAACAGGACAAGACGTTGTGTAAACTACAAATATGGAAATATAAGTTCGAAGCTCCTGGAATGGGTCCAAGGTTTTAGTGAGCTTATTCTGCAAGGTATGGAGAGCATTCAACAAATATTAAGTCGGCTTTAAAGACTTAGTTACATCCTTAATTTTTTTAGTTTATATTTCTGATTTTAAGTCCGTCTTAAATTTAAGAAACGATTCAATTACAAGCCCTAATCGAAGTCAGCGTTCTCCATACACTTCATACATCTTTCACACTTCCAGTATAACTCATCTACTGTTTGTCGCAGAATTAAAATAATATTATCGGTCATTGTATTATTTTTTTTTTTTTTTTTTTTTTTTTAATATTTTAATAAATAAAAATTTGTTACCCACAATAAAAAGATTTTCGCGTACAATCACCAACAAAAAAAAATACTTCAACTAACAACCCAGTTAAAATATTGGAAGTACATTTGTATGGGCGTCAAGAAATGTGCCAATTATTTTGTATTGTAAAAAAATTTTGTGTGAAACAAATTGCACATTTTTATTAGTAAAAAATATATGTGTACAGTTAAATTTGAAATCTATATAAATGTCAATAAATTATATTGTAAAATAATGTGTTAAATTTTTTTTAAAACCGTTATTATCATAAAATTACCCACAAATTGGTAAGTATAAATTGCTTGAATATTTTTTAATATACTGAAAAAAGTACAATTAAAAGGAGATTGTATGTTTTTTTTTTTAATATTGAAGCACGGCCAGTTCCCCGTAATATGTATTTTTTTATACTAAGGCTGAGTTGCACCAACAAATATAAGGATTAAAATTAAAAATGGCGTCGAATGTACCAGTTTTATTTTGAAAGCTAAATTACAGCTTCGTTACAATTACTTTAACGAACACTTTGGTGCAACTCACCCTTAGCTGTCTTTAACAGTAAAACATGAGGAACTTCTACATGAAGAACCTATTTGTGACACACTAATAAAAAAAAATTGCGATCTATGATGAAATTTTGGCGTCGCCCATACATTACAATAAAATGACTTCAACACTATAGTGATGATGACTTCAACATTATAGTTCAACACTGTAGACAATAAAGTGATTTGTGTACCTTTCTTGTACTTACAAGAAAGGTACACAAATCACTTTAACATTTATACTAAACACTTGATTGAGACCCGGCCACTTGTCTAAAGGTATTTTATTTGCTTCATACGAAGACACTATGTATTTATTGGAGTAATTTTAACCATAATAATAGGCTATAATTTATTTTTGGAGCATTTTTTTTATTTAAAAAATACCTACACCACACACCACCACATTTACCTGAAGAATAAGAATTCACCAATAATAAGAAGTATGATGAACTTAACTAAATAAAAAAAATGGGTTCTATCACTGCAAGAAAAAACACCCGGTGGACGAAATAGTTAGGCTGAGTTGCACTAAAATAAACTCTCTGTAAATGTAACGATTAAAGTTAAAAATGGTGTCGAATGTACCAGTTTTATTTTGATATTCGAACGACAGCTGGTACATTCGACGCCATTTTTAACTTTAATCGTTACAAATACTTTATCGGAAACTTTAGTGTAACTCAGACTAAGTCGATCATTTTTCCGTTAAGATTACATATTTAAACCCCGGTCTATAGGTAGCATTGAAGTTTTAAGGAAAAAATATTCGTTTATTTGTTTCACAAGACCACTGCCGTGCCTCGGAGAGAAGATTAAGAGATGTCGGTCCCAGTTCTATAATACCAAATTATGGAATTGTTTATATATGGGTTATTGAGTCTATACAAACACCGCGACAAGCTTACCACTTGTTCGGCGTAGATTTAAAATAAATCGGCTACAATGTGGTGGGAATAAAAACACTGCCAACGCAGTCTCAAGCAACAAAATAATATGACAAACCTAAATTTATATATTTTTTACCGATTATACGAGGGCCCTCTCTCATTAAGGCTAAGTTGTACCAAAATATACTCTCTGTAAATGTAACGATTAAAATTAAAATTGGCGTCGAATGTACCAGTTTTATTTTGAGTCAAATGACAGCTAGTACATTCGACGCCATTTTTAACTTTAATCGTTACAATTATTTTAACAAACATTTGGTGCAACTCAGCCTTACTGTAAAGTTTAAACTGTAGGGATCCACCAATAGCTTTGCTATTTTTTTCGAGAGTACAAATAGACACTTCCCATTGGTGGATTGATGTATTGAGTAAGTCAAAGATGGTTCAACTAAAAAAGTATTTATGTTACAAACCGTAGATAGTAAAAAAGAACTCTAATGGCCTTATGCATAAAAACTTATTTAGTCTAAAAGGACACTTTAGGTTTATTTTACTTTACTTAAATAGGTTTTGTCTCTTGTGTGCATATTTATTTTTGTTGCTCAAAAAAGAGACAAAACCTACTTTAAATAAAGTGCCATTCAAGGACTCAATAAGTTTTTTATGAATACCGTGTAACATTTTAGTGAATTAGCTGTAAAAATGAGTTTCGTCCCATCCAATCTTTTGTTTCGTCCCATCAAATATCTTCATAAATCAAAAAAAAATATTAGGTATTTTAACCTGCCATTTTAATTACTTTACGGTCGTAAAATTTCTAATTAGACCCAAAGTGAGGGCTAAGTGCTAAAATAGGGGATGTAAAAAATCCACCTCACAAGACAAAGCCATACTTTTTCTTTCTTTTGTTCTTAAAAAAAGGAATTTTATAAGACAGAATTACCGCCAGACGTTGTACTGGGGTGATCTTTCAAGAATTAGAATTGAATTAAGAATTGCTACCTACATATAAAATAGATATGATAGGTAAATATTAAACTAGTATATGTTAAAAAGCCGCCCCAGCCTAGTGGTTAAGTCACTGCGCAACTGATAACAAGGTTAAGCAGATGACAACAAGGCCGGCCTGGGATGGGTGACCGCTTTATACAACGAGGCTATTTCATCATAAACACCGCAACAAGCTTGTTAGGTGTTGCCTCCGAATACCATCGGCGAAATGAGGACCGGTTAATCCCTCCGCTGGGTACCCTGAGGCCGTTTAAACGGTTCTCGGGAGCCTAATAGGCACCCGTGATGGTATTTTTTTTAGTAGCTGTTAATTTAAAACAATCTATTTGCTATGGTTTTAATAGGTGTAATAATTATTGCTAAGGTAACTAAAGTAAACATTTTGAAAATTTAACACTGATTTATAAATATAATTTTGGGCTTTAGTAATATACGTGGTGGCCGAGTTGGTTAGACCTTGGACTTAAAAACACTTAGATCCCTGGTTCGAATCCTGGTGTGTACCAATGAGTTTTTAATTTAAAAAAATATGTACATTTGTTTGACAACATAGTGCCTCGGAGAGCACGTTAAGCTGTCGGTCCCGATTTCACTATACCAACTATTTATAGATGGGTTATTGAGTCTATTCAAAACATCGCGACGAGCTAGCCACTTGTTCGGTGTAGACTCATACCATCGGCTACGACGAGGTGAGATTAAAAACCCCTCCGCTGGGGCCCTGGGTACGTCTGGTGGTCTCGGGCGCCGTAAGGCACCCTTGATAATGTACGTTTGTTTGTTAGTATATACTTACCTACATTCACTGCAGTTGCCAAAAATAATTAATAAAATTTCAACTTTACACAAAAAAAGTGGCTTAAGAGCCAATATTGGTTGCGCTTCATACAACCACATCACATTTTTTTTAATTTTTTTTATGAGAGTTTGGCATGTGACCTTACATCTACCTGATGGAAAGCAGTATGAAGGTCCAAGAACAAATGCAACCAACAATTACGATCTACGTAACCGTTGATTGCACTATTATGCCGGCTTAAGATGCCTACACACGCTTCGTTTAAAGGACTCGAGATTATAGGAAGAAGGAAACACGCGAGCAGGTAGAGCATTCCACATTTTAATAGTGCGACAGATATACGAATCACCAAATTTTTTAGTGCGGGTTGGTATATCTGCCACAGTATATGCATGCATTTTGTTACCCGCTCGTGAAGTCCTATACCGGAAAGGAGAAGGAGGAATGAGATGAAAAAGTTCTTCAGAGCACTCTCCATGATAAAGGCGATAAAACACGCTCAACGACGGTTCTCTGCGAAGCTGCAATGGCTCTAGAGTGTCCGTGAGCTCTTTGTTTTCGATAATTCTCGATGCACGCTTCTGCAGACTATCGAGAGCATGCAGCAAGTATTTGGCAGATACACCCCAAAGATGCGAACAGTATTCCACACAAGGCCGTATCTGAGCTTTAAAAATCAGATGCCTGAGTTGAGGAGTAAAATACCGTCGCACCTTATTAAGGACGCCGAGCTTCCTACTTGCTGTCTTCGCAATGCTCTTAATATAGTTGCGGTGATTTAGGTCGGAGCGTAATTCTAATCCCAGGATATCGAGAACTGGAGACAATGGTAAACGTTGTCTTTTTTGCTGTCAATGCGCAAGCCTGGGTTTTTTGGGCATTAAACTGGACCAGATTAAGAGAACCCCAGTTTGAGATTTTTCCAGGGTTTGGTCCAATTCATTTACCAAAGAACTCCTACATCCCACATTTTACTGCATTAAACATATCAGTATGGATCTCTAAAAATAGATAGTCAAGAATTGTCATTATTGATTGAAAACCGCTTTTAGTACACGCAAGTAATTTATATTTTATTTCTATATTAATTATTAAAAACGCATTTACAGTCCACTTCTAAAAATAAGATTCCATATACATGGAATCAGGACAATTTACACATATTGCTCTGGTCACAAACTAAGCTCTAGGTTTGTACTATGTGTACCAGAAACAACGATATAATACATATTATAATTTATAAACACCCAGACCATGACAAATTGTACAGAAAAACGTACTAATATTTATTTGCCATGGGTGGGAATCGAACCCACGACCTCCGGATTTAACGCCAAAGGCGCAGCCACTAGTCTACGGAGGCTGTTAATTGTCCATGATTGTTACACCGTTAGAATCGTGAAATAATTTCATCATCATCATCATCAGCCTATCGCAGTCCACTGCGGGACACAGGCCACTCCCAAGACACGCTACTGGTCCCTATCCTCCGCTCTTCGCATCCAGTCTCTGCCAGCCACCCTCCGCAGGTCATCAGTCCATGTAGCTGCGGGGCGTCCTACGTTACGTGCGCCAAGACGTAGTCTCCACTCTAGTATCCACCTGCTCCAACGGTGGTCGGTCTTGCGGCAAGTGTGACCGGCCCACTGCCACTTCAGTTTACTAACTTTCAGAAGTTAAGTTCTCTTACGAATATCCTCAATCCTGATTTTATCCATAAGAGAAACTCCTAGCATAGGTCTTTCCATAGCTCATAAATTATAAAATAAATAATTTCATAAATTGACAATATGTAACTACCCACCTGGGATCTACTGCTCGACATTAGGAGCTCATTACAGACGAGTAAAATCTACTAATTTTGCGCCGGTTTAACTTTTGTATGTTTTTCTTCGATCCTACATCTGTGGCCCTAGTGTGAGTTTTTTTAACGTTTACTTTCGCGTTAACTATACTACCGCGTTAGCATTTTGACCAATCACACGACCGCATTTCTAGTTCTCAAAATTTCCGCTTGGTGCGCTGAACCATTTCCCATACAAATTTTAGTTAACTCAAACGCAAAGTAATAGTTAGAAAACTCACACTAGGGGTACAGTTAATGTCTTCGTGCGGTATTCTACAGATCAGAGTGGAACTAGAGTTGCAACGCAAAACCAAATTGAATGGAACTATTGTGGAAACATGAGATCCAAATTATTAAAAAAAAACAATGTCATACAATTGAAATACATATTATATCGTCAATTGAAATACTTTTTTTTTTTTTTTTAATTTATATAAATATAATAATAATATAAATTTTAAATATTTTTTGGAATCGTGTAAACACTACTGTTCTAAATTTACTGTTCTTACAGTCTAAATTTAGTGTTCTAAATATCAAACTGATATCTGGCCCCAAGATATGTTAATGGACAGACACCTGGACGGAATTGGGTAAATATATAAAAACTTACAGACCTTACAATTCCCCAAGACAAAAATAAAAATAACACAAGACGTTGTAACATAAAATATTCATTTACTTTCTAAATATAAAACGTCAAACAAAAGAAAACCAAGTTTCTTGCAGTGAAACAACAAAGAATTTCTAGTTGATTATTTAATTCTTTTATGAAAATGCATGGGGCATCCAATTTACCAGGGGCTACATTTCGTGGTTCGATGGCCACGAGTCAACTTCGTTTCAACTCCTGAAATATTCACTGTGCACTGTTAGCTTTTGTCCTCTTGCTTTTGCTAGACGTTTTATATAATATGAGTAGACAGACAGTGCATAAATAATTCTAGTAATATCTCATCTATATATATATATATATATATATATATATATACTAGCTGTGCTCGCGACTTCGTCCGCGTGGAATAGTTATTTTTTTATCATATAAACTTTCATCCCCTATTTTATCCCCTTGGGGGTAGAATTTATCAAAATCCTTTCTTAGCGGATGCCTACGTCCTAACATCTACCTGCATGCCAAATTTCAGCCCGATCCGTCTAGTGGTTTGGGCTGTGCGTTGATAGATCACTATGTCAGTCAGTCACCTTTGAGTTATATATATTTAGATTATTCTTTAATACATATTTTTTGTGTATCTTGAACCGTTTTCACGGCGCACGCAACGGAAGGCTTCAAAGATGAAATAATTTATCCCGTTTTTTACACATTTACCACTATATCTTTGCTCCTATTGGTCGTAGCGTGATGTTATATAGCCTATAGCCTTCCTAGATAACTGGACTATCCAACTCAAAAAGAATTATTCAATTCGAACCAGTAGTTTCGGAGATTAGCGCGTTCAAACAAACAAACAAACAAACTCTTCAGCTTTATAATATTATAGTATAGATATAGTATAGATATAATGAATCGCCGTTCCTTAGTCACCGTAAAATTAAAAAAACTGCTTGGAAGATATTAAAAATAGTTTACCACCCTCAAACCTACCGAATATAGACAAAAAAAAAACACAAAAATCTGTCAAGCCTTTTCAGAGGTTTATATATTAGACAGCCTCCGTAGACTAGTGGTTGCGCCTTTGGCGTTGTATCTGGAGGTCGTGGGTTCGATTCCCACCCATGACAAAAACATATTAGTACGTTTTTCTGTATAGTTTGTCATGTTTATAAAATATAATGTATTATTCGTTGCTTCTGGTACACATACGAGTAGTACAACCCTAGAGCTTAGTTTGTGACCAGAGCAATATGTGTAAATTGTCCTACATAGATATTATTATAGGTATGTGTTGGTAACTAACATTACTACTAGACTATTTACTGAACCTAAGCGCCCTCTATCTATAATATAAAGTTTCCAGTTCCCACGGGGTTGATGACATTTTTCCTAGACTAGCAGAAAACGAAGCTGATTACGCTACATTATTCAGAATTTAATATCTCAAAGTTTACTTTTTTAAACGAATATAAGATACTAGCATTGGCCTTGCTTGACATATAATTTATACATAAAATCACAATAGGGTATTTGACTCCTTTTTGAAACTCGTTTTATATAATTCTTTATTACACT
Source organism: Monopis laevigella (assembly GCA_947458855.1). Lineage (NCBI taxonomy): Eukaryota > Metazoa > Arthropoda > Insecta > Lepidoptera > Tineidae > Monopis > Monopis laevigella. The sequence continues at coordinate 21,826,780 of OX381585.1, forward strand.
CTATTATTATAAAAATCTATGTTAAAGTTTGAATTTCCACAATGGCGCTAAAAACGCTGTTTCGCAGTCTATGTTAGGTGTGACGTCACACGCAATTAAACAAACAAGCACAGATTAAATAATCTCCTATATATTAAACTATAATTTATATAATCTGTGAAGTGTTTTGTTTACTTGCGTGTGACGTCACCAGTCATCAACCAATCAAAGATGTTTTTGTTATAAATAAAATTTAAAAAAAAATTCAAATTTATTTCGTGTAATCTACAAAAGATATACATAATTTAGTTTAAAATAAAGTGAAATATGTTTTTTTACGCCATTGTCTGATAGGATGACCACAATTTATAGTATATTTTTAATGTAGTCAAATAGCCTATTGTCTATTAATTTATAGTATATTTTTAATGTAGTCAAATAGCTTATTGTCTATTAAGTTCATGTAATAATATTGAAATAAAAACAAGCCTAGTTTGAATTCCCCTATTTTTTTAAATAAATTTGAAAAACATCTAAAAGTATTATAAGTCCATAATATACATATTTTGAAACCTGTAGTATCCGTCGTTGTAGACATATAGAACTACGTAAGTAATAATAACCCCAATGTATAGAACTGTATGGAAAACCATCCCTTCACCTTTTTACACCCCTACATCGATAAAAAAGTGTAACACCTATTAATTTATTATGACATACCAAAATTTCCGATAACAAGCTTCAAACAAACTTTTCTAAAAAAATAATTTAAATTCACATAAAACTTAACTGTAATATCTGTAGTCTCAAACTTACTTTCATTAATATGGGGTACAACTTTGTTTATATTCAATAGTTCAAAGTAAAACAATAATAATATGTATTTTTTTTTGACAGTGTACCTTAGTAGTAGAATGTTTTAATTCTTAATAAAAATAATTAAATACACATATTCATCTATCTATCAGGTAATCCCAATGATATTTTGTTTTTTATAATATCATTGGGTAATCCTCTAAAATTATCTATATAACCATTAAAAACTTGGTTCTCAAAAGAAAACCCAAACGCGTCCCCGACCTAAATACTTATAAAAGAAAAAGTCTAAACCAATAAAAAAAGAGAAGACCTAAAATATTTGCCATGACACTTTCGTCAAAAAGATATATTATGTAGCCAACACCCCGTTCTATGATAAATATTTGTAGGGTAGGAGAAAAAAGGGTCGTTCCCACTGTACCGGACGTGTGGTCGGCATAACTCAAAGGCGATGACACCCCCCTTTTACTTCCTATCTGTTACAGGCAGCATACATTATGTTTTTATAAGGAACTTCCGGATTTAATCTGTGTGAAAAACTAAATAAAAGAATTTTAAAATATGTTTGTTCTAGCGTGGTCCAATTTTACGTTAAGTTTTTATTTTTTCAAGGCAAAAGTTGTAGCTTTATAGTTAGTGGTTTGGCCAAATATAAGCATAAATAAATAAAATAATTAAATAAATATTATTCATACACACACTCGCAAACTCAACACGCACACATAAGTAAATAAGTATTTATGTATATACCCTCACTTTTCCTAACCTTTTGTACCTACCGCACTTGGGTCCAAAAAACCAAGTCCCTCTGCTACCGAAGACGAGTAAGCACGTTAATTCGCAATTACGCCGCGGCGCCCACGAAGTGCCTCTAAAAGTGAATCTAGTGTGACACAGTGACAAATAGTGTAAACCTAGTTGAAAATCTGTGTTAAAAGACTTTCATAAGAAAGTGTGGAGACTAAAATCTTATTTTATTTATTTATTTTAAATTCTTTATTGCACAAAATTGTACATAGGCGAGCTTAATGCCTTAGGCATTTTCTACCAGCTAACCTTTGAGAGAGTGAAATATGCTTAGTGTGCGGAACTTTCGATAGAAGGATATACAATAATCTTGAATAGTTTTTATTTTTTTAATTTTTTGAGTAGGTTATATATTATAAAGTTTTGCAATCCTAGTTAATAAATTTAAATAAATAAATTATATTATATGCAGTCATAGGAAATAACATGTCTTATTTAATTTTAAAATGTTTCACCAACACAACTACTGACCAAAAATAACCCACGCCCCTAACAAATGTTTTGTTTGACAACACTCATTTAAGGTAAGATTAAGTGTACATCCCAGTTTTACTATACCAACATGTGAAACTGTTTATAGATGGGTGGGTATATTATAGGTAAAGTTTTCGGTCACTGGTTCAATGAGATTTTAATGTAAAAAAAGGAAGAATTACGCGCCCGTTTCGCAACCGCACCCTAAAAGATTAACGTGATCTCTGAAATAATAAAATATGAAAAACAAATGTCGAATCGACTTTTGGAGATGAATAGCAGATAACCAAACGCACTCTAAGACCTTATTGTTAAAAACATTTTTTTTTGTCTCATCATAAATATCTGTAAAAATTTACATGAAAGAAATAAATTTGAATTTTAAACTGTGCCCCCTTTAAATCTAAATAAACGCGGATTCAGTCACAGGAAGTAACATTTCTGGTTTAATTTTAAAATATTTCACCAAAACTTCTGACCAAAAAGAACTCATGCCCCAGTCAAATCAAAGTCATTACACAGCCGAGTGACATCCGTTCGGAAACTGGAACGTACTGGCACAATGCAATATGGATTCATAAAAGTGCAAAAAGCAGTATCAGAACGCGCACTGTCACTCCAAACTGTCGGCAGATGTGAATTTAACTCTGGAATAACGTTCACTGTATTTTCTATTGGCATACATCTTTAAATAGTCGAATAGATAGTGCATTGTTTGCTCACTCACGGAAAGTTATGATAGAATTTGTCACAATTTAGACCATCTTTCATACATCTACTAATATTATAAAGATAAAAGTTTTTTTTTATTTGAGCACAATATGTGACTTTGTATCTACCTGGTGGTGAGCAGACCTACAAATTCACACAGAAAAACTTTATTTTCGCTTACAACACAATTACATAGAAAATTAATAGAATAAATACAGTTACAGATACAATTACAAACATTAACATATGAAATTATTTTTTATCAGGAGTGTGTTGCGTGGCGACTAAAGGTAATCAGCTCAGCATAAGCTACATCGTTCTAGGATGAAGCACTGATTTTCAGCTGACGCCTGTGTTAGAATTATACAGAATAACTCAAACAATGTTTACTTATAATTACAAATTTATACAATTTTAAACAATTTTACAGGGGACGACATAATTTTACATACAGTTTCACAACTAATATTAGCTAAATACAATAAAGAAAAATATTAAATTATAAATTAACCTAATAACATAAATATGCCTAAACAGGCTGTATTTCGTTTTCGTTCCGATTTCCTTTAAACTAAACGCAGGTAGTGTGCTCTACTACCTATTAGATAAATGTACTTTCTGCCTCGTTATCAAATAACAGATTATTATAAATAATAATATCATAATCTGTCTATCAAAATCATCAACAGGTATTTACGGAGAAAAGACCGGTCTCCATAACTTGGCTAAACCGACCGTCTAGTTTTGTTTATTTTGTATGCATAACCCGTAATGTGATCTGGTTTTAAGTAACCTATCACCAGTTTTCAGGAGTCTTCTGCATAGATTTCTTGTGGAGGCACCTTTGGGTGCGGTTCCAAAGATCCTGACGATAAAGCAGTGAGGATATCACAGAAGATACATAATGCAAATTATCCAGCTAGTATCCATTATCATATCCATAGTGTTTGGTTGTTACGTTTTCAAGACTAAAGCACTGAACCGATTTTGATAAAATTTAGCATGGAGATAGTTTGAGACCCTGGGAAGGATATAGGGTATATAGGATATGTTTAATATTTGCCATTTTTTGTCATAGTTTTGGCTACTTAAATGATTTGGTATCTTGAAATGATATTATTTTTATTTTCATAAAAATAGCAGTCAAGTGCTAATTCTGTTCGGGCACGTTCCACATAACGAAAGAAAAAAGGAGGAATAAGAGGTATATGGGAAAGTCTTAAACCAAAAATAGTTTAATCTCAGCGACCAAATAGAAGACTTGTTTTTGTTTAATAAAAATAATAATTTAAAAAAATACCATCACGGGTCCCTTTTTTAGTCCCGAGAGCCGCTTAAACGGCCTCAGGGTACCCAGCGAACGGATAAATCCGTCCTCATTTCGCCAATGATATTCGGAGGCAATCCCAACAAGTGGCGAGATTATTGCAATGTTTATGATGGTCATCATATTTATATCATAGTATTTTTTTATAGAAACTTGAAATATATAAAGCAAAACAATAGAGAATATAATTGATAGTCTTAAACGAAACTTCACCATAGTTTTTGCGGTCTCTACACAAAATAAATCCAAGGTTGGTTGCTATTGAAATGCAGCGCTCAATTCTCTGATCTCTCCTTTGTTTTTTACTATTCATGAAAGGTACTTACTTGGGGACCGTTTGTGCATAGCAACTAGAAGATTTTAAATAAGTGCTTAGAGCTAAATTGCTTCTATTTCTGTATTGGTACCTTTACATAAATTATAAATGGTGCCGCTGGACGCAGAATGGTCTACAGGTAAGCAATTTTAAATCATCATCATAATCAGCTGTAGGACGCAAGAGCGTATTTAGGTTTAAACCAGTCTCGACCACTTATATTCCACTGACATAGTACCTACTTATTTCATGACATCTCAATAATATTATAAATGTATAAGTTTGTATTTTACTCAATCAATTTCCATTTTTACGAGGTTTTTGTCAGTGGCTGGGACCGCCTTCTACAATTGGCCCAAACGCTGGCCAAAATGTAACTGGCTGGACATCTAAGCCTCTTCTATAGATTTCCATAAGGATCGGTTGGAGGCAGCTGGTACCCAGCGAGTTCCTGCGGCCTTAATAATGTCTTCGGTCCACTTTGTAGGTGGACGTCTTACGCTGCGCCGATGTGCAAATTTTAAATATAATTTATATATTTTTTTTAAATCGGAACACGACTCGTGACTCTGTATCTACCTTCTAATAGTTATGTATCTATACTATGTTCTATCTTATATCTACCTTCTAACAGTTATAACACAGTTGATAAGGTTGTGTCTAAAGTTTTTTTGTCATTCTTTTTTTTATTATCTAAATTACTAATTATAAATCTTTGGTTTAAAAAAATCAGTAGTTTAAAAAAATCAGTATATATTATACTGAAATTTTTTAAGTAAATTGCAATTCATAAATTCTTGGTTTGTTGGACTCAAACCAACGACCCCCGCTTTCACAGCAAGGTACAAAGTTACTCAACCAATCCAACCAGGGGTAACCACCGACTCCGATACCGTGAGATCTCGTTTGAGTTGAGATCTAGAACGATGTTTTTGGTAGTACGAAAAGTGAAACAACGTTGTTTGAATTATTGTCCATTGCATAGTTAGTTCATAAATTACAAAAAAAAAGAAAAAAGTCACCATGTATATAAAATACATTAATGTAATATATCATATTATAATATTCATTAATATACATGGTGACTTTGAAAGGATGTACTTTGGGCTAATATGATGTTCAACTGATTAATACGAACAATTTTTTCCATGGAACCATGTGCCGCAAGTGAAAAGAAATATTGCCTTCTCCATACAAACTAGTAATGTTAAAATGACCAATTTGTATGGGAAAGCCAATTTTTTTTTCATTTGCGACACAGGTTCCATGGGAAAAGTTGTTCGATTTGATCAGCAGAATCTCATATTAGCCCAAAGTACATCCTTTCAAATTCACCCTGTATATTAATGCATTTTATATATGCGAAATGAGGACGGGTTAATCCCTCCGCTGGGTACCCTGAGGCCGTTTAAACGGTTCTTGGGAGTCAAATAGGCACCCGTGAAGGTATTTATTTATTTATTATTTTTATATAATGACATCAATGACATCAAGTCGGTGGTTACCCCCTGGTTCCAGTGACCCCTTACATTTTTTTCATTTCATTTTTATCTTTTTATATGACGCCCTTTATGTGCATTCTTTTAATAACTCTACAATAGAGTGAAGTTAGAAGTTCTAGTTTCTAATACTAGATGGCAGAGGTATTCCTTATCAGGATAATCATTGAAACTTTTAAAGATAAAATACAATGAATAAATCCTAGATTTTTTTTTTATATTCCCGCCTCGTCGTATTGGTATTCTGAGTCTACACTGAACAAGGTGCAAGCTCGTCGCGCTGTTTGTATAGACAAATAAACAGTTTTACAAGTTGGTATTATGTAACTGGGACCAATAGCTTAACGTTATCTCTGAAATACAAATGGTCAAACAAATGTATATATTTTTATAATAAGGAACTAACTGGTACACACTAGGATTTGAACCTGTGACCTAAGTGTTTTAAGTCTACCTACAGTCTAACCAACTCGGCCACCACGTTATAGCAAATAAAGACATAAAATTTTAATGTTTAAATATCAGAGAAAAGACATAAAATTTGCGCGTTATTCAAGCAATTAAATTGGGAAATACGTTTTTCGTACAAACTATAAATTAAGTTGACGAAATAAAATAAATGTCGAAAAGCTTTTCGTTTCAGATTTTACTGTCGGAATTGAAACGTACGAAGCCAATTCTATTTTCTGTTATTATGTTTTAAGCACGCCATATTTTGTTGATTTAAATCTATATATTTTGTTGATTTAAATCTATATATTTTTTGATTTAAATCTATATAATATATGATCACGGGTGCCTTACGGCGACGATTCCCAAACTTTTTGATATTAACTAAATAAAGCTTAACACAGCCCAACCAACTCGGTCACCGATTTTTAACTATTTATGTTATACCTACTTATTCGTAATCTTTACGAGTATTACAGTTAGAGAGCTACCTATTACTGACTGGTAAAGAAAATGTCTGCTGAATTTCATACCTCTAGTAAGCCTTAGTTAAGTAGTGGCGACGACTTGTGAAGCGTGCCACTACTCAAGTGACGACCACGACCACTCTGCCAAGAGTGTAGCGACTAAGAAGAAGAAACCTTAACACAGCCCAAAAAGGCTTTGAGCGAAAAATGGTTTAGAGCGATTAATGGGCGAAAATCACGGTTTTTTGTGCATAACTCTGGATCTTGACTTCAACAGGATCATATCTACCGAAATATCTAACCAACGATTTTTGAATCTGTCACCTAGGTTTTTAACGACCAAAACTGTCAAGTGGCCTATGGTGTACTGATTGGGTTTCAGATAAAAGCGTCACTTATTATAAATAATAACAATAATAATCGTTATGTTATAATATATCATGTGCGTGACTTTGTATCTACCGGATGGTAAGTTTATGAATGGGGTCGATTAATTTATTGATATTTAACATCATTCCATGGGTTTCAAAGAAAAGCGTCACATATTATAAATAATAATAATAATTATCGTTGTATTATAATATACTGTGGTTGTGACTTTGTATAATGGTAAGTCCATGAATGGGGGTCGATCGATGCATTGTTATTTAACATCATTGATCGCTCCCACTATTGCGGCTCGAATTTGCATTACGAGTTTACACATCAATTCAACCGCCAGTGTCGTAACCGCACCTTCAAAATAGACGACCACCTCGACAAGACCTATATTTTAATATTTGTCTGTACATCTCTATTAGGCCTTTAAATAAATTTATATTTATAAACAGTTTTATAAGATTTGATAAAATCGTTGCCAAAAAACCTAAAACCAGTGAACCGAGTGACCAGAAACTTGGTGTTTCTTACGCTTTTCATAATTTTACACAGGCATAATTTGTAACAATATATAGGTTACATTACTACAAATTTTGGGTGACAAAAGTCAAATTTAGTAAAAGTGAATTTCATAATATAATATATAAGGACTTCGTATGTCTTAAGCCTGGTTTAATAATGTTACTGGGGCGAACGTGTTATTAGCTACTGCGGTTTGGTCCCGTTCCGACTAAACATTTTCCTGCAATAAAATTCAATTGCTGGGGTGTTCTTATTAGAAGTGTACTTATGAGCTTGGTAATAAGGAAGATTTTGTTAATTAATATCTTAATACGTGAGATGTGACATTTTGTAACTAGGTTATTTTATTTATATTTATTTAAAAACTTTATTTCACAAATTTAAAAATTTGACAACACCACTGTCGGTCCCGGTTTCACTATAACAACTTGAAACTGTTTATAGATGGGTTATTGAGTCTATTCAAAACATCGCGACGAGCTAGCCACTTGTTCGGTGTAGACTCTTACAATCGGCTACGACGAGGTGGGATTAAAACCCCTCCGCTGGGTACCCTGGGGCCGTCTAGGCGGTCTCGGGCGCCGTAAGGCACCCTTGCAGACTTAATGCCGCTAGGCATTCTCTACCAGTCAAACCTTTGGAGCAGTGAGTAGGTAAAATAGGTGCAGTAAAATATATTTAAGAAATAGAGTATAAAAATATTATACATACACACTGGCCATATACATGGATAGACAAACTTTTATTTCTTTGAATTTGTTTTGTTCTTACATTTTTATAAATTCCTTATCAGGATAATCTTATACTGATTTTTTTTACAGATAAAATTCAATGAATAAATCCGGTGTGTATTTTATATTTTAACATTTTCATAATTTCTTTATCAGGATATACTGATTCTTTTAAAGATAAAATGCAATGAAAAATTTCCCAGTGCCGCGAAAGCGAGTATCTTGGGTTTGAGTCCCGTCCACCAGGATTTTCTTCATTGTAATTTATCTTTAAAATACTTATTCAATATAAAATTTGTTTTGTTCAAAACATTATTGGTTAACAGCATTGGTATCCCACTACACTCAAATATTTTTTTGAAGATGTTGTTGATATTCCCTTAGCAAATGGGAGCCGTTTATTAAAGCCAACGATAAAGTAAATTTAAACGATTGAAAAAAATCAACAAAGGAACTTTAACACAGTATATTATCGTCCCGTATTAGGTAAACTTGTCACTGCGTACTCGGTGCATTGTAATTTCGACAATGTTCCTTTGTCTATACGTCTACGGTGCGTTATCACATCCTCAATGTTGCTTTGGCTCTACGATTATGGTGTTGTCATTAGCTTTGTCAAAATGACAAAGCTACCCTTGTCGTCGTAACGATGCTCCTTAGACATATAGACAACACCATAACGCAAAGGGCAGTTGTCAGCAGTACAATGTTGCCAAAAAACTTTAACGCAGTCACAAAAGTATTATTGCTTCGTTTAAATAACTTCTAGAATTAAAGACCTTTAACAAAATTACTTTTGACAAAAAGAACTTTGTCGCGGAGTATAAGTTCCCTGGAACAGGTTTGTTACTTCGTTAATGTACCTTTGTGATTTCGTCAAAATCCATTTTTAGGTATTAACGCATAGTAAACCTCCTATTTCGCAGTGACTAAAACAAAATAAAACTTGACGATACGTACACGTAACATAGACGAAAAGACAATAAAATTTTCGACAATATAAACTACGCTCCTGTGTTAAAGTTTACCTAAACGCATCGTTAAAAAGCTAAGTCAGAATGACTAAAAATATTCGACAAAGGTATTTCGCAATTGTTAAAAACAATGTACATGGTCGCACTCTAAAGGGTAGACTAAGGGTGAGTTGCACCAAAGTGTCCGTTAAAGTAATTGTAACGATTAAAGTTACTGGTACATTCGACGCCATTTTTAACTTTAATCGTAACAAAAAGTATAGACACTTTGATGCAACTTAGTCTCTTAGACTCATTTTATTTATTAGTACACCCGTTTAAAGCCTGGATGGGCAGCTAGTATTATTATAATAATAAATTAAAAACCTAAAGCCCAAACTGTAACAAACTGCATCTTACTTGTTTCCACGGGGGATGTAATATAAATAAAGTAAGCAGTACTTGCTGTACAGCTTCCTGTATTACGCCACCTATCACAATATGCAGTCCTGAGACAAGGTAATGTGATCGTGGAAACATAATTTTCTTAACAGCAGCCGATCAAACATTTTCTATACATTCACGACCTTTTGGTCCTGTTACCTCCCCCTAAACAATCATAGATTTTTATGATTTTTGGAGGCGTTATAAATATGACCTATATCTGGGCTCGTAAGTTTTCCTTTTTTTAAAGTTTGGTATAGGAAAAGAAATACCAACCCCTGAAATTAAAAAAGAAACTTGAGAAAATCCGGACATTAAAATAATTCTTATAAAATATCAAGACAGAAAATTAAAAAAAGGAAAACGTACAGTCATCGTTTATTTTCTCCTTAATAATATAAGACTATTTCTTTTCAAATCCTTTAAAGTTTAGGAGTAGAAAACAGTTTTGGCCCGAAAGTCGTTTTGCTGCCTAAGTTGTAGGAATCTCATACGTGCTCTTTCTCTTATTGAGAATCGGGGAGAAGGTTTACATAAATGTATGGTAGCGTTATTTGAATCAGCATCAGAATCAAAGAGCCTCATCAGACACTCCTCTCAGGTCGACTGACCAGTTATGGTGGTATTCTCGTAGTACCTTTAAAGGGTAACCATTTTTTTGCCAGGTAACCATTTTTTTTCCTTGTGGGATATTTAATCTTTAAGAAATTTTAATCATATTCCTATTTTCCAACTCATACTACATGAGTTGAAATAACATGTATTTATATAATAATGACATAAAACATTCAAAAGCATTCAAATATTTTCGAATTTATATTAAGGATCAAATGGGATTGGGCCGGCCCAATCTGTACTGTATGCCTGGTGAGTTATAGGCAAAAATCACCGAAAACTGGAGGCAACGTGGAAAAAACAAGGGGACTTGGACACCTTTTTAAGTGACTGGCCCAATATATAACTTAGAAAGAGATGGGATGAGGGAAGTAGATACTTTGTAGGTCTGCTCACTGGTGTAGATACAAAGTCACAACTCCAACAAAAAAACAAAAAAAATGAGGTTTTGTCCAACAGTGGAACAATATGGACGAATAAAAAAAACTTATTGGATATTTTATATTTTCAATTATAAAATATCCAAGCTCGAATGATCATACTAAAATTTAATATAAAGGATCAATTTATCAATAAGTATAATTAATATATCACTGTAAGTGAATGAAACGTGATAAAACATATTTTTAAAACATTTTATTATAAACGAAAATATAAAGTTTTTTTTTTGTTAGCACTTACTAAATAAACACAAAATGATATTCATAAATAATGAAAACAAAATGACAGAGACATATTAAAATTTGCGTATGATATTTATTTATACTTTACAAGGTGTGTTCTAGCAGATCCATATAATTCATACTTGCTCAAGTATTTTTTTATTTTATTAGAGCACGGCATGTGACTTTGTATCCTGGTGGTGAGAGCCATACCTACAAAGTCCATGAATGGGGTCGATCAATATTATTGTTAAATAACATTGATCGCTCCCACTATGCCAGCTAAATGATGCGATTACGAAATGGGCGGCAACAGACACGAATTGCATTACGAGAATATTTTAATATCCTCGCTGTCTTATCGTCAATTCAACCACTCATTTCGTAGCTGCACCCTTAAAGGAAAATACCACCTCAATAATAAATGCAGTAGTCTCCTGAGAACCGGTAAACCCACAGACTAAATCCGAAACATGACTAGGTCACTTGACGATTTTTGCATATGTACCTACCTAATTATATTAAACGTAAAGTGTAATTTACTAAAATATAAACTTTTTTACATTTACCTACCAATAATAGAGTAGATATAATAAAAACTACATATCTTTTACAGGTAGATACCCAATGAATAATACAAAAACATAAAATGAAACGCTGAAAGTAAATTGACTTACCTATCTAATATAGAAATTAATATGTATCCCCCAATGAATGCCTAAAAAGAAGTCAAACAACAATAAAAATCGAAGCGGACAAGTTCGATTAGTATAACGCAATTATGGTTCTTTCTAAATTGAATATCTCCCGTGCCCTCTGATTGATTTGGCTCATAGTAAAGTAAAAATCTACCTATCCGCCTTGTTTTAAGGTTCAATTTACATGCAGAACAAAAATCAGTAAATAGATAGTATTTGATCTACTTACATACACACATACATTTTTGTGAAAATAATTAAGTGTATAAAAAAAAAAAAAAAAATTCTACGAGTAAATTATACCTAATGTTTTATAAAAAAAAAACCTATAATTATAAATTTTAAAAGCCATCAGCGAAGATGAGGTAAAAAAAAGCTCTTCGCCAGGGATCCTGAGGCCGTCTAGTCTATAGAGGATTGAGCGAGCACTGTATATACATATTTATTTATTTTTATTAAATATCTTTATTGCTAAAAAAACTTGGGAAATGTACCCATGCATTTTCTACGGGCTAACCTTTGAGAAACTGAAAAATATTTAGGGTGCAAAACAATGTACTTGTAATATAATTCTCTATATATCAAACTATCTTTTGTTGACCCGGTTTTGACCGTCAATTAATTTATGTTATATTAATCAATAGATCCAGGGAAATAATTTAACGGTATGAAAATCCACCCTAAAATGTTTACACCACAAACCTTGCTCCAGAAATTCCTAAAAATGTTAAAGTATACCTAACAATTTATTTTGAAAAAATATGTACTAACTAATTTTAAGTCAGTAGATATTAACTTCCCTGGAAGATATATTTATCCCTTCCCTTAACCCCATTTGGTTTTAGAAATTTCAAATATCCACCTGTTAGTAAACAAAAGAAATTTTACATTCTTAGCTTCACTAGTTTCGGCTGAACTATAAGAAGTCTTGGTCAGCAAGAAATTTACGGATCCCTAAAAAAATAAAATTGCCAGTGGAAAAAAATACATTGATTTATCGCTGTTACGTGTCAAACGACACAGATATGAGTGTGTGCTCTAAATAATTTATGTTCCGTCATTTCCTTCGTTCTATAGATTTTAAACGTCCCTTATAAAATATAAACTGGGTTAATGAAAGAAATGGAGTCGCAACGAGAAGTTTTAAAAAGTTTGTAAAAAATTTTTTTTCGGGTCAAGCTTAAAACTTTTTCCAGGTCAACAATAATGGCGTTAACTACAATTTATTTACCTACGTATAAAATATTGCTTTATTTTTTGTTACATTTTTAAAAACATCACTGGTGATTTATGGCGCCTGTCAGGTTACCTAGCGGAGGGAATTTCTTCCCACCTCTTCATGGCTGGTGGTTTATTGAATCTACACAAAAAAAGTGGCGAGCTCATCGCTGTATTTACCTACTATATATTAAATTAAAGAAATACGAATGCTAACGTAAAAATAAATAAATACCAAAACATAAATGGTGGACTTTGAAAGGTTGAACTTTAAGCTAATATTTTATCTATTATTCAAGATGAACAACTTTTCCCATAGAACCATGTGTCGCAAATGAAAAAAAAAGAAATCCTTCTCAATACAAACTAGTAATGTTAAAATGAACGATTTGTATGTGGTAGTTTTTGAAGCATGTGGAAGCTTGGGAAAAGTTGTTCGATTTTATCAGTTGAAGCTCATATTCTCCCAGAGTACAACCTTTCAAATTCACCCTATATAATAATAGGAAAGCGTGTGGTTTTGCTTTATTTAGAAAAAAAAACACAGGTACCTAATGTGGTTCTTCTCTTCTCTCTCCCTCTCTCCTAATAAAGGTGCATGCACTCACAGTGTCCTATATGTCCATCCCTTTAATTTTTTATATTTATTGATTTATTTATGATGCAAACCTTACAGCATTTATGTGATATTATAATCTAAGTATGAGACAAGATTAATTTTAAGCTTTCACAGATTTAGTTAGAAGTTTTTTTTTTCGCTTTGGTTCTATAATTTGGCTAATGTTGATTACAAAGTACTTTTATTTTACCTATACATATATGTTGGAAGTAGTTTTGAAATGATAATAACAACCATATGTAAGACATTTCAGACGGTCACAAACTAAGCTCTAGGCTTGTACTATGTGTTCCATATATGTGTATGATATTAATACATACTATTTTAAATACACTGAGACCATATAATAATAATAATAATATGAAGTATAAAAGTTTTAAGTAAATGTAAGGTTTCATACATATAGCGAGGTTTTTTTCAAGCAACGTCTTAAATATACTGTTATTTTATCTTAAATCCACATACATTGATTCTTTCAGTATAATATCATGGAAAACGTTCAATGGAACATATTTAATAGAGTTTTTGGCTATAAGAAGTCCGCGAAGCAAAACTACAAGGAAAATGACGAAAAGCCTCGTGTGATAACTGCGACATAAAAGTTGACGTGCAGTTTATGTTATAAAATTATGGACCTTGCTGAACTCTGTTTGACCTACTAACATTACCCGTAAATTAAATATATATATATATTAATAAATATTATTACCGCCTAGACGAAGCCCGATGAAGGGTTTTTTTAATCCCACCTCGTCGTAGCCGATGGTTGTACTATTATTTCTTCTGTGCCGATGGTATGAGTCTACACCGAACAAGTCTAGCTCGTCGCGATGTTCGGATAGACTCAATAACCCATCAATAAACAGTTTCACAAGTTGGTATAATCAAACTGGGACGATAGCTTAACGTGTCTCCGAGGCACTATAGTGGTGTTGTTAAACAAATGTACATATATTTTTTAGATTATTAAAACTCATTGGTACACACCGGAGTTTAAACCACGGAGCTAAGTATTTTTAGGTCTAAGGTCTTACTAACTCGGCCACCATAATTCGTTTCATGCTTTTGCAATTCTTCACCGCAACGAATTTAAATCTAAATCTACATCGGTATCAGGGAGGTAGTTAAATCGCAGGCTCTCGCAAATTGTCGGCAGTTACGTTAAGCCGCTATTCGTAGGGCGACTCGATTACGTGACATTTCTCCAAATCGCCCATCATGTTTGTAATCGCACTTTTTATAATCGTACTTTGAGATTCGAAGACTAATAGTAAGCATTTTGTGGATTTTAATTTTTTCTTTATTGCAAAGACAGTACAAAGGCGAGCTTAAAAGCTTTATGGCCTTATTTAAAAAATCTTATTGAGTCCTTGTTCCAAGTTTTTGTCTCTTTTACGCATATTATTTTACGTTAGGTGGGAGGAAGCCTCTATAACTTCGCTAGGCCGACCGACCGGACTACCGCCCATATAGATGCAAAAATCGTCAAGTCAAATCGTCAAATGCAAAAATCGTCAAGTCAAATCGTCAGATGCAAAAATTGTCAAGTCAAATCGTCAGATGCAAAAATCGAAACGGGCGATTGATTTGACGAAAGCAGCGAGGTTATGCCTATCCAATAGACTTGTAATGCAAACACGTCTTTGTCACCCATTTCGTAACCGCACCATGTAACGGCTACATGGTGTTATGCTCCCACTATGTCGATATTGTTAAATAACAATGTATTGATCAATCCCATTTATGGACTTTGTAGGTCTGCTTACTACCAGGTAGATACAAAGTCACATACCGTGCTACAATAAAAAATAAATTTACCTTAGTCATGTTTCGGTATTAGTCTGTGGGTTTACCGGTTGTCTGGGGACTACTGCTTTGACTTCTTGTCGAGTGGTCGTCTCTTTTTATGGTTACGAAACGGGCGATTGATTTAACGATGGAGCAACAAAGATATTAAAATACAAATAAAAAAACATTTATAAAAAAAACATAATAGGTACATTAGTTATAGAAGGTTTTTAAGGACTCAATACGTTTTTATCAATACCGGTATTAAGCAGTTTCAAACATGATAAAAATAATATAATTTACTTCTTAAGTTTTTTTTTTTATTTTTATTTATTTTTATTTTTTATTTACTCCACAAAATTTATTTATTAAAACTAAAATTTGTATATTTACAATGTTAACAATTATAAATTAAAAATTTCTTGTAGATCCTCCGTAGCTGGCATGTGCCCAAAATACATAGAGCATTGCCCCTCTGAATAGGGATGATGATAGGATCTTGCTCGCACTTCTTCTGCATCTGGGGACCCCCAGATGCAGAAGAAGTGCTTCAAGCCAAGCCCCTGATTCTTTACATTGAGCAGCCAACATTCTAGCTTTGTCGGTATTCGAGAGTGTGTTTATGAAATTATTTATTTTTTTATTTAAAAGCGGCAAATCCCAAAATTTTTGAATATTTGTATGTATTGGTAAGTCTGTTGAATTAGTGATATTTCTCCATTCATTATTGGATTCACTCAAAAAGCATACTCCTTTATCCAAAATGACGGATTTAAAACTTTTACCAATAGAGTATTGCATTTGTGTATTGAAGCCAAAAATGCCGGGAGAGCTACATCAGAACAGCATCTTAAACCCAAACCACCCAATCGAATAGGCAAAGTAGCTTGAAACCATGATAACTCTTATACGAGTGAAGTTAGAAGTCCTAGTTTCTAATACTAGATGGCAGAGGAGTCTGTGTTTTTGTTTTTACTTTTTTCAGTATTCAATTATTTATTTTTTTATTCTATTTTCAATTTTTTTACTTCACTCGTATAAGAGTTATTAGAAGAAAGCTAATAGAGGGTGTCTGTGTATAAGTAGATAACAAGCAATGACAAAATTCGTGAGGGCTGACTGGAACCTGGTTGGCTCAGCGGTTGAGCGCCTTGCCGCGATAGCGAGGTTCGTGGGTTCGAGTCCCGCCACCAGGAATTTTTTCATTGCATTTTTATCTTTAAAAATTTAATATAAGATTATCCTATAAAGGAATTTATAAAAATACATAAATAGAAAATTATAAAATAATATACCTAAAATTAAATAATAAAAAATGAATACCTATTCGCAAACTAACAAAAAAAATGTAAGTAAATAACTAAAAAAGCAAGGTAAAGTATTAACATTGAATCACTATAAATAAGTATTGCTTGACTTCCATCTCATAGAATGTTTGTGCTCGTCTCCATAGAAAGTAATGTCTTTATTCCAGCTTATCAATAAAAAAAAATCTTGAAACAGTTAGGATAGGAACCAATATCATATGTAAATATTTCGACTTGAAGAATAGTTCTGCGTAGGTATCAGTTTTAAAACGTAGATATATATGTTCTTGTTAAAATCTTATAATTTACCGACGTAAAATTGTAGATACGGAATATTTAAACCTGAAAAACATCGAAGGTAACCATTGAACATGGTTGTATCACTTTCACTATAGAATTTGTTTTCTTGAAGCACATAAAATTATATTATGTGAAAATAAACTATGTATTTCCAATGTTTTTTTTTTTATGTTTGCACTGTAATTTATTGGATAATTAATTAAATAAATAATATAATATGAATTATTTTGAAACAGAGATGTTGATATGTCAATGTCAACATTTTTTTCTTAAGTAACATTAAGTAACACTTAGGTCCTTGGTTCGAATCCCGGTTTCGGTTCGAACCAATGAGTTTTTAATTAAAAAAATTATGTAAATTTTTTTGACAACACCACTATAGCGCCTCGGAGAGCACGTTAAGTTGTCGGTTCCGGTTTCACTACACCAATTTGTGAAACTGTTTATAGATTTGTTATTGAGTCTATTCAAAACATCGCGATGAGCTAGCCACTTACTTATTCGGTGTAGACTCATACTATCGGCTACGGCGAGGTGGAATAAAACCCCTCCGCTGCGTACCCTGAGGCCGTCTAGGCGGTCTCGGGCGCCGTAAGGCACCCGTGATGTATGTATGTACTTCTTAAGAGAGAGACAATGTTCTTAGCAAACCATGGATTCACCGTGCGGGTGCCGGGTCCATCGCGTGGTTGAAAGGCAGGGGAATGAACTTCAGCGTTCCCGGACTTGAGACCGCGAAGTAGGTTTAAAGGCCTTTTGAACTCTCACCTGCACTGTGTTCACTACCCTCTCTACTCAACCAAATATTATATGATCCTGTTAGCGCCATCCTGGAAACACGCTCCATAAAAGTTCCGACGGCTGTTCTCGGGAGGCCAAGATCCTTCAATAGACGGTGCAAAGACTTTGCTGGAATTCCTCTTGCACCTGCACTTCTTCTGCATAAAGTTGAGTTTTAAATCCGTTTCTAGTAATTTCGTTTGTGAGATCAAAATATTTGTTGGACTTGATGTTGTGGTCCTTAGGTATGTTTGTTTCCCACGGAACGGTCAGTTCTATAAGTATTACTTTCTTCAAGCACCGAGAGTACACCAGTATGTCTGGTCTATAGGCTGAAACTGCTAGTTCGTCTGGAATCTTGTAATGTATTTTAAATGTATCCATGAATATTTTCCAGTCTTGTGCTTTGTCCAGGATTGAGAAAGGTTTACTTTGAGTTTTCTTGAGTTGTCCCTCCTTGTATTTCGTCTGCCCAGACACAGACAGAAGCATTTTGATGGTTTTGTTCTCATGCCGTTCGACCATACACAGAATTCGTCTACCAGAGTAAGCAAATTCTGGCATTGTTTTGGATTGCGTGTTAGCACTGCTAGGTCGTCTGCAAATGCTAAGATGGACTCCGAATATACATTATTTAACTTAAATCTATATCCCCACTTCTTTTCACTAGTTTTAAGTTTGTCAATTAAGATGTTAATAATAATATTGAAAGCTATTGGTGAGAGGCAACAGCCTTGAAATAGCCCAACATTATATTTAAGAGGATCTGTGAACCCATCTTTATTTGTAATGACAAATCTTAAGTTCTTATAATAATTAGCAATTATATCCATGATCACTGTTGGGAAGTTATACCATTTTAGGGCAACTTGTAGCAATTTATGCTGGACCGATCCAAAAGCATTTTCGAAATCAATCCAGCAGACACTCAATTGACGCTTGTGCTCCCTGGCATCCTTCAAACATTCCGAAAGTAAGGTGTTGTGTTCCAAACAACCAGAAATTCCCTGAAGTGTTTATAGATTTGTTCTTTGGTCAGCAAAAGTCTTCCACTATTTTCACTGAAAAAATTAATAAATTAATTAAATTAACTGATTAAATTTATTAATATAATAAACGCGAATAATTATAAGGATGTATACCGCCCAGTGGTCTAGTGTTTGCGCTTTGGCGTTGCATCCGGAAGTTGCAGGTTCGACCTCACTCATAAAAAATGTTTATTTTTCTGTACCTACAGTTTGCCGTGGACTTATAAAATATAATATATATTAGTGTCGTCGTTTCTGATATTATGTGTAAAAATGTCTTTCCTTATTATTTTTATGTATGGATTTTTATTTTTACTCTTTCACGTAAAAACTACTAAACGGATTTTGATGAAACTTTACAGTAAATTCAGGATACCTATCATATAATATATGTTTTCTAAAATTCTTATGGCAACGCGCGCGGATAGTTAAGCGGTGTGAAGGAAATTAAATGTTAGAAAAGTCAAAAACTGAGTTAAAGAAAATAACGTTTATGTTATATGTTAAACAGTAATGGCCTTTTTCATAAAAACTTATTGAAGCCTTGAAGAACACTTTAGTTATAAAATATTTTTTCTTTTACACATATTCACAATTTAAACCAAAACTATAATAATTTATGTTATTATTACTTTGTTATTTTTTGTCATTGAATGTATTGTGTTATGTACATGTACCAAATGAATAAATAAATAAATTCATTTTGGTTGCTAAATAAAAGAGATGAAATCTTCAATAACTAAAGTGTTCTTGAATGACTCAATTATTTTATGAAAAAGGCCATTAAAAAACTTTAAAAGAAAAATCTATAGGTAAATGACAGAATTCGATTTGACCTCAATCTTGCCAGATGGAAACTTGGTGGAAAGTAATACTGGGTGTTTTTTGTCATAGCGGTATAATTTTTATATTGTGTTCTATGATAAAAATAATGAAATCGGGCTCTATCCCCTCCATTCTGGAACCCAGCGGACTGGCTAGAGACGATGGTAAGAGGCCTGATGGAATGACACTGGTACCCTGGACGGGTGGACGGTGTTTGGTATGGGATGCGACTTGCGCCGATACCTTTGCACCGTCTCATTTGCCAGGGACTTCGCAGAAGGTTGGCGCTGCTGCTCACTCGGCTGAAAATCTCAAACGGCGCAAATATGAGGCTCACACTAGAGATTACATATTTGAGCCGTTTGGGGTCGAAACCACGGGACCGTGGGGACCAGGAGCTCAGGCTATATTTAAATATATTTCTAAGCGTTTGGTCGACATATCTGGTGACCGACGAGCTGGCTGCTTTTTTGCACAAAGAATCAGTATAGCAATTCAGAGAGGAAACGCAGCCAGCATTGGGAACCCTACCTGTTGGCAGCGATCTGGAAGAAGTTTTTTGTTTATTATAATTTTGTTTAGGTTATTTGTATTTTTGTTTATTTTCTTATTTTGTAAATTTTGTTATGTTATTATAAAACAAAAATATTTTACTTGAAACACGTATTTTTTCCTTTTAGTGTCGCATATCCAAAAACATTAACATAAAACGGCTTAAAGAACAAGAAAGATCTACAAATTACTTCAACTTTTACACTACACTCACGATTGAGACCTCT
Organism: Monopis laevigella; assembly: GCA_947458855.1. Lineage (NCBI taxonomy): Eukaryota > Metazoa > Arthropoda > Insecta > Lepidoptera > Tineidae > Monopis > Monopis laevigella. The sequence continues at coordinate 21,847,276 of OX381585.1, forward strand.
AGTCTAGTAGCTAGTCTAAAGGTGTTTAACTTGTTGATACGAAGACAGTATGTATTGTTGGAGTAATTTTAAGCATATAGGCGTTCTTGATTTAGTTTACGGCCTTTTTTTGACAAATAAAAAATCCTACCTGTTTATTTTATTTAAAAAGGGTTACACCGGGTGAATTTGAAAGGATGTCCTTTGGGTTAATATAAGGTTCTGCTGATCAAATCGAACTACTTTTCCCATGGAACCATGTGTCACAAATGAAAAAAATTTTGGCTTCCCTATTTGGCAAATTGATCAATTTAATATTACTAGTTTCTATGGAAAAGGCTTTTTTTTTTCAATTGCGACACATGGTTCCATGGTAAAAGTTGTTCGATTTGATCAGCAGAACCTCATATTAGCCTAAAGTACATCCTTTTAAAGTTACCATGTATAAGTGAATATTAAGGCCTAAAAAATATTATCATTGTATAAAAAACACCCAGTATATAACATTTAGGTAAAGAACCGAAATGTAAAATTTAATATGGAATGACATTTTACAAATAGGTTGCTTCAGGTATTGTAGGAGGTTAACTATAATAACTTCGTAGTTTCAATTATACAGATCACGAAACCTTCAACTGATTAGTCATGTTTCGATTTACCCATTCTTAGTAGTTACTGCATCGATTTCTTGTCGAGGTGCTATCTACCATTCATACATATACATATCATCACGGGTGCCTTACGGCGCCCGAGACCGCCTAGACGGCCCCAGGGTACCCAGCGGAGGGGTTTTAATTACACCTCGTCTTAGCCGATGGTATGAGTCTATACCGAACAAGTGGCTAGCTCGTCGCGATGTTTTGAATAGACTCAATAACCCACCTATAAACAGTTTCACAAGTTAGTATAGTGAAACTGGGACCGACAGCTTAACGTGCTCTCCGAGGCACTATAGTGGTGTTGTCAAACACATGTACATATTTTTTTTAATTAAAAACTCATTGGTACACACCGGGATTCGAACCAGGGACCTAAGTGTTTTTAAGTCCAAGGTCTAACCAACTCGGCCACCACGTAATACCATTCAAGGTGTTAATATGATGATGAAGAAGTGAGAATATAATATTAGTTTTTAAAAATGGCCGTGTGGCCAATACATTCGTCCTGCATGTCCGTTTAAATAAAACTAACAGGTGTCTGTCAATTTTCATTCGTAAATCGACATCTAAGAAGAAAGAGCCAATAATTAATGACCAATTCCTATATATAAGCGTTGGTATTGAAAGCGGCAAAAATATTTTATGTCCGTAGCTTGATCTGTCATTTTTATATTGGACCTACCTAGCTGATTTCAATATAAAAATAACAGACCAATCGTTCTAGTTTCCGTTTCCAACGATTATAGGAATTTCGGCGGTGAAATTTATGCATTTATTTAAATAGATGTTAATTATAAATAAACTTTTATTAGATAACCTAATTTTTAGTTTGCAAGTGTTATTGTTTGTAGGACAGGACAGCTGACTTGCGATGATGGAACTAGCAAACCTTAATCGTAAATCGAACCATAAGACCCACCAAGTTCTATATAGGCGAAGAAATGAAGCCGCGAGAAACTACCTATAGAAAAATATTATTTAATTGTTCCATTTAAAATGGATATTTTTCTATCTATAACTTTACTTCTTACCTAAACTAACTACCTAAATAGGATGTCGGCATTGTAAAATATCATTCGATTGTCAATGTTAAATATACCAAGCATTTACGAACGGCCGGTGTCGCGATTCGGTGTTAAAAACCCTACGCAGTATTAGTTAACGAACGCGGCTCCGAAAGCAATAAAAAGTAATGTCGGGAAAGTAAAATAGAAGAAGCTCAGCAGCAGCTCCAATTATTCCATTTTATAAAACGACAGCGTCGACAGTGGCCGACTATCAGAGGCTCTACCATGGGTTTGGGCATTGTAGCAACGTAACGTTTTTGTAGACGTTTAAGTGAGCAACAAGCAATAGGGCCGCTTTATTTTTGGTAACAGGGTTGAATAAAGCGATTCTATTGGTTGTTGCTCACGTATACGTAAATGATTTTTTAAATAACGTTTCTACAATGCGCAAACCCATGGTAGAGCCTCAGCTCTGGCTAAGGCCTCTTCCAAACCATCCACCTAAAATATACCTATTAATAACTAATATTATTTAAAAGTTAAAAATGCAATGAAAAAAATCCTGGTGGGCGGGACTCGAGCCCACGAACCTCGCTTTCGCGGCAAGGCGCTCAACCGCTGAGCCAACCTGGTTCCAATCAGCACTCACGAATTTTGTTATTGCTTGTTATGTACTTATCCACAGACGCCGTCTATTAGCTTTCTTCTAATAACTCTATACGAGTGAAGTTAGAAGTCCTAGATTCTAATACTTGGCTCAGCGGTTGAGCGCCTTGCCGCGAAAGCGAGGTTCGTGGGTTCGAGTCCCGCCCGCCAGGAATAGTTTCATTGCATTTTTATCTTTAAAAAAATAATATAAGATTATCCTATAAAAATGCATAAATATAAATAACCAAGTTTTTCTTATTTTTTATAGAAGCACAGCATGTGACCTTATATTACTACCCGATGTTAAGCAGATCTGCAAAGTCCATGAATGGGGTCGATCAATAAATTGTTGATGGAGTTGAAGTTGGACCTGCTGCGCTTCTAAAAAAACGAAACGCGTTTGCCTCTATAAAAAAAAAACTTAGTTATTAATATTTATGCATTTTTATAAATTCATTTATATGATACTATCAGTAATAGTTTAACAAAATGGTGCTCTAAAATTGTTGACAAAAGGCAGACAATATAAAATAAAATAAAACAACCTTAGAGCCGCCTCTACTTGACGGCACCTTTCAGTTTCAGTTAAGTTGGTGAGTCTGTATAGAGTTTAATGCCATGCTCTCATAAAAAAAATACTTTCCAAAAATTACAAGCGAACAAGAGTAAATATAAATCAACGCTATATAACACGTATTTTGTTCGCTAACGAGGTTTCTTAGTTGGTTGCTCCGAAAATCTTTTATGGCTATGTTAACGGTATTTTTTGTAACAGCCAATCAAGAGTTTATATTTTTCGTCATTACGTGAATGGTAGCCTGAAGCCAAAACTTTTCTGGCCTATTCGAATTACTAATATAAAGTGGACTCATCTATAAAAAATGCCTGTATGCCTAAATATAGTCGGAAAAAACGTGGTCTATGAATATATTATCAATCAATACCTCTAAGCATAAGAAATATCAAAAATCTAAATTTTAAAATTAACTTGTGGGAACCTACCAGGTTCTCCAAATATAAAATAGCTGTTATAACTTTTAGATTAATTTATTGTGATAAGTATTAGAATTGCAAGCATTTAGTTGTTAGGTAGCATGTACGATTTACAAAGCGAAGAGAGAAGTACTGAGCGATAGCAAGTATAGTAAAGCTGAGGTTTACGTAAGATCGAGTGCGCCAAACGATATGCGGACGGACGTGCGTTCGCCGCGGGTGCTAGTTTCAGACTGTCGGCGGGCGCGAGCGCAGCCTCCGGGCTCCGTAGTCGCCGCCTATTGTTCTCGCGGCCGCACAGTGGATCGCGTACTCAAAATTGTGTGGGCAAAACAAATGTAGGTTTTGTCGCCACGTCACTTCCCCGCTGAGGCCGTCACTACGGTCGATAGTGTTTTGGAAATCGTACTTGACGTCCGGAGCGCGTGGTGATGACTTTTTCTTCTTCGGCCGTCGGTATTCCAAATGGTTCTTGAAGTATGAAGGCTGGCTTTAATCTATCTATTGAGACAGTAGATTCCTTGCCTTTGACCTTAATTTTAAAAACTTTATCTCCTCGTCTGATAACAGGATACGGTCCGGTGTAAGGAGGTTCCAGTGATCCACGTAAAGCGTCTTGGCGTAAGAATACGTAATCAGCAGAGGAGAGGGTTTTAAAAACAAAAAATCTTCGGTTCGTATGATGTGAAGTTGGTTGTGGTTTCAGTTTTGTCATATAGGACTGTAAACGTGACGCATAGTCTGTCACATCCACAACAACATCTGGTTTCGAGACGAACATGTCTCCTGGAAGCCGAAGGGGTTCGCCGTAAACCAATTCTGCAGATGTGCTCTTCAGGTCATCCTTCCACGAGCTTCTTATTCCCAGTAACACTAGGGGCAATATTTCAGACCATTGGTCATCTGGATGGCATGTTATTGCGGCTTTAAGTTGACGGTGAAATCTTTCGACAAGGCCGTTGGCTGATGGATGGTAAGCGGTAGTTGTCTGATGTTGGGATCCCGTGAACTTGGACAGCGCTTTGAAAAGGCAAGCTTCGAACTGTCGTCCTCTGTCGGTTGTGATAGTTGAGGGACAACCAAATCTGGCAATCCAGTTGGTGAGGAATGCCTTGGCGACAGTCTCGGCTGTTATATCGGGGATGGGGATTGCCTCAGGCCATCGTGTAAAACGGTCGATGGCGGTAAGACAATATCTATAGCCATTTGATGGCTTGAGTGGACCTATAAGGTCCAAATGGACATGTAAAAATCTGGCTGCTGGCAGGATAAATGTACCAATTGGTGAAGAGACATGGCGGGAGACTTTCGATTTTTGACATGGGATACATGTACGGCACCACTCGCGGCAGTATTTCTTGATACCAGGCCATATGAAGCGCTGAGAGACTAACTTTGCTGTTGCATTGGCGCCAGGGTGGCTCAAGCTATGAAGAGAGTCGAAAGCTTGTCTTCTGAGGTCTTGTGTTATGAATGGCCGAGGCTTCGGAAGGCTTGTATCACAGTAAAGTGGGATTTTACCATCAGACATTAAAACTTTCTGTAGATGAAGTGCAGAACCATCACGTAGGAGTTTTTGAAGTTCTTGGTCTGTTCTTTGAGTTTTCGTCAGAGCTTCGAAGTCAATTGAAGATGATATCTCTTCTATTCTAGACAAGGCGTCAGCTACCACGTTATCCTGTCCAGAGATATGTTGGATATCCGTAGTAAACTGCGAAATGAAGTCTAAGTAGCGGTACTGGCGAGGGGAGCACTTGTCACGTCTTGTCTGGAACGCAAATATAATTGGCTTGTGATCCGTATGGACGACAAAGTGTCTAGCTTCCAACATATGACGAAAATATTTTATGGATTCGTATATGGCAAGGAGTTCCCTGTCGTATGGGCTGTACTTCGTTTGCGATGGACTCAACTTGCGTGAAAAGAATGCCAGTGGCTGCCAATCACGACGTTGGTACTTTCGTTGCTGTAGGACCGCACCTATAGCTGTGTCAGACGCGTCAATTACCAGTGCAAGTTCTGCTTCACAATCTGGGTGAGCCAGGAGTGCTGCTCGACATAAGCTAGTTTTGCAGTTGTTGAAAGCTTGACGCGTTGCATCAGTCAGGTGAATAGGGTGATTTCCTTTTACAGAACCTTTTAACAATAAATTTAGTGGTGCTTGGACCTGGGCAGCTTTTGGTAAAAATCTGTGATAGAAATTCAGCATACCCAGGAATCTCCGAAGTTCCTTTACGGTCCCAGGTTCAGGAAAATCCTGGATAGCGAGGACTTTCTCTTCAGTTGGTCGTGTGCCAGCGGATGATACTTGGTAGCCAAGAAAAGTGACTTCTGGAACGCCAAATATACACTTGTTTATGTTGAGGAGCACCCCGTAGTTGTCTAGGCGCCTAAATAGCTCGCGTAGATGGTGTGCGTGTGATTCTTGGTCCTTGGAATAAACTAGGATATCATCTAAATAACTAAAACAGGTGTCTAGACCTCGGGTCACTTCATCCATGAACCTCTGAAAAGTTTGGCCCGCATTTCTTAACCCGAATGTCATTGCGGGGAATTCATAGAGCCCGAAGGGCGTAGTGATTGCTGTTTTGGGTATATCTTCAACGGCGACAGGTATCTGATTGTATGCTTTGATGAGATCGATTTTCGAGAAGATGGTACATCCGGCAATATTATGGCTAAAATCGTGGATGTATCGCATGGGGTAACTATCGGGCAAGGTTCGCGGCTGCTCCAGATGGTACGCAAAAATTCGTCGGGAATATTGGGGCCTGCGAGACTTTTCAGATGTCGTAAAAATTGAGAGGGTTTACGATCACCTAGCTCTTCGTATCCCAATAGTTGTTTGACTTTATTTTCCCGAGAAACCGATAGTCTTTTTATTAGTTCGGATTTTAATTTCAAATATTTATCGGTTTCCGGCGGTGACACAATAATGTCTTCTACCTCGGATGAAAACTGTGTATCCAATTGTCCAATTACGTGGTAAAACTTTGTAGAATCAGATGTTATGTTGGAAAGTATAAATTGACCTTCCAGTTGCGCGAACCATATTTGTGGTTTTTCAGCCCAGAATGGGGGTACTTTTATGCTTACGCGACAACAATCTGATGATGCGCACGATGAATGTTCGGATGTTCCTTTGGTCGCCATGTTCATCACGTCGGGGTCACCACTATGTGGGAACCTACCAGGTTCTCCAAATATAAAATAACTGTTATAACTTTTAGATTAATTTATTGTGATAAGTATTAGAATTGCAAGCATTTAGTTGTTAGGTAGCATGTACGATTTACAAAGCGAAGAGAGAAGTACTGAGCGATAGCAAGTATAGTAAAGCTGAGGTTTACGTAAGATCGAGTGCGCCAAACGATATGCGGGCGGACGTGCGTTCGCCGCGGGTGCTAGTTTCAGACTGTCGGCGGGCGCGAGCGCAGCCTCCGGGCTCCGTAGTCGCCGCCTATTGTTCTCGCGGCCGCACAGTGGATCGCGTACTCAAAATTGTGTGGGCAAAACAAATGTAGGTTTTGTCGCCACAAACTTAAGTAAATGGTTAATGCAAGCACTGAAAAAGGAAATGGAGGACAAGTTTATTATTAAGTAGGTATTAAATAAGCAATTTTATTATGTATAAATCTAGGTTAATAATCATCCTGAAAATCATCTCGAGGAACTATTTATTTACTCACCACGCACAAGCTGAGGGTGAAATCATTTCAATAAAATGTAGTTTTTTTAGTAATGTTGTAATAAAATTTGTAATATTATATTATTGTAAGTTAGCGTAAGTTTTTTATTTTATTTTATTGAATAAATATGTATTCTATTCTATTCTAATTAAGTCCATCACTTTGGTCAGAGAATGAACGTGCAAGCCACGTACTGACGGACTATTGGTCCGAACTGATGAAAATTTTAATATTATCGTTATTGATCATGTAACCGTTCAAATCATTCATTTGTCTGGCTTCAGTCAAATTTTGACCAGACGGACTGAATACTAAGAGGCAAGTTACACGCTCAGTATTTCATCAATTAAGGGCCGATTTGACCAAAAGTGGGTAGAACTTATACTGAGATTAGTAATGTCAAATCACATACAATTAATTATTCTGAGTATTAATAATTTAATCTACGAATAAATATTTGTATGGAATCTGACATTACATCTCCAGTATAAGTTATGCCAGCTTTTGGTTGAATCGGCCCTAAGTCCATTAATTTGTTCCTAATGACTGGAGAATGATCATCTAATCTACGGACTGGAGGATTAATAATAATAATAATTGATGATTTTTTTATTAAAATCTTGTATTATCGTTTCATCAAAGAATAATAATTCATTCATCATTCTGTTTCAATTAAGTTTGACCAGACTGTAGTGACCAGTAACCTCTCTCTACCACCCTATGGTTGAAGTTCGTTTGCACGACATAAAACTATAAGGTTGGTTTTCCCTTGCAGATTATTCTGTCAGTTAATGCTATCTCTATGTTTTATAATTGTAACGTTTACACTTTACTCAACTTAACGATATTTTGATGACAAGGGAAGTTTCATCTTACGTGATAACCTGACCAGTCTCGTTACCGCCCATACAGATGCAAAAACCGTCAAGTGACCTAGACGTTGTTTCGGTTTTAGTCTGAGGGTTCACCGGTTTTCAGGAGATTACTGTTCTTGTCGAGGTGGTAGTCTCCTTTAGCGCACGGTTACAAAATGGGTGGTTGAATTGGCGACATAAAAATAAAACTTTAATATAATATATAAATATCACTGTACGCTGAATGTATCTATATAATCATTTTTTTGTTGATTACTATGGTAATTAATATATAAAAAAAAAACCATCACGGGTGCCAATTTGGCTCCCGAGAACCGTTTAAACGGCCTCAGGGCCATGGATTAATCCATCCTCATTTCGCCGATGGTATTCGGAGGCAACACCTAAGAAGTGGCGAGCTTGTTGCGGTGTTTACGATGAAATAGCCTCGTTGTATAAAGCGGTCACCCATCCCAGGCCGGTCTTGTTTTCATCTGCTTAACCTTGTTATCAGTTGCGCAGTATATAAATGCGCATAAATGTATATTATTTCTACAGCTAACTTAATATTAAAAGCAATTATATGTCTAAAGATATACAATAATCCTTAACAATAAACAATCATAAAGTGTAGTCATTTTACATACAAAATTACTTTATTTCATTTTTTATGTTTTCTTTATCATTTTTCCTATTATTTTTCCTTTTTAACCACCCCTGTATGAAAGCGTACATAATAAAATAAAAAATATTGAAATCGGCCAAGCCGTTTTTGAGTTTTAGCTAGAAACGGCGTTTTATTTATATATAGATGATAAAAAAATCCATAAAATCAGAATTGAGTTCTAATTATAGTGCCTTATTAAGTTTTACATAGTTTAAAAATATCTCAAGAATTGATTATTTAATGAACTACAAAATCCGAATACGTAATTTGAATTAAATAGGACGTCCCATTTCATTACTAAGATTTGTTCTTTCCAGATATACTCAAAATCTAATGAACCAATTATACAAATTTTTCACCAATTGAAAACTTCATTATATGGCTGTTTATTTTATTTAAAATTCTCTATTGAACTAAAAGGTTTGTAAGCATTATCTACCAGCTAACTTTTAGGAGAGTGAATTGTAATATAGGGTGCACATATTAGTGTAAAGAGAAATCAAAAAACATAAACTGCATAGATACAACTCTTAAAGCAACGCGGCCGGGCTGGTACGGTGGTCGCGTTGCTCTATGGATACAAACATAAAACTACATAAAATACATAAATAATATAGCATAAATAAATACATAAATATATGTTTAAACCTAACCTAAATTATGATAATGAGAAATAAGTAATTTCTTGAGAATGGTGAGAGACGGAGACTGTCTGATGTTCAGGGGGAGCAAGTTCCACTGGTGAGCAGCTGACACCGTAAATAAGTCAGAATATTTGGTAGAGGCATGTTTTTTCGATCCGATTCCTCTATATTAAATGGCGGATAAAACCAGGGGTACTGTTGTAGGTAGTTATAGAAAACCAGTCAATAATAAAATGGTGTTTCAACTAGTCGTGTATTTCATTTTATAAAGCATAACACGGTGTCAGGTGTAAACAAAGTTATAATAGTGTTAATTAAGTAGATAGTTTAGCTATAAATTAATGTTTAAAATGCCTAAAGATGCAGAAACTAGTTTGGTGCGGTATGAATTATCATTACAACAGCCGGCGCCGTTGCCACGTGATGGAAACCTGGCTATTGATTGGAACGACTGGAAGTCTGCTTTCGATTATTATTTGTTGGCGTCGGGAAAGGATTCAGCATCTGACAAAGAAAAGTGTGCGTTGTTATTGCATGTCATTGGACAATACGGTCGAGAGTTGTAGGATGTGTGCCTTGAACGAGGAGGTCGAAGCTCTGTACTTTTTCTACTCCGTTCGGAAGGTATAGATTTTTGAGACTTCCATTCGGAAGAACGTTAGAGACCATATTTAGAAAAAGTCTCAATGAGACACCCGCCAGACTTCAACGCATGTTTTTAAGGTTACAAAAGTACGATATCGTAATAAAATATGTACCCGGCAAGCACATGTACGAGTATATCGCCGATGCTCTATCCCGATGCGCCGTGGATAAGCCGGGACCGGACGATACGTTCGAAAAAGTAGAAGTTCACGTGATTTTTTTAAGTCAAAATACTAATTTTACTAATTATAAATTAAAACGTATTAGTGAGGAAACGAAAAAAGAGACTCGAGTTTGTCTGCCGCGATAAAACATTATTACGAGGGATGGCCTCAAAATAAAAATGCTATTCGAAAGGAGGCGACACCGTATTGGTCGATAAGAGACGAATTATACGTAGTAGACGGCGTACTATTTAGAAACGGTCGAGTATACGATACCTAAGTCTCTCAAAAAGGAGATGCTGGTTCATATTCACGAAGGTCACTTCGGGGTCGAGATGAGCAAGCGTCGAGCGCGCGACGTCATGTACTGGCCCCGCATGAGCGCAGACATTGCGGAGGTGGTGGGCGCCTGCGACACGTGCGCGCGGCGCCGCAGCGCCAACCGCCGCGAGCCGGCGCTGCCTCATGAGACGCCGCGCCGCCCGTGGCAGGTGCTGGCGACCGACATATTCGAAGTGCACCAGAAATTATATATTTTAGTTGTAGATTATTATTCTAAGTTTATCGAGGTTTTGCCGTTGAATTTACAGAGTAGACACGTGATAGACCAACTAAAACAAATGTTTTCGCGTTTTGGCATTCCGGACGTGTTAATTTCAGATAACGCCGGGTCTTACACATCTGATGACTTTAAAAAGTGTGTCGAAATCTGGGGCGTAAAACACGTGACGAGTTCACCTTTATATCCCAGGTCCAACGGGCTCGCCGAGGGGAACGTGCAAACAGTTAAACATCTACTTTTAAAGGCGCATGATGATGATCGAGACCCCTATTTGGCTCTTTTGACTTTTCGAAACACGACCATTTTAGGGGAGAGCTATTCGCCAGCCCAGCTGTTAATGAGTAGGCGATTAAACGATAGATTACCGGTTCTTAATGAGAATTATTGCCAAAAGTACCAGATAGGTCTAAAGTGCTAAAAGAGCGTAATTCGCGCACAGAAAATATGACAAAGTATTATAATAGGGGGAATAGAAAATTACCGCCATTACGACCGGGAGGCAACGTACGAATAAGAGACAAGGGTCAATGGCCGGCACGAGTGCAAGTCGCCGCTCCTCAGCCCCGCTCGTATTGGATGGAGACACCCTCGGGGGGTAGGTATCGTAGAAATCGGCAGCATATTATGGAAGACAGGGCTATCGTAGGTAATGGTGACGACGCCCAAGCGGCACCGCGGGCCTCGGCGATAGTGGATCCCAATACAGACAGTCGCGGTGGCGGTACCGGCGCCGTATGTAACACGTTCAGGCAGACGAGTTGTAAAACCGGCGAGATACCAACCTACCTAAACCTGCTTATTACTTACCTACTTATTTTGTTTATATTTATTCATATACCTAATGGATATAATTTATAGGTATTGTTAAATAATAGATATTTTTATATATTTTTTAGTAAACGAGAGATATTATAATGCTGGTTTCAAAATTAAGTAAGTATAAAATAAAAAACAAAATAGGTACCTATAGTTGTTAATTAAATTAAGTTCTGTTTTATTAAAATATTTTTCTTAATATAAGGAAAGAGATGTTGTAGGTAGTTATAGAAAACCAGTCAATAATAAAATGGTGTTTCAACTAGTCGTGTATTTTATTTTATAAATCATAACATCAGCTAGTATATAATAATCCCATACAGATGCAAAACCGTCTAGTGACCTTGTCATGTTCCGGTTATAGTCTGCGGGCTTACCGATTTCTCAGGGGTAGGTATACTACATCGATTACTTGTCGAGGTGGAATCCGTTCAGAATGCAGTTGCGAAACTGGCGGTTGATTTGACGTAACGGCTGCAAGGACATTATTTTTGTTGACTAATAACGAAAATACGTCTTTAACTAACAAAACAATGTATTGATCGACTTTTTCATTGACTTTTTAGGTCTGCTTACCATCAGGTAGATACATCGTTTGCTAATAAAAACATCGTCAGGCCATTCAGCATTTGTCCAACCATCCAAAGTGTTTTACTAGGTACCGGAGATAGGTAACCATCTTCTTCTTCTTCTTTAATTGGCTCTCCATTACTGAAGGTTAGCAGAGTGATTACGCACCAATAACGCAGTTTTCTGACATTTAAAGCCGCCAGGGTTAAACTACATTTTAGTGACGTCAAACCAATTCGCTTGCGAGCGAACTTAGTGCGCGTAATTACCCTGCAGCAGACAATTTTAAAAGCTTTTATGACCATGGCTGCTCTGAATAATTACGCCACGGTTTTTATGACTGTCCATTTTCTGATCGTCTATGGCATTAACCCCAACCTGACATAATACAAAAAAAAAAACAAACGAACTAAAATAAGAACCTAATGCATGGTTTTGGGTGATGAAAAGCATTTATTCGGAAATAATTGTATTATTAATAACCGGCAACAATTGGCAATATGTCTTATTGCCACTTTATTTATTTTTTCTGCAAAGAACCACGAAGCCGCCATCTTGTAGGCCCACATATGTAATTAAAATAAATTACTTCAAGAAGAAATCTTTTATTATACAGGGCCAGTAGAAAAAAATGCAAACCGGCGAAATACACAACATAAATTAAAATTATAAACACCCAAATCATTTGTTCTTGGACCTTCATACTGCTTTCCATCAGGTAGATGTGAGTTCACATGCCGAGCTCTCATAATTTTTTTTTAAAAAAATCATGGTAAAATGTACAGACAAACGAATTAAATATATTTTAATAAGGTTTTTTTTTATTATTATCTGATTTACATATTAATAATTATATATATATATATATATATATAAATTTAATTACGGCGCCCGAGACCTAGACAGCCCCAGGGTACCCAGCGGAGGGGTTTTAATCCCACTTCGTCGTAGCCGATGGTGCTTTCCGAGGCACTATAGTGGTGTTGTCAAACAAATCTACATAATTTTTTTAATTAAAAATTCATTGGTACACACCGGGATTCGAACCAGGGACCTTAGTGTTTTTTTTTTAAGTATAATAATTATTATGCTCTTTATAAAGATTTTTTAAACAAGTAAGCATATAATATAACGACTTAACACATATCATTGCCATTTGTACAACTTTACTTAATGTGTCTTTTATTATATATAATATATTAAATTATATAAACTTTTGTTTAAGTGTAGTTATAAATATATATATAGCTATATATATTTATTATTTATGTATTTTAACAAGAGTGAGAATGGAACCCACGACCGGGTACAAAGCCAAAGGCCCAACCACTAGACAACGGAGGCGTTCATGTCTAATGAGCGTAGGCAAGCTGTATTGTCTCCAGCAGACATGACGAAGTTTTAAAAATCCTGCATTTCATTACAACACACCCGGGGCCCTTTTCAACAAACCCGTTTTTTTAATGAATTTTCTGAAAACTACATATGTTTAATTCTACATTCATGCAACGAACAATATATCGTCATTAACCTATGTCAACATAATAAAATATGCGACAAGTGCAAAATCTCAACCGACTTAAAGGGTTTTAATAATAATAAAAAAATTAAAACGTACAGTAATACATTATTATTTATAATTTATTTTTACACCCTTTAATAATTCTAAGAACAAGATAATAATATATTATAAAATGTTTTATATTTCGCTATGTTCCGCCTTTCGGTATACAAATTATTAAGTACATAAAAAGTATGTGGGCAAACAAATAAAAAGTTGTATAAACATTTCCAACTGAGATATTCAAACCCAAATCTTGACAGTTTTTGCACCTGTTTAGAGGGTAGGCCTAACAAAGTTATAGAAAAACCTCACACCTAAAAATAATGTAGGTATTCTTGACTCCCTCTTCCATTGATATGGCCCTGAAATTATCAAAAAGGTTCATAAAGCATACCCCTTTTTAAACCCTAACACAAAATAAACCTAGCAAAAAAATCCTCCAATTTGTACATCCGAGATTATACCGTAAATCTCTAATTAACGTCACGAACCACCGTGAATGCGTCGACTTGTCGCCCGGTCTTTTGTCCGGAACGTGTGACAAAGCCTTCGGGAGGCTGCGCGGGTAATGTGTGACATACTTCATTGGGATGTGACACGTGACTCCTTTGTTTATTGTGGAGCTGCTTGCGTATTTATGTCGTAGGTAATTATTATTGTTTAAGATTTATATTTAGCTATTTGAACGTTGTTTATTTATTATAATTTACCAGATCATGATGTGTAACTACCTAACCTACTAACTCGTACTACCTCTAGTTTGTTTTTTAAAAAAGTAGGAGATTTCACACATATTGCCGTGGTCACAAACTAAGCTCTCGTCTGATTTTATGTGTACAAGAAACAACGATAATAATAATAATAATAGCAATAATAATGATAATAATTTATTTATTTATTTATTTATTTAAAAAAATACATCAACGGCGCACATATTGTAACATTGGGTTTAATTAATATGTAACAAAGTCTGATATGTACGTTTGTGTGTTTTTTTTTTATTTATTTATTTATTCACATCAAAAGTATTAACAGATTTGTTCATTAAGTTGCGCTCAAAAACCTGAGCGGTTTATGTGAGAGCAGCTGAGTCGCATATGGTAAATTAGGTACATTTAAAAATTATTTTACATATGATTTTTAACAATTTCTCAAACAGCATGCACTCCAACTATTGGAGTACATGTTGTCCAGGTCTTAGAAAAAATAAATTTCTATGGTCTAGGTATATTTTGATAATTATTTGCTTAGGTTGGTACTTTAATCTTTTGTTATGTATTTTTTTATTTTTTTGTTTTTTTTTTTATCAGGATACATATTCAAGTAATTTTTTTTTTAATTTGTTTGATATTTTTTTGTTTATTTTGAGTTATATTATTTAATGTATCACTTGGTATCTTGTTAAGTATTGTGGGCAACATGTACTCCCATAATCGCTTCCCATATACATTATTATAAGTAGGCACTATATAAGTCGGCAGATATGTAAGGGTACGTAGATTTTTACTTCTCACCCTTTTTTCTAGCGAGTCTATGTTATAGATTTATCATTTCCAAATAATAATAATATGAAGAAATTTAGACCCATATTGCTCTGGTCACAAACTAAACTCTAGATTTGTACTATGTGTACCAGAAACAACAATATAATAAATACTATTTTTTATAAACACCCAGACCATACATACAGATTCGTATAACTTAGATACATTTTATGAATACTACACCATAACAAACTACAGAAAAACTTATTAATATTATAAAATGTATTTTTTGAACGCCTCTGTAGACTAGTGGTTTCGCCTTTGGTATTGCATCCGGAGTCTGGAGGTCGTGCCCTCGATTCCCACTCATGGCAAAAAAAAAGGGTTTTTCTGTACAGTTTGTCATGGTCTGGGTGTTTATATATTATGTGAATATGTATCTATCTTATGACAAGCAGATCTACAAAGTCCATGAATAAGGTTAATCAATACTTGTTGTATCGCTCCTACTATGCCGGATAAATGATGCGGTGACGAAACGGGACAAAGAATTTGCATTACATATATTTTAATACCCTCGCTGTTTTATCGTCAAATTAAGTGGCCGTTTCGTAACCCCACCAACATGCAGACTAAAACTGAAACTAGGTCACTTGACGGTTTTTTCATCTGTACCGGACGCTATTATTATTATTCTTAAAACAGCGGCCCCAGCCTAGTAGTTAAGTCATTGCGCAACTGATAACAAGGTTAAGCAGATGACAACAAGACCGGACCTGGGATGGGTGACCGCTTTATACAACGAAGCTATACCATCATAATCACCGCAACAAGCTCGCCACTTATTAGGTGTTGCCTTCGTCAATACCTTTGTCTAAATAAGGACGGGTTAATCCCTCCATTGCACTGGGTATCCTGAGGCCCAGTGGTTTTTGAGAGCCAAAAAAGGCACCCTCGATGGTATATATTTTTATTATTATTTCCCGATGTGCTCTTAAGAGCACTGCATTCGTAATCGCGAACTCCGCCTTCTCCATACAAAATGAGCTTTCGCACTTCCAATAATAAGTTTTTAATTTTATTTTTTTCGAAATCAGAAAAAAAAATAGGCATTATAATACAAAAATATTTATTACCCACTACAGAAAGATTTTTGCGTACCTACAATTAAAAAAGTAAAAAAAAATGAATTTCGACCTAGATCTTGTAGCGTTTGTAAGTGCGTCAAATTGACTACAGCGGCTCTACCACGAGTTTGCGCGTTGTAGCAACGTAACGTATTTGTTTATACGTATACGTAAGCAACAACCAATAGGATCGCTTTATTCAATCCTGTTACCAAAAATAAAGCGGCCGTTACGTTGCTACCACGCGCAAACCCGTGTCAGAGCCTCTGGGCCCTAAAAGTCTTTGCACACAAAATAAATAAAATAAAAGAGTAATACAATAAAGAAAATAGTTAGCTATAATTTTGTTCGCTATCTGACGAAGAAGCTTATTTTCAAATAAATTACCAGCCACTATTACTACACTCCGCCAGACATTTTCGTTTGGAACTGCAGGCGAAGTTAAAATAGCCTTATTAAAGCGATATCCAGTGCCCCAAATACCATCCATTGCTTCTTTAGACTACTTAAAAGGCCAATAGGTGTACAGAAACAAGTAGTGGATATGGTACAGAAGGCTGAGGGGGAGAATGGGACATTTTGGTAGAATGTCGCGGTCAAGATAAGACTCAATGAGTTGTAACAAAATTGTTGGTTGTGTTTATTGTGCACATTCTGGGGGCAAAATAAAATGTTTTGCCCTAATGTAGGGTGGCCATTATTTTTTATTACTTAAGTAATATTTGTTCAATTTTTTTTGTTGTAGGTTTGGAATTTGGAATAACTTAACATAGAGTTATTTTGTTGTATAAATAACTATAACTAAAAGAGAGGTAGAGCATCATCATTGGTTCCTAAAAATGTTGGTATATCTGAGTATCATGTTTATGTATTTATAATTCATTATAACTGGGTATAAATTTGTGTTTTAAATCCTTTACATACTTATTACTAAATTGCTGAATGTTTCTTTTACAGATAAGTGTGCTGTTCTGTGTATGCTTCCTGACTGTAGGCCCTTGTGATGTCTTAACTAATTTATACTGTATCCCCCTCCTAAACCGTACCTTGAGTAACATATTTATATTTTGTTCTCCCTTATCTGATTAAATTTATTCTAATCTTAAAGACTAACAAGTCTCTATAATTATTTTTGTGATCCTTAGTGTTAGTGACTTTTTCACGACTAGACACTGGCAAAATTCGCGAATAGCGAGAGGTCATATAACTAAGAAATTGAATTGAATTTAACTATTATGGTAGTATATTAAACTAGATAGGAATTCCTATTCCTAACTATCGCGCGACTTCGTCTGCGTAACTTTAACCATTTACGCAGAGTACGCTCTCAAAAGAAATAATGTTCCCCGTTTTTTATTTCGAACATTTTTCATTGTTACTCCACTTCTATTGGTTGTAGCGTGATGTTATGTAGCCTAAAGCCTTCCTCGATAAATATGCTATCCAACACTAAAATTATTTTTAAATTCGAATAGTTCCTGAGATTAACGTGTTCAAACAAACAAACAAATTCTTCAGCTTTATAATATAAGTATAGATTCTAGTTAAAAAAAATGTAGGACCTTTCACACATATTGAGGCTGGTACTATGTGTACTAGAGATAACGTTACTAATTCATATATATTTAATAACAATCAGACCATAAACTTTACTAACTCATGTCTACATTTTATTTTATTAAACGAGTTTGAAAAATTACGAAAAATACACCTACCTATATTAATATTTTCTA
The DNA here is from genome assembly GCA_947458855.1 of Monopis laevigella. Classification (NCBI taxonomy): domain Eukaryota; kingdom Metazoa; phylum Arthropoda; class Insecta; order Lepidoptera; family Tineidae; genus Monopis; species Monopis laevigella. The sequence continues at coordinate 21,865,081 of OX381585.1, forward strand.
TATTCTACACTGATTTTGGTATCCATGCCCTAAAATTTGATTATGAAGATAATAAAACGTGTATTTGAACGGGATTCCAACCAGGGACCTAAGTGTTTTTAAGTCCAAGGTCTAACCAACTCGGCCACCGCATATAATACTTATTCTCGAAATGAAAATGATTATCCTGCATTATAAAAGAAGTGTAGTCACCCAGCTATCGTAATCATTCCCTTTGTACTTGACGGGTCTTTCAGCATCCCCCAATCGAACGTTATTCACGGTTCTACGATAGAAATATATGAACACCTTCCCTACTTCAGGCTGAAGTCGATACATTCAGGAGGCCTTTAGTATGCCGCAACCTTGTTTAATATATAGCTATGTTATTTATAGTTACCAAAAAAAAAACTTGTTGATTGAGTTTTATCTCTTAAGGATACTGCATTCGTAATCGCGAAGTTTGGGTTTTCCAACAAAATAAGCTTTCGGCATTCGCTTGTCAAAGTCAAAATCGTTTATTGAGAACAAAAGGTATAAAAAGATGTACATTAATAATGTTTGCTTTTGCTCCACCTTACGGTATACAAACAAAAGAACTAGGTTCCATCTGAACCCCCTGGATCGACCCTGATCAAATCATAAATCATTTATTTGCCATAAAAACACGGTACATATAATTAGGTGGTGTTAAGAAAAAAGTTCTCGTGTTTAACTGTAGTCCAGCATGCAAATGTTAATAAACAGGTTTTCAAATTTCATCACAAACATTCAAAATAATTTTTAAGTTAAACCAGTAGCTAGGTATTATCAAGTTGGTATAATGAAAATACGACCAATATCGTGATAAGCTCGCCACTTGTCCGGCGTAGATTTAGAATACATTACCCGTTGGGGTTCATATAAAATTGAAATTCTAGATAAACCCCCAACAACTTCTAGGGGGTCAAACGAGAAACGTAATTCTTGTTGAACCCCCCAGGGGGTTCAGATGGAACCTTCCAAAGAACAGTTCGACACAAAATCTGTTTCCGCAATTTACCTACTTACCCAGCAAGTAATAGGCAGTAATTTTCTTAAAAATTACTGCCTATTGTACAATATATTTTTTTTTGTGATTCTCAGAACATCTTCTAAATTACTAGGTATAAAATGGGTATTTTCCATTATAATATTGCAATCGTTATTTTATTATATTCACACATTACACAAAATCAACAGAATTCGAATCCGCAGCAAATAATACTTTTGTCGGTCATTGTATTTATTAACCTTTATGTGTTCGGTTTAAATGTTTATGTTTTTTAAATCAGATTTTTTTTTTTAAATATTATAAAGCAAAAAAATTTAAACCCACAACAGAAAGATTTTCGGGTAAAATTACCAACAAAAAAAAAATTTTAATTCCACAAACAGTAATTGGAAGTACGTTTGTATGTGCGTCAAGTCGACTACAGAGCCCTTATATGTTTTTTTTGTGTAAGTATTTGAAATTTAAAAGCACCACACTAACCAGATATTATTTAACGTTAAGCTAAACTTTAATAAAAATAATAATACTAAAATTATTTATTGACACACACAAAATACACATAAATACATTTTAAAAGAAAAAAGTACATCAAAAACATTAAATTTATGTACCTAATTATTTACATTTACAAGTAACTGTTGATCCCTGTCTCCTGTGCTAGGTTACCCTGTGTTAAATGACGTAGATGTCTGTCAATTTTCAATGTCACAAGGTTTGCATTACGTCAGATTTGCGTCATATCCATTAGCGTTGTGCGTGTAATCACCACACTTTTCTCTTTGTAATATTATTATAGATAATAATACCTAATAATTAGTTATTTACTAAAGTACCAACACGCACAAGGATTGTATAACTTACATTATGTTTGAGCCCGTAACTTTCTTGGGCCTAGATTACAAGTAAAGCCTTAATTAACAACAACATGCGAGAGCTTACTGTTAGGTGCTATAGCCTATATTATATATATAATACATAATGTTCATCCCTACAATAATACCTAATTACGTACCTTCATAAAAAGTAATAAAATAAAATGTTTTAATGTTGTGCTGTTCGCGCACTTACAGCTCCGTGAAAACCTGAAGAAAAATAAGGATATGATCTCAAATAAGGTTATATAAATAATTAAAAGAATTATTTCAATCAATGTTTTTAAGTTATGCTGTTCGCGCAATTAGAGTTCTGTGATAACCTGAACAAAAATAAGGATATGATCTCAAATAAGGTTATATAAATAATTAAAAGAATTATTTCAATCAATGTTTTAAATTTATGCTGTTCGCGCAATTAGAGTTCTGTGATAACCTGAACAAAAATAAGGATATGATCTCAAATAAGGTTATATAAATAATTAAAAGAATTATTTCAATCAATGTTTTAAAGTTATGCTGTTCGCGCAATTAGAGTTCTGTGATAACCTGAACAAAAATAAGGATATGATCTCAAATAAGGTTTTATAAATAATTAAAAGAATTATTTCAATCAATGTTTTAAAGTTATGCTGTTCGCGCAATTAGAGTTCTGTGATAACCTGAACAAAAATAAGGATATGATCTCAAATAAGGTTATATAAATAATTAAAAGAATTATTTCAATCAATGTTTTAAAGTTATGCTGTTCGCGCAATTAGAGCTCTGTGAAAATCTGAACAAAAATAAGCATAGATTAGGTTAGATTAATAAATAAAAGTATTTTCTCAAATTTATTTTATATTAAGTTTTAATATTAAAAATCACATTTAAATTTAAATTGCTCAAATAATTTAGTGGTTCACACCGGTGTGTACCACTAAATTATTTGAGCAATTTTATCTTTATACTTTCAAGGAAAATTCCTATAAGAAAATTATAAAACTCAAACTCTCAAAGGTTAGCTTGTAGAAAATGCCTAAGGCATTAAGTTCGCCTATGTACAATTTAAATTGAGCTAGCCACTTGTTCAGTGTAGACTCATACCATCGGCTACGACGAGGTGGGATTAAAACCCCTCCGCTGGGTACCCTGGGGCCGTCTAGGCGGTCTCGGGCGCCGTAAGGCACCCGTGAAGATATATATATATATATGTACAATTTTATTTTGTAATTTTCTGCAATAAAGCATTTGAAATAAAAACAAATAAATATAATATATAATACTTAATACATTGTGAAACTGCTTATAAGTCTATACAAAAATAGAAACTTGTTTTCCATTAAGGTTGAGTTTCTCCAAAGAGTCTGTTAAAGTAATTGTAACGATTAAAGTTCAAAATGGTGTCGAATGTACCAGCCGTCATTCTTTTTTCAAAATAAAATTAAGACTCTACTAAGATTTTGCATCAAAATAACGTAATATTAATATGTCAGTACAGCAACCAATAGGATCGCTTTATTTTAGAAATAAAGTGCGAGTGAGAAACAAAAAAAATTACGCGCGGAAATCTTGAAAAAATACATTTTTTTTGCTATAATTTCATTATATTTTGAATTTTACAAAAATGCTAGGCCATGCACTAGATCTTATACATATACATATATACTAATATTATAAAGAGGAAAGATTTGTATTTTTGTATGTTTGTAATGAATAAACTCAAAAACTACTGGACCGATTGCAATAATTTTTTCACCATTAGAAAGCTACATTATTCAGAAGTAACATAGGCTATATAATATCACGCTAGGTCCTATAGTTGTGGAGCAGTAACCAAAAATGTTTTAAAAACGGGGGAAAAGTATCGTTTCTGAGGCCTTCCGTGGCGTGCGCTGATCTTAAGTCCCCCCGTGCGAAGCCGGGACGGGCCGCTAGTAACTTATAAAAGACATGGCTTTATAATCTGCTCTATGAGAAATATCGATAAAAAATGGAGGTAACTTTGCGATATTTTTCTTTTGAGGCAACTTTATGCTATTACGTTTTACTAAACGCCATTTACTAAATAATAATATATAGGACAATTTACACATATTGCTATTGCTATGATCACAAACTAAGCTCTAGGCTTGTACTATGTGTGCCAGAAACAATAATATAATACCTACATATTATATTTTATAAACACTTAAACCGTGACTAACTGTACAGAAAAACGTACTGATATTTATTTGCCATGGGTGGGAATCGAACCCACGACCTCCGGATTTAACGCCAAAGGCGCAACCACTAGTCTACGGAGGCTGTCGAATATCTTGAATTATTACTTTGTTTTTTTTTAAATATTTGTTGCGTTTGAGGTATTTTCATAATCGGAGATCTAGATTTCAGATTTGCTTATGCACCCTCTTAAGGGATATTTGGTACAACTGGGCCCCGTATTCTAAATCATGTTTTCAACTCCATTTTCACTCAAGGAACGTCTTGTTTCTTTTCATCAAATATCAAATCAAGAAAGTTGAGGCAGACTATCCTTAAGTGAAAGTGGAGTGGAAAGTACGACATAGAATACGGGGCTTAGAATACCATTGCTTTGTCGAGGTGGGAATAAACCCCATACACTGACTGTTACCCTAAGGCTGTTAGGCGGTCTTAGTAAATAAAGACACGTTTAGGGTACTAAAATAAAGTGCCTTCGCGGGTACATTTTTATTTATTTTGGGTACCTAAAATAAATAAAAGATTTTGAAAAACTAAAGCAAGTTAGGCCTCAAGTTAGTTAGTGTTACGGATTTAGTCTGTGGGTTCACCGGTTTTCAGGAGACTACTGCATCGATTTATTGTCGAGGTGGTAATTTTCTTTGGGTGCGGTTACGAAATGTGTAGTTAGATAGACGATAAGGCAGCGAGTAAATCAAAATATACTCGTAATGAAATTCGTCATTGTCGCTCCCATTTCTTAACGCATAATTTAGCCGGTATAGTGGGAGCGATTAATATTGTTTAAGAGCAAATATTGATTGACCCCATTATTGGACTTTGTAGGTCTGCTCACCACCAGGTAGATACAAACATGTCGTGCTCCAATAAAAAAAATACTTTTATGAACCCATGCATCATGCGATAGAGAAAATTATTCAAAATAGACCCCGTTCTATTCGTAAGGCATTTGTGAAGTTGGGTTAGTTAATAGCTATTAAAATATATTCAATAAACTTTGATGATGATTTACAAAAAGCGAACTCCATTGCTTTTTAATAATTGATTAGCCAATTAATAGTGTATAAAGGACCAGCAATGAATACTTGAATTTAATTAAAAGATCTTACTAAATAAAACTAGTATTTAGTACAAGGCAGTATAGTTTACCATAGAGAACGTATAAGGTCAGAGTAGATAATACACGCGTGTTGATTGATATTAAATTAAAAAATATGTGAATTAATCACTGTAAGTATTGCAGTGGATAAAGTGAGTAAATACCAACTAGCCTACTAACAACAAATGCAGTTAAAAATGGGAAGTTTTTATTGAACGCTGTCTTTTTTAATACTATTTTTTTCAGGTATATATTTTTTTAAATCTCAATAGGTTTTTTTTATTCTAGCACAACTGTGACTATGTATCTACCTGGTAGTACCTGGGGTCAATCAAAAATTGTTCTTGATCGCTCCCGCTATGCCGCTGTCGCTGCCTTATCGTCAATTCAACCACCCATTTCCTAACCGCACCCTGAAAGGAGACTACCACCTCGACAAGAAATCGATGCAGTTATCTCCTGAAAAGCGGTGAACCCAAAGATTAAAACCGAAACATGACCAGGTCACTTGACAGTTTTTTCATCTGTAACGAGACCGGTCGGTCCGCCTACCAAGGTTATAGAGACCTTCCTCCCACCTAAAAATAAATACCATCACAGCCTTTTTGGCTTCCGAGAAGCGTTTAAACGGCGTCAGGGTACCCAGCGGAGGGATTAACCCATTCTCATTTCGCTGAGGGTATTCGGGGACAATACTAACAAGTGGCGAGCTTGTTGCGGTGTTTTGATAGTATAGACTCGTTGTATAAAGCGGTCACCCACCCTAGGTCCGTCTTTGTTGTCATTTGCAAGCAATATATTATTGGAGCACGGCATGTGACTTTGTATCTACCTGGTAGTAAGCATCTGGTATTTACCAGAGGTATGCTCAAGAACATTTGTTGGATTTCAACAATTGTTCTTAAACCACATTGATCGCTTCCGCTATGCGGCTAAATGATGCGATTACGAAATGGGCGGCGACAAAGACGAATTGCATTACGGGTATATTTTAACATACTCGCTGTTTTATCGTCGACCACCCATTTCGTAACAGCACCCTGAAAAGAGACTACCACCTCGACAAGAAATCGATGCAGTAATCTACTGAAAACCGGTGAACTCACAGACCAAAACCGAAACATGACTATTGACTAGGTCACCTCTATGGTCAACTAATCTATGGTCAGTAGTAACACTGTTGATGACTGCGCCACTAAATTTGATGGAACATTTCAAATTTAGAATTTATACAGCTTCCGCATGACATATAGGTGCTTGGAGAACATTTGCATATCTCGCATGTGTTCGATTACTCAGCAGGATTGCCTGATTCTCATGCAATATAAACTTTACTGTAATACATATATCTACAGTTTGGTCAGCTCAGATTTAGAGGAGATGCTAACTGAATTTTGTGCTAATATATACATTTTAGGTGAGAGTTACGGTTTTAGTCTGTGGGTTTACCAGTTTACAGGAAACTATTGCTTAGATTTCTGCGCGAGGTGGTTATATTCCTCTTTCGTCCGAAACGTTTTGAAGAGTATAGACGTCTTTACATTTTATTTATAATAAATAAATACCATCGGGAGCCAAATAGGCACCCAGCCTATTTGGCTCCCGAGAACCGTTTAAACGGCCTCGGGTACCCGGAGGGATTAACCCGTCCTCATTTCGCCGATGGGATTCGGAGGCAACACAAGTGGCGAGCTTGTTGCATTACGTTTTTTTTTTTTATATTACTTGTTAAACTAAATTAAACCTTAAAACTTAACTAAGCTCTAGGCTTTTATTGTATACTAGTGAAAATGACACTAATCATAATATTATATTTTATTAACATCCAAAACATGGGTTTTGTACATAAAAACGTACTATTTTTTTTCCGTAAGTGGAAATCGAACCCACCGCCTCCAGATGCAAATTCAACAGCGTAACCGCTAGACTATGAAGGCATGTAGATATATAGTTGATATCCAATTCATTTGGTATGACTATCAAGGTAATCAAGGCCTAGCTCGTCGCGGTGTTTCATATTAACTTATAAACATTTTTACTAAGTTGGTTACTTTTTTTTATTAAGTTGGTTTAGTGAAACTGGGGCCAACAGCTTAACGTGCTCTTTGATAATAGTGTTGTCTACACGCATGTACTTAAAAGTTTACATAAAAAAACTATCGGTACACACCGGTGTTTGCACTATAGGTTTTTTTAACGTTCTAAGGTATAACCAACTTTGTATACCTATAATTTAATATAATATTTAATAGATATATACCAATAATTAAATTCATTAAAATAATGGTTTTTCATTAAATTCCTCTTTACAGTATAAAATATAAAGTTATTTGCACCGGCTAATGAAATTTTCAAATGAAAGGAGAGGTCTGAGATATTGTATACTGATAAGTTTTCAGCGAAATCGGAGCAGTAATGGAATTGGATACCGGAAGCCAATAACTGAATTGCTTCGTCGACTCGAGATACTTAGTTAAAATTATTATTATAGTTTAGTTATAAAATGAAATGAAAACTCTATTTATTATCTACATTTAGAAACGTTGTTTTATTTATTAAAAAAAATGTTTTTGTTGCAAATTTAGTCGATGAGAAAATATTAACTTCTACATAGATAACTGAATAGTTTTCAGTGCAGGTGAGAGTTGAAAAGGCCTTTAAACCTACTTCACGGTCTCAAGTCCGGGAACGCTGCAGTTCATTCCCCTGCCTTTCAACCAGGCGATGGACCCGCACGGTGAAGCCATGGATTGCTAAGAACATTGTCTCTCTCTCTATATTTTTTAAATATCATCACGGGTGCCTCACGGCGCCCGAGACCGGCTATACAGCCTCATGGTACCCAGCGGATGGGTTATTAATCCCACCTCGCCGTAGCCGACGGTATGAGTCTACACCAAACAAGTGGCTAGCTCTTCGCGATGATTGGATAGACTCAATAACCCATCTATAAACAGTTTCACAAGTTGGTATAGTGAAACTGGGACCGACAGCTTAACGACGTGCTTTCCGAGGCACTATAGTGATGTTTTGTTTAACACTGTAGTGTTACTACTTTTGTCTGTCGGCCCCGGTTGTTCGGTGGGGCCGAGTTCCGGCTAGGGTAGACCCTGTTGCCGGTGCAGGTACTCGGCGGGCGGCAGCCCGCCGGGGACTTGTCGCGGTATGCGCGAGGTCCCCCGCTGAGGACGGGGGGACCTAAATGTTGATATTTAACAACCAAATGGTTTTTCCCGGCGCGTTACAGGCGGCAGCGCGCCGGGTTGGAGAATTTAGGGTGGTGGTGGGGTAGGGTTTGGGGAATACTCGCCGCCGAGAAGCTCTCTCGGCGTAGGCCTGCCATTCGGCGGCCGTGCGTGCAACGGAGCGATGCTGCGAAGATTTTCGTGCGGTCCGTTGTCGGCCCGGTCGTACATTCGACGGGCGAGCCGCTCTACGAACTCAGCTAACGGCTCGATCTTCACGTCATCGCTGATGGTTTTGTTGCGCACGAACCACGGAGCGCCAGTCGCCATACGCAGAGAGATGTTCTGCTGGCGCTGGAGTCGTGTTTTGTTCGTGGCCGACAGTAATTGGTGCCACGCTGGTGCCGCGTAAGTGAGGTGGGGACGAACGAAGGTCTTATAGACCGACACCTTGACCCGGAGTGGGAGGGTGGATTTTAGAACCGGCCGGAGTATAGCGCGAGCGGCCTTGGCCTTGTTGATGGCTTGTGTGGCCATTGGGCTCATGCTCAACGATCGGTTAATTGTGCACCCCAGGTACTTAATGGAGTCGGCCCATTCGATTTCCTGTCCCCAGAGTTCCAGATTTGGTGGACGGCGGCGACGGCGGGTAACCAGTAGGGCGGATGTCTTTCCAACGTTTACAGACATCCGCCATCTGTCGAGCCACGAAGGGAGGACGTCTAACATCCTCTGCATCTTCTCGGCGGCGAGTATGGGATTTTTGTGGAAGGTGAGGTAGGCGCTGTCATCCGCAAACAGCGCCAGGACTACGTCATCCTCTCCGTATAGTTGACCGGAGAGGGTGGGGATGTCGTTGGTGAATAATGCATACAGTGCGGGAGAAAGGCAGCTTCCCTGGGGTACGCCAGCGTAAATGGGATGCTCCACTAAGACCTTTCCCTCCACGGCTACGTGGAAGTGGCGGTTGTTGAGAAAGGAGGCCACTAACTTCGTGGCCATGGGAGGCACAGGCGAGGCGAGGAGTTTGTACACGAGGCCGCAGTGCCAGACACGATCGAAAGCCTTCTCGATATCGAGGAAGACTCCGACCGTGGATCGGCCCGCGTTTAGCTCGCTCGCCATGTGGTGCAGCACCCGGAATAGTTGGAGCGTGGTGCTATGTCCCTCACGGAAGCCAAATTGCTCCGGTCGAATTTCGACGTAGCTCTTCAACCTCCGGAGGAACACTGTAGTGTTTTTAAGCCTGAAGTTCAACCAACTCGGCCACCATGTAGGTATTGTATAACATAATTTAAATTATTTTAAACTACCTATTAATAATAATAATAATAAATTATTTATTCATATAATAAACAAGTGATTTAATTTTATTCATTAAATTTGTCTTTATGGAAGTTTTTTTTTTTACAATATAAGGTAATTGTTTTTTTCTAGTACAGTTTCCTCAACATTTAACAAAACAAATAACACTTACAATTTTTTTTGCCATGCATCACATACAAATTTCTAAATTGAGATTTTCATAGTATTCCGCAAAACAACAAAAAATTGCTTACAAAAAATTAGGGCACACACCACACACATTTTTCTCATTGATGTAAAGCTAGGTAACTTAGCATTAATTGGTCCCATTAGAGGTTCATAATACGCTTACATTAATGTTAGGTTAGGTAGTATTAGGTAGTATTTTTTCTCTGAAACCTATTGTATAAAGCATAAGAAAATGTAAAATCTAAGAATAAATTTCAAGCTCCTAAGAGGATTCTTATAAAAGCTGCACCACGTGTACACTAATGTGCTTTTTTGTAAAATTCTCTTAAATCTTACAACTTTAAAGCGGGGAATTGTTCCAGTGGAAAATGCTCCCGTTTTATGACACTGTTTTTGTATTTTGTTTGACTATTAATTTTATAAACTTTTTACGCAGTCTTAGGCCATTTTTACATATTATATAGCGTATCGACGGTATGGAAAATAGAAAATAAAGCAATATACTCGAATGCTATTCATACGAGTACTATATTTTTTTTACGACATGTGACTTTGTATCTACATGGTGGTTAGTAGACCTAAAAGTCAATGAATGGGATCATTTAATAATTGTTCTTAAACAATATTAATCGTTCCGGGGCGACATTACGAGTAATATTCTCGCTGCCTTATCGTCAATTCAACTACCCATTTCGTAACCGCATCCTGATAGAAGACTACCACCTCGACAAGAAATCGATGCAGTAGTCTCCTGAAAACCGGTGAACCCACAGACTAAAACCGAAACATGACGGTTTTTGCATCTGTATGGGCGGCGGTAACGAAGTTATAGAGACCTTCCTCTATGTATATTTATATTATAAAAACTTTATTGCACAAATTTATTACAAAGGCGGACTTAAAACCGCTATGTATTCTCTACTAGTCAAACCTTTGGGATACATTAAACCGTAAGTAGGTAAAATAGGCGCAGTAAAATATATTTAAGAAATATTTATCGACCACTTGTGTGTTTCTAACTGACTGCCTACGTGGGTTTAGTGGTACGTCTTTGTGGGTTCGAATCCCACTCATGGCTAAAATACCATATTACTACGTTTTTCTAAACAGTGTAACATGGTCTAGAATTCTAGATGTTTATAAAATACAAGCTGAACCAGAACTTTGTCTGCGTAACTTTAACCGTTTACGCAACGGAAGATCCCCGGTTTCGCAAAATTATTTGTTGATGCTTCTCTCGTATTGGTCGTAGCGCGATTTTATATAGCTTATCTATAAAAAATAAAATAAATACCATCACGGGTGCCTATTTGGCTCCCGAGAACCGTTTAAACGGCCTCAGGGTCCCAGCGGAGGGATTAACCCATCCTCATTTCGCCGATGGTGTTCGGAGGCAACACCTAACAAGTGGCGAGCTTGTTGCGGTTTTTATGATGAAATAGCCTCGTTGAATAAAGCGGTCACCCATCCCAGGCCGGCTTTGTTGTCATCTGCTTAACCTTGTTATCAGTTGCGCAGTGACTTAACCACTAGGCTGGGGCCGCTTTTTATATCGCTTATCTATAGTCTTCCTAAATAATGGTTCGAATTTTACAATTTGAACCAGGGGCCTATTTCATAAACGTGACAATTGTAATTTACCATGACAATTTATAATACATCGCTTGGTTTAGTAAGTTCTAAATAAATAATTTCAACTAAACTGATCAATGTATTATGAATTACCATGGTAAATTACAATTGTCACGTTTATGAAATAGGCCCCAGTAGTTCCTGAGATTAGCGCGTTCAACTAAACAAACTCTTCAGCTTTATAATATATACAAATATAAATATTTTAAGTATAAATAAGTATTAGTATTATTGCGTCCTGAACCTAGACTTTTTTTTAATATACGATATTTTTACACATTGCTCTGGCCACAAACTAAGCTCTAGGCTTGTATGTGTACCAGAAACAACGATATAATACATATTATATTTTAAAAACACCCAGACCATGGTCCATGACAAACTGTACAAAAAACGTACTAATATTTTGTTGCCATGGGTGGGAATCACGACCCCCAGATACCACGCCAAAGGCGCAACTAGTCTACGGAGGCGGTTTGTGATAAAAAAAAGCTAACCTAAAAACGAAGGAAGCGGCGAGCACCAGCCAGTTATTAATGTTTAGATTAAACCAAAAAGCAAGAAATAATATAAATTAAACGAAAAGATATAAAAAAAGTTATTAAACAATGTTTATTTAAAAATATGATATAATTGAATTCCCAACTGACCACTCTTGAAAGGAAATTTTTGCAATCTTTTGGAAAATGTTTTGAACGTATTTACAAAGGCGGCTTCGCCCCACGAGTTGAAAGTCGGACGTGCCCAAAAGCTGGTCGGATCTGAAGAATTCACCTTATCTGCTCCGTAGCCCGTGCCCTCGCTGCGGTCCCTTAACACTAGGTTAACCAAAATTTATTAAAAAATAAACGGATATATTTTTTTTTTTTATGAACAATAGAACCTTTCTACAAATATAAACATTTAGCAGGACCAATAACCTAGGCTTAATTTTTTTTTGTGTAACACTTGTTTCAAGGAATATATTATCGATATTACTAGACAACATATTATTAATCAAATAAATTAAGCTGGGTATTCTAATAAAATTAAATAATTTTAATAATGTTTTTTTATATTTTTTTTATATAAGTTTTTGTGTGAGAGGAAAGCTTCTATAACTCTCCTAGGCGGACCGACCGGACCCGCTACCACCGCCCATAAAGACGCAAAAACCGTCAAGTGACCTATTTATGTTTCGGTTTTAGTGTGTAGGTTCACCGGATTGCATCGATTTCTTGTCGAGGTGGTAATCTCCCGTGGTGCGGTTACGAAACGGGCGATTGATTTGACGATAAAGCCAATGATCGACCCAATTCATGAACCTTGTAGGTCTTCTTACCAATAAAAATAATCCAAATAGGAAAAAACATATATCCTGTAATATAGTTACATATTGGTCACCCTACAGGACGCCAAACAAGTGATGACAGCTCTCTATTATGTAAAACCCAGGTCCATTCATATCTTTATTTTCTATTTACAATTTCTCAGAATTCTGAGGGAGAAAATTTGAATTTTCATAATTCATAATTTCCATAATTACTGCGGCTGAAATTAAAATAATTTTATTTAGAATTTTATAAAAGGTTATTTTTTATAGCAGGTACTTATCTTTATTACTACTTCTTAAATATTAATAAAACCCTTAAATATTTTTTAAGGAAGCTAAAAACATTTTTATATAGTACTAGCGACCTGCCCCGGCTTCGCACGGGTGCAATGCTGATACTAAATATAAACCTTCTTATTATACATATAAACCTTCCTCTTGAATCACTCTATCTATTAAAAAAAACCGCATCATAATCCGTTGCATAGTTTCAAAGATTTAAGCATACAAAGGGACATAGGGACAGAGCAAGCGACTTTATTTTATACTATGTAGTGATGATCTTCGTTACCGCAAAAAACAGATGCAAAAAAAGTTTAGTGATCATCAAGTCATGTTTCGGTTTTAGTCTGTGGGTTTATAGGTTTTCAGAAGACTAAAACATTGATTACTTGCGAAGTTGTTATCTTCTTTCAAGGTGCGATTACGAAACTGGGAGTTGATTTGACGATAAAGCGGAATCGGAATGCAAATTCGGCTTTGTCGACGCTCATTTCGTATCGGCATCATATAGCATTTAGAATTTTATTCATATTTATAAATTTACCATTCAATACATTCCTGCACACTCGGTTTTGTCAATATATTTATAGTAACTATACACCTAGGTATATAAAATAGTAATAATAAACTATATTTGTAAGGTTTACAATTCACATAAGTGATGGAATGAGTCTTAGTTGGACAGCCATAACTATTGGTAATGAAAGCCAAGAGATCCACATCATTTCACATTAAATAATACAAAATACGTAAATGAAAGCAGCTGTAAAGGCATGACACTTGTCACTGTGGGTAATAAATTACACAATTCAACACCATATATTAAATAGAATAAATAAATAATGTCAAGTAGGTATAAATAATACAATGTCAAAATAAATTAAATAAAGTTTTGTATGTCATGCAATTAATTATAATTAATACAGTTGTTGAACTGATTTAATACTAAAATAATAGCAATAAATAATGTCAGTAAGAAATAAATAAATAAATAGCTGTAAAAGGGCCAAGTCATTTGATTACTAAAAATACTATTAAATAAAATATATGTTTGAATAATGTTAATAATTTTATTAACACTAGAAAGACCAAGGCCGTCAATTTGACGGTACGGCGATTTCATTTTTAAATATTTTACAAACAATATTTTTTTTTTCTTTTAAAACTTTATGACTTTTCCTAATTTGTTAGTGTCAGCCTAAATCTATATAAAAAAACTATTAAATTATATATATTATATGAGCTTCCTTTACAAATACCTACTAAGACCGCACACCGTCAAAGTGACGGCATATGAAGACAGCGATTAGAATAGTAAACAAAGTTTAAAAAAAAAAACATATTTTGAATTCTGAGTATGTTGTTATTGTCTAGTTGGTTTACATTACATTTAGTAGATGTTGGTTTCGTTTTGTGAGTAGTCGTGATTTCTTATAAAAATACGCCGCGCCGCGCCGCCCCGTCTCAATAGTTCTCAAATAGAACAAGAACTGTCGCGATATCAGCAGGGTGATTACGCGTCTTAAGTTCGCTCTCACGCCAATCGTTATGACGTAATATTCTATAATTTTTTGAAGCCATTGTTAAGAAGCCAAGCTTGATCTACGTCAGAATGACGTCATAACGATTGGCGTGCGAGCGAACTTAAGACGCGTAATAACCCTGCTGGACATACAACAAAATGTGTCAGGTGACAATTTATTATTATTTGATTTGGCAGCTATAAACTCGTAGATTCCCTACCGAAAAGTAACAGGAATAAATATATCTCGGCATGATTTTATCATGATTCAACTAGTGAGCGATCTATGTGCAGAGTATGTAAAAAAAATAATACTCCAGCTACGGGTCAAAGACAAGAAAGTATGTAATTCTGAAACAAGTGAACGATGTACTCCAAGCAATAAAAGGGAGCAGTGTCAAATAAATAATAATTGTAAAAAAATAGAACGTGTAAAAACTACTGACGACTGCACAATCTGTAAAATAGCTGCTTGTGGAAAATGTATAAAAGATTTGAAAAAAAACTATTATTTGTTGCAAATGTTACTCAGTTTAAGAACTAAATCATTTATTATGAATAAAAAATAAATTGATACTATTTTTGTTTTATTTTAAAGCAAAATACGCAATAATTTTATGAGTATTCTGACTGAATCTTTAGTGCCGTCAAATTGACGGCTGCGGTCTTGGAAGGTATATTATGAAGCCCGGCCCTTCTAGTGTTAATAATTAAGAATTATTAATAATTATTTTATTTATCAGCTGTAAGAGGGCTTTGTCACTTATTACACTAAATAACATTATGTTATATTATAATAGACATACCTACATAGTGGATTTTTACAATACATATTTAAACATGGTGTTAACAGAGTACGTTTATAGGTTGAGTCTTAAAACCACCATCCTTTAAAACTTCTTCCATCGAATAGTAACATTTTTGTACCAAATGGTTTTTTATTTTACCTTTGAACTTCATGTATTCAAGGTTTTGCAACTCTTCAGCCGCATAGTAGATCAGTGCTGTTAATCAACTATCTATTGAACAACCCAATAGACTTTGCTTACCATAAGGTGGACACAAAAAATAACTATATTTTCTTGCCATAACATTTCGAATTTCGAACATAATATACAAAGGAAACAAATATCAATAATGAATAAATCTAAAACGGGGCTGACCCCAAAAAGGTTGGATATTATTATGAGCCAACAAATCACATTTCATTGGCTGGCAACAGAAAGTACAAAGGCGAAAAATGTTTGGGTCTAAAATATTATAAGATATCTCATAGAAGATTTTTATTGCAAATAATAATGTTAAATATTAAAATAAAAATAATAAAGTGTAATGTAAGCGAAAATAAATTTAGTACAATAAAATATTATAGGCGTAGCCTAAAGGCGTACAAAAAGGCTCAGGTGGCCACTCTAGATAGGTACATAAAACAGAACAATTAAATTTCACAAATTTTAGTATGGATCCTTAAAACCCTAAAAGGATCATTGAGGCCGTGAGTTCGATTTTCACCCATGGAAAAAAATACTAGTACGTATTTCTGTACAGTTGTCATGGTCTGGGTGTTTATAAAATATAATATGTATTATATCGTTGCTTCTGGTACACATAGTACAAGCCTAGAGCTTACTCTGTGACAGAGCAATTTGTGCAAATTATCCTACTTATTATTATTGAAATAATATTTATTTAAGAATGTGTTCAAAAAAAATTAAATAATTTGTAATTTCTTGAATTCCGGGATAAAAACCTGTTAAACATATTTCCGTGACTTTAAAGGGTGGTTATGCACTCTGTTACTTACTTCACTGATGATTAGCTAAATTACACTCTACCTATTCGGATCTCTGGTAATTATTTAAATGTTTCTATGACTAATGAAATAGAGTTAAATATATTTAACCCGATTACTTTGTGTATTTACGCTGCGGCAAGAAAATTCCACTTTTTCCGATTGGCTTACACTTACGCCGAGGTACTTCAACGATTACTTTTCCGTTACAAGCATATAAAATATATTAATGTGAATCTGGATTGAGAGATCTAATCAAAACCAAGCAAAATGGCTATGTTGGCATTTCGTAGCATAATGTAGAAATGTATATATGAAATATTTTAATTTGTAAAGGCGAGGAAAAAAAGTTAGCGTCCAAAAATAGGAGCTCTCAATCCTGGCGTTTTTGAAAAAATAAAAAAAAATATTTTTAGAAGTATTTACTCTATGTTATATTTTTTTGTACTAACATTCAGTACACACATCGTAAGAAATTATCAGAAGAATTCAAAATATTTGGAGGTAAAATGAAGCAGATATAAGGCAAAACATGGATCTCTCAATCCAGATGTTTTAGATTGAGTGATCCTTTGAAACACCATGTTAGGCTGAGTAGAAGCAAAAGTTGACTATGCGAGCATTTAATAGTACTTCTCGACATATTCGCAAAAAATAAATAAATATCTAAATGATTGTGTGAAGGTACTATGGAAGTATAAATATCAAGGAAATGCTGTAATAATTTTCACAAAGTACAAATTACTTGTTAAACGTTTCTCTGTGTCCAGTAATCCATTTTGGATTATCACTTTTTGAGCATTGAATGGAATCACTTGTGTTCTCATTAGGGTTCCGAATTCAAAATATTTGGAGGTAAAATGATGTATGAATGAATGCAGACGAAGTTGCTATAACTTTTTAACGGTTATCGTTTGGATATTTATTTATTTTTTGCGAATATGTCGAGAAGTACTATTAAATGCTCGCATAGTCAACTTTTGCTTCTATTCAGCCTAACATGGTGTTTCAAAGGATCACTCAATCTAAAACGTCTGGATTGAGATATCCATGTTTTGCCTTATATCTTCTTAATTTTACCTCCAAATATTTTGAATTCTTCTGATTATTTCTTATGATGTGTGTACTGAATGTTAGTACAAAAAAATATAACATAGAGTAAATACTTCTAAAAATATTTTTTTATATTTTTTCAAAAACGCCAGGATTTAGAGCTCCTATTTTTGGACGCTAACTTTTTTTCCTCGCCTTTACAAATTAAAATATTTCATATATACATTTCTACCTCGGCGTAAGTGTAAGCCAATTGGAAAAAGTGGAATTTTCTTGCCGCAGCGTAAATACACAAAGTAATCGGGTTAAATATATTTAACTCTATTTCATTAGTCATAGAAAATACATTTAAATAATTACCAGAGATCCGAATAGGTAAAGTGTAATTTAGCTAATCATCAGTGAAGTAAGTAACAGAGTGAGAGCGCTTATCTTTGACTTGGACCCTTTTACACCTACACCTATTAGGAGATATTTTACTATATATATATATATATATATATATATATAATATATATAAGTACCACAAATTTCAAGTATATCCGACCAGCGGTTCTCGAGATATTCATGCCGACAAACAAACAGACACCTAAGAGTTCTTTTTTTGAAAAAATAAATAAATTCGGAACCCTAATGAGAACACAAGTGATTCCATTCAATGCTCAAAAAGTGATAAATCAAAATGGATTACTGGACACAGAGAAACGTTTAACAAGTAATTTGTACTTTGTGAAAATTATTACAGCATTTCCTTGATATTTATACTTCCATAGTACCTTCACACAATATAGTATTCCAGTATTCTGTGCTTAAAGAAACGTCAAAACGAAATATATTAATATCTAAGTTACTTCGCCTCTCAGGGGAGCGGCGTCATCAGTGACAGTAATTTGTAGTGATGAAATCCATACACTTAAATCAATAGGCAAATCAAATGGTTTATTATGTATTTTTTTAGCATTGATTTACACACAACTTGTAATTTTACTGCATTAAAATGAAAGTTAAACTATACATATTTACAGAATAATATGCCATGCTTCATAAAAATTAAAAACAAAACATGGTCACCCTACACGACTGCTGTATGGGTAAATTTGGAATCTATAAATCTAATAAAGTGCAACCTTTACACAAATTGTTTAAATGCCAGGATTTAGAAGATATTTTTTTAATTATTTGTAAAATTTTAGATTTTCCGTGCGATGAAAGTAAAAGTAGATATATGTGAAAATATAGATCACTCAGTCCTGATGTTTTAAAAATGACGAAGTTGCTATAACTTTTTAACGGTTATCATTTAGATATTTATTTATTTTTTGCGAATATGTCGAGAAGTACTATTAAATGCTCGCATAGTCAACTTTTGCTTCTACTCAGCCTAACATGGTGTTTCAAAGGATCACTCAATCTAAAACATCTGGATTGAGAGATCCATGTTTTGCCTTATATCTTCTTCATTTTACCTCCAAATACTTTGAATTCTTCTGATTATTTCTTACGATGTGTGTACTGACTGTTAGTACAAAAAATTATAACATAGAGTAAATACATCTAAAAAATTTTTTTTTAATTTTTTCAAAAACGTCAGGATTGAGAGCTCCTATTTTTTGACGCTAACTTTTTTTCCTCGCCTTTACAAATTAAAATATTTCATATATAAGTTTCTACATTATGCTACGAAATGCCAACATAGTAATTTTGCTTAGATCTCTCAATCCAGATACACATAATATATTATAGCTATATAAGTAAGTGGTAGTACAGTTCATTTGTTCAAAATTTTAATTTTATAGCTTTTGCAGTAGAAACTCTTGGACCGGGGAGACCACGGTCACTCTCTCTAAACAAAAATATTTTTAACTTAGGAAAACTTTTAATAGATAAGTCGGGAGACCATCGAGCCAGTGCGTTTTTTGTTCAAAAAATTCGGCGCGGCAATGCCGCTAGTATATTAGGAACATGAGATTCGTCGGCATCGGAGAGGTTTGATGAAATTTTTAATTTAACTTAATTAGGTAGGTTTTATTATATATATTTTTTGGTTTTTATACTTAAGATGTTTAATTTTTTATCTACATTATAGTGGTAGTATATAATAATTTTGTATTTTTCGTGGCGGTAAAAATGATGAGCGTAAGTGCAGAATCTAAAAATTCTTAATAGACCGATTGATAACTTTTTATGACTTTTCCTAATTTTATGACTTTTCCTAATTTGTTAGTGTCAGCCTAAATCTATATAAAAAGAACTATTAAATTATATGTATTATATGAGATTCCTTTACAAATACCTACTAAGACCGCACACCGTCAAAGTGACGGCATATGAAGACAGCGATTAGAATAGTAAACAAAGTTTTAAAAAAAAATATATATATTTTGAATTCTGAGTATGTTGTTATTGTCTAGTTGGTTTACATTACATTTAGTAGACGTTAGTTTCGTTTTGTGAGTAGTCGTGATTTCTTATAAAAATACTCCGCGCCGCGCCGCCCCGTCTCAATAGTTCTCAAATAGAACAAGAACTGTCGCGATATCAGGACATACAACAAAATGTGTCAGGTGATAATTTATTATTATTTGATTTGGCAGCTATAAACTCGTAGATTCTCTACCGAAAAGTAACAGGAATAAATAAATCTCGACATGATTTTATCATGATTCAACTAGTGAGCGATCTATGTGCAGAGTATGTAAAAAAAAAATTACTTCAGCTACGGGTCAAAGACAAGAAAGTATGTAATTCTGAAACAAGTGAACGATGTACTCCAAGCAATAAAAGTGGGCAGTGTCAAATAAATAATAATTGTAAAAAAATAGAACGTGTAAAAACTAACAACACAATCTGTAAAATAGCTGCTTGTGGAAAATGTATAAAAGATTTGAAAAAAAAACTATTATTTGTTGCAAATGTTACTCAGTTTAAGAACTAAATTATTTATTATAAATAAAAAATAAATTGATACTATTTTTATTTTATTTTAAAGCAAAATACGTAATGATTTCATGAGTATTCTGACTGAATCTTTAGTGCCGTCAAATTGACGGCTGCGGTCTTGAAAGGTATATTATGAAGCCTGGCCCTTCTAGTGTTAATAATTAAGAATTATTAATAATTATTTTATTTATCAGCTGTAAGAGGGCTTTGTCACTTATTACACTAAATAACATTATGTTATATTATAATAGACATACCTACATAGTGGATTTTTACAATACATATTTAAACATGGTGTTAACAGAGTACGTTTATAGGTTGAGTCTTAAAACCACCATCCTTTAAAACTTCTTCCATCGAATAGTAACATTTTTGTACCAAATGGTTTTTTATTTTACCTTTAAACTCCATGTATTCAAGGTTTTGCAACTCTTCAGCCGCATAGTAGATCATAGATCAATGCTGTTAATCAATTATCTATTGAACAACCCCTTTAATAAACTTTGCTTACCATAAGGTGGACACAAAAAATAACTTTATTTTCTTGCCATAACATTTCGAATTTCGAACATAATATACAAAGGAAACAAATATCAATAATGAATAAATCTAAAACGGGGCTGACCCCAAAAAGGTTGGATATTATTATGAGCCAACAAATCACATTTCATTGGCTGGCAACAGAAAGTACAAAGGCGAAAAATGTTTGGGTCTAAAATATTATAAGATATCTCATAGAAGATTTTTATTGTAAATAATAAAGTTAAATAGTAAAATAAATAATAAAGTGTAATGTGTAAGTGAAAATAATTTTAGTACAAAGAAAATATAAGAGGCGTAGCTTCTAAAGGTGTACAAAAAGGCTCAGGTGGCCACTCTAGATAGGTGCATAAAATAGAACAATTAAATTTCACAAATTTTAGTATGGATCCTTAAAACCCTAAAAGGATCATTGAGGCCGTGGGTTCGATTCCCACCCATGGCAAAAAAATACTAGTACGTATTTCTGTACAGTTGTCATGGTCTGGGTGTTTATAAAATATAATATGTTTTATATCATAGTTCCTGGTACATATAGTACAAGCCTAGAGCTTAGTTTGTGACCAGAGCAATTTGTGCAAATTGTCCTACTTATTATTATTATTGAAATAATATTTATTTAAGAATGTGTTCAAAAAGAATTAAATAATTTGTAATTTATTGAATTCCGGGATAAAAACCTGTTAAACATATTTCCGTGACTTTAAAGGGTGGTTATGCACTCTGTTACTTACTTCACTGATGGTTAGCTAAATTACACTCTACCTATTCCGATCTCTGGTAATTATTTAAATGTATTTTCTATGACTAATAAAATAGAGTTAAATATATAATTGATTGAATCAGGCGTTATTTTGCGGAATTCCATTATTTTATATAATAATATAGATGTAATATTTACTTTATTGCAAATTCTTCCGCTAGTTAAATATATTTAACCCGATTACTTTGTGTATTTACGCTGCGGCAAGAAAATTCCACTTTTTCCGATTGGCTTACACTTACGCCGAGGTACTTCAACGATTACTTTTACGTTACAAGCATATTACATAATATAGCATATTATAAAATATATTACAGCTATATAAGTAAGTAGATATATAATAATTTTGTATTTTTCGTGGCGGTAAAAATGATGAGCGTAAGTGCAGACTCTAAAAATTCTTAATAGTCCGATTGATAACCTTTTAAACTATTTTTGTTTTTTTTTTATTAGAGCACGGTATGTGAATATGTATCTACCTGGTGGTGAAAAGACCTACAAAGTCCATGAATGAGGTCAATCAATAATTATTCTTACAACATTCATTGCTCCCACTAAATGCCGGCTAAATGATGCGATTACCAAATAGGAGGTTTTTTTTTAGAATTGCATTACGAGTATATTTTAATATACTCGCTGCCTTATCGTCAATTAAACCATCCATTTCGTAACCGCAACCTTAAAGGAGACTACCACCTCGACAAGAAATCGATGCAGTAATCTCCTAAAAACCGGTGAACCCAAAGACTAAAACTGAAACATGTCTAGGTCACCTAACGGTTTTTGCATCTGTATGGGCGGTGGTAACGAGACCGGTCGAATCTAATATGATTATGATTAGTAATGTAACAACAAAGAGCCACTACTTTTTTTTCTCTTTATATCTTCATAACTAACTTATAACTATGTCAAAAAATTAAATGTCCTTCCCAGGGTCTCAAACTATCTCGTTGGTAAATTTTATCCTAAATCGGCTTAATGGTTTAGGCGTGAAAAAGTAACAAACAAATAAACAGATATGTTCGCATGGATTACCTGACCAGAGAACATCTCTAACATAAAATAATGCAATTTGTCGCCACCCATTTCGTAACCGAATCATTTAGCCGGCATAGTGAAAGCGATCAAATTTTATTTAAGAACAATTATTGATTGACTCCATTGCATTCATGGACTCACCACCAGGTAGATACAAAGTCACATGCCGTGCTCCAATAAAACAATTTAAAAAAAATAAAAGATCGAGAGTGTCTGTGCCTACCGGCTTTTGGGTACCCAGCGGTGGGGTTTATTTCCCACCACGTCGTAGCCGATGGTATTTTGTATCTACCTACACTGAATAAGTTGTCGGCTCGTCACGATGTTTGCATAGATTCAATAACCAATCTATAAACAGTTTCACAAGTTGTTATGATAAAGCTGGGACCGATAGCATAACGTGCTCTCCGAGGTACTATTTTATAGTAAATAATAATAATAATAAATACCATCACGGGTGCCTTTTTTGGCTCCCGAGAACCGTTTAAACGGCCTCAGGGTACCTAGCAAAGGGATTAACCCGTCCTCATTTCGCCGATGGTATTCGGATGCAACACCTAACAAGTGGCGATCTTGTTGCGGTGTTTATGATCTTATAGTCTCTTTGTATAAAGCGGTCACCCAGGTCCGGTCTTGTTGTCATCTGCTTAACCTTGTTATCGGTTACGTAGTGACTTAACCACTAGGCTGGGGCCGCTTTTTCACTATTTCACTATTTTCTAGTGGTCTTGTGAAAAAACGTACATATCTACCACTGCAAAATGGGCTGACCTGCGATCCACTTTAGTGAGAATGTATGTGACTGCCGAAAAAGTTATAACTCAGTTTATTGAAGCTTTCCCTGAGGGGATGCCCTCTGACTTGGGTCATCGAAGTGGTTATGGCGCCAGCACGTGACTTTTTCCTTCTTGGGGCAGAAGTCTCCTTAGAGATTGCTGAAAGAGGAGGTCATCTCTGAAAAAGGAGATACATGCTAAAATGCAGTAACTTTTATTTTAATTTTATTAGAGCACGGCATGTGACTTTGTATCTATCTGGTGGTGAGCAGACCTACAAAGTCTATTAATGGGGTCGATCAATAATTGTTCTTAAACAAAATTGATCGCTCCCACTATGCCGGCTAATTGATGCGATTACGAAATGGGTGGAGATTAATTGCATTACGAGTATAATTTAATATACTCGCTTTATCGTCAATTTAACCAATTTCGTAACCGCGCCCTGAAAGAAAACTACCACCTCGGTGAACCGACAGAACACTTAAACCAAAACATGACTAGATCACTTGGTGGTTTTTGCATTTGTATAGGCGGTGACCGGCCAGTCGGCCTAACGAAGTTATTCCTTCCTCCCACCTAAAAATGGAAGAGAAAAAATAAAACTTGTAATGTTAAAATGGCCAATTTGTATGGGGAAGCCAACATATTTTTGATTAGCGACATATGGTTCCATAGGATTTTTTTTTCGATTTGATCAGCAGAACCTCATATTAGCCCAAAGTACATCCTTTCAAATTCACTCTGTATAATAAGTAGATCTGCTTATAGCACCAGAAATAATACAATACAAACTTACCATACACTTAATATTTGTAAAAAGTTTAAATTATTATTATTAAATTAATATATATATATATAAAATAAATTATTATTAGTATTAAGTACAAGCAAAATCAAATCAAAACTTATTATTATACAGTCCAAATTACCATAGTGTTACAAACTATAGAGACAGACAAACTGCAAGCGAAGTCACTACTAAATGCTAGATTATTCATGGAATTTGAATAAATATGAGTACACAGGAAGCGCCACAGATATAAATAAATAGATAGGCGAACTATACGGTTTTATATAGAAAAATAGCGAGTATTTGCTTATATTTTAAGAATTTTTATATATTTTTATTACGTTTACTAAAAATGTATTTTATTATTATTATTCATTTATTAAGTAAGCAAAAATACAAGATATATTCAGATTGGGTAAGTACCTGATCCCTACACTAGGAGTCACTGTCACGTAGGAATCAGTTTCCACCACATAAACTGGTAATTACATTTAACTCTTACAATCTACTTATACATCAAATAATGGAATACAATATTAATAAAAAGAAAAAAAAACAATATAAACTAAAAACTAAGATTAAGCACAATCATAACTCTAAAGTAAACAATGATAGAAAATAATTGTATGTTATATGGTAATAATGCTATAAGAGATGTGTGTCTATTTGTATGAGTGTGTCAAGTGTGTGTATGCGCGTGTGTATTAATGCGTGTTGTAAGTGTATGGTGTATGTGCGTATGTGAACATGTGGTGTGTTTGTATGGGTGAGACAGAGAGATGTGTTGTTGGTGTGAGTTGTACGTTTCGAATTGTAGTCTGGTGTACTTTCATTGAGATGCATGGCATGCATACAGGCGTGACGCAAACAGATTGCATTAGAGTAAGTATTTAAAATACAATTAATTGCATAATTTTGCGGGCATGTTGTTAAACAACAATGTATTGATCCACTCTGCTTACCACCAGGTTGATACAAAATCACATGCCGTGCTCCAATAATAATAATAAACACCTATAATGTTTTTGTTGTATATTGTTGGCTGTGACGAACATTCGAAAGCTCATACTATGTTCTTCTGCGAGCAAACAGATATATATGTCAGGGTACAATCAGGCGAAATCTTATTACTGGAGCTATCTAGTCAAGTTTGTTTTCTATGAGAAGCATGTTAGCATGCATACAGGCGTGGCGCAAACTGCAAATGGCCAGTTCACCCACTATGAGCTGTGCCATTCCACTCTCGGCACTTACGACATTATTGCGTTTTGTGCTCAGATCTCAACATCCCATTGTGTTTCTATGAAGCATAGTATTATTGCTTTAATAGCTTTGGTTTATTTTATCCTGTTTCTATTTTTACTTAATTTTTTTATCTATTTTACACTTTAGAATTTATTTTTACATCAACTGATCGGTAGACTTTATGAAATTGGTTACTTTTAAAATACTCTATGAGTAGCCAAATTGTATAGACTTTTAGATTTTTTTAAATACTTTATAGAACAATTTACGCATATTGCTCTGTTCACAAACTAAGCTCTAAGCTTGTACTATGTGTACCAGAAACAACGATATAATATGTATTTTATGAACACCCAGATCATGATAAACTGTACATTACTAACGTACGTTAGAAATAACGTACATTACTTCTTTGCCATGGGTAGGAATCGAACCGACGACCTCCGGATATAACGCCAAAGGCGCAACCACTAGTCTATGGAGGCAGATTTTGGAACACTACAGTTTTTAGGTCCCCAATGTGTAACGAAGAGCTTTTAATTAAACATTTAAGTATTTTTGTTTGACAACACTATTAACGAAAGTACCGGAGTGGAGATTAAGTTGTCGGTCCTAGTTTCACTATACAAACTTATGAAACTATTTATAGATGGATTGTTGAGTTTATCTTAACACCGCGATGAACTGGTCTCTTGTTGGGAGTTGACTCAGAGATTCTGAGTCAACGTCCAATAAGAGACCAGTTCTAAGATGAGGTGGGAATAAAAAACATAAGTATACATTTAAGTATAAAATAAGTATACATTTTTATAAATATAGTTTTTAAACTTTTTTTTTAAATGGAGCATTACATGTTTACCTATAGTATTTAATGAACCCTGCCTACTCTATATATTATGTGGACTAGGTATGATAAAGTATTATACCAAATAAAAGATAATTATTTTCGCGTAGATACGGTTTTATTCAATTTTTTTTTTTTTTTATTATTATCGTCATTAAATCAAAAATCTCTGATACTACACTCAGTTACGAAAAGTATTATATTTATGCCAAATATCGCTTACAAATTAAACGATTTAAATGAGAAAATAACCAATAGGTTTACATTAATTATTAACCTCTTAGGGCTGATTTTTCAATCGCCAGATTAAAGCTATTCGACTGTTAACTTATATGAAGAACTGTCAAATTTATTATTTTTCCATACAAGTTATCTGTTGAATAACTTTATCTGACGATTGAAAAATCATCCCTTGGCCTAATTGAAAAAAAAGGTAATTATTGATGATTACCTGCTTATTTATACTTAATTTATACTAGAGTACTGTGTAGTTCTGTACATTGGTACAGTAACAAATAATCTGCCATAGGGTATTTTGCGCAAGCTGATCGGTGGGGTGCATTTTGAGTATGCTACTATATATATATATATATACACACGTTCCCGGTCTTAGGCAATTTGACGTCCGTATACGACGTCAAATATCGGTGGATGCCAGATTAAATGCAAATTTAAAGCATGTCGGACGCCAAATGTATAGCGAGATGTATATATATATATATATATGTGCTATATGGCATAAGCAAATCGATGGCTGTGCTCCCCTTTTAGTTTGTGTGAAGCATTAGAGTTTTTTACTTGCTGGTTCCTCTTTTTCTCCGGGGTGTCACTGAGGGGATCGACTTTACAGTTAGTATACCCGCCCTTAAAAATACCGATCCTTATACCTTTACTTATATATATATATATATATATATGTGATTGGTTACTAACCTTTTATTTAGAATAAATATTTAAGGCGTGGATATGGTCGGTGAAGTTGGTCGCCTTGGTGGCTCCCTTGTATGGCAGATAATGATTGACAGGTCAATGGAATTAGCTAACCACCTAGTCTTACACTAGTTGGTTATGTAGTGTGTGTTCGGTTCGGTAGTAATTTTCATATTCATATTTTTAAATTTAAGTTCTAAATCTGATATCGAGGTATAATAAATATTTGTCGTTCTTTTAATAATGAATAGCTGCCTAACCAAACGCACTCTAAGACCTCATTGTTGAACCTTTTTTTTTTTTACTATTCATAAATATCTGTAAAGATTTACATGAAATAAATGATATGATTTGATTTGGCAAAAACTTACATATGTTTTTTGGAATAAAATATATTACAATTTGTATTATATACTTTTTGGCTCCCGAGAACCGTTTAAAAGGGTAGTGTTTGTGATGCGCAATCTTGCTCGGCGTCCGCGCCTGTTATAATTTCAATTGTACTTTATCCAAGGTACACACAATAATTCAAAGTTAACAAATACTTCACAAACAATCACAATTTACATAGGCACTAGTTCGTTACAATTACTTAGCAATTACTACAAAAAAACAATAAATAAACAATAATAAAGGTGGTGCAAGTTATCAACAAATTTTAGGTTATGTCAAGAGATATTTTTTTTTTAATTTGTCGCACCAAGGAAAAAGGAAATCTGCCTAGTGCGTTCCAAAGTAATTTGGAGGCGGCGGTTAAAAGCATTTTAAACATCCCCCCAGCCTGCAGCAACTGAAACCGGGACAACCGGTTAGAATTTACAGTCTGCCAAGGATATTCTGGTAGCGCATTAAGTGGCTGACCAACAAGAAAGTGGCCTGGGGTCAATACCTCCAGGTCATTTGGATCCGAAGAGATAGGACATAAGGGTCTGCTGTTAAGAACGGACTCAATCTTACAGAGGACTGTGGCCATTTCCTCAAACGTCAAAGTGGTTTCCCCAACAACGCGCTTCAAATGAGTTTTAGCCGATTTAACCGCGGCTTCAAATATTCCACCCCAGTGTGGACAAGCTGGAGGACTAAAACGCCATGTAATTCCTGACTGAGAGAGTTTCACTCCGATATCAGACTCTTTCTCTGCCAAGAATTTATATATTTCGTTTAAATAGTTATTGGTACCGATGAAGTTGGTACCACAATCTGAACGAATCAGGCTAGGTAGGCCACGTCGTGCAACAAATCGTATCAGAGTTGCAATGAAGGCTTCCGTAGATAGTGAAGTAACCAATTCAAGATGTACAGCCTTCGTCGCCAAACAAACAAACACACAGCCCCAAGCCTTTACAACCTTCGCGTTTCGGAGGTTGTGGGTTTTGAGATGGAAAGGTCCACAAAAGTCAGTAGCACATCCAGCAAATGGGCGAGCTTCCGTAACCCGATCGCTGGGCAAATCACCCATTTTAGGCTGCATACAGGGAGCCCTTGTACGATAACACTGCATACATTTATATATTACCGAACGAATAGCCCGTCGGGCTCCAAGAATCCAAAATTCCCGCTGTAAAGTAGCCAACAAGGCATTGCAACCAGCATGAGAGTTTTTAACGTGCCGATCTCGAATTACAAGTTCTGTAAAATGCCCATGCCTTGGCAGGAGCAGAGGATGTCTTGCCCCAAATGGCAAAGACGCGTTTCGGAGTCGGCCGCCGACCCTGAGAAGCCCGTCATTATCCAAAAATAGGCTCAGTCTGCGCAGGGCACCAGGCACTGTCTTTTCTGACTTTAAAGCCTCAAGTACCGGACGAAACTCCTCTACCTGAATGAACTTCACCCAGTAAAGGAGTGCCTGTTGCCGTTCGTCCGTAGAGACTACTGAAGTCGACAATCGAGATGACCTATTTCTACAATTGTAGATAAAACGCTGTATCCAGCAAGTTACAGCAACCAACTTGTCCAAAGAACTGTAACGGTTTAGGAGGAAGTCTCGGTCAACAGACTCAACTTGAGCAGCAAGGCAACGTAATCCTGGCAATTGAGTCAGCTCAGGGAGACATAAATTGCCATCAGGCCATGTTGACGGTAAACGATCAAGCTACTCGGGTCCCCACCAAAGTGGATGAACAACTAATGTTGGGGCATCGCAGCCGCGCGATGCACAATCTGCAGGATTAAATGTTCCCGGAACGTGTCTCCAAATAATGGGAGCTTCCGAATCTTGTATTTGAGAAACTCGGTTGGCAACAAACACTTCCAAAGTATGTACTGATGCCCTTAGCCAAGCTAAAACAATCATGTTTTCAGACCAGCCAAACACTTCATTAAAATGAAAATAGGCTTTCAATACACAAAGTGTGTGGTTCAAAAGCCGACAAAGCAATGTGGCTCCACACAGTTCAAGCTTCGGAATTGTTACCCTTTTTCGAATGGGAGCAACTTTAGATTTGGCTAGCACCAAGGAAGTACGGACTTCACCACGGCCATCAACAACTCTCAAATAAACAACTGCGGCATATCCACATTCGGACGCATCACAAAACCCGTGTAAGGAAATATGCACAGGAGCGCTAGGCGCTAGAATACGTGGTAGGGCGACCTTACTGAGGTCACCTACGTTCAGAATAAAGGATTCCCATTCATTGGTCAAATTAGCAGGAAGGGAATCATCCCAGGACAGCTCAGCCAACCAAAGCTTTTGTAAGAAGCATTTGGCCCAAAAAACAACTGAACAGACCCAACCATTGGGATCAAAGATACGAGCAACAAGTTAATAAGCTCGCGCTTGGTGTTTTAGAGCCTCTTGCACGTTAGATGCACCAGTCAAAATATCATCGACATAGATGTCGGATTCCAAGATAGCAGCGGCTCGGGGATACGTAACTCTAGAACGTTTAGCCAGCTCTAATAAACACCGAATGGCTATGAATGGACTAGACCTAAGTCCATAGGTATTTGTTTTTAACTCATACGTCATCAGTGGTTCACTGGGAGCCTCTCTCCACAGAACAAGTTGATACCTCCGATCTTCTAGATGTATCAATGTCTGACGAAACATCATTCGAATATCAGCTACAAAAACCACCTGATGACGACGAAATTTGGTTAACACATCACAAATGTCAGAATGTAACTTCGGGCCTGAATGCAAACATTGATTTAATGAAGCCCCCGAAGTTGTGGTTGCCGACCCGTCAAAAACCACCCTAATTTTCTCATTACCCGCCTTGAAGACGGCGTGATGAGGAATATAATAATGCTCCCCAGAGCGCCAGTCGATTTGAGAAATGGCCATGTGATCCAAGTCTATATACTCCCGCATAAACTCGACGTACTTGCTTCGAAAGCGAGCACATCTAGACATTCGGCGTTCCATTGCATTAAACCGTTTTTCTGCAATGGCCCGAGACAAGCCCAATGGAGGGCGAATACTTAAAAAGGGCAGTCTGGTTATGAAACGACCACATTGTCATACGCGTGGTGTTCTCCACAAAAAATACCTCACAGTCGTGATGCAGTGGATCAGACTTAGATACAGAAGGTGGCTCTTCCATGTGCCAGAACTGCTGAACCGCGTCGCTCAACGACAGGCCTAGGTAGTCGGAGCGTGCAAAATGATCAGTGGGTTCCCGGAGTACCGGCCCCAAAACAACAAACCCAAAGATGGAACGGAGAGCAACCAAACCCCCTGGTTGCAATACCCTGCGTTCACCAACTATACAATTTCCCAGAACGTCAGCTCCTAGTAACAGGTCGACTGGTGCGGAAATATAATAACTTGGATCGGCCAAGGTTAAGTGTCTTGTCAACCGCCGGATTGACAAAGGCAGATCAACAACAGGTTGTCGGTCTAGGATATTGGTCATAACAATTGCATTTAGTGATGCTAGAGGACCAAGATTGCCACTAAGGCCAAAAGTGAAACCAATGTGACCTACAACACCCGGTGCTTGTAGGCCACCAATGCCTCGTATAGGACCACAATGGGGAGTTATACTCAGACCCAACCTATCAACTAAGTCTGTTGATACTATACAACCCTGCGACCCAGTATCCAGGAGAGCGCGCGCCTGATGAGCAACGTCAAACTTATCATACACACCAACAACTGCTGTAGGTAAGAGAACCGTATCTGGGCCGCTGGAAGAATGTTGGATATAGGTTGGGGAATCCTCATCCTATTCGGATGAGACTCTACCCCTAGTAGAGAATCTACTCCTGGTAGTGACTCTGTCCCCAGAAGTGGCAGGAACTTCTGTATTAGATTAGTGCCTATGGGTCACAGAGTCGGAAACAGCGGACACCTGCTCAGCTGAGCCTCGACTAGATCCTGAAGATCTTGCAAGCCTACTCTGAGGCCTTCTAGACCGGCGTGGTGGCGTTTTGACCTTTTGGGTGTCCCCCAGGGATCAATTTTAGGCCCATTCCTGTTCCTAGTATACATAAATGATCTTCCACATATGGTACAGGAGATGGCACAGATAGTGCTATTTGCTGATGATACATCCCTACTTTTTAAAGTTAGTAGGAAGGATAATATATTATCGGCAGCAAATGACACTCTGGAAATGGTTTCAAAATGGTTCACGGCAAATAATTTAGTTTTAAATGCAAAGAAGACTAAGTGCCTGAAATTTACTTTGCCTAATGTATCTAATATCAATGCCACAGTGAAGATAGGTGGTACTGACCTGGAATTTGTTGACTCCACTGTGTTTTTAGGGATCACAGTCGATTCCAAACTACAGTGGAAAGCTCACCTTACTTCTTTATCCAATAGACTGAGCTCTGCTGCATATGCAGTCAGAAAAATCAGAAAGTTAACTGATGTTGCAACAGCCAGACTAGTATACTTCGCCTATTTTCACAGTATAATGACTTATGGTCTTATAATGTGGGGATCTGCGGCAGATATTGATACTATATTTATTCTACAGAAAAGGGCCATTCGGGCAATATATAACATGAAAGCTCGTGATTCTCTTCGAGAAATCTTTCCTATGATTGATGTACTGACACTACCATCTCAATATATTTATGAAAATTTATTGTACGTTAGGAAAAACTTAAATATGTTTAGTAAAAATGGCGATAGACATAATTTAAACTTAAGAAACATAGATAAAATCGATATACCAAAGTTTAGACTGCAAAAAACTAATAAATGTTTCGTCATTAACAGTATAAGGTTATTTAATAAACTATCTAAAAGCATTATAGATCTGAGTGAAATAAAGTTCAAAAATTGTATAAAACACATATTAATCAATAAGGCTTACTATAGTGTAAAAGACTATCTTAACGATAAAGACGTCTGGATCCGTCCTGATATGCAACTGAGGTCTCGCAACTAGTAAACAAATTGCTTATGTAGAATCTACCCTAGTTTAGTAGGTATATAATGTCCGATATTGTAATAATTTTATATTACATAATTTATTTTCATTACATTATGTAAATTTTGTCTTTGGATAAGGTAATCATTGATGATTACCTACTTATTTATACTTAATTTATACTAATAGTATACTGTGTAGTTATGTACATTGGTACAGTAACAAATAATCTGCCATAGGGTGTTCTGCGCATGCTGATCAGTGGGGTGCATTTTGAGTATGTTACTATATATATATATTATATATATGTATGCTATATAGCATAAGTCAATCAATAGCTGTACCCCTCTTTTAGTTTGTGTGAAGCACTAGAGTTTTTTACTTGCTGGTTTCTTTTTCTCCGGGGTGTCTCTGAGGGGATCGACTTTACAGTTAGTGTTTATGCCCTTAAAAATACCGATCCTTATACCTTTACTTATATGTGATTGGTTACTTTGCTTTTATTTACAACAAATATTTAAGGCATGGATATGGTCTGTGAAGTTGGTCGCCTTGGTGGCTCTCTTGTATGGCAGATAATGATTGACAGGTCAATGGAATCAGCTAACCACCTAGTCTTACACTAGTTGGTTATGTAGTGTGTGTTCGGTTCGGTAGTAATTTTCATATTAAGATTTCCATTCCATCGTGTCTAAGTTCAATTAATATTTGTCGTTATTTTGTTAATGAATAGCTGCCTAACCTAACGCACTCTAAGACCTCATTGTTAAACTTTTTTTTTTTTTTGACTATTCATAAATATCTGTAAAGATTTACATGAAATAAATGATTTTGACTTTGACTTGACTTGAGATATAGTAATAGCCGGATTCTTCGAAACTATGATGACAGGTTGGTATATATCAATGCTGTCTCCCTTCGAGA
Organism: Monopis laevigella; assembly: GCA_947458855.1. Taxonomy (NCBI): domain Eukaryota; kingdom Metazoa; phylum Arthropoda; class Insecta; order Lepidoptera; family Tineidae; genus Monopis; species Monopis laevigella. The sequence goes on from OX381585.1 coordinate 21,898,661, forward strand.
CAGAAGACATCACTACGATTTGTACTTGTACATTCTGTTTAGGTAATAGGTAGGTATACATTGATGTCATGAGTAGATTTGTATTGTGTGCATTTGTAAATGTACTCGTAATATGTGATCTAATTTTGTGGGCACCAGCTGAAAATCAGCGCTGCAGCATGGTAATGCTGTAGCTTATGCTGAGCTGGTCACCTATTTGTCGCCATGCAACAGTAGTTATTATTGTTACTGAGAATATGTGTTTATTTTCTTATTAGTTTTATTAACAATATTTTTTACCAATGTTTATCCAATGTTTAATGTGTCGTAACTGTTGTAAGCGATAAATAAAGTGTTTCTTTCTTTCTTTGTTAAATCTGCACAAAATAATCAATTGTCACATCGATTCTCCCTATCTACTGTCTTTACTGAACTTTAACACAAGTACCAGGGTCCGCTCCCCTAACCCCTTCCATTTGTTAACATACATAAACAACACATCCTTCTATAACCCCGTAGTGAGGATGTGCCGCGCATATAATCAGTTGGCAAATGACGGTCATGACATTGATATCTATGGGCGAAGGTTCAATGTATTTAAGAAGAAAGTGAGAAATGTTGTTAGGTGATTTTACTCATTTACTTAACATAAATTTATATGTAAAGCTAAACTGTAGGAAAGCTTTAATTTTGCATATACCCAATAATAATAATAAATAATAAATAAATTTATTCAGTAACCAAAATATTTTTCAACACAATAAGCTATAATTTCACACCTTGGGGAAACTGTTAGTGATATGTATAACCAAGAATTCAATCTTGCCATGGCTTACAGTTTTTCCGCTGTGGGATGCTGTTGATTAAAATAAAATAAATATAATTCTCCCAATACATCACTTGCGCTTTAGAAATGATTTCCATAAAAGATCCAGCAACGAAGTTCCATCAAGAGATGTTTAGGCGCAAAGGGTACTGGAATTCCTCTTGCACCGACTTCCAACGCATAAAGCTGATTCACCAGTATTTTTCAGCACCAAAAGCTATAAAGTATGTTTTATAATCCAGTGGTAATTATCTCTCACAAATTAATTGTCTTCCTTATTGTCAAACGCACAGTTAACTTTAATTAAAAACTTCACTAATAACAATAATTTCATTCGCACTAACATACCTTTCTTAATTGGTAGCATTTTACGATACAATTCTATGAAAACGTTACCCCTGTGTCAGCTATAACCACTTTAGTATTAGCCGACCAATAGAGGAGGGCATTCAACACACACCACACACACCCCCGAGATATGTATGAATTTACAGTCAATGCAGTAGGTATTATCATACAAATGTTGCGGAATAAAGACATTGGACTTCACTTGGTAGACTTACAATACAACAATATTCTATTTAAAATAAACCATGATGTGCTTCTTAAAGTTTTTGGGGGATATAGATAGTATATAAATATATAATTAAAACATAATATTATATCAAAATAAATTTGCTATATTTCATTTTTTTACTGGCAATATAGAACATACAACAATATTGCGAAGTATTATATATATGTATGACAAACGTATGACTGTATGCATCAGAATTCAATCTATACAGAATTTCGGTTTTTTCTGTACAGTTTGTCATGGGCTGGGTTTATAAAATATAATATGTATTATATCGTTGTTTCTGGTACACATAGTACAAACCTAAAGCTTAGTTTGAGACCAGAATATGTGTAAATTATCCTACATATTATTATTATTATGTAATTAAAACACAATATTATATCAAAATAAATTAGCTATATTTCACTTTTTTACTGGCAATATAGAACATACAACAATATTGCAAAGTATTATACTCATTCTATAGAGTCTCTAGAAAGATAACTGTAGTGGACTGAAGTGTGTTTGCGTGTGTACTTATTGGTGTTTTACATAATATAAATAAAATAAAGCGCTTTTAAAATAAGTATTTATGAATTCCGCCAGCGAATTAACTAATAAAATAGAAGATATTTTTTATTTATAATATTTATTTAGTTATACTTTAGTATTGTAAATATATTGTTATTCTTTAGACATAATTTGTAATACTTTCTTTTAAATAAATATACTAATAAAATTAAAGTATAATCTTAAATATTCATAAAATTTTCGTCTTCCTATTAAAATAGCAATATATTTATAATATATAATATAATATACGTAATAGATAAATATAAATAAAAAACGAACAAAATTGGCCCTGGTTTAGATAATGAGTTATGTTGTGAGCAAAAATTTAAACATTCCAATCCAGAAATTCTAAAAATTTATGATTGTATTGTCAATCTAATATAAGGAAAGATCTTTGGTTCTGACGATAGTGAACCGTTTATATGGAGATTTTAGTTTTATATTGTTTTGTATATAACGTTGCCGATGTAATTTTCTTGTAGCGTCTGTCAATGGACGGGTCGTTTCGTATATCTATATATTGGATAAACATCAATGTTTAGTACACTTTTACACTTAATAGTAGTTATCTATACAATAAAAATCATTATAGCCTTCTCGCAAAATTTCAAAATGGATCGAGTTTTTTTTTTGTTTTTTTCGTCTTAATATTGGCATGGTTAAAATAAACTACAAATACTTCAACAGAAAATGGCGGAACACTCGAATATTATAAGTATCGGAATTGCAAAAATATCATGCTTCTTATTTGTCTAAAATAGGAATCGATACAAAGTAACCTTTATTAATTATTCTGGGTGAAAAAAACACCCAGTTTTTACAGAATGTTTTACTTATCACTCGCTTTCACTTTAAGTCCAGCTATATCAAAAGACCACCTACTCGAATTTATTATATTTCGCTGTTACTATTTATAGAGAGAATTAAGAATCTTTTTTTTTAATGGTTAAAGAAAATACTTTTTAGGCCACGGATTAGTAGAGAAGTTATAGAGACATACCTCCCACCTAGGGATGGGTCAATGAAAAATTTCATTTCAATGAAATTAAAAATATGTGAAAAATATGAAAAATTTCAAAACTCCTTGAAAAATTTCAAATCGAGTGAAAAATATTTTTGTTCTAATAAAATCCGAATTTTAATGATTTGTATTAAAACTTTCATTATTTTGTACTAAGTAAATATATTTTATATTATGAAAATTCATTATTTAAATTATAATTGGATTTTATTGCGTAAAATTATATAGAAAAAAAATTACCGAGTCTTTATGGCGATACCTTATTATCAATGCAATGATGCATAATAATACTTAAACTACTTCGAAAATATGGTCATACTTGCGCAGTCCAAAGACAAAACGTCTACATATCACAAACGTATTAAGTAAATCTTGAGTAAACATCAGCCTTAGCACGGCCAATTGTCAAAACGATGTGGCGTGACTTTTTGCTAGCTGACGGATGGTGACGATGGGGAAAAATTCCCACTTAATGAAAAAGAGAGGAAAAATTTCTACCCTATAAATAAAGTAGGGAAAAATTAGCAACTTTTGAAAAAGTAGGAATAATTCCCACTTAATGAAATAGTAGGGAAAATTATAACTTTTTAAAAACTGGGAAATAGTCCCATAGTAGTCAAATTGAATATTTCAACTGTTTTAAGTGGGAAAAAATCCTTTTTTTTTTAAAGTAGGAAAAAGTCTTATTTGACGATTAATTGATATTTAGTGGGAAATAATATCCCATTTTATAAAAAAATAAGGAACAATATTTTTTCCCCCTTTTTAAATGTGGGAATTTTCAATTTCTGTCATGTAGAAATACTTTTTCAAAATTCCCACGTTATAGCATACTTTCTCTTATAGTATTTTCCAACCTTTACAGTTACTACTTTTTACAATTCCCACGTTCCCAAAATTCCCTCTTTATCATATATGCATATTTTCACGTAATTCCCTTTTTTTCTACTAGAAACTTTACGACTGGAGTATAGGTACCGTGCCGTGAGGCGTGCGTGCAGTGACTTTATCCAGCAATGTAGTCTGCATTCGAATTGACGATTCAGATTAGGCTATATTTACATACTTCTTGTATCTAAATCAGAGTCCTAACTAAATAACACATTCCAACTCTATTAATTATGTTTAGAATTTCGCGGTTAGGATTAAGGACATTTAGAAATTTATTTATCATTAAAAATAAATAAATACAATAAATCAGTACTTACTAAGTAATTTTAAGTGTAATAGTAATCAAACGATGACTCGAGTTTAGTATATGAGTTTAGTACAAGACAATAATTAAGTATATTGTATAAAACACTTTTTTTAAAACATTTTCACCAGAAGTCCTTTTTATGTTCCTCGTTGATTTTTTTTTTTTAGTATAATTTTAGAAATATCCAAAATTATATAATTTTGTTAATTCGATACATTGTAAAACAATTAACTTTTAATAAATCAGACTATTGTATTATTAAGAATAGTGTACACATACATATTTGTGTACATTTTTATAAGAAAAATATTTTTCACATCAAACGTGAAATTTTCAACACCAAATGAAATTTTTCCGAAAAATTTCAATGCTTGAAAAATTTCATGAAATTTACCCATCTCTACTCCCACCTAATTATAGATATATCATACATATTATTTCTTACACACCACTATAGTGCCTCGGAGAGCACGTTAAGCTGTCGGTCCCGGTTTCACTATACTTGCCTGTGAAACTGTTTAATGTTTATAGATGGGTTATTGAGTCTATTCAAAACATCGCGACGAGCTAGCCACTTGTTCGGTGTATACTCATACCATCGGCTACGATGAGGTGGAATTAAAAACCCCTCCGCTGGGTACCCTGGGGCTGTAAAGCACCCGTGATGATATGTATGTATGTATATATCATAGGTTTATTAATTTTAATTGAGTACATCTATCTAATTCAACGGAAGATGCAATAACTAAGTAATAAGCAGTGGAACTGCAAAATTAATGCATTGCCGGAAGCATTCTGTTTGGGGAAACTCACAACTGCAAGTTAGCATATTAGTCTGTGAGAAACTCACCTCGAGTGTGAGTTAAGTACAGTTGGCTTCACGTAACTTTACGGATTAAAAATTATTTATTATTTACACATGTATATAGTTACGTGGTGGCCGAGGTGGTTAGACCTTGGACTTTAAAACACCTAGATCCCTGTTTCGATTACCGGTGTGTCAATAAGTTTTTTTTTATGAAAAAAAATATGTATATATGTTTGAAAATACCACTAAAGTGTCTCGGAGAGCTCATTAAACTGTCGGTCCCGGTTTCACTGTGAAACTGTTTATAGATGGGTTAGTGAGTTTATTCAAAACATCGCGATGAGCTAGCCACTTGTTCGGTGTAGACTCATGCCATCGGCTACGACGAGGTGGGATTCAAAAACCCTCCACTGGGTACCCTGAGGCCGTCTGGGGCACCCGTTAAAGATTTATTTTTATTTATTTACACAAAAAAATAAAGAATGGAAAGAGAGAGATAATTTTCTTAGCTATACATGCATTATCCATACAGGGGAATTAACTGCAGCGTTCTCAGACTTGTAATCATATAGTAGAAGAATAGACATTTTGCTATATTAACGCTCCTCTTCACTGTTTTTAAAAGTCTCATGCACAACCAAATTCTGTCAGCGTCATCTTAGAAACGCGTTCCATTTAAGTTATAACGTAAAAAGATAATGAGAGCTAAATTTGGTTGTAAAAGGGTTATATAAGTATTATCTAATCAGTTGTATTTTGGTGGCAAAATAACACAATCCGACCTAACTCTGATATATTTTGATCCCAGATACGAATGTGAGTTCAATACAGATCATTTACCTCAGACTAAATATTTGTATGGTATAAGTATACATAAACAAACTTGAAAAAAACATATATACGCAAAGCCCCTTAGTTAGCTTATGTTAACAAATAAATTGTATTAGTACATAAAATATGACAATTGCAGTTTGTATCGTAATAAATATTATTTATTTTTATTTATTTATTTGACAAAAGTAGGTACAAGCTAAATAACATCTATAAAATAATCTTAACCTATAAAATAATATACCACCTCCGTAGACTAGTGGCCTATGGCGTTGTATCCGGGGGTCGTGGGTTCGATTCCCACCCATGAAAAAAAAAAGAATGTATTTTCTGTACAATTTGTCTGGGTGTTTATAAAATATAATATGTATTATGTCGTTGTTTCTGGTACACATAGTACAAGCCTAGAGCTTAGTTTGTGACCAGAGCAATATGTGTAAATTGTCCTATATATTTAAAAAAAAAATGAACCTATAAAATAACATGACGTTGACTGTATTCTTGTCTTCATTTATGAAACTCGGTATGGCAATAAGTATTTCTCAAGGCACCCCTTAAATAGATAAAGCCACAACTTGCATTGTGACATTATAATGAAAATACCTCCTGAGCGGAATATTTTAACCAAAATATAAAGTCATAAGACAAATGTATGATGTAATTAAAGTTGTGTCTTTATTTGTATTATTATATTATATTATGTTTAAATAGCCAACTATATATGTAGGTATACAGTATGTATTAGGTGTATATTTACTTTTGAGGATTTTAAAGTTGACAATTTATGCCAACATACCTATTACTAAAACTAACGGAACTTACTAAAACTAAAATTAATTTAGTACCTAAATACTTTTTTTTTTTCATAAAAAAACGGTCGCGTTTTAGGGCTCTGTAGGACAAAATAGAAATATGAGAAAGTAATATGTATTTAAGCAACCATTTGAGATAGAAACTTGATTTTTGGATAATCAAGTCTTTTAAAAACTTACTAGTGTATTCGAAACCGTGGTCAAAAGCTAGTCTTATTATAAAGGACTTTAATTTTATAAATATTATTTAATAAATAGGTAGTAGTTTAAATATGTAAAAAAATCGATACTTTACCCTTCAATTAAATATAAAATCATAGAATATAATTATAGAATCTAGCTGTAATAAAAACATTTAATATTTAAAAAAAAACTCGAGTCTTAACCCTTGACACGGCATTTTATTTTCTTAACTCTTGAAACGGCAAAAAAAAAAATATACACAAATCATTAAGGTTCAATTCTCAATAAAAATAGATATCCAACAAGCCTTGCCGTCTACCATACAAGAATAATAAATATATTTCCCGCGAAGTAAACACAAAATCGTCGACTATTCCAACCATATCCTAGCCATTTGTACAAATTTCCATAAGTACCTTCTGTAATGTTTTATAATCTACTTAGCAAATGTAGGTAGATTTGTGTCGCGCAAGAAATTTTTCATTAAGAAAAGAAGGAAGTGGCAACGGCCATTTTGTTTCTTTTAAAGGACTTTCTTTAAAATTTATCTTTTCTTTTCGGAGCTCGAAGTCTGTAGACGCATGTTTCTCGTGTTTGTATTATTTTTCATGTTTAAGTTTATATTGTGAAAAGTAGAATGCATTGCCAGCGTGTGTCTTTGCTCTTACTTATAATGAAAGAAAAGAAGGAAGTGGCAGCTTCCATTTTGTTTCTTTTAAAGGACATATCCTTTAAAATTTATCTTTTCTTTGAGCAGTTCGAAGTCTGTAGACGCATGTTTCTCGTGTTTGTGTTATTTTTCATGTTTAAGTTTATATTGTGAAAAGTAGAATGCATTGCCAGCGTGTGTCTTTACTCTCGCTTATAATCCCGGGTTCTTCAAACGATGCGTGAATTTGCAACTTATATAAATAGTAGACCAGCGACGCATCTATCGATTCTAGCGTTGGTGCAGTTACATGTCGTGCTATTATAAAGTAATGTTAATGAAGTAATCACGGTATTTATATTTTTTTAAAGGGTCCTATTATCTTCGGTAAAATAGCGGTAACATTAGCATGGTATGAGACAAACTAGTTATATGTACAAAATGTGAAAGGTAAAAGTTGCCGCAAAAGACAGATTGGCGTATCGTCAGAAGACGTATCTTAATCAAATATGAAGAGGTTTTAAAACACGGTTCAATCAAACTTATCTCTGCCTACAGTAACCATGCGCACTACAACGAACACACTCAACCAAAACATCGGTAATTGCGGTCCTACTCAGACTTATAGAAATATTAAGAAGTCAGAAAGAGTGCACGATATTGAAAGTTTTAGTTTCGTAGATTCGTTTATATAAAAAGCCTCTTAAGGGAATTTAAATAAATAATTATTAATAGTTGCAATTATAAAACAATGCCATAATAATGAATAATAATGTTTTCTTTTACCACATGCTATAAGTTAATCGATGCGAAATAAGCACACACAAACATTATTTTCACATGTAATTAGATTGGGTAAAATGTAGATACATAGGAGGACAAATTTGGAATAAAGACAGCTATTTGGGAAGAACATGAGTCCGTAACTAAATGTTATATTAAAACAACGCTTCCTCTATTTTATATATTTGTATTGCTCAGTGTCGTGCCGCGCTTAAGGTAGGTATAAGTCTGAGATTAATGACTTTCAGCGAAGAGTGTGTTTTGAATACCTTAAAATTTTAAACAGCTTCTTAAATTTACTCCTCTCTACATAATTGTGAAGTTTACCCATTTTGCTTGCTTCGCTTCTCCTACAGCTAGGGCTCAAGGTATTTTAAATGCCGAAAGATTTTCATATCCTAGTCTACGTTTACTTTAACCGTAAAAGGTTATGTTAAAGTCTGTTACCTATAGAAAATCTGCTTTATGATTTAGAATGTTTAACTGTGATACATTATTTTGAAATAAGTACCTACCTACTACTATACTATAGTGCCTCGGAGAGCACGTTAAGCTGTCGGTCCCGGGTTATTGAGTCTATTCAATACATCGCGACGAGCTAGCCACTTGTTCGGTGTTACTCATACCATCGGCTACGACGAGGTGGGATTAAAAACCCCTCCGCTGGGTACCCTAGAGCCGTCTAGGCAGTCTCGGGCGCCGTAAGGCACTCGTGATGATATGTATGTACCTACCTACGTTGTTCAAAATGTATTTTAAGAAGCCCTTTTTCTTATTTTCTTCTTAAATAACTATAGTTAAAGAATATCTATCTTTATTTTAAAAAGACACATCACATCACCTTTTCCATCATCCTGACTGACTTTTTTTTTCATAGGAGCACTGCAGTTACCTTGTATCTATCTTATGTTAAGATGTTAAGCAGAGATGGGTCTGCATAAACGAGCTATCTACTTGTTCGGTGTAGGTAGGCTCATACTATCGGCTACGAAAAGGTGGGATTAAAACGCTGGGTACTCAGGCGCAGTATTCCCATTCATCAAACACATAACACCTCAATTTATAGGCAGGTATATTTTGGGGTTTAGTAAGTACCAATCATTATAATTGCCAAAAAGATGACATAAATTGTCAACTATATACGAAAAAAATAAATTTCATTATAAAATCAAAAATATTTTAACGCAGTTTTATGTTATTAAGATGTACTTAATTTTGCTTCATAGAATATTTATTTATATCTTGTGTATTTAAAAACTTTTCCTAAGAGACTCTTAAAACACTAACATCCTATAATATATCTGGACTCATTGTACTACCCTATGTTACCCACAGAGCCAATAGCTATTCAAAAAAAAACGTATATAAATCGGCTCAGCAGTGATGCCCCGACAAAAAACTAAACAGACTGACAGACACAAATTCTTAAAATAATAAATTATTGTGTCTATTTAGGGTCCATCCGGCTATTTTTTTTTAGCGGTTTAATGTACAGATGTTTTTCATTTACAATTTACTCGTATATATATTTTATATTATATGTATAGATGATTATGTATACTCGTAGATATATTTTATATTATATGTATAGAGTTTGACAGAGAAACATCCTATTTTTCGAGGTATTCATGCGGACGGATCCGTACCGGAATTTACCTATCCTTTTTTGTCAACACATTTTCCTAATCGATTATATCCAACCAGGCCATATACATATAACAAATAAAAATATACTACTAAAATTTGTTGCCAAGTTTATACAAGTTTGGCTACAGGTGTTTTTAACCAGCCATCCATTACAATCCATTTGACGTTCCATTGACATTCAGTTACAAAACTTACACGCAAAGTAAAAAAAATGATGTCAACAGGGATTTCCCTGAAATCTGCTATTTTCACAGACTAGTAGAAGTATCCAAGAGCAATTGTTGCTTTCTTATTAAAGGTCCCGTCGTAAACTTATATATTTATTTAAACACTTTATTGCATAGTTAACAAAAGTTATGTAGAAAGCCGAACTTAATGCCTTATTAATGAAACATGAATTTCTTATATTCAATGGTTAATGTATATTTTTTGTAGCACAAATAATCTTACGGCAGCTTAACGTAACGTAAAAAAAAAAATTTTCTTTTCTATAACTTTAAACAGTTAGTTAATAGCATGGAACTAATTATAATATGGAACCGCCATAGTGTCTTAAATGGCCTATACCTATATAAAATGAAATGTTAAACGAGTTCATTGCAGCCATATTCTGTTCTCACTTCAACCAATCAACGCTCAGTGAATGCTTGTGTTCTTACCTTTTTTTATTTATATGGCGGCAGCCATCTTATTTTCTCAAAACTAGATAGGCGATTTAAGGCCCATGGGCACCTCCCTATTTTATCTCCATGGTTAATAGACACATTCGATGTATCAATCCAACGGTTAGGACCCTCGTCCATAAGGAATTGCGATATCGCTGACTTGTGTATCTGGCAGTTTTTATACCTATGATATTATGTACTTTGAACCTTTCTATTGCTAAAAAAGGCGTTCATACAACAAGGTAAAGTTTAAAAATTGCCAGAAGATAGTATCATAATAATACGTAGAACATTCCACACATATTTCCCTGGTCACAAACTAAGCTCAATAGCTTAGTTTGTATTATATTAAGTTGTTCCCATGTCTTTGTATTTAGTTTTAATTTACGTTGAAAATGTGTATAGAACCTTGATATTCAAATTACAAAGACGTAATACATGACAGTAAGAATAATATACAGAACCGCTCTAAGGCCGAAAATAGCCTATTGAACGAAATGTCAAACATGTTCGCGGCGCCATATTCTGTGCTCACTTCAACCAATCAGATATAATAAATGTTTATAATAAATGTTTATAATATAATAAATGAGATCACTGGAGATTCCCGGTCCGGATATTTCTTTAAACAAAGGATATCACTGGCAGTACAAAGAGGTAATGCTGCCAGTGTTATGGGAACCTTCGGGCCGGGACAGAGTCGGGACATAGTGGATATTTAATTTTTTTTTATTATGTAGAAAGTAATTTACTAGAATAAGCATACTTATAAATATTTAAATAAAATAAAATATAAAGTTATTTAGATAGAATAGAATCAATTATCAAAAAAATATATATTAGTCAACATATGGTTATAAATATTTGTTTTTCAATATTATTTTTTTATATATTTGTATTTTTTAATTTATTTTGTATTATAATAGTCTTGCTAAAATACGGCTTTTGTTCACCTGTGGGATTTCTGTAATTTTTTGTGTATTTATTAATATTTTGCACACCTGTAATAGGATAGAATATGCTGATCATAAAACCATTTGTAACACCATTCTTCTACACCATGTTCTGGCAAATAAATATATATTATATTATATTAATGATTGATGTTCTCAAATTTTATTTTGAGTTTGTATGGCGGCGGCCATCTTCTGTTCACACTTTTGGAAAGACCGTTTTAGACCTTAGGGTAGATTTTTATTATTTCTCCAAGAGCAGAAGGGTTACTTTTTAGATAAGGAACCCTAAAAAGTAATCCTATAATTGCAACTCCGAGAATCCAATTCCATTACTGGATCAACCGTCTACGAGCTAAGTTGGGTTTTTACAAGCAAAATCTCTAAAAACGATATGTTTGAGGGGATAACCTAAACAAATTAAACGTCGCAAAGGTGTCCGTTTGAATGGAAAGAAATAGAGAATTTCCAATATTTCAACGATTCCAAATCTTCTTCAGGTATTTTATCTATAAGTAGTTTATTATTTATTTATTTTCATTTAATTTTTATTTTATTTAAATTTCATTTTTATTTTCATTTCATTTTTATTTTCATTTCATTTTTATTTTTATTTTCATTTTTATTTACAGCCTCCGTAGACTAGTGGTTGCGCCTTTGGCGTTGGTCGTGGGTTCGATTCCCACCCATGGCAAAAAATATTAGTACGTTTTTTTCTGTACAGTTTGTCATGGTCTGGGTGTTTATAAAATATAATACGTATTATATCGTTGCTTCTGGTACACATAGTACAAGCCTAGAGCTTAGTTTGTGACCAGAGCAATATGTGTAATTTGTCCTACATTATTCATTTAGAAATATTGAATCCCGGTGTGTACCAATGAGTTTTTATTTTAAAAATGTATGTACATTTGTTTGACAACACCACTATTGCCTTGAAAAACACGTTAAACTGTCGTTCCGGTTTCACTATACCAACTTGTGAAACTGTTTATAGATGGGTTATTGGGTCTATTCAAAACATCGCGACGAGTTAGCTACTTGTTCGGTGTAGACTCATACCATCGGCTACGACGAGGTGGGATTAAAACCCCTCCGCTGGGTACTCTGGGGCCGTGTAGGCGGTCTCGGGTCCATGATGATATGTATTGTCAGGAAAAAAACACAGTTACAGTACACAATCTTAGTTGAACAATAACATATCTAGGACCATTAAAAAAAAACATTTTTAAATAATTATCATTTTTATTTTTATGTGATGTTTGATTTTTCAGAATACTAGTAGGTACGCTGTTATTTATTGCTTAAAAATGTCGGTTGAATTAAGGAGTGAAACCTAAAATATTTTTTTAGCTGTTTAACACCAAATAACCATTTATTTGAGGTGGAATTAAAAACCCCTCCGCTGGGTACCCTAGGGGCCGTCTAGGCGGTCTCGGGCGCCGTAAGGCACCCGTGATGATATATATATATATATTTATATATATGTCGGCAGGATGTGTGGGCGTTCGTTGCCGGACTGGTCGTCTTCCATTATTTTAGCCGAAAATAAGACTCGATATCCACTCAATTCATTATATTAAATTTTTTAAATAAACAATCAACTCGAAATAACCACACAGGGATCGGATGGATACGGATTACTATTGGAACGCGGCGAGGTCGGAACGAGGTTGCGCCACGTGCGTTCAGTTCGATGTCTAATAAAAAAAGTGTAAAAATGCCGGAATCTTCAATGACAGCTCGCACAGTGTTGCCAACCCCCGTTTCCGAATACGCCCAAGTCGAATCGATTCGGTTCGGCTTGACGTTCCGTTTCGAAATCCACGACACGGCCATCTTGACAAGTCACACGTCTCTGTGTGATGTACCTGAAAATAATAAAATTCAACGACAGTATGAGCCTCGTCTCGGCCTATCCTGCATAAAGTTAATTGACGGGGCTGTACTTAAAATAAACAACAATTATGTTAAAGAATAACTTTTTTTCTTTTCTAATTAATATCACTCACATCTTTTAAGGAACATCATAATTCATGTTAGACAAATTTAAACCGTTGACCAATTAAAACATTAAACCCATTGAAACATTGAACTATTGAACCATTGAAACATTCAACCATTAAACCATTGAAACATTAAACCATTGACCCATTGAAATATTAAACCATTGACCCATTGAAATATTAAACCATTAACCAGTATTCAATCACTACATTTGGCAGCTTGCTCTGCAAAAACTTTACATAATCCTTCTTAGTGACCATACATTCAAAAATCAACTCCGCTTGCTACGAATAGTTTCTCTCTTTTTTTTCGTCATCTACGCTTCTTTCAGCGTCAACTGTCGCCATTACCACCTAAATCGAGTGATAACAGCTCATGTCACCTCCATCGAGTGACAAACATCAACTTTACATTACCACCTAAATCGAGTGATAACAGCTTATGCCACCTCCATCGAGTGACAAACATCAACTCTCGCCATTACCACCTAAATAGAGTGCTAACAGCTCATGCCACCTCTATCGAGTGACAAACATCAACTTTCGCCATTACCACCTAAATCGAGTGGTAACAGCTCACTATTCTAAGCAAGTGAGACAAATCAATTAAATCAAAATTAACTTCTGACTACCAAATACTGGTCAATGTACTATAGACTTTTTACATCACTAAACTCTATAGGAATATCATTATAGGGCATTAGTCTCAACGGTCGTGGGCATACTTGTGCGCGTATTGTTTAATAAAATTAACATAGTCAGCGCCTCCAATTTGTAGAACTGCTAGGACTCTGCATTGGATGTTAGACGACTATAATACTAGACATAGTGTAACTCAGCACATACGTTTTGTAGCATCGCTCCTTAACGTTCATCACTGGCGTCAGTATAGATTTCAGTCGGTCGCTCAGTATCAAAATCACGGTACTTATACAGCCCGCCTACGTGTTTCCAATTTTTAGGTTTTTATAAATTTTACCTATTCCGTAATTCCGGATCTAAACCCCCTTTTTTTGTGAATCAGTACCTTACCATCAGTGCGGAAAAGCTTAAGATGGCTAAAGGAGATTCCCAGCTCAATTAATTGTAAAAATTTTGTTACTATAGTAGAAACTATATTAAATTCATGTTTAAATCTAAACTCAGAATATTCACTGTAATTATATTTGGTTTTATTTTACCAGCACCTAACAATCTCTCATATCCTTCGTATTCAAGTATTAAGAAATTAATATTTAGACAAAACCGAAAAATTTTTTTTAGATAAGCTATGAGAACAGAGTATTATTTACTGCAGCAGCAGTCCTTGATTATTTTATTATGAAAGCACACAACCAAAAACGATTTAGTAGTTATGATCATTCGGTACACCATTAAGAAGCAAAAGTACGTACCGTCTAGGGTCACGAACTGTCTAAATGTCTAATTAATGATAGCCACTTCTCATATCCAAGAAGATTTATTAAGTGATCATTTACTCTTGAATTTGATTATAAATAGGAGAAAGTGTAAAATGTCAGAGACGGTATTACAATTAAATTTACACTATAACGCATGGTCTATCGGTATTTTGATAAATAAGTTTAATCTCAGACTAACTGAGGTTGTAATTCCGAAAACTACATGAATTCGCATTTCAGTAGCTAAACTAACGAGTTTGTCTTAAAGTAACAAAGTCAGCACAAAAATTCTCAAAGCATGGTTATTAAACTTCACGGTAATTTTTCACTGAAAACACCAATTAAATTAAACGATTCCAATCTGGGTATTAAATGATAGGAAACTAACCAGGATCGGCATTAAATGATCATTCGAGGGAAAACCCCTGAACTTCAATCAAAGCTTGTAAATACGAGTTTAAGTTATTTTTACTTAAACCTAAAATCATAGATTGCGTTTACTAGAAAATCATTATTATTAATTTTCACGAACACTCAGCGCCCTAATCAAAATAAAATGAAAACTTCTCACCCGAGTTGTGAAGGTTCACCTTAGCTGATTATCAGGTTATCTCTCTCGATGCACTATTATGGCTTCATCTATCTGTGGTTCCTGGGCACAGGGTAGCAATGTTGTCCAGCACGCACGCAGGTTAGATCACAAAGCAGTTTATCTTTTGCCTTTTTTCGGTAACTGAAACAAATGCTGGCAGGGATCGATTAGCATTGCCGCTATTGTTGCGGCGCCGCAATGATATTGTACAACACACCATTCTACACTTGAAATATTAATTTTCATGCAACCGGGGCTCGAAACTTTTAGTGAAATAGGCTATTTGACGGGTTTTTAAAATCCATTTTATATTATGTAGTAGAGTTTAAGGGACCCAGTAAAAGTAGTTTTTTTTAATTCTGATACGTATTTGCTGAGAAATATTAAATTAAAAAAGCAATATTTAAATAGTGTGCCAAACGCTACTTTGACCATATGGCGCTGCAATCGGGTCTGTGACGTCACTTGCCTGGCACATATCATCCGCATACATTTGTTGCAAACAAAAAACGAAAGTGCGATTGGATTTCCATTTTATCAGTGATTTATGTAACAAAATGAGTTACAAATGGTGTGCAGTTCCAAAATGTACAAATACGTGATTAAAAACTCCGGAAAAACTATTTGTAAGTGTTCCAAAGAATATCAAAGTGCGGCGAAAGTGGTTGCACTTTCTCGGAGAAAGATCCTGAGTAACTTGTTTGTTTGTTACAGATGGAAAATGACATGGGCCATGGCAAATTACTATCAGTACAAAATGGGTTTCAGCCAGAAAATAATTTCTTAAAGTACTCAATGATATTATTGTTATATCACGTGCACTAATAAACATTCAAGACTCTCTTATTAAATAGTTAATTCATTCTGAATATGCTATTATTATATAACTTTTACAAATAGGACTCTACGACTGACAGCATTATAACTAATCCAACTGCAAAATAGGATGTAGTTTTATTACAGTTGTGCAAACTGCATTCAATGCTTCTGAACTGCAATTTTGCCACACCCTTCTGGAGTGTCATATATGTATAGATAGGTATCCAATCACTTAGTTCTGCATTCTGTTTATATTTGGGAATTTTTATATTTTTTTAAATAAAACATTCAAAATTATTTAGTATAAATTATATTTTTATTTATCCTTCATTATCAGTTTTGACAATAAAATATATTCTATTAATGTAGGTACAATTAATAGAATATATTTTATTGTCAAAACTGTGTACATTATTCAATGTTTTTGGTTACATGGTGGTAGTAGTAAACCTTACAACAGCTATCCTTTTCGAACATACAATAATTTGAGTAGGTAATCTGCTTTTAATTGGTTGTAGGTAGACAAGGTTATATTATATTGGTCTGTTTTGAATAGTTTATGGGTAGACACAAACTATTCAAAAACAGACTAATATAATAAAACTAACTAAAAATACTTTAAAACTAGGTATTTAAAATTTAAAAACAGAATAATATCTCAAAGAATACTTTTTTAACTTTATATAACATGAACACATACAAAATATTACACTAGTAATCACTATAATATTTACTTAAATTATAATATACCTTAAATAAAAGCCAGATTTTTAATGTGTTCCTAAATGTATTACTATTTAGGGTTTTTAACCTTAATGGCAAATGATTAAACATTTTTATTGCAATTATATATGTACTTTTTTGGTACATTATATTATTTATTTGAGGTATACAGAGATCATATTTATTGCTAACTCGTGTTTTTTGATATAACATTTAACGCTGCAGTTCATTCCCCTGCCTTCCAACCATGCGATGGACCCGGCACCCGCACGGTGAAGCCATGGGTAGCTAAGAACATTGTCTCTCTATAAAATTATCATTATAAACAGACAACATTCTAATGTGTATATACAAGTTACAGTGAGAAACTTTTCATCTCTGAATGTATTACGGAGGGACGCAGTAGTATATTTATTATAAATTGTTCTTATACATTTATTTTGTAATATAAAGGTAGTTTGAATATTTAAAATATTACCCCAGAATATTATACCATATGTTAATTGAGGATAAACATAGCTATAATAAGCACTTATTGATATTTTTATTGAGATTGTATCTTTTAATATAGACAATAGATAGAAGTAGCTTGAAAATTTTTTTTTTAATAACAAGAATAAATTTATTTATTATGACCTTATATTACTACCTAAAATATTTTTAATTAGGTACTGTAACACTACGAATTAATAGTGGAAAAATATTTGCTTTCCAAAAAGATGCAACGGTTATTAACAAATTAATCACATATTCATTGTCATAGTTAACTACAATAGCATCCACTTTATCTGACACAAGTACACTATACTTACTAGATGGTCCCAACCTTTAATATAATAATAATATATAATAATAATAATATATAGGTAATAGTTTTAAGATTGATAAAGAAATATACTTTTTTCATTTTTTTCATTTGAATCTTCAAAGTCAGGGTGAGCTACACAAAAGTAACCTTTTCCTCATTTAGGTAACAAACATTTGCAGTTGAATTTGGGCTCGGTACTTTTCTGAAATGTTGCCATTACGAATGTAATTAGTTTTGGTACTTTCACCTGTCGGACACTTGACCCCAATTACAGCACCTTTACAGATTCCATCTGGAGAGCTGCTCCTCACCTTGTGCTCAGGACAAATCTTACATTTTAATGTGCAAAGATCTGGCTCGCGACGCAGTTGCACATATCCAATGGCATCATCTCCATACGTTTCCCTTGCAGACCTGCAAAAGTAAACAAATTATCGTTTATGTTCACGAAACGGCGCCAAACTAACTTAACATTTATAACCTATAAAAGTCCTTGCTTGTTGTGGAAGTTCATCATTATTTCACTTTCTTATGATATAATTTAAGTTACCACTAAAGTGTTACTATACTTACTTTGCTGTCTTCACATTTTTTAGCGCCGAAGCCTAAAAGTCGGAATTATTTTTGATAAATAATCCGACCATAATTGCATCAACTTGGGACAGGTTTCTGCTGTCTGCTTTTACAAAATCTTTGTCCATGGTAAAAATACTTGACAGAATTTGTAAAATATTGAAAATAAATCACACAAAAACAATGGATAATATAGGAAAATCTCATTAAAACAGTTTCGAAAGCTAATATATCACAAGTAGGCGCAAGGAGACAAACGAGCGAGTGGCGAGGTTTACAAGCAGGTGACGTCATCATAAACTCGACCAATCAGGAGCGTTTTGTGTCACGTGACAAATGTTTAAAAAATGCATTTTTATTTACGGATTTTTAAATAAATAAATAATTAATTTCAACTTACGTTAATAAATAACCATTTTTAAACTCTTAATGTATACTGATAACAGTAATTGACACTTTATTTTTCGCATTGTCAAATAGCCTATTGTCATTCACTATCATTTGTTAAATTTACTAACATTGCCAACGGTTCATCAAAATTTTCCATCACTTTATTGGCATACCTACTAAAATTAACATTTTCCTATTTGATTGTATCATTCATTATTTTTAATTAAATTTCACCCGGTATTTGTATTGTAGAATCGAGATAGGAAAAGTTTTCTTAATTGTGGCCAAGTAACACCGACAAAACTAGTTTTAACTAACAATGACTAGGCCATTTTAATGTAAGAAACAATTGAATTACATTGATAACAACAATTAAATTACCTATACAGTATTATTAATTTTATTGCAAACATAAATCGACCATATGCTACTATTATTAGCATCGCTATACGCAATATATGGGAAACATTCCATTAAAACGAATTGTGATTCATTTTGATTTGGTTCTCAACCAGGTTTAACTTTTTTTTTGTATTAAAAGAATGGTAACAGAGACACTTACTTTTCGATATTTTCTCACTGACCTTTGGTTTTTACTCACGTTGTCGACTTGCTCCATATTTTATTTCGGGTCCCACTTCTGATGTCGGCAGGATGTGTGGGCGTTCGTTGCCGGACTGCGGCCACATTCTGTTTCTTATAACGTGATCGTTAGGTTGTTAAATTATTGATTTTCGCTATTAGCGCGCTCTCCTCCAATCAGAGTAGTTTTTTAATCTTCGCTGATTGGAGGAGAGCGCGCTAATAACGGAATTCGTTATTTTGACAATCTAACTCTCACGTTATAAGAAACAGAATGTGGCCACAGGTCGTCTTCCATTATTTTAGCCGAAAATAAGACTCGATATCCACTCAATTCATTATATTAAATTTTTTAAATAAACAATCAACTCGAAATAACCACACGGATCGGATGGATACGGATTACTATTGGAACGCGGCGAGGTCGGAACGAGGTTGCGCCACGTGCGTTCAGTTCGATGTCTAATAAAAAAAGTGTAAAAATGCCGGAATCTTCAATGACAGTTCGCACAGTGTTGCCAACCCCCGTTTCCGAATACGCCCAAGTCGAATCGATTCGGTTCGGCTTGACGTTCCGTTTCGAAATCCACGACATATATATGGTTATAAATATTTGTTTTGCAATATGTTTTTATATATTTGTATTTTTTAATTTATTTTGTATTATAATAGTCTTGCTAAAATACGGCTTTTGTTCACCTGTGGGATCTTTGTAATTTTTTGTGTATTTATTAATATTTTGCACACTTGTAATAGGATAGAATATGCTGATCATAAAACTATTTGTAACACCATTCTTCTACACCATGTTCTGACAAATAAAGATATATAATATTATATTAATAATTGATGTTCTCAATTTTTTTTTTCAGTTTGTATGGCGGCGGCCATTTTCTGTTCACACTTTTGGAAACACCGTTTTAGACCTTAGGGTAGATTTTTATATATATCTCTAAGAGCAAAAGGGTTACTTTTTAGATATGGAACCCTAAAAAGTAATCCTATAATTGCAACTCCGAGAATCCAATTCCATTACTGGATCAACCGTCTACGAGCTAAGTTGGGTTTTTACAAGCAAAATCTCTAAAAACGATATGTTTGAGGGGATAACCTAAACAAATTAAACGTCGCAAAGGTGTCCGTTTGAATGGAAAGAAATAGAGAATTTCCAATATTTCAACGATTCCAACTCTTCTTCAGGTATTTTATCTATAAGTAGTTTATTATTTATTTATTTTCATTTCATTTTTATTTTATTTAAATTTCATTTTTATTTTCATTTCATTTTTATTTTCATTTCATTTTTATTTTCATTTCATTTTTATTACATTATTATTTACAGCCTCCGTAGACTAGTTGTTGCGCCTTTGGCGTTGGTCGTGGGTTCGATTCCCACCCATGGCAAAAAATATTAGTACGTTTTTTTCTGTACAGTTTGTCATGGTCTGGGTGTTTATAAAATATAATACGTATTATATCGTTGCTTCTGGTACACATAGTACAAGCCTAGAGCTTAGTTTGTGACCAGAGCAATATGTGTAATTTGTCCTACATTATTCATTGAGAAATTTTGAATCCCGGTGTGTACCAATGAGTTTTTATTTTAAAAATGTATGTACATTTGTTTGACAACACCACTATTGCCTTGAAAAACACGTTAAGCTGTCGTTCCGGTTTCACTATACCAACTTGTGAAACTGTTTATAGATGGGTTATTGGGTCTATTCAAAACATCGCGACGAGTTAGCCACTTGTGTAGGCGGTCTCGGGCCCATGATGATATGTATTTTCAGGTAAAAAACACAGTTACAGTATACAATCTTAGTTGAACTAACATATCTAGGACCATTAAAAAAAATCATTTTTAAATATGTATCATTTTTATTTTTATGTGATGTTTAATTTTTCAGAATACTTGTAGGTACGCTGTTATTTATTGTTTAAGGATAGCTGTTTCAATTCAATTCAATTCATTTATTTAAATAATAAACTTTATTATATTTAAATAATATGTTTAACACCAAATAACCATTTATTTGGTGGTAGACAGCCAACTACCAACCTACAGACTAAAACCTAAAAATGACTAGGTCACTTGACGGTTTTTGCATCTATAGGTTGTAATTTTAAAAATTATATTATAATTAATACTTCATAACTGTGAAAATCTACATAAAAGAAATAATTTTGAATGAAACTAGGCACTAAACATTAAAAATCGTTGTCTCCAAACAATTTTAATATGTAAATGAATCTTGACTACATTATGTTGGCATGTTTGTGTATCTCGAAGTGTTTATGTCATGTTTTGCATGAACACAAACACGGACCCTCGGCGAGTCAAACAATGGCTTGAAAGGGACAGGGGGACCATTTTCTGAAGATAAAAACTGTTCTAACGAGATACACAAAACACTTTGACGTAGGTACTTCTTTTTTTTTTGTTTTTATATTGACTGTCTGGTGTTGTTATTTCTGAGTACTCTTCTATTTAAACAGAATCCGTGATGAAGGACTAACGAACTACCTATGTAGTAGTGTATTTTTTTTGTGTTTGTTTTACCTGTATTAAAGCACTTGTTATTAATGGCTTTGGCAAAATAAAACATAAAATAAAATATAAACTAAGGTAAAAACAAAACTATACACGTGGTGGCTGTGTTAATTAAAAAACATACATTTGTTTGACAACACCACTATAGTGCCTCGAAGATCACGTCACGAAGAAGCTGTCGGTCCCAGTTTCACTATGCCAACTTGTGAAACTATTTATAGATGGGTTTTTATTGAGTATTCCAAAAATCCGAGAGTCCAATTTCATTTTCATTTCATTTCAAACGAGTTGGGATTAAAACCCCTCCGCTGGGTACCCTGAGGCCGTCTAGGCGGGCGCCGTATGGCACCCGTGAGGATTTTATTTTTTATATCTAAGAACTTTTTAAAGGGTGCCTGGATATTTAAAATTAGGTACCTAAGTTGACTTAAATTTGATATTTACTTAATGAAACCTGCAACTTGAAATTAATTATAATATTATTTGTTCAAAATTCATATCTATAATAGTTATTATTAAATTATTTTTCAACAGTGAGGTACTTATTTTACAAATTGTAAATTTATTATGAAGTATTTTTCCTAAAAAAATATTATAATCACTAAAGATGTTATTTTCGTTTTATGAAAATAGGTATTAAAAATAGATCGTTGTTTCTGGTATGTGTACCAGAAACAACGAACAAGCCTAGGATTTAGTTTGTGACCAGAACAATATGCGTAAATTCTTTTCTTATTTCTTACATATTATTATCATATACATCACTTAAAAAAATATATAATATAGTATTTTTAAATAAATTAAGTTCTAAGCTTCCTAATTTGTTTACCAGAAACAACGATATAATACATAATATTATATTTATACACCTAAATAACATATAAACTACCTATAAAATATACTGCCATACGACATAGTACCCGAAAACTGTTTAGCCTAAATCAAAATATTCACAACAATGTAGAATCATTAATTGCCCAATTTCAGCAAATGGCATAATGTAAAGGGAAGCTAATTAGCTGCTATGCAAAACCTGCTTCGGGCTAATTCTGGTAATGATTTGATACAATGTAAACAAATATTACCAACATTTTGGGCAAAATTCAATTTGCAAGACTAAATTACTGTTTACCTTGTTGGTGACATGGTTTTCATGATACTTTAGAAATAGGACAGGTAGTTTTTTTTATGCATTAGAGCACGCTATGTTACTTTTTATATAGATTGAATTTGAAAGGTTTTACTTTGGGCTAATATGAGTTTCTACTAATCAAATCGAACAACTTTTCCCATGGACCAATACGCAAGCTTACGCGTTACCCTGCCATTATGGCGGCCGGAGGAACACCGTGGGGTTTATTTATTTAAATATTTATTGCATACAAAATACAAAGGCGGACTTAATGCCGCTAGGCATTCTCTACCAATAAAACCTTCGGGTTTAGTGAGAAATAAACCCATCTTCTGCCCTCGTAGCAGAAGGGTATCTTGAATTACAGAACATTAACTCACGAAAAAAAAACAAAAAAGGGTTACCACCTTGTCGTAACCTATGGTATATAGTGTTGTTGTCAAACAAATGTAGGTACTTACAGGTTTCTTTTAAATTAAAAAATCATTGGGGTTTAAACCGGGGTCCTAAAAACTATAATATTTTTAAGTTTGAGTTCTAAACAATCCAGCCATCACGTGTATAGATAGATTTACTTGACAAATATCTAGAAAAATACTTTAATTTAACAGCTCACCTAATAGGGTAATCAATAAGAAATATCGAACCAATAAGTAATAAAAGCCTGGCAAAGAAATATTGTACGCAATAATGACTATAACAGCTGGGTATAAAAGATGGCATCACGAAACGATTTATATTTCTTCTCGAAACCAAATCTTTCGTTAATCGAAACAAATTGCAGTTTAGAGCTGTTTAAGTAAAGAACGTTTTTATGTTTCAAATCGTTATCTAAGTTTTTTTTTTGATAATGGAACTACGAACTAGCTAACCACCTAGTCTTATGCGGGTTCCTCATATTCGCGAGAATACGCGAACTCACTACTAGTGAGAATACGCGAACTCACTAACTAGTTTAGGACGGTATTCGCGAATATATGTGCGATAGTTTTACAATATATTTGCCTATATACGTGGTGGCCGAATTGGTTAGAACTTGGACTTAAAAACACTTAGGTCCCTGGTTAATAAACAGTTTCACAAGTGGTATAGTGAAACCGGTACCGACAGCTTAACGATCTCTCCGAGGCACAAAACTGGTGTTGCGAAACAAATGAATTTTTTTTTTTAATTAAAAACTCAATGGTACACACCGGGATTCGAACCAGGGACCTAAGTGTTTTTAAGTACAAGGTCTAACTAACTCGGCCACCACGTAGTGAGAGAGAGAGACAATGTTCTTAGCTCTCCATGGCTTCACCGTGCGGGTGCCGGGTCCATCGCGTGGTTGGAAGGCAGGGGAATGAACTGCAGCGTTTCCGGACTTGAGATCGCGAAGTAGGTTTAATGGCCTTTTGAACTCTCACCTGCACTGTGTTCACTATCCTCTACTACTCTACTGTATTATATTTGGTATATTTACGTAATAAAGCCACTTGGCTATTTACTACTCAAATAAAATATTTTATTATAATTATCCAGTCCCACCGCCAAAGTGTCAGTAACAAAACTCCAAAGTGTTGCAACATGATTATTTAACCTAAAATAACATCGCTTTATTTTTCTTCTTGTTTTTACAACTTCAGCTACCAAAGGTTTCAGAGCGATATTAAAACGAAAATGTCTCGCCCCATAATGAAAAACCTTTTGGGGACCAATCAAAGGTCTGCAAAACCCCGAATGATTTAGGTTTCTTTTTTCTAATTTCTATCGTTTTCATCAGACCATAGGATTAAAAAATATATTAGAGAACGCATTTTATGTTGTTTTTTTAAATATCCTAATTTAAAGTAGGTGACAGCTGCTGGCAAGAGTAAATAAGTCATTAAATATTTCAAAAAATAATTTAATGTTTAGTTTGCCTTTAAAAGTTGTACAAATGATTTTTTAATTTTAACATCTTTTAATTACTTACATTTAACGATAGTTATACTACTTTTACCGGTTTTGTAAACTAAGTTAAAATAGTGGGAAAAATACAATCATAGTGGTTGTGCATACTTATTTTGCCTCGTCCACAGTTCTCAAAAGACAAATAAATGTTACTTTGCATGATCGAAAAAAAAAAATAGTTTTATTTATTTATTGATTTATCTTCACGCCAGGTCCTTTATGGGATAGGCAGAGACAACCAAGCGCCATTTGTCTCTATCTCTACATACTTATTTTGCCTCGTCCACAGTCATAATTCCTCGGATATATGCACGCCGATTTTTGAGACTTTTAATTGCACCGTTTTTTAAAACCTTTTCAATTAGATCATGGTAAGTGTGTCTTGGTCTCCCGCGGCACGTTTACCCTTCACCTTACTTTTATATATCTGGTTCGTCATTCTTTCATCACTCATTCTTTCTACATGCCCAAACCGGAGCATGGCCTTCCTCATTTTTATGTCTATCTTTATTTTATCTGAGCGCATTTCTACAGCATTAATTCCACTTTTATTCTCTTCCTGACATACCCAAGTCTGACTCGCATACAATGGTATTGGGACAAGCACTGCGTTATGAATGGCTGGTCTTGTTTTTTTAATAATATTTAAAATACCCACCATAGAACGCAGTGCGCCGTTAACACTATTGCCTACATTAGCTCTCCTTTCAATGCCTTTTTCATATCTACCACCTCTAGTAAATACTTTCACGTTATCAATTATAATTGTCGCATTCGTTATCTCATTTCTTTTAAATATTAACACCTTAGATATTTCTACTACTATTTGGAGACCTTTTTCACTACATCCATCTTTCATGTCTGTGACAAGTGATTGCAGCTCTTGCGCAGATGATGCAATAGGTACAGTATAATCTGCATACAATAGTATATTAATTAACTTATCATCTATTTTGATCCCACATCTGTTTTCTTTCAGTCTCTGCAGGCATTTGTTTACATAGTTTTATGCTTACGAGTACATAAAACTTAAGTAATAAATTAAAATTTTAATATACTTATCGATTATAATTATTTTACTGAAATCGACATGTTTTCAGGACTGAATTTTAATTTTATACAATATAAAAAAATAATTGTCTATTTTTTTATATTGTATAAAATTAAAATTCAGTCCTGAAGATGCTTCGTGGAGAAGCAAAACATGTCGACGTCGTTTAACTAGTGGAAGAATTTGCAATAAAGTAAATATTACATCTATATTATTATATAAAATAATGGAATTCCGCAAAATAACGCCTAATTCAATCAATTAAAAAAAAAATGTCAATCTTCAATTTTTATTTATCAACATAATTGTCAGCGGCTTTTTTGATTTACAATATTAAAGCTTATTTGTTCTTTTTAACTCCAGTTAAATTATTCACAAATTACATTATAGCGCTGTCTACAGGGTACAGATTTAGCCCTGTATCGCTACGACCCTTAGCCCGAGGGTCGGCAAAATTAGCGCAGAAACAATCTCGTTACAGGCAAATGAAAGTCGATATTGGATAATGTAGACGTTATCTTACCAAAGACTCTGATTTAATTTCTGTTGAATGCATTTCTTTGGATAAAGATTTGAAATTGCTTGTTTTGATTTGCCAAATCTCTTTTTTAGGACTCCGTACGTTTTAAAGAACTCAGTCTATCTTATTTTTTTTAAATCATAATAGTACGACATGTGACTGTATAACTCTGAGATGGTAAGAAGATTATTCAATCCATGAATAGGCGCCACCAACTAAATTCGATAGATGCTTTGCTGGTGGAGTCTACTATGTCGTTCCTTTTTTCTCTCGAAACTAGTTAAGGAAACATTTTGAAATGTGTACTACATATTATAAGACTAGGTGGTTAGCTAGTTCCATTAAGGGTACTGCATTCTTAATCACGAAGTCTGCGTTCTCCATACAAAACGAGCTTTCGCACTTCCAGTATTACTCGACTACTGTTTGTCGTAGAATTAAAATAATATTTTCGTTGGTCATTATATTAATTAATCTTTCTCTGTTGAGTTTTTTTTTTTTAATATTATAATACAAAACTATTCATTGCCCATAACAGAAAGATTATTGAATTCAATTACCAACACAAAAATATAGGTAATTCAATTTCAACTAACAGTCAAGGTTTTTTCTTCTGTATATTTTTAATATGGTTAGTTAGTAAAGTAGACGGTGCTAAAGTATGATTTTATTTTATCAACATCAACCGGTTCAATTCCCGGCTAGGAAGATAAATATTTCAAAAATCTAATGACGCAGTTTTAGTTTTTATCAAAATCAGCTCCGAGACTCCTTTAAGCATTTTTCGCTATTCCTTGTAGTTTAGGATTTCACCTTGAAGGCACACTTGAAAAATTCACCCAGTAGGTATAAGATTTAATTTATATATATATATATATATATACCCTATCACTCCACAGGGTGTCGTAAGAGCCGACTAACGTGTCAAGCTTTTAAGACCTATAACTTGTAAGAGCGCCCATCAGGCTCCAACATCAGAAGCAGTGGATGATGATGATGATGATGATGTTGAAATTTGTATATAAAAATGGTGTATTTTTTTATATCTACTTTTCTTAGGCGTTAAATTATATTATTATTAAGTGGTTATGGGTTTTTTTAATTATCTTTTTTTTTCAGTGTTATGGTGATGGTTTTTTAATTATATTTTTACATTATTTGTATTTTCTCCTACACATTGCATTAATTTCACAATTTTTAACAGTTATTATAACAACAGTACTTTTATGGTCTGTTTTGAATGTTACACATTTTCTCACTAACTGTGAGTAACATATCAGTTTGTTTCGCAATCACTAGGAATTGCGAAACACAATTTCAATTTTTGACTAACCCGTAAATAATCGATTTAAAATCAATATCAACTTAAATTTAAATAATTTCTTTTAAGTCAGAAACCACAAGGCTTTACTGTATTCCTGGTAATCTTGGGTAGTTTTGTATGTAGACGAGGACGTCTGCTATCGAATTCCCTGTGTGAATTCTTACCAGGGAGGGGAGTGCTGTAACGTTGTTTACAACTATAGCCTCTACCTCAAATTTAAATACTTTAATTAATACACATTTTAAATAAATAAAATAATTATGTAAATAACATAGGGAATTGTTTATCGAAGCTTCAAGTGACATTTGATGTTTTTTTCTTTTGTTTGGCTTTTGTATTATCTGTGGTAACCCTGATAACAAAACTTAATAAATAAATCAGGCATTTTACCTTATATATCCTTTTTAAAGACACTTCCATACAATAAATTAATTTTGGAAATTAGATACAAAGTCACATGCTGTGCTCCAATAGTAATATAATAAAATAAAATCTAATATATAGATTTAATAGAAGAAAGTACATATAGGGCGTCTGTGTATAACTAGATAACAAGTAATGGCAAAATTCGTGAGGGGTGACTGGGACCTGGTTGGCTCAGTGGCATTTTTTCACTACATTTTATCTTTAAAAAAATTAAAATGAAAATAAAAAGAACTTACGTTATACATAATTTAAAAACAAGTTTAAAAAAATGCACAATTTCCACAGAGATAAATGCGATACCAAGGTGTCCTCATTCGTTGAACGATAAAAATCCTCACCGGGCAATTATGTAAAAAACCGAAAGTGCAAATTGCGAACAACTGGCACAAGATGTTAACGAGTTTTCACGAGGTTCACACAAGGTACAATTGAAAAATTCACCCTGTATACAGTGAGTATATCTTACCAAAGTTGCCATAGTAAAAGTTAATTCAAAGTCAAATAAAGTTAATCTCCAATGTCGAATTAATCGGATAAATCATCCCATCAACTTTTCCGTTCGTAAAAAAATTGCTGCCATTAATTTGGACTGGATAAATAATGGCCTGAAAAATATTTGAATATTTTTTTAAGAAGAAATACATTTTGGATGGTTACGCGTCATATTAATATTTTTAAACTAAAATAATTTAATTAAAGGATGCGACCAATATAGATAAGTTTTTTTTTTAATGTAGGACATTTTTAAAATTTTTTTTTTATGAGAGCTCGGCATGTGACCACATCTACCTGATGGAAAGCAGTATGAAGGTTCAAGAACAAATGCAACCAACAATCACGATCTACGTAACCGTTGGTTGCACCTATTATGCCGGCTTAACTGTCAAAAAATCTTCTTCAGTACTAAGAATGGTGTCAAAAAATCTTCTTCAGTACTAAGAGTGGTGTCAAAAAATCTTCTTCAGTACTAAGAGTGGTGTCAAAAAGTTTTTTTTTTGGAAACGGCATGTGATTTTGTATCACCTGATGCGTAAGCAGCTCTACAAAGTATATGAATGGGGTCGATTAATAATTGTTATTTAAATCCCAGTTTTCGCTCCCACTATACCGGCTAAATGATGCTTAACTTTTCGAACTCATCCCTCCTTTTCCATTTCGTTTGTGTACTGGCATCAAAATGTATTTATTACACATGAACAACAAGCCCATCAGAACTAAAACATATACATGGTTGCTTTGAAAGGTTACTTTGGGGTAATATGAGGTCCTACTGATCAAATCGAACAACTTATCCCATGGAACCATGTTCCGCAAAGAAAAATAATATGCCCATTCCATACAAACTAGTAGAGGAAAGTGATCAAATATGAGACAGTCTCTTTCTACTCCCATTTACGCACACAAGTTGTAGCATGTAAGTCGAGCGAGCCCTTTCGTCGTTATGACAGTGTTTTGTTTTATCGCTACCTTAGGCCTTAGGCTAAGCGCGCATTGCGGCTTTTGGCCGCCAGCGGTGACAACACCGCAGCTGCGTTTCGCACCGTAGTGCGCGCACTGCGCGTTTTTTTTGCCGCGAGTGGCACAATGGATTTTGTAGAGGTGTTTGCGCACTAATGATAAATAAAAATAAAAAACCGAGAAAAAAAAAAACAGATATTGGGTGCATCCTATAGTGAGCCAGAGGTATCTAAAAGGTCAATTTCACCAACTGTATTCTGAACTAAGAGAATACCCAGAAAATTTCTTTAAATACTACAGAATGAGCATTGGGTCCTTTGACGAACTTTTGTCTTTTATACTCACTGGTCAAACGCTCTCAGCAGGCTGATTTAAAATGCGGTGTTTTGCCGCAATGCGCGCGTCGAGGTACAAATAGTTTACATTACAACAAACCTGCGGTCGCCGCGCCGCCAATCATCTGTGATCGGACGCAGAATTTTGGCGGCAACGGCGAAACCGCCGCTAGTGCGCGCACCTATTTGCTATTATAACAAACACAACGTAAAATGGCGGTGTTTCGACGCGACGGTGTTTCGTCGCGAGGACGAAAAACCGCAGTGCGCGCTTGCACTATAACTTTCTAAGGTATGTAAAAAATAAATATTTTTCGTACAGAAAGTGTACACAGTCACAAAATAAATAATAGTACAAGTAACACAGTATTGTTTTTATAGCTTTCAGAGACCGTTTAGATGTTCTTTTGTATGTTTTAGCAGTATTAGTTGGTATTACTTTCATAAATATACAAAATGTGAATGTCAGTTTGAAATCGTTGGAAAATCTACTGTTGAAATGACCAATTTATATGGAGAAGCAAAAATTTTGATTTTATTTGCGTCACATAGTGCCATAGGAAAGGTTGTTCAATTTGATCAGTAGGACCTCATATAAGCCCAGAGTACAACCTTAAAATCCCCCTGTATTGATTCCTATATATGTCAAGCGTAGTGGCGGATTCAACAGGCTAAGTAAGCTGGAGCTTAGTGCGGCAGATCTTAGGTGCGGCAAATTCATTATTATTATTATTTATTCAAGAAAATTTACAGAGAAACAAAAATACATAAATAACAGTTATGTATTTTTGGCATTTGCTGTAGAGACGATGGGTCCATGGGGGGCGGATGCCTTAAAGTTCAATAAAGAACTTGCTCCTAAGTTGGTTGACGTTTCAGGTGACCCGAGGGCTAGCAGCTTTTTCTTGCAAAGAATCAGCCTTGCTATTCAGCGAGGAAATGCTGCCAGCATCTCAGGCACCATGCCCATGGACAGCGATTTGGAGGAAATTTATAATTTATAGGTTTTATTTTGTAGTTAGATTTTCGTTTTAATTTAGTCTTTTTAAGTGTTTTTTAATTCTAAATAAATTGTGGTACTATGAATAATTAAAGCACACCATACATAATATGATTCAAATGACCAATAACGAATCTTCATAATCAGTATCCTAAGCAAAAATACACAAGAAACATACATTACAATAATAATAACCTAACAAAAGCATAAACATGTGTGTATGTGAATGTATATATTGTGTATGAGAGGACTGTGTATGATTTATACTTATGGTTGTGTATGTTTGTGATTCAATAAAGTATATAAACATCAACTCTTATATAATTGGTGGCATTCAATCAGTCAAAAACAGCGCTTCTGAACGATCGCTTACTAGGTACCCCTGTAAATATCAACTTCGACGACAACTTATCATTATATAATTCGGCGATTAATTAGGCCATTATTTTTATATCTTACAGAAATTGGAAGGATTATAATTTATATCTAAATGTTATTAGGTCCACATAAACAATTTAGATGTCAGAGTAACATGGTCGTTCGGTAAGTATTTCGGTAGAGGCGGCAAATAGTCTACTGGCGGCTAAACTGAATAGCCTACTGGCGGTTTAAATTCGCCACTGGTCACACGATAAAACATGTAATAACTGGGCTGCGGTTATAATGAAATTTGATGAAACGAAAAATCTTTATTAACCAATATATACACCATAGAATATTAAAAAAACAACAATGAAAAACAACACAAATAATAAATAAATCTACATAAACGGCAATTGGAGTAACCACAAAAAACCCACCCCTATATCTAGAAACGCTGGTTTTCAAATTGCCCCAGGCGCCTTAGAGACTTTACACAGTATGTGTTAGGGAATATAAATTGCAGTCACAATTCTGTAAGAGCATTAACCCTAGAAGCCTTATCTACGCCTGCGAGGCGTACACGCAATTGAAAATTCTTTATCCCTTTCTAACGGGTGAAGTTAGCGCCTGGTGCTGTTTAGACAACCCAGTGGCCAATGGGAGCTTGTCAATAGTGTTTGTGTCGTTAAGCTAAGTTCCACTATTTTTAACTTATTGAGGTTCTGTACGCCTGCGAGACGTATGTTTAGGCTTTGTGTAACTTTTAAAAAATTGTCAAAGATTATTCATGGAACATTATGTGCAACAACTTGTTCATATCTGTGCCACTGGCTAAAAATCTACTTTAGCAGCCTACTAGGTACTCTAGATTCTAGTAGGCACTATTTAGATCACCACCTGTAGTTGTCAGTTGTATGTTTTGATTTGAATTCATTGGCCTTCTGCAACTTGTATTTTACAAGCCAAATCCTATAAAGAAGTATACCTTTATCCTCTTATGATGTCATTGCAGTAAATAATAATTCTAATGGCAAAACAGACATGATTATTTTTTACAACTAAGCAAAAGGAGTAGAATCATTCAATAAAATATGTTATTCAATATCATATACATATATAACTAATACATATTCAATAATAAAATATGTTATATATATTGTATATCAAAGCCGCAAGGCTAACAGATGGTCAAAGGCTGTATTCCACGACATCCTGCCATGGGTTTCATTAGTTATGCTGCAATTTACGACAGCAACATGTTCAGGAATAATTAAAAAAAACCCTTGAACAGAAGGGAATTAATGAAGAAACTCAGCACAGATTTGGTCAAGCCTTGGATGAAGAAGTGACTTGAAGCTCCTACTAATAGATTTTTATAAGAAAATATAAGCCAAATTATCAAAAAACCTATCGATGTAGGTAATGAACGTCAGGCAGAAGAATTCAGAGCCTAAAAAATGTCTGCGCCTTTTGCCCCTACAAAGAATAATATGTCGAAATTAGGGTCAAAAAATTATGAATATTGTGAACACATACTTGCTATCTGTGCAGATTCCTTTAAAATAATAGCTATTCATTAAAAGATTGCCGATTACTTTTAATATGTATCCTAATAATAAGTATTTGATGTTAAAAATGATTAAAATTAAAATAAATGTACATATTTCAGTTGATTTCTGAGAAGTTTATTTTTTAGTTTGAACATTAGGTATTTTTATTTATTTTCTTGTAATATATAACTGTGAGTGTCTATTAATAAAAGTATGTTTTATTAGAAATTATATCCTAACCTTACATTTCCTTTAAAAAAATATATATAATTAGGTATATTTTAGCTTACAGGCGATCTTTAATATATATACGCCTCAGAGACGTATGTTAAGGCTTTATGTACCTCCGAAATAGATTAGGCTTCTAGGGTTAATAATATGATAACACGAAAAGAGATGTAAGACAATAAAAGTTAAGCTGTCGGTCCCAGTTTCACTATACCAACTTGTGAAACTGTTTATAGATGGGTTATTGAGTCTATTCAAAACATCGCAAGGAGCTAGCCACTTGTTCGATGTAGACTCATACCATCGGCTACGAGTAGGTGGGGTTAAAAGCCCCTTCGCTGGGTACCCTGATGCCGTCTAAGCGGCCTCGGGTGCCGTAAGACACCCGTGATGATATTTATTATCACTTACAAGGAGCAGCCCAGCTGTAAGGATAATTAAGGGGCATTAACGCAATTTTACAGCTGTACACAGTAAAATTGCGTTAATCTGCCCCCTAATTATGAAACTAAATTTTGACAGATCGCTATCGTGATCGATTGCAATTGGAGTTGTCATAACATCTATTGCATTGGAAATAAGAGCGATGGCAATTCAAAGTATCAACTCATTGACAGACCGCTATCGCTTTCGCCGTTTAATAATTAGGCCACTTGGTTAAGGATTAAATTATTATTATGAATAGCTTAGTTTGTGACTAAGGCAATAAATTGTCGAAAATGTATATTATAGTTTTTAAATGTATATTACATTCAATAACAATAATATAGGAATATCATTGTTATTGAATGATTTAGTCGTAGTTATTTCAAAATATATGTAGGTAGGTATACTTAAAACTATATTAGTAAGTAAAATGTACTGTCTACAACCCGCTGTGTAACTTCAAGCGTACTTTCAAAGCATGAAAAATTTAAAAAAAAAAATAATAACGAACTAGCCACTTGTTCGGTGTAGACTCATACCATCGGCTACGACGAGGTGGGATTACAATCCCTCCGTTGGGTACCCTGGGGCCGTCTAGGCGGTCTCGGGCGCCGTAAGGCACCCGTGATGATATATATATATATATAATTCAAAATAATACTGCCTAAATCTAAACACAACAAAAATATATATTTAAATAAACTCTCCCTCTAGTGTCCCTACAAAGAAACTTACACTAAATGAAAATGTACGTAAAGACCGAAGACGTGACTTGGGGTAGGTACATTTCAAAGGAACGTCAGAAAAAATGCGCCTTTTCATTGCTGCCTTGACACGGTGACTCTACCAAAGCGACGAAGGCCGGGATTTTTCCTCAAAAGGTATATAAAATATTCAGTTATAAATAAGTTATTTTTCACTTGGAACACTCTTTCATAATTTAAACCTTATTTCAGCGTATTGCACATTTTTATAGTTTGTTATTATTTGCTACATTTATGTAAAAAAACAACACCTTTACCTAGTAAATAAGTGAAGTTTTTAGAACGTAGATTTTAATCTATATGTAGGTTGTTTTGCGTGGATGACAGATTTTTGCTTGCACAGTATCTGCTTGTAACCAAAGTTGGCTTTAAATCAGCAAAAATATTAAGGTATACTCGTAATGTAAATTCATCTTTGTTATCTCACTATACCGGCTGTTTAATATGACTCTGTGAATACACACAATAAATAACAGAGTTGTATGGTTGTAAGTTCTTTGTCCTTTTTATAAAATCCATCCGAGCTGTCACTTCGCCTTTTTCTACAGAATAGAGGTTGCCTCGGCAATAATGTATTTATAATTTAAATTAAAAATAAATGGAAAAGTAATTAAATATTTGTTTAATTGAAATCTCCCATCATCTCTGCGCCCACACAACATAAAATTTTTGCGCCGAAACCTGGGATTGCGGAGATTTTGGCAGATTCAATTTATGTAGCGCATATAGCAAATTGATGTAGCAGGTATAGTGAGAGCAATCAATGCAGTTACACAAGAATGTATTGATGGGATATCCATTTATGCACTTTTTAGATTTATTTATTTAAAATTATTTATTTCACAAAATTTTATATAGGTATTTTCTATTAGAATTACTATTATATAGGTGCAAAGTTCCATAAAAAAATAAAGAATCCGATAGGTGCTACAAATATTCAAATTTCTTTCTGAAATAAAACTTTCTTCTGTAACGGCATTCGAACTTATTTAATCTGCTGCAATGTGGATAGTTCGTTAGTTTTAAATGGTATGGAGTAGGGTTTACAATTTCTTTTTTTAATTTATGAATAATGAAGAAATTTCTTGTGTCCCATCTCAACACTTTTGAATTACTTTTATTAATAATATTATTATTATTTTTCAGGCAGGCATTTGAAACAACTGATAGAAGCCTGTATCTTGTTATTCTTGGTATTTATTCAGAGATAAATCCTTTTTGTTTAACAAAATTAAAATTAAAAAAAGGGGCATGTCTTATCTTAGATAGAGTATCTAAGATAAGACATGCCCCTTTTTTTATCATGAATTGTTCTTGGTATATATAATATTTTTATTTATCGTTTATAAGTACCTAATATTTTTATTTATACTTATTCACTAATTCAAACATATTATATTTAACATTTTATTTTTACATATAGTCTTAAGAACTTACCATACAAATACACATATTCGAATACATATGCACACATACACTCACTCATGCACACAAACACTCACTCATGCACGCAAACACTCATGCACATAAATACTCACAAGCTTTTAACTTATTAGCAACATAATTAGAATCCTATTATGGCATTTAATTCTGTATTAATGTTTAGTATTTAAAATATGTATTTTATGCTGTGGAAATTTTGTTAAATAAATAAAATAAAATAAAATTTAGTATTTCTTAGCTGGTGTGGTATGCCCTTACGCATCGCTTTGTATGTTTAGTATTTATGCATCTAAGTACTTGTATTTTTTTATTTTTTATTTTTTTATTGGAGCACGACATGTGACTTTGTATCTACCTGGTGGTGAGCAGACCTACAAAGTCCATGAATGGGGTCAATCAATAATTGTTCTTAAACAATATTGATCGCTCCCACTATGCCGGCTAAATGATGCGATTACGAAATGGGGGGCGACAATGAAGAATTGCATTACGAGTATATACTCGCTGCCTTATCGTCAATTCAACCACCCATTTCGTAACCGCACCCTAAAAGGAGACTACCACCTCAACAAGAAATCGATGCAGTAGTCTCCAGAAAACCGGTGAACCCACAGACTAAAACCAAAACATGACTAGGTCACTTGACGGTTTTTGCATCTGTATGGGTGGTGGTAACGAGACCGGTCGGTCGGCCTAACGAAGTTATAGAGACCTTCCTCCCACCTAAGATTGTATATGTAAAGCATATAGGTATATATGTATTTATCTATAAATATAAATAAAAGAATAATTTCATTTGTATTGCACACTACCTAAACTTAATGTTCTAATGTCCCGAAGGTTTGACTGTCAGATAATGCCCAACGGCATTAAGTCCGCCTTTGTATTATGCAATAAAGTTTGATAAATAAATATATATTATTACACCTATTTTCAGGAGACTACTGCATCGATTTCTTGTCGAGGTAGTCTCCTTTCAGGGTACGGTTATGATACAGGCTGTTAAATTTACCATATTAAAACCTACTCGTAATGCAATTCATCTCTGTCACCGTCCATTTCGTAATCGTATCCAGTATAGTCGGAGCGATCTTTGTAGGTCTGCTCTCCACCAGGTAGATACAAAGGCACAAGTAGTGCCCCAATAAAAAAAATGTTAAATCATTTAAAAGATGGTTGTTTTTTTATTCTAAAAAGTGTTTTATAATAATAATAATAATAATAATAATAATAATATGTAGGACAACTTACACATATTGATCTGGTCACAAACTAAGCTCTAAGCTTGTACTATGTGTACCATAAACAACGATATAATACATATTATATTTTATAAACACCCAGACCATGACAAACTGTACAGAAAAACGTACTAATATTTTTTTGCCATGGGTGGGAATCGAACCCACGACCTCCGGATACAACGCCAAAGGCGCAACCACTAGTCTACGGAGGCTGTCATTTATATAAGTATATTTATGAAAGTATATTTTTAAAATAAGTTACCCGATCATGTAGACGCTGTGTGTAGTAGACGCTCGCCGTTCGTGTGTGTACATGAAATTTCAATCCAGTCTGTTTAATAATTCCGCAGTCGGAAAACGCGAAAATGGAAACAATTTTTCTATAAACGTGTGGAGTTCAAATGTTTCGATTTATTTTTAGGGTCCCATAAGTTTTTAAATAAAATCGGAATCCTTATTCACTTAGTCCGTCTATCTGTCTGTATCTTTAGGCTGATGTGTCTTTTCAACTATCAAATATAAAAAAAAATGCTGCCAAGGTTAAATAAATAAAATAAGCCTTTATTTACAAAATTATTTAGTTACACGGTAGGTACCTACATTGTTTTACATAGTGCAAAAAAAAGTTATAACGTAAACAGTAATAATAGTATATTAACACATTTAAATTATAATTTCAATATACATCCTAATTCATGTCATTTAAATATAAATAGTGTCCTTTCTTGGTGGGGTTACAAAACCGGCGATTGGTTTAACGATAAACCAGCGAGGAAATCAAAATAGGCTCGTAATGCAAATACGTCCATGTCGCCGCCCATTTCGTAACCATTTAGCTTGAGTGAGAGATCAATATTGTTAACCCACAATGTATTGATCGATCCCACTCATGAACTTTGTAGGCCTGCTTACCATCAGGTTCATACAAAATCACATGCCGTGCTCCAATAAATATATATATATATTACAATGTGGAGCTAAAGTATGTGATGGCACAGATACAGAGTTACATGCCATGCTCCAGTAAATAAATAAAAAATGTTATTTTATTACAACAAACATAACGCGAATGTTATTTTATTACAATCCGATTTAACTAAAGGTAATTTAAGTGAAATAAGATCCTGGTAGATACAAATGAGATACAACATGCGTTGCTCCACTAAAAAGATATATAAATAGTAAGTATGTACAAAATAATATAAACTATAACAATGGTATATTAAAAGAAAATATTTTAATACACAAGATATATATAAATTTCTTCCAACCCAGCCAGAGTTACCAATAGAACCGAGTATACTGGCTTTGTTACCCCTTTGTATAGATCCAAGCTAATCCTCTGAAGGAAAAATAAGTTAGCTTAGGATTTTTGATAAAGTAAGTTTGCCAATTTACTTGGAAAACTTTTTGGTCTCCGGAGACATAGTGGTCTCCAGAGGTCTCCTAAGGTTTCAATAGCAAAAGAAAGAAATACAAACAAGTCACGCAGCGAGAAATATTTTAGAATCTTGTCTATTTCCGCCCTAGAAGCGACGGCACCGGTCAAGTGACCTAGTCATGTTTTAGTTTCAGTCTGTGGGTTCACCGGTTTTCAGGAGATTACTGCATCGATTTCCCGTCGAGGTGATAGTCTCAGCAAGTATTATAAAATAAACCCGTCATGCAATTTATCTTCGTTATAAAATAAACCCGTCATGCAATTTGTCGCCTATTTCGTAATCATGCGATTACGAAATAGGCGACAAAGACAAATAAGGTCACTTGACCGGTGCCGTCGCTTCTAGGGCGGAATTAGACAAGATTCTAAAATATTTCTCACTGTGTGACTTGTTTGTATTTTTTTCTTTTGCTATTGAAACCTTAGGAGACCTCTGGAGACCACTATGTCTCCGGAGGCCAAAAAGTTTTCCAAGTCAATTGGCAAACTTATTTTCTCAAAAATCCAGAAACCGTCGAGCTTAGTTATTTTTCCTTCAGAGGATGAGCTTGGAGATACAAAGGGTAACAAAGCTAGTATACTCGGTTCTATTGGTAACACTAGCCTGGTTGAAAGAAATTTACTATTTACTAAAGTAATTAGCCGGCATAGTTGGGGCGATCTATATATATGTTGTTTAAAAACAATTATTTATTGACCTCATTCATGGACTTTGTAAGTCTGCTCACCACCAGGAAAATTAAAGCGACATGCTAATAAAAAAAAACATCTAATCTAAAAGTTAATTTGCCAGCTACAAGTTAAGCAAGCACATGAAAAATGTTGACCTAAATCAGCGAACGAAAAGTGTCGTTAATTATTTATAAGCGTTAACGATGCGCCGTGTACCTAAGCCATACAGAATGTGTACCCTCATAACTAATTCACTTGGTACGCGGTGTCAAGTACAAAGGTCAGGATCACTCATGTGAACTCTTAAGGTCAACTTTATTTTTACCTTAAACTTTTCCCGTTAATGGAATTAGTTTTCTAAATAGAACCTACATTTTTAAAGGAAAAAATAGACTTTCATCTCTTGTCTGCTAATTTATTTTACAACTTACCTACCTATTTTTTCTTACTGTGTTTTTACGTGTTTTAAAAAAGAAGGAACATTATGGTAAGACCATATTTACTTAAATTAATTATATACTTCATATATTGATTCCCATACCTAATCTAAATATTTTTTTTTATTTAAAGATAAAATGAAATGAAAAAAATCTTAACTTCTTACTTCACTCATAGAGTTATTAGAAGAAAAGCTAATAGAGGGCGTCTGTGTATAGTAGATAACAAGCAATGACAAACTTCGTGAGGGGTGACTGGAACCTGGTTCAGCGGTTGAGCGCCTTGCTGCAAAACGAGGTTCGTGGGTTCAAGTCCCGCCCACCAGTAATTCATTGCATTTTATCTTTAAAAAAAATGTCTAAAAGGACTAACGTCAAAAATGTATTTATAAGCTAATATTAAAAGTTTATCCAAATCTTTGATAATCCGACTAGTGCTCGAATCGATATATTTTTAACTTTTTTGAAAAAAATATGTTAATAAAAATAATAAACTACTAAAACAATTTTAAGAATTATTTTACCTATAGAAATCTACGTTTTTAACTAGTAACATTTATTTTCGACAGATTCCTTTTAAATTAAACGACGAGTAGATTTAACTGCGGGACTCAGCTAATAATAATTAAATTAATAAAGCAATTATTAATATATTAAATTATCAGTGTATAAAATATATAAGGAGTGGCATAAAGTGTGGCTGACAGGCCACGCCGGGAGAGCACCGGATATTAGAAAGGGGATGCTACTCAGTGAGGTAGTGCTAAAGATATATCGATGTTTTTATATACATACTAGCTTTGTCTTGCAGCTTTACTTTATTAAACTTGGGGTTCATATCTTGGCAGCTATTTTTTCATATAAATTAAACAAATAATAAATAATCTAAGTTTACCAATTATCACCTAGATACCTAGTAAATAAAGTAGGTACCTACATTCTAAAATAAATAAGGATATATTTATTAATAAATAAATTTTCTTTTAAAAATTTGTACGTCCGTAACTTGATCTGTCATTTTTATACGGGAATAACAAAATGTTACTGTAGATTTATTATGCCATTAGCTGGCATAGTGGAATCGATCACTGTTGTTAAACAATGATGAATTAATCGATCCTTTTCATGGATCAACACCCACCACAACAGCAAACTATGGCCCAAGGAGCCGCGGGGTAATAAATATACCCACCAATCAACCTAGAACCACCTCAACAGAAAACCATGAACACCCGAAAATGTTTTTTTTATTTTAAATTCCCAAAAGAAACGAAGTCGCGGACGCTAAGTTTAGCGAATACTTAACATTAATTAGATTCACATACTCTGCCTATATTTGCATGCAAAATTGAAATACATTAAATATAAAAAAGAAAAACAAGTTAAGACAGTGTAGGCTAAGACAGAACAAAACATGCCCAGAGATGGGTAGGTATTAACAAAACTTAAAGTATAAAAATCTTTTAGACAAAAATCTTGGTTAAAACTAAGTAAAAGGTTTCAGTAATCGAAATAACTTTATCGATATTTTTAGAGTAGCCTAGTGCTCCCGTATCAAGCTCACGTTCTTTTAGAATGTAGCTGCTAGTGAGTAAGCCAATATCCGATAGAACTTTAATGGCTAAGACATACTTACCCTTTTCTACTATTTATTTTCCACAAAACTAACAGATTGGAAAAGTCAGAAGTTTCACATTTTCTATAGTAAATGGGAAAAATATTTGTCTGTATGTCTTTTGCTATCGTGAGTTCTTTGTTATTGTATTAAGGTTTTGATTTGCTTGTTTAAGGATTTCTTAAACTGACTATTCGTCGATAAATGTACTATTATCTAATAGTTTGGAAAAGTTACGTTATATCCGTTTGATTACATTTTTCAAACGGATATAACGTAACTTTTCCAAAAATCCGGGAATTTAAAATATTTTTTCTTAAAATTATTTAGTTATTTTTAACTAATTAAAAAGTTAGAAAAACTCTTATTAAACTTGCCAAAATACCTAAAAATACCTAATAACCTAAAAATTAATAAAACATCTTGCTCCATACAAATCCTTTCCACATAAAAAAGAAAAATCTATAATTAAAAAAATGTAAAATGTAGGTATATTGTTTTTATAATTTTAAAATGTTTATTTATTACATACGTAATTAATATATAAACCAATAAAAATCTTAAAATATTATTAACTTAACTGATTAAATTACATTTAATTGCAATTATAAAATTTATAATAATAAATACATTTTAAGGCTATAAGATCAGCGTCGGTGTGTTTAAACACTTAACACGTGTTTAAGCTTGCTCACAGCTCATATCTCGTGGAAATTTTTGTTTGGTATGGTATGTATATTTATGTATTACATTTATTATATATATACAGTATTTAAGCAGTTTAAGTATTGTTATGCATCATTATTAAGATTATATCTATATCTTTTTTCGAAAAATTCTGCACCCTAAGCCTATTTCACTACCTAATATAAATTCACACAATAAAACAACAACTCACACTTTGAAGTACTTAATGTTAAATATTAAATATCATATTGTTGTTAAAGTTTTACAAACAAATTTATTTAATATTATTTCACAACTAATTTACTACACTTATATACGTGGTGGCCTAGTTGGTTAGACCTTGGACTTAAAAACACTTAGGTCCCTGGTTCGAATCCCGGTGTGTACCAATGAGTTTTTAATTAAAAAATTTATGTACATTTGGTTGACAACACCACTATAGTGCCTCGGAGAGCACGTTAAGCTGTCGGTCCCGCTTTCACTATACCAACTTGTGAAACTGTTTATAGATGGGTTATTGAGTCTATCCAAAACATCGCGACGAGCTAGCCACTTGTTCGGTGTAGACTCATACCATCGGCTACAACGAGGTGGGATTAAAAACCCCTCCGCTGGGTACCCTGGGGCCGTCTAGGCGGTCTCGGGCGCCGTAAGGCACCCGTGATGATATATATATATATATATAATTTACTACACTTGTACATAACACGTGCATCGATCTATATTACCTACATAATTATTTACTAGCGAGGATAATACTACTAATTATATGTATAACAGTACTATGCATTATACACCTTTCGGTATAAATTACCTAAATAATATTGAAAACAGCATCAAAATCCGTTGCGTAGTTGAAAAGATTGAAACGTACATCCTCGATTTAACAAATTCTTCGTAATCCCCTTGAATTGTTCATAAGAGTCAATCTAAAATATATCTTTACATTGCGATTTCTTTTCGCGAAAAACCTCTTTATAAAGA
The DNA here is from genome assembly GCA_947458855.1 of Monopis laevigella. Lineage (NCBI taxonomy): Eukaryota > Metazoa > Arthropoda > Insecta > Lepidoptera > Tineidae > Monopis > Monopis laevigella. The sequence goes on from OX381585.1 coordinate 21,941,627, forward strand.
AATTTCAACTATCAAAAAAAAGTGTAATTAACGAATTTTGTCAACCAAAAACTTTATATAACGTTCTCACCGTTATAACGTTAATAACGTCTATAACGTTATGACCCTTAATCCCATATTATGTGATTTATGTCACGGCAGTGGCCTTATTCCGAGTTTGCAACCGCTAAACACGACAAGACGTTGCGAGCTTGTTGCGGTGTTTATAATAAAATAGCCTCGTTGTATAAAGCGGTCACCCATCCCAGGCCGGCATCGTTATCAGTTAAACTATAAATATTTAAATAAAAGTTCTATCCTGTTAATTATACAGTTGAAATTCCAATGCTCCACACAATATATTCAAACTTGCGAAGAATTCGTGTATTTCATAATGGCGGCATTATTATAGCCCACCTAATACATACTATTTAACCATTTTTTTTTTAAATAAAATAATATGTAGGGCAATTTACACATATTGCTCTAGTCACAAACTAAGCTCTAGGCTTGTACAATGTGTACCAGAAGCAACGATATAATACATATTATATTTTATTAACACCCAGACCATGACAAACTGTACAGGAAAAACGTACCTACTATATTTTTTTTGCCATGGGTGGGAATCGAACCCACGACCTCCGGATACAACGCCACAGGGGCAACCACTAGTCATTGGAATAGAACTTATATTTTCATATTTATAGTTTACGCAACGTCTTGTCGTGTTTAGCGGTTGCAAACTCGGAATAAAGCCCCTGGTAGATACGTTATTTTCTTAAAACAATTATTTGATGGAAAGTAATGTAAACACTGCTGCTCGTCACTGTTATTAAAGATGCAACTTGCAATGACTCAGAAACGTAAAAGGTGTTCCTTATCAGTAGCAGAAAAGCGAAAGATCATTAATTATGTTCAAACTAATTTTTATAACAAACTAGCTGTGCTCGTGACTTCGTCCGCGTGGAATAGTTATTTTTTAATCATACAAACTTTCATCCCCTATTTTATCCTCTTGGGGGTAGAATTTATCAAAATCCTTTCTTAAAGGGATGCCTACGTCATAACATCTACCTGCATGCCAAATTTCAGCCCGGTCCGTCCAGTGGTTTGGGCTGTGCGTTGATAGATCACTATGTCAGTCAATCACCTTTGAGTTTTATATATTTAGATTTTAGGCTAACCTAACCTCAATATAGGATTCCTTGTGGGTAGCCCAAAGACTGTAGTCGTGTGTTTCTCATATATTTTTCATAGTAAAGTTTATAGGATAATATTGTGCAAAAATGTATCAATTTTGTAGAATAAGCATTCATAAGTGATCTTAAGTGTGAGAAGTGTAGCATTTACGTAGTGATCTCAGTGTTTGTGCTATCTCAACGAATCCATTTCTTCAGTAAAATGGCGGTACCCATTTTACTGTAGATACTATCCACCTTCACATGACACTGGCATAACTATAGTGTATGTTTGCATACGGTCGTGTGGCCATTCCTAATTCTAACCTAGACCTTTCCCTATTCCTTTCCATCCTATAATCCCACCTTCACTTTATTCTCAAAAAAAAAATCTACCCGTACTTGTCGTGCGCGTAATTTTGCCAGAGTGTAGAGTACGAGTAGATTTTTTTTTATAAAGGCCATTAACATAATATAATAATAATAACCTCAATATAACAAACCTCAGTTTAACAAATTACTTGGTATAACGAAATATTTACTTGTTCCCTTCCGATTTGTTATATCGAAATTGCACTGCATTATTATTAGAAAATCATATAATTTCAAGTAGGTAATTATTACAAGGCTTCAAGTAACTGACGATCCAACAATAGATAATCTTACTATTCATACTAAAGTCAATAACTATGAACCTTAACATCAAAGCAAAGTAAACAAGCACCAACGTTTCTTAATTATGCCAGAAATATTCATAATTATTAAGGCTGGGTTGGAGACGACCAACTAAAAAAAACATTTTTTTACTATTTCATTAAACAACAATCTAAGTAGATTTAAAACAAATTATGGTTACCAGTGGATACCATACTAGTTTATAGACCTGTATAAATTGTAGTGTGCATTGGTTGATACTAGGCTTAGCTAACCGACACAGATCGTTTAGAAAGTTAAACAAATTTTACTTTTATATAGGGCTGATTTTTCATTAGTTCAAATATATTTGCTCGTAATTAATTAAAGGCAGATTTTTCAATCGACAGATAAAATGGTTCAACAGATAGCATGTATGGAGAATTATTAAATTTCAACAGTTCAGTTTTAACAGTTCTTCATGAAAGGAATTGTCGTAAATAAGTTTATCTAACTAATGAAAAATGAGCCCTATATAAAAGTAAAATTTGATTAACTTTCTAAACGATCTGTGTCAGTTAGCTAAGTCTAGTATCAACCAATGTACACTACAATTTATACAGGTCTAGAAACTAGTATGGTATCCACTGGTAACCATAATTTGTTTTAAATCTACTTAGTTTGTTGTTTAATGAAATAATATAAATAAATAGAAACCTAAAAATATCACCACATATTATAATATAAAGCGGCCCCAGCCTAGTGCGTAACTAATAACAAGGTTAAGCGGATGACAACAAGGCCGGCCTGGGATAGGTGACCGCTTTATACAACGAGGCTATTTCGTCATAAACATCGCAACAAGCTCGCCACTTGTTAGGTGATGCCTCCGAATACCATCGGCGAAATGAGGACGGATTAATCCCTCCGCTGGGTACCCTGAGGCCGTTTAAACGGTTCTCGGGAGCCAAATAGGCACCCGTGATGGTATATTATAATATTAATAAATAAAAAACCTCTATGGTAACTAACTAGAGTTACGCCGATGGTTTTGTTTTCGGAGGTTATGGGTTCGATCCCCACAGAAACAATAGGTCATAGTACGGTTATTTTTTTACATAGTTGGGTTTTAATTTTGTTATTAATATGTTTTGCCAATTTATTATCTTAGAATTTTGTTTATTGCTTAGATTTGTAAGTAATAGCTGCGGTAAGAAAACAATTTAATGAATTTAGTTTTCTACAATAATAATACTATATATATGTGCAATATAACTTGTATGGAGAAAGAATAAATTTGACTTGAACTTTATCTGACGATAGAAAAATAATAAATCTAATTTCTAAACCACCACCGAGCCTTAAGTTGCCTAATTAAAACGGGCGATATTCAAGCAGCCTAATCTAAACGTTCGTACTCCGTAATTATATCCGGGTTTAAACAGAAAACTCTCTGTTAGGTGAACAAACAAACAAACAAACGAAAATAATAAACTTAATTATTGTGTCTTAGGAAGCGACCCGGCTTTTTATTTTGCGTTTATCTTAGAATCTCACAGATTTGTTTGATATTTTATAGGGACGTTTAGAAGCAAAAATATATTATAAGGATGTCTTTAGCAAAAAATATCAAACAAGTATTAAATTTTATATTAGGAAGTTTATAAATTTTAATTAAAATCTCTATATTATCCCGTTTACTTAAAAAATAAAATATATATAAATACGGGTACCTTACGGTGCCCAAGACCACCTATACGGCCTCAGGGTGCTCAGTGGAGGGGTTTTAATCCCACTTTGTCGTTGCCAATGGTATGAGTATACACCGGACAAGTGGCTAGCTCGTCGCGATGTTTGGATAGACTCAATAACCCATGTATAAACCATTTCACAAGTTGGTATAGTGAAACTGGGACCGATAGCTTAACGTGTTCTCCGAGGCACAATATATATAGGCACTATAGTGGTATTGTTAAACAAATGTACATATGTTTATAGATTAAGAACTCATTGGTACACACCGGATTTGAACCAGGGACCAGTCTCAGGTCTAACTAACTCGGCCACCATGTATATAATGGATGGATTCTGTTTACTTATTATTTTTAATTTACAGTAAAACTTCACAAACAACCTGTTTAGGTATACCTTACTTGATAGAAATAGGTACCTATTCCATCAAATAAATTTGGGTATATTATAAAATGACAAACTGCATTAAACTTTTTGAGTTTTGATAACAGTTTTTGGCAAATGCAGTACCCGTAGCACAGCCAAGCTAAGACAAAATATGGGGTCGCGAACCAATGTCAAAAGTAACTATTTTTTAATATAAATAAATCAGAGCGCTGCAAAGTTGCACCTGATTAAAATAAAAAGCTGATATAAAAAATCTACGAAATACTACAAGCTACGAGTTACAATGCCACAAGATACTATGAACTACCAGTTAAGTTCAGTTCAGTCAAGTTTTAAGAATCTTTATTTCCAAAAGAATACTTGGATTTACTTAATTGTAAAATTCATATTTTGTTGACAACAGACTAAACAATACTACTACAATAATAATAGGTAAGTACCTAATTCACAACAATCGACCCATCCCTCCCACTGGACAATGAGTAACCCAATTGTTGTTATCAAATAATAGTTAAATATAAAAGTTATATACTAAGCATTTTTATTGATTCCTATTGCAATAAATAACGAGATGAGTCGGTCGGTGGGAAGAATTTCATAGGAGGCACATGGAAGGAGCCCGCCCGACGCGCCCGCACATCATCAGTTGATACACCAAAAAGTGCTACGAATTACTACTAGCTACGATTTACCACGCAAAAGGATACTACGAACTACGAGTTAATACGATAAAGGGTGCTATGAATTAGTTAGAACTACGAGTTACCACGCAACAAGATACTATGAACTACGAGTTGATACAACAAAGGGTGCTACGAATTACTACGAGCTACGATTTACCACACAAAAAGATACTACGAACTACGTGTTGATACGAAAAAGGGTACTACGAATTACTACGCTAAAACAAAGCTACTCATAGTATGTATCAGCTAAACATTATCTATACTAATATTATAAAGCTGAAGAGTTTGTTTGTCGCGCTAATCTCAGGAACTACATACTATATAACTTATTGAGTCCTTGAAGAACACTTTATTTAAAATAGCTTTTGTCGCTCTTAGGCACATTCAATTTTGTTGCTAAAAATGGGCAAAAATCTACTGCATATAACTAAAGTGTTCTTCAAGGACTAAATAACTTTTTATGAACACCGAGGTAAATATGTAGACGTTTGTTTTTGTATTTTTAAAGCTTTTTAAAATAAAAAAGACGCACAGGTGTAATTTTTTACTTATACGGCCTCCATTCTGGATGAGGTTACGAAAACAGCGGGTAAATTAATGACAAGGCAGCGAGAAAATTAAAATAGACTCGTAATGCAATTCGCCTATGACACCGTCCATTTCCTAATCGCATCGTTTAGCCGACACATTAGGAGCGATCAATGTTGTTTAACAATAATTATTCATCGACCCCATTCATGGACTTTGTAGGTTTGCTTACCACCAAGAAGATACAAGGTAACATCTGCTTTAATAAAAAATTGACTTGATTGAGTAAAGACAAATATTGCCTGTGTTCAACTTACTCTTACTTACTAACTTTTGAACTTCTGGAGCAATTTTTTTTTACCATTAACCGTAACCGACTTTCTTTCCAAACTGTCTCCACAGAATTTATTGAAATCACAAAGAAAATCTGAAGTTATTTCAGATATTTCTTTTTAAACTTCAAGCTCAACCATGCTTATATTGTAAGCTCAACTCTAAAGCTTTTCTGACAATATCAAAGCTGTAGCATATTCCTATATTGTGTAGCTTCACTTGACTGAAAGATATCAAGGGAAGGCTTAGCTATATTTAAATAAAATATCATGTATTTGATATTATATTCGGTAGTTTTTTTTCCACAGTAGGTGAAAAACTCTTTTTCCCTTTAATTGTCGCCCTTACTTTTTTTTTGTAAACTTAAGTATTAGACCGCGACACTAACTAGGAGATCCGAGATGGTTAGACCTTGGACTTAAAAACACTTAGGTCCGTTCGAATTCCGGTGTGTACCAATGAGTTTTTATTTAAAAAAAATATGTACATTTGTTTGACAACACTACTATAGTGCCTCGGAGAGTACGTTTAGCTGTCGGTCCCGGTTTTACTATACCAACTTGTGAAACTGTTTAAAGATGGGTTATTGAATTCAAAACATCGCGACGCGTTAGCCACTTGTTCGGTGTAGACTCATACCATTGGCTACGATGAGGTGGGATTTAAAATCCCTCCGCTTGGTACCCTTGGGCCGTCTAGGCGGTCTCGGGCGCCGTAAGGCACCCGTGATGATATGTATGTACTTACTAGGAGGTATTTTTAATTGCAAGTTATATTTTATTTATTTATTAAAATCTTTATAGCTTATAAAATACAAAGGCCGACTTAATGCCGCTAGGCATTCTCTACCAGTCAAACCTTCGGGACAATCAAAGCAGTTAATAAGTGAGGTAGGTGCAATACAAGTACAGATACTACTTACAATCTAATATACACTACTTAAATATATCTTATATATATAAATAGATAAACTATATAAACATAATACTACCAACTACAAAATGATCTGAAAATCGAAATACCTATATGTACATAGTGTATTTTCTATATTTTATCCATAGAAAATAACTTCATTTTATATTTCGATGCGTCCTATAATATGTCCTAATGTTATTATTGAATAATTAATATTATATTTAATTCTGTTTTGTTCTTTTATATTATTATTATATTTTATGGATTGTCAATTTATATCTAAGCCCCTAAAAGCATAACAAAGAATTTGAGTATAGAGTTTGCCATAATTTAAAATAAAGTTTAAATAAAATTGCATACCTTACATATAAGGTATGCAATTTTACAATAAAATACAAAATATTTTAGAGCTTTCAACTCCAATTCAGCAGTGTTATATGGTAAAACATCAAATATTACTTGGGTAATATGCAGATGGTAAATGTATACGCCGTAACGCGACCGAATACTGCCCCAGTGTGATCATAAATTTTGCCAATAAAATGTTTTATTCCATACTAAGGCCGCTATGACAAAGTGTATTCACATTTTGCCGTTCTAAATGGTTATTCAAAACGTTATTTTATTTATGAAAAACGAGAGATTTGTACGTGAATCACGTTTTTAGTTTTTAAATCGCGAAATTGGGTTAGGTTAGTTATTTATTTTGGACTAAAATTAAAATTTGTTAACTAAAATGGTAGGTATATTGGACAGTTAGACTAAATTTATGAACCTATGTATGTATACTCTTGGATATATTTAGCGGCACGCTAAAAAAGGTTTATATTATGTTTAGGTCGATACATATGCAAAAACCGTCAAGTGGCCTAGTCATGTTTCGGTTTTAGTCTGTGGGTTCACCGGGTTTCAGGAGATTACTGCATCGATTTCTTGTCAAGCCGGTAGTCTCCTTTCAGGGTGCGGTTACGAAATAGGTTAAATTGACAATAAGGCAGCGAGTATATTAAAATATACTCGTAATGCATTTTGTCGCCACGCATTTCGTAATCGCATCGTTTAGCCATAAATTTTATTTAAGAACAATTATTAAAAGACCCCATTCATGGACTTTGTAGCTCTGCTCACCACCAGGTAGATACAAAGCCACATGCCGTGCTCAGATAAATAAAAGTTTAGGTTCTGTTGAGGTGAAAAAATTACATTCAAATTGCCCAGGGGCCTATTTCAAAAACATAACAATTGTGATTTACCATGACAATTCATAATACATTTCTCAGTTTAGTTGGAATTATTTACTTAGATGTAACTAAACCAAGCAATGTATTATGGTCACAAAATAAGCTCTACTACACCACGACAATAATACTCACACCAAGGCAAACTGTGCAGAACATCGTATTAATATTGTCTTGCCAAATCGGGAATCGAACCCACGACTTCCGTATTCAAACTTAGCTTATTTTAAAAGACGTAAGAAAATTTTTTTTTTTGAGTTTTAAGTTAAGCAACGAATACCTAACATAAAAGAAAGGAAATTTACTTTGTCAATTAAATTATAATTTTAATAGTATAATATACTTTTTCGTTCGATTTTTTATGGTCATTGTCCTTTTTTTTTTGTTTTGAGAATTAATGCTTATTGTTAATTTATTATTATTTATTTGGTATAATATTGTCAGATTATTATTGTAAGTAATATGATTGCCCAAAAAATCATTTTTTTTTTTGTAAAAAATCTAAAATATACTATGATTGAGTTAGTCTTCTACAAAATATATATTAGTGTTCCAATTTGTTAGTACCACCATCTTGATTACCATTATTATAAAGGTATAAAGGTTATACCTAGGTTCTGTTTGTCTTAAGGTAATACCTACTTAATTTTCAGTAGTATCTTCGTTCGTGAAGACCTGTTCAATAGAAAATCCCCTTCCAAGTCGCTTTGATACTAAAAATAAATACGTACTAAGAAGCTTTCCATGTTAGGTATTACTCAGTTATCAGAAAATAACGCTATAAAAATACTTCAGTCGTTGCATCTGTTTAAAAATTAAACTATTTTTCAGGCGCTCTGAAAACCCTTGGAAAACTACGTCTTAAGGTAACTCAAGAAAAGCGTTTTACAGTTTTTTTTTAGATTCTGTACGTTTTTTATCAAAATACGAACTCTGTCTGTTCTGACAGTTTTCACGAAAACGTTTTTTTTTATTTTAGCACGGTATGTGATTTTACACCTACTTGCTGATGTAAGCAGATCTACAAAGTCCATGAATGGGGTAAACAATTAATGGCCTTATTCATAAGAACTTATTGAGTCCTTGAAAACACTTTATTTATAGAAGGTTTTGACTCTTTTACGCATATTATTTTTGTTGCAAAAAAAAAGAGACAAACAAATAGTAGTAGATAGATTTGGAATAGAGAAAGTAAGATTTCAGCACGAAATTATTATCTTAGTAATCGCCCATTTCGTATCCGCATTTTATATTTAATTTTTTAAGACTTACGTGCGAAGTCTCAGTTGGCAATAATATTTCTTCCTACAAAAAAAAGTTATTTCACAGATAAATAATTTACCATTTTTATGTATAAATATACTAATATAAATATATATATATATATATATATATATATATATCATCACGGGTGTCTTTACTGTGCGAGACCTTTAAGGCCTCAGGGTATCCAGTGGAGGTTTTAATCCCACCTCGTCCCGAACAAGTGGATAACTCGTCGCGATGTTTAAATAGACTTAATAACCCATCTATAATCAGTTACACAAGTTGATATAGTGGAACTGGTATCGACAGCTTAACGTTCTCTCCGAGGCACTATAGTAGTGTTTTTAAATTATTTATACTATTTTTTTATTTTAAAATAACTCATTGGTACACACCGGGGTTTGAACCAGGAACCTAAGTGTTTTTTTAAGTCTAAAGTCTAACCAACTCAGCCACCACGTTATATTCTAGGTATACGCTGTTTCTGTATATCTAAAATTTTGTATTAAAGCAATATGTGACCCGAAAGCGTAGTTGAAACAAAAATTAATTAACACTTTCCCGAAAGTTGTCAACTGCATAAAGGTTCGTGTAGTTAACAAGAGTTTGAATTTTGAAATTGCATTTGTCCATTTTCATTTGGAAAAAAGTAGGGATATAATTTTGTACTTTAATGGATTATTTTTTTAACCAAAATTATATTGTAAATATTACATACTACCTTATAGCTTTCTGTTCGCGATTTCGTAGACGTGCCCGTGGAAATTTCGAAAAATGATATAACATGTCATATTCGAAGTTTCCATGTCCAGTTGTTTTGGTTCCTGCGCAACTGATAACAAGGTTAAGCAGATGACAACAAGGCCAGACCTGGGGCCACTTGTTAGGTATTGCCTCCGAATACCATCGGCGAAATGAGGACGAGTATCCCTCCGCTGGGTACCCTGAGGCACCCGTGATAGTATTTATTTATTATATTAATATTAAACTTGATAAAATATAATAGATAGGTCTCACTTATGTTAAGATTGACACAAGCACATTTTATATTTTTATCATACCAACATTTTAAATATATAAAAAAAGATACATTGAATAAGTTACACACCAGCTACTTTTAAAAGAGTACTCCCTAAGGATTTCGCCAATTTCTAAACTTCATTTCTGAAACAAGTTAAATCGGTAAAAAACTTTTCCAAACTCCACGTGAAGCACAGACGGGTACGTTTTAACGATAAATAAGACGAGAGATATGGTTGGTTTCCGTATGCTTATGTATTGGATAGATTTATGGGTTACCCAGTTAGCCAGTACAAGTACGTTTTAAAGGGGAAACGAGATCTTTGTCTTATTCGCTGTATATATTCTGAAAAAAAAACGTATTTTCGAATTCAACTGTTTCTTAAAAACACGAAAACTTGGGTGTGTACTCGTATGATAGTGACATTCAGAAGCAGTCTCCACTCTCACTCTCTCAATCTCACTCTAGTTACTGCTCTCCTGGAAATTAACCCCCTTTAACTATAAAAAAATATGCAATAGTTAATCTAATTAGTATTTTATTAGTTGCTCTTATTGTGTTTGTAAAAAGATCAAAATAGTCAAGATAATTAATCTTAAAGGTCAGTTAAGTATCAATTACATAAAAACCAAAGACAATGTCTTAAATAAATAAAGAAAAATCACTTCAAAACCTAATAAATAACAGACGATCCCAGTTTCAAGCGATAAAGGTTGTAAATATTTCTTCGGAAGAGCGATGAGTGGCTCACACAGAGAATCTCAAGGAGCCGCTAAATTATTCAGAAACACATGTATTTCGCTTTACGCATCATTTTTTAGCGGAACGTGTTTCAAAGAACGGCATCTAAAAGCCACACCTGATAGATAGGCTTTTTGAACGGCCTTCAGTACAAGTCTTGCGTGCTGTTTTTCCAGTGCCATCGGTGTGTCAGCACTTAACAGTCAGATTTGTCCGCGAATTTTAAAACTTCTTAAAAATAATAAAAAGAAATAAATAGCTCCCGAGAACCAATTAAACGGCCTCAGGTGTTCGAAGGCAACACGTCACAAGTGGCGAGCTTGTTGCGGTGTTTATGATGGTATAGCCTCGTTGTATAAAGCGGTCACCATCCCAGGTCCGGTCTTGTTATCATCTACTTAACCTTGTTATCAGTTGCGCAGTTACTTATACACTAGGCTGGGGCCGCTTTTTATCTTTCTTAAAAGTTGTTCCTAAAAAAATACTATTATATATCCTTAGATGGAGTATATAGTATATACTTCTAGCAGTTTATTATACAGAGTATCTTCGTCCCAAATGATTCAACTGTCAGCTAATCACAGCGAAGCTTCATAATATATGCAAAACAAATTACGCGTCCAAGTTGGGTGATGCAATTGAATTCTAACCGCAGGCCCGAGATTACACGTCTCGTAGATATATGGAATTTTAAACATAATAATCTCAGCCCCAAATTTACTTACGACAAATAATTTTAATCAGATATGTTTAGTTATATTATTAATATAAAATAGTATTAAAATCATAAGTGGCTGTTACAAATAAAAAAAATCCCGGTGCATACAAAGTAACCTATTTCATCAAATTATATTTTACTTTCATTAAACTCCCACAAATATATGTATACATTTATATTTTCTATTAATACTTAATAGTTTAGCGACGCGCTAGTCATTTATTCAATGTAGACTCAAAATTAAACTACGACGAGATTGGAATAAAATCCCTTCTAGTCTAACACGGGTACCTCATCAACCTCATGGCGCTCAGGCACCCGTGACACCCCGTGAGGCCCCCCGAAATAATAGTTTAGTATTTCAAAAAATTCAATCCTTCTTTGATTGCATTTGTTGTTAAAGTTTAGTTGATAAGAAGCGGAAATAAAAAAAAATTTACATAGATCCTTCCTTCCTTCCTTCACTAGTAGATCTCTTGTTCCAAGCGCAGACGAAATACGTATTCGCCGACCATTTGCCTGTAAATTGATAGCGAATACGTATCTGGCTGGTATTGCCCGAAGTATTTCCTTCACCGTGACTGCACTATAGTATTCAAAAGCTAACTCGACCGAATACATTAAAATCTATGATTTATTTGTCATAGTTCGACTACGGACGTTATGTCAATCCGGCCTTCTATAGCCTGATGTTTTTCTTCTTTACAGTCGTTGCTTAGAGTTTCAGGAAGAAGTTGTTAATTCTTGCTTGACATCCAGGAAGTTTGTACAAATTATGTTAAGGATGAGGAGGTTTATATTTTTTACATTCTGGATGGTCGTAAAAAACTTTTTATTTATATGAAAATAACTGGTATACTCTCGGTGCTTGAAGAAAGTAATACTTATAAAACTTACCCTTCCGTTGGAAAAAACATTCTTAAGGACCACGCCATCAAGTCAAACAAATACTTTGATCTCACAAATGATACTAGAAACGGTTTTAAAACTCAACTTTATGCAGTGGAAATCGGTGCAAGAGAAAATCCAGCAGTCTTTGCACCGTCTATTGAAGGATCTTGGCCTTCCAAGATCGGCCATTGGAACTTTTTACGTGTTTCCAAGCGGCCCTAATAGGATCATATAATGAGTGAAGGAGATAGTTAAAGGGGCTTTTAACCTACTCACGGTCTCAAGTCCGGGAACATTGTTAGACCCGGCACAGAGAATACATTGATAATTAAGAACATTGTCTCGTCTCTCTTTACCCTTAATAATTAAGTTTCATGATAAATCTAAAACTTTTATTCATGCGTGTGGTTTTACCCCTGCATCTTCCAACTGGCATCCAATATTAGGGTCCATGCCTTCAACTAGTACTAGTGCAAGCAGGCAATGGAAAGCATGACCACAGTTTTTCTAATAAATAGAATGAGAAAACAAAATATTCGAAGTTTTGTTACATTTTTTATTGGAGCAATAACGTCGATTATTACTTTTTTTTAATTTACAATTATTTATTGAACAAAATTGTACATTGTCGAGCTTAATGCCTTAAGCATTTTCTACTAGCTAACCTTACAGAAAGAGAAATATGCTTATTTATTTATTTAAAAACTTACTAATGCACATTTTTCATTGATGCTCCGCTCGTAGTGATATTATATACTATAGCCTTCCTCGATAAATAGGCTATCCGACACTAAAAGTTTTTTTTTTTATCGGTTCAGTAGATCCAGAGATTACCCCTACAACCTCACAAACTCACAACTTTACCTCTCTATAATATTAGTATAGATTTTTTTTTACATTTTAGCCCTCTTTCTGTAAAAAAATAAAGAAAAAAAATGCGTGTTTTACCTAAATATGAAATTCTCTCGAATACAGAATTATTTCATCCAAATTTGTATTAATAAATCACTAATAAATTGTTTTATTTAAAATATTTAGTTTGAAGCGTTATTTTTGTTCCTTTTTTCAATTATTTCTTCACAGTTTTCTATATAGACTGGGAGATAATGACAGAAAACGTTCTCCCATTTTCTACTGCATGCCTTTTCAAGAATTAAAAATTAACCTTAAAATATAAAAGATGTAGACGCAGAAATGTTTATAATTTTTTTTACAACTTTTGTTATTAATTAAAATAAAATGATTCTGTGCTTCTTTATAATATTATTATAGATTTTTTTAAAGATTTTAACCCTCTTTCTGTAAAAAAATTAAAAAAAAAATTCGTGTTTTACCTAAATATGAAATTCTCTCGAATACAGAATTATTTCATCCAAATATGTATTAATAAATCACTAATAAATTGTTTTATTTAAAATATTTAGTTTGAAGCGTTATTTTTGTTCCTTTTTTCAATTATTTCTTCACAGATTTCTATAATGACAGAAAACGTTCTCCCATTTTCTACTGCATGCCTTTTTAAGAATTAAATATTAACCCTAAAATATGAAAGATAGAAGGGTTATTGGCCGCCGCACGCTTGCACGTCATAAAGAAAATGGTTTTTCTTTCTGTTAAGAATTTTAGTGGTTTTCCATGATATTATATTGCCTGTCTTTGTAACATAAGGTAGTACAAACAAATTTAAGCTATCGTAATTAATGGCATGCAATTCACAACGGCCGAGTGGGCTCAAAGGGTTGTTTGAAAATGAGAAAAATAATCGGACATTTCCGTGTTGTCAAAATGCATGCCGATGTAAAACATTAAAGTTTCCATCACAAAATATATCTACGAAAATGGCATGCGCCCCTCGTATGACCGAGGGTGGATTTTTTTTGGAAAATGTTGTAATAATTCAATACCACTTTTCCTACATCTTTCATATTTTAGGGTTAATTATTAATTCTTAAAAAGGCATGCAGTAGAAAATGGGAGAACGTTTTCTGTCATTATCTCCTAGTCTAATAGTAATACTCATTGGCAGTTGTTCGAGCCTTAATTCATCTCCTTTTCAAGAACAAATGAACACGTGTCACTTAGCCATTTTATCTCATTATAACAAGAAGTCATTAAAACTTGCGTTTAGTGAAATAATATCACAAAGTTGGTCCGGTACTGTGGAATAGTTTCACCCAGATGATTACGCTAAAAGCCCGCTAATGTTGTAGCTGGCTTATGTTCCCCGTGAGATAACCCATTTTGCTGGAAAATGGAGCAAAAATTGTTATAAACACGTACATTGTGGGAGCAGTATGGAACCAAGTCGTTTTTAAGTATTACCTTCTTTATGACTTCTTGTATAACTTTATTTACTCATGTGACTTTACCTTGAAACTATATTTGTATTTTTAGACTTATTCTATTGAGTAGTATCCAATATAATTTATATTATTATTTACTACACATTAATATGCTTTTCCCAATTAAAAGAGGAGTCAAGCAGGGTGATCCACTATCGCCAAAGCTGTTTACGGCATTATTGGAGGGGGTGTTCAGAAACATGGAATTGAATGAGCGTGGTATAAATATCAACGGAGAACGTTTAACCCACCTAAGATTTGCGGATGATATAGTTCTTGTATCGAGCACTTCACGCGAACTTCAGTATATGCTTCAAGAACTAACTATACAGAGCAAGAAAGTAGGCCTTAGTATAAATAAGACAAAAACAAAAATAGTTTCTAATGAAGAGCAGGTTGACATAATGATCGAAGGTGAAAAAATCGATTATGTAGAATCATATACTTACCTAGGCCAGTATATTTCTTTCAATGACCAGATTAACGAAGAAATAAAAGCTAGAACATCCAGCGCATGGAGGAGATTTTGGTCTTTGAAGGAAGTTATGAAGAACAAAAATTACCGTATGTCGGACAAAAGAAGAGTATTCAACACCTGCATTCTGCCTTGTTTGACATATGGTAGTCAAAGCTGGAACCTAAATAAAAGTAACACAAATTCTTTACAAGTTTGCCAAAGAGGAATGGAAAGAAGCATGATCGGAATTACTAGAAAAAACAGGATTAGAAATGCAGATATAAGAGTCATAACTGGAGTGGAAGATGTAAAAAGGAAAGTGGGGCTACTTAAGTGGAGATGGGCAGGACATATGATTAGGGAAAAAAGATTCAAATGGTCGAAAAAAATTACAGAATGGTATCCTAGAGATGGCACAAGAAAAAGGGGTCGTCAATTTAGAAGATGGAAGGATGATCTTAGGACAGTGGGAGGTCCAACATGGATGCGATTGGCCCACGAAAAATCCGAATGGAAAATTCTGGAGGAGGCCTTTGTCGAGAGGGCATACTGATAATACCTACCTTGTTTAGTCTGTTACCAATGTTTTTATTTTTCTACTTTTCAATATTTTTATATTTAATTTTGTTAAACTTACTTGTATTTATCAGTAAATAAAGGCTAATAAATAAATAAAAAATATGCTTTTCTATAATAATTAAATTACCGAAGCCATTCGCTTCCTTTTCCAACCTAACCCGAACGAATAATCAAATACTTCTGTTGTCTCCCGTCACATGTCCGTGGACCTTCAAATTATTTAAAAATAGGAAATTAATTTAAGATAATATGGACAGCCCTCTCCAGCCAGTACCATAGGTTGCGTTCCATTTCATAAACATTGTAGGTACTGTACCCATACTATATTGATAGGTAATTATTTCAGATAAATATACCATTACAGGTGCCTATTTGGCTCCCAAGAACCGTTTAAATGGCCTCAGGGTATCCAGTGGACGGTTTTACCCGTCCTCATTTTATGTACCATAAGGGTCGGATTAATAGTCGTTGCTAATGCAACGACTATTAATCCGACAATAATAGCCAATGCTTGGGACTGTCAGACTGCATATGAAAAAACTAAAATTTAATAGTTCCAAGGATTGTTTCAGGCTAAGCAACGACTATTACTGACCCTTAGGTCCCTCGATTAAACCCCGGTATGTACCAAATTTAATCAAAAAATATATGTACATTTGTTTAACAACACCACTATAGTGCCTCGGAGACCACGTTTAGCTGTCGGTCCCAATTTCTATACCAACTTGTGAAACCGATTATAGATGGGTTATTGAGCCACTTGTTCGGTGTGGACTCATACCATCGGCTACGACGAGGTGGGATTAAAACTCCTCCGCTGGGGCTGTCTAGGCGTACTCGGGCGCCGTAAGGAACCCGTGATGATATGTGTGTAATAATCATATGTATAATAATAATAATAATTGTTGAGGACAACAAGTTAATTTTAGGTTCATTGCCTAGATTTTATTTTACTTTTATTTTTTTTTATTAATTTTAATAATTAGATACCTTCATACGTACATATCATCATGGTTGCCTTACGGCGCCCGAGACCGCCTAGACGGCCCCAGAGTACCCAGCGAAGGGGTTTCAATCCCACCTCGTCGTAGCCGATAGTATGAATCTACACCGAACAAGTGGCTAGCTCGTCGCGATGTTTTGAATAGACTCAATAACCCATCTATAAACAGTTTCACAAGTAGATATAGTGAAACCGGAACCGACAGCTTAACGTGCTCTCCGAGGTACTATAGTGGTGTTGTCAAACAAATGTAATAAATTTTTAAATTAAAAAACTCATTGGTACACACCGGGATTCGAACCAGGGTCCTAAGTATTTTTAAGTCCAAGGTCTAACCAACTCGGCCACCACGTATATTTATTAGATACCTAACTAAAGTAATTTAAAAAGCCGGTAAATTTTGGCCTAAGAACGCATATTTGAAGTAAATTAATAAAATACACTTTATTACACGAATTTATTGAGAGTGAAAAAAGTGTTGCTATATTAATAAAATTAGATACATCATAGGAATGCCGTGTGAATTTTATTTATTTATTTAAAATACTTTATTGCACAAAATTACGAAATAAAATTGTACATAGGCGAACTTAATGCCTTAGGCATTATCTACCAGCTAACCTTTGAGAGAGTGAATAATTAAAATTTAAAAATATATTTATTATGTTGCTAACAATTATTATTTAATAATAATATGTATGTATAACTCATCAACTTTAACCAAAGTTATCTGGATTTGACATTTAGAACAGGTTCACGATTCGATGCATCCGCGGGATTGGAATTCTGAATTCTCCAATTCCGATTAAATAGTTGGCAGCCTTTGAGTGCGGAAATCCGAAACATAATTTCTAGATCATCAAATTTTATATACATGCATGTACAGTCGGCAGGAAGGTTATATGCAAATGTACCTATATATTGTACCTAAAAAAGTGGCTCCAGCCTAGTGGTTAAGTCACTGCGCAACTGATAACAAGGTTAAGCAGATGACAACAAAGCCGGCCTGGGATGGGTGACCGCTTTATACAACAAGGCTATTTCATCATAAACACCGCAACAAGCTCGCCACTTGTTAGGTGTTGCCTTCGAATACCATCGGCGAAATGAGGATGGGTTAATACCCCCTAAAACCCTTTATTTATTTTTTATTTACCTATATATTGGTATACTTTTGTATTTAGGTTTAAATTTAAGAAACCAGGAAATGGTTTCGCGAACTCGAAACTCTAAAAGGGTCTTAATGTTGTTTTCAGTGATATTTAAAAAAAAACAATGAAAGTAAAATATAAATACCATCACGGGTGCTTTTTAGCTCCGGAGGACCGTTTAAACGGCCTCAAGGTACGGAGGGATTAACCCGTCCTCATTTAGCCGATGGTATTCGGAGGAAACATCTAACAAGTGACGAGCTTGTTGCGGTGTTTATGATGGTATAGCCTCGTTGTATAAAGCGGTCACTCATCCCTGGTCCGGCCTACAAACAAAGAAAGTGGAGGTGTAAATATTGCTTATTTGATCCTAATTAGATAGTCTCTTTATAGAACATCTATTAACTTATGAAAATACAACCAAAGTTTAAGTTATGATTCTAAAAATTTGACTTTAGTTGTCATATTTCAAAACGCAATCCTTATGGGGTGAATTGGGATGAAATCGGTTATATGGGAACAACCCATACCGCTGAAGATAAAATAATAAAATTTGGATTATATGTACTTTAATATAAGGTATAGAGATGCACTAAGAAATATTTTTTCAAAAATAATGGTGTCAACTAGCAAAGGCTCTCTAACCCACGAACAAAATATATGTTTATAAGAAAACACTTTCCAGTATTGAGACAGGAGTAGGTGAGATCTATTTCTTGAATGCTCATGGTGGAACCGACTTTTCTTATTAATTTGCTACTGGCCAAAGTGAGAGGCTATCGTGGTATCGCTTAGCCACGCTTCTAGAAGGAGGCAAAACTGCACACTCTATGTTTAAACTCCCTCTCAATTTAATACAAACTGAACCCCACTCTGCAATATTCCCAAACAAAATGGCCGAATTTTTGGCTTCTCCATACAAATTGGTTTCTTTATAGTTTGTATGAAGACGGCATTTTTTTTTTATCGCGACACATGGTTCTATGGTTATTTTTTATTATATTTTCAACATTTGTCTGTGGGAGGGATGGTGACCTGGCCAAGTGCACACTTGGACGTTATACATACTTTTTTTGTTTACTTTTCATAAATGCCTGTAAAGGTTTACATGAAATAAATATTTCTGACTTTGACTTTGACTAACACAGTTGTTCGATTAGATCAGTAGAGCCTCATATAAGCCCAAAGTACAGCCTTTCTTTATCCTGTATATAACGACTTTTAAAAAAAATCTCATTAAATTCCGACTCGAAATAAAATTATAATGCTTGGTAAAGTTCATTAAATCACAAGCAATTAATTTTAAGTGACCCATTTCTTCTATAATATTCATTAAGATATGCGCAAAAGTTTGGACTCAACTATTATTCTAGGGTTCTTTAACGACGGACGAAAGACGACGAAATCCCGGGCCAAATTATCCTTTTAACATAATTATTATTTTAAAATTAGACTGCTAATTGTAAAAGAGAAATTATTAAGAGGAGTGTCTGATGAGGCTCTTCGATGCTCATGCTGATTCAACTGCAAAGTATTACCTCTCCCCGCGCATGACGGTGAGTCGGTAACCCTTCCATACATTTATGTAAACCTTCCCCCCGAGCCTTAATAAGAGAAAGACCACGTATGAGATTATACCTACAATTTAGGCAGCAACGGCTTTCGGGCTATAACTGTTTTCTACCCCTAAACTTGAATGGATTTGAAAAAAAAGGTCTCATTTTATTAAAGAGGAAATACGATGACTGTATGTTTTCCTTTTTTTAATTTTCTGCCTTGATATTTTATAGGAATTATTTTAATGTCAGGGATTTTTTTGTGTTTTTCTTCGAATTTCAGGGGTTGATATTATTTTTTCTATACCAAACTTTAAAAAAAGAAAAACGATATAGGTCTTATTTATAACGCCTCTAAAACTCATAAAAATCTTTGATGTTTAGTGGGGGGTAACAGTTAGGACCAAAAGGTCGTTAATGCATGGGAAATGTTTGATCAGACTCCGCTCTTAAGAAGCCAGTAAAAGATTTCGCGATCTCGAACTTCTAAAAACGTATAAATGTTATTTTCAGTGATATCAAAGTTTATTTCTACAGATAAAGAACGTAGAGGTATAAATATTACTTACTCGATCCTAATTAGATAGTATGTTTATAAAAAATATATTAACTTTTGAAAAGACACCCAAAGTTTGATTTATGATTCTAAAAACATTACTTTAGTTCTCATTTTAAAACTAAACAGTTTGTTTATGAAGAAATTATGTAATTAGGATCGAGTAAATAAAATCTACACCTCCATGTTCTTTTGTTCCAAAAAAAAAAACTTTATTGTAACTGAAAACAACATTTAGATGTTTTTTGACGCTCTAGTTCGCGAATCCTTTTCCTGCCCACTTAAGTGCTAGGATGGACTAAATTGATAACCTATAAGGCAAGAAATAATTTACTCTTGTTCTTTATTGTATTTTTGTTTAGAATACCTAGTTTAGTTATTATTTATTGCTTTTATTTTTTAGACTTAAAAACACTATAGTTTTTAGGTCTCCGGTTCAATACCCCGGTGTGTACCAACGATTTTTAAATTATAATACTTTATTTATTTGATAACACCCACTATAGTGTTTCGGACTACACGTTAAGCTGTCGGTCCGGTTTCTCCTATACCAATTTGTGAAACAGTTTTAATAATGGGTAATTAGGCTATCCAAACAACGCGACGAGCTAGCCACTTGTTCGGTGTAGACTCATGCCATCGGCTATGACGAGGTGGGATTAAACCCCCTCAGCTGGATACCCTGAAGCCGTTTAGGCGGCCTCGGATTCCGTAAGGCACCCGTGATGATATTATTTAAAACAAAAACAAAACCTTGCCTTTGTATTATTTTAAAATTCGAAATACGTGTCTATAAGTTATATAAAAGTGTTCTACATAATATATATATATATATATATATATAATTTTCTTATAACTAAGATATAACCGTCCTTTTAGGGATATAGAATGGTATGAAAAATGACCCCAAACTGTTTTACACTCACATTCCATACGTTATTGAAATAATAATAAAAAACACCTTTCAATTTATTTTAATGTACCAAATGTCAAGTATTAATATAGTACCTTTCGTTACCGATATATTTACTTTCCTAAAAATTCATTAATAATAATAATTTACACATATTGCTCTGGTCACAAACTAAGCTCTCGGCTTATACTATCTGTACCTGAAGCAACGATATAATACATATTATATTTTATAAACACCCTCAGTTAATTTGACGTTAAAGCAGAGAAGCTATTAGAGCCAAAGTAGATCCGTAATGCAAATTCGTCATTGTCGCCGCCCATATCGTAACCACATCATTTACCCGGCATAGTAGGAGCGATCAATACTGTTAAAAAACAATGTTTCGATCGACCCCAATTATGGATTTTGTAGGTCTGCATCCACCAGCTAGCTACAAAGTCATATGGGACTCCAGTGAAAAACAAAAGCTAGCTACTCAAAACTTAGGGCCAATTTCACCATTCGCTATATAAGCTGAGTTTAGTAAAACTAAGTTCAGTTTAAACGAGTTCAAATTTCGAAATTAATCTCAGTTTACATGAATCCGATTTCACCAGCTAAATTTTGATCGCGTTTACGAAAACCAATTTTAAAGACATAAATGATACGTTTAGTATTTTTAACAGATAAAAGCGACCTACTGCTGTTTTTTAACTACATATTTTCTTTATTCGAAATGAAAGAAACAAAACGCACTCCATTTTGTTAAAAAAAAAAAACACTTTTCCTTGAAGGATTGTTTGGCCTTGACAGTTTGGTCTTGAACGAGATTAATAAGCTAAACAACGAAAATCGGGCGTTCAGAAAGTAAACCGAGTTTAGCTTGAACTTCGTTAGTTTTTTATTGGTGAAACGTAAAAAAGAGCTCTAAACGTGGTTAGACGCTTAAACTAGGTTTAGCTAGAACTGATCGCGTTTAGTGTGAATGGTAAATTTGGCCCTTAGATTGCAACCCTAGTTTGGGAGTCATGAAATAAAGTTTTTTTTAATTTTTTTATTTGGAACGTTGAAACTTTACTAATAATTTTCCCAATTTATCAAAGAGATTTTTGTGTCTATAAACTTCGCTTTATCTATGCTAATTTAATAAAGAGGTAAAGTTTGTGAGGTGGTAGGGTGTAATCGCTGGATCTACTAAACCGATTTTGAAAATCCTTTTAGTGTTGGATAGCCCATTTATCTAGGAAGCCTATGAGGTATAACATGACGCTACGACCAATAGGAGCGGAGTATCAATGAAAAATGTTGGGAAACGGGGTTTTGTTCCTTTTGAGAATTTCGACGCATACGAAGACGCGCGGGTCAGCTAGTTTTCATATAATAATATGAGGGCATTAAACTGATATGCCCTGGCCATAAATTAAGCTCTAGGCTTGTACTATGTGTACCAAAAACAAACATACTGATACATACATTTTATAAACACCCAGATCAAGACTAAACTGTAAAGAAAATCGTTCTAATAATTTGTTGATTGCAAAATTTTTTTTTGATCGTTTGGCTATTATATCTCTTTTTTTCATGTGCGATAAATTTGGATTATGGATTAATCGAACGCGCGTACTCGAATGCTAGTGCTAGAAACCGTCCTTTATTTTATTTTTAATATTATGAATAAAATTAATAAACATAATCTAAAAGCGGAACGCTTTTTATTTATCTGTCAAAAACATAACAGCTCGAATAGCTCAGATTAAATATTTGAAATTTCACGCCAAAATATGTATAAGACAGTAAAGGAATTAAACGTCTTAAATCAAGCAATAACAGACAGACAGGCAGGCAGTATTTCATTATACAAGCCTCGTCGGGTTTATTAGATCTCTGCTAATCTCCCTTATTGACCGTCGTTATTATATTATTCAAGGAGCGTGAGAAGAGATATTTCATCTATTTTTGGGATACTTGGATTAAATTGAAATTCTCTTTGGTATTGCTTAAGTTTGTTGCTAAAATGATTAAACGTTACCTGTAATAAATGTGTCTGAAAAGTACGTACTAAGTACATACATACATATCATCACGCCGTAAAGCAGCGCCCGAGACCACCTAGACGGCCCCAGGGTAACCAGCGGAGGAATTTTAATCCCACCTCGTCGTAGCCGATGGTATAAGTCTACACCGAACAAGTGGCTAGCTCGTCGCGATGTTTTGAATAGACTCAATAACCCATCTATAAACAGTTTCACAAGTTGGTATGGTGAAACTGGGACCGACTGCTTAACGTGCTCTCCGAGGCACTATAGTGGCGTTGTCAAACAAATGTACATATTTTTTTTAATTAAAAACTCATTGGTATGTACACACAGGGATTCGAACCAAGGACCTAAGTGTTTTAAGTCCAAGGTCTAAGCAACTCGGCCACCACGTATATTATCTCTCTAAGTAAAGTAAATTTTATTTATTCGAAGTTTCAGAAAAACATTATTAAAACAGTATTGTGTTGAAATGGTTGAAATACATACTTACGGACTTATCATAACCACGTCGATATAATTTGACAGTTGATAAAATGAAGTTTATTAATGAACATTCATTCTTAAAATCGATACGTCTCGATTTTGTAGATTTATCGAGCCTATCGATGCTGTTATCCTAAGGCCCTTAGGGACTTAGCATAACCACATCGATATAGTTTGACAGTCGATGCTGTTATCCTAAGGCCCTTAGGGACTTATCATAACCACATCGATATAGTTTGACAGTTGATAAAATAAAGTTTATTAATGAACATTCATTCACAAAATCGATACGTATCCATTTTGTCGATTTATCGAGCCTATCGATGCTGTTGTGCTAAAGTCTGTAGTATTGGTTTTGTTGACATAGATACCTAGTCAACAAAACCTAACCTCCTCTTCGCTCCTCTGTTAATAAAAACCATTTAAAGATCCCGTCGCACACCTCCACTAAATATTCCGATTCTTTTACAGTGTCAGCTGCTCGTCAATGGAATTTGCTTCCTCTGTCTATAAGACAAGCTCCAACCATCGGTGTATTTAAACTTCTACTCACCACTCATTATCTGAATAAGTAACTACCTATTTATCCTTTAGCATTTTCTGTTTTGATATGTACTATATGTATTATATTGTATGATTTATATAAGTAGTATATTATATATTGTGTGTATATTTAAGTATTTACATGTAATATTTAAGTAGTTTATATACTATTCGCTATATGTCTTTTAAATTCTTATTTACCATCAATACCATCGGCGAAATGAGGACGGGTTAATCCCACCGCTGGGTACCCTGAGGCCGTTTAAACGGTTTTCGGGAGCCAGATAGGCACCCGTGATGGTATATATGTTATTATTAAATTCTTATTATATTTGCTTTTGAACCCTATGCATAATTTTCCCCTCTCTCAAAGGTTAGCTGGTAGAAAATGCCTAAAACATTAAGTTCGCCTCTGTACAATTTTATTTTGTAATGTTTTGCAATAAAGTATTTTAAATAAATAAGCACACTGTGATTCCCTTTATCGTGTTGACTAGTCTCTTTCTTGTTTTAAGTACACAGCTTAATAATTTACTAATTATTTATCTATTACAGTTTCGATATTAAACAACTAAGAAAAATAATAAAACAATTCAACCGAAAATGAACAAAAAATAAGCAATAACGAAAAGTATTTGTAAATAATATATAATAATAATATGTAGGACAACACATATTGCTCTGGTCACAATCTAATTATATTTTATGAACACCCGAACCATGACATACTGTACAGAAAAACGTACTTTTCATGGGTGGGAATCGAACCCAAGACCTCCGAATACAACGCCAAAGGCGCAACCACTAGTCTACGCAGGCGGTCATATATTCGTATATACCCAGTCCATATAAAATACAAAGTAAAGTGTAATTATTTTATTTGACTTCGTATCTACTGTGACTTTATATTTAATTGTTTCTATCTAATAATCCTATATACATACAGATCCAAAAACCGTCAAGTGACCTAGTCATGTTTCGGTTTTAGTCTGTGGGTTCGCCGGTTTTCAAAAGACTACTGCATCGATTGTTGTCAAGGTAGTAGTCTCCTTTTAGGGTGCGATTACGAAATGAGAGACTGATTTGACGATAAAGCAGCGAGAAAAAATTATATGCTCGTAATGCAAAATTCGTCTTTATTTCCGTCCATTTCGTAACGGCATCGTTTGGCCGGCATAGTATAAGCGATCATTTATTAATAATTTCCATTCTATGATTTTTTTTGAGATACTTACCATAAGGTAGATACAGAGTCAAATGCAGTGCTCCAGAAAAAAAACTTCTCTTACAAAGTTTTAAGCAAAGTCACTTTTCGCGTCTGACTGTACTAAGTACTTATCTAACTTCAAGACGTGAGAGAAAAGTCAGATTTCTCCATCTTGAACAACATTAGTTAGTTTATTACAAAAATAAATCCTACTACAAATTATAAAATAAATATATTATAACAAAAATACTTTTTCTAGATTGCTGCCAGAAGAAAGTGTGCCCAAAAAAGGCTGGCTGTGTTACCTCGCTCGCGGAGCTAATACGTTGACCGAAGAACGAGCCAGCCCTTTGGCCACCAGATGTTTCGACCAATCGCTTCGATATCTCCTTATAAATTTCATGTGCCTCCGATCCCCATGGCCCCATAATTTCTACCCCAAAAGGCTCAAACACATAATCCCCAGTTAGATTTAAGTATTTGCGCAGTTCGAGGTTTTCTGGTGTATAAGCGCAGCGCCAAACTCACACCTTTCAAGGTTCCTGAAAGGTGTGAGGGTTTGCAACGTATCGACGCAGTATGTGACCACCGTTTACCCTTCCAAGGAACTAAAGTCATCCCATCGGCTCGTTTGCCATCACATCCTTCATGATGTGGGGGAGAAAAGTCAGATTTCTCCACCGTAAACAATATTAGGAGAACAAGTAGGAGCATTTTTTAAATATAAATCTTTACAAATATGTAAACTAAACGTGCTATATAAATATAATACCAATCTTACGCATACATAACCGACTAGTTCTATCAATCGTTATCTTCCATATAAGGGCGCCACAGGGGCGATTAATGTTCTTAAAAATTATGTTTTTATTATTATAATAAATTAACCACCAATACTTTATCCATGGTTTTATTAATAATAGTGACGCTGGCAGTTCTATTCTAGAATAGTGATCAAACAAAAAATTTCCAAATGTCCAATTCTTTTTTTTTAACAACTACCTAATACTTTATTTATTAGGTAGGTATAACTTTGTAGTAATTATTTATTATATATTTTTTATTATGTAATAATATTTACTTAATAATAATAAATAAATAATATAATAATAACTACACAAAACAAATCAAAACCTACTTAAAAAATAATAATAAAACCCCTAACTAAACATGCATATCCACCGCATCCAAACTCCTTCCGGGGCTGAACGTACCCATAACAATTATAATAACACTTGTTAATGTGTAAAATGTAGATAGTTCGGACATGACTGAGAGTTTCGTAAAAGTTCCAATGGTTATATAAAAATAAACAAAAACATTTAATAAAATTGTTTCAGTCTACTTCATGAAGTAAGTACAAGAAGAAAAACTATTCTATTAACAACCTTTGGAAATTTCCAGCGCCTTCTAAATCCGTGATTTGGTGCGATTAAACACGAATTGGATTTGCACAAACAAAGAAACTTCATTAACAGAAATAAGAAAACATTCCCAAATTAAATCCGCCCGCCTTACCTCCTTTACCGCCCAATATAAAATAGAGGGCTATTTTAGTCAACTCAGGTTCGAATTAATGTAATAATATAAAATGAGTGACATCGTGTGATTTTTTTATTGCGAAAATACTTCTATAGTTTTTTATTAATATTTTTATAGATAATAATGCTATGAAAAAATCCTGGTGGGCGGGACTCGAACCCACAATCCTCGCGTTCGGGGCAAGGTACTCAACCACTGACCCAACCAACGAATTCAGCCCTCACGAATTTGGTCATTGCTTGTTAACCACTTATATACAGGCGCCCTCTATGTGCTTTCTTAGAAGTCTTACGCCCGATTTCACCAACTCTAAGGGAGCCCCTAACTAAGTTAAGGGGCGATTCATGACAGTTGTTTCATAGCTAATATGTCAAAATTCTATTCTTATAATAATAATAATAATAATAATAATATGTAGGACAATTTACACATATTGCTTTGGTCACAAACTAAGCTCTAGGCTTGTACTATGTGTACCAGAAACAACGATATAATACATATTATATTTTTAAAAACACCCAGACCATGACAAACTGTACAGAAAAAACGTACTAATTTTATTTTATTTTTTTTGCCATGGGTGGGAATCGAACCCACGGCCTCCGGATACAACGCCAAAGGCGCAACCACTAGTCTACGGAGGCTGTCGGAGCTTATTTAGGTGCTCCTTTAGAGTTAGGGATTGTTGGTGATATCGGGTGATATTAGTTTCTATTACTAGATGGCAGAGGAGTCGGTTTTATGTTTTTACTTTTTTCAGTATTTTATATTTATTCCTTTTTTTTTAATTCCTTATTAGGATAATCTTATTTCTAAAGTTTTTTTAATTCCACATAGTTTTCTTAAATTTAAAAATAACTTAATGAAAAATTTGCTGGAAGGTGGTACTTAGACCTACGACCCTCGCTGTGTAAATAGTTAAAAAAAAAATTTGAAATATCATTTGTAATGACGATAACTCACGGTATCAGAGTCGGTGGTACCCCCCAGTTTCGGAAAGGAAAGGTGAGGTGTTTATAACTTTGCTAGGCCGACCGCCCAACGATTTCATTACCAACGCATTTGCAGGTACAAAAACCCTCGGGTGGCCTAGTCTTGTTTCGAATTTGATATATAAGCTCACCAGCTTACTGCATTGCTTTCTTGTCGATATGGTTGTCTCCCATGCTCAGCATGCGGTTACCATAACGGGAAGTTGATTTGACGATAAAGCAACGAGCACATTCGCTTTTGTGGTCGTCATTTCGTAACCGCATCAGCTTAGTCTGAATAGTGAGAGCGAACAATTCTGTTAAACAATGTTTTTATTGATTCCATATTCATAAAAGAGTGTCTTTGGACTGCCAATACTTTTAAATTAAATCCACCTAACCCTCCAAATAGGGGGTGGTTATTTTAGTAAATTTAGGCTTATCGAAGGCTTTTGTAAGCTTTCATCTCCTTGTATGTTTATGTAGAAACCCAATAACAATTTTATCTCAGACCTCGATTGCAAATATTTTATATTGTCCAGAACTGACCCTTCTTTATCGGCGTTTACCCAACCCGAGCCTTAGGGTCAACAATCGTTATCTTGTTTGAATTGGGTTAGTCTCATTTCGTAAAATAAATGTAAGGGTTACTAAAATAATTTAGAAAATTGGTACACCAGTGTTGGTACAACACAAGGTTATTTAAAACTGGCAACATTTTTAGCTGTCAGATTATTAATTATGAAAAATCGATTAATATCGTGCACTTATTGTAAAATTATCAATCAATTAAATCTTTTATTTTGTCGTCCCGGACAATAGTGTATAAATTACGTGTTTTGTTGTAATATCTATGGTCGCGTTAGCATATGAGTATCAGCCATTTGACGGTGCGAATTTCCGTGCGGCCATCTTGCCGTCTTGTCGGCTTTATAAATTTACTAGCGGACCCGCGCAACTTCGTCTGCATAACTTTAACTGTTTATGCAACGGAAGCTCTCAAAAGGAATATTTTTTTCCCGTTTTTGTAACATTTTTTCAACAATGCTCCGCTCCTTTTGCGGTCGTAGCGTGATGTTACAACCTATAACCTTCCTCATAAATAGGCTAACCAACACTAAAACAATTTTTCAATTCGATCCAGTAGTTCCTGAGAGCGTTTAACCAAACAAACTCTTCAGCTTTATAATATTAGTATATTTTTTTATAACTTAATTAGATTCAGTATTTAGGTTGATATATACCTAAGCAGGCACACATAAGTGGCAGATTGGACTCTCTTCATTCCTCACCCTTACCCTATTTTTTGGAAAAAGTTTGAACCATAAATCGCACAGATTTAAAATGACTAATGTGGCAATCCTATAATCTACCGTTGAAGAAACGAAGCGATCCTGCGGCCATATTCTGTTTCTTTTAAAAGTAACGTCAGATTGTCAAAATAACGAAATCCTTTATATACAATTGTCACCTCAAGGAATGCTAAAAAGGGTCAAAGCAAAAGCACCTGTAACACAAGGGAATAAAGTGTTTTCCTTTTTTAGTTATTATTATTGCTGATTGTTCATTGCCATTTTTAGAGGATTTAGTTATTTTGACACGAACGTTTCCGTTTTAAACAGAATCTGTCCGCTGTTATATAAGAAACAGTCTCCGTAGACTAGTGGTTGCGCCTTTGGCGTTGTATCCGGAGGTCGTGGGTTCGATTCCCACCCATGGCAAAAAAATAGTACGTTTTTTTCTGTACAGTTTGTCATGGTCTGGGTGTTAATAAAATATAATATATATATTATATCGTTGCTTCTGGTACACATAGTATAAGCCTAGTGCTTAGTTTGTGGCCAGAGGATATGTGTAATTGGTCCTACATATTATTATTATTAACGTAGACAGATCTGCCAGTCTTTTTATGAATTAAATTAATTAAATATCTCACAGACAGGTAAATTTGAGCAATAAATATATTTATATTTGTAAAAAATCTTAACTAGGTACTAAACAAAACTGACTAAAAGAATTAGGAACAAATCTTTATATTACCTTACACTAATCCCGTTAACTATTTTGGGTAAGGTAATAGCAGCCGATCTTTTTACCCATTTGCTAAATAATACAATGCCGAGTAGCGATTAGTCGGTAACGACAGAGCGGGTTGGGAACAAATCTTTATCGTACCTTACCCTAATCCCGCTATGTATTTGGGTAAAGTGTAGACAGGTCCGTCGTCTGTTTACCAATTTGGTTTAGCATTGTTTTGGCAGATATTGAAATTACCAAACCATTTTCTATCATAAAGTTAATTATCAAAGTCTATGCGTTAAAATTAATTTAAGTTAGGTTTAATTAAAATGGGAAATGGCGTTTTAAACTAAAAATGTCTATGTAAGGATGTTTATTTTTTAAATTAAATGTATTAAAGATCCGTGAAATTCAAATGCTTACAACCTTAAATAAAGACCTCAGACTTCATTTAGGATCCGAAATATTGATATATTTCTGGTCTATATTTTGATGAAAACCTTACGTTTAAAAAACATGTTAATGAAAAATATAGACAATGCTTTGCATCAATAAAATCTTTATACACTATTAGGGATTTTTTAGATATTAAAAATAGAATCTACTTATGCGAATCTCTTGTTTTGTCCAAACTTAGCTACTGTGATGTAGTATATGGCCCATGCTTACTGCAAAAAACCGCAAAAAAAAGTGCAACGGATACAAAACAGCTGCATTAGATTTTGTTTTAACGTTCATAGAAGACAACATGTAACTCCGTATTTTGTAAACAACAACCTCCTGAAAATGAAATACCGTCTAGAACTTCATATTCTTAGCATTGTAATCAAATTTGTACTATTATATTATGGTAAGTTAGCGTAAGTTATTTTTTTTGTTTTATTTTATTGAATAAATACATATTCTATTCTATTCTATTCTATATATATAATGATATATATGATAATAATAATAATACGAGTATGTAGGACAATTTTCACAAATTGCTATGATCACAAACTAATCTTGTACTATGTGTACAAGAAACAATGATATAATACATATTATATTTTTATAAACACCCAGACCATGACAAACTGTACAGAAAAACGTACTACTATTTATTTTCCATGGGTGAGAATCGAACCTACGACCTCCGGATTCAACGCCAAAGGCGTAACCACTAGTCTACGGAGGCTGTGATATATTTAAATATTGATATATTTATATTACAACACGAAATGTCATTTTGTATTAGATCTGAAAAATACAATACATTCAGCATTGATCTCTCCCAATATACGAAATGATGCGGGCACGAAATGGGCGGCGTCAAAGACGAATTTTCATTATTTCGTAATGGAAATTGTCTGTTTTGTAATGCATCCTGAAAGAATAATAAATCAATGCAGTAGGCTCCTGAAAACCGGTAAACCCACAGGCTAAAACCGAAACTAGACTCAATTGGTCACTTGACGAAATTGGAGAAAAATATGTTTCTACTCTGTAGATTAACCCCGGAAGTTAGATGAATGTATGTAATATAGACCTGTATCAGAAAATAAATTAAAGGATCCTTACAAATTCCAAACATACTTTCGCTCCATTTCTTTCGTTTTCAATTAGTTATTGTGTCTCTATAACTTCGTAAGGTCGACCGACCGGTTTTTCAGATGCAAAGGCCACCAAGTGCCCTAGTTTAAGTTTTAGGATGTGTGCTTTTAGAAGTACTTTCTCGTTTTCACATCGGGGTGGTAGTCTTCTTTCAGGATGCGGCGAAATATTGACCATAAAGCAGCATTTTTTTTATTATTATTGAGCAGGCACGAGACTTTGTATCTAACTGTTGGTAAAAAACATTGTTATTTAACTATATTTATCGCTCCCACTATGCCGAAATAATGATGCGGTTACATTAGAGTCTATTTTAATATCGTCGCTGCTCGATTGTCAAATCGATCGCCCGATTAACTACTACCACGATAAGAATTCGATACAAAATATTAATTTAATACGCATAATAATAATAATTATGGAAAAATAACAAAAGAGATAACAAATGAAATAGAAAGATAAATTCAATTTAAATTGAAACTTAACACAATAGAACCACTTTTCTAAATCTATTTTAATAGAACCTAGATCTCACTCAGTCTAGGTTAAGTATAAATAACACCAAAAGTTGCGTTCACAAAACGACCTAAAGTCGTATAAACAGGCTTTACGATTACGACTGCGTTTACGAGTACACTAAAACCTTTCGTTAATAGTATCTCATTGTACGTGAAGTGCTGAATTGTGATATATTACACCGCTCAATGAATCTGCGTTCCTGGTACTGATAATGTCATTCAAAGATGATTTGGTGATTATGATTACAATTGCGTATGAGTTTGTTTATTATTCTTCAATAAATACCCTCCTCACTAATAATGGATTTTGTAATAAAAAATGTCTAAATCGCTTTAGTATAAAATTAAGTAAGAGACACATCTTAATGAATCTGCATTCCTGGTACTAAATTAACTGATATATTCAAAAAACGGCATGGTAAATATGAATTTTATAAATACTAATATCTGCACTGTTGTTTTACTAGTATTTATAAATAAATAGATATGTTCGTCAGTATTATTTGGGATGTACCTATGTATTTTATTGCAAAACTCACAATTCATCACATTCAATCCAAAAAACTCTAATGTTTTTTTTTTGTTTATTGCAATGTTAAAAATAACAAATTGTAATTAAGGAAGATCAACTATTAGCGTAATGTTTTGTAATTTATTTTTGTATTAAATACTTCTTTTTTTTATATTTATTATGGCTTGGAAACAAGTCTTTCCGCCAAACCAATATTACTAGTAATAATTGATGTAAACACCTGTGATTCTACTTTAAATAAATAAAAACACCGCTTATTGAATCTGAAACCCTGGTACTCATTTAACAAAAATATCTTGTGCTTGTGCAGAAATTAAATTTCAGTGATTATTATAACTGGCTACCCCTATAATCGTGAGGGTAATGAACCAACGGCCTTCGTGACATTTTCATCCACAAATACGATTTTCTCAATCAGTACCAGCTGTCATTGGAGTCAAACCGCTAATCAATAAATACGGAAGCGACCCAGCATTTATATAAGTTCCTTTGATTTATGTGATTAAAAACATTAAAAATTAAGGAAGTATATCTCTGACCCAACATATTCAGTGATTAACTTTGACCGCCTCCGTGGTCTAGTGGTAACGCTTTCTGCGTTTGATCCGGAGGTCGATCCCCACTCGGGGCAAAAATGAAATGTACAAATTGCTCAGGCTTGTTGTCTAGTTTGTATGATGTTTTTACAAATAATAATAAATTACATGGTGACTTTGAAAGGATGTACTTTGGGCTAATATGAGGTTCTGCTGATCAAATCGAACAACTTTCCAATGGAACCATGTGTTGCAAATCTATACTAATCTATACTATCTATATCTATATCTATAGGTACTAATATAATAAAGAGGAAAGATTTGTATTTTTGTATTTTTGTATTTTTGTATGTTTGTAATGAATAAACTCAAAAACTACTGGACCGATTGCAATAATTTTTTCACCATTAGAAAGCTGCATTATTCAGAAGTAACATAGGCTATATAATATCACGCTAGGTCCTATAGGTGTGGAGCAGTAACCAAAAATGTTTTAAAAACGGGGGAAAAGTATCGTTTCTGAGGCCTTCCGTGGCGTGCGCTGAGCATATAGTTAAAGTTATACAAACCTGTGCGAAGCCGGGACGGGCCGCTAGTAAAAATTAAATTGCCTTCTCCATACAAACTAGTAATATTTAAACGACCAATTTGTATGGGGAAACCAATTTTTTTTTTCGTTTGCGACACATGGTTCCATGGAAAAAGTTGTTCCATTTGATCAGTAGAACATCATATTAGCCCATTCAAATTCACCCTGTATAATAAAACTTGATTCAGCTTTTAAGCAAACACCACACAAAAATTAACAACTTACGGTTATTGAGTCTATCTAAAACATCGCGACGAACTAGCCACTTGTTCGGTGTAGGCTTATACCATCGGCTATGATGAGGTGGGATGAAAACCCCTCCGCTGGGTACCCTGGGGCCGTCTAGGCGGTCTCGGGCGTCGTAAGGCACCCTTGAAGATATATATATATATATATTAAAAAAACTTTTTGAATATTATAATACAAATATAAAGTTACCAACAATAAAAAGATTTTCAAAATTAAACACGATGAAAAACTATCAAAAGAAAATTACAACAACGAAATAATCACAATTCTTTGAACCGGGACCTAAATGTAGAGTTTTTAAGTCTAACCTAACCAACAGGCCACCTCGTATATCATACATTTATGTACTCTAGTAATTGGTTGCTTGTCTGTTTGTTATTAGATATGGGAGACGAACGCAATCTCCGATGCCAATTTGCAATCTATCCCGAGTGCACTATTATTATGTATGTTACGGTCTTGGCTTACAAAGCACTTAAACGTCTGTAGTATAGTGTTATAGTATACCTATAGTTGATGTCTAGAGTATAGTAGAAAAATAACTTTTGTAGCTAACTAACACAAATGGCTTCCAAGAAAAATTAAAGAAAGTAAATTTTATTTTTGATTTCGAAAATATAGGCTAAAATAAAAAACTAATTTCGTTTTTATCAATAAAAAAACTGGTTTTAAGATATTCATGTTTGAAAATTTTTATCTATTATTTTTGTGATACATCATTGTCACGATGGCAAAGAAAACAGGCTTCTTAAAAAAATGCGTTTCTATTGGTACCGCGAAGTGAAATGACAATTTGGGTCCGATAATATTGTACAGTTTATTAAGCGGTATAAGTACGTGTTTCTAGAAATTCATCTTCTATACAAGAAGTCTTGTGAAGCTTTACTATTATCATAAGAATAGCAATAAAAAATAAAAATAATACTTTTTTTGTATTACCATGCTGTAAGGTATTGTGTTGTGTTGTGTTGTGTTGTGTTGTGTTGTGTTGTGTTGTGTTGTGTTGTGTTGTGTTGTGTTGTGTTGTGTTGTGTTGTGTTGTGTTGGGTTGTGTTGTGTTGTGTTGTGTTGTGTTGGGTTGTGGTGTGTTGTGTTGTGTTGTGTTGTGTTGTGTTGTGTTGTGTTGTGTTGTGGTGTGGTGTGGTGTGGTGTGTTGTGTTGTGGTGTGGTGTGGTGTGTTGTGTTGCGTTGTGTTGCAATGCAATGCATTGCAATGCATTGCATTGCATTGCATTGCATTGCATTGCATTGCATTGCATTGCATTGCATTGCATTACATTGCATTACATTACATTACATTACATTACATTACATTACATTACATTACAGTACATTACATTACATTACATTACATTACATTACATTACATTACATTACATTACATTACATTACATTACATTACATTACATTACATTACATTACATTACATTACATTACATTACATTACATTACATTACATTACATTACATTACATTACATTACATTACATTACATTACATTACATTACATTACATTACATTATATTATATTATATTATATTATATTATATTATATTATATTATATTATATTATATTATATTATATTATATTATATTACGATGTATTTTATAAAGATGCATATGGCACCACATTTATCCAATAGTACGGCTTTCAACGTCGTCTATTATAGCGTACTTGTGACGTCACGCAGATTTCATAGATTTCAGATTTCAAATATAAATATCTTAAATTAATTACTTAAAAAATAAACGAAATTAGTTTCTTATTTTAGGCTTTATTCTCGAAATCAAAAATAAAATGAACATTTATTTATTTTCGTCGGATACAGTCCTGAACTGAAGTGTTGAAGTGTGCATAATGTTGTATACCATGGTACTGAGTTTAACGAAAATTTACCTAAAATATTTATTTGACTGTCTAAAACAAAGGGGTTACTTAAAAAACTACCTTTTGAAAACCGATGATTTTCATTAAACGTAGGCTAAACAAGTTATTATTTATACAAATACTAACATACAATTTTAATTTGTAGAGCAGATTTTAAGTGAGAGAAAGGCGGTAACTCGTTACCACCACCCATACAGATGCAAAAACCGTCAAGTGACCTAGTCATGTTTCGGTTTTAGTCTGTGGGCTGACCGGTTTTCAGGAGATTACTGCATCGATTTCTTGTCGACGTGGTAGTCTCCTTTCAGCGTGCGGTTACGAAATAGGTGATTGAATAGACAATAAGGCAGCGATTATACCTACCTATATTAAAATATACTCGTCTTTATCGTATCACCTCCCATACAGATGTAAAAACCGTCAAGTTGACCTAATATTTCGATGTTAGTCTGTGGGTTCACCGGTTTTCAGGAGACTATTGCATCGATTTCCTGTCGAGATGGTAGGTAGCCTCTTTTCGGGGTACAGTTACAAAATGGGCAGTTAATAATTAAACTATAAGTCAGCAAGGCTATAAAAAATAAAAACTCGTAATGCAAATGGCCTTTATAGCCGTTCCTTTTCATAACCGCATCATTTAGCCGTCATAGTGAAGATCGTCCTCGTTCATGGAACCAGCAAGTCTGCTTACCATCTGGCGAATACAAAATAACATACCGTAGGTACTTTATAAAAAGAAACATTTTAAAATAAAGAATACTGACTCTAAAATAAAATAAATTAAAGCAAAGCACATTTAAAATAAAATACGTACATTACCCACATTATATTAAATTTTACTCTCACGCTCCAACTGCTTAAATAACTATAATAAGCAAATTCATATAAATGGGAGAGCGTAAAGTCGGATTTTAAAATAGCGCCCTGTATAACGTACATTAGTAACGCAAACGTAATGGAATAGTATTGTAGGTGTCAACAACCGAGCTCTGGATAAAAGCAACTATTTTTATTCTAAATACTCGTATTTTATTTTAGTTACCTATTATTTTATATTAACTCGCGCCCGCAACTTCGTGTGCGTGTTATTTATTACTATAGCTTACTAAGCTGACCCGAGTAACTTTAACTGTTTAAGGTAGACTTTCGAAGGAAGCGTCAGTGGCGCCGCGACAGTGCGGCAGATTTAAGGTAGACTTTCGAAGCATGCGTCAGTGGCGCCGCGAAAGTGCGGCAGATTTAAGTACTATGGAAATGTATGAAACGTTAGATGTATGAAACGTCGAGTGCCGCGACAGATGTTAGCGGCGTTAGTGACGCTGCACTCGATTGACGTTTCTTACATTTGACGCTTGCTTCGAAAGTCTACCTTTACGCACGCAACGGAGCTTCCTCAAAAGGAACAAATTTTCCGCGTTTTTGCAACAATTTTCTTTCATGCTCCGCTCTTTTTGGTCGTAGCGCGATGTTATAAGTTTGTAAGAGAAATAAGTGCTAAAATGAACCGATATTCGACTTTTGCCATGATCTAGTTTTTTTTTTTGTATAGTCACAACGCTCAAAATTACATTAGGTACGTCAATTGAACTTCGATAACTAACTGGTTCTTAATTACGATTGAATGTAAACTCATTAGCAATTTATCTATTGAAACACAAGAAAATACCAAGGTAGGTATTTCTTTATTTAAATGAAAAATACTTTATTTAAAATATATACCTTTCTAACTCGAAATTGAAAAAAAATACATTTTGATTTTACAATCTCCTATTACAACTTTGATATACAAACACCGTGACAAGCTCGCCCCTTATTTAGTGTCGAGTCAGAAAACAATCGGATACAGAAAATGGGGAAAAAATTAAACCGCGCTCTGAGGTAGGTATAATAGTATAGTAGATTTTTTTTAAGTACCATCACGGGTGCCTAACGGCGCGCGCTCGCTAGACGCCCTCAGCGTCAGCATCTTATTAACATCTCGTCGTAGCCGATGGTATTCTGAATCTATACCGAACAAGTGGTCGCGGAACCTAATGCAACCTATAGGCTGACACAGGGCATCGGCTTTTAGATTACCTCGTGGGTGCTCAGGCTCATGTTATGAACACACAGAAGTAAGACTAAAAGATGATGCGTTTTTATAAATATTAGCAAGATGGTAAAATAATGTTACCTACATATACCCTATGTCCTTTCCAAGGTCTTCAACTATTTCCTCCATACCAATTTTCACCTAAATCAATGCTGAACTGATTTAGGTGAAAATTGGTATGGAGGCTTTAAGTGTGAAAAGTTAACAGACAGATATACAGACATACAGAGTTACTTTTACATTTATAATATTAGCAAGTACTTTTGCATATAAAACCGAATATTGATCCATTTTTATTTCGGTCATGGGTGCCCTGCACCCACTATTTAGATTTCATGGGTGCTGGAGCCCCCGAGCACCCACGGAGTCGGCGCTCCTGGCTGACATAGTTTTAAAAAGCACTTTACAAAATCTATAAGTTCTAACCAATTCCGCCACCAGTAACTGTAGTATATAAAATATAGTAATTATTTGTTTCATTAAAGTTCGTTCGAGTTTCAAGAGGGTATCCTTTTTAAGTTCAATAAATGACAACCATTCTTCAGACTTAGGACTCGCTAAGACGTTTGATGTTGAATATTTTTTGCAACAAATCAACTTAGCACCCCATTTGCGGGAAACTTCTCAACGACTTTCCTACAAATTATGTGGGAAATATACTTAGGTATTTTATGTAATAAAATGTTTTTGCAAATATTTTAAGTAGAAGGTATTATACAAATAAATCACTAGGTCTCATATATGTACGGTGACTTTGGAAGGTTTTGATTTGATCAGTAAAAATATCTTAGGAACTACTGGGGCCTATTTCATAAACGTCTACATTGCTTGGTTTAGATAGTTCTAAGTAAACAATTCCATAATTAAATTAAGCAATGTATTATGAATTGTCATGGTAAATTACAATTGTCACGTTTATGAAATAGGCGCCTGGTTCGAATTGAAATTTAATTTCATTAAATAAATTATCTCACAAATTAAATTAGTAAATATAAAATAAATAAATATAATCACGGGAGCCTTACAGGGCCCGAGACTGCCTAGACGGCTCATGGTATACGGCGGAGGGGTTTTTAATCCCATCTCGCCGTTGTCGATGGTATGAGTCTACACCGAACAAGTGGCTAGCTAGCGTCGCGATGTTTGGACTCAATAAACAGTTTCACAAGTTGGTATAGTGAAACTGGGACCGACAGTCTAACGTGCTCTCCGAGATACTATAGTGGTGAGTTAAACAAATGTACATATTTTTTTATTAAAAACTCATTGGTACACACCGGGATTCTAACCAGGAACCTAAGTGTTTTTAAGTCCAAGGTCTAACCAACTCGGCCACTACGTATTTACTCGGCAACCACGTATATGTATTTATTTATAGTGGTACTATAATATTTTTATTTTACATAATTTAGTACATAGCAATTACAAATGAACAAAGTAAATAGAGTTAGTAAGAAGTTAGAGCACAGACACATTACGAGGACCTCTTGTAGTGCAATACAAACACAATCGGAACTACTATTTGGGGAGTTTCAGACTTGTAGTGCATCCTTAGGCAGACCTTATAAAGCTGTTAGACAGCAAACAAGCAATATTGCTGACTATCATTATTTTGCTTAGTAAATATTAAAAAAGGATACGAAGTCTAAAAAACAGGGGTGCCTGTATGAATCGATGCATGAAGGAAGATAGGGAAGTTTGTTTTATTTTTTATTTGAGCACGACATGTGACTTTGTATCTATCATGTGGTGAGTAGACCTACAATATTGATCGCTACCATTATGCCGGCTAAATGAGGCGATTACGAAATGGGGACAATGACGAATTGCATTACGAGAATATTTTTTATATACTCGCTGTCTTATCATCAGTTCAACTATCCATTTCGTAACCGCACCCTGAAAAGAGTCTACCGCCTCGACAAGAAATCGTTGCAGTAGTCTCCTGAAAACCGTGTAGAGATCATGCAAGGTGGCATTATATAATTTTGCCTTAACATTCCCTTTGTAGTTACCTAATAAATAGTAAATAAATATCATCACGTGTGCCTTACCGGCGGCGCCCAAGAAAAAAAAAGTTTAAGTAATACATATAATACATGGTGGCCAAGTTGGTTAGACCTTAGACTTAAAAACACCTGGTTCCAACCAATGAGTTATTAATCTAAAAATGTATGTACATTTGTTTAACAACACCACTGCAACTAGTGCCTCAGAGAGCACGTTAAACTGTCGGTCCCACTTTTGAAACTGTTTATAGATGGGTTATTGAGGTTATCCAAACATCGCGACGAGCTAGCTACTTGTTCGGATAACCACTCATACCATCGGCTAAGACGAGGTGGGAATAAAAACCCTCTGCTAAAAACTCCTAAGGCGGTCTGATGATATATATATAATATTTTTCATAGGTCATCTATACATAAATAAAACACAATATAATAATAATTTTCTATATTTCGCCTTATTAGGGCGACTTCAGCAACAATATTCACAAAATAAAGTAGGTACATTACACATAGATATATAACATTACCTGACATATTTGTAATATTATATATACTTTGATCTTGAATTCTGTAGTATAAGACTACAATTACAGTTAAAATTCAGCTCTTTCTATCCCCTAAGCTAAGGTTGTCGATTCTAAGCTAAGCTAAGTTTGACAAATGTAATCAAGTTTCGAGCACAACTTGTAGACGGTCTGTGTAATTTTCGCTGTAGTTCTAAGACAGTCAACGTAATGTTATATCTATGTATGAAGCAAACGACTGCAAATCCAATAACATAAATACACATACACAATATACTACAATAAAATAATATACATACACAAAAACAGCATATTCTATAACTTTGTTAGGCTAACCGACCGGTCTCGTTACCACCGCCTGACATAGTCATACTTCAATGTTAGTCTGTGAGTTAACTTTTTTTCAGGAGACTTAATAATAATAATAATAAAAATCTTTATTGCATCAAAAAATTATGTTTCACAATACTTTTAGGTTGTCCTGATACCCGTACTAGGATAACCTGTATGACAGGTATCAGTTTCCTTCCAGGTGACACTAATAAAAAAGAAATAAGAAAATAACTTTATAATAACTGACTCTGATTGTCCTCTCTAGATGTCAGTGACACAATAACAATTTGAATATTAACTAAATTACATTGGAAGAGAGGGTGTGTATATGTGTTTGTTTGTGTGAGAATGTATATGCATAAAAATATGATTACACAAATTTTATGAATGTTATTATTAAGGCTGTGACTAAACAGAACAATAACTGAGTTGCACAATGATTCTTTAGGAAATAACATGCAATAATTGCTCAGTATCATAATATGTCTGTGTCAGAAACCACTTGGGGGCTTAGCACGCGGACAACGATAAGATATATACCGACTCGACTTATACCGTCTGCTGTCGAAAAATATATCGAATTGGTGAGCACGCAAACCGACATCGATAAGTTTCTCGAGCTTTGTCTACTAGTTAAAACAAGTGTGTTTTCGTTGACAATTTCAAAAACATTTATGTAATAAATAAATTATTATTACCTTAAACGATGCATTTATTTTATATTATTATTAATAATCGGTACAGAAATATTTATTTTAATTTAAAAAGATTTAAAAATACATATATTTAACAAAATTAGTAAAAAAATATAGCTTTTTTTATTTATTAAGGCATTGGATAGGATTTAAAAAATGTAACGGAAAGTACGCATAGATACGAAAGTGGCCTAAGACCTAAAAACGCTATTCAAACGAATTGTCAGGCATATTTTCTTGAGCATTGATTGGTTATGATCGCATTTGTGTCACTTTTTATTTTGGTTTGTATTGCGGACGGCTATCTTTTGTTCTTATGGCTGGTAAGGCGATTAAGCCTTAAGGTACTTCCCTATAATAATATACTTCAATGATATAAATCAAATATTTTATTTTATGGATGTTTTGAATTTTAAGCAATGATTTATTTTAATTATCAGCCTGAATTAGTCGCCTGCTGAATAATTAAATTACATTACACAATCAATACATTCCGCATTCAAGTCCTATCTGAACTTGAAAACCTCTGAACTTCGGGGGTTACCGAAGTTCAAAGGGTTACTCTGGTAGTGATCGTCCCCTCTGGGATTTGTTCGAAAATATTAAGACTAACCTACTGCCACTTCATAATAATAAATACATAAAATTAAATAAAAAATAACACGATAATAAAATAAAACAAGAATTTTAATATTAATTAAATTATTTTTTCTAAATAGCATAACTCTAGAAACATAAATACTTATTTTTTGATAGGTAATC
Source organism: Monopis laevigella (assembly GCA_947458855.1). NCBI lineage: Eukaryota > Metazoa > Arthropoda > Insecta > Lepidoptera > Tineidae > Monopis > Monopis laevigella. Next base: position 21,983,558 of record OX381585.1, read on the forward strand.
TTATTTTCATAATCTATTTCTTGGTTTGGGCATCCAGGTTTTTTTTTTTTAAATCATTGTTTTTTGAGGTTGTTCCAGCAACTTTTGTATAACATGCACATTTATAGTCACTTTAGTATAACAGTTTTTCTAACGAGAATAAAACAATTTTGGTTCTGTTTTTCGCTATTAAATCAATAAAAATATCAAAGCAAAAGTAATTTCGACACTTATCAGCACCTAAAAGAAACGTGATAAAAATTGTATATATATCGACTTTTGTCTACAATCTGACAGTTTAGTTTTGATGTTAATAAGCTGCGTGCTACCGTTTTCGATAAAAGTCGACATATATCTTCCAATGCGTCAAATTAGTTTATTCGGTATATATCGTGGTCGCGCGTGTTAGCTTTGTAGATATATGTCTTATCGATCGATATGTATCGAACCGAATGACGCGCGTGCTCGGCCCCTATGTCACGATCTTATTTAACTTAAATTTAGTGCATGAGTAAAATGATGGAATTTTGTTTAAGTTATTATAAATGTATCCACCAAGAAAACAGTAAAACCTGTGTGAAAATTTGCTACTGCGGACAAAAGATTCGCATACAATGTCATGTCGCCTCTTATTCTCAGCTTGCATCGACTTTTTGTCGGTTGTTTGTTGAATTGATGAGGCAACAAAGATATTAAAATTTACTCGTAATGCAATTCGCCTCTGTTGCCGCCCATTTCGTAATTGCATTATTTAGCCGGCATAGTGGTAGCGAACAATCCCATTCAAGGACTTTGCCGGTTTGCACACCAAAAGGTTCCGATATAAAATCAAAATTATTTATTTTATTTAAATCTTTTACAGATATTTATCAATAGTCAAAAAAAAAAATTAACAATTAGGTCTAGGGTGCATTTGGTTAGGCTGCTATATATATAATCATTATAGATTAATTAATCAAAAGGTGTCATTACATAAAAATAAAAAACTACCCAACCGATCGCACGCTACATAACCAACTAGTATAAGACTAGGACATACGATGATACAGTGATGACATACTTACAGTGAGGCTGGTCCACAAACTCAAAGTCGCTCAGCGAGCTGTGGAAAGAGCTATGATAGGAGTTTCTCTTATGGATAAAATCAGGAATGAGGATATTCGTAAAAGAAGTAAAGTCACCGACATGGCTCTGAAAGTTAGTAAACTGAAGTGGCAGTGGGCCGGTCACATTTGCCGCAGGACGGATAACCGTTGGAGCAGGCGGATATTGGAGTGGAGACCACGTGTTGGCGCACGTAACGTAGGACGCCCCGCAGCTAGATGGACTGATGACCTGCGGAGGGTGGCTGGCAGAGACTGGATGCGAAGAGCGGAGGATAGGGATCAGTGGCGTGTCTTGGGAGAGGCCTATGTCCAGCAGTGGACTGCGATAGGCTGATGATGATGATGATGATAAGACTAGGTGGTTAGCTGATTCTATTGACCTTTCGATTATCATCTTCCATACAAGATACAAGGTGGCACCCTTGTATGGAAGATGATAATCGGATGGTCAATGGCCGAGGCGACCAACCTCACCAGCCATATGCATGTTCTATTATTAAAATAAAAAACACATACATGTATTATGTATATAGTCTAATTCGTATCGAATATACACACACCATACATATAACAACAAATAATTCCAATTACAAGATTGATATGTAAAGATAAATACTGTCGGCTTAAACCCTTTCAATAGAATATTGATTGCTATACTTATGTCTAGTTGTCCTGCTTCCACAGCGGAAGCTAGAAGAGGACAGAAGACAACTATGAGCGGGAAATAATTAGGTGCTTAAGTCGGATTTACATAAGACTAAGGATCTGACGTTCCTATTCCAAACCCTAGTGTTCATTATACCCCGACGTTTGCTTACAAATAATAGAGGAACTTTTAAATATGTTTTCTTATATTGTAATTTATAAAACATTGCTTTGCTTAGTACGACTTAAAATCGGCCCAAACACTCACCACTTTTTGCTATTCCTTGTAGTTTAGGATTTGGCCTTGAAGGCCCACTTGAAAAAATCAACCAGTATACTAATATTATAAAGAGAAAATATTTTATTGTTTGATTGTTCCGGGTAAACTTAAAAATACCTCGGGGAACAACTAGTATCGTATAAATTATTATTGTAAATTACAATAGGGAATATGCATGTAACACTAAAATATGTATATTTCATATGTTGTGCCTTTTTAATCTAGAAACACATCTGACAAAATATTTTTATTTAAATTTGGTCCATTATTTTCTATTTTCAAAACAAAAATGTATTATTTTTGCAAAAACGGAACGCGCTCCGAAACGGCGAGAGTTGACACTTCTGACGTGATGACGTCATAGCAGCCGAAACAAATAAATTACAGTTGTAAATATACTTCTAACCGTGCAAAAGAAGAGATAGAACCACTGTTTGTTTAGTGTACTGTGACGTCACAGCAATGGCGTGCTAGTAATGCGCCGTTTTCAGATACTTTAAAGGATGATAAACGTTAATACCTTTTTTTAAGATTTATCACATTTATTTTGGAGTATTTTTTTTTTAATAAAGTAAATACCATCAAATACAGCAATAAAAAATAATTATGCATATTCTCTATTGTCACGTTTATCGGTCATAACAGATCAGTGTAATTATTTTTATAGCATAAATAATATTTTGTTATGTAATGTTTCCTCTATATATATAGAAGCCACTTTCTTACTTAAATATTGCAGAATAGTTCTCTGAGAAAGATCTGTAGAGTGCTTCAAGTGAATCTATTTTATTTATAAATTTGCAACGTGATAAGAGGTTTAGTTACCCAAGTATGGGATGGGTGACCGCTTTATACAACGAGGCTATTTCATCATAAACACCGCAACAAGCTCGCCACTTGTTAGGTGCTGCCTCCAAATACCATCGGCGAAATGAGGACGGGTTAATCCCTCCGCTGGGTACCCTGAGGCCGTTTAAACGGTTCTCGGGAGCCAAATAGGCACCCGTGATGGTATTTATTTATTTTATTTTTTACCCAAGTATTTTCTATAATTTAATCATAAAACAAAGAGATTTTAGGTTATACGGAGGTGTCTATAACTCTGCTAGACCGATTTCGTTTTAGGCGCCCATACAGATACAAAAACCGTCAAGTGACTTTATTAAGTTTTGGTTTTAGTCTGTGGGTTTTCAGGAAACTACTGCATCGATTTTTTATCGAGGTGGTAGTCTCCATTTAGGGTGGGGTTACGAAATGGGCGGTTGATTTGACGATAACCTAGCGAGAATTTTAAAGAAGAGTTGTAATGCAAATTCGTCTTTGACACCGCCCATTTCTTACCTGCATCATTTAGCTAACATAGTGGGATCAATGTTTTTAAACAATACTCCGACCCATTCTTGCGCTGCTTGCCATCAAGTAAATACAAATTCACATGCCGTGCTCCTAAAAACAATCAAAGCTTTTACATATATAGATAATAATGGTACAAGAGAAAGTTGAATTCTGAAAGACAAATTCAACCCGCAGTCTCAACTTGTCTTGGGATAATATGAAGGATATTACCTACTAGTGTTGTCAGACGGAGCGTAAATTTCAATGTTTTTTTTTATTGGAGCGCGGCATGTCACTTTGTATCTACCTGGTGGTGAGCAGACCTACAAAGTCCATGAATGGGGTCAATCAATAATTATTCTTAATCAACATTAATTGCTCCCACTATCGCTAAATGATGCGATTACGAAATGGGCGGCGAACGAAAAAAAAAGACGGCCTGCATTAGATACGAGTTTACTTTAATATACTCGCTGCCTTATCGTCAATTCAACCACCCATTTCATAACCGCACCCTGAAAGGAGACTACCACCACGACAAGAAATCGATGCAGTAATCTCCTGAAAACTGGTAAACACAAAGACAAAAACGAAACATGACTAGGTCACTTGACGGTTTTTCTCCCGCCAGGACTGACTGTCCCGTATTACCGTGCTCGATTTGTTATTGCCAAGTCAATCTAGCTACGGCAGACAAGTACTCAAACCATTGGCGGATCCAGGGGGGAGGGGCAGATTGTTTTAAAATCTTTAATTTCGTAAGAAGATAAAAATCCTGGATGCAGTGGTGGGTATAAGTTTATTAACGTGGTATCAATAAAAAATTGATACGTAATGGGTAATATATTTATTTATTGCTTGCAATGGGGAAACGCCGCCAGCATTTTGGGCATTATGCCGTACGGCACAATTCTAGATAATATTTAAAAAAAAAAACTATAAGTACTGCTTATTCAATTTGTACTATTTTATTAATTTCAATAATACTTAGATATCCTACATCAATTTTAAAGCATAAATACACAAATAATATAATACATATAAATATCGCAGAATTTTAGTGCGATATCGCTCAAATGAATTAAAGTAAATAAATTTACCTAGGCTAGGTACGAGTACCACTCTCAATACACGTGTGTACTTCAATTAATATATTTTAAACTAATGCAGATCCCATCCAATTTAAGCAATTTAATAAAAATAAAATTTGTCGAAATTACTAAAATTCACATTTGAAATGTTTACTTCGTGTAATAATTAATTTATTTAATAATAATTAATAATTAATTTCGTGTTTAATCTCACTTGTTTTTCATTATCTGCTTCACGTGTAATGCCCCAAATGTAAAATTGCAAAATAGACTTCACACACTAGGAAAGGGGAAGTCTCCAAATTGTATCTCTGCCCCTATTGTATCTCTCACTCATATTCATTATGTAATCTATCGGCATATTCTAGGTAGACTAATTGACCGCTTTCGTCCTACATAGTATGTATATGTATGTGGCCAGATACATCTGTATGTATATGTATGTAGCCAGATACATCTGTATGTATATGTATGTAGCCAGATACATCTGAGCATTGTCAGACAAACAATAATAATATTATTATGATAGGCCAGATTTGTTGACACGTGCGTTTGGCATGTGTTCATTCAACTTCAAATATTTCATTAGTAGAATGTACTGGTTTGAATACGAGGGGCATTCAAATTAGGGTGAGAATAATTTAAGTAATATATATTTTAAAAAATATTGGCTGATAAAGCGTTATATCTGGCACAATACACAGGGTGTTTTTCTTTTTATAGTTGATGTTGTACCAAAGTGTCTGTTAATGTAATGTAACGATTAAAATTAAAAATGGCGTCTAATGTACCAAATTTATTTTGCTTTTCGAATGACAGCTGAGTTTTCTAACTAATACTTTGCATTTGAGTTAACGAAAAATTGTATGGGAAATAGTTCAGTGCTCCAAGCGGAAATTTTAGAACTAAAAACGCGAGCGTGTGATTGGTCAAAATGTTAACGCAGTAGTATAGGTAACGCGAAAGTAAATGTTAAAAAAACTCACACTAGGGCTACAGAATAAATAATAGTACAAGTAGTAATACTCGACTACTGTTTGTCGCAGATTAAAATAATATTTTCTTTCTGTGCTGTGTTTTTCTATATCAGAAAAATACTTTTTTAAATATTTTAATACAAAAATATGTATTACCCATAACCACAGAAGAAATGTACAATTACAAATGTTCCACTCCGAAAAATTAATTAAATAAATAGCGACTCTTGCACCGACACAATAAAGTTCCAACATAAAAACAATAATTGAACTTCAACTAACAGCCAAGTTGTAGTTATTGGAAGGGCGTCAAGACGACTGCAAACCCTTAATTATTTTTTTTTACCCTAAAACAACAAATCTAAACATGGATTTAGAAACATAAATAAATACCATCACGGCTCCCGAGAACCGTTTAAACGGCCTTAGGGTACCCAGCGGAGGCATTAACCCGTCCTCATTTCGCCGATGGTATGCGGAGGCAACACTTGTTTGGTGTTTATGATGAAATAACCTCGTTGTATAAAGCGGCCACCCATCCCAAGCCGGCCTTGTTGTCATCTGCTTAACCTTATTATCAGTTGCGCAGTGACTTAACCACTAGGCTGGGGCCGTTTTTTCTAACACATTTATCTCTATATAATTTCTATACTATAGAAATAATACATACCATGTGAACTTTTCGTTAAAAACCCTCTACATTTTCATTGTCGCGCTCAACACGTCAGACAAACGATTTTTATAGGAAATTCGTTCGCTATCAGAAATTCCTGCAGCTTTAGGTTCTGCCTTTTAAAACATTTATTTTTCATAATTGACTTTAGTGCAAGCTTTAACCAGTATTGCGTGCGAGCTTTGCATTTTTTTCTGTATTATTTTCTATGATTTTAACAGATATTTTTGTGTTTAAACGTCATGAATATAAAATAAATAAATAAATACCATCACGGGTGCCAATTTGGTTCCCGAGAACCGTTTAAACGGCCTCAGGGTCCCAGCGGAGGGATTAACCCATCCTCATTTCGCCGATGGTATTCGGAGGCAACACCTAACAAGTGGCGAGCTTGTTGCGGTGTTTATGATGAAATAGCCTCGTTGTATAAAGCGGTCACCCATCCCAGGCCGGTCTTGTTGTCATCTGCTTAACCTTGTTATCAGTTGCGCAGTGACTTAACCACTAGGCTGGGGCCGCTTTTTTATGAATTTTGTCATGAATATGAAATGTATATATGAATAAAAAAAAATTGAGCTCTTGTAGAACACTTTAAAGTAGGTTTTGTCTCTTTTTATTAGCAACCAAAATAATTATGTGTATATTTACCGCTTGTTATTGATACAAAATTGGAATAAGTACCTACAACAAAACATAACATGATATACTCCAAAATTGTCTTCGTATCAAGCAAATAAAATACCAAGAGATTGGAATTGTGAGTTTAGTATAAAAGTTGAAGTGATTTAATGTTTTGTACGGGCGACACCAAAAGAGACAAAACCTATTTTAAGATGCGTGCTGTGGATGCGTGCCTTCCCTGCTGTACATCGCATAGATCTCAGCTGCGCATCTTCCTCGCACAGCTACCTTACGGCGGCGCATCTTTGCAGCACATATTATTTGCTTCGCTACATAGCTTAGCACTAGTGAAAACGGTTACATAGTTTCGTTGCTTAGCTCTCGCATTCTTACTGATGGAAAAGAATCCTAAGGGTGGTTTTCCACAGAGATGTGCGCTACATTGCTATGGATGCGCTTGATATCCACCAATCATATTCATTGATCCACATGCACTGGTGGAAGCGGGTTCTACAAAGCTATATTTTTTTATATGAATAGATGCCTGCTGTGGATGCGTGTTTTGGATGCCTGCTGTGGATACGTGTTTTGGATGCCTGCTGTGGATGGGTGCTATATAATAATACCAATAATAACAATAATAATATGTAGGACAATTTACACATATCGCTCTGGTCACAAACTAAGCCATTGACTTTTACTATGTGTACCAGAAACAACGATATAATACATATTATATTTTATAAATACCCAGACCATGACAAACTGTACAGAAAAAAAGTTCTAATATTTTTTGGCCATGGGTGGGAATCGAACCCACGACCAAAACAACGGAGGCTGTCTATGGATGCGTGCTATGAATGCTTGCTTGGATGCGTGCCTTTTCTTTTGTCGATAAATCGCATAGCTCGAGCTGCGCATCTTCCTCGCACAGCTACCTTGCGGGGGGCGCAACTCTGCAGCACATCTTACTTGCTCCGCTACATAGCTTAGCACCAGTGGAACGATCACATAGTTTCGTAGCTTAGCTTCGTAGCTGCATAGCACATCTCTGGCGGAAAAGCAGCCTAAATTCCGTGTTCTTAACACGGGTTTTTTAATTTATTTTCTCCTCGAAAATAATAGATCAAGTGCTTCCACAATAATTATAAATTACACTGAAAATTTGGGCTCATTAAACATTAAAAAAAATAACTTTTTCGTGGCTGTAACATTTTTTTTTGTTCTTTAAAATTGTATTACTTGAGACAAAAGACTACAACAATGAGACATAAAACATAAAGGTTAAAAAAATCTAGTTAAACGCTACATGGTCATAAAAATACCTATCGTTTAATCCAAAAAAAAAAATTAAAAGTTTCGCTATCGCTTCGCTTGCCGTTCTGAAATCTTGGTAGGGTTGGGTCGCGTGAAGTTTTGAATCTGTTCTAATCTTTAACAACCTTTACATTTAAAACCCTAAACCTATCTTTTATTCTATAAATACCTACACTTTTCAAACCTAAAAATAAAAACAAGAGCGGCTTACAAAATACACTTTTTAACATAAAAAAAGCCCAATAAATTTCAAGCTCGCTTCGCTTGGCAATGAGTTTATTATATATGAGAATTAATCAATGAGATATAATAATAATATATCGGTTCTAACCTATACATCTATACCTATACATTTTAGATACCCAAACAAAAAGTCTATTGTAGTCTGTATTAAAACGCGGCATACTAAACAAATGCCAACACTTTTTTTAATCCAAAAAAAAATCTACTAGTAGTTAGAATCACACATACTCAGCGTCGTTTGTACGAAATAAATGTGCCCCTTGCTTAATATTTTTATTACTTATAACATTTTAAAGATTTTCAACACAAAGTTACTGGTGGGCGATTCTCGCGCTTTCGACATTCATCTCGATTCGAGATTTTTGAACGAAGAATGACTAAATATGTGATTTTTTGTTCAATATTTATATATTTATTAACTAATATTAATTATTTATTTCGTTTAATGTTCGATCATATATGACGAAAAATCACATATTATGTCATTTTTCGTTCAAAAATATCGAATCGAGATGAATGTCGAAAAATGATTAAATATGTCATTTTTCGTTCAAAATTTATATATTTTTTATTTATTAATTAATATTTATAATTTATTTCGTTTAATGTTCGATATTTTTGAACGAAAAATTGCATATTTAGTCATTTTTCGTTTAAAAATCTCGAATCGAGATGAATGTCGAAAAAAAGATTTTTAAATGTATATAAATATAGCAGCTGACACGCGCAACTTCGTCTGCGGTACTTTGAGGAACAAATTTTCCTCGTTTTCCAAATATGTTTCATTGATGCTTCGTTCCTATTGGTCATAGCGTATATGTTTTGTCTTCCGTAGCCTTTCTCAATAAATGGGGTATCCAACACTAAAAGAATTTTTATAATCAGAAATAGATCCAGAGATTACCCTCTACCAACTCACAAACTTTACCTCTGTGTAATATTAGCATATATATACTTAGGTAAGTATTAATATTTAATGATTAATATTTGTATAGGAAGTAGGTACCTAACGTATCCAATATTGAAATAATTATGTGCAAAATAATTATTATTAGCTGAAGTTAATGGCCTCTACGCGTGTACGTATTTTTTTATTTTTTTAGAATAAAGTGAAAGTGAAAATATACGTGGTGGCCGAGTTGGTTAGACCTTGGACTTAAAAAAACACTAAGGTCCCTGGTTCGAATCCCGTTGATGTTGAATGAGTTTTTGATTAAAAAAAATATGTACATTCGTTTGACAACACCACTATAGTGCCTCGGAGGGCACGTTAAGCTGTCGGTCCCGGTTTCACTATACCAACTTGTGAAACTGTTTATAGATGGGTTATTGAGTCTATTCAAAACATCGCGACGAGCTGGCCACTTGTTCGGTGTAGACTCATACCATCGGCTACGACGAGGTGGGATTAAAACCCCTCCGCTGGGTACCCTGGGGCCGTCTAGGCGGTCTCGAGCGCCGTAAGGCACCCGTGAAGATATGTAAGTATGTAAAGTGAAAGTGGGATAATAGGATGGAAAGAAATAAGGAAAGGTCTAGGTTAGAATTAGGAATGACCACATGACCGTATGCAAACTTACGGTATAGTGATATACCAGTGTCATGTGAAGGAGGAAAGTATCAACAGTAAATTGGGTACCGCCATTTTACTGAAGAAATGGATTCGTTGAGATAGCACAAACACTGAGACACTGCGTAAATGCGTAAATGCTACACTTCTCACACTTAAGATCTCCTATGAATGCTTATTCTATAAAATTGGTACACTTTTGGCAAAAGTGTACCAATTTTCATATTATGCAAAAGTCTTTTGCATAATAATATACTATAAACTTAACTATGAAAAATATATCAGAAACTCACGACTTAAAAACACTTAGGTCCCTGGTTCGAATTCCGGTGTGTACCAATGAGTTTTTAATTTAAAAATGTATGTACATTTGTTTGATAACACCACTATAATGCGTCGGAGAGCACGTTAAGCTGTTGGACCCGGTTTCACTATACCAACTTGTGAAAAACTGTCGAATCCCGTTGATGTTGAATGAGTTTTTGATTAAAAAAAATATGTACATTCGTTTGACAACACCACTATAGTGCCTCGGAGGGCACGTTAAGCTGTCGGTCCCGGTTTCACTATACCAACTTGTGAAACTGTTTATAGATGGGTTATTGAGTCTATTCAGCACATCGCGACGAGCTTGCCACTTGTTCGGTGTAGACTCATACCATCGGCTACGACGAGGTGGGATTGAAACCCCTCCGCTGAGTACCATAGAGCCGTCTAGGCGGTCTTGGGCGCCGTAAGGCACCCGAGATGATATGTATGTATATAGGTGTACACTACCCTCAAGGAATCTTTTCTACAAAATAATATTATAACAAAATTACAATTGAATACGTTGCATTACAAACATATCTACAATAGTTGTGTTTGAGTTGTGAATGAGTTCCGACCGGAAATGCAAACGTCAGTAATCCGGAAATAGGTTCTAAAGCTAACACTACTTCCGCAACTCTTCCCGCGAGTATTTTAATGGAAACTGCGCTTGTGTTATCATGTGAAAAAAAATGTAGAGTAAGTTTTTAAGTACCTAGATAGTTATTTTTGTAAGTATGGTTTATATATTATTTGCAATAGTAATATATGGTTTTATTATTTGTCTATTATATCCATAAGTTGTGTTAATTGTTTGTCTATGTGTATTTTTATCATAATCATTTTGCTATTTGTTGTGGGAAGGTATGTAATATATGTAGGTATGTATATATTGTGTGTAAGTTGGATTTTATGTATATACTGCTTGTTATCTCTCTAATGATAATAACTTGTTCTAAACTCTCATTTTTGACAACTACCTGATTATTCCTAAATTACCTGGTGGTTAACTGGTAGACAATGCCTAGAGGCATTAAGTCCGCCCTTTTGTAATAAATAAAGTGTTAAATAAATAAATAAATGAATATATATACCATGAAACTAAAAATAATACATGGAACTGCCCTTAGTCCTAAAAAGCCGATAAAACGAAATGTTAAACTTTTTGTTGCCGCCATATTTTGTTCTCACTTCAACCAATCAACGCTCAATCGAATGTACTTAACGGCTAATATGAAGTTCTGCTGATCAAATCGAACAACTTTTCCCATGGAACCATGTGTCGCAAATGAAAAAAAAATGCCTTCTCCTACAAACTAGTAATGTCAAAATTACCAATTTGTATCAAGAAGCCAAAAATGTTTGTAAGGAGAAGGCAATTTTTTTTTCATTTGCGAGACATGGTTCCATGGGAAAAGTTTTTTTTTTTCGAATTGATCAGCAGAACCTCATATTAGCCTAGTACATCCTTTCAAATTCACCATATACATGGTGAATTTGAATGGGTGTACTCTGGGCTAATATGATGTTCTACTGATCAATACGAACAACTTTTCCCATGGAACCATGTGTCGCAAATGAAAAAAAAAATTGCCTTCTCCATACAAACTAGTAAAGTTAAAACTACCAATTTGTATGGGGAAGCCATATTTTTTTTTCATTTGCGACACATGGTTCCATGGGAAAAGTTGTTTGTATTGATCAGTAGAACATCATATTAGCCCAAAGTACACCCATTCAAATTCACCCTGTATATATATGGTGACTTTTTCAAGTGGCCTTTAAGGCCAAATCCTAAACTATAAGGATTAGGGAAAAATGCTTAGGGAAAGGTGGAATAATAATTAATATGGGAAAATAAAAATAAAAACTAAAACTTTTTTTTTTAAACCCCTAGCCGAGTTCCTGTATTATTGCCCCAACTGATAGTGTTGCTTATAAGAATCAAATGATGGAAAGTAACTTCAAACGTAGTTTAAAAAAAACGATACTTTAAAATTAACACATACATACCACAACACTTTTCAACATAAAAATTCATAAAATTAAATATTTTTATCCAGAATCTTTATTTTTATAACAGAAAACCCTCGTATATAAATACGTAACTGAAATGATAAAATGGTAGAATTAACGCGCTCTTCGAAGCAAATCTCTTTTAAATTACCACTGCTAGACACTTTTAAAAGCGCTCGCAACAAACAAAAACTAGGTTACATTGATTAAGCGAGCTTTATATGTATGTGTGTATGTATGTACCATGTGTATGTATGTACCATGTGTATGTATGCACGTACCCCTATATATACTTTGGGCTGTATTAAATAAGGGTGCGATTTTTGAATATCAGCGGATGACTAAATATCACTACGTACGTGGTGGCCTAGTTGGTTAGACCTTGGACTTAAAAACGCTTAGGTCCCTGGTTCGAATCCCGGTGTGTACCAATGAGTTTTTAATTAAAAAAATTATGTACATTTGTTTGACAACACCACTATAGTGCCTCGGAGAGCACGTTAAGCTGTCGGTCCCGGTTTCACTATACCAACTTGTGAAACTGTTTATAGATGGGTTATTGAGTCTATCCAAAACATCGCGAAGAGCTAGCCACTTGTTCGTTGTAGACTCATACCATCGGCTACAACGAGGTGGGATTAAAAACCCCTCCGCTGGGTACCCTAGGGCCGCCTAGGCGGTCTCGGACGCCGTAAGGCACCCGTGATGATATATATATACTAAATATCACTGAAATGTCGAAAACATCAATTTACAGTTCACTATGTTTCGCCTTTCGGCATACAAATATATTATTCAAAATCCTAAACGGGAGGGGAGAAGTTTATTATTACACATATCAACACGGGTGCCTTACGATGCCCGAGACCGCCTAGACGGCCCCAGGGTACCCAGCGGAGGGGTTTTAATCCCACCTCGTCGCAGCCGATGGTATGAGTCTACACCAAACAAGTGGCTAGCTCGTCGCGATGTTTTGAATAGACTCAATAATAAAATCATAAACAGTTTCACAAGTTGGTATAGTGAAGCTGGGACCGACAACTTAACGTGCTCTCCGAGGCACTATAGTGGTGTTGCCACACAAATGTACTTAATTTTTTAATTAAAAACTCTTTGGTACACACCGGGATTCGACTTTGTTATTATTTTGTCATTTAACGATAAATCTATTAAGGATTTAAAATATGTTAAAAATGGCAGGGGGTCGCGATAAAATATAATAGTGTAACAATAATGGTATTAACATTATGTTTATATATAATGTTAACATATTATTTATAGTGCACAAAATCTTTATAATGAAAAACATTTAAAGAGTCGTTTAACAGTTTTGCATGCATGACTATGTGAAGTAATGATTTTTTTAATTAACATATAAAGCAATAATTATGTCGTTGTTTCTGTTTTAAATTTGTTACATATTTAAAAATTGAATTAAGAACGAAATGACCTACTGATTGTGCGGTTTAGTCTGTGGTTTTACCATTTTCAGGAGACTACTGTATATATTTAAGAACTATTTTATTCAATAAAATTAAAAATATTGAATTTGGATTCAATAAATATGTAAAATCTACATTACATTCCTTTCTTTTAGTTTTAATTGAAAACACGTTTAAATACCTACTAAGTATTAAATTACAATTTTAACATTGTTAGTTTTATAATTTTATCTGTTTCCTTTACAAAAAAATAGAATAAATTTTTGTTCTTAAATAAATGAAACCCATCAATAAACATCATATTGTAAATGTTTCCTTAAAACAATTGTAATTATTCCAAAGAAAAACACAGCCCCATCTGAGGAGGTCAAAAGAAAATAAATCGCTTGACATCAAAGTGAACAAACAGTTGGAAAAAATAGGAATTCCAAGAATTGAACTGCCTAAAATGAAATTATATTCGAGAATTCTTTTCAATTCTTGTCAATCAAGTGGAATGTTGAAATGGAATCAATTTGCGAACGCACCACGCTCGCTCCAACCCGCGAAGTGATCCAACCAACCAATCATTGACGTTGTTCTCGATATTCGCGAGATTTTCAATAACTCTACGTTTCCATTGCACACGTATGTACGTACAAATTAACAGCCTCCGTAGACTAGTGGTTGCGTCTTTGGTGTTGTATCCGGAGGTCGTGGGTGTGATTCCCACCCATGGCAAATAAAATGGCTGGGTGGTTATAAAATATAATATGTATTATACCGTTTCTTCTGGTACACATAGTACAAGTCACAAACTAAGAGGTTTGTGACCAGGGCAATATGTGTAATTTGTTTTACATATTAAAAAAAGAAGAAAAAAATGAACAATTAAACATTATCAATTGATTGTTCTCTTGTCGTAATATGCGGTGTGGTTGGGTAAGTTAAAAAAACTTCAGTTTTTAGGTCTCCGGTCAAATCACCAATGAGATTTTAATTTAAAAAAATACATTTGTTTGTCAACAGTCAACACCACTATAATGCCGGAGAATTGATTAACTTTTTCTAGATATTTTTATTAACTATGGTTGAGTTATGCATTTATACGAACCCCAACCTCAATCTAGATATAAATGTAAATATACATAGTACACAGTATATCATTAAGTTTTGTCCTGTGTCACTTTTTCTATAAAAGGTTATGGTCTTAATTAGGCGAATACTGCAGGGTGATTACGCGTCTTAAGTTCTCCCGCACGCCAATCGTAATGACGTCATTCTGACGTAGATCAAGCTTGGCTTCTTAACAATGGCTCCAAAAAATCTTAGAAAATTACGTCATAACGATTGGCGTGCGGGCGAACTTAAGACGCGTAATAACCCTGCTGGAGTAGAGATATGTACGTAAATTTTTATTGAACTTGTTTTTTGACACAATTATTATCACAGCTCACTCTATAGTATCTTAATGAAATAACATCATTGACTATGAGATCTGTGGTGAGTAGAAAATTGCCATAAAATCGTAGTAGACCAATAGCTTATTTAGCATCAAAATTACTTAAAATCTCCACCAATCAGGTGCCTTGTTAGCAAATTTTGATCATTGTTCTAGAAATTCTATGGGGTGTTCTACTCGTGCTCTTCAGCAGGATGAGGGTAAATTATCATACCCTATGATTATAAGCTAGTAAATAAGCATATCTCCTGATGGTAAGGTACATATTATGTGGAACGCCAGAGTGTTTTACTTGCTGGTACCTTTTTTTTCCGGGGTGTCTCTGGGGGACCAACATGCGGTCAGTGTTTGCGCTCAGATTGATACATTTTTGTACTTTTATATTAATTATTACTTATAGTGGATATTTGGGGCGTAGATATAGTCTGTTAGGTTGGTCGGCTCGGTGGCACCTTTGCATGGCAGATAACGATGGACAGGTCAATGGCACCTGCTAACCACCTAGTCTTACACTGGTTGGTTATGTGGTGTGTGTTCGGTTTGGTTTCTATTTATTTTTATGTATGCAAGAGACTAAACAAACGCACACTTAGACCTTATTATAATTATAGATTTTTTTAGGTTTACATGAAATAAATATTTTTGACTTTGACTTTGAAACTGGTGTTAAGTATAATAGTGGACTAAGATATATCGATCGACATGCCACAACACTCAAGCTTAGTCTAGTTAGTACAACTATTTTTTTGTCAAAAGTAAAACGATTTAAAATCACTTGGACCATTAGTCTGAATTTAAATATGGATAATGTAAATTTATGTAAATGCTGAACTTTCCTGAAAATGCTGAATATTTAGTTTAAAAAAAACTAAGTTGGTATTTAGTTTTATTTTGGTTGTGTCGACTATTTTACATTTCAAAACTTTGTTGTAATGATAAAAATTGGGTTATTATATATTAGCCTTTATTTACCAATAAAAAAAAATTAAAAAAAAAAAATAATACCATCACGGGTGCCAATTTGGCTCCCGAGAACCGTTTAAACGGCCTCAGGGTCCCAGCAGAGGGATTAACCCATCCTCATTTCGCCGATGGTATTCCAATACACCAATAAAAAATATAACAATAAGTGGGAGGAAGGTCTCTATAACTTCGTTAGGCCGACCGGCCGGTCTCGTTACCATCGCCTATCTATACTAATATTATAAAGCTGAAGAGTTTGTTTGTTTGTTTGTTTGTTTGAACGCGCTAATCTCCGAAACTACTGGTTCGAATTGAATAATTCTTTTTGTGTTGGATAGTCCAGTTATCGAGGAAGGCTATATAACATCACGCTACGACCAATAGGAGCAAAGATATAGTGGTAAATGTGTAAAAAACGGGAGAAATTATTTCATCTTTGAAGCCTTCCGTTGCGTGCGCCGTGAAAACGGTTCAAGATACACAAAAAATATGTATTAAAGAATAATCTAAATATATATAACTCAAAGGTGACTGACTGACATAGTGATCTATCAACGCACAGCCCAAACCACTAGACGGATCGGGCTGAAATTTGGCATGCAGGTAGATGTTATGACGTAGGCATCCGCTAAGAAAGGATTTTGATAAATTCTACCCCCAAGGGGATAAAATAGGGGATGAAAGTTTATATGATAAAAATATACTATTCCACGCGGACGAAGTCGCGAGCACAGCTAGTACAGATATAAAACCGTCAACCTAGTCATGTTTCGGTTTTAGTCTGTGGGTTCACCGTTTTTCAGGAGATTACTGCATCGATTTCTTGTCGAGGTGGTAGTCCCTTTCAGGGTTCGGTTACGAAATGGGTTGAATTGACGATAAGGGAGCAAATATATTAAAATATACTCATAATGCAATTTGTCGCCACCCATTTCGTAATCGCATCATTTAACCGGCATAGTGGGAGCGATCAATTTTGTTTAGGAAAAAATATTGATCGACCGCATTCATGTAGTTTTAACTTTGTAGGTCTGCTCACCACCAGGTAGATACAAAGTCACATGCCGTGCTCCAATAAAAATAAAAATAAAAATAAAAATAAATGTACAAACAAAATATATCAGTACGTCCTTCGACGAATGCCTCCTGCGGCATCTCAGGAGCAAGTCTCATCTATGTCTGGGCACTTACTTTTTTTAATTCATCCGCCCATCTTCTGTATTGTCTATTCCCATCCCGGGGATACCATTCCGTCAACCTTTTAGTCAATTTTTGTGTTTTTTCCCATAACATTTGCCCTGTCTATTTCCATTTCAATGTTCTTACCCTTTTTATGACATCTTCTACTCCAGTTATGTCTCTAATGTCTATGTTTTTATTTTATATTTTCTTATTAATTACTTTGCTTTTCCTATCATACTACTTTCCATACCTTTTAGACTGACTTGTAGGCTGTGTATATTGCCTTTTGACTAATTCCATGGCTAGCTACCATATGTTATACAAGGCAAAATGCATGTATTAAATATTCTTACTTTATCTGACATATGGTATTTTTTGTTCTTCATTATTTCCTGCAATGACCAGAACCTTTTCCATGCATTGGATATTCTAAAATTCATTTCTTTGTTTATAATAAATAATAAATAAATAACATCACGGGTGCCTTTTTAGCTCCCGAGAACCGTTTAAACTGCCTCAGGGTTACCCAGTGGAGGGATTAACCCATCCTCAATTCGCCGATGGTATTCGGAAGCAACACCTAACAAGTGGCGAGCTTGTTGCGATGTTTAAGATATATAGCCTCGTTGTACAAAACTGTCAACCATTCCAGTTCTGGCCTTGTTATCATCTGCTTAACCTTGTTATCAGTTGCGCCGTGACCTTGACACTAGGCTGGAGCCGCTTTTCATAATAATCATATAGGTATTATTATTATGTTGTAATAATAATATCTTATTATTATTATTATGTTACTACAACTCAAAACTAAGGTTTTAACCAATAGTATTTTACATAAATTACTAGGAGAGCAAAAGCGGTCAGAGAAATTGCCATCGGCCTGAGCGAACGTGCCCCTAAAATTGCCGCACTTGAGTGTCGACCAAGACCACTCTAATAGAACAAGAAGACCAGAGCAAGTTAACAAAATTACCAAGCACTACAAATTATTTTCGAGTGATAATAAGTTAGTTAGTAATTATGCGGACGCTGCGACTGAGTTAAAAATCAATCAAAATGTAACCTAAAATGGATCATTTGTTATTAGTAGTTATATTCCGTGTATCATCACGGGTGCCTTACGGCGCCCGAGACCGCCTAGACGGCCCCAGGGTATCCAGCGGAGGGGTTTTAATCCCACCTCGTCGTAGCCGATGGTATGAGTCTACACCGAACAAGTGGCTAGCTCGTTGCGATGTTTTGAATAGACTCAATAACCCATCTATAAACAGTTTCACAAGTTGGTATAGTGAAACCGGGACCGACAGCTTAACGTGCTCTCCGAGGCACTATAGTGGTGTTGTCAAACAAATGTACATAAATTTTTAATTTAAAAACTCATTGGTACACACCGGGATTCGAACCAGGGACCTAAGTGTTTTTAAGTCCAAGGTCTAACCAACTAGGCCACCACGTATATCTTATGCACATTAATTAAAATTAATATTATTTAAATAGTTTATAGTTCAACTTTTAATTCGATTCTAGGTTTGAGAGATTTCCGTATCAAGCAATAATTTAATATCTTGATTACTAATTGATATTTTGTCCTACAAAGTCCATGAATGGAGTCGATCAGTATTGTTGTTAAACAACATTGATCGCTCTCACTATGCTAAATAATGCGATTACGAAATGGACGGAACAGAGACGAATTTCATTACGAATATATTTTAATATCCTCGCTGCCTTATTATTCAACCACCTGTTTCGTTACCGCACCCGAAAGGGAGACTACCACCTCGTAAAGAAACGCAGTATGAATTTGAAAGGATGTACTTTGGGCTAATATGAAGTTCTGTTGTAAAATAGTAATGGTTAAAATGACCAATTTGTATGAGGATTTTTTTTTTTTCATTCGCGACATGGTTTCATGGGAAAAGTTGTTTGATTTCATCAGCAGAACCACATATTAGCCCAAAGTACATCCTTTCAAATTCACCCTGTAAAAAACATTTGTTAAGAATTGTATGTAGAATAATTTATTGGTTTACCCTCGAACTGTCAAACCTCGCATAAAAATGGTCTACGGAAATAAGGAATTTTACCAACCAAGGATATAATTATTACTATACTATAACCTTTATTCAAGGGATACTTCGCGCTTGAGATCTAACTTTTACATTTTATAAAAATAAAAAATAAACCCCATAATCTCAGCAAAAGATGACAAATCTCTTAATTTGATATGACAGGTATTGTGACAATCACATTTTTAATATATTTTTTATGCCATGAGATGCTGGTTAATAAAACCTAATAATAACTTACCGTCTCGTCCTATGGAAACGTATCAGAACATAACAATGATAGCTGATGAGGTTTATCATGCATGCAGAGCTATCTCCGTATGAGAAGGAAGCTCAGACGTTGATTAAAAAAATAACTAGATATGCGACTCATAGAACGTCGTATGATATTAGTATTTATTGTCTTTCATATACTTCATATAACGTATAGCTGAGTGGTTAGCAAATCAGTCAGTCTGGGTTCAATCCCCATTTGATAAATCAATGAGTATTATATTATTATTTTATTAAAGTGTCTGTGAAGTAAACTTTACTAAAAAAGGTTTAGTTATTTTATTATTTACTAGCTGACGCACGCAACTTCGTCTGCGTAATTTTAACCGTTTACGCAGCGCACGCAACGGCAGGGGACAAAAGAAAAAAAAAATCCCCGTTTTCCCAATTATTTTTTTTGATGCTCAGCTCCTCTTGGTCGTAGCGTGATTTTATATAGCTTTTCCCGATAAATGGGCTATCCAACACTAAAAGAATTTTCAAAATTGGTTCAGTAGATCGAAAGATTACCTCCTACAACCCCACAAACTTTATAAACCTTTTTATAATATTAGTATAGATATTTAAATAAAAAGCTGGTATTTTTATAGTGGTAGGTAAGTTTCAAAAATAAATGGTTTGTTGCAGTGAATTTACCGACGCCTCCACAAACCCACAAACTTTACTTCTTTATTAAATTAGTATAGATTGCCAATGAATAAAATTCTCTCTGATGAATACAATGAAATGTTTTGTTTTGTTATATATATAATAATAATATTGAACTTAAAGATATTCACATAATAATATTATAAGAAAAATAAAAAATAAAACATGAAAATAAAAAAAAATCTTATAAAAAAGATATTTCTTACAAATCGCTAAACTTGCATTCTTTTGCTCTATGCCTTATGTTATATACGAGAGGAACAAGTTAACCCTTTCGGTACAAGATGTTTTAACAAATGTAATAAATATTATGTTTTAAATCCATTAGGATTTCGACTTTAGGAAATCGACTGGATTTCTCTCAGTTTTTTAAGTACTTAATCAATATTCCAAATAAATTTATTTTATGTACCAGGAAACCATAAAGAGTGAAGAAGTATGGACAACTTTGAACGTTTTGGAGCTGTTAACGTTTGGGAATGGAATCTTCCGAGTCGTTATTTTTCATTAGTTGCAATACATATTTTTATCGCCCTTTTACTCCTAGTAATACATAAAAATATGCGACGTTTTACTTGAATTTAACAGATATAATCTACGCAGCGATATTTTTTATGGTACAAATATCATCACGGGTGCCTTACGGCGCCCGAGACCGCCTAGACGGCCCCAGGGTACCCAGCGAAGGAGTTTTAATCTCACCTCGTCGTAGCCGATAGTATGAGTCTACACCGACAAGTGGCTAGCTCGTCGCGATGTTTTGAATAGACTCAATAACCCATCTATAAACAGTTTCACAAGTTGGTATAGTGAAACCGGGACCGAGAGCTTAACGTGCTCTCCGAGGCACTATAGTGATGTTGTCAAACAAATATACATAATTTTTTTAATTAAAAATTCATTGGTACACACCGGGATTCGAACCAGGGACCTAAGTGTTTTTAAGTCCAAGGTCTAACCAACTCGGCCACCACGTAGGTATATTACAATTACATATTATTAGTTATTTATGGTGTTTTTTTTATTATTAATATTGACAATTCGTCAATATTAAGCTTTTTTATTGAAGCACGACGTGTGACTTTGTATCTACTTGATGGTAAGCATACCTATAAAGCCCATGAATGGGGTCGATCAACACATTGTTGATCAACAGCATTGATCGCTCCCATTATTCCGGCTAACTGATGCGAAATGTGCGGTCGTCAGATCAACTGTATATTTCGTAACACGCACCTTGAAAGATAACTATTATCTTGACAAGAAGCCGATGCAGTAGGCCTCATAAAAACCGGTAAACCCACAGACTAAAACCGAAACATGATGGTAACATAACCAGTTGGATAAACTTTAGTCACAACTTTTTTAAAGTTCCATTTTTTTTTTGGAAACCCTTATTGACTTATGTTTACCTGCTGTTGTGAGGTTTTTTAACGTTTACGTTATTCACCAATCCCACGCTCGCACTTTGGGTGAGATCGTAGCACTGTTCTCGTATGAAAACACTTTTAACAGTAATTTTCCTTTCATATTTGGGTAATTACTTACAATCTCTTTTTTTTATGTGTCGTAGGACTTCGTGGAACGGTAATTTTTTAGACATTTTTATTATAACTAAAAAAACTAATTATTATATAAATAAAATAAGCTAAGTATAAGCTTTCTTTTAATACCCCATCTTTACAAGTGCATATACGTGGTGGCCGAGTTGGTTAGACCTTAGACTTAAAACACTTAGGTCCCTGGTTCAAATCCCGGTGTGTTTTGTGATTTGTTTAACAAAGCCATAGTGTTACTTATAAGGATCAAATTCTGTAATATCTTGCGGCAGCAGGGGCCTATTTCATAAACGTGACAATTGAAATTTACAATGACAATTTATAATACATTGATTAGTTTAGTTGGAATTATTCACTTAGAACAAACTAAACTGAGCAATGTATTATAAATTGTCATGGTAAATTACAATTGTCACGTTTATGAAATAGGCCCCTGGTGTAATACAGGTGAGATTTTTTTATATTCAACCGGTCCGATTCCCGGCTAGGAGATTTTTTTTTTCACAAATCTAATGATGCAGTGTTAGTTTTTATCAAAATCAGTCCCGAGACTCCTTTGAGCATTTTTCCTTGTAGTTAAGGATTTGGCCTTGAAGGTACACTTGAAAAGTTAACCCTGTATACATATATACTTTACAAGTTTTTCATTTTATTTTTAATTTAAACTCTTTTTACCTGACCCTAATTACCCTATTACACCCATTCGAAAAAAATTTTAGTCAATAAGATCTAGAACTATTTTAAGTAAATCGGACGAGTATTTTTCAAAATATTTGATGCAGACAGATAGACGCCGTCCGTCTGAGGGTTGAATATTTTCGTTACCCTCAAAACCATAACCGAGCCTAGAAATTCATAAGCACTACTGTGTATACCTCCATACCACTCTCTAATTAAGTAACCGCAGACCGCAAGTTCAATCTTGGGTGAACTTGCGAACTAACTCATACAAAATAGAGTCCGAAAAGTCTCCGAAATTGACCGAAATAATATACTTTGGATTGGATTATTTTGTAAATTGTTAAAAGTTCTTAACTCTTATTTCTTTAAGTTCTCTTAGTAGTCAAATTATCGTGTCGGTGTTGATTTTTTTTTTGTGTATGTATATTCGGTTGGTTGAGAATTGGTCGCAAAATTATTTTTTTGTGATAAAGATGAGACCCCAATTTTTTATTTATGTTTTCTTGACATTTTTTTTAATTTTTATTTATTTTATGATTTGGTATTAAAAAGTACATATAGCCCTTAATTTTCACCCTTCTTTTTTTTTATAGCGATATAAGTACTGTAATAATATTCAACTCTCAGTGGTCGATAACTGATCGATTATCGATCGAACAGTTTTTTCTAAAATTATGTTTTGTATTTGACAGATATATTTACTCATAGGCATATTTCGATTATTGACTGTCACTGATGGCGCCGCTCTGAAGAGAGGCGAAATATTTGGCAATAAAATTGTATAGCTTCAATTTATATATTTTACCTAATAAGAAATATATCTAACATACTTTATTTGTTTCAGATAATTATTTACTAAAGAAATTTACTAACCTTGATTTTATTCAAAATAAATTGATATAAAAAAAATATATACCTACTCAAGTGATCTTTTTTATAAATAAAAATCAATGTTTGTACTCTATGCGTCCGGAACCAATGAAAAAAAATTCATGAAACCTAAAAAGTCCACGGATGGAAAAGTTAGACGTTTAGGTTAAAAAATCTCCATATAAAAAAGTAAAGGAGTGCAAAGTGAGACAGAACATTTTATTCATTAGTACACCCGTGCAAAGCCGGGATGAGCAACAAAATATTTCTATAAACAACTTACATTTCTTTCATTCCCTATAATCTTAAAAGTGGGTTCGTGTCCAGGATTTTTATCATTGCATTTTATCTTAAAAAATTTCATATAATATCATCCTGATAAGGAATTTATAAAATGCATAAATTAAAAGTACTGAACAAGTAAAAACAGACTCCTCTGCCATCTAGTATTAGAATCTAGGACTTTAACTTCACTCTTAGAGTTATTAGAATAAAGCTAATAGAGGGCGTCTGTGTATAAGTAGATAATAAGCAATGACAAAATTCGTGAAGGGTGACTGCAACCTGGTTGGATTAGTGCTTGAGTGCTTTGCCGCGAAAGAGTTCCGCCCACAAGGATTTTTTTCATTGCAATTTATCTTTAAAAAAACAAACTTAAAAAAAAAATTAAACCAAAATAACCTGCAGGTTTTGCCCATACAATATTCAAGATTGTATAAATAACTTTTTACCTAGAAAAAATCTTTCAGCAAAAATTATAAGACATTAAAATTTAGCGTGCTATTATAAAATATCACGAAACGTAGTTAATTAAATAAAAAGGTTTTACAATAAAATTGGTCTTCTAGACGAAAAACCAAACACTTTATTACAACCTTTTTTAGTCTAGAGGTAAATTATATTAAGAACGAGCTAAAAATATAAGGTAAGTAGGTACCTCATAATTTTCTACTCTATTTTAATCAAATAATTTACTTAGTTAAAAGAACATTTCTTAAGAAAGAATGTAATTAATATTTTAATGGCTTTTTATCTAAATATCATACACTTTCCTAAGTTTTCTTTTTCAAAAAATATATAACAATATGGATGTACCTAACATCCATATTGTTAGATATGTAATATAAGTTCTTATGTGGGTAGTCGAATAAAGCCAGTTTTGCATTGATACTCGTTGTTTTATTACGCATATTTAACTGGCGACGAGGATTATTTATTATAAATCGTAATTAGTGATTTAAAAAAATGCCGTTTGGCAAAATAGAATCTTTTGATGTGTCGTCACGTAAATGGACCGCATATATCAGCAGGGTTAAGCAGTACATAACCCTAAACAGCATCGACATCCCGCTGCATGTGGCGACATTGATAACGCTTGTCGGAGAAGCCACCTACGATCTGATGGTAGATCTCTGCGCACCGGCCAACCCAGAAGACAAAACCTTCGACGAGCTGGTCCAGATTGTGAAGAAGCACCTAGAACCCAAGAGGTCGGATATAGCTGAGCGACATATATTTCGGCAACGCCGACAAAGGGCAGGCGAGGAGCTCAGCGAGTATCTGCAAAACTTGAAGCACCTGGCGAGTACCTGTAACTTTGGGAGCACACTGGAAGAAAACTTGCGGGATCAGTTTGTGTCCGGACTCGAGAGCGAGGACATGCGTAGCAGACTGTTTGCCGAAGTAGATCTGAAGTACGCGCGCGCCGTCGAGTTGGCGCTGGCGCTGGAGGCGGCCGACCGGCACGCGGAGGCGAGCGGGCGCAGCGCAGGCCGAGCGGGCTCCGGAGAGCGAGGTGCGGCCGGGGAGCAGGGCGCAATCCACAGGCTAGGCGGCGCGGGGCAGCGGCGTGGGCGCGGCACGAGGCCGCCGGCACAGCAGGCCGCGCGCCAACCTGGAGGATGCTGGCGATGCGGGCGCAACCACACAGCTGATAAGTGTAGGTTTAGGCAGTTTACGTGTGATTCGTGCGGTGTTAAAGGTCACCTTAGGGTCATGTGTAATAGTGTGTCGCGCGAAACTGAAAGGTTTAGACGAAATCATTTTTTCTTAAATAACAGTGATAATGAAACCGATTCGAGTGAGAGTGATTTTAATAATATGACCGATTTGTTTTATTGTGAGGACAGACCGTATGTAATTGGATTATTTATAAACAGTAAGTCGGTAAGTTTTGAGATTGACACCGGTAGTAGAATTTCAGCTATTAACGAAAAGTTTTACATAAAACATTTTAATACATGTAAAATAGAAGTAGATAAGTTAATATTACGTTCATATACCGGGGATACAATAAAGCCTATCGGCTTCATAGTCGTTAGCGTGTCGGGAGTGGGGGGCGCCGCGCCGCGGTCGCTGCCGCTATTTGTGATCGCGGGCGGGGGACCTCCACTGTTGGGTCGCGCGTGGATTCGTGAATTAAAACTTAAAAACTACATGAGTACCTACATGTTATACAATAAAATTCATCCTAACGACTGTGAGGATACCGATGGCTTAATTGATCACTTAGCTAAGGAATTTAGTGACGTGTTTTCATCCGGGTTAGGTACATGTTCCCAACAGTTTAAATTAAAATTAAAAGAACACGAACCCATATTTCGTAAAGCGCGCAACTTACCTCTCGCTCTACGGGAGCCGGTCGAGCGGGAGCTGGCCCGGCTGGAGAACGAGGGCACTATAGTAAAAGTGTCGAATACGGAGTACGGTACGCCGATAGTCCCAGTAATAAAAAAATGTGGTAGTATACGCATTTGTGGCGACTACAAAATGACAATTAATCCAATTTTAAAACGGGAACCGTACCCATTACCTCGCATAGAGGAGTTGTTTGCCGCGCTGAGCGGTGGGCAGGCATTTTCAAAGATCGACTTGTCCCATGCTTACCAACAGGTGGTTCTGCACGAGGGGTCCCGTCCGTGCACCACCATCACTACGCACGTCGGGAATTTTATGTATGTTCGTACACCTTTCGGTTTGAATTGTATTCCTGAAATGTTTCAGAGAATGATGGAAGAGACCCTGAGAGGCATTCCTAATACAGTTGTATTTTTGGACGATATTTGTGTCACCGGTTTGAATAAAAATAGTCATATAAATAATTTACGGGCTGTATTTTCTAGATTACAAAATGTGGGTCTAAAACTAAAACTAAGTAAATGCGAGTTTTTTAAAAATAAAATAAATTATTTGGGCCATGTAATTGATGAAAATGGCCTCCACCCGGATGAAAGCAAGGTTCAGGCCGTAGCAGCCGCGCCTCGCCCGAACGACGTAAGCCAATTGAAAGCATTTTTAGGATTAGTCAATTACTATGGTAAATTTGTGAATAATTTAAGTACATTGTTACACCCTTTGTATTCGCTATTAAAGAAAGAAATAACGTGGGATTGGAACGAAGAGTGTGACAATGCATTCCGTAAAATTAAGGATATATTGTGTAGTGATAGGGTGTTGGCTCATTATGACGCAGCGCTTCCAGTCGTTCTGAGCGTCGACAGCAGCGCGTACGGGGTGGGCAGCGTCCTGGCGCACCGGTACCCTGACGGCTCGGAGAGATATCTGCTACTCGTCTCGGACGCTTAACGACGCGGAGAAATCGTATAGCCAATTGGATAAAGAAGCGTTAGCAATTTTTTACGGAGTCATAAAAAACCACCAGTACTTATTCGGGCGTCGTTTCTTGATTCGAACGGATCATAAACCGTTATCTTATATTTTTGGAGATAAGGTCGGCATTCCCCAGACGGCTGCAAGCCGACTGCAGAGGTACGCGGCACGGCTGGCGGCGTACGACTTTTCAGTCGAATGGGTGAGCACGACACGCAACGGCCCACCGGATGCGCTGTCGCGGCTGCCGCTGCCGGACACAAAGTCTCGGCGTGTGGCAGATTCGGTGTCGTATTTATTTTATGTTGAAAATGAGTTTCCTATTAGTTATAAGGATGTTGCAGAAGCGACTAAAAGAGATCCCGTTTTAGCTAAAATTGTCGGTTATATACTTTTCGGTTGGCCGCGATCCACAGAAATAGAAGTAGAAAAACCATATTTCTATCGTAAAAATAATTTGTTCATAGAACACGGTTGTATAGTCTATAACTATCGTATAGTCATACCAAATAAGTTACAAAGCTATATATTGCGAGAATTACACGAGGGACACCTAGGCGTGGTTAAAATGAAATCTTTGGCGCGAAATTACGTATACTGGCCGGGACTTGAAATAGAATCGGTGGCGCGCGAGTGCGGCGCGTGCCGGCAGCAGCGTGACGACCCGCCGCACGCGCCGCTCACGCCGTGGACGTTCCCCGCGAGGCCGTGGCAGCGGCTGCACGCTGATTTCGGTCAATATCGAGGCAAATATTATTTTATTGTAGTGGATGCACACACCAAGTGGATCGAAGCTTTCCATTTGTCTACTACAGTTGCAAAAAGTGTCATTTCTAAATTAAGTGACATGTTTTCTAGATTCGGTCTTCCCTTGCAGATTGTCACTGATAATGGTCCTCCATTCTCCTCTAATGAAATGCAGCTATATTTAAAAAAAAACGGCATAATGCACACGTTAACGAGTCCATACAGACCGCAGGGTAACGGGGCGGCAGAGAACGCCGTAAAAACGGTTAAAAAATGTATTAAAAAGGCGGTTTCGGAGGGCGAAGACGTCGATCGAGCGATAGCCGACATGTTATTCCAATATCGAAACTGTGAGCATGCGACAACCGGCGTGGCTCCCGCGATGGCGATGTTCGGTCGACTTCTGCGCGGCCGTCTGGACGCGCTACGTCCGAGCACCGAACGACGCGTCCAGGAGTCTCAGGCACGTCAGACAGAGCTAGCGGGCGGCGTGGCGCGCGTCATCGGTGTCGGAGACCGCGTGTTATTCAAGGAGTACTCGCCCTTGAAGCCTAAATGGGTGGAAGGTCGAGTGAGGGAAACAATCGGACCAGCTTCATATGCAGTCGAGCATGCCTCGGGTTCTACTCAAAGGCATGCCGATCAAATAATAAATACCGAAGTGCCAAGAAAACGATTCTCACTCACTCGAACTTCTACACAAGAAGCCACATCACCCGCAGCGACTTCGACAACTCCGGCTGCAGCGTCGCCGACGCGGACGTCGCCGCGGGTGGCGAGGGCGGTGGAAGCCGTGGAGGCTGTGGAGGCGACTCCCCGGTCAAAACGTGAAATGAGACCGAGACCTCTTAAACCTCCTTCGAGGTTGTTTATGTAAAATACTTACATAATATTTAATAGTAGTTATTAATATGTTAAGTAGTTATTAACGTTTATGCTAATTTGTTAAGGAGGTGTTAGATATGTAATATAAGTTCTTATGTGGGTAGTCGAATAAAGCCAGTTTTGCATTGATACTCGTTGTTTTATTACGCATATTTAACTCATATAATATATATTTTTCCAATCGATGTTTTTCCAAAATTCCAGGCTTCATCTAAAAAAACTGGTAAAAGCAGTACAAGTTAAAAGTACAGTAAAAGTGGAACTACACAGCTTTGCTCTCTGAGGCACTATAGTGGTGTTGTCCGACATATGCATATAATTGAACTCAATGACCCATCTATAAACAGTTTCACAAGTTGGTATAGTGAAACCGGGACCGACAGCTTAACGTGGTCTCCGAGGTACTATAGTGGTGTTGTCAAACAAATGTACATATTTTTTTTAATTAAAAACTCATTGGTACACACCGGGATTAGAACCAGGGACCTAAGTGTTTTTAAGTCCAAGGTCTAACCAACTCGGCCACCACGTATATGTATATATATTTTTTTTTATTAAAATATTATTGATTAAAATCTTCTTCTTAAATCGGGGTTGATCCCGCACGTGATATAAAAGAATTGTCGTGTTTTTAATTATAAATAATAAAATAAACCATATAAATAATCTATATATAATAAAAATAACTTAAAAAACATTTTACAATTTTTCGGATTAAAAAATACCATCAAGGTTCTTTGGTTCTTGGGAACCGTTTAAACTGCCTTAGGCTACCCAGCGGAGGGATTAACCCGTCCCCATTTCACTATTACACCTAACAAGCGACGAGCGAGCTTGTAACGGTCCTTATGAGCCTCGTTGTATAAAGCGGTCACCCATCCCAGGTCCGGCCTTGTTGTCATGTGCTTAACCTTTTTGGATTAGGGGCCCACTAGGAAGGGTTTTTTTTAATCCAATCCCAAGGGGGTGAAAAGTGAGGATAAATGTTTTTTAGGAAAGTTAATATCTCGACAATGGATTGTGCTACGAACTTAAAATTTTATAGACTCTTAGAAAATAAATTGATAGGCGTTTCGCCATTTTTGCAAGTTTTATTTAGGGTCTGGAGGAGGTAGGATAAAAAGGGGGTAATTTTTGTAACTGTGTTATATCTTAAGAACGACTGGTGATACAACAGTGAAACTTTGTATGTAAATTCTTATAAAACTGTGAAATACGTGTTTCATTATTTTTCGAAATTTGAATAGGGTAAGAAGGGATCTTAATTAAATAGTGTTTTTTTTTCGTAATATAACAGAAACCATGAAACTGTCTATATATACTCTTAAGTGCCACAAATTTTATACAATTTTGCAAAATTTCATTAAGTATATTTTTTTATACTTAATAAATAAGTATAACGGGAATAATGAAAATGTGTATGTAGGCTTGTATAAAACTAATAGACATTTTTTTTTTTTTTTTTAATCTTATTAGGGAGGGTGGGATTTGGTTTATTTTTATTATTATTACGGGAACAATGAAAGTTTGTAAGTAAGATCTGCCTATTATACAAATCTTACAGACACATATTTTACTATATTTTGTAATTTCAATAGGGGAAGGCGGGGGAGGGCATATAATTAAATCAGGTACAGTTTTTTGTACAAGTAATATGACAAACAAAGCCGACCAACAAAACCTAGTATTTATATAAATGTAATTATGTATAACAAACGTTTATTAACTTCAACAGCAGAGAAGAAAACCTTTTTAATAAACTTTAAAATAAGCATATTTTCCAAGACATTTTTCCCTTTTTACTTTTTTTCACTCTTAATTAAAATCATTTTTAATTAAAATTTAAATGCATCTTAAATTAAATCTGGTTAAGAATATGGCAAAATTGACTCGTCTTTAATCCCTGGTTTACAAAGAAAGTTCGACGGTTCGACGTTGATTATATACTTTTAATCCTCATATATACTTGTGCCGCAGTTTAAGTCGCTGTCTGAACTCGCTAATTATTCCTTTACCGTAGAGCTAAGAAACGAAGAAATAATAATTTTTTTTTTTAATAGTAATTTACGTTTTTTTTTTTTTTGGAGCACGGTATGTGACTTTATTTGTTGGTAAGTAAAAGTCTCCGATTTTAAGTTTCTTAAGATAGTCGGTCTAAAATTTATTTAAAATAAAAAATATATAGCAGTGTTCTCGGTAGGACATTGTATTCGTAATCGCTAACTCCGCGTTCTCCATACAAAATGAGCTTTCGCACTTCCAGTAATACTCGATAACTGTTCGCGCTCTTAAATTTTTTTTTTTTTTAATAAAATATAAGTTTTTAAGTATTATAATACAAAAATATCTATTACTCACAACAGTCGGTGTAGACTCATACCATCGATTAAAACCCCTCCGCTGGGTACCCTGGGGCCGTGTAGGCGGTCTCAGGCGCCGTAAGGCACCCGTGATGATACATATACACATAGAAAGATTTTGCTTACAATCACAAACATGATAAAAATAATTGAACTTTAACTTCGAACATCTCTTCGTATGGGTTTCGACTCCAGGCCCCTCAGCAAATTTTCGTTGGATTTTTTTTATTTTATGTTGTATGTACTATTTTATCAATAAATTTTTAGTAGAAGTCTATAAATGGGGTCGATTAATACATTATGGTTTAACAGCATTGATCACTCCTATATACTATGCCGGTTGAAAGATTCAGTTATAAAATGGGCGTATGGAAGTATATTAGTATATCTTAAATATCAATCAATATCTAGTGAGAGGGACTCGGCCGCCGCTTTTGCGGCAAGGTACTACACCGTATATCCTTTTACCTATTTATACATATATTATAATATCTATGATGAACTAACAAAACGGTACTGTCACCCCGTATTTGACCATCGCGTCCCGTTTTTGTGCGCGTCCCGTGTTAGTCCCGTTTTTCTACCATTCCGAAAAAATATTAAAATGGCCCAGGGGTATCGGGTATCGCGAGTTAACCACTGCAAGTGCCATTTTTTTTAATCAATAATGATTTTTCCAGACAATTAAATTAATGAAAAAATCAGCATTTTCTATTTTTAATCGCACGCACGGACACCGTGCGTAATACGTACGATGTACATTACATCCCAAGGCCGTGTCTTTTCGGCCATTTATTCATTCTTTTCCAGTGAATTGAATAAATAAATGGGCGGAAATACAGAATATTCCCATTCAACACGCGATCACCTCCCATTCCTATAGTATTTACTATGTTTACATGCATACTTTGTAGTAGTTAAAACACTCAATTTCGTCATCACAGTAGTATTAAAATGTCCAGTATTAACTTCTGGAGTTATGGCATCTCTATAATGAAACACAGCCAAAACTAGACAACCATACCGACTTAGGCGCATGAGTCGGCGTTGCAGTAACAGCATTAACTGTAACATGACGTCATAGTTCTGGAATTAGTCGTCTCGTCCGACTGCATGTATTGCTAACATGGTTGCCAAAACTTGTTAGTACATAGAACAAACAAACAAACTCTGATCAAAGGAGAACGGTAAGGTCCGTACTCGTACTAGTATAAATAGTGATGTTTTGTGATGTGATATTATGTTACATTTAAATTTAAATTATAAAGACAAAAATTCAATGACAATTTTCCTGGTATGAAAAACTGATAACCCTCGCTTTCGTGGCATGGTCCTAAGCCACTAAGCCAACTAGGTACTACTCACCCCTCACGAAATTTGTCATTGCTTTTTATCTATTTATACACACACGCCCTCTATTAAGAGCTAATAATAATATATTATAATAATAATATGTAGGACAAATTACACATAATGCGCTCTGGTCACAAACTAAGCTCTAGGCTTGTACTATGTGTACCAGAAGCTACGATGTAATACATATTATACTTTATAAACACCCAGACCATGACAAACTGTACAGAAAAACGTACTAATATATTTTTGCCATGGTCCCACCCATCGATATACCGTGTCAAAGATCTAGCTCGAGTAGTACTGTATTTTTCTTGCTCCGTAATTTTTAATTGTTTATTAATGTTTTATTAACGTAATAATATCATGCTATATATATTTCTGTAGCGGCCATCACTGGCTATGCAGTAGTGATATCCTTGTTGTAATTGAAAGACTGGATCGCCAAAGTTATAAGCAAATTAAATTCAAAATTTTAATTAACGGTGGAACCTGACCTACGACAACAAGTGCGCAGAGGCAAGCGCTTCGGTGATTCAACGACAGTCCAAGGCGAGTACTCAATAGTCATCGTATTGCTCTTTCTGGCGCAGCTATTTAAGAATATTGCTATCGCTTTTTCACATAATACGGTTCATATTTTGAATTAATTAAATGATTCCCGAAGTACCTACCGCACTCGAAGTATTTAAAAATGGAATGCAATGGCTGTGCTATTATCGTTAACGATAATAACTATCTAAAATGCAATGCATGTAATACAATATTTTGCTTGCAATGCATGAATGTAAAAAGCAATAAACTTCGCCAAGAGGACTTAGCTGCATTGAAGTGTCCGTCGTGTACTAACGTTACTCGACGCCGCACAGATCGTTCTCGCTCAGACGACGTTTCTATTACGTCTTTTACGTCTCCGCGAATCTTGAAAGACAAGAGCGAGAATATATCCTTATCTATGCTAAGTAGAATGTTTTATGACAAACTTTCATCAAATTCATCATTTGTTACCGGACTACGTGAGGTGATTAAAGAAGATCTTAGGACTTTAGTGGCTTCGGAATTTAAAATATTGATTGATGATCTTAAGAAAGAGTTTTATTCGACCACTGATTCTCTCTCCACCGAATTACTCTCCACATTAAACGACCTGCGGCTTAAACTTGAAGAGAAAAACAATAAGATTTTACAGTTGGAGACCGAGCAACTTCGGATCCAGGAGGAGTTAAAAAATCTCAATAACAGATTTAGTACTACTGATAGGCTGTCACGGGAGCGTAACATTGAAGTACAGGGTGTTCCAGAGGGGCGAAATGGAAACTTGGTGACACTTTTTCAAAATTTATGTAAAACTGTCAACGTTACTATTTCTGACAGTGACATTCACGCCTGTAGACGTGTTGCTAAAGTTAATCCTGGTTCAAAACATCCTCGGAATATTATTGTCACTTTAACGTCTCCTCGTCTTCGGGATTCTGTGCTTTCGGCCACTCACCGCTTCAATAAAGGTAAAAAAGAGAAGCTGCATACAGCGCATATTGGGCTTCAGGGTGATACAAAGAGCATGTACGTATCTGAACATCACCCACCTGAACTTAAGCAGCTTCACTCTGCAACTAGACAAGTGGCACGGAATGAGAACTATAAGTTTGTCTGGGTACGATTTAATAAGGTATATATACGTAAAAACGAAAATTCAAACCCGATATTAATTAAAAATTTAGATTATTTAAATAGAATAGATTAATTTTTAATTTTAATAATTCATTATAATTAATTCGTTAACTTTTTAATTATTCTTATTTGTTAATTTCTATATATTAAATATATTATTTGAAATTTAATTTATATATTTTGATTGTAATTGATCTTTGTAATTTGATAATAATTTAATTTATATTTTAATTCTAATTACTCTTTATAATTTGATAATTGCTTAATTTTGTTAGTTTCTTACATAGTTTAATACTTTCAATAAATATATTTGTGTGCATGAATATATTTTATCAGAATGTTAACAGAGCTAGGACGAAACTCACAGAAATTTATCTTAGTGTATTAAATAATGAATATGACCTTATATGTCTGACTGAGACAAACCTTAACGATAGTATTTACAATGGCGAACTCTTCGATGAAAGGTATAATGTTTATCGAAGAGACCGCCAAGATTCAGGTTCTCAAAAAACTCAGGGTGGAGGTGTCCTTATCGCTACCAAAAAAAACATAAATGTCGTACGTCGGACATGTTGGGACAGCTGCTTGGAAGATATCTGGGTAAGTATTATACCAAATGATCGTTGTACTAGTACTATAAATATATGTGTTTGCTACTTGCCTCCCGACTTACCTGTTTGTGATGTTTCCACTTTCTATTCTCATTGTCATGACATTATATTAAATATAGATAAAAATAATGAATTTATTTTAATTGGCGATTTCAATACACGCAATATAACGTGGAATCAATCGCAAACAATTAATGCTTTTGTGCCTAGTAATCCAGGAGATAAAAAAGCCCAGCTTCTTTTAGAAACCATTAGTACCTGTGACTTATTACAATTTAACAAAGTTGCCAACCATAATAACCGTTATTAGATTTGGTTATATCTACAATGAAGACCACTGATGTTAGTGAGGAGGAGCCTTTGTGTCGTGTTGAGGGTCATCATCCAGCCCTCTTATTAAAAATCATTAATTTAATTTATAAGCCACTTATACATAATAATAGAAAGCGTTTTAACTTCAATAAGTGTGATTATGAAAAAACTAAAAGCGACTCTGATGGACTTAAAAAATGTCTTAAAGAAAAAAAAAATACCATAAACGTTATAAAAAGTATGGTAATCCACGCGATTATGACTCGTTCTCTTTACTGCGATCTCGAGGCAGGACTCTCACTTCTGAGTGCTATAGAATGTTGACTGTTGAAGATTCGCTTAAGGATAATCCACGTAGCTTTTGGCGTTTTATTAATAACAAAAAGGGGCGTATCACTATCCCTCAAACCATGAGTTTTGGTAACAATACTACTTCCGATAGCCAGGAGATATGTGAACTTTTCTCTACGTTCTTTGGCTCTGTGTTTGAACCTCCTTCTGATAATAATATTAGTCCCACACTGAACACAATACATTGTAATATGCTAAGTAGTATAAAAGTTAACAGGGCTGATATTCTGAATAAAATCAAACAGTTAGACAAGAACAAAGGAGCTGGACTCGATGAGATCCCCCCATCATTCTTTCGAGAATGTGGATTGGAGCTTTCTATTCCGTTGCAGATTATCTTTAATAAATCATTGAGCACTGGTAAATTTCCGTCACGCTGGAAGATTGCTCACATAGTACCTATTTATAAGTCTGGTGATAAATCCAAATGTGACAATTACAGGCCCGTGAGCATCCTTTCAACGGTCGCCAAACTGTTTGAATCATTGGTTTACGACTATATGTATGGTCATGTCAGAGGAAAATTATCTGATAGTCAACACGGCTTTGTGAAAAATAGGTCTACTATCAGCAACCTTCTCGAGTATAAGAACTATATTTGTAATTCTTTTGCAAGCGGAGGTCAAGTGGATTCTATTTACACAGATTTTAGCAAGGCTTTTGATAAGGTTGATCATGCTCTGCTCATTGAGAAGATTGGTGTCTATGGTATACATGGCAGCCTTCTGCATTGGGTTCGCTCATACTTGTCAAATAGAAGTCAACTTGTTGCGGTTAAGTGTTACGTTTCTTCCACTGTAGAGATTACTTCCGGTGTTCCTCAGGGATCCCACCTTGGTCCTCTGTTATTTGTCGTGTTTATAAATGACCTTATCTCTGAACTGGAATGTCCAGCACTTCTTTATGCTGATGATCTCAAAATATTCTCATCAGTTTCTGAAATTACTGGCTGTCTGAATTTGCAAAGGGATCTCAATACTTTGGTAACATGGTCCAAAATTAATAGGATGTCTCTTAATGCTGATAAATGTTGCTTCATATAATTTACTAGAAAAGTTCAACGGGTTGATCATAACTACACTGTTGATGGTGAAGTTTTGGAACGTAAGCAGACTGTAAGGGACCTTGGCGTTATATTTGATGAAAAATTAACATTTAGACCTCATTATGAATACATTATTGATCGGGGTAATCAATTGCTGGGTTTTATAGTTCGATCAACTAAAGACTTTAAAAGGCCACAAAGCTTTACAACAAACTTTTGCAGTTTGGTTCGTTCGGTGCTGGAGTATGCGTGTCCCATTTGGTCGCCGTTTTACAGGACTCATATCGACGGTGTAGAACGTGTTCAAAAGCGCTACTTAAAAATTTTGTCATACCGGTGTAACCTTGGTCGGAAGTTATCCAGCTACAATGATCGATTGTCCTGGTTTCGAATGATGTCACTAGAAGATCGTCGTAAAAGGTATGACCTTGTGTGCCTTCACAAAATTATTCACGGTAGGATAGATTCACCTAACTTGTTGACAATGATTAACTTTAACACACGACATAAAAGTCGTCTTCCTAGTACTTTCACATTGCAGGTGTACAAAAATAATACTTCGTATTTTAACCCTATAGTTAGAATGTGTCGGTTGTATAATGAGGTAAGTAGCAGGCGCAGGGACATTGATATCTTTGACTCTAGCCTTTTACATTTAAAAATATCATTACAAGATATTATCTAAGTTGTTAATTATTACCATAATACTTATTGACTTTGATTTGTTTTATATAGATTTGTTTTAGCTTGATTGTGTTTTATTATTCATTATGTTCGTTTGTTTGCCTTAATGAATTGCATGTAGTTTTGATTTTTTCTTTCTTTATATAAAGTCTGTTATTATAAAATACTGTATCGTACTAAATATTATATCGTATACTCATAATAGTAAGATGTAGTCCAGATGTTAGCTCAATTTGTGTACCTTAAGCCTTTTACAACAATGTAATGGCTACATCTTGTCGTGAGTATCATATTTAAATAAATAAATATCGAACCCACGACCTCCGGATACAACGCCAAAGGCGCAACTACTAGTCTACGGAGGATGTCTGTAATAATCCTTTAATAACTAGCTAACCTTATATGATAGCTCTGCTATGCACAGATAGGAAGCCTATAATGAACAACGGCCAAAATTAGAGAAAGCAAACTGACTTAGGTATGAACCTCTTCCGCCTCAATTCGATTAGTCGGCGTTGCAGTAACAGCATTAACTGTAACATGACGTCATAGTTCTGGAATTAGTCGCCTCCTCCGACTGCATGTATTGCTAACTTGGTTACCAAAACTTGTTAGTACATAGAACAAACAAACAAACTCTGGTCAAAGGAGAACGGGTAAGGTCCGTACTCGTACTAGCATAAATAGTAATGTTTTGTGATGGAATATGTTAGATTTAAATTATAAAGATTAAATTTAAACAATAAATTTCCTGGTGGGTGCTTAAAGCCACGACCCTCACTTTCATGTTATGTCCTCAACCACTAGACCACAACACAAGCCAACCAGGTACTAGATACCCCTTACGAAATTTGTTTTTGCTCTTTACCTATTTATACACACACGCCCTCTATAAAGAGCTAATAATCCTATAATAACTAGCTAACCTCTATAATCTATTATAGTTCTGCTATGCCTATAATGAAACACGGCCAAAATTAGAGAAACCAAACTGACTTAGGTATGAACCTCTTTCGCCTCAATTCGATTAGTCGGTGTTGCAGTAACAGCATTAACTGTAACATGATGTCATAGTTCTGGAATTAGTCGCCTCCTCCGACTGCATGTATTGCTAACATGGTTACCAAAACTTGTTAGTACATAGAACAAACAAACAAACTCTGGTCAAAGGAGAACGGGTAAGGTCCGTACTCGTACTAGCATAAATAGAGATGTTTTGTGATGTGATATTACGAGTATGTTACATTTAAATTTAAATTATAAAGACAAAAATGTCAAATTTCCTGGTATGAAAAACTGTTAACCCTCGCTTTCGTAGCATGGTCCTTAACCACTAAGCCAACCAGGTACTACTCACCCCTCACGAAATTTGTCATTGCTTTTTATAGAGGGCGTGTGTGTATAAATACACACGCTCTCTATAAAGAGCTAATAATAATATATAATAATAATAATATGTAGGACAAATAACACGTATTGCGCTCTGGTCACAAACTAAGCTCTAGACTTGTACTATGTGTACCAGAAGCAACGATGTAATACATATTATATTTTATAAACACCCAGACCATGACAAACTGTACAAAAAAACGTACCAATATATTTTTGCCAAACAAACTCTGGTCAAAGGAGAATTGGTAAGGTTATAGGTAATTATTATAAATAGCAATGTTTTGTTCGATCTAAAATAGACGTGGCTGCCGAGTTGGTTAGACCTAAGACTTAAAAGCACAACTGTTTTAAGGATCAAATGTACCAATGATTTTTTAATTTAAAAAGAATTAACTTTATAATTTTTTTGACAACACCACTATTATTATAGTGCCTCGAGGAGCAGCTTTACGTAAACAGGTTGTTTTACCAACCTGTAAAACTGCTTATAGATTGGTCTATCCAAAAATCACGACGAGCTGGTCACATGTTCTTTGTAGACTCATACCATCGTCTACGATGAGGTGGCATGAAAACGCCTTTTTTACCTCAACCACACAAAACGAATTCATCGATACTTCAAGTTGCATGAAGCACAACACTAGCCATATTCAAACTGAAGTTTCTTTAAGTCTTGCGGTTTCTTGTCTTTTGATTGTCAATTAAGTAACTCCCCTAAGAGCAGATTTGAATAAAGTTGCTAATTGCACAGTCTAGACGCAGGACAGATGTAAATATTGCCTTTCTTTTAATAAAATTATCCTTCAATTTTGAAAAATAATTGTTATGTAGTTTAAAACCAAATTATGATAAGTAACTCTTTTAGGAATAAAAATGCAATAATATAATAATAAATGCTAGGCTTGTATTGTGTTTACAGAAACAATGACACTAATACATATGACAGCCTCCGTAGACTAGTGGTTGCGCCTTTGGCGTTGTATCCGGAGGTCGTGGGTTCAATTCCCACCCGTGGCTAAAAAAAAATGTATTTTTTTTTCTACAGTTTGTCATGGTCTGGGTGTTTATAAAATATAATATATATTATAACGTTGCGTCTAGTACACATAGTACAAGCCTAGAGCTTAGTTTGTAACCAGAGCAATGTGTGTAATTTGTCCAACATATTTAAAAAAAAAACATATTATATTTTACTAGCTGACGCGCAACTTCGTCTGCGTAACTTACGCACGCAATCCGATTAGCGCGTTCAACCATTATTTGGTTACTCAGGAATTACTGGTTTGAATTGAAAAATCATTTTAGTTAACATCACGCTGCTACCAATAGGAGCTGAGTATCAATGATAAATGTTGCAAAAGAAACTCTTCAGCTTTATAACATTAGTTGTATAGATAAACACCCAGACCAAGCCGTCGTCGACCAGGCAGTACAGAAAAAAAACTTAGGTACGGAACGCGGAGGGTTTTTTTTCTCAACTACTATTTACTTTTCCGCAATTATATTATTTATTTATCTTTCTATACTTGATTGCTTAATTTTTTTATAGTAGCTTAATTTTTTTATAGTATTTTTTTTATAGTAGCTTTTTATAGTTGCGGTCTCGGTCTCCATCGACTCACAGTCTCACAGTACATGCAGAAGAGACCGAGACAATTGTCGCGGTCTCCTGTCTCGGTCTCGATCTCCGGTCGCGAGTTTTTTAAGACTTATTATGTATGTATAGTATAACCAGTGGTAATCGAATTCACGACCTCCAGATATAATACGCACAGCGCAATCATGCAGGCAAATAAATTATTATTTATTTACAGATTAATATTATAATTATTTTGTAAACTCTACTCTTAGGCAACACAAATAGTTCACAGTAAACCAATCTTTCTTAAGTGCCACCTAGTACTGACCAAAATGTAATTAGGTATAGTGGAGACCACGTCCAGTCTATAATGTAGGCATCCTCTATGTTAGAGAGTATCACCAAGAGAGGCTAAAATATTAAATGTCCGAAATTGAGGTCAAATGTCCTTTAATATAATTTCTCAGATGAAACCCAAAAGTGTGGAAAGTCCATGAATATAAAAATATAATAAGACACATATTTTATATACAAATCAATATCTTTATTTTTATTGATTTATTTTGCACAAAATTTATTGTTTATTTGTAAATTATTTTTTATTGGAGTACGGCGTGTGACTTTGTATAGAGTAGTATAGTAAGCAGGCCTACAAAATCCACTATGTCAGCTAAATGATGCGGTTACGAAATGGGCTGCGACAAAAACGAATTCGCATAAGTAGTAGACTTAAAAGCCTTAAAGAGTTGCTTTATTGTCAAAGGAAACTAGTACCGCGAAAAAGGAAACTACGACCGCAAAAAGAAATCGATGAAAACATGACTAGTTCACTGACGGTTTTTGCATCTGGCACGATACCAGTCGGTAAACTTATTTTATTTTTAATTTAATAATCATTTTAACGGCACTGGATTCGGGTCCTTTTATGCCTGTTTTGTCTATGGGTAACTTTTTTTAGTTTTTACAAAAACGAAACACTGATAAGTGTTTCGTTTTTCTTCAATATTTATTAATGACTTAAATTTTATCAAGTGTTGTTTTTATAAAATTGTATATATCTGTATACTTAGTATTTATATTCTTTTGGCATATATTAAAGATTAATTGTAGTTGCCAATTTATCTATTCAAACTTCTAAAAAGAACATTCGTCGCCAAATTGAGGGAATGTTCTTTTTAGAAGTTTGAATACATAAATTGGCAACTACAATTAATCTTTCCATGTTAAAATTTGGACATTTCGGTAGGCCTAGCGTTCAACAGCCTGCTCCGTGAAAGAAAGGAGCCTACCATCTTGACAAGAACTCGATGCTGTAGTCTCGTGTGGATACTTTTATGAATTTGAAAGGTTGTAGGTACTTTCAGCTAATATGAGGCACTACTGATCAAATTGGACAACTTTACCCATGAAACCATGTATGGAAAATAAAATAAAATAAATAGCTTTCCCTTGCAAATTGGTCTTTATAACATTACTAGTTTGTATGGAGAAGGCTATTTGTTTTTTCATTTGCGACACATGGTTCCATGGAAAATGTTGTTTGATTTGATCAGTAGAACCTCATATTAGACCTTTCATAGTCACCCTGTAAAAGAACTTATCCTAGCTGATTCACTGACTGACTGAATTCAAATCCCAATGGGGTGAAAAGGGGTGTTAAATGTTTTTTTTTTAGGAAAGTTAATATCTCGAGAATGGATGGTGCTACGACTAGAAATTTGGTATGTAATCTACTTATAAGATAAATTGATAAGGGTTTAATTTTTTTTTTAATGGTGAAACTTATTTAAACTTGATATAAAACTAATAGACATACTTTTTTTGTAATGTTATTAGGGGTGGGGCAAAAATTGACCATTACAAGAACAATACAACTTTGTAAATCGTATCTACATATATAGGCACATTTTTTTTAAATTTCTATAGGGGAACGACATATAATTTAACCAAGTGTAATTTAACCTACTGTACATATGACGGGCGAAGTCGGGTCAATAAAAGTTAATAAGTTATAAATAAATATACTTTATAAATGTATAAAGTTATCAATTGGGTAAATGCGGGTATATCGTTATGTATTGACGACACTATAAACTTTTTACGAGTGGATCGTCACACGTTACACGTATGGTTACATACATATCAATAATGAAACTATGAATAATATACGAAAGTGCCCTAAGGTCTAAAATCGTCTTTTCAAATATATATACTAAAATATAATAAATATATACCTAGGCATATTTCAGTTTTAGTCTGGGGTTTACCGGTTTTCAGGAGACTACTGCGTCGAATTCTTATCGCGGTGGTAGCTTCCTTTTTTCACGAATTGATTTGTCAATAAAGCAAATTAACTCGTTAAAGCAAATTCATATTTATTTGTCGTCCTTATTTCGGAACCATTTAAACATTTATCAGTTTCACTTGTGAACTGTTTCTAGATGGGTTTTGAGTCTCTTTAAACACCGCGATAAGCTGACCACTTATTCGGTGTAGACTTAGAATACCATCGGTTACGACGAGGTAATAAATACCCCGCCGCTGGGTAATCTGAGACGGGGTTTTATTCTAGGCGGCTTCGTGATTATAATGATTTTTCGATTTAGCCGGCATAGTGGGAATTAAATTATAAACAGTTACTTATTATATTAATAAAAATCTATTGCTGGCGTTAAATAAAACAATAAGAGTTTGATCACGAAAGGGAAATAAAGCAAGAACGCGAAATGGAAAGAGAAAATAATTGAAATTCCTTCACGAGAACGACTGTTGTGGAATCCGTAGAGCATGCAATATCCTATCCGACTTAATAACATTTATATTTGCAGAAAATATCACAAAGCTTCATGTAAATTGTTTCAAATATTTACAACAAAAAAAAAACATGACGGGAGCCTTACGGCGCCCGAGACGACGGCCTCAACAGAGGGGTTTTTAATCCCACCTCGTCGTATCCAATGATATCAGTCTATACTGAACAAGTTGCTAGCTCAATAACCCACCTATAAATAGATTCACAGGTTGGTATAGTGAAACTGGGACCGACAGTTTAACGTGCTCTCCGAGGCACTATAGTGGTGTTGTTAAACAAATGTACATAAATTTTTAGATTAAAACTCATTGGAACACATCGGAGTTCGAACCAGGTACCTAAGTTTAATTCATTTTTTAGGAAGAATCAAAATATCTTGGCTTGGAAGTAAATAATACGAAATGTGAATTGTTTTTCCCATCTCAAATAAACCATGAGTTAATTAAAGCTTTTGAAAATATCGCCCCAGGAATAATAATTCGTAACAATGAAGATATCACTTTACTCGGATCTCCTCTGATTGACGAAGGAATTACTGCAGTATTAAAAAATAAATTAGATGTATTTAAACGGGCAGCTTCTAAATTAGAGGACATAGAACCACATGTTTCATTTTTTTTGCTATCAAATTGTCACTTCACCGCGGTATATGTACACTTTACGTACATCTCCTTGTTGGAATTCTCCTGTTGTAAATGAAATTGATAATGAAATAAGACTAAGTCTAGAGTCTATTTTAAATTTAAAAATTCTCAAGGTCATCATGGCCTTTCGTGTCAAAAAAGTGCTGGTCGTTTTTTAAGACACCATAACATTAACGACATTATCTGTAAGTCCTTATCAAAAGCAAACATTCCTTCTGTTCTTGAACCCTTAGGCCTACAAAGATCTGATGGTAAAAGACCGGACGGTATGACTATTATACCATACAAATGTGGTCGTGCTTTGG
Organism: Monopis laevigella; assembly: GCA_947458855.1. Taxonomy (NCBI): domain Eukaryota; kingdom Metazoa; phylum Arthropoda; class Insecta; order Lepidoptera; family Tineidae; genus Monopis; species Monopis laevigella. The sequence goes on from OX381585.1 coordinate 22,027,211, forward strand.
TCTGGGATGCGACCTGCGTGGACACACTTTGTCGGAGTCACGTTTCGTCATCTTCCAAACGTGCGGGAGCTGCAGCTGAACAAGCAGTTTAAATAAAGCGCAATAAGTAGGCAGAGCTCCTGAACTCGCACATATTTTTGGCATTTTCCGTTGAGACAATGGGTCCGTGGTCCGAGGAGCTAGCGAATTTATCCGTGATCTGGGTAAAAAAATTAAAATAGCAACTGGTAATCCTCTGAGCAAGGAGTACCTGGTTCAGAGGATCAGCTATTGCTACCCAACGGGGTAACGCCGCTAGTGTCCTTGGTACCCTACGCCCATTGTCTCATTTCCAAAATTTTTAATATAGGTAATAATTAATTATTTTTATAGGTAGGTATATTTTATTATATTTTTGTTTATTTTATAACTAAATTGAATATATTAAATTATAATATATTGTTTGACTTTGACTTTGGAATAATTTACCACTCAAAATAAGACAATCACCAAATAGAGTCATATTTAAAAAAAGAGTATATGATTACTATTTAAATTCATAGGTAGTTTTTATTTATCATTCATTATTCTATACCTTTCCACTTTGTTATTTTTTCTTTCTCATTTTGTAGTTGGTAGTATTGTGTATATGTAATTTATGTATATAAGATATATTTAAGTAGTGTTTAATAGATTGTAAGTATTTTAAATAATAATCACTGCATTATATACTCAGTTACTGTATCTACCTCACTTATTAACTGCTTTTATTGTCCCGAAGGTTTGACTGGTAGAGAATGGCATTGAGTCCGCCTTTGTATTTTGTATGCAATAAAGATTTAAATATTAATAATAATATATCTATTTATTAATATGCTTTAGGCTCCCGGTTCAAATCCCTGCATATGCCATCAACATTTTAATTTTAAAATGTATATTTATAAGACAACACTACTGTATTGCCTCGGAGTGCACGTTAAGCTGTCCCGAAGTTTCGCTGTACGAACTTATGTAACTAACTTTATAGGTTATTAAATCTATTAAAATACCGCGACAAGCTAGTCACTGTCGGTGTAAACATCGATTACGACGAGCGATGGCACTTGGTATTAAGAGACCTCTAATCGAATAATCTCTATAATTCTGTCGAATCTATACCTATTTTAATGATTCTATCCTTTATATGCAATTGTCACCTCAGAGAATGCTAAAATCTGTCAAAGCAATAGTACCTTTTAAAACAAGGGAAATTGTTCAATATCATTTTTAAATGTATTCGTTATTTTGACATGCTATCGTTTCCGTTATAAGAAACAGAGGGTCTACCATGGGTTTGGGCATTGTAGCAACGTAACGTATTTCTATACGTATACGTGAGCAACAACCAATAGGGCCCGCCGCTTTATTTTTGCTAAGAGGATTGAATTAAGCGATCCTATTGGTTGTTACTTACGTATACAGATACGTTACGTTGCTACAATGCGCCAACCCATGGTCCTTCTCCTCGGAATGTGGCCGCCAATGTGCATTGTTATTAAACTTCTTTAAAACATTAGAAAACTATAAGAAAAATATGTTTTAAAACAAAGTAGCGTAGCAGTCGACTGTCATCGTAGCAGACTACGATAAAATCCCGTAGCTTACAGCGTGCACGATGCTACGACAACATTTGTGCTTGCCTTCTTCTTTTGTGCATCGTAAGCTTGTTGATATAACTATTTTTGTAAATAATACATGAGAAGATGTAAGTTTTTCACGAGCTTTTTTTTTTACATCATATAATAATAATAATATATACATAGTAATATTTTTTTTTTTTTTGCAAAAAAAGATAAAATTATTTTGGATATAAGAAGGCATATTTTACACGTAACACTTTCACGAGCTCTATAAGTTTTTTTTAAATTTAATTCAGTCATAAAAAATCGATCAAATAAATTCGGATATAAGAGATTTTCCTACATCTTTTATTATAACAAAAAAAGACAAACTGTACCAAAATAGTTGTTAATGAAAAAAGCTAAGATAAATATTCTAAATAACATCAAATCCTAGAGACGATATGAACCCATTGTTCTAAGGAATCCAGTAACTTTTCCTCGCTAGGCAGCAATACTGATTCTCTGACTTTTTCAAAGGATCATTAAATTATCTATATACCACAGATAATATTTATGTTTTATGTTTAAATGTACTAACTTTTATATCTTGGGATTGGATTCATTATTCATATTGTAACCTTTTTTTGTGCAATTGTTTGGGTCCATACTAAAATAAAATAAAAAATTAAATAGTTCTATTTTCAAGGCCGGTCTTAGAAACGGTTCGCAAAATGAAACGTAAACATAACGGGATAGTGGAAAGCGTAGTTATGTCACGTCGACGTCGCCACGTCGTTGCCCCAGTGACCACTACGGCCCGGTTCCACAATTACCGCGTCGCTGAAAGACATATTGCCCACGGGGACTTCACAATCTTGACCAATAGGGATGTGACCAAACTGAGTTATCAACTAAATGAGTTATTATTTCACAAGTCGCTATTAAAATTATTTATTCATTTATATCAAAAGGATTTGCAAAATGTATAATTTATAGGTTACTACGCTTATAAGACTGAGCGGTTTATGTGATTATCGCCTCAATAACCTTAAAGGGCAGTTCCACAATTTCCGCTATGCTGCCCATGGGGACTTCACACCTTAAACTATATGGGTTTACCAACCTACATTAGATAGGTTATATAAGTTTTAAGTGTATGTTTGTCTGTCCAAATGGATTATCTCGAATACTACTTTTAATTTGGAATAGTTTAATATCTTTTCAAACTTACTAGTATTGTATTAGGTAAAATTGAAATATGTGTCAAAGATTCAAGTGAAAAAGGGTCTAATTCAAAATTGAAAAAATCGGTCGTGTAAATGAAGCATTAACTTATGTAATTCCGTTTTTAGTAATTATTGTAAGAAAATAAACAAATTAATTTAAATTTGTACTGTGCGGCAAAATCTTACGTGGGGGCCACGAAACCGACGCTCCAAAGGAATTCGCTGGCGCTGCAAGGTTTCGTGGCTCCGACGTCAATAAAAAAGTGTCGGAAGTATTACCGGCTTAGGTGTCAACTGGCCCACTAAAAAGTGGTCCACGGGCGAGTTGACCACTTTTGAACCAGGTTCGTGTGTCAATAAGAAAACTACTAGGTTGCACTAAACTAAGTGGCGTCTATAACTTCGTTAGGCCGGCCGATCCGACTCGTTACCACCGCCGATACAGATGCAAAACCGTTAAGTGACCTAATCATGTTTCGGTTTTAGTCTGTGGTTCACCGGTATTCCGGGGACAACTGCATCGATTTCATGTCGAGGTAGTCATCTCCTTAAATGGTGATTGATTTGACTATAAAGCAGCAGCGATACGTCCATGTCGCCGCCCATTTCGTAATCGCATCATTTAGCCGGTATAGTGGGAGCGATCAATATTGTTAAACAACAATGTATTGATCGACCCCATTCATCCAATGTGTAGGTCTGTATAATACCAGGTACATAAGAATTCACATGTTGTGCTCCGTCAAAAAAATGATCGTTTATTACAATTTACTTTAGATTGAAATTCCAACCCGAAACTTTTTATCTACCTAGCTATTGAGTTAACTCTTTGACTGAGTTAACTCAAAGAGTTATAACTGATCTACCGAGCACAGCACACGACTGCAATTTGCCGACTAGGTACGTGATGAACAGTCCAAAGTGACGTCATATACTGACAAATATACGTTGTTTGTCTTCTGGAGCTGTGGGGTGGGGGTAATTTTTGCGATATAACCTTGTGATAAAGCCTTAATACTTTGGTCTTGGGATTAAGTGGGTAAGATAGAGGTTAATGTTACGTGCTATGTTATTCTAGTTACTGTATCTATATTTAGTCAGGGAAACTGGATTCGTTTAAAGTACTTCCATTCGATAGAGCTACTCTATATACAAACGTACTTAATTCTTATATTATTAATCCAATTATAGTCAAAATAAAACCAAGGCTATTTGACTACATTAAAAATATACTATAAATTGTGGTCATCCTATCAGACAATGGCGTAAAAAAACATATTTCACTTTATTTTAAACTAAATCATGTATATCTTTTGTAGATTACACGAAATAAAATTGAATATTTTTTACAATTTTATTTATAACAAAAACATCTTTGATTAGTTGATGACTGGTTAGGGGGCGTCCATAAATTACGTGAGATGTTTAAGGGGGGGGGTTCAGTCAAATCTCATCTAATCTTACGTTGGAGAGAGAGGTCTCGGCAAATATCACGCAATTTTTTTTTCTGATTGAAACAAAAAATAACTATTTTGGTCCATTTAATCCAGATTAATTAAATGAGTAGAGCCTAATATTAGCCCAAAGTACCACCTTCAAAAGCACCATGTATATGAGAAGTATGTTTGTATTGGAGCATGCTCTCGACTGGTGAAACCTTATTATTTTAATAAAAAGAGGGTTCCTTTTAAAACAACATATATTGAAGCAACAGTATATGATTTTGGATCTACCTAATGTTAATATATACTCGTATATATATAAATATATATATATATCTTCACGGGTGCCTTACGACGCCCGAGACCGCCTAGACGGCCCCAGGGTACCCAGCGGAGGGGTTTTAATCCCACCTCGTCGTAGCCGATGGTATGAGTCTACAACGAACAAGTGGCTAGCTCGTCGCGATGTTTTGGATAGACTCAATAACCCATCTATAAACATAAATCTAATGTTAAACAGACATAAGTCCAACGGTGGCGATAAAAACCTTTTTTTTTTGGAAATAGCTATAAAGCAAGTAGAAAAAAGATAGTAATAGAAAAGTAAAGATCTTTTATTTAAAACCACGTGCATTAATTGAAAAACTATTAACTACCCTGTAGTCGACTTCACGCCCACACAAACGTACTGCCAATATTACAACTTGACTTTTAGTCGAAGTTCAATATTCAACCAACTCGGCCACCACGTGGTGGCCGAGTTGGTTGGACTTAAAAACACTTAGGTCCCTGGTTCGAATCCCGGTGTGTACCAATGAGTTTTTTATTTAAAAATGTATGTACATTTGTTTGACAACACCACTATAGTGCCTCGGAGAGCACGTTAAGCTGTCGGTCCCGGTTTCACTATACCAACTTGTGAAACTGTTTATAGATGGGTTATTGAGTCTATTCAAGACATTGCAACGAGCTAGCCACTTGTTCGGTGTAGACTCATACCATCGGCTACGACGAGGTGGGATTAAAACCCCGCCGCTGGGTACCCTGGGGCCGTCTAGGCGGTCTCGGGCGCCGTAAGGCACCCGTGATGTATACATATAAAGTTTTTTTTTTCTGATTACGAAAAGAAACAAAATAAAATACCCATCACAGAAAGATTAATGAGTGTGACCGATAAAAATATTATTTTTATTCTGCGACAAACAGTACCTAATCGAGTATTACTAAAAGTGCAAAAGCTCTTGTATGGAAAACGCTTCGAATACAACAGAAAATGTGATCCATAAAGCCTACTAATTTTCTTTTTTAAACATTTTAGTGTAAGTATTCAAATAATTTAATTTTAGCATCAAACTAGGTAAGTCCACCTAGTTTGATGCTAGATAGGGAGATGCCCATGGCCCTTAAATCGCTTTTTTAGTATTGAGAAGCGGCTGTTTTGTATGGCGGCGGAGGTCATCCTCTGCCGCCCCGATTATAAAATAAAATAAAGAGAACAAAGGCAATCCCTGAGCGTTGGTTGGTTGAAGTGAGAAGACAACAAACAACAGACAACGAACAACAGACAACGAACTCGTTTGACATTCTCGTTTTATAGGCCATTTAAGGCTTTAAGGCGGTTCCATTATTATTATTAGTTTCATAACCTAGTTAGAGCAAGTTGCTTGGAAGGTCTATCAACCTGATTGTAATTAATAAATAGTTAATTTAAGGGCATAACAGAATATAAAATTCTTTAACAAAATATAATGTAGTTTAGTAGAAGGATTATTGAGGCCGTAATCTGTTTTTAATTGACGCTAAGCCTTTACGCCTGCTAGGTATAATTGTACGGTTAACAGCAAGGTTTTGCAGGTGACAACCTAAATTGAACCCTAATAAAATGACACAGAGTAGGCGCAAGGTCAGATACTTCGTGTTGACCACTGTACATAGTTTAAGCCTGTTGACCGCTGATTGATGGATCGACACAACTAACTACCGTCGGCGTATAAATTTCCAATACTTGCGCCTGAAGTTTATTATAGTATAGTTGGTATTGATAAATAATGTTTAATGTTAGGATTAGGTAAAATCATGAAAGTATGAATAATATACGGAAGTGCAGTTAAGTCACCCTGTAAAGTGGAAATCACAAAAATATACTCGGATAAGAATTCTTCGCTGAAGAATTCTTCAGCGAAGGATACAAAATATTATTTTAATACGAAGGATTTTTCTAAATATTTTTTTACAACAATATTTAACTTAATATAAGATTATTTGTTTTGATTCAAGAATGTTATATTGATAACGCCATATATCAAGCAATATGTGACCCAGAGGATATTGTTTAGGTTCAAAAAAATATGTTTAAAGGCATTTTACGCTTCAGGGCATTTCCTTATGTATAGGTACTTCCTTGGGTAAAATATTGCCTGTAGGTGAAAAGCATACAGGGTGAATTTCAATGGATGTACTTTGAGCTAATATGATGTTCTACTGATCAAATCAAACAACTTTTTCCATGGAACCATGTGTTGCAAATGAAAAAAAAAATTGGCTTTCCCATACAAATTGGTCATTTTTATATTACTAGTTTGTATGGAGAAGGCAATTTTTTTTTTCATTTGCGACACATGGTTCCATGGGAAAAGTTGTTCGATTTGATCAGCAGAATCTCATATTAGCCCAAAGTACATCCTTTCAAAGTCACCATGTATAGGTCTATCCAGCCGCCATTCGATATCAAATTTTGTTAACTAACGCTCCGAATGTTAATTGATTATAGAGAGCGAGTTGATTATTTAATGCATTGATGCGTTGATAATCGTATGCACACGCTACAATTTCGATGACTTTGGTATATGGTAATATATGATCGTTAGGTAAGTTCTCTCTCATCCCTGATCCAGCCGCGCCAGAGGCCTTGGTGCCATTCGACATAAGATTTTGGTACCTAACGCTCCCAACGTTAATTAAATGTAAAGAATAATTTTATAAATTAACTTACGATTATCAAATTAATTTATACTAACATGCACGCGCCATAATCTCTATGATCTATGGAGCTAGAGAAGTACTCCCCCTTTACTGATCCATGAGTGCTGAGGTCCTGGCGCCATTCGACATCAGATTTTGGTAACTAAAGCTCCAAATGTTAATTGGTTCTAGAGAGCGAGTTGATTATGAAATGCATTTATACCAGCATGCACATGTTATAATATCGTTAAATTGGGGAAGTTAAGGAAGTGCTCCTACTAAGTTCCCCTTCCTTAATCCAGCCGCGCTAAGGTATTATATTCCTAACGCCATTCGACATTAGATTATGTATATTAACGCTCCTAATTGTTTAAAGAGAACGAGTTCATTATTAAATGTATTTATACCAGCATACACACACTACAATCTCGATGATCTTGGGAGTTAGAGATGTGCTTCCCTTTCCTGATCCAGCGCTATACGATAACAGATTTGGTTAACTTAAGCTCTAAATGATAATTGATTCTAGAGAGTGAGTTAATTGTTAAATGCATTAATATCAGCATGCACACGCTACAATCTCGATGATCTAGGAAGTTTAGAAAGTGCTCCCCCTTCCCTGATCCATCGCTACTTGACATCATATTTTGGTAACTAACGCTCCCAATGTTCATTATTAAATTGGTGAGTCATTTGATTATTAAATGCATTTATACCGTATGCAAACGCTACAATCTCGTTGACTTAGGAAGTTAGGGAAGTGCTCCCTCTTCCTTGATCCAGCGCTTTTTGACATAATATTTTAGTAACTGACCGCCTCCGTAGACTAGTGGTTACGCCTTTGGCATTGTACTTTAATTCCACCATGGCAAAACATACAGTTTGGGTGTTTAAAAATATAATATTTATTATATCAAAATATATCGTTATTCTTTATACAGATAGTGCAAGCCTAGAACTTAGTTTGTGACAAAAAAAAAAGTGTAAATATCCAACATATTAAGGAAAAAAAACTAACGCTTCCAATGTTAATTGGTTTTAGAGAGTGAGTTGATTATTAAATGCATTTATGCACACGCTACAATCTCGTTGACCTAGGGAGTTAGGGAAGTGCTCCCCCTTCCCTGAGCCGCGCTGAGGTCCTGGCGCCATTCCACATCAGATTTTAGCCCGTACGTATCGTGCATACAGATCCGGTAAACAACTCTGTTAACTCGAATGTTTTATTTTAATATAGCAGAGTATTATGAGTTTACAAGGAACAAGCAGCCAGCGCGTCGAGTGGTGTTTGTATAGACTCGAGGACTATCTTAAAAGTTATAAAGTTGGAATAATAAAACTGGGACCGACAGCTTAACGTGCTCTCCGAGGCACTATTATATTGATCAAACAAAACGTAGGTACATATTTTATTTTATTAAAAATGCTTTGAAACATACCAAATTGAACCATTCCCGAACCCGCGACCTAAATTTTTCTACGTCAACGGCAGCTCGGTATTTTTTTTTTTATTCTTAGGTTTGACTCAAGAAAATTGGCGGTTTTGCAACTTGCAAGTGCCAACGAAACCGGTCAAACCTAAAAAAAAATATTAAATTCAAGTCAATAAAAAAGAGGAAAAATATACCACAGAGGATACCTACTTTTGATATTAATAAAAAGAGATGGTTAGAATATATAGGTACTTACACTTTTGATATTTATAAGGAGAGATGGTTACCATATTATTATTAACGCAGGTATTAATAAAAACTTATTAAGTCCTTGAATAACACTTTAGTTATTGAAGTGTTTGTCGCTTGTTTTTAGCAACATAAGTTAATATGTGTAAAAGGATAAAACCTTCTATAACTAAATTGTTCTTCAAGAACTCAATAAGTTTTTATGAATAAAGCCATTAATATTTAAATTCGAGTTTGATAAGTATCTATATAATTGGAATTCTCTATTCACCTCAAAGCCCCGATGGTTCATATCGCCGCCACATAAATTTCTTTATTGTCACCAATGCGATAAAATTGAGGCATTATGTTAGCCAGAATAGATTTAGCGTTATTCTCTTTGTTTCTACAGATAAAATGTACCTATTGAAAGCATTTATAAAATGTTACTATAAATTTTATAAATGCTTTCAATAGGTACGTACTTACGATTTACGTACGAATTTTGAAATTAAAAAAGTTCAGAATATAAAAATAAAATATACCAAGTTATTTCCTAAATAAATAACATAGTGACCTTGTAAGGTGAAAGGTTGTTTGGGTTATATTAGCCCAAAGTGCAACCTTTCAAGGTCACTAGTACTTATATACCTACTTCATTGTGGTGACCGAGTTGGCAAGTCTATAATAACCACAGACTACTTCTATACTTAGGAATAGAATAGACACGTAGATGTCTGGCCATAAATACTGTTACCATTTGATTTTTTCTACAATTGAGCAACATTTTAACAAACAAAATGACCGTATTTATGCTCAAAGCTCTAAGGAAGCTCCTAATTAGCCGACAGAGTCCAACGTAGGCATTATCTGACTTCAGAAATGGTTTGGTGGGGTGTTAGCTATGTAGGAGTGGCTGAGCCATATTTTTGTGAAAAAGGTATCAAAACCTCGGCACAAGTGTATCAAGATACCATTCTTGAGAAGGTAGTTAAGCCCCTTAACAATACCATGTTCAATAACCAAGTATGGTCCTTCCAGCAAGACTCGGCGCCGGGTCATGAAGCTCGATCCACGCAGTCTTGGTTGGAAGTGAACATTTCGGACTTAATCAGAGCTGAAGACTGGCCGTCGTCTAGTTCCTGTCTTCTTCCATCTGATCTTATTCCACTGGATTATGATTTATGGTCAGTTTTAGATAGTACGGCTTGCTCTAAACGCCATGATAATTTAGAGTCCCTAAAACAATCCATACGATTGACAGTAAAGAATTTTCCCATGGAAAGAGTGCGTGCTTCTATGGATAACTGGCCTCAGCGTTTAAAGGACTGTATTGTAGCCAATGGAGACCACTTCGAATAAGCTTTTTATATTTTTAATTGTTTTATATTTATGGATTAAATTAACACACTGTAAAAGTAAAAAAAAAATTTGCAATAGATTTTTTTTTCTTTTTTACAATATTTATGGCAAGACTAGGTATAATATTATTTCTATTGACATAATAATACAGAAATGTATTCGTTTTAAATAACCTCTTTACATTTATAATAAAAAATAAAAATAAAGTTTTTTAAAGTTATTCAAAACTGTATTTTTAGGTTGATACATACTTTAAAATATTTAAACGTTTTACAACGAAATAAAGTCATTCATTACGCATTTATGGGCCTTTTTAAATAAACGTGACAATTGATTTTCCAATGACAGTTTTTTATAATCACAATTTTTTCGCACATAAAAATGAACGTTGTATCCCTGGTTCCTATGCTAGGTTTCCCTTATTGCTTAGTTTAATTTGAATTATACACATTGAACAAAACCAAGCAATGTATTTATTATAAATTAACATTGTAAATTGCATTTGTCACGTTTATGAAATTGATGCTTTATAAATAAATGAGGTAATAATTATTATTTTTATTCAAATTAATTCTGAATTTAAATTTATTAAAGCCATTGTAGAAGTAGTACGTACGTTATAGCCCACTTCTTTTCTGTCACTCGTGTACTATTAAACAATTGACCCCAGATTAATAATAATAAATAGATTCTGAGCTCAGATTAATAATAATAAATAGATTCCTCGTCAAAAATCACAAACCCGGAGGTCTATATTTTATCGTATCATGAAAACTAAATTGTTGCATAAGTGAAAAAGAGATAACGAGTAGTGATTTTTTAATCTAATGTCAACTTCGTAAAAAACTGGAGTCCAACTGGTTGGGTTAACCGCCCGAAATGCGAATTTAAGTTGATGCCGTTCGTGTACATCTTCATTTGTAAATAAATAATTATAAAATAAGCCTTTATTTCCAAAATTATTAGTTACATTGTAGGTACATTATTTTACATGGTGCAAAAAAATATAAGTTATAACATTAAATATATATATATATATGAGTATTTATAATAGTAATATTAGTATATTAGTTAATTATAGAATATAATATATATATATATATTTCAATTAATTTGTTAATTTGAATTATAATTTCAGTATACATCCTCCACAGTCTTCGGTCTCCCGCTATGCGAGTCCAAAACGGTCCAGCAGTTTTTTAAATGGCATCACACCAACGGCGCCTTGGTCGTCCTCTTGGTCTCGCCGAGTCCCTAGGGTACCAATGTAGTATTCTTTCACTCCAGCGTCCATCTGTGGTCCGGGCAATTTGCATGCATTTAATTTGCATGCCATTTCTGCAGCGTCTAACACTGCGTTCCGAGAGCTAGCGCTGGCAGTTTTTCGTGGTGACATCAAAAATCAGCGCGACCGCCCGTTTCAACACAGCCATGTCATTTTTTTTAGCGATGCTAAAATGCAGCTCGGAAACGATCGGTGTGGATTTTTGATGCCACTTTTTGACAAGAAGCACTATTTTGAATTAAATAATTGAAATTAAAAATATTACTACCTTATCATTATATAATAAATCAATATTTTTTAATTAACTATTATTTAAATACAATAATTTTATAATATCACAATATTAATTTAATAGATAATGGTAGACGAAATTTAAATATGTGTTTAAGGGACCAGTATCTACTCCATGCTATTTTGATTCTTCTATCGACTTCGTTAGCAGTGTTTTCTTTAAATGATATGTTTTGTCCCAGGTAACAACCTCAAACTAAACATACAAAAGCTGAATTACGATATTTATTTTTTAGGTTTAATCGAACTTTTAAAACTAAAACAGATATGAATATATAAAATAATTAATTAAATTCCAATTTGTAGATAGATATTCACATGTAAACAAACGTGATGTTTGACATCCGTTTTGTTTCTTAGAGTTTCGTTTCTTTCTCTATCGCTGATCATTCAGTGGATCTTTGAAATACCTGAATTTTGTGCATGGTATTTTCTGTGGGGGCCCAGGTTTGACAACCATATAGTAATATAGGGAGTATCACTGATCCATAGTTTTTTTTTTAATAGATAATGGTAGACGAAATTTAAATATGTGTTTAAGGGACCAGTATCTACTCCATGCTATTTTGATTCTTCTATCGACTTCGTTAGCAGTGTTTTCTTTAAATGATATGTTTTGTCCCAGGTAGACATACTCATCGACATACTGTAGCCTTTCTGATTGTATTGTAATAGGTTTTTTTTCTGCATTTGTCATGACACATGTTTTACTATAGTTCATTACTAAGCCACATTTTCTACTTTCATTATTTAATGTATTTAGCATAAGTTCACTCATAACAACTATGTCGTCGGCGAAACGGAGATGGTTTAAGTATTCACCGTTGATGTTTAATCCCAAATCGGTCCAATTTGGATTTCTAAAGATGTTTTCTAGTAAGCAAGTAAATAGTTTTGGAGAAATAGGATCTCCCTCTCTCACTCCCCGTTTGATCTTGAAGGGATATCCCTTTCTCTCCAGTTTAACCATCGCCTTGCTACTGTGATATAGCTTTTGTAAGATCTTTATGTACGTTATATGGGTACCTTGGCTTTTTAGTGCTTTCCACACTTTGTTGTGTGAGATTGAGTCGAATGCCTTTGAATAGTCTACGTATCCCAGGTATAATCCTTTTCCGTATTCTACAAACTTTTCAATGACTTGATTGAGTACAAAGATGTGGTCTATTGTCGAGTATTTTGCTCGGAAGCCCGCTTGTTCTCTAGGTTGTTCCTCTAAATTATTCGTGATTCTTTTAAGGATTACACTTGTGAAAAGTTTGTACAAGGATTGTAGTAGGCTTATGGGCCTATAGTTGTCTATGTTTTGTGGATCACCTTTTTTGTAGATTAGTGTTATTGTTGCAGTTTCCCATTCTCTTGGCAAAGATTGACTTGATATAATTTTATTGAACAGATCCGTAAATATGGGTGTAAGGGGTTCGATTATGGCTTTTAAGACTTCGTTTGTTATTCCATCTTCACCAGAGCTTTTTGATTTTTTTAACATTGAGATAGATTTATATACTTCATCTTCTAAAAATGTTGGTATGTTTTCATCATCCAGAGGGTGTGTTGTATACACTTTTGCTTTTTTATCTGATTCGTATAGTCTTTGGTAGAATAACGTAGCTATATCAACCATGTTTTTTCCGTTTGAGCACACGTTTCCTTTTACATTTTAAGTGTTGGGATCCATTCTTTGTTGGTGTTTAGACGTTTTTGAGCTTTCTTAAAAGAACCTTTGTTTCTTATTTCTTCTTCGAAAATTCTTAATCTATTTCTTTTAATGTTCTTTTTATTTTTTTTGTTTATTCTTAAGTAGTAATTACTTAGTTTTCTCTTTTCGTACTTTGTTTTAAATGTTTTATTTTTTAAGTAGTTTCGTTCCAAAATTAATTGTTTTACATCTGATGATATAACATTTCTATTAGTTACACACTTTTTTGTACTAGGCGGCAACATGTTTATGTACGTCGTAAATTTTAACATCGAAATTTAGGTAGTTTAGTTTTTTTTTCTAAATAGGTTTTTAAGAGATTCTTGTTTTATTGGTGTTATGGTTGACTGGTTATGTCTTCTAAAAGCTTTGCGAGACTTTTTTTTGTGTAGCGTTTTGCATAGATATTGTCGCCCTGACCATTCTGTGGTCTGTTGGATATGTGGTATTAATAACTTCAATGTTTTTAGTATTCGTATTCATTATAATAAAATCTATTTCATTGTATGTTTTTTCGTCTGGAGAGTTCCATGTCCATCTAAGCTTATCTTTCTTTTTGAAATAAGTATTCATTACCTTGGACTGATTTTCCAGGCAAAATTCTAGGAGCTTTTCCCCTCTTTTGTTTCTCTTACCATATCCAAAAGGCCCCATGGTCCGTTGGTCTTCAGGGTTCAGATAACCAATTTTTGCATTAAAGTCTCCCATAACTACGATATTATATGTAGTATTAGCCAAAGCTTTAGATACATCTTCGTAAAAGCCTATTAATTCTTCTATACTTGCCTTTTCCGTCGGGGCGTAGACCTGTACAAAATTAAAGGCAACTCCATTTTCAAATGTTATATCCAATCTTGCTATTCGATCTGAAATTGCATTGAAATTGGTGATATTCCTTTTTATTTATTTTTCGCCATAAATCCAACACCATTTCTCCCTTTTATATTGCCATTATACAAAAGAGTATATTCATCCTTTTCGATTATCTTCGTACCTTGTTTCTTTACCTCGGAAATTCCTAAAATATCCCATTTCAAGCCCCTTATCGCATGTTTTAATTCTAATTGTCTTGGTTCTGTTACCAGTGATCTTATGTTGTATGTACATATATTTAAATTCGATTCATTTTTATTTTTTATATTTTCTCTATTATGTTTAAAGTTCTTTTCTACTGTCTTTTGTTGAATTTTTCTTAATGGAGGGTTTTGGTCTGCAACTCCCACGGGGACCAGCCGGCTTGGGGGACATCTTCATTTAGTATTTTTTATTTAGTCGGGTTATATTTCATTGCAAAACAATATGGTGCAGTTGTATAGCAAAATTTCAAAATATTTTTTCTAGTGTTCTATAGTATATGTAATAATAATTGATATAGTGCTATTTAGTGATATATAAATGTAGAGAAATGGTTTGGTTAAAATATCAAACCAAAACTCACTTCTCAAGGAAAGAAAACAGAGCCGAAAATATTACTTTCCAAAGGTAATTATTTTTGGTATTTATTCTTTAATGTTATAACTTATAGTTTTAAATAATATTGTAAATGTTATTTCTTAACTAGTTTAAAATGTCTGAAACATTATTTCATTAGAGGATAGACTTTTTGGACTTGAACCAATTTTATTTTTTTATTATAGGTTATCCATTAGGGACGTGAAATTTCATAAAATATCGATAATCGAGAAGGGGCCTATATAAGCTCTTTTTGTTCATTATCATTGAAATTATATATTTTAGGAAAAAGATGAATGTTTGAATGATTAGAATGAAAACAACTTATATCCCCATACAATTCGTATCCAAAAATTGTGTGTTCGCAATTACTCT
Organism: Monopis laevigella; assembly: GCA_947458855.1. Lineage (NCBI taxonomy): Eukaryota > Metazoa > Arthropoda > Insecta > Lepidoptera > Tineidae > Monopis > Monopis laevigella. Next base: position 22,042,545 of record OX381585.1, read on the forward strand.
CAATGTGTTCTGTTTATATTTTCAGATTTCCTAGTAATTGCAGCATACTAAGCAATCGGGAATATGGGATGGACCCCAAAACATCACAACCGAATTTGCTCAAGGCACCACACGGGAGGGAGGGAGGAAAGAGGGATGGGAACGTCTTAAGATCGTTGATGTCTTCAACTATCTCCTATTTATTTAAATAAAGATTGTTTTGAATATATCTAATTATTTTTTTATTATACTGTACCTATATATAAGCTATGACTACATATTAACTATTATTTAATTTTACTAGAAACACCTTAGAAAGCTTTCCAAAGTGTTTCGAATCAGAATTCATTATATAACAAAGCAGCTAACACAACCTACAGATATAATACGGTCATATTTAACAAAAACGGTTATATTGGGTGGTCAATAATTGTTTTTATGGTCCCTTCATCCTATAAGATTTCATAGAGAAGTGGGGATGGGGCTAAGAGGGTCTGGGCCTAATTTCGGATTCGAGTTTATTCCGTTCCTTTGCATTTTCTGAGAACATTTACCATAGTAATGTATCTTTTTTTTTACACAAAATTATTGAATTATGAATTGTCATCGTAAATTACTATTACCATGTTTATGAAGTAGGCCTCTAGAGTAAAACTATATATAGACTTAAAAAAAAAATCAAAGTTAATATGGAGTTAAATATTTTTATTGAGTAATAATAAAATAGAGTCAGACAAAACTGTTATAACTTATTTTTATTTACTACAATTTTAATCACTATATGTCTATATTCTAGTATTAACATGGATTTCAAGAGGTAATAGGTTAAGGCTTATTTTGGTGTTGTATTTTTTATTCTATTATAGAGGTATTTAGACAGTTTTTGCTAAAACTTGTATTGGTTTAAGTAATTAGTGTTTACGAATACAGCACCTTGCTCATACTTGTTGGTTTATAACTTTTTCTTTTTGAAAAATTACCTCTTATGCTTCAGTTGCACCAAAGTGTCCATTAAAGTAATCGTAACGATTAAAGTTAAAATGGCGTCGAATGTACCAGTTTTATTTTGAAAATCGAATGACAGCTGGTACATTTGCCGCCATTTTAACTTTAATCGTCACGATTACTTTAACAAACACTTTGGTGCAACTCAGCCCAACAATAGTGTACTTATACCATGATTTAGCAAAGAGTTTCTAAACAACACTATACTAAACTATATTCGTGGACATTAAAGTAAGGTATACGTCTGTGCAGTTAAAACCACTTATTAAGGACACTGCATTCGCGATGTTCTGCATACAACATGAGTTTTCGCACTTTCAGTATTTCACCACTACTGTTTGACTTATTGTTTTGATTTTTAATCAGAAAAAAAAAGTATTTATTACAACTGAAATATTACGTACAATTACTAACATAAAATAATCGAACTACGACTAACAGCCAAATTGTAATATTAGAAGTACGTTTGTATGGGCGTCAACACGACTGCAGAGCCCTTAAGGCGTCGTGCACACGTAGCAACTTTTAGAATTCAAACTTCTTTTTTTTGGGTTACGCGCCAATTCAACAGTTACTTATTGCTGCAACCGAACTGCAGAAATCACATAGTTTTCTTATATAAATTGCCAGTTACAATTCTAAAAGTTGCAAAAATTTTGTCTCAAATAGGTTCAAAAATGTATACCCAAATTAGCATCCACTTTGTGCAGTTACATTATAAATATTAATTATGTAGTAAAATTTAGGAATTATGTAGTAAATTTTTAAAGATGATTAGTAAAAAAATATCGACATATTTACATATATATTTTTTACTAAAAAGAGAGTAATTTGTGAATAGCAATAAAATAATCAACTACAAATAAATTATTTAATAACAGCCTCTTTACGACCAACATACAATAAACAAAAAAAAATATACAAAATAATAAAGAAAATTAGATAAAATTGAGAGAAAAAAAAAATATATAAAAGGAACTTACAGTAAAAATTACTTTTACATTTTTTATACTAACTAAACTTTACAAACAAGTAATACTATTGGAAAGGTAAATTAATTAATGCTACGTAAATTCTACAACTTTCATGAATAATATGTCTAAAAATAATGAATACCGAGTGATTTTTTCATTATTTTAGTAAGTTTTTATGTTAGTATGTCATTTAAAGAGCCTATTTTTAATGAAAAAAGTGTATTTAAAATTTACAATATAAAAAAAAAATCCTCAAAAAATCGTATTATGTGGACACAGCTAGAAGTGTCAGGGGGTATGGTAACCACAAAAGTCAATATTTTTGGGATAAATTTATTGAAATATTAACTAAATTTTTTTAACCAATATAAGTTAAAATCACTCGGTATACTTTGGTAATAACACAAAAAACATTATTTGAATTTAAAAGAACTAAATTGAATATTAAATATTAACTAAAATTTAAACCATTAAATAAATAAGAGAGACACAAAATGTATAGTATAAATGTTATCAATATTTTCAACATTTATGAAATTCAGTATTTATTTTTCAATTAACTAAATTAATGTCTACTTACGTTTTAATGTAAAAAATAATGCCTAATATTAATTTGGTGATGGAATAAATCTTAACAACTAATTATTAACAAATACAAAATTCGATTTTTAAAAACCACATCTTCAGATGCTATAAACTTCCATAGTTGACAGAAATTAAATTGTGTTACTTTTTTTATAAGAAATAAATAAAACCAAAAGTTAAATAATTAATCGAAAAAAATCTCTCAAACAATGAAACTACAAAAAAAAACCTATTTAAATATCACAAAGTGATCTATCCTAAATTATCAAAAAATATCTAAATGGGAAGATCTTAGCATATTCATTGGTTTTTGACCTCAGAAGTTGCCTACATACAATTGTAATTTTATTCACAATAAAAAAATCGCCTATACTCTGTTCACTTTCAAATGAGGACGCTGACATCTGGGAAGCACAATATAGAATCAAAGTCAAATTAATTTGAATTTGAAGATCTACTGATCCAATCCAACAACTTTTATTAGCGCCACATGAGCTAATGTAAAAAAAAAATTTGGTTCCCCATACAATTTGGTTATTTTAACATTGCTGGTTTGTATGGAAAAATCTTTTTTTTTTCATTTGAGATACATGGTTCCATGGAAAAAGTTGTTCAATTTAATCAGTAGAACCTAATATCAATGCTGTTAAATAACAACGAATAAATCGACCCCATTCATGGTTTTTGTAGATCTACTTACCATCAGGTAGATACAAAGTCACATGCCGTGCTCCAGTAAAAAATAAGGGTAGTAGCAAATTTTAAAATATCAACATCTAAACTACAAGTTTTCGCCCAATCATTTGAAAATGAACATTGTATAAAAATACCTACTAAAATGATAATACATAAATGATAACTTAATGAAATGTGATGTAATTTTATGAAATTAATAATAACAACCAGAAGGTGGTCTGATGTTAATCCTCTGTAAAAAGGTGTTATAAAACCCCACAACTAGTGAATAGCTCTACAATTTATTATCTATATTTTGACCGATAATAACTTCTGAACTATAGGTAGTTACTATCAGTCAAGACATTAAAAAAATGTTACTGTAATACATTTTCTACCATGACGATATTCATAACTGGCAGTGTATATTGATTATATTAAAAAAAATGGATATTGCCTTATTTTATCACTTATATAAGTAATAAATTGAAAAAAAATAGGTATATACCCAATAGTACTACTAATACTAGAAAAATATAACCCACATTGGAACCTTGTCAATCCAAATCGTGTCAAATTATTATTTTATTAATTGTACTATTGGAAATACCCAAAAACTCTACTTATATTTATACTTTCACTACATTACTATAAATATAAAAATCTTTCTTCTATTATTGCTTTTTATTAAGTATATTAAAAAGTTGTATATTAAAAATATTAATTAGAATTTGTAAGGCTTTATATGTTTTTTTTTCTACATTATTATTTTGGAATTATTCTAGTAACTTGATTCTGATCCCAATATCTACTAGAAGCTAAATACTATAAGTATTTTTTTTTTTATTCTATGATTAATTGTTAGCAAAATTATTTTATTAATAATAAATATATTTTTATTTAAAAATTCTATATTTAGAGGTAGTCATGTTTATTTTAAATAGTTTTATAAATAACTTCTACGACAAACAACAATTAAAATTATCAATTCCAAATTATTGCCAAAAAAATATTTACAAAAAAAATATTACATACAACATTCGTATACAAAATTATTATTATTCTCAGATTTTTTTTTTGTAAACCTATTAATTTAATTTATAAAAAGTATGACATTTTAATAAAAAGATATTCAGTGCAATAACAGTTAAACTTACAAAAAAATTATAGTTGTTATTGCTTTACATTTTACTGCCACTCCTTGAGTAATTAATTTAAACAAACTTTTTTTTTACTAGAGCACGGCATGTGACTCTACATTCGCCTGATGGTAAGCGTATTTCTTCTAGTGTGTGCAACCTAAATAAGTCTATATTAGGATTAATTTAATACTTGAATTAAACTTGGTATACAGGGTGGAACTAGTTTTCTGATAATATAATGTTGATGTTATTTATGAAAAGAAGAATAAATAGAAATAAATATATATATTAATAAACTTTAGGCGTTTTTTTTTCATACTAAATTTAATTATTTTGTATCTTCTGGGAGTTTAAATCCTTATGAGTAAGAGGTAAGGGAGTAGGATGAATATGGATTTTTTTTTATTAAATGTGCCACTATTTTTGACAACTATACATTTTTTACAAAATCTGTAGAGCGTTAAAAGTGATATTGATTGGTTTCTTTTGTTAGTTTTTTGGTAGTTGTCATATGTGTCCTGTTTAAAAATTCCACCATGTATACTTGTTTTACATTACATACAATTGGAAACACAGAAATTATAAAATTTAATCTAGTAAATCAACAACTCAAGATGTGGCAAGTATTATATCAAAACTTCAATCACTTAATTTTTTTTTTTTTTACGAAAATCTTTACCGGTAAAATAATAAATATGTACACGCTAGTGATATTCCAGTAGATTAAAGCCCACCCTTTACCATAAGTTTATGGCCAACAGTGTTTACTATTATAGATAGGAATCAAACAATAAGTTTTTTTTTAACTATAGCAATCCTATTTGTTTATCTCTATCTATAGTTACTAGCGACTATAGTAAACACAGTTAGCAAACAGTCATGGTAGAGATATTGCATTCTAAGACGTTTCTTTTGCTGTACCTGATCTCAAATGGCTTCGAAGTAGTATCAGAGAAATCCCCAAAATGTGTATTCTAATTCAATATCTCGCAGAACCTTAAAGAAAATGGCAATAAAAACTTATATACTCTTACAATTTTAGAGTATACTATATAATTTTAGAAAATTTCCTTTTCTTTTTTGAAATGTATTATTGACAAAAACACTATTAATGAATTTCCACTAAATAAATTTAAGTATGTATCACTTTCTTATAAGGTTTTTATTAAATTCTACAGTAAAAAATATATAAAAAAACAATAACTACCTTGTTGTACCTATCAAAATATAATAAATAAAAAAAAATCAAGGTGACAGTTTTCTGAGGATGCTCGTATAAGGAATTCTGAAGAAATCCTTAAGTTTTGACAAATATAGAATTCCTTAAGGTTTTTTATTTATTAATATAAAAACCTATAACAATCCAAATATAACAAAAAAAAACTCCAAAAAAATCCTTACTCAAGGTGCTAACTATAACAGTTTTTGAGGTGCTTATATAAGAAATTCTCAAAGCTAAGTGAAAGTATGGCTTTCCTTAAGGAAAATTTAGAACTGAGAAAACGTCTTAGATTACAAGTGTCGTTGATAATTCCAATACCAACTTACAAAAATTCCCTTACTTATAATATTACTTACAATCTTGAAGTTAAATACTGTCCCATCGCTTTCGCTCAAATTGCTTTAGTAGGAAAATTCACAAAACATTGTGTATCTTATTAATTGCATAAATATTTAATAAAGGTGGTTATAATATCCAACAAACTTCTTGAACATTGCCCGTCGTAACTGTACAGTTAAGTAGCCCTAGTGTGTTTTTTAACGTTTACTTTCGAGTTAACTATACTACAGCGTTAAACATTTTTACCAATTACACACTATAATTTTTAGTTCACAAAATTTCCGCTTGGGGCGCTGTGCTATTTTCTATACTAATTTTAGTTAATTTTTTTTTTATCGGAGCACGGCATGTGATTTTGTATCTACCTGATGATAAGCAAACCTACAAAGTCCATGAATAGGTTTGATTAGTATATAGTAACAATATTGATCGCTCACAATATGCCCGCTTAATAATGCGGTTACGAAATGGGCGGCGACGAAACGTCCTTATTTGCATTACGAGTCTATTTTCATATCCTCGCTGCTTTATCGTCAAATCAATCACCCGTTTCGTAACCGCACCATGAAAGGAAGAATTAGTTAATTCAATCGCAAGGTTATAGTCAGAAATACTTACACTAGGCCTACAGAAATGGTTTTTCAAAAAATGTAGGTATTTTATTTTATTTGCCAATGTCGGCTCAAAAATACCCCCACTACGCTCGACCGTTCAAGTTTTTTTTACCTCTATCTATTATTTGATTTAAGTCATACTACATACTTATACTTTAGTGGGAGTAGTCCATAAATGAATCTTTAAGGTATAAGTTTTCCATTGGGCTTGAGGTCTCCATTTTCCAACTTTGGTGTGTCGTCACTCGCTGTCGAAGCCGAAGCTTGACGTTTTCGTAATTTTCTGAAAATTAAAACAGTACTGATGAACAAAATTCGCGTAGAGTATCGCGGTCTAAGTGGAAATAAAAAGAGTATGAGAGATTAAGGGTGAGAGAGAGCATCTCATAGTGGCACTTCACTTGGTGTAGCGTATTTGTATAGCTGTATTTGACATTTTTTTTGCAAAAATAAAATACACAAACCGGGCATCCACACATGGAATCAAACAGCAAATAACTTGAATGTTTACCTTATTTTCCTTGTCATTTGCCAATTGAAATATAAACCATAACCAGTGGCCTTATTCCGAGTTTGCAACCGATAATATTTTATTATATTAACCGTATTTCAAGATGGCAGCATTATTATAGCCAACCTAATACAGACTATATTAGCATTGGAATAGAACTTATATTTCCATTTTTATAGTTTACGCAACGTCTTGTCGTGATTAACGGAGGCAAATTCGGAATAATGCCACAGTTCATTCTGATTTATGTTTATGAAACGCTGAAAATAAAAATAATTATATACGAAAAAACACGGTGTCGGAGCACGCTAAAGAAGCGAATTATATGTGGACGCCAACCCGAATATTTGGCATTTTTGAGAGTGACCAAAAACTGGGAAGCGGTGGAAAAGAGTATTTGCTATTCGCGTTATTTGCTTATTTGCACAAATAGACCTGAATATCCCCTCTACACGTGGGAATTTTTGGGCAAATAAGGCAAATACACAAATACGCTACACCAAGTGCAGTGCCACCATCAAATGAAATGCAATGTATCGTTGTATATACGTCTCTTTCTCTCTACGTCATTTCTTTCTTCTCTCTCTCTCGTATAACGAAATGTGCTAAACAACAAAGTATTGTCAACCGACGACTTTGTGAAAAAAAATGACCTATAATTATTTAAGAATAAAATGTTTACAAATCCATAAGTCTGACCCCCATGCTATGGATAGCCAGTTTACAGTTTATCAACAGTTTGATGGCTTAATTTAACAATATTTTATTTATAAAACTTTATTGCATAATACAAAGGCGGACTTAATGCCGTTGGGCATTATCTGACAGTCAAACCTTTGAGACATTAGAACATTAAGTTTAGGTGTGTGTGCAATAAAAAATATAATTAGTTATAAGTATAAGCTAATACACAAATACAAACATTTAATTTATTTAATACATAATTGATATGTTATTAAAGAGCATATTTACATTGTATAGCTGCTCATCAACAGGAAGACACAAGGTAATAAGTCGTCATCCAATAAAAATAATATAATAAAATTTAGATTTTATTCAAAGGATTTAATTTTAGAAATAATATGTTTAAGATAATACGTGGTGGCCTAGTTGGACCTTGGACTTAAAAACACTTAGGTCCCTGGTTCGAATCCCGCTGTGTACCAATGAGTTTTTAATTAAAAAAAATATGTACATTTGTTTGACAACACCACTATAGTGCCTCGGAGAACACGTTAAGCTGTCGGTCCCGGTTTCACTATACCAACTTGTGAAACTGTTTATAGATGGGTTATTGAGTCTATTCAAACATCGCGACGAGCTAGCCACTTGTTCGGTGTAGACTCATACCATCGGCTACGACGAGGTGGGATTAAAACCCCTCCGCTGGGTACCCTGGGGCCGTCTAGGCGGTCTCGGGCGCCGCAAGGCATCCGTGATGATACATACATATATGTTAAAGAAATTTAACAAACTTCTTTCTTTCAGAGATCTTCTTTCTTTTGTATGTCTTTATCTTTTCTTCTTAGCTTATTTCAATTCAAAATTGCTTAACATACTCTTTGGTTTATATGGTGTATTTAATATATGAATATATTTCATATACAGGATGATTTTTTCAAGTGGGCCTTCAAGGCCAAATCCTAAACTACAAGAAATAGCGAAAAATGCTCAAAGGAGTCTCCGGCTAGGAGAATATTTTATAAAAAATCTAATGATGCAGTTTTAGTTATAATCGGCCCCGAGACTCCTTTGACCATTTTTCGCTATTCCCTGTAGTTAAAAAATTGTCCTGGCAAGCGACTTTGTATCTATCTGATGGCAAGCATACCTACAAAATCCATGAATGCATGAAAATCAATACATTGTTATTTAACAGCATTTCTCGCTCCCACTATGCTCCAACGAGACGGTCGCAACTATACCACGGAGGCGGTCGAATAATAAAAAGTTAGTGTAATATACCTGTAGGTCCGAGCTCTGCCATACAGAGGCAACACGCACATAAACAGTCCGGACACTGCTATAAATATCCCGGCCAGGTAGAACGACAGGTCATACGAGCTGGTCACGTCGTATACCCAACCTGAAATAGTTAATTTTGTTCTTAACTTCATATGAAGTTTTAAAAAAAATTCTTCGCTTCATACTATAAGAATGTTCATAAGGACATCTGCGGGATTTTAAGTTATTTCACAGTCAGTGATTTGTGTTTTTTTTCTATACAGTTTGCCATGGTCTAGGTGTTAATAAAATATAATATGTATTATATGATTGTTTCTGGTACACATAGCACAAGCCTAGAGCTTAGTAATTTGAAAGGATGTACTTTGGGCTAATATGAGATTCTGCTGATCAAATCGAACAACTTTTCCCAAGGAACTATGTGTCGCAAATAAAAAACTATTTTGGCTTCCCCATACAAATTGGTAATTTTAACATTACTAGTTTGTATGGAAAAGTCATTTTTTTTTCATTTGCGACACAGGGTTCCATGGAAAAAGTTGTTCGATTTGATCAGCAGAACCTCATATTAGCCCAAAGTACATCTTTTCAAAGTCACCCTGTATAATTCACTGTCTTTACAAAAAAAAAGTTTTATTTATACCAAGGTTTTTTTATTCTATGGCTTAGATGTTTATTCACATGGACCGACGATCTCAGCTCAGATAATGTAACCCATAAGAATTATTGAACTCACCAGCAAGAGGCGCGCCTAGGCGGTCCGATAAGGTTAGCCAGTCCTTGAATGAGCAACTTCCCCTAAACATCGGTGAACTTCTACACCATGATTATCTACACTAGAATGATGCTGGTCAAGAAATAATGATATAAACTCACCAGCAAGAGGCGGTCCGATAAGGTTAGCCAGTCCTTGAATAAGCAACAGTAATCCATAAGCATTGGTGAACTTCTCCAGCGTAATTATCTTAACTAGAATAATGCTAGTTAAAGAATAATTTGCTGCTATAAACGCCCCGAAAGCTCCTGCAGCGGACGCTAGAGCAGCATATGATTTCAGCAGTGGCAATATCCCAGTAACCAGACCACAGAGAAGCATGCAGATGGCGTAGACAAGACCTGCATTAACACTCTCCCAATCGCCTATCCATCCTACGATTATCTGAAATGGTATATTACATATATTGTTATATATATTATATATGGCCGGTGACGAGTTTTAATCTCGGTGTGTACCAAATGTCAGACAACCCCACTAATAGTGCGTCAAAGATAAAAAAAAAACTTTTAACATCGTAACTTTATTCAACAACCTTCACTTCTCATGTATTTCTGAATACAACCAAAAATGGGGACTCGAGGAAAGAAATTACAGTAGTTTTCGTTTTGTGTGCAGGTACCTCAGTCCAATACTATATTTATAATATAAACGAATATATGACAAATATTATTCTTAAAAAAAACTTCTAAAATAAAATAAGACAAGAAATCATTAAAAAAAAACATTTGCTTGCCAGTTTTTGCATGATTTCCTCTACAGTAAAAAAAATAGGTTGGTGACTTGGCCTACCTAACATGCAAATCACGGTAATTGAAATAAAATTGGTAAACACAATGATAAGTTACGATTAGGTGGTAACAGAGTTAATCGTGAAGTGTTGTAATATAACTTAAATAGTATAGTGTAATAAGAGATAAAACATATCGAGATATGTGTCAGAATGTAAATATCGGTTATGTAATGTAAAGTGTAATACATATGTCCGCTCAATTATTTAATTAATTTATCAAGCTGCTAAAGTTCTTTAGGCGTACGCCAAGATTTTTTTAATGGAGCACGGCATTTGACTTTGTATCTACCTGATGACAAGGACACCTACAGAGTCCATGAATGAAGTTGTTAAACAACAATGTATTGTATGCTCCCCACTATAAAGGCTAATTTATAAGTGATAATGAAATTATAACTAAAGTATTGATTATAATATTGTATGTATTGATTATATACGTGGTGGCCGAGTTGATTAGACCTTGGACTTAAAAACACCAGGTGTGTACCAATGAGTTTTTAATTAAAAAAAAAAAATACATTTGTAGGACAACACCACTATAGTGCCTCGGAGAGCACGTTAAGCTGTCGGTCCCGGTTTGACTATACCAACTTGTGAAACTGTTTATAGATGGGTTATTGAGTCTATTCAAAACACCGCGACGAGCTAGCCACTTGTTCGGTGTAGAGTCATACCATCGGCTACGACGAGGTGGGATTAAAACTCCTCCGCTGGGTACCCTGGGGCCGTCTAGGCGGTCTCGGGCGCCGTAAGGCACCCGTGAAGATATATATGTATATGTATTGATTATAATAATATTTATATATGTTGAGTCAGGTAAAATATAAGGAACGTACCTACTAAAGCTACAGAAAACTCAATGGAACAAGTTGGGAATCGAATCTGGGACCATCAGTTTTTGAGTCAACTGTCTTTATTCTAATTTAATCGTTCTTGTTATTTATAAATGTATAATATTTTAGTTCGTTAGCATCACGAATGCCTTTGCGGCGCCCGAGACCGTATAGACGGCCTCAGGGTATAATTCCCACCTCCTCGTAGCCTGGATATCTGAGTCTACATCAAACAAGTGTAAGCTTGTATATATTTATTACAGTTTCACAAGTTGGTGTAGGGAAACTAGGATCGACAGCAACATGTTCTTCGTGTTGTCATATAAATTGACTTCTTGTTATCTACAAACACAGACGCCCTCTATTAGCTTTATATTGAAAACTCATTTGTACACACCAGGATTTGAACTCGTTACCTAAAGAATTGTGTTTTTAAGTCTTAGGGGAATGTCTGTATTACTTCGTTAGACCGACCGACCCATCAGATACAAAATTTTAGCTACCCATAGAGATACAAAAACCGTGAAGTGGCCTAGTCATGTTTGGGTTTCAAATATTTAGTCTTTTGGATTCACCGGTTTTCAGTAGACTATTGCATGGCCTTTTTGGTAATCTCCTTTTAGGATGCGATTACGAAATTGGCAGTTGATTTAACGATAAAGCAGCTGGATATTAAAATAGACTTGTAATGCAAATACATATTTTGTCTCGCCCATTCCGTAACCTCAATAATTAGCCAGCATAGTAAGACCGATCATTGCTGTTAAACAAATATGTATCGACCAACTCCATATATGAACTTTGTGGGTCAGCTCACCACCAGGTTGATACAAATAAACATGCCGATTTGCCCATTAAAAAAAAAATTGGCCAAAAGAATAATCTTAGATAATTACTATATTAATAATCACTAACAAAGTAACAGTATCTATGGAACAGGAACAAATCTCGTTTCTAATAGGTCAAGTAAATAAATTATTCACCAAATCAAGGCTAAATAAAGATATAACAAAGATAAGATAGGAAACAAGCAAACGAACGAAAACCTGTATATACTGGAATCAATATTGTGTATAGAACACGTGTTTGCAAATACTACATACTATCATTCAACAAACAATGCTAATATATTGTAAAAAGTTATGTTATCATTACAAGATTTAACTTTATTAAATCAATATTCCGTGACATACGTTCCTAATGTAAAATACACCGCCATGCTGCGGCAATTATAAGAACTAAATTTATTTTACAAAAATATATACAGAATTTTATTACTATTTAATTGTTGTAATAAATGTTTACTGAAATGCGGGTCTGCCTATCTGTCTGACATGACATGTTACTATAGTTCGTGTTTCTTTTACGAAAGAATTACTTTTCACGTGGCGCTGCAGTTCTGTATAAGTTATACTCCTCGGCTCTTCTTAATTCATACATTTCAAGGGGGTTGAACCCTCACCCCTGGCTACGCGTTACTAAAAGAATCGTAAATTTATCCGCTTTTTTTTTATTGTTAGGGAATATATAAATTTCCTTCAGGCCTATTAGGAAGCTTTTTTTGTCCATTCGTTCTGTAGCAAAAAACGAACCATTTTGATTACAACGATGTGCATCGAAGCCAATACGAAAACGCCCATGTCTTATCCGGATAAGGCTATCCTAGGATTTGATGCTTTGGACGGTCGATTCCTACCCATGGCAAAAAAATATTAATTAGTACGTTTTTTCTGTACAGTTTGTCATGGTCTGGGTATTTATAAAATATAATATGTATTATATCGTTGTTTCTGGTACACATAGTACAAGCCTAGAGCTTAGTTTGTGACCAAAGCAATATGTGTAAATTGTCCTACATATTATTATTATTTTTATACTTCAATTAGCTATTTGAAAAAAATACTTGTTTATATTTGAAAATAAAATTACCATCAAGACAAATATTTAAGTACTATTGGCTATTGCATAACTATCCAGTTCTTGAGTTTCAAATTAAAACAACTGGTTTATAAACACATTTATTTTATGTGCGTTATAAGATCACTGTAATTTTAATATTTTTACTAAAATAAGGTACTCATTATATATACAAAATTAAAAGCGCTCTTAAAGTTGTACCGAGACTATTAGCTTTAAGAGACGTAGAGTTATGAATCACACTTTTATCCCAAATGATATAATATACTTAGTACTTTAAACTACACTTAACATAAAATTAATTTAATGGTTATTAAAAATTAAAAATACTACGTTAACATTGTATTTAATATTTTCATGCACTTTTTCGACCGCTATTTGTATGATATGTGGCAACAAAATCAACTTTTTTAAAAAGATCCATATTTTAATTTACTCAGAACAATAAATAGTACTTGATAATGATAATTAATCTGTAGCGTCCACCAATGAAAACAAACAACTGAAAATGAAGATTATTAAAAAAAACACTAACCTCGCCAAACATATTGACAATCCCAATAATAGAAATGAGCATAGAAGACTGTGACTCGTTGAATCCCATATCCATTCCGCTATCCGCTATGTAGACGTAAGGCACATCGTACCACATGTACAGGAGGAAGTTGGAGATCGCGAACATCAGAAACGCGGGATTACGGAAGTGGGAGAAGTCTAGCACATCCACCACTAGGTCCCAGAAATCCCACAGCCCGGCATACCATTGCACCTGAAAAATGTTTCAAAAACTCTGTCATTTCAGGATCTTAAGCATATTCCCTTAGAAGTCATATATGAATTAAATGCTGTTCGAGGAATGAAACAACTTGTGATGGCCAAACGACTCCATCATGCAGGCCAAGAGCGATGCAAAAACATGAAACATCCAAATATAGTGCTCGCTTGGGCGACATAACAACCTGGAGTGTACCTCTGCACATCGCTCTGGCACTATTCACCTTGGAAGAGGATGATTGTCCCGTTAAGGACTAGCTTGGCCATTACAAGTTGTGTTTCGTTCCTCAGTTTAAAGATGAAACAAAAATTCTGCTCACCTTCTCCTTTGCAATGGTTGTCATGGAATTTCTAAATATGTTTGGACAAGACGAAGCTCGTAGTCGATATCTATTGATGTTCAACATTGCTCCTCTGTATGTCAGAGAATGCCGATGGATCCGAAGATCTTTGAGGAACGCAGGCTGCCTCTTCGTGCCTCCACCGGCTGCTTGACGCCGTAACCACAGCGAGAGAGCAGCTTTGTCAGTCAGTGGAACTGTTGTATTGACATCACTAGAGGTCGGTTGGTTAACGCTGTTAGGTGACAATGCTCCAGGAGATGTCGCATTCGGTGAGGTCACCGCTCTTGGTGGCGATTGTTCGTGTAACCTGCCACTGTCACTAAAGCTTCTAGAAGGAAGCATCACCCCCGGGTAGTTCTGTGCTAACATAGCATAAGCCCTTCCTTTATTTGACATCAGCTCGTAAACTTCCAACGGCACTCCTTCGCCACCCGTCATAAAGGTGGGCAAGTCCACTAAGGAACTGAATAACTGCGGTCCCACAGGAGAAGCAACGCCGTTTATATCTGCACTTTCGGCACCTTTAGCCGACCCGGTACTCTTGCTATCTGAAAAGCTCTCGGCTGACGATCCGTATCTTTTGTTTCGTTTAATCTCGCGACGTCGTTTACGTTCTTTAGCTCTCTCCTCGTTCATTGTAGTCGTCCACGGCAAGTCCCTGAACAACAATCCACAGACGGCCATGTTCAGGAACAGGCCGGCCATTATCAGTGTCGTGCCGCGCCAACCGTACTCGTCCAGCAAAACGTACGTCAGTGGCGCGAAAATAAATGTTCCGATGCCACTCCCGCACACCGATATTCCGGTCGCGAGAGATCTCTTCTTTTCAAAATAATACGCCACTATGACCACCGCGGCGACGTAACAGAGACTCAATCCGAATCCAGCCATGATACCGAACGTCAAAAACAAAGTCTCCATATTGTTGACAAAAGCTGATATGACGAAACCTAGAGCCGCCAGCAGCGACCCGAAAATAGTCATTCGTCTGCACCCGTATCTATCTGTGAGAAAGCTCGCGATCGGTCCCGACAGGAGCGGCATCGCCATGAAGATGCCTCCGATCCAAGCAGTCTTTCCTTTTCCTTCTCCGAAAAACTCCAGGAAATGTACATAGAATACTCCGAAGCTAAAGGTGATTCCGTCCGCGATGAGGTTGACCATGAAGGAGGCGAACACGATAACCCATCCCCAGCCGCCGTCGGGCGGACGCGCCTCCGCCACCGACACGTCCTCGTCATCGGAGGAGCTGGACGATCCGCTGGAGGACGAACGCGCCGCCAGCGACACCGCCGCGGGTGGGGACTTGGTGTCGAACTGTACATGAAGAACTCCGGTTCTGTTCCCGGCGCCTTTGCGCCTGTTATCACCACCGACATCACTACTATTTGTCACTACACGATCGAGCAGAGGCTCGGTTTCGGGCGAGGCGTTCAGCCCCGGAGGGGGGGTTCCGTGGGGTCCTCCTTGGACCGTCCTACGCTGCGTATCGTCCTGGGGCGACGAGAGGTTCTCGCTGTCCATGCCGACAGGGCGCGGCGGTGATGCGCGCGCAACGGGTGCGGCGCGACGTCAGCACGAGACCGACTGGCTTCCATGCGGCCACCACGGCCACTCCGGCGCGACCTCATGCTGTAACAAAAAAAAAACGCTGTAGCTAATTGTCGTTGTGATTTTAGTTAGTAAGACAGGAGAATTTAACCAGGATTTACAAATATTTTCGGCTTAAATACAGCTTCTGAGTTAATATGCAATTGTGGGTCATGATCGCCAAACAACATCAATTTCTTATACCAAGGGACCTTACCTTGGTATGTAGCATTAGATGTTGTTTCAAAACGTGGTGCTTTAAAAGAATTACTTAACTTACAAATATAAAAAAAATGGCAAACGATTTCAACTAAAGTGTTAATCGTGGCTCCAATTTCCCTAAGGACTCTGGTATCAACTATTTCCAATTGACCCAATATTCTATATTACAACTTAGCCTGTCAAGCAAAAATACATCATCGCTTGATTATAAAACGGTCTATACATACACCCTTTTATAGTAATGATATTATCCCTTAAAAAGAAGAGTTAGTACCTAAACGTATCTCAACAAACACGTTACAAGTGAATAATAAAGGTGCACATTGGACCAGGGTAGGTCGGTGATTAAGTTTGATTGGCCAACAATACATAA
Source organism: Monopis laevigella (assembly GCA_947458855.1). Classification (NCBI taxonomy): domain Eukaryota; kingdom Metazoa; phylum Arthropoda; class Insecta; order Lepidoptera; family Tineidae; genus Monopis; species Monopis laevigella. Next base: position 22,059,177 of record OX381585.1, read on the forward strand.
GGCCGTCGCTCACTCAGTACAAAGACCGTGTAACACTACACGTGCGTCACAACACCTAAATTGTATCTAATGGGACAAGAATACGACAATAGTGTGCAAGATTTTCTTTAGTTGAGGACTTGATATGCACGTCCGGAGTCCGTTAGGTTTATCTTTAATAATAAAATTATTTAAATTGCCGTTTTGTTATGCAAATTATTACATTTTAAAAGACATGAACCGTGTTTTTTTATACTAAAAACAGTTAGGTTTGTGGAATTATTTACACAATTATAACATAACAAAGCGACGGATATTATTTATACATGGTGACTTTAAAAGGATGTACTTTGGGCTAATATGAGGTTCTGCTGGTCCTTCTCCATACAAACTAATAATGTTAAAATGACCAATTTGTATGGGGAAGCCGACATTTTTTTTTATTTGCCACATATGGTTCCATGGGAAAAGTTGTTCGATTTGATCAGCAGAACCTCATATTAGCCCAAAGTACATCCATTCAAATTCAACCTGTATATAGGAATTTGAGAAAATAAAGTGAAAAAAAAAATGTTTCGAAATAAACAATTTTAAGTAGTTTTTTAATAAGTAGATATACCTATTATTATCAATCTTAAAACCTATAAATCACTTATATGAAGAGTATTTGACCGACTCCGTGGGCTAGTGGTTGCGTCTTTGGCGTGGTAAGTATTGGGTTCGAGTCCCAACCATGACAAAAAAAAATTGTCCATTTTCTGTACAGTTTGCCATGGTCTGGATGTAATAAAACTCACTTTAGCTAAGATTATATTGAATATTTACTTTGTATTGGCAGCAGTAGATGAAGCAAATCCAATTTTTTAAACTATGTACTAAAATATATACCTACTAAAAATAACTAAATTCATTAAGTTTTATTTCCATTTGTAACTTACCATGTAATTGTTTTTTTTTAAGTTTTATTGAATAAATTATAATTACAGTAAAGAATAATAATAAAGTTCATTTTTGAATATTGACAGCCTCCGTAGACTAGTGGTTACGCCTTTGGCGTTGAATCCGGAGGTCGTGGGTTCGATTCCCACCCATGGCAAATAAATATTAGTACAATTTTCTGTATAGTTTGTCATGGTCTGGGTGTTTATAAAATATAATATGTACTATATCATTGTTTCTGGTGCACATAGTACAAGCCTAGAGCTTAGTTTGTGACCAGAGCAATTTGTGTAAATTGTCCTACATATTATTATTATTATTATAATTAAACTTAAATTGTCTTGTTAGCTGTACAATTAAAGTTTTTTACACAATTTTCAGTTTCAGGGCAATAACACCTGCGTATTCGGGGCAAACGACAATATTTTTAAAAACCTAATATTTTGAGGGCAAAACGGCATACATATTCAGGGAACAGAGAAATATTTAGGGCTAAACGGAACAAACCGTTTATAAAACAATCAATTAGTATCATTGCTTCTGGTACACATAATAGAAACCTTAGCTAGTGTGTACTTTATTATTATTCGATACTAAATATGCTACAATGTTAGTTGCAATCGATTCTCAATTCGTACAAAATTGAATAGTCGGTTCAATGTAGAATCACAGCCTCACATTTACTGCATATGGCGTTATCCGCATTGCAGACTCTTTTAATATATATATATCATCACGGGTGCCTTACGGCGCCCGAGACCGGCTAGACGGCCTCAGGGTAGACGGAGGGGTTTTTAATCCCACCTCGTCGTAGCCGATGGTATGAGTCTACACCGAACTAGTGGCTAGCTCGTCAACATGTTTGGATAGACTCAATAACCCATCTATTAACAGTTTCAAAAGTTGGTATAGTGAAACTGGGACAGCTTAACGTGCTTCCGAGGCACTATAGTGGTGTTGTTAAACAAATGTACATACTCGTACATTTTTAGATTAAAAACCCATTGGTGTACACCGGGGTTTGAACCAGGGACCTAAGTGTTTTTAAGTTTAAGGCCTAACCAACTCGGCCACCACGTATATAGCTGTATAATAATAAGCCATACTATAATGGAGCACGGCATGTGACTTTGGATCTACCTGATGGTTAACAAACCTACAAATTTCATGAATGGGGTCGATCAATAAATTGTTGTTTAACAATAATGATCACTCTCACTATGCCGGCTAAATGATTGTGGCTACGAAATAAACGGCGACAAAGACGTATTTGCATTACGAGTTTTAATATCCTGGCTGCTTTATCGTCAAATCAATTGCAGTTTCGTAACTGCATCATGAAAGAAGACCACCACCTATCGACATTACTGCATCGATAAGAAATCGATGCAGTAATCTCCGGAAAACCAGTGAACACAAAGACTAAAACTGAAACATGACTAGGTCACTTGACGGTTTAAGATCTGTATGGGCGGTAACGAGACCGGCTAAAAAGCCTAATAATTAACTTTATATCTGGGATTTTATTTGAGTTTGGAAAATAGATAAGTAAACAATATAGTATGTAAGTATACAAAATAAAACAACCCTAGAGCCAGAGTTTGAACAATTGTTATAAATATTTAACGTTAAAACGGTCTGCTAAAATGAAAAAGCTAACATACCACCGCCTAAAAGCGTATTTTTGCGTATAATATTTAACTGAAAAAAAAGTGGACAAATATAAACCTTTATTTCACAGACAGAGAGTTTAATTTTGAAATAGATTATTATTTAAACTCCTGTGGGAAATCACACCTACGCTACGCTAGAAATCCTAAAAAATCCGAGACTTATCCAAAATAGACTTTGTGTTAAAACCGAATAAGTCTGAAATAAAATTGAAGACACATTTTTAGGTGAAAATACTTAATTTATTAATATATATATGTATATCATCACGGGTGCCTTACGGCGCCCGAAACCGCCTAGACGGCCCCAGGGTATCCAGCGGAGGGGTTTTAATCCCACCTCGTCGTAGCCGATGGTATGAGTCTACACCGAACAAGTGGCTAGCTCGTTGCGATGTTTTGAATAGACTCAATAACCCATCTATAAACAGTTTCACAAGTTATATAGTGAAACCGGGACCGACAGCTTAACGTGCTCTCCGAGGCACTATAGTGGTGTTGTCAAACAAATGTACATAATTTTTTTAATTAAAAACTCATTGGTACACACCGGGATTCGAACCAGGGACCTAAATGTTTTTAAGTCCAAGGTCTAACCAACTAGACCACCACGTATATTATAAGTATTATTATTAGTTTATTAAACTAATAATAATACTTAGTTTAATAGCAGTTTAGAAGTTTAATTACGTTTTATTATACAAAGAATTACTTACTTATACGAGTAATATAAATAACAATACGTACAATCAATATAATCTCAGTTATATAAACTGGCAAACAATTATGTTTAAGAAGATAGCAGTTTTAGATAATTAAAAAGCTAATTGAACTATGTAGTTAAACAAATTATGTAATTGGACCAATTTGTAAATACAATTAGGGATCCAATTAAGAGATTTGCAGCTGTCCTGACGCCCATACAAACGTATTACCAAACTTGGCTGTTAGTCGAAGTTTAATTATTATTTTTCTGTTGGTAATTGAACGAAAAACTCTTTCTGTTGTGTCTAATAAATATGTTTGTATTATAGTAATTAAAAAAAAATCCAACTAGAAAGATTAATTAATAAAATGACCGACAAAAATATTCTAAAAATACTCATATCTGATTACTTAAACAAGATGCTCGTGGCAATTTTGTTTGGTATGGTATGTATGTTTATGTATTACGTGTATTATTAATAACATTATATATCTATTTCTTTTTCAAAAAAGTTCTGCACCCAAAGCATATTTCACTCTCCAAAGGTTAGCTGGTAGAAAATGCCTAAGGCATTAAGCTCGCTATGTACACGTGTTTGCAATAAAGCTAAAAAAGTCTATGAGAAGGGTTGATCAATGCATTATTAACAATAATAATAATAAATAATAATATGTAGGACAATTTACACATATTGCTCCGGTCACAAACTAATCCCTAGGCTTGTACTATGTGTACCAGAAACAACGATAGAATACATGTTATATTTTATAAACACCCAGACCGTGACAAACTGTACAGAAAAACATATACCTACTAATATTTTTTTGTCACGGTCTGGGTGTTTGGTCGGTCATGGGTGGTAATTGAACCCACGACCTCCGGATACAACGCCAAATGTGCAACCACTAGTCTACGGAGGCGGTCATTTATATTTACTATGTCGGCTAAATTATGCGATTACAAAATAGGCGGCGTCAAAGGCTAACATGTACTAGTCTACTTTAATATCAAAAGACTACCCCTTTACATAACCGCGCCCTGAATGGAGACCTAGATAAGAAATTGATATAGTGGCTTCTAAAATCGAAACATGACTTGACATTTGTGGCATCTATTGAAGACCGTTTTTTATATCTATATTATTAAACAGATAGTAACTATAGAAGCTAAATATATGTCATATTATATATATTTCACTACAAATTTCGATAGTTATTATTAATGCTATATATAGGTACGAATAAACATAGATCGAACAAATAAAAACAGCCCCAGCCTAGTGGTTAAGTCACTGCGCAACTGATAACAATATTAAGCAGATGACAACAAGGCCGGTCCTGGGATAGGTAACCGCTTTATACAACGAGGCTATTTCATCATAAACACCGCAACAAGCTCGCCACTTGTTAGTTGTTGCCTCCGAATACCATCGGCGAAATGAAGACGGTTTAAAACCCTTTCGCTGGGTACTGCCCTAGGGCCGTCTAGGCGGTCTCGGGCGCCCTAAGGCACCTGTGATGATATGCATGTATGTGTATGAGAAATTTCAAATTAATCAAAACGATATAAAGATGTCATTCCGGTTGTCTTGAATAACACGTCCTATCAGATATTAAATAAATATCGTATTACCGAAGTATAAGATCGTTTACATGCCATTGTAAGATATGGCTTATATTTCCTTTTTCAGTTAAGTTTATTTTAATTAACTCCCACCTTGAATTTTATTATAATTAACGTACATAAAGCGTAGGTACATGTAACTATGTCACGTAATAAAATAGAAACAAATTACATTTAGAAAAGTGGCGGGTCTCCATCGTGAGTTAAGGTGATTTGTAGACCTTTTTTCGTACTTTAAGTCACTTTATCTTACTTTTTGTAAAGGATATAATGGGCCTTAGCACAACAGCATCGATAGGCTCGATAAATCGACATAATCGATACATATCGATTTTATAATATGTTCATCATAAAACATAATTTTTAAAAAATAGTACAGTGACAAAAAAACTACCCAGTATTGATGGAGAATGATGATAATAATTGGAGTACTTAGGACCGATTCGACAAAAAGTCGGCATAACTTATACTCCCCAGTATACTATATATATATATACTATATACATTCAAAACACATTACAAAATTCAGCACGCAATAAACCCGATATCCGCATGAAGAGTCTATGGATAGCTAAGAACATTCTCTCTCTCTCTCTCTCTCTTATTCGCATACAGTAAAAAAATGTTAAAAGTGTTGGTTATTGAGTAGAATTGCAGAGAATTATTAATTATTGAAAAGAAATAATTACAGAGAGTGAAGATGAGTTTTAAAAGAAGCCGTATTAACTTTTTTGAAGTGAAAGGGGAAGATTCTTCCAGAGTGATGCTGCCGGCTACTGTAAAATAATTTGTATATCTGGTCGAAGAATGCATAGGAATAGCAAGAAGGTTATTTTCGGTAGACCTCAAGTCACGTTACCAACAACAGATGCAAAAACGGTCAAGTGACCTAGTTATATTTCCATCCTGAGAATCATATCGCGTAATATATATATATATATATATATTATATATTTCCATCCTGAGAATCATATCGCGTAATATATATATATATATTACTATCCCCATAGTAATGTCAAATTTCATACAAATATTTATTCTTGACGTTACTGATCTTGGGCCTTCTTTTGGTCCATAATAACAAAAAAAGAAAAAAAAAAAGACATTAATGATGTTAATAAAATTGGTATTAAATAATATATACGTGGTGGCCGAATTGGTTAGACCTTGGACTTAAAAACACTTAGGTTCGAATCCCAGTGTGTACCAATGAGAGCACGTTAAGCTGTCCGTCCCGGTTTCACTATACCAACTTATGAAACTGTTTATAGATGGGTTATTGACTCAATTCGAAACAGCGCGATATTAAAACTAGTGTAATATTAAAAAAGCTGATGATAAATCCTTCAAGGATGAAATACAACTAAATCTAAAGAAATGGTACTAATAATTGTAGGAGACATAGACAAAAAAAATACCCATCCTCCAAATAAGAAAGTCGTTCAAAAACAGTAAACATAACATCCTCGCACTAAGCAGTATACATAAGTTATTATTACTGTAAAAAGTGAAAGGAATACCAAACTAAATATAGAGAGAAGCCTGTTTTGGTCCGCACTTTACAAGCAATCGTTATTGTGCGAAAACTTGGCAATATTCTTTATACTTATTAATATTATAACGAGGTAAAGTTTGCGAGATTGTGAGGGGGGGTAATCTCTGGATTAACTAAACCGATTTTGAAAATGTTTTAGTATTGGATAGCCCATTTATCGAGGAAGGCTTAGGCTATATATATATATAGACAGCCCCCGTAGACTAGTGGTTGCGCCTTTGGCGTTGTATCCGGCGGTCGTGGGTTCGATTCCCACCCATGGCAAAAAAAAATGATAAAATAGTACGTTTTTTCTGTACAGTTTGTCATGGTCTGGTTGTTTATAAAAATATAATATGTATTATATCGTTGTTTCTGGTACACATAGTACAAGCCTAGAGCTTAGTTTGTGACCAAAGCAATTTGTGTAAATTATCCTACATATTAAATTATTGTTATTATTAATAAGTCGTGGTAGCACAAATAAGTAAGTATATAACATCACGACCAATAGGAGCGGATCATTAATGAAAAATGAAATGAAATATATTTATTTGCCAGAATACATTTACAAAAGATCTTCATACAAACTGGTGTGGTGATAGTATTCAGCCTGAGCAGCAGGCACGCAAAAATTACACATTACATAAAAGACAGACAAATTATTAAAATACATTACAATACAATACTATATATATAATTATTCACATAAATATTCCCAAACAGCTTTAAATTGATATTTGTTTGTACATGTCAACTTATTTAACTATTAAAATTTAATGGTTTTAGGAGTTTAGATATTCCATAACAGAGTAGAAGCAGTTTGATAGAAGCCACTTTGTAAGCTTTCTTTTAAATAATTCACCCTGCAATACTTCTATGTCGTAGGGCAATTTATTGTACACTAAAATACACATATTATATACATTTTTTTCATATATATATTTATTACAAATGGGTCGATATAATTTGTTTCTGTTACTCTCTCTTGCCAATCTTGAGATAACATCACTGCGCTTTGTAAAATATCCCTTATGTTTTTTTACAAATATGCATATATCTTTAATATACATACATGGCAGAGGTAAAACGTTATGGTTTTTGAAAAGCGGCCTACAGCTATCGAGAAATTGGGCTCCGCTCATTACACGGATACATTTTTTAAAAAAAAAAACGGTGAAAATTTGTTCCTTTTGAGAACTTTCGTTGCGTTCTCTGCGTAAAGGGTTTAACTTTCACCCTTTACGGTACCAAATACAGCATCAGATTGTTTGAAACAATTCACATTATATTTACAGTAAGTTGGTCACCTTGACAGTTGAATTGTTGAATGAATTTAAAAGTAAACAGTACTGTTTTGTTTGTTCTTAGGAGCACAGCATAAGACCTTGTATCTACTTGATGTTAAGCAGACCTACAAAGTCCATGAATGGGATCTATAAATAGATTATAATAATAATATGTAGGACAATTTACACATATTGCTCTGGTCACAAACTAAGCTCTAGGCTTGTACTATGTGTACCAGAAGCAACGATATAATACATATTATATTTTATAAACACCCAGACCATGACAAACTGTACAGAAAAAAACCTACTAATATTTTTTGCCATGGGAATCGTGGTGGGAATCGAACCCACGACCTCCGGATACAACGCCAAAGCGCAACCACTAGTCTACGGAGGCTGTCTGAGATTGTTTTGTCGCATAATGTCAAAGATCTTCATGATGTGGATCTGTTTCGGCTTACTCGAAGCCTTTACAGAAGGTCAGTCACGGAGGTTCTGTCAAGCTAGATGTCAGGGTAGGTATTGGGTACATAATATTTTCTTGTTATATGCTTTTCTATTTGTGTCCTTCATCTTACATAAATAACTGTGGATAACGAAGCTGTTTACACAATTCGAAGAATATTCCTTGACCAAACCGGGGGCATTCTTAAAAAAGCCGGGATCCGCAGTGCCCATAACCGTCGAGCTTGTACGAAGAGAGTGGTAGATGTGAAGGAAGCGAGAGAGTTATGCCAGAATCGTTGTAGGTGGCGCTCCCTTGTTTCTGCCTATCCCCGTGGGAAAAGGGCGTGACAATTGTATTTATTATATTTAAATTGTAATAAATATTGTGTAATTGTTTGTTTTCCTGAATAAAATAAAATAAGAATACTGATCATTACCACTATTACTGGCTAAACGATGTGGTTACGAAATACAACAAGGACGAATTTGCATTACAAGACTATTTTAATTATTTTCTCGCTACTTTATCGTCAAATTAAGAGGAGGCACTATAAATTTTAGTCTTATTTGCTTATATCTGCAGAGGCAAGCACGCATCTATTTATTAAAACACTTCAACTTAAGTTTTTTCAGACCTTCCTCTCTCCATGTCTTAACCAAAAACCTAATTGGAAAACAATTTTTCGATACTTTTTCTATTTTAAAATGATGCCTTTTTAATGTATAAAGACATTTTTCTTCTAAACGGGTTGAGTTTTAAGTCTAAAATAAATACACCTCACAAGAAAATACAGTTTATAATCCACTACTAAACGAAATTTTACCTAAATAAATTATTAAGTATGTTATAGACAAAATTAGTTTTGTGACTTACGACATTTTTATTGATTGAAAATTGTTTGCGCGATTTTCAATCTTGCGGAGCAGATCCAAGAGCTATAATAAGTAATTATATGACCCCGTTGACCAGTCCCGCCTAGTGTGCCGATGCGTACGGACGTGTATCTCTCGTGCTGCCGGGGCTACTAAAGATTTACGTAATTAATTTGACCATGTATAAACCTTACAAGTCCTTGAATTATAGAAAAAATACTTTTAATCAAAATAATATTATTATTTTTTAGTTTTAGGAATAAATTTGAGTTTCGAATCTGGAGCAAGGAAAACCAGAGTCACCGCGAAACAACATCGATTTTTTTTTATCGGTTACCTATAACTTTTTTATTTATTTTTTTGACAACATAGAGAAGCCACATATATAGGGGTAACCGCGACAGTCGATTGACGTTTTTTATAGGAATAATTTTTGACCGCCTCCGTAGACTGGTTGCGACTTTTGTGTAATATCCAAAGGTCGTGGTTCGATTCCCCCCCATGACAAAAAAATATTAGTACAGTTTGTCATGATCTGGGTGTTTATATATAATATGTATAATACGTTATATAGGTTTTTGTGTGAGCCAAGCACGAATTTGAGGTCCATTTAAAAATCCAAGATGGCGGCCTCAACTTTTTTTTTAAATTCGACATGGGTCTATTTATATAGATTTTTGGGTGAGCCGAGCACGAATTTGAGGTCCATTTTTAAATCCAAGATGGCGACCTTAACTTTATTTTTAAAAATCGACATGGTACTCGTTATATATGTTTTTGGGTGTGCCGAGCACGAATTTGAGGTCCATTTTAAAATCCAAGATGGCGGCCTCAACTTTATTTCTTCGACATGGGACTCCTTACATAGGTTTTTGGGTGTGCAGAGCACGAATCTGAGGTCCATTTTAAAATCCAAGATGGCGGCTTCAACTTTATTTCAAAAATCGACATGGGACTCGTTATATATATTTATGGGTGTGCCAAGCACGAATTTGAGGTCCATTTTAAAATCCAAGATGGCGGCCTCAACTTTATTTTTAAAAATCGACATGGGACTCGTTATATATGTTTTTGGGTGTGCCGAGCACGAAATTGAGATCCATTTTAAAATCCAAGATGGCGGCCTCAACTTTATTTTCAAAAATCGACATGGTACTCGTTATATATGTTTTTGGGTGTGCCGAGCACGAATTTGAGGTCCATTTTAAAATCCAAGATGGCGGCCTCAACTTTATTTTTAAAAATCGACATTGTACTCGTTATATATATTTTTGGGTGTGCCGAGCACGAATTTGAGGTCCATTTTAAAATCCAAGATGACGGCCTCAACTTTATTTCTAAAAATCGACATGGGACTCGTTATATAGGTTTTTGGGTGTGCAGAGCACGAATTTGAGGTCCATTTTAAAATCCTAGATGGCGGCTTCAACTTTATTTTAAAAAATCGACATGAGACTCGTTATATATATTTATGGGTGTGCCAAGCACGAATTTGAGGTCCATTTTAAAATCCAAGATGGCGGCCTCAACTTTATTTTTAAAAATCGACATGGGACTCGTTATATATGTTTTTGGGTGTGCCGAGCACGAATTTGAGGTCCATTTTAAAATCCAAGATGGCGGCCTCAACTTTATTTTAAAAAATCGACATGGTACTCGTTATTATATATTTTTGGGTGTGCCGAGCACAAATTTGAGGTCCATTAAAAATTCAAGATGGCGGCCTCAACTTTATTTTTAAAAATCGACATGGGACTCGTTATATATGTTTTTGGGTGTGCCGAGCACGAATTTGAGGTCTATTTTAAAATCCAAGATGGCTGCCTCAACTTTATTTTAAAAAATCGACATGGTACTCGTTATTATATATTTTTGGGTGTGCCGAGCACGAATTTGAGGTCCATTTGGGCTGAGCACATAGGACTGGGAACCAAGCACATAGGACTCGTTATATAGGGTTTTGGGTGAGCCGAGCACGAATTTGAGGTTCATTTAAAAATCCAAGATGGTGGCCTCAACTTTATTTTTAAAATTCGACATAGGACTCGTTATATAGGGTTTTGGGCGAGCCGAGCACGAATTTGAGTCAATTTTAAAATCCAAGATGGCAGCCTCAACTTTATTTTTAAAAATCGACATGGGACTCGTTATATAGGGTTTTGGGTGAGACGAGCACAAATTTGAGGTCCATTTTAAAATCCAAGATGGCGGCCTCAACTTTATTTTTAAAAATCGACATGAGACTCGTTATCTATGTTTTTGGGTGTGCCGAGCACGAATTTGAGGTCCATTTTAAAATCCAAGATGGCTGCCATAACTTAATTTTTTTAAATCGACATTGGACTCGTTATTTATGTTTTTGGGTGTGCTGAGCACGAATTTGAGGTCTATTTTAAAATCCAAGATGGCGATCTTAATTTTATTTTTAAAAATCGACATGGGACTCGTTATCTATGTTTTTGGGTGTGCCGAGCACGAATTTGAGGGCCATTTTAAAATCCAAGATGGCTGCCATAACTTAATTTTTTTAAATCGACATTGGACTCGTTATTTATGTTTTTGGGTGTGCTGAGCACGAATTTGAGGTCCATTTTAAAATCCAAGATGGCGACCTTAATTTTATTTTTAAAAATCGACATGAGACTCGTTATCTATGTTTTTAGGTGTGCCGAGCACGAATTTGAGGTCCATTTTAAAATCCAAAATGGCGACCTTAATTTTATTTTTAAAAATCGACATGGTACTCGTTATCTATGTTTTAGGGTGTGCCGAGCACGAATTTGAGGTCCATTTTAAAATCCAAGATGGCTGCCTAAACTTTATTTTTAAAATCGACATGGGACTCGTTATATAGGTTTTTGGGTATGTCGAGCACGAATTTGAGGTCCATTTTAAAATCCAAGATGGCGGCCTCAACGGAATTTAAAAAAAATCGACATGGGGCTCGTTATATATATTTCTCTTGGATTTTAAAATGGACCTCAAATTCGTGCTCAGCACACCCAAAAATATATATAACGAGCCCCATGTCGATTTTTTTTAAATTCCGTTGAGGCCGCCATCTTGGATTTTAAAATGGACCTCAAATTCGTGCTCGACATACCCAAAAACCTATATAACGAGTCCCATGTCGATTTTAAAAATAAAGTTTAGGCCGCCATCTTGGATTTTAAAATGGACCTCAGATTCGTGCTCGGCACACCCTAAAACATTAGCGAGTCCCATGTCGAATTTTAAAAATAAAGTTGAGGCCGCGATCTTGGATTTTAAAATGGACCTAAAATTCGTGCTCGGCACACCCAAAAAACTATATAACGAGTCCCACGTCGATTTTTAAAAATAAAGTTGAGGCCGCCATCTTGGATTTGAAAATGGATCTCAAATTCGTGCTCGGCACACCCAAAAACCTATATAACGAGTCCCATATCGATTTTTAAAAATAAAGTTGAGGCCGCCAACTTGGATTACACAATCTAAATCCATATATATCTTTTTTTTTTTATAAAGTCAAATCTGCCATTGCTATTTATCGCGATAGCGATCTGTCATGACGTTGGTAATTTGAATTGCCACAATTCAAATTACCAACGCAAGATTTAAAAAAATTAAGTTATGGCAGCCATCTTGGATTTTAAAATGGCCCTCAAATTCGTGCTCGACATACCCAAAAACCTATATAACGAGTCCCATGTCGATTTTAAAAATAAAGTTTAGGCCGCCATCTTGGATTTTAAAATGGACCTCAGATTCGTGCTCGGCACACCCTAAAACGTTAGCGAGTCCCATGTCGATTTTTAAAAATAAAGTTGAGGCCGCGATCTTGGATTTTAAAATGGACCTAAAATTCGTGCTCGGCACACCCAAAAAACTATATAACGAGTCCCACGTCGATTTTTAAAAATAAAGTTGAGGCCGCCATCTTGGATTTGAAAATGGACCTCAAATTCGTGCTCGGCACACCCAAAAACCTATATAACGAGTCCCATGTCGATTTTTAAAAATAAAGTTGAGGCCGCCAACTTGGATTACACAATCTAAATCCATATATATCTTTTTTTTTTTATAAAGTCAAATCTGCCATTGCTATTTATCGCGATAGCGATCTGTCATGACGTTGGTAATTTGAATTGCCACAATTCAAATTACCAACGCAAGATCGCTAACGCGTTCGATGTTTTAGCCACCGGTTGATGCTTCACATTATATCAGTTTTAGTTAATAGATTATTTTAAAACTATTTTATCTATCAAATTTAATATTTATATAATTAAACTTAAAAATATTAATTATGATAGATAAAATAAAAATATTAAATACGATCACATTCATTTTTTGTTCGTAAAATCGCGCCAAATAGAAAATTCTTGCCTGCGACAGCGGCAAAACAGATGATGCCTGCGGGGAAGCTCCGCCTATAGGGCGGGGCGATAACAAAAAAATATTTTGAGCGCAGGGTCTTAACCGCCAGTTTCGTAACCGCACGCTGAAAGGAGACCACCACAAGAAAACGATACAATAGTCTCCTGAACCGGTGAATCCAAAGTCTAAAGTCGAAACATGACTAGGTCACTTGACGGTTTTTGCATCTGTATGGTGGTAACGAGTCCGGTCGATCAGCCTAGCAAAGTTATAGAGAGCCTTCCTGCTACCTAAAAAGCAAGTGATCCCAAATAGTGTACAGTTGGCGCCGGCGTCCTAGTCAAACTGTCAGAGAGGTCAGAGAGGTAAGTAACATAAATAACATTATAACAATTTATGTCAGTCCATTTACACAAGTTGACTGAGTGGTACACTTACATTCTATCAATAACACTAACAAGATAATGACTCTCTTTGTTTCACTTGTGTTGAACTACAAATTAAATAACGAGGCACGAGTAGTACCTATCTAACGTCGCGTACGTGATGTATTTTTTTATTTTTATAACTTTGTATAAATTGAAGAAAAAAAACCTTTATTTATCGCTTACAACAGTTACAACACATTAACCAGTGGATAAACATTATCAAATATTACTGTTGCGTGGCGACAAATAGGTGACCAGCTCAGCATAAGCTACAGCAATACCATGCTGCAAGTGCTGATCTACAGCTGGTGCCCACAAAATCAGATTACATATTGATTTAATGTTAATAATTATTTTAGGCTGACGGTCTCGTAACCAATGCCTCAATAAACAAATAAAACAAAAGAAACTAACTTGCCTCGTATAAACAAAAACAATAAGGTAACTACGATAATTGAATTAATATTTTTATCTACAAATGTTAGGGCACCTAATCCAGTATGACATTTAAAAAACCATAATTGAGAGAAATGAAATGAAATTCTTTATTTGTTAACTTTGGTACAATAGAGAAGAATATAACCCCAAAGTAGACAAAAACCAATCAAGTGCTCTTAAATCTCGACAAGACATTAAGCCCATACTTCTCAGTAGGTAAATAAACGCACCAGAAAAGGCGATAGAAAAAGCCAGAGAAAAAAAACACATAATAAAAGAATAGAAAGAAAAATTAAGGACCTATTTGTAGACGGTCAACATATACACAATAGAAGAAAGCAAGAAGAGTTCTTGCAAATTCAACGACGAAACATAGTATAAATGAATATAATACATAGTATAAATGAATAAAAAATTAATGAATAATGTGAATCATTCGCTTTTTTGTAATAATGTAGACTAATCGGTTAAATGAAACCCTTTTATAGTATAGTTTAGTATAATAGCGATTAGCGGAGAGACCAAAAAACGCGGGAAAGCTTCTGTGACGTCATAGAACAATTGGCTCCATACAAATACTTGTATGGAGCCAATACGGGCTTAATACATCGATGCCGAACAGTGATGTAATTTACGTGTGGCTCATAAGCAATGTTTTGAAATATTAATTTCGTAATGGATTTGGAAAAAAACCGTTTTGACATTATAAATTGTTATATGTGGAACGCGTTTGCAATTAAAATGTGAATTTTATATTATGAGGATGTTTATTAATTTTGAGATTAAATAATAAAATTGCTGCGATTTTTTTGGGAGCGTTTTTTCCAGGATTTTTTTTGGGAATTTATTAATATTTCGAGTTAGTTCAACGCGCAGCAGGTCCAATTCTTCTGTAGCCATATACTTATATAAAAACTTAAATATTGATATAACAAAAAGACTGACATTCGTATATGAACCCAGGCCAATTGATAATGAAGGGAAACTTATTGAGTAAAATTTTTATAAACAACTTAATGCTGTAAACAAAAACCGAAATCTATATAAATATAAAGATTTATATCTATTAACTAAAGCTTATCTTTTATAGGTTCTAAAACGGCTGTGATCCGAAATAAACAAGGCCTTGAAGAATTTCCTTTACCCTACTCCAATCTAAAATATTCCTGCATAAATATAATAATATATTATTCCAATAATAGTAGGATGCACTGAAATTGTAACTAATAATAATTGAAAAAGATAATGTAAAGAATTAATTAATAATAACATTGGAATCGATATCGTTAAAAAATAGGTTGCATAAAATACCTCTAATTATAATTTCCAGATACTAACATCTGATAAGGTTCACAATTAAAAAAATTGGTTGATTTAAATTTACTACCTTCGAAAGACATTGAAAAGAGAGATGCAGGCAATAGTGTCAACGGCGCACTGCGTTCTTTGGTGGGTAGTTCAAATATTACTAAACAAGCAAGACTAGCCATTCATAATGCAGTACTTGTTCCAACACTGTTGGACTCCCATACATAGTAAAGTCTGATTCCCATACATAGTATGGGAGTCAAACTTTGGTATGTCACGAGAAGGACGAAAGTAGAATTAATGCTGTAGAAATGCGCTCATTGCGACGAATGTGCGGTGTTAAAATAACAGACTGAATCCGCAATGACATAATTCGAGAACGAATGGGACTGAATGAAAATATAGGCATAAAAATGAGGAAGGGCATGTTCCGCTGGTTTGGGCATGTAGAAAGAATGAGTGATGAAAGAATAACGAACCAGATATATAAAAGTAAGGTGAAGGGTAAACGTGCCGCGGGAGACTAAGACACACTTACCATGATCAAATTTAAAGTTTTAAAAAACGGTACAATTAAAAGTCTCCGAAATCGGTGTGCATGTACACGAATAGTTATGACTGTGGACGAGACAAAATAAGTATGTAGAGGTAGAGACAAGTGGCGCTCGGTTGTCTCTGCCTACATAAGGGACCTGGCGTGAAGATAATTAAAATACCTTCAATGATGAAATTTTATTTGAAAAATCAAAAAGCCGTCGGGCAAATGGACGATTAAACAATCGTAGTATAACCTAATCAGCTGTACGAGATATTTCATTCCAAGAACTTGTCCTGACTTATTCTCATCATTGCCCAGAACGATACTATTGCATCTAGAAATATTAAGAATATTAATTTTGAACAAAAGATTCCTTTTTTTCAAGTCCAATCCCTAAGGGGGTAAAGAAATTTTGGTCGACATAATATACTTTGAAAATAAATATTATATGTAATTTTAAAATTTTAATAAAGAGCGGGATTTAAAAAGGTTTAGAAGTTATTTCCTATACTGTTCTATAGGGCAGGTGCAGGCAAGACCATACTTATAAAACAAAAATACAAGCTTTCCATATTTTCTTTAATTCTAATAGGAAGAATGCAGCGTAGGCCAACATAGCATGTTTAAATTTTACGATTTGTAAGTGAATTGTGAAAAAAACAATATCACGTCCGAAGCCGGGTCAACAAAAGCCTGTATATATGGCCCCATTCATAAAAAAAAAAATGAGGCCTTGAAGAACACTTTAGTTATAGAAGGTTTTCTCTCTTTTACGCATAATAATTTTTGTTGCTAATAAAAAGAGACAAAACCATAACTAAAGTGTTTTTGAAGGACTCAATAAGTTTTTATGAATATCGGTGTTAAATACTCAAACAAAAATTCTCATCAACATACCTCATAAAATAAACAATAAAGTACCAAAATTTCCAAAACATCAATGGCCTCGAAAGGCCAAAAGAAAGCTATTTATATTACCATTGAACACGAACTAAATGCCGATTTGTTGTCATAACCCACGGGATACAAAACTCATTAATTGGAGACAGTCCAAAAGTCTCGCTTTTACGTCAACGGTATTAATAAACAGCTGTGCCCGTAACATTGAAGAAAAACGTACATAACGTTAGGTCATAGACCTACCCGAGAAAAACATTATATAATCATGACACTATAACCATTACTTTCATGCCATTAGCACGCCTCCTTGTTGTGGACAGACCGACTGCTATATAGACAGACAGACATAGGCCATTTATAAAACTTTCTTCGATATAATAATAATAATAAGATAGAACAACGTGGTGGCCGAGTTGCCTCAGACTTAACAACACTTAGGTCCCTGGTTTTAACCCCGGTGTGTACCAATAACTTATTAATCTAAAAACGTTTGTACATTTGTTTAACAACGTGGTGTTGTTAAACAAATGTATAGTGCCTCGGAGAGAACGTTAGCTGTCGGTCCCAGTTTCACTATAACTTGTGAAACTGTATATAGATGGGTCTATCCAAACATTCATTTGGGATATGACTTGAAAAAGACTCATACCATCAGCTACGACGAGGTGGGATTAAAAACCCCTCCGCTGGGTACCCTGAAGCCGTCTAGGCGGTCTCGGGCGCCGTATATATATATATAAGATAGACAACCTAACAAATAAGTGAAAGTTAGTATTTGTTAGGGTTAAGAAGAGGTCTTTCCATCCTGGAAAGAGCTGATGGTAGATAGATAAACTATATTATAGGTAATTCACAAGGTAGTCACATACACATGATTTTGGATCGAGTGACATACGACACAATGTCATACAGTTACTTGTCTAATGTAACATGTTATTACCGGCCTGATATACATTCATACATAGGTCTCGCCAACAGTATTAGTTTCCGAAGAAGTTCTAGTTTTATTCACTGAACACCTGACTCCGACCCTTTCTAACACTCCTTTCGTAGGTCGTTACTTACTATAATCTTCTCAATTCAATAAGTTTTGTTTTGATTTGTTGATTCAACTACAAATTTAACCAGTTCACTGCCACTTCAGCTCATTGACTCTTGTTTTATTTTTGTCACTCAAATGTTAAAAGTTGTTTGAGGCTATCTAGAGTGCAATCTTCTTAGCAGTATTATTATTATTATTATCTTATATCAATGGCCTCTACGCGTGCGCGTAATTTTGCCAATATCACTTTGCGGGTATATTTTTTTTTATGCCAGACTGCCTACTGTAAAAATCTTAGGCGACGCGGGACGTCATCTTTCCTGCATTTTCTCTATGGTCCTAGGATATATATAATAGTTAAAATGAGATCCATCCTGGTACCAAGCAATGGGTTTTTGGTATGCTAGAGTGATTTGGCACCCGTAATGATCTGTATGTAGAGTATTTGACTATAACCACTCTAAGGTAGATGATAAAATGTACCACATACTTCCGGATGGTCTTCATAAAGGTTTTATCCATACAATAAGCGTTTCGGATAACGAGAACAAATGATCAACGGAAATTCATTGTTCAGTAGGAATTTTAATCACATTTAAGCGCTTAATTATCTTTCACAGAAATGCGCAAAGTTATGTCACATTATTCCAGTCTAGTGAATTTGGTATGCTGTATCATGCTACTGGAACAATATGAACCACGGACCCATATACTCAATTGTACATTGTTTTTTATCGGTATGTGAATTTGTATCTACCTGATGGTAAGCAGACCTACAAAATCCAGGAAAAGTGTCGATCAATGGGTGATTAACAAATACATTCTTGATTAACAACACTTGACCAACACACACATTTGTATGAAAGTGAATGCTGGGTATGACAGAAGAAGCATGAAAGTAGGGTTTTAGTTTGTGGGTTCACTGGTTTTCAGGAGATTATTGCATCGATTTTCTTCATCGATTTTCCTGTCAAGGTTACATAACAGGCTGTTAATCTAAATATATATAACTCAAAGGTGACTGACTGACTGACTGACATAGTGATCTATCAACGCACAGCCCAAACCACTGGACGGATCGGGCTGAAATTTGGCATGCAGGTAGATGTTATGACGTAGGCATCCGCTAAGAAAGGATTTTGATAAATTCTATCTCCAAGGGGTTAAATTAGGGGATGAAAATTTGTATGATAAAAAAATAACTATTCCCCGCGGACGAAGTCGCGAGCACAGCTAGTTTCAACTATAAAGCAGCGAGGCTATTAAAGAAGATTCGTAATGCACATTTGTCGTAGCTTTATAGTTAAATTAACAGCCCGTTATGTAACTGCACCTTGAAAGGACGATCGATGAAGAAAATCGATGCAATAATCTCCTGAAAACCAGTGAACCCACAGACTAAAACCGAAACATGATAATATAAAATGCAAAATAGAATCTATAACAACACAACAATTTCATTGGCCCATTTTTGAAAATAAGCCCGGCAAGAGAAATATTATCTAAAGCATGTACGGAAGATAAACTATGACACCGAGTACATGTGCACTCACAGTATGTGTATCAACATGACTCATGGCTAGACGATACGAGGCACGCTTGTAAACAATTGCAGCTTACCGGCAATGGACACTATCTGTGGGTGTATTGTGTTTTTTGTCAATCATTAACCCTCGTATTCTAAGCTCCGGTTGCACTGAAGTGTCCGTTAAAGTAATTGTAACGATTAAAGTTAAAAATGTCGTCGAATGTGGGTTCGCCGGTTTTCAGGAGACTACTGCATCGATTTCTTGTCGAGGTGCTAGTCTCATTTCAAGGTGCGGTTACGAAATGGGTAGTTGAATTGACAATAAGGCAGTGAGTATATTTAAATATATACTCGTCAGTGTCGCAATTCGTCATTGTCGCCCCCCATTTCGTAAACGTAAAATTAAGGAGTGTATGTGGAGTAACAAAATAATTGCGGATAGAGTACGGTTCTGCGTGATATGTGTGATTTAAAAGAAGATGTACCTAGTGACAAGGTTTGAGAAAGGAATGTTACGGTGATTTGGGCACATTGAGAGGTTGAATGAAAAGAGATTCACGAAAGAGATTTATAAATCAAAGGTGAATAAAAGGATAAGGCGGGGTCGACTTAAAAGAATGTTCCATGACCAAATTGGGGTCGTATAACCGTAGAACTTGTATGAAGAAAGTTGTGGATGTGAAGGAAGCGAGATAGTTATGCCAGGATCGTTGCAGGTGGCGCTTCATTGTCTCTGTCTATCCCCGTGGAAAAAAAGTGCGACTATTTTAGTTAGTTCAGTGCATTGAGTGAAAGTAAAGTTCAATGGAAAACTTAGATAAGCCTCCGTAGAGTAGTGGTTGCGCCTTTGGCATTATATAAGGAAGTCGTGGTTTCGATTTCCGTTTCGCTAAATGATGCGGTTATGCAACGATAAAGATGAATATGCATTACGAATCTTGCTACTTTATCGTCAAATCAACTGCTTGTTTTGTAATCGCACCATGAAACACTGAAATCGATATAATAGTCTTCTGATAACCATGAACCCACTGACTGAAACAGAGACATGACTATGTCACTTAACGGTTTAGTAAACAGTCGACCAAGTAAAGTTACTAGATCTTCCTACCTAGTTACTTGCTACAACTTACTTCTTGGAGACAAACAAGATGATAAGCAAAACAGTGATCTAAAAAAACTTGTAACGATTTCCATTCCATTTAATCCTCTTCCATTTATTATCTTTTCAGCTGATTTAGTAATTCCTTTGAAATGCGAATCGCAACCCTAGCGACTGCCGAATAAGGTTACTTTTATAAATGGTTTAGGGAAAACTAAAGCTACAGAAATTGGCTTCTCGCCAAATCCGCACAAGGACATTGGGTTACATAACATTCCAATAATTGTAAGATTTTAATTGAAGAACTTTACTCCCTACTTCATACCATACATTTATCTTTTCTCTAACATAAATTACAACACCTAGTCTTAAATTGTTTCGGTTTTAGTCAGTGGGTTCACCAGTTGTCAGAAAATTACTGCATTGATTTCTTGTTGAGGTGGTAGTCTCCTTTCAGGATGCGGTTACGAAAAGGGTTGCACAATGCAATTGTCCGTTTCGTAAGTACATCATTTAGCCTACATAGTAGCGATCAATGTTGTTAAACAATACTGTAATGATTGACCCTATTCATGGACTTTGTAGGGCTGCTTATCATCAGGTGGATACAAAGTCACATGCTGTGTAAAACCCCGGTATAGATGCGACGTCAATAAAACTCGAGTACTATTTCTGATTTTTTATTAACTTTTTTTATTATACGGCCTTTATATTTCTAAGTTGTAGACTATATTTTATTACCTGAATTTAGTCTCAACAGATTTAAAACAAACTATAACAATTATAAATACATTCATTAAAATGATTGCAATCTAATTCGGTACCATAAGTAGAGTATTTTTACTATAAAAAAACTTTAAACTTAAAAAATATGAAAAACCTTTGAGGTACATGTATATCAACAAAAAAAAAAAAAAAACATCACTTTTTGGCTTTCGAGAACCGTTTAAACGGCTTCAGGGTATCGAGCGGAGCGATTAACCCATCCTTATTTTGAGTTCTATCAACAAACCCCTATTTTTTTTTATCGGGCCAACTTTGAAATCACAACCATTTTTTTAACCCGGTAAAAAAATTCCATGAACAAAAACCCTCCTCCTTTTTTGTCAGTGAAACACTATGACATATTTTTTATTGCGATAGAGATAAATATATCCGAAGCTAGTATAATAAATCATGACAGCAATGTGAAATGTTATCAGTTGTTGCATTTAATAAATCAATAAAATTATAATAAACATTACGAAATTAAGAAATCAACTCGTACGTCAGTTATCATAGATAATTTGGTTCGAGGAAGATCACTGCATTATCTAACAGTAGGTACATGACCAACAACCGGTTTTCTGGAGACTACTGCATCGATTTCTTGTCGAGATGGTAGTCTCCTTTCAGGGTGCGGTAATTAATAATTTAATATTAACATATTAAATTATTAATTTATTAATAAGGAAAACTGTAAGACATTTTGGCAGAAGAAACGAGTATAAATTTTACGTCCTACCACAGAAGAAATAATAGTACAAGTGTCCTACTAAGAGTATAATGACTTTCCTCTGTTGGGTAAAGCTAGGACAGTACATATAAGAAAAAAGCTAATTGGTATCTAGGCAAGAACAATTTCATGTTAAGAAGAATTGCTTTGGCTAGATAAAAAAATACAATGACAAACCAAAAAATATATACAAATTTTAATCACAAATTTAACCCTGGGGCAAGTTATCGTCAAACCAAGTGTCCGTTTCGTAACCACACCCTAAAAGGAGACAAAATCCTCGCACCCTGAAAGGAGATAACCACCTCGACATGAAATCAACGAAGTATGCCCTTGAAAACTAGTGGATCCACAGACTAAATCTTAAACATGACTATAACTAAAATGGCAGTCTTTGCATCTGTATGGACGGTGGTAATGGAAACGTTCTCTTCAGTTTATAAAGATCTTCGTCCCATCTAAAGAATAGAAAAGTATAGAAGAGAGTAAAGAGTATAGAAGAGAGTATAGATTATAGTGAAGAGTATAGAAAATAGTAATAGTTTAGAAGTGAGTAAAGAGTTTAGAAGAGAATAAAGATTAGAGAGTATAGAAAAGAGTAAAGAGTATATAATAGAGTAAAATGTAAAAGAGAGTAACGAGATAAATCAATGTATTTGACAAACCTAAATATTTAAAACAAAAACAGCCTTTGAACTTGACTTATCATGATATAATTCACGAACGGATATTTCCGTCAGATACGGCCTAGGAAATAATGCTGATAATTCTAAATTAATATTACAACCTTATCTAAATCTTGACGTTAAAGAAGTCAGAGGAATATTTTTACAATACCAGTTGTAATACTATACAATCCATACTAAAAAAGTAGAAAATTATCTAAGGCGGTGACCCGAGAGGTTAAGGACCGATAACGTTATTATCTTAGCGTTCTTTGCCAACTGCCGGGTCGTAGGTTCGATGCCACAATTCTGCCATGAAAAATTCATGATAAAACGATGAAATCAGTGTCTTCCTATCCTAGTCACTTACAGTCTAGTTTTATCGTAAATTGGTGCAGTGTGGACGCGTGTTGAAACAGTATTGGAGTGACATACATCTCATTGAAAATAATGGTTGTACTTGTTACAAAATATAATTTATATAAAAAAAATGCAATGTTTTTCTTTTATTTTTAGAATCGGATATTTTTTGGTCTGTATTCGGATCTGTTTAAATCTGTGAGCTATCGGTTTTCAGGAGACTACTGCATCGATTTTTAGGTGGTAGTCTCCGCCCGGAGTGCGGTTATTTGATTTGACGATGAAGCAACAAGGATATTAAAGTAGACTCGTAATGTAAATTCACCGCATCATTTAGCCGGCATAGTGAAGTTATCAGTGCTAAATGTATTCATAGATCATTCATGCATTTCCTCAAACCATCAAGTAGATTTTTGACACATACCGGTCTCTGTGTTATTTTAATCAATATACAAAAATACTGTTTATGGAAAAAAGTGACAAACACACAAGTATGGACAAAACATACCATACATTCTAACAATACCAACACATGCCAAAGTTCTTCGTCTAAACATTTCCATTGAACAATGATGTTTTAAACAATACACTCTAAAAACAACTAACAATCGCCTGTTGACACTTCTATAAACATTCACGCTACATAACTTTTCAAGAACCCAAGAACTGACTGCTTTCAAATTTCAATCAAACCACTGAATATAGAGGTGACATAAATAAAGAAAACTCCTACCTCATCGCAAAACATTTTGGCACTGTATTTGTTGATATGTCACTCGCCAATTGTACACTAATAATATTCACTTTAGTCCTACATCATGAACTAAAACACGGACTTAATAAAAGCACTTTTAGCTTTTAAATTTCGAATTAAAACAAAACACAACTTAGACACTCGTCTGCCTCGAACGGCTGAGGTCGCGAACTGGAGCACTCGGCGACCGCGGCCCGACGCAAACTCTCATTATTTAATAGTCAGATAAAAGATTATCTGTACAGACGTAGTCGGTCAATATGACACTTCATTATATAGAATGGAGCAGTCATTAAGTATTGTAATGTATTTGAGAAGTGCTCGCTTGAGCTTCTGTAGATACTTTGCTACCACAGAATACATAATTCCTCGGTATAGAATGGACACTCTAAGGGGCGTTTTTTTAATTGCTCTGGTCACAAACAAACCTCTAGGCTTGTACTTTGTACCAGAAACAACGATATTATAATACATATAATATTTTGTAAACACCCAGATCATGACAAACTGTACAGAAAAACGTACTAATATTTTTTTGGGTGGGAATCGACATCGGGATACAACGCCAAAGGCGCAACCACTAGTCTACGGAGGCGGTCGTATAGAATGGACACTCTAAAGGGCGTGTTTTCAGCCGTCAGATACAAGTTATTTGACAGTTACTTTGCATGATGAACTGTAACATTTTATATTCTCAAATAAAAAACTCTGGTATACGCTAGAATTGCATAAAAGATCCTAACTACATGCTTGTTTTATAAGCGAAAGAAACTGCATAAAAATTTCCAATTTTAATCATTATAAAATGGACTTCCGCAAAATAACGCCTGATTCAATTAAATATATTTTTATACTAGCACGATTTCGTTCCCGTGAGAGTTAATAAAATTATACACCATTGTTCAAGTGTGGTGTCAACTATGCTGGTTTTTTTTTTAATTATTTTAACATAGTACTGGATACAAGTCCATCGGCCGAACCCTTTACTGTTAAAGGTGTATTTTTTTTCTAAATTACCCTAGTATAGAGGCGAACAAGTCAAAAAAAAACAAATTCGGTCTAGCCATTTATTGAGTTTTTGTGAGACTAATGATTATTATTATGTTAAGACAAGTACTATTACTAATAGGTTCAACCAATTGGACCTTTGTGCTCTAATCGTTCCAAATATATAAATAACTAGTTGTTAAACGTAATGTAAATAGGGAGTGAGGGCCGGTAAATTAACGATTGGTTTTCGCAAATATTTGTATAAACGTACGGTTGAAGGTAAACATTGGTTCACAGACCAGAACAAAAGTAGACAGACTACCACTGGTACGAGTATTCATAAAAACTTCTAGAGTCCTTGAAGAACACTTTAGTGGTTTTCTATTTTTTGGCAATAAAATGGAATATATGTTAAAGAGATAACGGGCTCTCCGAGGCACTATAGTGGTGTTGTCAAACAACTATAGTGCCTAACCCAACTTGTGAAACGGTTTATAGATGGGTTATTGATTCTTTTCAAAACATCGCGACGAGCTAGCCACTTGTTCTGTGTAGACTCATACCATCAGCTACGACGAGGTGGGATGCAAGAGGGGTCTTTAATCCCACCTCGTCGCTGGGTACCCTGGCGCCGTCTAGGCGGTCTCGGGCGCCGTAAGGCACCCGTGATGTGTGTGAAAAAACCTTCTATAACTAAAGTGTTCTTCAAGGCCTCAAAAAGTTTTTTTTAAAAGGCCATAATTCCACCAAAAAAAAAATACGGAGCACGGCATGTTAGATGATGGTAAGCAGACCTACTAAGTCAATGAACGGAGTCGACCAATATTTTAATTGATCGCTCTTTCTACAATGACGACTAAATTATGCAGTCACGAAGTAACTGCCCGTTTCGTAACTGCACCCAGAAAATAGATTACCACCTCGACAAATCAATGCAGTAGGCTGCTGGACCTCTTAACTGACTTTAAACTTGTCATTTTGCATCTGTATAGGTCGGCCTAGTTGTAGACAGAAAGGGATCTAAAACCAAATTAGGTTCTCGTAATTTCTTAGCAGTAAAAAGTTAAGAAATCAAGTTAGCAGCCAAACCAATGTATAAAGAAAGGCTGCTATTGAAACTTGTAACCTAGTCTGAGAAAGAGACATCCCAAACTTCCCTACTAAAAACTACGCCAAACTGTGTTTAAGCTATTTGCGCTATACATACCTGGCCCCAGGGATGTTCATTGTTAAAAATAGGACTTTTCTAAATACATAACTCGGAAAATAAACCTAAATAAAAAAAAAACTGAAAATACAAGATAGGTACTTACAAATGTTTAAAATCTTAACTGGTAGTTTTTTCCTAAAGTTGAACTGACTACATTTCTTTGCAGTTAAACTAATCGTACTAAATAGCCTATCTACGGTGGCACTGATTAGTTGTCTATGGTTTCAACATTGGCTGATGACGACCGTGAGGGGAGAAAAACAAATACATAATTCTGGTCTAGTGTTAGGTCAAATATGGTTGCAAATCTAACAAACTGTTTGTTATTAATGTAGGTGTTAAAGAGAGACAATGTTCTTAGCTATCCATGGATTCTCCGTCCGGGTGCCTGGGAGACAGGGGAGTGAACTGCAGTGTTCCCGGACTTGAGACCGCGAAGCAGGGTTAAAGTCCTTTCCGAATTCAACTCTCCCCTTCACTGTGTTTACTACCCTCTCTACCCAGCCAGATACTATATGATCCTGTCAGCGCTATCTTGGAAACAAACAGTTCCCAAAAATCGTATTTTCAAGCTAGCCTTTTCTTATTTGTGCCCAATGGGATTTGTCATCGTTCTTCCATACAATCATTTATTATTTTATTGGTCATTCCTAATACCTTATTTATCTATACTAATTTGTTGTATCTTTTGAGAGCTTCTGTTACGTGCGCTGCGTAATCGGTTAAACTTACGCAGAGGAAGTTGCGCGTCGCCTAGTAATATAATAAAGAGGTAAGTTTGTGAGGTTGGGGATAATCTCTGGATCTACTGAACATATTTTGAAAAAACTTTAGTTTTGGATAGCCCATTTATCTAGGAAGGCTATAGTCTATATACTTACGCTACGACCAATAGGAGCTGAGCATTAATGAAAGACGATGGAAAAACGGGGAAATTTTGTTCCTTTTGAGTGATTCCGTTGCGTGCGCAGACTTAGTTGCGCTGGTCAGCTATAGTAAGCAAATAAACTCCTTTTTTTATATCGATTCAATTTTCATCTCCTATTTAAAGAATCTAGGAGACGAATAAAAAAAATTGCCTGCTCGGAAAGTTTTCTTTTTGAAAATGAGGACGGATACTGTACTGACATACAAATATGCAGGCGGAAAAGGTGTGTGAAAATGAACGTGCTGAGCGGGCAGAAAATTATACTAGCGAGCTGGTGCTCGGACTGAATAGAAATTGGTTTATTTGCATAGAAAAAGGATTTTTTCAGTTTTATTATTAGATTTTGTAAAATAAGTACCTAACTTAAAAAATGCATATATTAACAAATTACTAGCGAATTATGTTTAAATAAAAAGTATATAAACTTATAACAGTTTGTTAATTAAGTAGGTATATAATGTATAGGCCCAAAATGTTATAAATTTTAATACAAGTGTTTAAATTAGGAAAGGAAAATGTTAATAATTATTGTATAAATAGTAAAGTTAAAACGTTTTTTTTTAAAGATATGTGCGCATTGGTATAATAGTAAGAATGAACATCATTACTATCATAATAGGTAAAGAGAAATATAATAATTTGAGAGAAATGGAACTCAATAATACACTTTCTGTGATCTCGGTGAATAGTTAACTATTCTAGTAAGAGAGCTGCTTGTATGATATACTGACTGGTATATAAAAACTGAACTCACGACTCGAAAATCACGGTTATTTGGGCATAATTCTGGATCTGGGCCTCATTCGTGGGTCAAACTTGCCAATAGAGATGTCCAGTGTCATATTTGCCAAAATATACGCCCTTGACCTGGGTAAATTCGATAACTATATCCAGGCTACTTGGGGCAACACTAAGAATGATAATTCATGACCAACAGACGGATTCCTTATATACATACATATCATCACGGGTGCCTTACGGCGCCCGAGACCGCCTAGACCGGCCTTAGGGTACCCAGCGAAGGGGTTTTTAACCCCACCTCGTCGTAGCCGATGGTATGAGTAAACACCGAACAAGTGGCTAGTTCGTTGCGATGTTTTTAATAGACTCAATAACCCATCTATAAACTGTTTCACAAGTTGGTATAGTGAAACCGGGACCGACAGCTAAACGTGATCTCCGAGGCACTATAGTGGTGTTGTCAAAATGTACATATTTTTTTAATTAAAAACTCACCGGGATTCGAACCAGGGACCTAGGTGTTTTTAAGTTCAAGGTCTAACCAACTCGTCCACCACTTATATAGATCCTTACCAGTCAGTAAATCATATGGGCAGCTCTCTTACCATTACGAGCGAATTCAAAACCTAGCCTGTTGCATAAAATAGGTCATCTACTCTAGCTAGGGTCGCCTAGTGAACTTGTAACCTATATTTAGACAAAGAAATGCTAATTATGCTTCCATTATAAATACTAGGTACTTATATGAACTATGTATGTATCATCACGGGTGCCTTACGGCGCCCGAGACCGCCTAGACGGCCCCAGGGTACCCAGCGGAGGGGTTTTAATCCCACCTCGTCGTAGCCGATGGTATGAGTCTACACCGAACAAGTGGCTAGCTCATTGCGATGTTTTGAATAGACTCATAACCCATCTATAAACAGTTTCACAAGTTGGTATAGTGAAACCGGGACCGACAGCTTAACGTGCTCTCCGAGGCACTATAGTGGTGTTGTCAAACAAATGTACATACATTTTTAATTTAAAAACTCATTGGTACACACCGGGATTCGAACCAGGGACCTAAGTGTTTTTAAGTCCAAGGTCTAACCAACTAGGCCACCACGTATACAACTGAACTACTTAGGTATAAAAAATATACTTTCAAATAATGAGAATATGTAGGACATTTAACACCAGGCAAACAAACTAAACTCTAGCTAGAGTCTAGGAACAAAATTGTGTACCAGACACTACACCTACATACCTATTATATTTTATTATATAAATAAACATAATGTATTTGTTGATAATAATAATAAATTGATTTATTCATCAAAACAGTTTGCATTTTGTTAGTACATTTATTTTGGACTCTCCATTTAAGTTTAGAAAAGCTGTGGTAGGACTCCGCTCCTCCGAAGACAGTATATTTAGTACATATTCTATATCTATATAGTATAATGAAATTAAAATGATAACTAACTTGAAACTAAAATAAAAGAAAATGTTAAAAATAATCAAAAGATCATATAAATATTTAAACTTGAAAATTAAATACAATTAAACGAGCAAAAACAACAAATAACAATTTTGATGATATAAAGATGGGAAGTCTCTAAAAATTCACTTGTTTCAAATCAAAATATACATTTCACGAAAACCTTTTAAGTATGGTAATGTCAAAAAATATGTGTTGAAGACTGGTCGAATATATTTATTATAAGTTTTCGTTGCTAGGAGATTTTTTTGTTATAATTGGGTTTGACAGGTTAGCTTTTGCAATGTATCAGGGAGCTTAGGCAAAATTGAATAAATCCCGTGTATTACTCTGGAAGTGCTCTTTTATTTCTACCAGCAGATATACAGTCCACAATATGTTTAAACATTAAAGTCTAACCCTCGTATTCTAAGAAGTGTTTTCCACTCCACTTTCACTCAAGAAACTTCTGCCTCTTTCCACCAAATATCAAATCAAGATAGATAGAATGATGAGATTTTCCTTGAGTGAAAAATGCAGCTGAGAATACAACTTAGAACATGGGGGTAAGTGTGCGTTTGTTAAGGATTCATTTCACCCATACAAGGCCACAAATGATGTACATCTCCAGTTCGTCATTAGCTTAATATTTGATATCAAAATTAAAATTGGCAACTAGTGTCTTTGTATTAATAAAACGTACGGACGGAACTTTACCAACAATTTTTTTATTTTTTTTATTACTTATATTTTATAAAGAAATAAAAAAAGCCTAATTAATCTATAGTTTACAAAAAAAAAAAATGTATTAGTAAAACTAGGTAGCGTGTATATGTGTGTATGCGTGTGTGTGATTTTATAAGAATTTTGCAAATATTTGAGTCTATAACTGTTTCATCGGATAAGTGTATGTGCCTTTGGTGACTTAGAGAGGCTCCCAAACTAGAATCCTCTGTACTATGAGTAGCCTATTCTCCAACTAAGGTATATATTTGTAACTTAGTTAGCTGATTCCATAAACATGTCAATCGTTATTGTTTCCATTACAACACCTATACAGATCCGGAAACCGTTAAGAGCTCGTCGCGTTGATCCGGTTTCAGTCTTTGGGTTTTCAGAAAATTTCTACATTAATTCCTTATCGAAGTGGTAGTCTCCTTTAAGGGTGTGGTTTCAAGACAGAAGGTACTATTAATATAATTTCGTCTCTATCCCCGACCATTTCTTTTCCGCACTATTTAGCCGGCATATTGGGAGCGACCAATGCCTTTGATAAACAACATTCATTATACATGGATGTTATAGATGTGATTAACTGAAGGTAGACAAAGGATTTCTTGCAATAAAAAAGCGCTGTAAATGCTTTTTAGCCCTAAAAATAAATGTACGATAAAAGCTTGAAGCAAAGTGTGATTCGTCATTCAGTCGAGGGTACTTACATAACTCTGCCTCCCTTCAGCCAAGGTCAAGGCCGCCCCCAGCGCTAGTTTAACACATTGTAGTAACGTAAGTAAATTGATGTAAAATTGTACTTTTTTTAATGAAATTGTTTTATATTCTCGAACCTAAATTTTAGAATTAGTTTTTTAAGAATTGTTTTTTTAAATATTCTTGTAAAAAAATTAAAATATAGTTCTAAAAACACGTTTTTTTTTTTATTTCCAGATATACGATATCCTCCGTAGACTCCGTAGTGGCTGCGCCTTTGGCGTTGTATCGTGGGTTTGATTCCCATCCATGGCAAAAAAAAATAGTACGTTTTTCCTGTACGGTGTTTATAAAATATAATATGTGTTATATCGTTGCTTCTGGTACACATAATACCTACAAGCCTAGAGCTTAGTTTGTAACCAGAGCAATATGTGGAAATTGTCCTACATGTTATTATTATAGAATACTACTGCTTTTTAAATCAATACAATAGAAATATATTTTTATTGTATTGAAGTATCACCCATAATAATCAATCTTTCAAACAAAATACAAAAAAAAAACTTATTAATTACCTATTTATTAGATATTTTTTTTGTTATCCTTGGGAGTCCATTCATGTAAAAGTAAGTAGGTACATTTATTTTTTTGAAACACTGATAATAAAAATGCGAAAGTACGAACAAATATTAAATAGACTAGTAACAAAAATGTAAAATTGACGACCAAGTTATCAGTGAAGTGGCGAAAATAGGAACTAACTATAGGAATGCCGCCATGTTTAAATCTCACTTGATTTTTAGTGGTTTTATATGCCGAAAGCTATAAAAAACCGGACCCATTCAAAAACCCCCGAAGGGGATATAGATCCCCTTCGGGGGTTTTTGAATGGGTTTTTAATATAGGCTTGCTTACCAAACCCGTTGCACCTCAAAAGTCAAGCAAGTATAAAGCGCTAACCTATTGAAATCAAAATAAGCATTACTCCTATCAAATTTTACCAAATGAGGTAATCAAATGCATTTCAAAGTGTAACCCAATGAATGGGAAACCCCTTCATGTTATAAAGGGTTGTAAACGATTTTGATATTACGGTATAATATAATAAGAGTCATTTTAGCTTAAATATATTTTTTCTTCTGCGAAATGCAATAACCATCAACTTGTTTCTTTTTCTCCCTCCCTCTTCCAAAGTTCTTAAAAAATTGCACCAATATTTTGCTGGCTGTTTAAGAGTAAGTCTTACATGCTAACCTGTTAAACATAGGGGTTTCCCTTTCAAGGGGTTACCTAAATGTATAGGATATCAGTTGAATTGGGTGAGCAAGTTCATGGAGTAATTCGTCGTAAGAAAATGGTGGTACACCGTTTAAAGACTTAAGCCGGGGAACGGGTTTTCCGGTCCCTGATAAAAAGTGATGCCTAGTACGCCGGAGAACCTTAAACTAAACCTTAACCAAAATGACGTAGTTGTCTGTCAATTTTTAAATGTCACCAGGTTTGCATTTCGTGAGAATTGCATCGTATCTATTATTGTTTTTTTTTTTTTGATTGGCTAATACAGAGAGCCTTGGGAGGCATTATTTGTTTCCGGTGGCGTGGCTGCGTGAGTCGCTAGCCGAAAAAAGTTATAAATACTCAGTTTATCGAAGCTTTCCCTGAGGGGGTGCGCTCCGGCTTAGGTCACCGAGGAGGTAATGGGGTCAGCTCGGGCCTTCCACCATTTGGGAGTGAGGTGTCTATTAAAATTTAGCTTAGCGTTGTTACTTACACTGTTATTTCTTCAGTGGCGTTTTACTGTGCGCGATATTACCCCGCGCGTTGAGAGGTCTTTTTTTTTTAAGAAAAGGCCCGAGACTTTCAGCCAGGGATCTCAGGCAGCGACACGTTTTAGTTCACAGTATAGTTTGTGTATTGAGTGTGTACTTAAATTAAATGATAGTTCGTTAAATCAGCTGAAAGTGTTATGAATTGGGGGTATTGACTTGCGTAGGAAAGCCACCTGATTAAACAATGAACCATAAAGGCACTTGTACACTGTTCTTACCGTACCGTATAGTAGTATGTATCAATTTAGTGCCGGTGTAATAATAGGTCTGGAGTAGTAATCAGACTAACAAAATCTAGAGTCGATCAATACCATGTGGATTAACAGGCATTGATAGCTTCCATTATACCGGCTAACTGATCTGGGGCCGGGAAGCCACATGGCCAAACCGATCGACGCGTCGATGGATAATAATGTATAGGAAATATTGTCTATGGGTAGAAATTGATCGCCGAGAAACGTCAAATCACATAAATTTTTTCGCTTTCGATCGATCGACGTATCGATCGGTATTTCATGTGGCTTCCCGGTAGGGCCCATGGTTAAGTAATGTAACATCGTTAAATCGGATGTATGTGTCGTAAACGTTTCCTGAAAGAAGACTACCAAAACCTCGAAAGAGTTGATGATCAGCCATAATAGGCAGTCGGTAAATCAGGTGTCTGTTTCGTAACCGCATCCTGGAAGAAGTCTACCACCTCGAAAGTGTCTCTATATGAGCGGTTGTAACAAAAACCTAATATAATATACTTAAATATCGTCACGGGAGACCGCCTAGACGGCCTCAGGGTATCTAGCGGAGAGGGTTTTAATCCCACCTCGCCGTAGCCAATAGTATAAGTCTACCTTCAGCGAGCAAGTGGCTAGCTCATCGCGATGTTTGGATAGACTCAATAACTCATCCATAAACAGTTTCACAAGTTGGTATAGTAAAACTGGGATCGACAGCTTAACGTGCTCTCCGAGGCACTATAGTGGCGCTCTCCAACAGAAGTACCAACTTAAAAATTCATTGGTAAACACCGGGATTTTAACCAGGGACCTAACTGTTATAAGTCCAAGGTCTAACCAACTCGGCCACCACGTATACATTTTTATAATCTTTTATAAATAAATGATTTAAAATATAAATTACTATATATACAAGCACCCTAACTATGAAAACAAAACACAAGAGCAGTATAATGAAATACATACTATAAATAACTGATCTGTTTTTAAATAATGGCCTATAGATTATTTGGCTTCACGTGGTCGGAATATGAAATCATTGTATTTTGCCATATTTTAGGCACCAAGGTCGCACGCTTTACGATAAATTACCTACTATTGGTTCTTATAGTTTTAGACGGCCCCAGGGTACCCAGCGGAGGGTTTTAATCCCACCTCGTCGTAGCCGATGGTATGAGTCTACACCAAACAAGTGGCTAGCTCGTCGCAATTTTAAATAGACTCAATAAATAGAGCACAGTTACGTATCTCAAAGTCAAATCATTTATTTCATGTTAATCTTTACAGATATTTATGAATAGTCAAAAAAAAAAGTTTAACAATGAGGCCTTAGAGCGCGTTTGGTTAGGCAGCTATTCATTAACAAAAGAATGTCAAATATTTAGATTTTAGACAATGCGGCAGTGGCATTACCAAACTAATTTTATCGCTGAAAAAAAAAACTTAAGTTACCCTGAAATTTATGGATGCCAACATTAAAAAAAAAAGGTTTGAATATCATATGTAATGGTATTTTGAGGATGCCTGGAACGCGAAATATGTTTTTTAAAGAAGAACCTCCAAGCTCCAATCCTCCCTTTTGAGGCCTAAACGGAACAAGCAAATCTTTTAAAACGACGTTTTTGACACATCTTAAAGGCACCATGAGTTTTTGCTTTGCACATTTTAGAGGCAACATGCCTTTGTATTAACGTAACGTTTTATACGTGAGAAACCACCAATGGAATCGATTCATTATTTTGCTATTTATTTATTTAAAATACTTTATTGCACAAAATTACAAAATAAAATTGTACATAGGCGAACTTAATGCCTTAGGCATTTTCTACCAGCTAACCTTTGAGAGAGTGGAAGATTATGCATAGGGTGCAAAAGCAAATAAATAACAATTTAAAAGACATATAGCGAATAGTATATAAACTACTTAAATATTACATGTAAATACTTAAACATACACTCAATACATAATATACTACTTATGTAAATCATACAATATAATACATATAGTACATATCAAAACAGAAAATGCTAAAGGAAAAATTGGGAGTTTCTTATTCAGATAATGAGTGGTGAGTAGACTATTTCATTATTTGTATTTATTGGATACGCCATGTGACTTTGTATCCGCCTGGTGTTAAGCAGACCTACAAAATCCATGGATGGGGTAGATCAATACATTGTTGTTTAACAATATTGATCACTCTGGGTCATTTTTTTTATAAATAAGTCGAATTTATTTTACGATAATTAAAACCGTTAATTCGAAACAAAAACTCATAGATCATCACAGCACAGGTAGGCGATTCTCGCGCTTTCGAGATTCATCTCGATTCGAGATTTTTAAACGAAAAATGACTAAATATGCCATTTTTCGTTAAAAAATATCGAACATTAAACGAAATAAATAATAAATATTGGTTAATAAATAATAAATATATAAATATTGAACGAAAAAAGGCATATTTAATCATTTTTCGTTTAAAATCTCGAATCGAGATGAATCTCGAAAGCGCGAGAATCGCCCACCAGTTACGTATCTAGTAGTTATTAAACTTTGTTTTTTATAAAAATTCAAAGTTACTAAATACTAAAGACTTTTTTAAAGTAAAATCATGGCATAATTTCCTTTTTACCTTTGCCTATTTTTTCCTCTACAAAAACTTTGTACAGACATGTTTTCAGACTTC
The DNA here is from genome assembly GCA_947458855.1 of Monopis laevigella. Classification (NCBI taxonomy): domain Eukaryota; kingdom Metazoa; phylum Arthropoda; class Insecta; order Lepidoptera; family Tineidae; genus Monopis; species Monopis laevigella. The sequence continues at coordinate 22,094,665 of OX381585.1, forward strand.
ACAAATAAAAGAACCAAGATTTTTATTTCAACTCTGATGCAAATTCGACCTCACTTCTGCATATTCTTGTTTACGAGTTATTTTTTAGGAGCCAAGTGCCTCTTTCCCTTTGTTGCGATGTTACCAACTTAAAAGTCAGATGTTGAATAAGTTTGTTTGACTGAAATCTGTATTTGTTTACGTATTAAACATACGGAAAGTAGGATTTGCATTCTGGTCCTTTTTTTTGTAATAAAGTTGTATAATCATGTGGGGATAAAGATAATTAGAGGCCTGATTCTACAAAATTAATTGAATATCAAAGTAAAAATTCCCATACAGTCTCCAAAATATACAAAATATATTTTATGAAACAAAATAAATTTATTTTAATTAAGTAATTTAGCAAACCACTTTACAACAACCATATTCTGTCAAATAAATGATTGAAATTTCCAGAGGTATTTCACCCTTTAGGTATTTATAAGCCCATATAGGCACTTCAAGGGCGGATAACTTGTATGGCAAAATAAATAAACTTTACAGCTTTTAATGCAGGTTGGCTGTCGAATGCATTTATTTGAGGATTGAGGGATCAGCCTTTAGTATTATTATTGTTATATGTTATTGTTTTGCTTTTTAATATTTAACCATAAAAAAACATAAGGTACTCTCTAATGAGACTTAAAAAATTATATACTCTTTCTCTCACTCTTAACTATTCTAGAAATTATCTAAACAACCTGCGCATATAACTAATAATAAAATATTAATACCTAACAAGATTAAATTACATGCGTCGGATTACATAATGATTACATACACGTTGCTACCACTTTGACCACAAACGCGACAGAGACCATAATCTTATAAATAAACAAGATAGAGTTACATAACTTAAAACCCGTGTATTATTCTAAAAAAAAATCTAGACTTTAAAGTAGTCTCAGGTTCCGTAAGTCATCCATGTTTTTTTTTTTAGGACAATTTACACTCATATTGCTCTGTATATATATATATAATATATATTACGCGTCTTAAGTTCGCTCGCACGCCAATCTTTATGACGTAATTTTCTAAGATTTTTTGGACCCATTGTTAAGAAGCCAAGCTTGATCTACGTCAGAATGACGTCATAACGATTGGCGTGCGAGCGAACTTAAGACGCGTAATCACCCTGCTAATGTCACAAACTAAGCTCTAGGCTTGTACTATGTGTACCAGAAGCAACGATAAAAAACATATTATATTTTATAACACCCAGACTATAATAAACTGTGCAGAAAAAGCGTACTAATATTTTGTTGCCATGGGTGGGAATCGAACCCACGACATCCAAATACAACGCCTAAGACGCAAGAACACTAGTCTACGGAGGCTGTGTCTAATATGAATGTATTAAGTATTTACCACATTATTTTAAACGTATACTAATAAAATACTGCCTACCCCTATAAAAGAATACGAGATGGTAGCACATAATCATTTAAAAGCATTTTCCGTCACATGTTATCGTGTATGGCTAGCAGTTACAACTAAACTCACTTAGCCTATTGAAACTGAAGTAGGGAATCCAAACGGCTGCCTATTTTATTTTCATATATATATACTCGTATCATCACGGGTGGTGCCTTACGGCGCCCGAGACCGCCTAGACGGTCTCAGGGTTCCCAGCGGAGTGGTTTTAATTCCAACTCGTCGTAGCCGATACCTAAGTACTGTTTCTTTAATTAAAAAAATATTTTAGTGTTGGATAGCCCATTTATCGAGGAAGGCATAGGGTATAATATCACGATACGATCAATAAGAACGGAGCATCAATGAAAAATGGAAAAAAAAAATAAGTTACGAGTTTTAACTGTACAGTTGAACTGCGCAGATCAATTGTTGCGTCTGTAGCGAAAACTGACAACTGTGCAGTTAAACTGACAATCTAATCGAATTTTCATTTGAAAAAACTGTACAGTTAGGACTGTGCAGTTTAAACTAAATGTCTGTAAAAATTGTGTCAAGTCAGTTCTAACTTCTGAAGAGTCAAAACGCGTTTTTTCCCGAGTTTGTCTGTTGCTCCTCGTCTAATCTATGTAAATTCTTAGAGAAGAATTCATAGATATATATCATTCGGAGCCATGCTTATGGAAAATAAAATCTGAAGACTACCACAACCGTGTAAAAAAAGATGCAGCATATGAAAAGTTGTTAGTGAAACTTAAAGAGATCGAGCCAACAAGCACAAAGGATAGCGTTGTGAAGAAAATTAATAACATAAGATGCGCTTATATACGTACGAATTTGATGGAAAATTAATAACAATTAAAGAACTTTTTTTTTATAAGAGCTCAACATGTGACCTTGCATCTACCTGATGTTAAGCAATATGCAATGTCCAGGAATGATACCAACAAGCGGATGCATACAGGTGCACCGCTGGTTGCCATCATTATGCCGGCTTAAGATGCATATATATATATATGCCAACTGCCAAGGCCTCACATTTATCCACTGCCTCACCCCAAACATGCGTAATGAACGCGAGAAGGTCACCCGTTGATCTTGCTTGGCGAAAACCATATGGACGATCATTTAGGACCTTCAAGGTATCGCATGAACTGTGTCTTACACAGGACTGAGGTGATGGCAATGGATCGGTAGTAATGGATTGGGGTCGGATCGATTTCCCATTTGTTTTAGGGAATTGGTTGCACTTGGCTACTTTCCAAGCTGCAGGGACAATTCCAGAGGAATATGAAAGGCGGAGAACTGAAATGAAACTGAGTGTATGTAAGCACAAAGAATGTCAGTTACAACTGGCAGTTCAACTATACAGCTAAAACTGTCAGTTGTCAGTTAAAATTGTACGTGTAGAGCTCGCTTAAAAATATTTATAAGCTATAAATATAGAATATTATCAGACACTAGCTCATAAATATAGACCTAGTTAGTGATCTGGATATCGCGGATGCAGGCGACCTAGTTTGAATGCTTTTCCTAGACCGGGTTGACCTATTTTCCACCTGCCATCATCACAGACCTGAATCAGGTTGGTTGAATAATTAGTACGTTTTACTGTACATTTTGTCATGGCCTCGGTGTTTATAAAATATAATATTATATTATTGTACACTTACTACAAGCCTAGAGCTAATTTGTGACGAGAGCAATATAAATGTTTTAAGGTGGGAACTAATGCTACGAGTAAATAGCTAAATTCAAAAAATATTTTAAACTTAAGTAGGTACCTTAAAAAAAAGGTATATATAAAGTAAAGGCCCCTTTCTGTAAAAAAACAATAATAATTGATTGCAAGTATTGCAACATCACGCTATGACCAATAGGAGCATAAATGAAAAATATTGCAAAAACAGGGAAAAATGATAATTTTTGAGAGCTTCCATTGCGTGCGCGTGCTGCGTAAACGGTTAAAATTATAAATCCACCACTGATACAAAAATGTCTACTTTGAACAAACATAATATCATATCATCACGGGTGCCTTACGGCGCCCGCGACCGCCTAGACGGTCCGAGGGTACCCAGCGGAGGGGTATTTTAATCCCACCTCGTCGCAGCCGATGGTATGAATCTACACCGAACAAGTGGCTTAGCTCGTCGCGATGTTTGGATAGACTCAATAACCCATCTATAAACCGTTTCACAGTTTGGTATAGTGAAACTGGGACCGACAGCGTGCTCTCCGAGGCACTATAGTGGTGTTGTTAAACAAATGTACATACATGTTTAGATTAAAAACGCATTGGTACACACCGGGGTTTGAACCAGGGACCTAAGTGTTTTTAAGTCTAAGGTCAAATCAACTCGGCCACCACGTATATACCACCACCACTTTGAACAAGTCCGTGTAAAAATAATAAATAAATTTTAACAATGGAACATTCAACTTGTCATTTATGGATAGAGACAATAGGCATATATTTATAATCTACGGTCAAGTAGGTAACATATAAGTTCGCCTTTGTACATAACTTTTGTTTACTGTGCAATAAAGTGTTAAAATAAATAAATAAATAAATAAATAAATAACATAATAAAATTAAATGATATATTAAGTATTGTTTTTTTTTAACAAATCTATGGCCAACATTTTTTTACTTTATAGATTTTAAATATGTTTACTGTCAAAGTAACATAATAAGTTAAGTACCGTTTCAAAACTATGACCAAATGTATTTTACAAATTTAACAACGATTTTTTTTTGTATTGAAACACACTACATGTCTCTTTATCAACCTGAGGGTAAGCATAGTCAGGACGCCCATTAATAAGTATCTGTCCACGTCAATGGTAATCTGATAAGATTCTACTTTTTAATTCATAGAAAAAATAATTTTATAGATAGATACAGTAGACCGAATAAATTTCTTACCCATCTTAGTACCCTTCTCTATAACTTGCAGTTGGTACGCAAGTTGATAGTTAATTTTACCTACTGGATGTTTTTGTTTACTATTCTTTGTAATTATTAAAATAACCATGGGTATGGTTATATACGTGGTGGCCGAGTTGGTTAGACCTTGGACTCAAAAACACTTTACACTCCCTGGTTTGAATCCCGGTGTGTAGCAATGAGCTTTTAATAAAAAAAATTATGTACATTTGTTTGACAACATCACTATAGTGCCTCGGAGAGCACGTTAAGCTGTCGGTCCCGGTTTCACTATACCAACTGTGTATAGATGGGTTATTAAGTCTATTCAAAACATCGCGGCTACTTTTTCGGTGTAGACTTATACCATCGGCTACGACGAGGTGGGATTAAAAACCCCTCCGCTGGGTACCCTGAGGCCGTCTAGGCGGTCTCGGTCTCCGTAAGGCACCCGTGATGATATTTATATATTTAACTATGGGAACTATGAAAACTATGATAGTTATCAGGGCCAATTGCTACCTATTGCTACAATTGATAGTTAATCACCGTTGAGGTCAGCTAACTACGAGCACCTTGTAACTAATTTACTACTTAGGTACCTTAACATTAGTGTTGCCAGACGTATTTCGGGCATAATATAAATGACCCGCCGAGACTGACTAACGTAACTTAAACGAAGAGAAACTTTTTGTAACAAAAGTTATTAGTTTCATTAACAAAAGTTAATGATTGTGTTTTTTTTAAATATGATTTTATTGCCCGTTCATCAGAAATCTCAAAACAATGTTTAAATGTCCCGGATAAAAAATTAAAATCCCGTATTTTTTAACCAATTTAAGCATTTGTTCCTTATAGTCTGAAAAAAACTGGCAACACTACTTAAGATTCTATGATGAATGAATGACAAATTGTTTAAGTGGGCCTAGATAGATACTTGACATTGCATTGACTGAAGTAAGAAGTTGGCCTAGAACTTGTATAAAGTTGTTTATTTTTTAAATTGAGCACGGCATGTGACTTTGTATAGATCTGCCTGATTGTAATCAGACCTACAAAGTCCATGAATGGGGTCGATCAATACATTGATGTTTTTAACAATTTGATCGCTCCTACCTATGCCGACTAAATGATGCGGTTACGAAATGGGCAGCGACATGGACGTATTTGAATTATGAGTCTATTTTAATATTCTCGCTGCTTTATCGTCAAATCAATCGCCCACTTCGCAACCGCACCATGAAAGCAGTACACCCACTCAACAATACATCAATGAAGGAATAGTCTCTGGAATACTGGTGAACCCACAGACTAAAACTGAAACAAGACGGTTTACTTGACGGTTTTCGCATCAACCTAGCGAAGCTATAGAGGCCTATAACTTCATCCTTCGTCCCGCGGCATCACCCATCATCTGTGCAGATGAAAATAAAATACAGCCCGTGTTAATCGCTAATAATGTAGCTTTCTATAGGTGAAAGAATTATAAAAATCGGTTCAGTAGTATATAGTTTATCCGGATCAAACAAACAATCAAATCTTTTTTCTTTATAATATTAAATAAAGTATAGAGACATGGCGTCAAAATTTTCAAGTTTATGAATTAGCATGTCACTAATTCGGTTCCAGCAAAGTATGACAAAGTATATTAAGTCCGCCCTTTTGTAATAAATAAAGTGTTAAATAAATAAATAAATATTTTGTAAATTCATTGTAACGAAACATGAAACTTGATAGGCGTGCAAATGTCAAAAGTAAAATTGGACGAGGTATAAGATTGAAGATGGGTTTGTTTAATTAAACATAGAATAGAATAAAAATTATTCCATAATGTTATGTTTTAAGAAAATAATCTTTTACTAGCTTATAAACAGGACTTATTTTAAGCCCCGTTAAAACATTAAATTATTAACATATTGTAAATTTATTGAAGTGGTTACACCTTCTGCTTGTTTGTGGTTACTTTACAGTATGACGCGCGCTGATTTTCAGGGCGCATCAATAACATTATTAGACATAGGTAAGCCGGTAGCTAACTCTATCCAAAAACTATAATATTTAGAACCTAAGCCAACACCATAAAGTACCAGGAGACCAGAAAGCAAGAGAGATTATTATCATAAAAACGTGATGCTGCAGACTAGCAGGCAGTAGCCGCAGTGCGTCGCCAACATCGATCCGAAAGGCTGACTGGGTAGCCGTTTGGAGCGTTTATTAATCTCTTAGTTTTTCTGATTGCCTGGTACTTTGGAATAGATTGCATGGGGTTTTTTTTAATATTTATTTGTTTCGGAGATTCTAGAGGTTACGCCGCCCGATGGCGTTGTATCAAGAGGTCGAGGGTTTGATTCCCACTCATGACAAAACAATATAATTACGTTTTACTGTAAAATTTACCATAGTGCGTGGTGTCGAGTCGAATTTTCATTAGTATTCACGCTGCTTTATCATCAAATGACCTGTCAGCTTCATGACCGCACCCTGAAAGGAGACTACCACTTCGTTCAGAAATCGATGCAGTAGGCTCCTGAAAACTGGTGAACGCATGACTAGGTCACTTGACGGTTTTTGCATCTGTAACGAAACCCGTCAGTCGGCCTAACGAAGTTATAGGTAGGTACTTTCCTCTTACCTAAAGTAAGAGAAAAATTGTCGGTCTAAAAATATTTTTTTACGAGTTTTTTTATAGTAAGTAACTATAAATTTCTTTGGTCTTGTTTATTGCCGAGCAATAACTATAAATTATGGATATTGCTATCAGTACAGGTATGTTCATACTGGATATTTTGTTAATAAAATAAAATAAATACAAATGGAATTCTACCTAAAAACTTATTAAGTCCTTGTCGCTTAGTTAAAATACGTTTTGTCTATTTTTTTTAAACAAAAAAAAACATGCGTAAAAGAGGCAAATACGTCAAGTGACCTAAGCATGTTTCAGTTTTAGTCTATGTGTTCACCGGTTTGCAGGAGACCTTTTCATCGATTTCTTGTCGAGGTAGTAGCCTTCTTTCAGGGTGCGGCTACGAAACCCGATGATTAATTAGACGTTAAGGCAAAGTGTAATGCAATCCTTTTCTGTTGCCGCCATTTTGAAATCGCATAATTTAGCCGGCATAGTAAGAGCGATCACAGTTGTTTAACAACAATTATTGATCAACCCATTCATTAACTTTATAGGTCTGCTCACCACCATAGAAAGTCACATGCCGTGCTCCAATTAAAAAAAACTATTTTAACTAGTTTCCTTGCGGCCCCAGCCTAGTGGTTAAGTCACAGCGCAACTGATAACAAGGTTAAGCAGATGACAACAAGGCCGGCCTGGGATGGGATGACCGCTTTATACAACGAGGCTATTTTATCTCATAAACACCGCAACAAGCTCGCCACTTGTTAGGTGTTGCCTCCAAATACCATCGGCGAAATGAGGACGGGTTAATCCCTCCGCTGGGTACCCTGAGGCCGTTTAAACGGTTCTCGGGAGCCAAATAGGCACCCGTGATGGTATTTATTATTATTATTATTTCCTTGAGGGGCTCAATGAGTTATTTTTATGAAATAAGGAATATTTATAAATAATATTATAGAGTGCGTTAATAAATTAATTTGTTTAAGTAGACTGGCTACTATATAATCACTAAAAGAACTTTTTTTTACTGGAGCACGGCATGTGACTCTGGTCTGCTTACCAGACCTACAAAATCCATGAATGGGGTCGATCAATACAGTGTTGTTTAACAGCATTGATCGCTCTCAGTATACCGGCTAAATTATGCGGTTACAAAATGGGCTACGTCAAAGGCGTACAAAGGCAGGCTTAGGCTGAGTTGCACCAAGAAATCACTGTAATTGTCAGTTAAAAATGACGTCGAATGTACCAATTTTATTTTGCAGTTCGAATGACATCTATGTGCAACTCAGCCTTAATATCGCTAGTCATTCTCTACCAGACAAACCTTTGGAGAAATTAAGAAGTGGTAATATATTATTTTGGGTAATTTTAATTTAATTTAAATCCCATTTACAGCTCCAACTAATTTAGGGTATAATAAATTATGTAATAACGAAGGTCGTTCTTTGCAAACACTTTGACCAATTACCGTTAAATTATAATTGTAATTGTATAATTTGTAATTGAGGTCTGTTGGACCCTATTGATGATAAACAATAAACAATATACTTGGAATTTGGAATGTATTATACGTTTTGCTAAAACCCGTTGTAGGTACATAAAAAAAAATAGTCAAAAAATATTCATATACTTACCATACGGTAAAAAATCCAAAAATGAAGAAAAACTTTCTTTTTTTAAATCAACTTTTTTATAAAATTGGCTTTTTAGTATAATAATTAAACATGTCTAAAAAAGTAACTTCCCCGATAGTTGTGAAGTTAAATGATCGTTTTTTAGCGTAAGTATAAGTAATTCGCCGATACGGAATGAAAAATAATATTAATAGCTATAGAGTAAGGTTTTTTTTTATTTAATGACTAAGTATCTAAAACATGGGATTTTGATGGTCTGTTATTATTCTATTTCACATTTCCTAAAAAATCATTGCAGCTAAAATCGCGAATCTATTTAGGTACAAAACCTTACGTCAAATGTTATACTTAAAACTAAAATAAGCTTGTGAAGATTACAAAGTAAAAAAAATCAAAGCTTGCCAAGTTTTGTATGGTTGGTGACACTTGCATAAAAATAGTATGGAAATATACGCCAGTGTCGAGATTTCCACAAATATTTTATTTATTGATTTAAATTCTTAATTGTACATAAAAAAATAAATTGTACAAAGGCGAACTTAATTGCATTATCTGCCAGCTAACCTTTGGGAGAGTGAAAAATGTATTCAAGGGTGCAGGCAGATGTAGAAAGATATTTTCAAGTAATATTTTATAATATTATATTACATTTTACTAAGTAGTTATGCCCCGCGGTTTCACTCGCCACGCCGCGCCGTTTAGTTTAAAATAAATTGGATCGTAAATAATAAATACAGCTACGTTACAAGTTGATAATGTAGCTTTATATAGGCGAAGGAAATTTTAAAATGATTTCTATGAATAATAATAAAATGTACCTATGACATTACAAACATATTACCCCGGTCACAAACTAAGCTCTAAACTTTACGAAACAACGATTTTAATGTTAATACATTATATTTTATAAACACCCAGAACATGACAAACTGTACAGAAACATGAGTGGCAAATAATAGTTTTTGAGTTTATATCCGGAACAAAAAAATATTTAAATACTTTGTACTAAACATTTTGGTCAATATACCTATACTAAAAATTGACAAATCAGCCCTTAATCGCGTTGTACCTACCTACTGAAATTTATTTAAAGTCACATTAGTAATATAACATTTTGTAACTCAGTGTTCTATTTCCGGAAGATTTTCTTCAATAACTCGCCACGCCGCGCCGTTTAGTTTAAAATAAATTGGATCGTAAATAATAAATACAGCTACGTTACAAGTTGATAATGTAGCTTTATATAGGCGAAGGAAATTTTAAAATGATTTCTATGAATAATAATAAAATGTACCTATGACATTACAAACATATTACCCCGGTCACAAACTAAGCTCTAAACTTTACGAAACAACGATTTTAATGTTAATACATTATATTTTATAAACACCCAGAACATGACAAACTGTACAGAAACATGAGTGGCAAATAATAGTTTTTGAGTTTATATCCGGAACAAAAAAATATTTAAATACTTTGTACTAAACATTTTGGTCAATATACCTATACTAAAAATTGACAAATCAGCCCTTAATCGCGTTGTACCTACCTACTGAAATTTATTTAAAGTCACATTAGTAATATAACATTTTGTAACTCAGTGTTCTATTTCCGGAAGATTTTCTTCAATAACGTAAGGAAATGTAAAAAAAGAAGCCTGTCTATTAGATATCTCGACAGTCCAGTTGAATCTTAACGTGTTTTCTCAGTATCAATACGTAAAAATGTTCCAAACTCCAACTTTTAATTTTATTTAGATATTGAGATAATATCTTCTTTCCAAAATTTAAACTATTCCCGCCCTCTCCCCCCTTTTTTCTTCTCTTGAACCGATCCCTAAGTTCGCGAGAGATATTTGTATACCTAATCGATTTTCTTTCTGTACAAATGTAAATAAATAAGTAGGTATTTATATAGAGGAAGTGTGAATGTTCGCCAAATGCGCAATACCACCGCGCGATCAGCTGATCGGTCCATCAAATTTAATAATCGTCTTGTCGTCGGGTCTCAAAAAATACATTGGGATTTCGGAAGCCTGATCTATAGTTTAGTTTATATTTTGGTATTTCTGCAAGGTATTAAGCAGTTTTAATTTAATAAAAAAAATTGCAAGTAAACAAACTGTTTTGATATTGTTATTATAAAATGAAAATACATCAAATAAAAAAGCTCTAATTAATTTAAATAACCAATTGCATGGTGTGCTTGAGGGATGCTGTTATAATGCTGTAAACTCTAAAAATTCATACAAACTTGTATTGGCCACTTTTCACGATCATACCATCCCAGTTTTCAGCAGTTAGTAACATGTGCGATACTTGCCAGATTCATGCCATGGTTGAAGCTGAGAGTATTAATAGGTAAGTGTGTGAGCTGTTTTATTACTTCCATCCACATTGCTTAACTTTACCAAGGGTAGCTTAACAGCTGGCAGAAATCCTTGAGGACTGAGAAAGCATTTTGCTCTGGAAAGAGTTAGGCTCGCTAGAATAATCTGCCAACTCAAATCTTGGCGGTTCTTAAACAACTAGCCTGCCATAAAGATTATGTATAGAGGTAGGAAAGCCATGTTGTGTGTGAGGGTTGACCACTCCCATATATATATGGCTTGGATATGGCCACCACAACCAGTGGCCCAGTGTTCTCCTCTTGAACTGACTACCACAGCATTAAGATAAGTTTTAAAACCTAGTAAATGCATTTACTTAGTATTTGTGTTAAACTTGATGGTGTGGTTCTTTAAAATGTTTGTTTGCCACAGAACAGGTAAATTAAAATAACATTTCCCATATATTTTTTGAAGCATGTCATGTGGCTATGTATCTAACTAATGGTAAGCAGACCTACAAAGTCCATGAATGGGGTTACAATACATTGTTGTTTAACAGGATACTAGAGCCTGAAGAGATAATGGAAAGAAGGACCAGCATTACTTTCAGAAGTTAGACATGCAATGTTTCTTATTTATCTTGCCCTGCCTAAAATAAGATTTTGATACAAAGCAAATAAGAATGGCACAAAGCATGTTGAGCTTGCAAAAAGAGTATCAAATCATATGTTGTGCCATACAAATAAGAACAAATGTAATAAAAAATATTTATTGTATTATTTGTTAAATTAAAATTTTTGGTCAGTGTTGTACTGACCTTGGGTGTTATACTGACCAAATTAAGCAAAACCATACTTACCTTTACTATTTTGTACATTTTCTTATTTAACTTTGTACCTAGATCAAATACCTAGTTAGTAAATTGGGTGGATTTAGGAATGCTTTAACGGGTGATTTTTGGCCTAACACCTAAAAAAAATTTTCTATGAATAAGTATTCATAGAAAAATTAACTTTGTATCTATCGGTGGCCTGAAAAAAAATTTTACAGACTAGGCTTATTTTATACCTAGAACATAGTATACCTAGTTAGTAAATAGGGTGGCATGTACTTAAGAACACTTTACGGGATTGTTTATATAAATAGGTCTCTCTCTCTCTCTGACAAGTAACATATAAAACAAACAGAATAAAATAATATACACATATAAAATAATTCATAATAACAATAATATGTAAGACAATTTCTACATATTGCTGTGTACCAGAAACAACAATATAATACATATTATATTTTATAAACACCCAGACCATGACAAACTGTACAGAAAAATGTACTCATGTTTTTTTTGCCATGGGTGGGAATCAAACCCACGGCCTCCGGATACAACGTCAAAGGCTCAACCACTAGTCTAGGGAGGCGGAGTAGGTTATTTAAATTAATATCAGTATTTTTTTGTAAGTAGGTACTTTACTGAAAAATAATTCTCTACCAGTATTTTAGGTAAAATAGTATGTAAAAACATTATGGCCTTATTTATAAAAACCTTGATTGTGAAATAGTGAATCCTTTAGTTTGTCATAGCAGAAAATTCACTCTCACAAAGGTATGTCTTGCGAAATGTCAGTAAATATTTTATTGCTGCTTCGCTGACACAATAAATGTCTTTAAGACCTACTATGGGTACCCATTGATACAACCTCTCATACCCTTTGATGCAACCTCGCATACCCCTGGGGGTACGTATACCACTAATTGGGAAACACTGGTGAGTAATATTGGAAAGAACGCACTTAAAGGAGCTAGAAGCATGCCAGGGGGCAGTTAGGGATCTATAATAATAAAAGTAAATGCAATTTGGTAAATAAATAACAGGGAATATTGACAGAAAAGTATTTTATATAAAAACTTTATTGCACAAATTTAGTACAAAGGCGGACTTAATGCCACTAGGCATTCTTTACCAGTCAAACCTTTGGGACAAATTAGGCAGTAAGTAGGTAAAAAACTAAACTGCAACTTATATCAGAAACTATAATAACCCTTTGATAACAATGCTCTTCCTTCCTATCAGTAGATACAAGTTCTTTGTTAACATTTTACTTCAATAAACAAAGTTAAGTATATAGGTATAATAATAATAATGTGAAAGACATTACACACATATTGCCCTGGTCACAAACTAAGGTTTTAATAGGTAAGTAAATACTTTAAAATACTTTTGAATTCATAACTTTTCTACTATAAAATTGTATGAATATAAATGCATGTCACGTAAAGAAACAAACAAACAAGATTTATTTATTAGTATCTAATAGGTAGGAAAAAGAAGTCCAAGCAAACCTACTTATCATAATTTTGTAGTACTTAAAACTTACCAAATGGTTTTACCGTCAGATAAATGCTAGAAAACTGCCCCAACCATCTCAGGACACTTGATTTGAGCACAGGCACAAAATATAAACAATAGCTAAATATTTTTTAATTAAACTGTCTGATACAAAATGAAATTTTGTAACTTAATTAGTGTTAAAACTGTTTGGGACTTGAAGAGTATTATTAAATATATACAATTTCTTTATTATAAAACTAAAACACAGTTAAAATCACAAAACTCAATAAAGTGATCGAAAAACTTGTTGGAGAAGCTAAATTCACGCACGCACGACCAACTGAAACCAGGAAGAACTGAAGAACGAGCTGATATAAGAAGATTATAAAGAAAGAACTAGTTCTTTTGTGTATCGAACGGTGATCAGTGAGTGAGAGTGAGTGAGTGAGTGACTGAGTGAATGTAATAACCAGATATTCATATTATAGAAGTGCCATAAGCCTTAAAATTGAATAAGATTAAAAGAAGGCGCCATACAATATAAAAATAAAAAGTGAGAATAAAATTATTATAACCAATCAATAATTAAGAAGTGAGAACAGCAATGACAAAAGCATTTCGCTTGAAAATGAAAAAAGAAAAGGTTAGTAGTTATTTATATCAGACATTTTATAGAGAATATGCATAGTTTTTTTTAATTGCTGTATTTGATAGTATTTACTTTATTAAATCCTAAAAATATATAATGCTCCAAAATAAATGTGATAGTCCTTAAAAAAAGGCATTAATATTTAACATTCTTTAATGTAAGTATTCGAAAACGTCGCATCACTAGCACGCCATTGCTGGGGCTTTATTCCGAGTTTTGACACGTTCACCGTCACACGCTGAAAGATTGTTTAAAATTGTCATTCGATCTCTCTGACAAGCAACATATTAAACATGATGAATTATATTTTTTAAATTAATACCTATTAGTATTTTATTTGTAAGTATATAATAATATTTTTAAAACGACAAGAAATTTCATTTTTACGTAATAAACATAAACTTAAGAATTAAGCACGACTTAAGTAAAGGAATATTGAGACTAATGCTTAGCGGCTCAAGCTTTAGCCTGAGCCACCGCTCGGAGCACCGACTATTATAGAAATAACAGTCACTTTGACAGTTTTAAGCAATGACTCGTGCTAAGCACTGGCTTAGCAACGACTATTAATCCGGACAGTAGTATCCTTATTTAGGGCCGGTTTCTTGATGGATAGTTTACGTTACTATAGTTAAAAATGGCGGGTATTCTATGAGATTTTTGTCAAAACATATTTCAAATTCATATAAAAGACGCCATAATTGTCATTATTTAACAATTAGTCGAGATGACTATCCATCAAGAAACAGGGCCTTAGTCTGATACTGAAGACTAGGCTGAATGTTTCATAGAGACCTTTGCCTGCTCTATATTTAAGAAAACCAAACAAGAAAAAATACGTAGCTGGATGGGATTAGATAACTTTGCCTTTCCAATATTTGGATAAATTGAAAAAAAAAATACGAAAAAAAAAGCGCGGGAACCTTGAAATTGAAAAGGCGCCTATTTTAAACAAAAAAATAGTAAATTATTTAATTATAGTTTTAGGTAAAACTTCTACTTTTAACAATGATTAAAGTTGTTAAGGTGAAGAAAAGAAAACGAAAACGTGGAAATACGGAGCAACAAGATGAAAAAGGGACCACTAAAAATATCGGTACTGATTCTTCGTCTTCTAATATTGAAGAAGAGATTGAAATAGATGGGGATCAAGATAAGTACAAACCCTTTTACTTAAAAAAATACACTAGAGCTTACCCAGAAAACTCGGTCGACCCCGAATTCATAGTTTTTGTCCACAGTTCAGATGAGAATAATCCAATAGGCAACAGGGACCTTATGTATTTATGTAATATTTTCAAAAGAAACATCAAGGGAATCAAGCAATTCAAAAGAATAAATAGGTACAAATTTGGAATAATATTTGATAAACCTTCCATGGCAAACGCATTACTGTCGAACACATTTTTTTTAAATTTGCATTCATTAAAAGCCTCTATACCAGCCGCAATTTCCGAACAAATAGGAGTCATATCCAATGTACCAATAAAATATAGCAATGCTAAACTTTATCTAAATATTACTTCTTCTAAAAAAAATATATCAATTAGGAGATTTATGAAGAAAGTAAGATTGTTTTTTTTTTTTGGAACCCACCCAAAGTATATCAATAACTTTTGCCGCAACAACTTTGCCTTAAACAGTAGAACTAAACTCTTGGATTTTCCATCTTAAAAAATTCATACCCCCAGTTAAACAGTGCTATAAGTGCCTTATATATAACCAAACTGCAGCATTCTGTAAAAATAATCAGCGGTGTTCAATATGTACAGAGAATCATTGTTTCAAGGAATGTACAGTAAATCCTAAAGATGCAATCTGTTACCATTGCAAAGGCAATCATATTGCTATATCCGGTGTCTGCCCGGTTAAACAACAAAAAATTCAGGAAAATAGGAGAAAGTTTATTAATTCCACCCCATTATCCAATATTATTTTTAAAATAATAAAAATTTTCCTCAGCTACCTACAAACAAAAGTAAAAATGAAAACATATTTAGTTTACTACAAGATGACAAGGTATTATGGACAAGGACATACTAGTCCAATGTCTAGTTAAAATCAAGTCAGCGGGTTCAACAACAACACCTATAATTAAAGAAATTTTACAAGGTGTAATGAAGTCAACAATTACAAAAAAAAATGGCCCTTAGAGTAGTCCAATGGAACTCTCAGAGCATACAATGGAACAAACTCCAATTTACTCACTTCTTATATAATAATCAAATAGACATAGCTATCATTAGTGAAACTTGGTTAAGACCTGAAGTTAAATTTTCAATTTCAGGTTATCAAGTTATTAGATTAGACTCAGGAAATCATCACAATGGCATAGCAATAATCATTAGAAATGGTATCACATATAAAAAAGTAACAACTGTTAGTGATAATTCTCTACAAAATATTGCAATACAAATAAAATTTAAAAATAAATATTTAACATTTATAAGTATATATTGTCCAACAAATAGTACACCCAGATTCAATAAATCTAAACTGGACTCCTTAATAAAAAATATACCAGCACCAGTGATTGTTGCAGGTGACTTATTGCCCATAATACCCTTTGGGGATGTAATAAAACAGATGCTCGTGGTAGAGATATATTAGAGATAATAGAAAAGAATGATCTAGTCATACTAAATGACGGGCAGCCTACTACAGTAGGGTCCGAAATCTGGAGACCAAGTGCAATTGATATTACATTTGTTTCTTCAACTATTTCCTTATCTTGCAATTGGAATGTCTATGAAGACTCCTTGGGCAGTTATCACTTGCCTACAGTCACTACAATAAAAATAAATAACACTAGTATTCCTTCTACCTCAACTAATATACAATTTCAATACAATTTAAAGTAGATTAATTGGAAGACATATTGCACTCTAATGGATTACAGACTGACTAACATTATATTTGATGATCCCTAAACTTCATATAACAGTTTTTATAATATCATGAATAGTGCGGTAATTGATTCTTTGCCAAAAAAAAAATAAAAATAAAAAATTATATCCAATGAAATTATCTGTCCCATGGTGGAACAATACTTCCACGGAAGCTGTAGAATCATCCAAAAAAGCATATTGTATATTTAAGAATAATTCCACATTAGAAAATTATATAAATTTTAAACGCATACAGGCACGTAAAAAGATGATATTAAAAACTGAAAGAAAACAAAGCTGGCAGCAGCTATGTGAAACTTTCAATCGGACCACCCCTTTAAGTAGAAATTGGAACTACATGCGAAAATTTAATAAAAGCCAGTTTTATTCTAAAAGCTTTGATAACACATGGGTATCTCAATTTTTAGAAAAATATACATCCAATATTTACCCTGTAAATCATAATTTAATATTAGGCAACATCCTTAATAACAACAATAACTTTATTATAACTGCTTTCAATCTGCAAGAACTAAAAGCTGCAATAAAATCAAGACGTGATACAGCATGTGGCCTTGATATAATTACCTACAGTATGTTAAAAAACCTTAGTAACACCTCATTAATTATATTTTTAAATATTTTGAACTCACTTTGGCTTAAAAATATAATACCTACTTCATGGAAAACTGATTGCATTATCCCTATATTAAAACCCAATAAACCTCAAAATTTAGTAGACTCTTACAGACATATAGTCCTTTCATCTTGCATAGGTAAGATATTTGAACAATTAATAAAACACCGGTTAGTTTTTTGTTGAAAGTAATAATTTATTACCTAACAATCAGTTTGGTTTTCGTAGAGGTAAATCAGCAAGAGAAAGTTTTTCTCATTTACATTCAGACATTTATCAAGTTTTCTCAAAACACCAAGATACTATTTGTGTTTTCCTTGATATTGTAGGTGCTTTTAATAATATTGACCATCATATGCTTTGCTCTGAGCTTAACTCCATTGGATTACCTGCAAAATTAATTAATTGGATTTATAACTTATACAATGGTAGAGAAGTATATGTAAAATATGATTCTGAACTATTTGACCCAAAATTATCATTCAAAGGAGCATCTTAAGTCCTTTGTTATTTATCTTGTATATAAGAAAACTTAATAATTTATTAGGATCTAACATATCTAACCTACAGTTTGCCGATGATATAGTAATATATTGTTCTCATGTAAACAATGAAGAATCAGTAAAAATTATAAATAATTCTATAAATAAAATGAAAGAATATTTTAATCTATTACAATTATCCATAAGCACAGAAAAGAGTAAAGTAGTAATATTTTCAAAGAAAAAAAATATAAATAATGTAAATATTTATTTTAACAATATAAGGTTAGATACCGTTAAAAACTTTAAATTTTTGGGCATAGATTTTTCCTCAAATTTGAATTTAAATCTGTACATTTCTAACATTTGTAATGAAGCTAACAGAGCTTATAATATTCTTCGATCATTAGCAAAAGTTTCCTGGGGTGCTGACCCAAAAATATTGAAGAGAGAGAGACAATGTTCTTAGCAAACCATGGATTCACCGTGCGGGTGCCGGGTCCATCGCGTGGTTGAAAGGCAGGGGAATGAACTGCAGCGTTCCCGGACTTGAGACCGCGAAGTAGGTTTAAAGGCCTTTTGAACTCTCACCTGCACTGTGTTCACTACCCTCTCTACTCAACCAAATATTATATGATCCTGTTAGCGCCATCCTGGAAACACGCTCCATAAAAGTTCCGACGGCTGTTCTCGGAAGGCCAAGATTCAATAGACGGTGCAAAGACTTTGCTGGAATTCCTCTTGCACCATCTTCCACTGCATAAAGTTGAGTTTTAAATCCGTTTCTAGTAATTTCGTTTGTGAGATCAAAATATTTGTTTGACTTGATGTTGTGGTCCTTAGGTATGTTTGTTTCCCACGGAACGGTGAGTTCTATAAGTATAGTACTTTCTTCAAGCACCGAGAGTACACCAGTATGTCTGGTCTATAGGCTGAAACTGCTAGTTCGTCTGGAATCTTGTAATGTATTTTAAATGTATCCATGAATATTTTCCAGTCTTGTGCTTTGTCCAGGATTGAGAAAGGTTTACTTTGAGTTTTCTTCAGTTGTCCCTCCTTTACAAAAGTAGTCAGTCTTTCATTTGTTGTTAATCCTTTTTTGGCTCTAGCAATACTGAGACTTACAGCTTCACGAATAATTTCTAGAACTTTATCATGTCGGTGCGAATAATGACCTTTTTCAAGTAGAGTTTTGCACCCAGCAAGTATATGTCTGGCAGTCCCTACAGATTGTATAAATCACTAGTACGTAGTCATTTTGAATATGGATTCTTAATATATGCACATGACACCTGTTTAGTAGAAAAACTTAACAAAATACAAAATAAATGTTTAAGATTGATATGTGGAGCAATGAACACTTCTCCAATAAACTCATTACAAATAGAATGTAACATAGAACCATTATTTTTACGCTTTCATCATCTAAAAGGTAAATTTTATCTAAAAAATATGTCAAACAGTACTAGTGATTTATACCCTATGTTACAAAGCCCAAATTTGTATGATCCTCCATATATTTATCAAAATATGGAACCCTTCAAAATGTATGATAATATTACTCATAAGTCTGCAGTATGGCCTTGTTACTGGGGTTCATATGATTGTAAATTTAATAGCCTAAGAATTGATATAGACAATAATATTACAACAAAAGAGGAGTTTTACTGTCATTTAGAAGAATGGTCGGCATATCATATTTTATATACAGATGGTTCAAAATCATCAACATCAACAGCTTTAGCCTTTTATAATCAGTCATTAAAACTTGGATTTGGAATGAAAATAAATACATACGCATCAATATTTACCGCTGAGGCTCATGCCATATTATATGCAATTAAATATATAGAAGAACAAGACCTTAATATACAGAAAAAGTGGTTAATGGTGTCAGACAGTCAGAGTGTTTTACATGCCTTGCAGAATAATTGTTTTTCGGCCCACTCAAGCTATATTATAGAAACTATCTAAATTAAAATTGAATTTTTAAATAATCGTCACAACATTGATATCAGTTTCCTATGGACACCGTCGCATATTGGAGTAATAGGAAACGAAAATGCAGACCATCTCGCAAAAACAATTCAATTCAATTTTTATTTTGGCCTTCTGTCACTTTAGCGACAATATTGCCACAGACAAAATTTATGAAAACTCATGTAACTCAAAACTAGCGAGAAGTGTAGCGACATTCCACGCTTAACAAGTATTGACAGACATTGTCCTGTAATTAGTGTTGCCATACCTGCCACTGATTTATATCCAAATTTAAGAAGCAAAATGATTAAAAAGTGGAATGAACATTGGGTTGATACTCTAAAAGAAAAGGGTTTGTGGTACACAGCGATACAAAAAGAAATAAAAAAATCATGGTTTGACTATGGCCATTTTAAAAGCAGAGATTTTTTACTACAATATGTAGATTAAGAATTAGCCATTGCCATTGTAAAAAACATTTACATCGGATGAAAATGAGCGATAGGGAGTATCTGCGAATATTGTAATGCCGAAGACCAAACAATAGATCATATCCTTTTTATTGCTCATATTTTCAAGATCAGCAATCCATTTTACATACAGAACTAAAATTAAATTACAGGAAAAATTAAATAGTACCGCGCGATATCAGAACATTGTGACAACATCCCTGCAATTTTTATGTAATTTATAAATACATTAAAAATACAGTGAAGAAAATCTGACAAGTGTAAATAATGTAAATAAAATAAAATAAGACTGGGCTGTATGGGCTATGATCCCTTTGCCCGTTCTTCGCAGGAAGAACAAAAAAAAAACAAAAAAAAAAAATACAATAATCTGTGTCTGTCTGTAACATTTTTGAATTTATGTTTACGAACGGACGGTTATTTCTTCTTTCATTGATTTTTGTTCTAAAATATGAAAATGGAAAGTAAATTTCTATATCTACTTGAAGAACGTATAAAGACCTTTAAAGATTGGCCTTTTGATAATAATAAAAAGTGTAATATTAATAATATGGCTGAAGCTGGTTTTTATTCAGTTGCAACATGCAAGGATGATATTGATGCTGCAAAATGCTTTTTGTGTGGTAAAGAGTTGGATGGTTGGGAGCCTGATGATGATCCCTGGTTGGAGCACAAAAGTCATGCAGCAAAATGTGCCTTTGTACAAATTGGAAAAAAAGAAAACGAATTGTTGGTAAGTGTTCAATAATTTTATTTGGTCTGCAATGGATGGATACCTATTAATTGATTTGGTGACATAACTATAATCTTAATTTGTAATGTGATTCCATGTAACTTTCGGTTAAAACTCAAAATATCTAACCATCATTTATAATACATTTGTTGTGCACCACATTTCCCTCATCTTAAATTTGTTTTAACCATTAATTTAAGAAAAAAATACATTTGTTTTATTTTTGCACTCTCTGTCTGTCTTGCTATGCTTACTTGCCCACAGTATGGCAGTATGTTTTTTAAATATGGTTATACTATATTTGTAGCATGATTATAATATTGGCCTATTATTATATCTACTATAGCTAAGATTATGCAGTCTATTTTTTTTTTCAAACAGACTGTTAGTTTGTTTATTTAATTTATCACATTCTTACATACACACATATTTATTTTATTTATTTAAAATCTTTATTGCATACAAATGCATATAACATATATTTTACACTTAAAGAATTAATCTCTCCTTAGCATTATAATATAAGTATAGATAAATAAAATTAATGTAATAAAAAAAATGTATTGTTTTACAGTTAGCAGAGTTTTTATCTATTGCCAAGCAATATATGCTCAATGAAATAAAAATTAAGACTGAAACAGCTAAAGAAATTATTGAAGAAAGGTCTAATAAGATTGTACGACGAAAACGCTGGTCAAGAAATAAAGGTGTCTCCAGCCAGTGAGCCAAAGAGAAAGGAAGATATTGATTAATTTTATAAAAGTTTTATAATTCAAAATATTGTTTTTGTCAGTCAAAGGCAAGATAAAGTTAACTATAAAGTACCCCACTTGTATTAAATCATTTAATCTTTAAAATATTTAGTTTACTTTGTAGTTGACTTTACATTTTTTTTGTTTTATTTACTTTTAATTGTATAAAGAGTTCTAAAACGGCAGTTCCGACATGTTAGCTTTGGTTTTAAAATCCGAATTTAAATCACGTGTTGTACCATCATGGGCGCCTTATGGATAATTGACTAAAAACATTGATTCTACCATAGAGTAATAAGGTAACAAGAGGACAATATAAAAAAAATAGACTGAAAACAAACACAAGTACAACATACAACTTACACTGTTAGTGTACACTTAAAAAAAATACAAATATATACAAAGTCACATGTAGATACAAGGTCACATGCCATGCTCCAATAAAAAAAAAATCTAAATACTGAAAACTCAAAACATTCCTTGGTGTTTGTTTACATATTTATATTTTTATAGTACACATATCATTTCCTCTTGTTACCTACCTATCTCAATGGGTTTGACTGCATTAACATGACTACATTAGTATAGTGACAATCTTTGTTTGGAATCATGGGTGCCTTTTTATGTATTTGTTAACAAGTATTCAATAGCTCTGGTGATAAGATTTTAAATAAAATTTCTTACCTATTCTTATTGAAATCAATTTGCTATAATAACCAGTTGCTATGACAAGAAAAAAAAAATATATAAAACTTATGTAAAAAAAGGTTCTAATGTGGTTTAGAAAATAATTATAATTATGGTACCTATACCTACCAGCAAAATAATATTTTTAAATATTAGATATGAAATAGGATGTCTCTTAAGCTGAGTAGTCTGTTTATTATTATATTGAGAAGACTTAAATAAACTATGTAATAAAATATTTAATATGATTTCTTTTTCCAGACCTATTTAAGTATGTACTGGGGCCTTACAAAAAATACAGATGAGGCTTCACGTCACGTTGCGTCGCCTTCAGTCAAAAAAGTTTAGATTTTGACAGATGACATTGTACCTTACGCCTATAGTCCAGGGGCTTATTTCATAAATGTGACAATTGTAATTTACCATGACAATTTATAATATTCAAACTATACTAGCAATGTATTATACATCATCATGGTAAATTACAATTGTCACGTTTATGAAATAGGCCCCTGACTATCAACTGTCAAAATCCAAGACTTTTTGACTGAGGCAACGCCACATTTTCTCTAAGGCCCCTGGGCTAAAATAAATATTTTCCAAAGTTAGCACAGTACATACTTGTTCTGTCCTGTGTTTTAATGTAACTAAAGTTTTTAAAAGTTATTGAATATATAATTTAATCAATATCAGGTACAGTCATATCGGGTAACATTAAATTGTCTTCTAACTTAAGCAATTATTTAACTAATTTTAATAACAAAAATAATTAAAGGGTGTTGTACCTCACGCCTATAGTCCTAACACTGTCAAAATCTATAAAATTTGAGGCGACGCGACATGTCGCCTCAGGTTCTCACGTTCGTTTTGGGACGGAAACATGTTCACAACGATCACAATGCGTTATATATATATTTATGCGTTTTTTTTTTAGATTATGGCGGCAAAAGTGGCGATTTGATCTGCCACAATGGCCGTTTTTTTGGCCCAGAATGCTACCGTGAACTGATCACAATGACCCCAGTCGATAGGTGAGGCGTTGTGAACATATTTTGACATTTGTGGTTGTGACAGTTGTTGTTGTTTTAAACGTCGCAGCCGTCTTATATTTTTAGGGTCAAATTTATTGTATTTTAAATCGAAATGATTTTAGAATGATTTCGCAAATAAAATTAGTGGATGTACTATTTAACCTATACTTTACTTGACAAGTGACAGTTGACAGATTCGTGATAACAATAGCGTTCAATTTGGATAGTGGTAATTGTGGCATTGTGATTAAAACTAACCAAAAAAAACGCAAGTTCGCATAATATCATTATGATCTTTGTGAACATGTTTCATTCCCAAAACGAACGGACCCTCAGTCACAAATGTATAGATTTTGACAGTGACAGTAGGCGTGAAGTACGCTGTCACCTATCAAAGTATATACAGTTTTGATTGAAAGCGAAGCGACGCGACACATCGCCTCGCCTGAATTTTCTCCAAGGTCCCTTGGCTAAATTTGGAATAGATTTTTCAAAGTTACATACTTGTTCTGTCCCAAGTTTTAATGTAACTACTTGTACTATTATTTCTTCTGTGATGTAACTAAGGTTTTTAAAAGATAATGAATATCTATTTTAATCAATATCAGTACAATCACATTGGGTAACTTTAAATTGTCTTCTAACTTGGCAATTATTTAATTAATTTATATATTATATTAACATATATTATTACCTACTGTAAATTATAATACAATATTAAAAAAATAACACGGTTCTGGGTTCACCAGTTTTCAGGAAACTACTGCATCAAGAGGAAAGGGATAGTGGTTTGGCCGGATACCGGTTATTCAGCAAGCTACGAGGCTGGAGCGCCGGATATCCGGCTGCCGAATATTAGGCCCTTTACATGAAATATTGTAATTTACTGGTAATATTCTAAATTAGTTTTGTAATATAGCAACATTTTATTTTTGTTATTAAACTAAAAATCTAATACATCCGTTGCTTAGTTACTAAGCAACGGATGTGACAACAATCAACAATTGTCATACAAATAAAAGTTTTCCTTTACAATTATTTCAATAAATAAAAATAATAATTATTTATTTTCTATAAAATGTCTGAAGTAAAAGCATTGCAACCATATGCTATAGTCGGGTTTGATGGTAAGTACCTTTGCACCTAATAATTATTTTGGTAATATGAACCGGTTTTATTACAAATTAAAATAACTAAGCTCTTGTTTATCTACATTCTTATGACTTTATTCATAAACAAATATTGTTTCTTTGAAGAACACTTTTATTACGATACGATATATACGTGGTGGCCAAGTTGGTTAGACCTTAGGTAGGTAGTTGACTTAAAAACACTTAGGTCCCTGGTTCAAACCCTTGTGTGTACCAATGAGTTCTTAATCTAAAAAAAAATGTACATTTGTTTAACAACACTATAGTGCCTCGGAGAGTCCTAGGTTCACTTTACCAACTTGTGAAACTTTTATAGATAGAGTGCTAGCCTCTTGTTCGGTGTAAATTCATACCACCATCGGCTTCGACGAGGTGGGATTGAAAACCCCTCCGCCGGGTTCCGGGGTCTCGGGCGACGTAAGGCACCCGTGATGATAATTTATTTATCAAACGAAAATTATGTTTTTTTTAGAAACAAAAAAAAAGAGTAAAAGATACCCAAAATATTTTAAATAGTGTTCTTCAAACACGCAATAAGATTATTACGGCTTGGAAACAAGTCCTTCAGCCAATTCAATTTTAAATACAAATTACATTATTCTGTGCATTCTATTTGTTGAAATTTGTTCTTCATATTTCTAGTCTGTGTCCTTGATCTTCCTTCAAGTTCCTTCCTTTTTTGTAAAGCCTTTGTTGAATAAAATATTAATTGATTATTTTCTAGGATCAGCAATCAAAGGCCTAAAGGTACACCCTGATGGAGAAAGCATAGTGTACCCTATAGGCAACAAGGTATGCATCCAAGAGTGGAAGAACAAAAAGATGCATTTTCTCAGTGGTCACACTAACAGCGTGGCTACTGTGGCAATATCATCTAAAGGCACTTATGTGGGATCAGGCCAAATCAACCACATTGGCTTTAAGGCTTCTGCTAAGTTGTGGGATTTTAAGAAGAGGATTCTGATTGGAAGCCATGATCTGCATAAGGTTGGTGGTCATTGGTTTTTAGAGTGTATTAATGTTTGGACGTAATTGAATTTGATATCAAAGTCAACATTTGATATATTTCCTATAGAGAATACAAAAATATTTTAAACTTCATACCTTCTAAGTTGAAAAAGGTGACGGATCCAGGGGGAGGGCTCAGGTGGTTCCTCGCCCAAAACCAATTATAATAAATAAAAAAAAGTAACTACCTACTTATGACTGGAAAATATATTTCGGATTTTATACATTGAGTTTTCTATGGTATTTACGGGTAAAAATATTAGTAAGGTAGGCAGGTGGATGGAATGACAACCTCCGTAGACTAGTGGTTGCGCCTTTGGCGTTGTATCCGGAGGTCGTGGGTTCGATTCCCACCCATGGCAAAAAAATATTAGTACATTTTTCTGTACAGTTTGTCATGGTCTGGGTGTTTATAAAAATATAATATGTATCATATCGTTGCTTCTGGTACACATAGTACAAGCCTAGAGCTTAGTTTGTGACCATAGCAATATGTGTAAAATTGTCCTACATATTATTATTATTAATGAATTCACTATCAAAGATACCTATTTCCTTCTTATAGACCCCCAATATTATTATTCATTGTCGTAGATCCCCAGCAGGTCAATATCAAACACTGGGTGTCGATATATCCATTCCAGGTCCATTTAGGGTTACGAAACAGATGGTTTGACGATAAGACAGCTAAAATATTAAAGTGGATACGTAATGCAAATCTTTATTGCAGGATCAATGTACTCGTACCTATTGATCAAACCCATTCATGGACTTTGTAGGTCTGGTTATCACCAGGTAAGTAGATAGAAAATCGTTGAGCTACTTTACGAACGAAGGTCTTCACTCCATTTGCTGCTCATGGTTCACTGTGTCCACTCAAACATACTTCGATATGCTAACCCCCATATTCTAAGTCGTGTTTTCCACTCTACTTTCCACTCAAGGATAGTCTGTCTCGTTCTATCTTTCTTAATTTCATATTTGGTGGAAAGA
Organism: Monopis laevigella; assembly: GCA_947458855.1. Classification (NCBI taxonomy): domain Eukaryota; kingdom Metazoa; phylum Arthropoda; class Insecta; order Lepidoptera; family Tineidae; genus Monopis; species Monopis laevigella. The sequence continues at coordinate 22,121,416 of OX381585.1, forward strand.
GACAGACGTTCCTTGAACGAAAGTGGAGTGGAAAAACATGACTTAGAATACGGGGCTAAGTCCTCGAATTTTTCTTTCCAACTTCCAGGTGAGAGTAGAAGCAATATCCTTTACGTCAGATGAGCGCTATATGATATCCCTAGGAGGTCGTGACGATGGCTGCGTAGTTCTCTGGGACTGTAAATCTGGAGCCGCGACTGCGACTAACCCGGCGACCAAGCTAACTACTGGCGATGCTGTTACTTTGTGCCCATTGTCGCTTCGGGTCACCTCTTTTGTTACTGGTGGTGATTGTAAGTAATAATAATGTTTTTCTTTTCAGCATGGCATGCGATTTTGTTTTTTTTTTAATAAAATTTATTATATGTTCATCACGGGTGCCTTACGGCGCCCGAGACCGCCTAGACGGCCCCAGGGTACCCAGCGGAGGGGTTTTAATCCCACCTCGTCGTAGCCGATGGTATGAGTCTACACCGAACAAGTGGCTAGCTCGTCGCGATGTTTTTGAATAGACTCAATAACCCATCTATAAACAGTTTCACAAGTTGGTATAGTGAAACCGAGACCGACAGCTTAACGTGCTCTCCGAGGCACTATAGTTGTGTTGTCAAACAAATGTACATAAATTTTTTAATTAAAAACTCATTGGTACACACCGGGATTCGAACCAGGGACCTAAGTGTTTTTAAGTCCAAGGTCTAACCAACTCGGCCACCACGTATATGATAAAATTTATTATTATGAAAAATATATATACCTATATTAAAAATAATTTACACATAGTGCTCTGGTCTGGTACCAGAAACACCTAGACCTTGGTAAACTGTACAGAGAAGCCTATGTTTTTTTTTTGCCATGGGTTGGAATAGAACCCACAACCACCGGATACAACGCCAAAGGCGCAACCAGTCTACGGAGGCGGTCACTTTTACTTTGTACCTACTAAACCCATCAATGGGGTCGATCAATACATTGTTTTGTTTGATCGCTCTGCCGTTTAATGACGCGGTTACCAAATGGGCGGTAACAAAGATGAATTTGCATTACTTGTTTATATTGTACAAGTACCTATAAACTCCTGTATGGAGGAGGACATTTCACACATTAGTTGCCCTGGTGGGTCGTTCTGGCAAATGTATAGGTACTAAAGTTTATAATTATATTTCCAACTACAAGTTTATTTTGTAATTCCAGCAAACTTAAGGATATGGAATGTGCGTTCGGAAAGCAAGAATTTAGACGTAGTCGACGTGTCCCTCGGGAAGCTACGACGCACCGTACGCTGCATCGCCGTCAGTGCTAACGATACCTACGGGTATGCTGGGACCACGTATGTATTAAATATATTAAATAATTTGATGCTACCTAAATCTAATATAATAGGCGCATACCTTAATACGAATGTAGGAAACACACTGCCACACACATTCATATAAACATATACACATCAACACACATTATTACATATAAAAACACATCTTCTCTCATTCAACTTTATACCTAAAATTATATATATTATTTACCAAATTTTCCATATTATCTATATGTACCTTCTTACATACTTATGTTATAAAATTTGTTAACTACAATTGTACGGAAGAGCGGGACACTCCTAATACAGGTGCACACACTTAAATGGAGTGTCCCAACCCTTGTAACTTTTATAATGAGAAAAAAAAAATTTTTTTTTTGTATTTGTATTGTATAATAATGTGTACAGAACTAGAGTGCTAAAATATGTAACACCGACACATCTTAATGATATGCCAAACGAGCTGCAGAATAAGTATGTGGATAACTGCAAATATTAGGTATACTAAGTTTAAGACGTACTTTATGGAGGCGATAGATGCACAGCGACATAATAAATAATTGGAATGTCTAGCGTTTCTATATGTAATGATAATACCTATTGTAAAGTGACTCCCCGTACTCATACAAACCTTAAATGTATGTAATATGTGTAGTATGGCATTAAGCTCGCTTATGTACAATTTTGTGCAATAAAGAATTTTAAATAAATAAATAAATATGCGTAATTACTAATATTTGTGTAATATGTAATGTATGTAGTAAGCATTAAATAAATAAATAAATACCATCACGGATGCCTATTTGGCTCCCGAGAACCGTTTAAACGACCTCAGGGTACCCAGCGGAGTAGTTAACCCGTCCTCATTTCGCCGATGGTATTCGGAGGCAATAACTAACAAGTAGCGAGCTTGTTGCGGTGTTTATGATGAAATAGCGTTGTATAAAGCGGCCACCCATCCCAGTTCCGGCCTTGTCATCTGCCTTAACCTGGTTATTAGTTGCGCAGTGACTTAACCCCTGGGCTGGGCCCGTTTATTTTATTTTAATAGATAATAAAATATATAAAACTAATAATATTAGAAAGTACCTAGTACTCCTAACTTCACTTCAATAGAGTAATTAAAAGAAAGCAACTAGAAGACATAGATATGTGTATAAATAGGTAAAAAGCAATGACACATTTCGTAAGGCGTTACTTATCCTTGGTTACCTTAATTAAAAGGATTTCCGAATAGGTACCATTGGGGAAATGAGGACGGGTTAGTTTTTCCGCTGGGTACCCTGAGGCCGTTTTAAAGGTTCTCTGGAGCCAAAAAGGCACCCGTGATGGTATTTATTATTCTAAAATGAAAATCACTGTGCCTTTATTAAAAACCCCAACTTAAGTGTTTGTTAAGTACCTAATTCTACACAACATTTTCAGTACAGGAGACATTATAAAGTTTTCCATTAACTACCCCTCGGATCCCAGAGAGTCTGTGGTTCATTGCAAGCCAGCCATCATCGGATGCTATGCCAAATGTGGTCCTTTGAGGAAGGGTAGAAAACCAGACTCAATATGTTATAGCCAAGGTATTTTTCTTTTACTGGATCACGAAATGTTACTTTGTATCTATCTGATGGTAAGCAGACCTTTAAAACCCATGAATGTAATTGATTAGTTGTTGTTAACAGTATTGATTGCTCCTACTATGCCGGCTAATGATGCGGCTATAAATAGGCGGTGAAAGACGATTTTGATTATGAGTCTACTTTAATAGCCTCGCGCTCAAATTAAATAAATAACTTAATATTTAAATGCGTTTTTTATGTCATCATAATATACCCAACGTAGCTTCATAGATAATTTTTGGGGTATTTGAAATCTTTTTTTTTTAAATATAAATGGGATCGTATATCAAAATATAATACTATTTTACTACCCCTAGAGCTAATAGCTATTCAAGAATAAAACGCATATAAATCGGTCCAGTAGTTTTTAAATGATGCCCCGACAAACAAACAGACAGACACGAATTCTAAAAATGGTAGATTGTTATAATGGCCTTTTAAAACATTGTATATTTTTGTATATATTGTTGCCTAAAGACGCCCTAATATGGCGAAATATAGCAAGTTATTATTATATATTATATTGTGCCTTTATTTATATATGTTACTAGCTGTGCTCGCGACTTCATCCGCGTGGAATAGTTATTTTTTTATCATACAAACTTTCATCCCCTATTTTATGCCTTTGGGGGTAGAATTTATCAAAATCCTTTCTTAGCGGATGCCTACGTCATAACATCTACCTGCATGCCAAATTTCAGCCCGATCCGTCCAGTGGTTTGGGCTGTGCGTTGATAGATCACTATGTCAGTCAGTCACCTTTGAGTTATATATATTTAGATTGGATAACTATGAAAAATATACAGATAATAAATAATTTATAAAATGTTATTTGTTTAATAGGAGTCCAGACAATATTAATAATGGAAGACTCTTGCATCATAGTGGGAGCGGGTGACGGAACTATAGATATTTTGGACCAAATCAATTGGAAGGGGGAATTCCCTAGAGGGAAAATATTGGATCCTAATTTCCCCTTTTTTAAAGCTGTAAGTATTTATATTTACATATTATAATTATTCACTTTGAACATACAAAATTACATTGAAAATTACATTGCAATGTATATTGCAATGTAATTTTCAATGAATTAAAGTTAAGGATTTCATATGCGTTCTCTATATAAAATGGACTTTCGAACTTCCAATATTTTTCTACTGCTCTTTTTCACAGAATTAAAATAATATTTTTGTCGGTCATTGTATTTATTATCTTTCTCATATCTTGGACATAATTTACTGTTTTTTTTTAATATTATTAATAATATATAAAAAAAATGTAATTGTAATAAATGCAAGTAGGTATTTATTAGATCTGAAAGATTTTTATGTACAATTACCAACATATTACAATTTTTAATTAAATTACGACTAACACTCTACCTGCTTTCGTATTTCCTTCATTCTATAGCCTTGAGTTCTTTAAACGAAGCGTGAATAGGCATCTTAAGCCGACGGATGTAACCAGCTCTTAAAACACAGTTCTTAGCGCTGGTTGTATTTATTTGCATCTTGTTAAAATTATAAAATATAAATTAGACAAGACCCTGCAAGGGAACCACAAAAATGTTAACTAGCTATTTACACACATTTATGAGATCTATTAATATAATATTTATAATTAATTAAATACACTTTTATTTATATTGTTAAATTAGCTTCAATCACCATTAAAAAACTCATTTAGAGATTCTTTTTTCATTCTTGGACCTGCATAATACTGCTTTCCATCAGGTAGATGTAGTGTCTTATGCACATTGAGAGCCCTTAATATATAAGGACAACCAATACAATGTCGATTAATCATTCCCACTGTGCCGGATAAATGATGAATAAACATCAAAAGTCTATATTACTTGTTTTTTCATTGTTACAGTTAAAATCAGTAAAACTCGACGGCAGTATAACATCTCTAGAATTGATGGAATCTCCAAAAATGCACGGAGACAAACGCCTTTTACTGGCCGGGACGAAGAACAGCGAAATATATGCTATTAACGTAGTCACCTTTATTCCTATACTCATAGTAACGTGTCATAGATGTGCTATCAACGATATCGCTTTTCCCAGGTAAGAAAATATACGTTTAAATATAGTGTTTTATATGATATCGCTTTTCCTAGATAAGAAAATATACGTTTAAATATAGTGTTTTATATGATATCGCTTTTCCTAGGTAAGAAAATATACGTTTAAATATAGTGATTTATATGCTATCGCTTTTCCTAGGTAAGAAAATATACGTTTAATAATAGTGTACCTACTATACGATATCGCTTTTCTTAGGTACGAAAATATACGTTTAATAATAGTGTACCTACTATACGATATCGCTGTTCCTAGGTAAGAAAATATACGTTTAATAATAGTGTACCTACTATACGATATCGCTTTTCTTAGGTACGAAAATATATGTTTAATAATAGTGTACCTACTATACGATATCGCTGTTCCTAGGTAAGAAAATATACGTTTAATAATAGTGTACCTACTATACGATGTCGCTTTTCCTAGGTAAGAAAATATACGTTTAAATATAGTGTTTTATTGGACCACGTAATGTGGCTTTGTATCTATGTGATGGTAAGTAGCTCTACAAAATCCATGAATGGAGTCGATCAATAAATTGTTTTTTTAACAATATTGATCGCATCCACTATGCCAGCTAGCTAGGTTACGAAATGGGCGGAAGAAATTGCATTACGGGCATATTTAATATCCTTGCTTTATCGTCAAATTAGCCGCTGGTTTCATAATCGTACCCTGCAAGAAGACTACCACCTCGACAACATGTCTATAGGTCACTTGATGGTTCGCATCTGTATGGGCGGTGGTAACGTGACCGGTCAGTCGGACTAACGAGGTTATGGTATTATAGTTACGCGTTGGTGTTGTATCCAGAAGTCGTGGGTTCGATCCCCACTTATGGCAACACTATTTTGCAGTTTTTCATGGTCTGGGTGTTTATATAATATCACACTTATGTAGGTATTAGTGGTGTTAGGGTGTTAACATTATTAAAAATCTTATTAACTTTTTTAATTAAAAAATTTATGTACATTTGATTGACAACACCACTATAGTGCCTCGGAGAGCACGTTAAGCTGTCGGTCCCGGTTTCACTATACCAACTTGTGAAACTGTTTATAGATGGGTTATTGAGTCTCTTCAAAACATCGCGACGAGCTAGCCACTTGTTCGGTGTAGACTCATACCATCGGCTACGATGAGGTGGGATTAAAACCCCTCCGGGGCCGTTTAGGCGGTCTCGGGCGCCGTAAGGCACCCGTGAAGATATATATACTTATTAACTTTTTTCCTCGTAGTAACTTTAACAATATTAAGCTCCTTGCTGAAGTCGTAGTAAATTATCCGTCTAAAATAAAAACCATGTCTATGTGAGAACCGAGTGGCTGAAATGGACTTTTACTTTGCATGAGTTAATTCTAAAGAATTTTTTATTTATAAATTGTTAAAATGCTTAAAACTTCTGTTGTTTATGAAAACAATTTAACCATCACGCCAAATTAATGTCGAATATTGACATACGAAGAAATGGGCTTAACAAGCCGACCCATAAGTCTTGGTTATAGAATAACTCACGGCACACACAGAGTATCAAATATGCTACTCTAAGGATTTTAGGTTTAACTGACCCATTAATATAAATATTTCATGTATAATATTTTCCATTATTCCAGAGGAATGTCAGGTGTGTTTGCCACAGCTGGAGCCGGTGAAGTTAGAGTGTGGTGCTTGGAGACTTGTCAGGAGTTGCTAAGGGTCCAGGTGCCAAACTTTGTGTGCTCTGCTGTACTCTTCTCTCATGATGGAAAGGCTATTGTGTCAGGTAAGATTCTATAAGATTCCAGAGGTATGTCAGATGTATTTGCCACAGCTGGAGCTGGTAAAGTCAGAATGAAGTGCTTGGAGACTTGTCAGGAGTTGCTAAGGGTCCAGGTGCCAAACTTTGTGTGCTCTGCTGTGCTCTTCTCTTCTGTAAATTACCTGTTAAGTTAGAAGACTTGAAAAGAGAACACAACCTCAATAATAAATTGATGCAGTGGTCCTTGAGATAAAACCACAGACTGATACGGAAACATGATATTATATATTTCAGGTTGGAATGACGGTTGCATCCGAGCGTTTACCCCTTTGACCGGTCGGTTGATGTACTGTATATTGAATGCGCATAACAAGGGAACTTCTGCTCTGGACATAACTACTGATGGGAAGACTTTGGTATCAGGAGGGTGTGAGGGACAGGTCAGTATTTTTATTGTTAATCCATTTAAAAAAATCCTTTCTAAAACCTGGACGCCGAAACGAAGCAACTACTTTTTCCAAAGGAGTATGTAGAAGAAATATACATAAAAAAATGTGTCGCGATTTATTAATAGAAACTATAAATAATCATAACAGAACCGGAATTCAAAATTATTTGAAATAACATGCAATTTGACGTATTATTATTTGTTATTATATATCGACACGAACATTAAAGCTAACCTCCACAGTAACAAAATTCCAAAATGGTTGCTTTTGGCGGCCATTTTAAAAGATAACCTAAGCTAATTTATTATAATTAACTAAAATATTGTAGGTGCGTCTCTGGGATATAAAACCAGATTGCCAGACGTTGAAAAAAGTTCTAAAGGAACACAAAAGTCCGGTATCTGCCATACAAGTGGCACCGAACGATATGGAAGCCGTGAGCGCCGGTACTGACGGATCTTGTATTATTTGGGATTTAGTGTAAGTCTTATTTATCAAGCATGTATTTTTTTGGTATGAGAAAAGCCTGTATAACTTCGATAGGCTGACCGACCAGTCTCGTTACTACCGCCCATAGAGATGCAAAAACCGTCAAGTGATCCAGTCATGTTCTAATTTTAGTTTGTGCATTCATCGGTTTTCCGGAGCATCGATTTTTTAAAGACAAATCAGCGATGATATTATAAAATAGACTCATTAAAACAAATAGAGAAATTATTGCTTCTAAATACTAATGTATTGACCGTCCCCATTCGTGAACTTTGTATTACGTCTACTTCTTATGAAGTAGATACAAAAGTTACATGCCGTTCTCCAATAAATAAATAAATCTGTAATTTTGTACGACTATACGCTACTATACAGCAAAGTCTTTGCATCGTCTATCTATTGAAGGATCTTAACTTTCCAACTTCGGTCGTTCGAACTTTTATGGAACGTGTTTTATTGCAGTATCATATAGCATTTGGTTGAGAGAGAGGGTAGTGAACACAGTGAATGGAGAATTAAAAGGCTTACTTCGCGGTCTTAAGTCCGGGAAAATTGCAGTTCACTCCCCTGCCTTCCAACAACGCGATGGATCCGACAATCGCACGGATAATCCATGGATAGCTAAAGACATTGTCTCTCTCATTTTATGTCAGATACATAGCCTAGTCATGTTGTGTTTAACAGATCTATGTCTCGTCGAGCAGTACTCTACGCTAACACACTATTTACGTGCGTGTGTTACGCTCCAAATGGCTGTCAAATTTTAACCGGTGGATCAGATCGCCGGGTATCATATTGGGAAGCTGCTAGCGGAAATTTGGCAAGAGAGGTAATTACGAAATAACACTCACTCATTTTAAATAATAATATAATACTTTATTGTTATTGCAATATTAATTTTAACTTGGTATATAATGTTTAAAGTGGTTATATTGTGTTTTTTAAATAAAATTATACAAATCAGGACCATCAGATGTCATTTTGTATCATATCGGTGCCATTCTTTTCACTGATTTTGATTTTTTGTCTCAATTTTTTGTATTAACCTTAGTCCTATTTTTTATACAAAGGGATTATATTATTTATTTTAAGTTACTACGCCAGGATTCTAGAACATTTTAAGTATTCCTTAAATGTCATATAGTTTAAAATGGCAGATTTTACAAACAGCTATCAAAAATATTTATAACATGATAATGGAGTAATACTTAAAAATATGTTTAAGCGAACTCGTAATGAAAATTCGTCTGTGTCGCCACCCATTTCGTAACTACATTTAGCTGGCATGGTGGAAGTGATTAAATCTGTTAACCAATAATAAATTATTGATCACCATTTATGGACTTTGTCGTGCTCCTTTAAAGGAAAAAAGTATTTTGTTTTCAGTTAGAAGCGACAAAAACGGGTGCAGTGAACGGTTTAGATATCGCGTACCACGGAGAGATGTTCGTGACGGGAGGAAACGATCAATTAGTTAAGGTAACAAATATTCTATTATTTATTTTCTATATTCGTTCTTTTACCCTGGTTCAATCCACTTCTGAAAAAAGACAATTTAATCAAAACAAAAAAGCGAATTTCTAGACAAAAATCATAATACTTTTTGGTTTTCTAACCTCTGAAAAAAATGCTCGTTTCTAACTCGTTCGTTAACGGAAGTAAGATATTCAAGATCCCCAGGCGCCCAGTACCCGCTATCCTTCAAGTTAAAAGTTATAACTGACCTAGTTTAGCTTTATGAACGGTTTCGGTAATATTTTCATATAAACTAAGGATGAATGAGAAATTATTCATTAAAAAAATACTCTTCTATAGTAAACTTTTTCTTTTCCAATTTAATATACATAAGATTTTTTGAATAAGAGAGAGAGACAATGTTCTTAGCAATCCATGGCTTCACCGTGCGGGTGCCGGGTCCATCGCGTGGACCCGGCACCCGCCAAAGGCAGGGGAATGAACTGCAGCGTTCTGCAGATTATTATTATTTCTCTGTTTAGATATGGAAGTACCAGGAGGGCATATTCAGTCATGTGGGCGCTTCTCACGCCGGCGCAGTGACGTGCTGTCGCGTGGCTCCGGACGGCCGGGCGCTGGTGTCTGCCTGCGCCGCGGGTACTGTGGTCGTGTGGGTGCTGCCTGAGGTATGTATTTTGTCTAGAGGTACCAGCGGGGTGAGAAGGAACTTTATTTAACACTTTCGCTTTCGTCAGTGGAATCGTTTTCGTCTTGTCTATGGTCAGAACCTGTATGAATAATATACGGAAGTGCTGTAATGCATCTTCAAAATGATTAAGTTGATGATTTTTCGATTGAATTATTCAAAGAAACGAATAATTAATATTTATTTATTTTCTTTAAGTTGAATCGAAAGAATTATGGTACAGTTTTAATAATTTACATGATCTGTTACAGCACTTCCGTATATTATTTATACAAGTTCTGACCATAGACAAGACGAAAACGATTCCACTGACGAAAGCGAAAGTGTTAAATAAAGTTCCTTCTCACCCCGCTGAGAAACAGTCATGTACTCATCTCATACTTACACTTGTAGCTCTAACATGACTTTTTGCTAACTATGTTTACCAAAGTCGCTAATAATAGTACCACATGTACCTATATGAGTAATTATGGAAGTACGTACCTTAAATTATCGTAATAAATATTCACTTTTTTCTTAAACGAAGCGTGACCATCCACTAGCTCTGTTTCTTTAGGACTTAGAAGTGGGGGGAGGATCTTATGGCACGAGACAGGCGCGCCATTTTGAAATGGTAAAGGGTATCCGCTTTGCCAGGGCTGTTCGCTTGGCCCGGACTTCCCCTAACTATGGATAGGGATCAACCAATAAGACAGGTTTATTTGAAAAATAACGCGATCCTTATTGTTCAAAACCGATTTATAGTTACTAGCAAGCGACTATAGTGAAAACAATTAAACATTAAAACTTGTGGTAGAGCTACTAATCGGGTAAACTTGTTTAATATACCGTGTGTGGTCGCTATAAGATCATGAAAGTAATAATTATATATGGAACCGACTTAATGCCTTAAATGATCTATAAAACAAAATGTATGTACGCTATAGTCTGTTCTCACTTCGACCAATCAACGCTCAGTGATTGCTAGTGTTATAACTTTTTTAAATTTGTATGGCGGCGGCCATTTACTGTCCTCACAATTGGAAAGGTGATTTAAGGCCCAAGGGCACCTTCCTATATTTATTTATCTCCCTGCATAAGACGCACTTATATTATTATTATTCGGCCAGCTCGATTTATAGTATTAACTTATTCTATTCGTAACGTTTTAATTTCCATAATCTAAGGACACTGCATTCGTGGTTGCGAAGTCTGCTTTCTCTATACAAAATGAGCTTTCGCACTTCTAGTATTTCTCCACTACTTTGTCGCAAAATTTAATATATATTTTTGTTAGTCGTTATATTTATTAATCTTTCTGTTTTGGACATTGTTTTTTTATTATTAATAATTTATTAAGTGCCCTGTATTCGCGATCGCGAAGTCCGCTTTCTCCATACAAAATTAGCCGAATTAAAATAATATTTTTGTCGTTCATTGTATATTAATCTTTCTGTATTTACGTTTTTTTTTATCACAAAAAATGTTATAATAGTGGAAGTACATGTTTGTATGGGCGTCAGCACGACTGCAGAGCCCTTAAATGAGAATTAATTCCAGGAATACCTACCAAAGACCATCAAGCGATCTTCTGCATCAAGTCGGTCTTCTAAGCTGTCTCCAAAGCATGACGACGACAGGCCGCTGGAGTTACAGCTGCATTTGCCACTAAACGAAAAACCAGTGCCGAAAGCTGTACGGGATAGGCCAAAACTACCTTCAGCGCCCTCTAAGGTAATAATATTACATTAAATTGATAAAAAGAAATTGATTAAAAAAAAAAGTTTCTGGGTGCGGTTACGAAATGGGCAGTTTATTTTACTGGTGATGCCGTGCACCAGTAAAAAAACTGTGTCTGTAAAAAATCCATGAAAGGGGTCGATCAATAATGCAACTTCAAAAAGCGACACATACTTTTTACTTTGTTAGTCATTTGTTTATTCATTAAAGTGTAGATTGGATCATTTTAAAATAGTTAAAGCCTTTTCACCATGAAGCTAAAAAAACGCGGCGCGCGGACGGGCACGGTTTTTACCATGCTTTTCACTATATCAACTATACCACTATGTTATATATTACACATATACTAAACGTTAAAAAATAGTATTTATTTTATGTGTGTATACTTAGTAATATTGATATTTCAGCTTTTCTTTAATTAACATATTTACACTTATGTAATCAATCACATACATATTTTTTTATATACCTAATTGAATTTGTAAATGTGCTTTTGAGTAGCCTGTATTAAATAAATAAATGAACAAATACCGCACCGTGACAAGCTGGTAACTTGTTCGGTGTAGACTCAGAATACAATCGGCAAGACAAGATACGAATAAAATTCCTCCGCTAGGGACCCTAAAGCCGTCAAGGCGGTCTCGGAACCCGTAAGGCACCCTTGATGCTTAAATATTTTTTTATAATAATAATACTATTTTTTACACATTGCTAGTACTATGTGTACAATAAAAACGATACTAACACATAGTATTACATTATGTAATAAACACCCAATCAAACTCTACAGAAGAATGTACCTACTATCTAATACATAGACAGCCTCCGTAGACTTCAGCCTCAGTGGTCTTGCGTCTTTGGCGTTGTATTCGGAGGTCTTGGGTTCGATTCCCACCCATGGTAACAAAATATTAGTACGCTTTTTCTATACAGTTTGTCATAGTCTGGGTGTTTATAAAATATAATATGTATTATATTGTTGCTTCTGGTACACATAGTACAAGCCTAGAGCTTAGTTTGTGACCAGAGCAATATGTGTAAATTATCCTACATATTATTAATATTATTTGCCATTAGTGGGAATCGAACCTTCGACATCTGGATACAACACATAAAGGCGCAACCACTAGACCACGAAATCGGTCATTTATACAACTATTTATTTCATCCCAAGGTGGAGAATATAGTAACAATGGACACACATCGAAGCAGTATACATTCCAGTTGCCCTTGCGACACCAAACGAAACAAAGATGGCGCCCGAAGCAAACCCTCGCCCGCCGGAAAGGGAACCAAATGTTGTGTTCCTTCAGGTAAATATATTTCAGGAAATATCTAGCTAGCTACACTATTTTAGTCGTTCGAGTAGTATTCAATCTAAATGTCCGTGCGGCACCAAACGAAACAAAGATGGCGGCCGAAGCAACCCCTCGCCCGCCGGCAAGGGAACCAAATGTTGTGTTCCTTCAGGTAAATGTATTGCCAGAAAATATATAGCTAGGTACACTATTTTATTCGTCAGAGTAGTATTCACTCTAGATGTCCGCGCGGCATCAAACGAAACAAAGATGGCGGCCGAAGCAAACCCTCGCCCGCCGGTAAAAGAACCAAACGTTGTGTTCCTTCAGGTAAATGTATGTGATGAATATATCTAGGTGCTCTAAGGTAGGGACATCGGAGGAATAGATACACTGAATTATAAAAGATCTTTCTTTCTTCACAAGAAGAAAGATCTTTTATAATTCACAAGAAGAAAGATCTATTATAATTCAATATTAAATGTCGGTATTTTTATAGTGGTAGGTATTTATTACAAAAATAAATGGTTTGTTGCAGTGAATTTACCGACGCGTACCACAAGCAAAGAATATATCAACAGCAATGGCGCAGGTGATAGAAAATAAACCCAAAATCTTGTCAAAACTATTTTATTTTACTTGCCAACATATAAAAACCTGGGGATACAACACGCGTTTTTATAACACTTATGCAAACGCTAAACGCTACACTAGCTCATGTTTGTATAGATTTACTATTATTTTAGTTTCTATAAAATGATTTATGTATGGCAATTGTATCGATGACGTATAGCGACTGCATTACTGTTTAAATTCACGCACTAATTCGCCGTAAAAAGTCGTTAAAAGTGTAACCACCCTAGGTTTATAATATGGCGTACTTGGTAAATAGTGTAAACCAGGGGCTTTATTCCGAGATTTGACACGTTCACCGTCGCGAATTTTGCGTAAACTATAAATATTGAAATATAAGTTCTATCCTATTAAATATAGAGTTGAAATTCCAATGCTAATCAGATGTTCAAACTTGCGAAGAATTCGCTTATTTCAAGATGGCGGCATTATTATAGCCAACCTAATACAGACTATATATCCATTGAAATAGAACTTATATTTCAATTTTAATAGTTTACGCAACGTCTTATCGTCTTTAGCGGTTGCAAACTCGGAATAAGGCCCCAGAAGTTCTGGCGAATTTAAACTTTATTCAGTGTTGCCTGTAAAAAAATAGTTCCAATAACATTTCGCAATTTGGCGAGAAATAATATTTTACTAGTCAAATGTTTTATATACAATATTTATATATTTTTACTTATAATAAAGATAGTAATCTGAATTTTATTTGTGTTTGTTTTTTTTAATTTTTTTAGATTAAGTTTACTTTGAAATTAATGAACTCGAGATTTTTTACCAAAAATAAAGCGGCCCTATTGGTTGTTGCTTTCGTACACGTATACAAATACGTTACGTTTCTACAATGCGCAAACCCATGGTAGAGCCTATGGACTTGAGTGGTGGTCATGCATGCCTCTAACTATACTACTGCGTTAACATTTTCACCAATCACAGGATCGCATTTTTAGCTCCCAAAATTTCCGCTTGAGGCGCTGTGCTATTTTGTATACTAATTTCAGTTAACTCATACCGCATTCACGGGGCGATTTTAGTTGATCAACTGCTAAATCGCTTGCGAATTCAACTATCTACCTAAGTACTAGGTACTACTGAGGCTCTACCATGGGTTTGCGTATTGTAGAAACGTATTTGTGTACGTGTACGTGAGCAACAACCAATAGAGCCGCTTTATTTATGGTAACAGGATTGAATAAAGCGATCCTATTGGTTGAAGCTCACGTATACGTATACAAAGCTTGCGTTCGTTTTGGGACAGAAACATGTTCACAACGATCACGATGTATATTTATGCGTTTTTTTTGAGATTTCGCCGGCAAAAGTGGCGATGTGATCTGCCACAATGCCCGTTTTTTTGGCCCAGAATGCTACCGTGAACTGATCACAATGACCCCAGTCAATAGGTAAGGCGTTGTGAACAATTTTTGACATTTGTGGTTGTGACAGTTGTTGTTGTTTTAAACGTCGCAGCCGTCTTATATTTTTAGGAACAAATTTATTTTATTTTAAATCGAAATGATTTTAGAAAGATTTCGCATATAAAATTAGTGGATTGTACGATTTAACCTATATTTTACTTGACAAGTGACAGTTTCATGATAACAATTGCGTTCGATTTGGATAGTGGTAATTGTGGCATTGTGATTGAAATTAACCAAAAAAAACGCAAGTTCGCATAATGTCATTATGTTCATTGTGAACATATATCATTCCCAAGACGAACGGGCCCAAATACGTAACGTTGCTATAATGCGCAAACCCATGGTAGAGCCTCTGTAGTAGTAAGTTTTTTAACGTTACATCTACTCCTTATTGTTTAAGTTATGGTGGAGAGTTAACAATGGAGAAGAAATGAAAGGTGAAAAAATGGTAGGTGGCGCTGCAATGTTAATTTTCTTTGTGGTCTTATTGATTTCATTTAATAATTTTCAGTTCCCATGTTATTATTATTAGCATTTGTTATTTAATATGTATATTTTGTGTACTCAAAAAAATAACGAATAAATATCATTCCTTAGGCTTTCGAAACAAAATCTACTGCAACAGTTGCAGCTGAAACCAGTATCGAATGCAAGAGAAAACTTGAGTAAAGCGACTAAACGCCACCAGTGGCAGAATTTTGCAGTTTTCTTTTCTTCCGAGAACTTCGGGATATATTATGGTAAACTGAGAATTACTTAGTTACAGTCAAATGATTTATTAAACTAACATTATCACGCCCTAGCATCTCTATTCAGAACCGTTTTGCTAAACCAAGGCTAGCTAAACGTGATT
This sequence comes from Monopis laevigella, assembly GCA_947458855.1. Lineage (NCBI taxonomy): Eukaryota > Metazoa > Arthropoda > Insecta > Lepidoptera > Tineidae > Monopis > Monopis laevigella. The sequence goes on from OX381585.1 coordinate 22,137,189, forward strand.
TTACTGATGCAAAAACCGTTAAATAACCTAGGTTTAGGGTGCTATGTTTCGGTTTTAGTGTGTAAGTTCTTTTCAGAAAATTATTGCTTCGATTGTCGAGGTGGAAGTCTCCTTTTAGGGTGCGGTTACGAAACAAGACATTTGACGATTAAGCAGCGAAGATATAATAGATCTACATTTGCAAAGTAACCACATGAATTAGCCAGCATAGTAGAAGCAGTCAATGCAAATAAACCAGAATGTATTGATCAACCCTAGTCATGGTCTTTGTAGGTAGGTTATACTTACGACCTGGTAGATAAAAAGTCCAATAATAAAAATATTTTTGAAAAAGTTCCTGAATAGAACAGAAATACTGAGTAATAGTAAATATACGTGGTGGCCTAGTTGGTTAGACCTTGGGCTAAAAAAAAAAAACACTAGGTCCCTGGTTCGAATCCCGGTGTGTACCAATGAGTTTTTAATTAAAAAATTTATGTACATTTGTTTTGACAACACCACTATAGTGCCTCGGAGAGCACGTTAAGCTGTCGGTCCCGGTTTCATTATACCAACTTGTGAAACTGTTTATAGAGATGGGTTATTGAGTCTATTCAAAACATCGCGACGAGCTAGCCACTTGTTCGGTGTAGACTCATACCATCGGCTACGACGAGGTGGGATTAAAACCCCTCCGCTGGGTACCCTGGGGCCGTCTAAGCGGTCTCGGGCGCCGTAAGGCACCCGTGATGATATATACATACATAGTAAATATAATCAGAGACTCCACCTAAAAGCTTTTGCTTCGTATTCACGTAACGTTAAAACGCGAGAAACTACCAATGGGTTTGCTTTATTTAATCCTGTTACTAAAAATAAAGCGACCCTATTGGTGTTTCTTCACGCATTAACGTTACGTTGCTACAAAGCAAAAACTTTTGACAGAGCCTCATTTTTCACAACCAACAGCATATTTTTTTTATAGTTTTTACATATAATAAAATTTCCTACTCGGTATTGTAATTGTTGTCATTAATTCAATTGTAATTATTCTTTCGAAAATTTTAAAAACATTTAGAAAGTTTTTTTTATACATGGCACAACAAATGATATTTTAGTACACTGGAAGACCTAGATCTTAATAAATAAATACAAACATGGGTGGCTTTTTAGCTCCCGATAACCGTCTAAACGGCCTCAGGGTACCCAGAGGAGAGATTAACCCGTTCTCATTTCACCGATGGCATTCGGAGGTAACACCTAACAAGTGGCGAGCTTAGCTTGTTGCGGTGTTTATTATGGTATAGCCTCGTTGTATAACGCGGTCATCCATCCCAGGTCCGGGCCGGTTGTCATCTGCTTAACCTTGTTATCACTTGCGCAGTGACTTAACCACTAGGCCGGGGCCGTTTTTTTTCTTGACCTAGATCTTAATGAACAAAATAAAAATCATATTACTTTTTAAATGTTTTATTACTCTAAAAATAAAAATATTTACAAATATATTCTCAGCCTCTGTTAAATGCAATAAGGTTTAATTTAAACATTTGCCTATTTGTTCAATTCTTATTTACCTTATATTCTTAAATTTAATTTGGTGTTTACATAAACACCTGTATCTCAACAATAAGTTTTTTCAACAGTTTCTTCTATAGTCGCTAGTAACTATAGATAAGGATCAACCAATAGGATCACTTTATTTTTTAAATAAACCTGTCTTATTGGTTGATTCCTATCTATAGTTACTAACGACTATAGTAAACATTGTTTGCAAAAACTTGTGGTTGAGATACTGTACCCCTAGTGAGTTTTTTTTAACATTTACTTTAAAAAAAAGTTCTTCACCGTTAACATGGTTACATTTTAGTTCCCAATATTTCTATACAATTTTAACTCAATCTCAAAGTAATAGTAAAAAAACTCACTCTAGACTTTAGCCGTAGTTAATTTTTTTTTTAACATAGACTTTCGAGTTAAATATACTACTGCGTTAACATTTTTACCAATCACATAGTCGTATTTTTAGTTCCAAAAATTTCCACTTGGGGCGCTTAACTATTTTTCATATAAATGTTAGTTAACTTAAACTGAAGTAGTTAGAAACACACACTAGTGCTACAGTACCCCTAGTGTGAGTTTTCTAACTATTACTTTAAGAACGGTCCTTGTCCTAGCCCTTGATTTTCAGACCCAGGCCTAGAAGCCCCGTTCAAAAATGAAACCTATCCAGTTGGATAGAGGAAAATACATATAATAAAATTGTTAATAACATCGAAGTTCAAGAAGTTGGGAGAAAAAAGTTATTCTCATTTGAAGTTATGTTATGACTAGTTATTAGGTTAGTATAGCGAACAATTTCAGTCCGCGAATTATTAATCTGCAAAATTATTAGTAGTGTTTCCTTGTGCTGCACTGACAGAATAATATTATATAATCTGTGGATGATATATCGTCGCTCTTTTTTTTAAATTATTTATTTTAACATAGCACTGGATGCAAGTCCATCGGCCTATCGTAACTATATATTAATTTAATTTTTATTCCTTTCATGCGATAAATCGACAAAGGGCATTCAATACTATACGGCCTTTTCTTTTTCTTTCAAAATAATGTGAAATCTCTCTTTATTTTGTTTAATCTCAATCCAGATAAGCAAAAATAATATTTATTAATGTATAAAGCATTTATTTTTCTGCATAATGTGGACAAATATACAGAAAAGGCAGAGAAAACAGCACGTAACAAAAGCAATCAATTACCATTATCTCCAACACTAAATATTCTGGGACTGGAAATGCGCTCCGACCTAAATCACTGCAATTACATCGAGAACATTTCCAAGACCGCAAGTAAAAAGCTCGGCGTTCTTAACAAGGTGCGACGGTATTTCACTACAACAATTTTCCATAAAAGGCCGGATCTGGGCTTTATAGATTAGATACCTAAGCCCAGGGGCTCTAGAGAAAAATCAGGCGAGGCGACGTGTCGTGTCGCCTTCAATCAAAACTGTATAGACTTTGGCAGGTGACAGCGTACCTCACGCCTACTGTCACTGTCAAAATACATACGTTTTTGACTGAGGCGACGCGACATGTCGCCTCGCCTGCTTTTTCTCTAGAGCCCCCTGGAGGCAACTAATCTATAAAGCCCAGATCCGGCCTTGTATGGAATATTGTTCGCACCTTTGGGGTGGATCGGCCAAATATTTGCTGCATGCCCTCGATGGTCTGCAGAAGCGTGCATCTCGTATTATTGATGACAAAGATCTCACTAACACCTTAGAGCCACTGCAGCTTCGCAGAGATGTAGCGTCGTTGAGCGTATTTTACCGCCTTTACCATGGACAGTGCTCTGAAGAACTTTTTAATGTCATTCCCCCTTTCGTTACAGAACCTCACGAGCAGGTAACAAAATGCATTGCGCACTCTGTGGCCGATGTACCAACCCGCACTAAAAAATTTGGTGATTCGTACATCTTTCGCACTATTAAAATGTGGAATGATCTGCCTGCTTGCGTGTTTTCTCCTTCCTATAACCTTGAGTCCTTTAAACGAAGCGTGAATAGGCATCTTAAGCCGGCATAATGGATGAAACCAGCTCTTACAACACAATTCTAAGAGCTGGTTGTATTCATTCTTGGACCTGCATACTGCTTTCGATCAGATGGATGTGGGGTCACATGCGAGGTCCTATAAAAAAAAATTAAAAAAAAGTTGTCAGAACTTTTTTTCCCAACTTTCCCAACAAATTTTTTTTTAATACTGGAAAATAATGCTTAAATTATCTATTATTAAGTAAGCATATCATTGTTTGTGAACGCTAATTTATGGTTGGGTCATTCTCCTTTGTATGAGAGAGAGACAAGAGACAATGTTCTTAGCAAACCATGGATTCACCGTGCGGGTGCCGGGTCCATTGCGTGGTTGAAAGGCAGGGGAATGAACTGCAGCGTTCCCGGACTTGAGACCTCAAAGTAGGTTTAAAGGCCTTTTGAACTCTCACATGCACTGTGTTCACTACCCTCTCTATTCAACCAGAAACTATATGATCCTGTTAGCGCCATCCTGGAAACACGCTCCATAAGAGACTTACAGCTAAACAAATAATTTTTAAAACTTTATCATGTCAGTGCGAATAATGACCTTTTTCAAATAGAGTTCTGCACCCAGCAAGTATATGTCTGGCAGTCCCTTCAGCAACACCGCACAATGTACATGTCTTATCTGTTGCCTTCCCCCATCTTAACAGATTACTCTGGTCAGGTAGGGACATTTGAAAGGCATTAAGATAGAACTTAATAAGTGCCGGAGACCAATTGTACATGAGTGTGCGCCATTTCAGGGCTGGAGGAATACAAACTTCCCCCAAAGTAAGCGCTCCAAGCGGAAATTTTGAGAACTAGAAATGAGGTCGTGTAATTTGCAAAATGTTAACACAGTAGTAAAGTTAACGCGAAAGTAAATGTTAAAAAAACTCACACTAGGGCTACAGGTCACTCAACTCAAAAATATAAAGTAAGCTTAAATAATGACCCAGCTCACTCACACACAATCTAAGCTGCATTTGTACACATACACACTTATATAATTTATATCTAATAAAATAATGTATATAATTTAAACCTTAATATTTCCAAAAAAAAATCTATATCAACCCCAAGCTTGGCTTTTACAATAATGCAAGACCAGTTTCCCATCAGTACCAAAACATTCATAAAGATTCTTCACCATTTGATCAGGAGACGGAGCAAAAGTCTGATTTACATACAAAAACTGAAACAATTAAAAACTAGGTAAATGATAATATTTTTTTAAAATAAATTACATAAATTTTTGAAATGGGCTTCCGACGATAATACAAAAATAATTTATAATTTTGAAAATATAACCTAAAATAAGAAACAATTTTGTTAATTCAACTATTTTCGCTACAACGAGGTGCTATTTAAAACCCCTCCGCTGGGTACCCTGGGGCCGTATAGGTAGTCAGGGGTGCCGCAAGGCTCCCGTGATAATATGTATGTATGTATGTATTTTGTTAATTTTTTAAATAAAAAACTGGTTTTTGAGATATTAATATTTGTAATCTAACAATTCTTATTCCTTATTATATTTGTAACCTTACAAGCACCCCATATTAGCATAATGGACATTGAAAACAGTACTATTGGATAAAAATGGTGCAATATATACCTTTATAAAATGAATGGATATTATAATAATCTAATATTTTATAATACCAATGAGTTTTTAATTAAAAAAATATGTACATTTGTTTGACAACACCACTAAGTGCCTCGGAGAGAAAGTTAAGTTGTAGGTCCCGGTTTCACTATACCAACCTGTGAAACTGTTTATAGTCTATTCAAAACATCGCGACGAGCTAGCCACTTGTTCAGTGTAGACTCATACCATTGGCTACTATGAGTTAGAATTAAAAACCCCTCCACTGGGTACCCTGAGGCTGTCTAGGCGGTCTCGGGCGCCGTGATGATATTTATATATTTTTTTATGTATCTTACAGCATGTAAAAAGTATTATTTTTAAATTTTATTGCTATTTTTATATGTAATGATAATAATAAAGCTTCACAAGTTTTCTTGTAGAGAAGATAAGTTTAAGATGTTGTGTATGTTTTGAATTGTGAATAGGGGAGGTAATAAGTATACATATATATGGTAACAGTAAAAATTATAGATTAAGTAACAGGTTACATTATCAGTAAAAGTGAAAAGTGACTGTACTGAAAACAGTGAAGGAGGGCATAGATATTGTAAACCTACTTTCTCGTCTCAAGTCCACGAACAGTGCTGTTGACTCTGCTGTCTCCCAACAACAAGATAGACTTGGGTTCCATGTCTCTTTTACAAGGCCGTTATCAAGCCTTAATACCATTTCATGTGTCGGGCCCAGACTCTTAACTCAATTTTTTTTTGCTTACCAATCGTTCCTCTGGCTCCAGTTTTAAATATTTTTTTACAAATTCATTTATCCATCCTATAGGCTTCTCTGCATCAACAGCCCACTTTTTTTTCTTCATAATAGGAGCGTTACCAGTTGCTTTTAGCAGAATATCAACTAAAATACATAAAATAACAGTGAGTATAGTGTAATGCTAGATTTCTATAATCTTCTATGCCTTAGAGTAGCACTTTCAGAGTAGTCTAATGCTAGATTTCTATAATCTTCTGACCCTTAGGGTAACAGTTTCAGAGTTGTCTAATGCTAGATTTCTATAATCTAATTGTAAGTAGAGTATTAGTTTATAGATAAGATGATCAATAAAAAATGTTGCAAATACAGTGAACATTTTAAAGTAAGTAAAGCAGATGATGTAGCATAGGTCAGCTACTTGCTAATATAAAACTGCAATAAAATATTTTAGAATTTATACACATTTTTATATTATAACTATATCCATTTTCTTTTTTGATTTATAGTTAACATAACATTATAATGTAAATTTTTTGGCAACTGCAATAACTGGTAGGTAACTATATAATACTTACAAAAACCCAAAATTACATCCATAAATTGGTGTTTTAAATTCTTATAGTGTATGCAACTTTCTAATGTAGCAGTGATACAATTGGCAGCAATTACCACACTGGCCAAATGTAATAAGGTTTCATTAAAGGGTTAAATGTTACCCTATCGCAACTCCACTAGGAGTTAGGTAGCAGAATTGGGAGCAAAAGAGAACCCTTACACAGATGTGAATACAGTATTAAATTTGTAGGTATACACTCAGAATATCATCGTGTACAAGGTGGAAACAAAACCTCTTCGCTGGGTACCCTAAGCCGTCTAGGCGGCTCTGAGCGCCAAAACGGTACGTTTATAACATAATATAAATGAAAAATGAACTCACTTTTAGCTTTTTCACTTTTATTTGTGTCTCCACAGTCCTTATTCTCATCGATTTTTAAACTGTCCATTTGAGGGGAAACACTATCGATAGACTTATTTTCCTCACTCATTTTTAAAATTAAAAGTTATAATTCGTACGTAAAGTAATTATAATAATAAATATTTTCTTTCTAATCACAGACTAACCTCACGGCCAGTGTCTCCAACTCATAGATTATATAGTAATTTAAGGATGTTCCGATCCGATCTTAAAAATCGGATCGAGAGCATATGATCCGGCGCGTATTGGATCGGGACCATACGATTTTTTGGTGGATCGATTCAAATATACAAAGATCAGATCGTTCGGATCGTATGAATTGAAAGGCCGTTTACTTACTACATTTGAGTAGGGTACTTTGGATTTTTTGTTATAAATCGAACATGATCTTTTGTTTACGTAACGTTTCTAACTTGGCGGCATCTTTTGCGGATAAATATACGCGAATCTTATTTAATTTTATTATTAACAATTTTTATAGGTAAGTAAACAAATGTGTGGCCCGATTAGTTTCTATTTGTTACTGTCTCTGATGGTCGTTGCTAAGCTATTGCTAATGCTTAGCCGATGCTTCGGACTGTCAAACTGCATATGAAAAAACTAAATTTTGACAGTTCCAAGCAATGGCTCAGGCTAAGCAACGACTATTAATCCGACCATGAGTGTTTCAGACATAAGGACGTTTGGTTTTTATAAAACTGCTTATTGAAAAAATAGTTCCTCCTGCATTATCTTTATCTTTATGCACCAATCTGAGATTGCAGCACCCACCAATAGGAGTACTCTCTACGACAAAACACCAACTTCATAATATTAATCAGCGTTACCAGCCCCAGGAACAAAGATTGCAATTTCAAAATGGCCTCCATATTTTTTTTATGAAGTGAAATTTAATTTAGTAAATATCTGATTTTCATCAATCAAATACGTACTCAATCAAACTTCACTTCAAAGAAAATATTTAAGGAAAAATTAAGTAGGTACAGTTGAATAAAAATTCTTTCATAATTCGTTTTTAATTTAATGTAACAAAAAATGTGATCTTAAGAAAGGCTTAGTAGCCGAGGGAAACCTATGAAAGATTATCGCCGCAGTATATGAGAATATTAGCCTGCACTCCACATTTTCGTGTTTTTATTATTATTACAACAACACCACTGTATTTTTAATAAAATTATATAGGTCCAAAAAGTATTTAGGATTTTTAATAGCTCTTTCAATTGGCTAGGAATGTCAATTGTATTTTAATCTAATGAAAGTTCTGCTACAAGTAGGTATTAATCGTTAAATCTTAAAGGCCGGGCAATGTAATAATCACAGAGCACGGATCGCCGCGCGTTGCTAGTGGCGCGCGTGGATTCCGTGCTCTGCGGTAATAATATATGTTCCACGTTGCAATTTGCAGAGCCATAATGTGTACAGTCACAATTCTTCAATATGTTTAATCTACATAGATGAGCTGGTGTTCTTATATGACCCATTCTTATTCTACACAATGTTGTAATTAATATTATATTTGTATATTTTCCAGTAGAAAACCAGGTTTTAGAGGATAACTGGTTTTGTATGTCATTGTACCATTTTCCTGAACCAGTTAACTCTATATTTTTTATCCAAAATTCATTCCATAATTTCTTTTTTTGTGCTGTTATGATAGTATTATAGTCAGTGAATGGTATCTTGAAGTTTGGAACTAATATTTCATCAAATCCTTCAACTGCAGCCTTGTCAGCTATTTCGTTACCTTTTATGCCTTTGTTTGAAGGAATCCACATAAACTACACCCTAATAACTTTTTTAGCACTACACACACTAGAGTCAGATTGGTCACACAGTCACACTTTTTTTGATATTGACAAGTATTATAAAAAAAAAAATTGCGTTGCGGTAAAAAGTATTTACAGCTTCTCTGATCTTATTCACTAATAAATAATTTAACTTAAAGTCTAATCTAGGGTTTTTAATACAATTTAGCACACTCAAAGAATCAGTTAAAATACGTAAGTTACTGTACAGTTTTTGACTATTAACATATTCAAGAGCCATCAAAATGGCAAATGCCTCTGCAGAAAAGATTGATACATTATTACTTATTTGAAATGATCAGATTTAACTTGAGAGTCGTAGAATGCTGGTGGGCAATTCTCGCGCTTTCGACATTCATCTCGATTCGAGATGTTTAAACAAGAAATGACTAAATATGCCATTTTTCATTCAAAAATATCGAAAATTAAACGAAATAAATAATAAATATTAATTAATAAATAAAAAATATATAAATATTGAACGAAAAAATACATATTTAGTCATTTCTTGTTTAAACATCTCGAATCGAGATGAATGTCGAAAGCGCGAGAATTGCCCACCAGCATTCTACGACTCTCAAGTTAAATCTGATCAAGTAAAATGGCAAATGCCTCTGCAGAAAAGATTGATACATTATTACTTATTTGAAATGATCAGATTTAACTTGAGAGTCGTAGAATGCTGGTGGGCAATTCTCGCGCTTTCGACATTCATCTCGATTCGAGATGTTTAAACAAGAAATGACTAAATATGCCATTTTTCATTCAAAAATATCGAAAATTAAACGAAATAAATAATAAATATTAATTAATAAATAAAAAATATATAAATATTGAACGAAAAAATACATATTTAGTCATTTTTCGTTTAAAAATCTCGAATCGATATGAATGTCGAAAGCGCGAGAATTGCCCACCTGGCCTGACAATAGTTAAGCTTTTACTGCCATCTGTATATATATTGCGAGCTTTGAATCGTTCATTTAGTTCGAATAAGAAATCATTATTACTATCACAGACTTCCTATAACTCTGTGATTACTATATATTTTTTCAGGTACAAATACATTAATATCTTTGAATGTGCCTTCAAAATATGGCCACAATGGCGAGTATCCTAAATTACAATCCAATACAATAAAATACAGGACATGAGTTATCAAAAAAAATATTGCCACAAAATGTTAATCATATTTGTTTCAGATTATTCACTTAGATTAATACTATTACGAACTAAATTACTAGGGTTAACAATGGCTTTTAAACAGAATCTATTTGCTAAATAATATCTTCTTATGACTAAAGGTTCTATTAATGATTCAACTTCCATAGATCTTATGGGAGTGGAACACATTACACCGAGAATTATTCTCAGGCACCTGTTTTGTATAACATCAAGTTTTTTAAGTAGCTTAGGATTTGAATTAATGTGAGCAATAGCACTATATGACTATAGTCAAAATGGCTACGCACAATACTTTTATATAGCATAGTGAGAGTAGTAGGATCAGCACCCTACGTACATCTTGCAAGGGATTTTAGAATATTTACAGTTTTTTTTTTTTTTTTTATAGGACCTCGGCATGTGACCCCACATCCACCTGATCGAAAGCAGTATGCAGGTCCAAAAATGAATACAACCAGCTCTTAGAACTGTGTTGTAAGAGCTGGTTTCATCCATTATGCCGGCTTAAGATGCCTATTCACGCTTCGTTTAAAGGACTCAAGGTTATAGGATGAAGGAAACACGCAAGCAAACACTCTACCTGAGCATTCCACATTTTAATAGTGCGACAGATGTACGAATCACCAAATCTTTTAGTGCGGGTTGGTATATCTGCCACAGAATGCGCATGCATTCTGTTACCTGCTCGTGAGGTTCTGTAACGGAAAGGGGAAGGGGGAATGAGATTAAAAAGTTCTTCAGAGCACTGTCCATGGTAAAGGCGGTAAAATACGCTCAACGACGCTACATCTCTGCGAAGCTGCAGTGGCTCTAAGGTGTTAGTGAGCTCTTCGTCATCAATAATACGAGATGCTAAAGCGTGCATAGAGTGTTTTAGAGAATTTTTAGATGTGTAGTCAATATGTTTTCCAAACTTAATTTGGGATCTAATATTACTCCCAAGAATTTATGTTCATTTACAATGGGAATAATTTTGTTGTTATATTTAATTATTACTGAGTTACCAGGGGCCGGACCAAAGAGCACTATCGCCAATCGAATCGCCGCAACGATCGATAAAAATGTATAGGAATTTTAATCTTTAGGTAGAGAGAGCCTGATTGATGAGAAACCTATACATTTGGCTTTCGATGGGTATTTTGATTCGATTATCGATTGGCTCTTTGGTAAGGCCCCAGGTGGGAGAAATTTTGTGAATATCATTACAGAACTTTTATATAAAAAAATATGGTAATAATCATATAATTGAACTAAAGCAGAAATTAATAGTTGTACGGAGTTAAAGATATTTTGATTTTGGTTATATAGAACTATATCATCAGCAAATTGGAAAATTTTGTTATTAGGATTATTAATACATTTTAATATTTGACATGTGTATAGATTATAAATTATTGATGATAGAACGGAGCCCTGCATTAATATACCTTTAATTACTGGCAAAGGGCCATGTAAAATGTTATTATACTTCATGTATAGTGATCTATTAAATAAAAAGTTAAAAATCCATTTAATAAATTTACCAGATATTGATAATTCATTTAAAATTTTAACTAAGACTTTTAAGTCCAAAGAATCAAAAGCTCCTTGTACATCTAAGAACACACATAATGTATTGGAATAACTTATAAATGCATTTTTTATAAATCCTTATGTCAGAAATAAGAGAACAAAAACTTTCTGAGGCACTTTTACCCTTCCTATAAGCAAATTGATTGTTAGGGATGATGTATTTGTTTCAATGAACCATTCTAATCAAATTCGATTCTAATCAATTTTGGTTCAAGTAGTTTAGCTAAACATGAGGTCAGAGATATTGGTCTGTATGAGTCAGAATTATTTGGATCTTTTGAGAACAGGGATAACAGATTGAACTTCCCATGAATTTGGTACTGATTATGCCATAGTATATTATAAATTTCTAATAGTTTACCTTGTGCAGAATTATCTTATCTTATCTTATTAGTTTTTGGGGCTGACATCAGTCAAGACACTTCGACCCAGTGGGATCTTTTGTGTATTCCCCAGTCCTTTACTCCTCACTCGTCCTTTCCATCCTCGAATATGCTGCAGACATATTTGAGGACGTCCTCTAGTTTGAGGAGTCTGTAGCTTTCCGGTTCCGGGTAAGCCTGTTGTAGGTATTTCAATCTGTAAGTGGCCCTTGCATCGCACTGGCACAGTAGATGCTGCATTGATTCTAGCTCATCAGAGCAAAATCTGCATCTGGGATCGTCTCTAATTCCCATTGTATATAGATGTTTATATGTCGTGTAATGTCCCGAGAAGATTCCCACCAGTAGCCTTATTTGTGTTTTGTTAAACTTCCAGATCTTATCCAGACCAATTGCCTTTGTACCAATGAATTTCTTGGAGTGTGTTAGGCCTTGTTGAGTTGACCACCAAGTTGTATGTTTCTCATTGGCAAACTCCTTTAGTGCATTGTTTATTGTTTTACTAGGTATGCCAATAAATGGTTTAGGTCCCATAAAAGGGGTTTCTGATCCCTTTCTAGCCAGTTCGTCTGCCCTTTCATTTCCCTCGATTCCCGTATGCCCCGGAACCCAGGCTAGTCTCACCCTGTTGTTCCTACCGATTTTATTCAACAGTTTAACGCAGTTCAAGACCAGACCAGATTTCGTCTCATATGAACTCAGCGCTTTAAGTGCCGCTTGGCTATCGCTGAGAATGTTGATAGTTTCTCCGTGAGAATTCCTATCTAGGATCTCCTTTGCACAAACAATTATTGCGTACAGCTCCGCTTGGAAAACTGTAGGGTAATGGGCCATGCTTACAAGAATATCGTAACCTTTGGTATGTATTCCTGCACCCGTTCCTGATATCATCTTTGATCTATCAGTAAACCAGTTTTGACAATTACTGTCCAGTTTAGAGCCATCTTTCCATTCCTCCCTTAACGGGAAGTATATATTATAGTTCCTTTTGAATATTCGAACAGTAGAAATGTTGTCAGCACACATTTCTAGAATCCTATCGAGATTTTTATTAGTATCCATTTTTGTGTGAACAGTTTGTGGCATATTTGGAAACCACTCGTCACTATTTTGTAGACGATATAGTGATTTCCTTGCTTCTATCTCTATTAACACGTGTAGAGGTTTCAGATTTAGTATAACCTCCATTGCTGCCGTCGGTGTTGTTCTAAAGGCGCCTGATATGGACATACATGCCAATCGTTGTAATTTCGCTAGCTCCTTTTTACAGGTGCCAAGCTTAGTTCGTGGCCACCATACAATGCTTCCATACATTAGCATTGGTGCCACTATGGTATCGTATATCCACCTCATCACTGTTGGCTTTAATCCCCATGTTCTGCCATATGCCGATCGACACATAGCAAAGACTCTTATTGCCCTTTTAATTGCCATGTCAACATGTCGTCTCCATGTGAGATTTTTATCCAGAATGACTCCTAGATATTTTACCTCTGTTGACCACTGTATTTGAGATCCGAACAGTTTTAAAGATGTTAATCCCGCGAGATCTCTTTTCTTTGTAAACAGCAATGCTGTTGTTTTGCTCGGGTTTATTGATAGATGTTGTATGTTACACCATTGTTCAATAGTTCCCAGTGCCTTTTGTGCTACACTAATTGTTGTACCCACAAATTTTCCGTTTACTAGTATAACTAGGTCATCGGCGTATCCTATTGTTTTATATGGGCCAACATTCAGCTTAGTAAGAATTGAATCCACAACAAGGCTCCACAGTAAAGGAGAGAGCACTCCACCCTGTGGGCATCCTTTGGTTGTAGTTATCCTCATTTCCTCTCCAAGTAGTTTTGATATAACAATTCTACCCCTTAGCATATTTTGTATCCATCTACAAATGGTTGGTTCTATGCCGTGTCTTTTTGAGGCACTATCGATCCCTTCAAAGGTTGTGCGATCAAATGCCAAGTCTGTGAAGAGGAGTCCTTATTAGTGGTCCCTCCCTAATGTGTCTATCTAATAATTTCTCCAGTACTTTCAATAAGAAAGATGATAGACTTATAGGCCTGAATGACTTTGGTTCTTCATAGTTATCTTTACCTGGTTTTGGTATGAATACTACCTTAACTCATCTCCATTGCTTCGGCGTATATCCGAATGCAATAGATGCTTTATATAGTCTGCTAATGTAAGAATTCAGTATCGGCAGTCCCCTTTGTAGTAGAATGGGATAATATATCATCAGGACCCGGTGATTTATATGGTTGGAATTTACTCAGGGCCCATTTGATTTTATGCTCGTCTACTATCTTTTTCGCAGTTTCCCAATCTTGTTTAGTGGTATGTACTGCCTGTTCACTGACACTGTTTAAGTTTTCCACTAGGTTGTCAGTTATGATTGATCCTGGAAAGTGTGTTTTGAACATTATTTCTAATGTACTTTTCCCAGTCTCCGTTAACTTACCGTTTTCGTCCCTTACTATCATAAGTGGATTGGCCTTTGTAGCAGCCATTGCCTTCGTTATTCTCATGATGGCAGGTACCGATTCAATCGACTCGCAGTGTGTTTTCCATGCTTGCCTTTTTGCCTTTCGCACTGCTTTATTATATTCTGTTAATTGCCGTGCATATTCACTAAAATCATTTCTTGCTTTAGCGATATTGAAAGCCTTACGGGTTACTTTGCGTAGCTTATTTAAATCTGAGTTCCACCAAGGTACCTTTTTAGCCAAAATTTTTTGTTCCGGACAGTTATTTGTCCATGCCTTGTTGATTGCTCTCTCAATCCTGTCCGCTTCAAATTCTAAATCGATAATGGAATTGAGCTTACCTTTATTGTCTCCTAGTTCTACCTTTAGGTCACTATAGTATGTTTTCCAGTTGGTGTTCCTTTGTACGGTTTCAGTGTTATGTTCCATCATGTACCTAAAGCATATGTATCTGTGATCAGAAAGAGATATTTCATTAGACACATGCCAGTTTTCTATGTTAGAGACCGTATTCCTTGTGGTCATTGTGATATCCAACACCTCGGCCCTTCTAGCATTAACGAAGGTAGGCCTGTTACCCTTGTTTAAAATTATTAAGGAAGAACTTACCACATAGTCCAGTAGTTTTTCCCCTCTTGTATTGTTGTCTGTGCTTCCCCAGACAACATGATGAGCGTTTGCGTCACATCCCATAATGAGGTGCTCGTTGCTTGTAGAGCATCTTTTCACTAAGTTCTCAATTCTAGGTGTAACGGGCTCCTTGTCTTCGTATGGCAGATAGGCAGAAGCTATCAATGTATCCATCCGACCTTCTCCAGATATTAATTTTATTGTTGTAAGATCCCTGTGACAGAAATTAGTTAGTATTGTTGCATGTATGCCATGTCTGACATAAATGCAAGTTCTAATATTCCCATCGTTAGCCTGGTGTATATAACTACCTGTGTTATCCAAGCCCTTAACCTTTCCTTTATAGAGGTATGGTTCTTGTATCAAAGCAATATCATATTGATTTGCTGTAAGTGCTCGTGCCAGAAGGGCAGTCGCCGATTTGCAATGATGTAAATTAATTTGTACAAAATTTAGGTACCTTTTTATGGAGTTCGTCATTCTTGATAATCCCTTTTGTGTCTTTTGATATGTAATGTATGTTAAAGTGCGTGTATTTATGTGTTTCTGATATGTGAGTTAAGTATGCGTGTGTGTGTGTGTGTATGTAATTTGATAAGCGTGTGTTCGTGTCTGTTTCTTGTGTGTTAGGGATTGGTTGGGACCTCCATGGGGCCCTCCTCTGCTCCTGACGTTTCCGACTGCTCGCCTTGTTCACTCAGCTCCAGGTCGACCAGTCCGTCTAGCAACTCTGCTGTCTTCACCGAGGTGGTAGGTGAAGTTGGTTCTTCAACCTTTTCAACAGGTTGCTTCTCTGAGGCCTTGCTTTCCTCCTCTGGCTTCTTCTCCTCCAGAAGCTTAAAGAAGTCTCGTTCCAGACCGGTTTTGATGTGGTAACCCTTCTCGCGGATTACCTCAGCGGAGTCGTGGTCCATAAGGACTATTCGCCTCACATTGAGGCCCTCCACGATAGTGTCAACCACTCTCCAAAGATCGGTGTTCAAGGTGGGGTTCAGTTTTTGAGTTAACCTAAGTATACTCTCCAGCTCAACCCCGCCCTTGTACACCGATCTCCAGGCCATCTTGACCGGTTTTGGTAGATCCTTCGCCTCTATGACCTTGAGGGTAACCTGATCTACTTTTGTCCCATTCAAGGTTAGAAGCCATTTGGCTGAGGACTGGTCGAGGCATAAAATGTGTGCCACTCCTCCAGATAGCCCATTCATGTCTATGTCCGGACAGGGTTCTGCTTCCAGGATTAATCCGTGGAGTAGTTCCCTTATCCTGACATAGTCCTCTTGCTTAAGCATGCTTTTGGGGTACGAGTCTGTGGTGATTGCCATTTTTGTACCTGTTAATGCCTCTTTGTACGACCCCTGAGTTTTTACTCTTTTGGCGTCACCAGAGGCATCCTTCTTTTCATCACTGACTTCGCGAGGTCTTTTGGAATGTCCCGCTCGTGGCGATGCTTTGTCCTGCGCTTGCTGCTTCTGAAGCTTCTGGAAGCGTCGCTTGGCAGAACCGTTTTTTTTTTCCTGAGGAAGTACCTTGCTGCGAGCGCTGCATCCCCAAGGGGGCACCTTTAATTGGCGGCATTACAGTTTTCCCTCCTCTGTTTTTTGCGCCTTCTATGTTAGACCTGTGAATAACAGATTTAGTAACACCGGCGCCCTGGCTTCCGGATGGACCTTTGCTTTCTCTGCCAGCAGCAGAAGCAGTATCATCTGGCCCGCCCAAGGACTGACACTTATTCCCAGTATTGGGTTTAAGTGTCCCTTCCCTGTGCCCACCACGATGCACTGCAATGCCACTGGCAGAGGCCACGGTGGCCCCCTCCTTCAGCTTACTGTCTGATAAACCTTTGCTTCCGTTGCCGGTAGCGGTGGCCCGTCCTTTTGATTGTGAGCTTTCTGTCTTTGCGCTAGGCGCCTTTGCTTCCTCCGCAGAGGAAACCTCAGCCTTAGGGGCTGACTTGGTTTTTTTTTATGAAAAAAAATCCATGGGGTATTTTACAATACTTCATCCCATTAGTTCCCCACCCTCCATGGAGTCCTCAACGTCGGGGATGCTTATAGAAGCACCAGGGCTTCTAACAGAATATAGTCCTCCAGAGTATGTTATCAGCGAGGCTAAACAATACATGAAACCAAAGACATGCACTGCCGCCTGCAGACCCCATACCCCAGAGGGCTCGCCTGGCGGCCGTCTGACGGACACCGCAGCCGATTGATCACAGTTGGCTAATCTGCGACCGCCCGTGTCGAAAGAAATCCGGACCAAAGTGGTGTGTTGTAGTCAGGAAACAACCTCCACAGGTCTCCTTTCCACTCAACCACCAGGACTCCTTCATCCTTTCATACGGGTCCCCGCGCACGGCACAAACACGCGGGTGGGCATTGTGTGTGTATGTATATATTTATAAACTATAGATAAGCACCCACTACTCATCCACAGTGAAGTGTGCTGTATATTATATATAAGGAGTGATTGTGAGGAGTTGTGGGAAGGTTTATTATATCATACAGTTATTTATTAAAATGTGAATGAGTGTAATATAATAGTAAGTATATAACTATATAAATATTAATAAATACATTATATTTTGCATATATATTATAAAGCCATCTCCATTGTCTAGGAGCTCTTCCCCGAGTGAGAGTAGCCCCCGCCTGGATGCATAGAGGAATGCTCCGTAGGAAAGGGGAAGTTATATCAATAAGTGCATAGATAAGATATATAAAGCATATTCCTACGGCCAGGCAATGCAGTGCGCCCGATATACTCTGCTATTGTCGGTATCGTGAGGTGGATGACAGCTGCACGAAGCTCACTGGCCGCCAACATTGCCCAGGGGGGATGACCTGCATAAGGCAGGTTCACCACCAAGCCAGTCTCGACCGCCCTACCGTCCGCCGCGGCCAGAGACGGTGATGGTGACGTGGACATGTATATTCGGACGTTAGGCGTCTGTTAGTCCAACTTCGTGCACTTGGACATACTTACGCTAACGGCTAAGTTAGCCAACACCTACTTACCCCCCCCTGTGCAGAATTAAGTATTTTTTTAATTAACTGATATGGAATATTGTCTAAACCTGGTGATGTGTTACGTTTATATTTTAGTAGTATTAAATTCATTATGAATAAAAGAAGACAAAAAACTGATAATTTAGTTATTGGAATTGAAATAAGTATAAAGTTAGAAATATCAACATTACACTATCATTTAGAATAGGTGCCATCTTGTTTACAAAATTAGGTACCCATTCATCATTCTTACTGTAGTGACAAGTAGTTTTAGCATTTTTAAATCTTTTTATATAACTCCATATTTTGTCAATTTGTGTATTTATATTAAATGTTGTACATATGTTTTTCCAACTACTGAGATTTTCTTCTTTTATTATTCTTTTTTTAATGGCATCTTTATTTTTTGTATTCTATAAAGTATTTTATTATCGGGTATAATTTATAGTGTTTTAATGCATCCTTTGTTTTTTCTACAGCATCGCTACATTGCTGATTCCACCAAGCTGCTGGTTTTCTATGACTTACATTATTTTTATGTGTGTATATAGGTACATGTTTAGTTTTTCATTTAAAATATTACAGTAATCATCATAAAAGCTTAAAATAATATTTACACTTAAATCTATATTATTAAATGCATTTTCTGAATCCTTTTTTTAAGAATATCAATTGGCTTTATTGTACAAGTATTTTACAGTACTATCACCTACTTCATAAAGTGAGGTTTTTTTATTGTTAATATGTATTAATAATAGTGGGGTAGTGATCACTGTCCATTTGGGCATTATATACTTCACCATTCACAGAATGGAGCCATTTCAGAGCTTATAAAAGAAACATCTATTGCTAAAGGTGATATGTTAGGATATAAAACAGTAGTTGGTAAGCCTGTGTTTAAAATAAAAAATTCCGCGGGCGGCGGCCATTTTAATGAGTTTGTTTGTTGTGGTTTGTAAGTTGTGTTTTTGTGATGTTTTTAAACTTTTGCAAATGTATTTGCAAATTGTCTTGCAATAATAAGATTTTTCTATACCTATTAAATACGTTTGTTGAGTGATTACGTACTTGTACTTGTGTGTTTGTTGTTTAGAGAAATCCTGTTTGAAATTTGTGATATTGATTTTGGTTTCTGTGTAATAATAATGAAAACACGAAAATATGGAGTGCAGGCTAATATTCTCATATACTGCGGCGATAATCTTTCATAGGTTTCCCTCAGCTACTAAGCCTAACTCATTCTTAAGATCACATTTTTTGTTACAATTAAATTAAAAACGAATTAAGAAAGATTTTTTATTCAACTGTACCTACTTAATTTCCCTTAAATATTTTCTTTGAAATGAAGTTTAATGAGGATCAGTAAAGTTAAATCAAATTCAATAAAACCAGTAACCGCGTTGTTATTTATGAAATAGGAATGGTATATCTTTTTAAATTATCCAAATCGGACCATTAGTTACGGAGATATTAAATAATAAACATAGACCGTTCCTGCCGCTAAAAGCGAGCGTGCCAAGCTGCGCGTGACGTCACTGTGACTGACTATGGGGCTTAGCACGCGGACAACGATAAGATATATACCGACTCGACTTAGACCGTCTGCTGTCGAAAAATATATCGAATTGGTGAGCACGCAAACCGACATCGATAAGTTTCTCGAGCTTTGTCTACTAGTTAAAACAAGTGTGTTTTCGTTGACAATTTCAAAAACATTTATGTAATAAATAAATAATTATTACCTTATACGATGCATTTATTTTATATTATTATTAATAAACGTTACAGAAATATATATTTTAATTTAAAAAGATTTAAAAATACATATATTTAACAAAATGAAAATAAAGCCGAAGAAAACTGCATTCACCTTGGCCTAAAAAAAGATTTTGTTTTTTGGTGAGTTTTTTTTATTTGCTAAGGCATTGGATAGGATTAAAAAAATGTAATGGAAAGTACGCATAGATACGAAAGTGGTCTAAGACCTAAAAACGCTATTCAAACGAATTTTCATAAATATTTTCTTGAGCATTGATTGGTTATGATCGCATTTGTGTCACTTTTTATTTTGGTTTGTATTGCGGGCGGCTATCTTTTGTTCTTATGACTGGTAAGGCGATTAAGCCTTAAGGTACTTCCCTATAATAATATACTTCAATGATATAAATCAAATATTTTATTTTATGGATGTTTTAAATTTTAAGCAATACGGCGAAGTGTGAATGATTTATTTTAATTATCAGCCTGAATTAGTCGCCTGCTGAATAATCAAATTACATTACACAATCAATACATTCCGCATTCAAGTCCTATCTGAACTTGAAAACCTCTGAACATCGGGAGTTACCGATATTCAAAGGTTTTCACTCTGGTAGTGATCGTCCCCTCTAGGATTTGTTCGCTTTAAAATATTAAGACTAACCTACTGCCACTTCTTAATAATAAATACATAAAAATCAATAAAAAAAATACACGAATAATAAAATAAAACAAGAATTTTAAAATTAATTAAATTATTTTTCTAAATAGCATAACTCTAGAAACATAAATACTTATTTTTTGATAGGTAATCTTATTTTCATAATCTATTTCTTGGTTTTGGCGTCCAGGTTTTTTTTTCAAAATCATTGTTTTTTGAGGTTCCAGTTGTTCCAGCAACTTTTCTTTAACATGCACATTTATAGTCACTTAAGTATAACAGTTTTTCTAACGAGAATAAAACAATTTTGATTCTGTTTTTCGCTATTAAATCAATAAAAATATCAAAGCAAAAGTAATTTCGACACTTATCAGCACCTAAAAGAAACGTGATAAAAATTGTATATATATCGACTTTTGTCTACAATCTGACAGTTTAGTTTTGATGTTAATAAGCTGCGTGCTACCGTTAGCTTTGTAGTTATATTATGTCTTATCGATCGATATGTATCGAACCGAATGACGCGCGTGCTCGGCCCCAATGTCCGTATGTATATATTACTTTATGACTGACAATTTCGTGCGCTAGCTGTATTTAGCGCAGCGAAAACACATTACACTACGAATCGACACTGACCACTCGACTTTCATTTTTTAAAAATAATTTTACATTTATAAATATTTCGATGATTTGCGCAATAAAAAGTATACATTTTGCACAATTTTTCAAAATATTTATAAATGTAAAATTATTTTTAAAAAATGAAAAAAAATTAAAATACCCGCCATCTGCCACCCAGAAATAGTTCCATTCGAGAGAACTAGATGGCGCTAAAATCGCTTCTAAAATTTATGACGAAGAGTACTCTCTATTACCGTATGTATAATATATTACTTTATGACTGACATTTCGTGCGCTAGCTGTATTTAGCGCAGCGAAAACACATTACACTACGAATCGACACGAAGCGGTGGCTGATGTCTGGCAAAAAATTAAGAATTATTATACTACCCAAAATAAGAGTGATTTAGTGATAATTAAGAAAAAAAAATGGTATTAATTAAAAGTACTAAGAAAGTAGAAACAAAAGCAAACTCAATCAAATAAACTTCCAAAAGTGGATTCATTCATGGTATTTGATTATCTAGGCCAGTGGTCCCCAAAGTTTTCTGGGCAACGACCCACAAACACCGACCTACAAACTCGGGACCTATCTCTAGGAAATTTAACTGTTACGAATATGAATAAAGGACCTTTTAAATAACAAATAAAATGTTCGATTTTGATAATAGTCTATGGACACTAATCTGTGGTCATGACCTTTTGACATGTCAGGGGCCTTATTCCGAGTTTGCAACCGTTAATCACGACAAGACGTTGCGCAAACTATAAATATGGAAATATAAGCTCTATTCCAATGGTTATATAGTATGTATTAGGTTGGCTTAATAAAGCCGCCATCTTGAAATACACGAATTCTTCGCAAGATTGCACAACAGATGTAAAGAATGCTAAGTGCTTTAACTGCAAAGGCAATCATATAGCTATCTCAGGTTTATGTCCAATTAAAAAGCAAAAAATTTAAGAAAACTCAACTCACCTATTTTCTCAAATTTATTTAATAACAAATCTTTTCCTCCTCTACCAAATAAAATTAACAAAATAAATAATACTAATAAAATTTTACAATCAGATGAAATTATAAATTTCCTAATTAAAACTATTCTTAAATTTACTACTGACCAGACAACTCCAGTAAGTACTCAGTCCAATAAGTCCTTCTTACAGCAATGTCTCGATAATGGTGCACTGGCATCAAAATGTCTCTAAACATAGCGCAATGGAATGCACAGAGCTTAGTTATTCATCGTAATATATTTACACATTTCCTCCACAAAAACAACATACATATAGCTGTAATATCTGAAACCTGGTTACAAAAACAACAACTATTTACAATAAAAGGTTACCATACAGAAAGATTAGATTCAGGTAATAGTCACAATGGTGTAGCTATATTTATAGACACATCAATACCATATAAAATAATTTATACCTATAGTGATGACTCTATACAAAATTAAATGCTTTGACTTTATTGTTAATATAGTAAATGTATATAGCCCTGGCATTTGTAACACAAAATTCACAGAAACTAATTTTAATAATCTTATACAAAGTATCCCCAATCCTAAAATCATTGCAAGAGATTTTAATGCATATCATACACTCTGGGGCTGTGAAGCTATAAATACTAGAGGCAGAATAATTTTAAATGTAATTGATTCTAATAATTTAGTACTATTAAATACAGGTGAACACACTACTGTGCGAACAAACAATTGGAAAACCAATGCTCTAAACTTGACTTTATTATCACCCTCTCTAGCTTTTCTAAGTAACGGGCAGGTATTTGACGACAACTTAGTCAGTTACCATTTTCCCATTATTACAACACTAGTACTTAATAATAAACTCAGTTGCAACACCTGATATACATCACACAAATACAATCTAAAAATAATAGATTGGATAAACCATAGGTCTAGATAAAATAGCTTACAAGTTGTTAAATTTTTTAAGCTTGAGGGCCAAAAAATTGTTTTTAATAATAATTAATAAACTCTGGGAATACTCTATTATACCAAACATCTGGAAAACTGATTGTCTAATACCCATCCTAAAACATTCCAAACCACCAGGTCATTCAGATTCTTATCGTCCTGTGACTTTAACTTCTTGTGTATGCAAAATAGTTGAGCAATTAATTAAATGTAGGTTAGAATATTTCATCGAAAAAATTACATTTTACCAATAAATCAATATGGATTTCGTAGAGGAAAATCAACTAGAGAGAGTATAATACAATGAGGAGTTTTCTTTTAGACGGTTCCAAAATATTTCACTAGATGGCAGCAGGAGAGATATCCACAAAAACTGTCAAAAAAGCCTGTCTCTATACTTAAGTAGTCTATATTTCCATATAGACTACTCAAATATAGACTCTAAATTCTCTTTGACTTAAAACTACATTTTGGTACTGTATAGTATGAGTATACTTCAAGCTATGAAACATACTAAGATCGAGGCAAAAACTCACTATCTTATATACCAAATAAGAGAAAAAGTACTTACTTTAAACTGAATTGGCGTGCATATATTTTTCATTTGGACTCCCTCACATATTGGCGTTGAGGGATATGAAGCCGCAGATTTTTTAGCAAGAACCGTGAAGGTAAAAACCGTGCCCGTCCGCGCGTGGCGCGGGGCGCGTTTTTTAGCTTCATGGGTCGCGGAGTTCAATCGGTTCCATGTCGATCTTTATCAGTTTGTTTTCGTTCGGTCGGCATATTGTGTCAATTTGTTAAGCCCGCTCTACACTTATCGCGCGGATCACGGCGCGATTCTCGGTGAACTTGCCGATATTTTGCGGCGTGTTAACATGACTCCATGCTCGCAGTGGTTCACGGTAGTTTCACAGTAAAGTTCGCAACGTTGATAGATATGGACGTCGAAGTAGCTGCTGCTGCGTCTCTTACGTTGTGTGAATTAGCGTACTATAATTATGTGTACATTGAAAGTAAATTGCAAATTAAGAAACGTTGGAGAAAACGAAGATGGTGGATGACAAGTATCCATCGTAATAGAACAAGGTTAGTTTACATTCATCACTTTCATATGTTCAATTAATTAATAATAATTTTTGATCTAATCGCTTTTATTGCTTATTTTTCACAGAATAACTATGGAAAATCAGCTAAGTGAATTAGTAGCTGAAACTTCTGGGGAATTCCATAAGTTCACTCGGATGTCTTTAGCTGATTTTGAATATTTACTAAACCAAATTTCAAGCAAGATTTCAAAACAAGATACCAAACTACGAAAAGCTATTCCAGCTCGGATACGTCTAGCCATAACACTGCGATATTTAGCCACAGGCGACGACTTCCAAAGTCTACATTTCCTATTTAAAATATCTCCTCAATTGATTTCAAATATCATACCAGAAGTGTGCAATGCTCTCAACGAAGCATTAAAGGATGAAATTAAGGTGAGATTTAATAAACATTAATATAAATTAATTATTATATTTATTGCAATTAGTTTAAGTAACCATACAAAATAAATGAAGATTATATATTATGATATGATAGTTAACCTATACCTACCAATAAGAAATAAAAACAAGCCATAAACAGAATGACCAAAGTATTTAACAGTATTTGTAAGCTGTTTCTATTAAATTTGGTTCACTCGCAAGTTCTTCAATATATTCGCCTTGATCTGGAACGTAAATTACGGGTTGATGAATTTGTTCATTAGAGTGTATCACAATATTTAAGCCCACATTGAGTGTATCTTCGATGGCTATTGGAGTAATTGTACTATTATAATTGTATGGCGCTGGCAGGGATTGACTCGAGTTTGCGGTGCTACTTGTTTTTTTTGAATTATTAATTTTTATGGTCTTAGGAGCGTAATGTTCTGCTGAATCAGTATAACTTGAGGCTGAAGTACCAGGTCGCTGAAATTGGTTGGGAGTGTTTGAAATATATGATGGTGATGATCGCATTGAACAAAAGTATGTCTCTGATTGATATCCATACTGATGGCGTAAAACCATGCCATCTATATCATGCATCAATTTAAATCTTTTTTCTTCAGGCATTTTTCTCAATTTGTTAGCCAAGAGTTGGGCATATAAATCACTATCATCAACTTCTC
Source organism: Monopis laevigella (assembly GCA_947458855.1). Taxonomy (NCBI): domain Eukaryota; kingdom Metazoa; phylum Arthropoda; class Insecta; order Lepidoptera; family Tineidae; genus Monopis; species Monopis laevigella. Next base: position 22,162,287 of record OX381585.1, read on the forward strand.
TGGGTTTTTTTTCGGAATTGTCCCTCTTTAATATTGTTGCGAAAGTATCCAGAGCTTCTTTGACAACATTTCCCGCGGCTAGAAGTTCGGGAGGATTACGGCGTCGCCGAATTGTTTGTATGGCATTACTTGCAACATTTTCTTCTTCTACTTTATCGGCATTTGCTGGCTCCGGTTCCTAGAAATAAACAACTATTATTTTTTTGTTTCAGATTCTGTCGTGCCCAAATGAATGGTTAGAAATCGAAGAAGGATTTTCACCTAAATTTCCCCGAGCTGTGGGGTCCATAGATGGCAAACATATTGTTTTGGAATGTCCATTTAACTCTGGATCTCAGTATTACAATTATAAACGAACATTCAGTATAGTTCTGCTAGCGGTAGTAGATAGCCGATACAATTTTATTTTTGCTGATATTGGATGTCAGGGCAGAATCAGCGACGGTGGAGTACGAATTGTCTTTTGTGGAAGAAAATTTGCACAAACCAATTAAATTTACCAATACCGCATCCTCTACCTGATTCAAATGTTGACGTACCCTACATTTTCTTGGGAGATGGAGCTTTTGCCCTTTCAGAACATGTCATGAAACCATTTCCTGGTAACCACAGCGTAGGCACAAGAGCCCGTATCTTTAACCAGAAATTGTCTAGAGCACGGGTTGTAGTAGAGAATACGTTTGGTGTAATGGTGACAAAATTCCGAATATTTAAAAAACCTATTCAACTACAGCCAGAGAAAGCCTGTATTGTGACGATGACTTGTATCTTATTACACAATTATTTGAGGCGCAGCAGAAGTTCTTCACATATTTATACACCACCCGGTACTATCGACCAATATGATAACAACGATGTATTGTACAGTCCGGCTCATGGAGGAATGAAATGGAAAGAACATGTGCAGTGCGTAATTTGCGAAATGTGCCCCGCCGTGCACTTGTTAACGCCACCGAGATAAGGAACGAGTTTTGTAAATATTTTAGTCGCTAAAATGCGTAGTAATTATTGTCATTAATAAAATCTTACTTACCGTATTAATAGTTTTATTACATTTTGTGGTGTCACTCAGGAAGGCATCCATCAAGTCATACGCAAACCAAACGGGTTTGTAAACGTCATCAGCGCCAGCGCAGAACTTATAGATTTCTTTACTTTAGATTTATAGCTTCTGTAGCTTGAAAGCAACGAATCCCTCTTCTTTTTTAAATCAGCGACTGATATCTCCATAATTACGCTAATGCGCATCCAAGCGTCGTGAATTTTTAATTTGTTTTTATGGTCTCTTTGCTTAGGGTGCCACAAAATAGGTTCCGCTTGGTATAGTTCAACAAATTGTATCTCCATTTCGTTCGTCCACGTTCCACTATTTTTTTCTGACATTCACGACATACCACTAGCTTAAACGACGCACATACAGGTATATAAATAATCTAGGCGGACAAAATTATTTATGCTTCTAACTAGATTCTAATTAGTTCAAATAATAAGAAAAATATATATTTCTGTATAATTTATTTAAGTCAACATATTTATAGGCATTTACAGAACTCAGTGGATTCTGACGAAGATTCGAATCTTCGTCAGATAAAGAAGGTCATGAAGATTTATTATCGTACTATATATAAGTACTATCTTATTTACAAAAAAATCTAAAAACGTTTATTTACAAGTTATTCTCTTGATTACCTTCTTCATCTGACGAAGATTCGATAACATTCAGTTCTGCAGAAACGAACATGGCTAAAGTTTCTGGCAAAAATGTTTTTTTATTTGTCGCATGCTGCTTAGGAAAGGATCCGAACTGAGCATAAGACGATTAAAAATATCCTGGTCCCAGTTTTCTCTAGAAAATTTTCTAGCGAAATCTTGCCGGTACGACCTAAAATCCTTGTTTTGGGCCTCGGCTGCCTTCTCGGAAAGTTGTCCTAACGGTAGTAGGAATTTTCCTATTATAATGGCACCATGTACTAACACTTTGTGAAGTGTAGGAGTCATGGGGTGCCAGTTATACAGTCGTATATAGAGACGAGCTGTATCTATAGCATATTTTTCATAAACCACTGGATCGATTTTGTGCCCACTTGAAATTGCTTCCAATATGACCTTTAATATATTGATCTAATATATAGGATATTAAATCAAAGTCAATCCCAGTAATTTGTGAAGCTAGGCTCGAATTTAAAAAAAATCTTCGGCTGGTATTACCATCATTGGTATTTCCAAAATTGGATTTGGGCATATCTACTATTAAGCCTGTTACAGCGCGAAACCTAGTCTGTATGTATTTTTTAGTTTCGTCTTCTAGTTTTTTTCTTTTTTTTGTCTTTCTTTCCCTATATTTCTTGACTGGTAGTTTGTAAGCTAGATGAAGAAAAGATTCAAATATACGAATCCGTGCGTGCAAAACCGATATTCCGAATTCAACTGCTTCAAAATTGACATCACTTGTGAAGTCTAATTTGTTAAAATCTTTGGATGTCGCTCCGCAAATATAGCATCTACTCGTTGATTTTTACCTGTTGCTGCATTGCAGACTTTTCCGTCCACCATTGTCATTATAAACTTGTGCTTTATGATATTTTTTTTGTTGCTTATTTCTAATCTAGTTGCAACCAGAGAGGTTATCGCTTCTTGCACATAATTTATTTCTTTTGTTGTTACGTCATTATTTTCCTTAAGATATCTAAATCTAATAGGACGACAAAATCGTGGCGAAGAGGGCGTCGCATTTTCCCATATAACATTATTGTTATCACCGCAAATCAATTGCAACTGTATAAAGCAACTTTGGAAAATGTTTAAATCGGAGTAGTCACTGTACATTTTTTGTTTAAATTGAGACTGCTGAGACCCATCGCAGCCCCATTTACTAATTATAATCAACGACTCCCGCTCTTGTTCCTTCAATGTTACCAATACCCCTTCTATGTACTCAAATAACCTTTTAATGGTTACATCCATCAGTGGCTGTAGTTGGACCTCTGCACCGGTACTTGTAATGATACACGACTCTTGAGGTGGATAACATTGTTTTTTGGCTTTTTGTAAAATACTGTAGCATGAGAAAAAAATCTTATTGGTACTTCTTATTATTTCGTATTGCCTTTGGGTCAAGTTCACATCAATAAACATTTGTAAGGCTTGCGTTGGTGTCAAGGGAGGTGGTTCATTGCCATATTGCTTAGCAAGATATGCCTTTTTATATTTGGTTGCACGTTTTGGGGAACTGGGGCCTTGTTTCTCGGCGATCGGACTCTACCCATAGAGTAAAATTCCTATACATTTTTATCGATCGATGAGGCGATTCGATTGGCGATCGTGTTCTTTGGTCTGGCCCCTGGTAATATCTTTGAGGACATTAGACGCAACTCTTTTGCCAGATTTCCCCAGCTCCATTTTCGCAGCATGTAAAATTACATCCTTTTCAAAAGTAGAACGGAGCGCTTCCGTCTTTCGCCTTTTGCTTCTTTCACAAATCTCTTCAAATCATGAAGGTAAAAACCGTGCCCGTCCGCGCGCCCCTCGTGTTTTTTTAGCTTCATGCTTCAAATGATTTAGATGGGCGACCGGGCGATTATGTAATGTTTCGGCAACAGGAATTTCAAAAGTTCCTTTTAGCCAAGATTGGTTGGATTTTACAAAAACATCTTCTTTATAATGAGCTTTGATCCATCTTTGTTTGAATTCAGATTTAAAACGAGCAAAATTACGTTTCAAATTAACAATGTCGTGTTCTTTGTAATACTTATTGGATATTAATTCGTTTTTCAGAAAGTCCAATTTGGCGTCTAAATTAGGCAAATCTTCGTTATTAATGCGATCGAACAAGTATTGTCTCGTTACCACCCTTACTCCTGATGAACATGGTGAGCCTAAAACGAACAAAAACTATGAATAAATTACTTGAAAAAAAAACACAGATATTACTTTTCTTTTATTGACATCTTCAATGATGAAAAAATGTATTTATCCGGACGTTTCCGGGCAGGTTTGAATTATTATTTAAAAATAAATAGAGCATAGAATAACCCGTTATTACAATCATAGCTCGATATATCCCGATACACAAACAAAACCTTTAGTTAAAGAAATAATATATAAATCTCAGAGGATAAAACTACCTATTATTATTAATTAAAGAATAGTGCTGATTCTTTGAGGGTAGCCCGAACACTGTAGACGCGTGTTTATATTATATTTTTCAAATTTAATTTTATTGAATATTATTGTGCAAAAGTGTACTAATTTTGTAGAATAAGCATTCGTATAGTAATATTAAGTGTGAGAAGTGTAGCATTTACGCAGTGATCTCAGTGTTTGTGTTATCTCAAATAATCCCACAATCTTCAGTAAAATGGCGGTACCCATTTTACTGTAGATTATTTTTCCTTCTTCACTCGACATTGGCAAGACAATACCGTATGCTTACATACGGTCATGTCGCTATTCCTTTTTCTATCCTAGTCCTTTCCCTTTTCCTGTCCATCCCATTATCCCACTTTTACTATAATTATATAAATTTTAAATCTACCTACACTCGACACTGGCAAAATTACACGTACATATCGAGTAGAGGCCATAATTTAAAAGAAGAAGAATAGTGCTATTTGTTTAGTTTAGAATAACTGTTTAAACATATTTAGTAAGCTTATTACCTGCTTTATCTGCATCCATCACTTTCAAATTACTAGATGAACTTGTAAACATAAAAAGTTGCTTCGAGATAATGATTTTAAAGAGCGCGTCGAGAATAGAAACGTGCACTTGGCGAGAGACTCGTATTCCGACTGCCGATTCATGCGCCCGCGGGCTCTGAGGGGGGGGGGGGGGATTGTACCTGCTCATTGTTAGGACGTTCAGTATCTTTACCTACAACGACTTTTTACACCAATTCTTACAATTTAGATTTCGACACCGCCAGATCTTGCCAATACCTGTATGTGCGACGGCTCAATCAACACTGACGGAGTGCGAATGTGGAGTCTATACACGTTCGCACTTCGGTCCCTTTGACGCGTGACAAAAAACCGACAAAAATCGGGGAACAAAGCGCGAACCCGCGAAGAATATGCCGAACGCCTCCACACTTAGCGTTCACGCCCCGTCGCGGCTTTCGCGCGCGATCCGCGGACTAAGTGTAGAGCGGGCTTTACATCAAAAGTACCGAATGTTTTTTAGCTTCGTTAATCTTTATCTTGGTTAGCTTAGTTAGGTAGTTACTGTATCTAAATGATTGAATCATTCGCGATTGTCACATGTCTAAATTACTAACGTAGTACTCTATTTTATCTGTGATTACTAATCTGTGATCGTGTGGACTTGACTTGAAAAAATACGATTCACGATTGATTTTTTGTGAAACTCCGAAGAAATGAGTTGGTTTGGTTCTTTCCAATGTTATCTTTAATTAATTTATATTTTTAATTCGTTTACGTATTGTATATAATTATTTTTGAGAGATTTTACTTTTGTTACCTTATTAGACCTTAGAATACAACAGTTCATTGTAAGATTTTTTGTGCAATAAGTGAAGCATTGTGTTGTAGAAGGTAAGTAATATTTTTTTACGATCCTCGACAATATTTCTTTATTAAACAAACAAAGTAAATTTGATAATAGATACAAAGAAAGTGCATACTTGCTTGTCAAGACAAGTCCTGAATTTAAATAAGATAAAACGTACTATGAGGGCACTCATTTACATATATAATAAAACAAGATCCTTTAATATCCTTCGCAAGCATTTTATGTGCAACAGAGTTGCGGATGCTTTGAATAAACTACCAAAAGAAGTTCTCTCAGCTGAGACCAATTTAAAAATCTTTTGGACAACTTCAAACCACATCAGCTAAGAAATACTTAATACCTAAAATAATAATATTATACAGGCTTCTACAATAATATATTTTTTATAATACAAATAAATGCAACCACTTTATTAAAAATCAATACAAACATTTGGGACCTGGATATAAACTGAATATCAGTCAAAATTAGACATTTAAAGAAAATGTTCTAGTTGGAAAAAGCAATGAAAATCCAGTTAGAAATAACAGTTGCACTAGTAAATGGTATTGTGAATCATTAACTGATTTAATATTTTTTTTAAGATTGAAAAAGTATTTACTAGATATTATAATTAAATTGTGCTTAGTGAAATCTTATCAGTTTAAACTAGAAGTGTTAATAGAAACGGAAGACTCAAAACAAATTTAGGTAGGTATATTTAGCATATTATGTCCTGTACTTGTCTTATTTGGTATTTTTCTATTGACAAGTCTTTGTTTTAAAAATAATAATAATTTAACATAAAAACCTTTTTATTCTGTTCCTTATAAACCATGGTCTGAGAATAATATTAATATGTAGGACATTGCATATACATCTAGGCAGTCTTAGGTGCCATAAAATATATTAATAGATATTTTGTACATATTGCCCTAAGGGTTTAATCCCAGTGTTTATACACTGTTATTTTAGTAGATATTTTACTAAATAGGATAAGTACAGAAAATCCTATTGTGCCTACTATTTAAAATGTTTTTATTTGTTTTCAGCTTAGTTATAATTTATTTACAAAATGACAGATGTGTGGAATGATGCCAGAACTGTCATGAGGGAGCTATCTCTGGATAATATTAATGTCATCACGGATAAACCACCAATCCTCTCTAATAATGATGGTATGTTATTTTTATATTTATACTTACTGACCCACTCAACTTTGTTTGTGTAACTTTAACCATTTCGCAGGGTATGCAAATGAGGCTCTTAAAAGTAATAAATATTCCTGTTTATGCAACATTTTTTATTGATCCTATTTGTTGTAGCGTAATGTTATATAGCGTATAGCCTTTCTCGATAAATAGGCTATCTAACACTAAGATATTTAGAATTTTTTAATTCAAACTCCTTTGATTTGTTAGTCATGAATTATAATGATTTTTTAATATATTTGTTATTGAGTGTTGGCCCGTGATACATGCAATACTCAGGCATTCAAATAATAGCCAACAAGAATTGTGTAACCATTAGTAGTACCTGAGATTAGTGTGTTTAACCAAACAAACTCTTCAGCTTTATTATATTAGTATAGATTTACTCCAAATAAGTTGAGTATGGCGATAGACAGTTTAGATGATCTTGTGGTAACCAATTGGAGGGTACACATCATAGCAGATAGTATATTAAAAGTACTTCTGTATATATATGATGGCATAGTGCAAAAATGTGATATTATTTTTTGATAGTATACGTGGTGGCCTAGTTGGTTAGACCTTGGACTTAAAAACGCTTAGGTCCCTGGTTCGAATCCCGGTGTGTACCAATGAGTTTTTAATTTAAAAATTTATGTACATTTGTTTGACAACACCACTATAGTGCCTCGGAGAGCACGTTAAGCTGTCGGTCCCGGTTTCACTATACCAATTTGTGAAACTGTTTATAGATGGGTTATTGAGTCTATCCAAAACATCGCGACGAGCTAGCCACTTGTTCGGTGTAGACTCATACCATCGGCTACAACGAGGTGGGATTAAAACCCCTCCGCTGGGTACCCTGGGGCTGTCTAGGCGGTCTCGGGCGCCGTAAGGCACCCGTGATGATATATATATATATATATATTTTTTGATAATAATGAGATAATTACAGACACAGGTTATTTTGAATATGAAATTTACTGTGTATAAATATGGTAAGTGCTGGACCATTGCTGAAATATAAAGTAATATACAGTTCATAATTATAAACTTATAACAATTTTAGTAAGGCAACATCAAACTTTTAATTGTGTCTTTTGTAAATAAAAAAAACACATTCCACATCTTTGCTTGCTATCTAATATCAAAAGAGACACCCTAATGGACCTCCAGTGTTGATGTTATCTTTGTACCTAAGTCATTGTTGCACATGGCATTCTGAACCTACACCAAACAAGTGTAGAGCTTGTCTCAGTGTCTATAAAGATTCTGTTAAATAATTATTATAGTTAAATCTTAAATGAAACCATAACAGATAAGTAATAGGCTAGAAGCCTTTTTTAATTTAAACATATTATTAACATACATAAAATTAAAGCTGCCTACAAAAGCATGAGTCATGTAAGTACCTACCTACATCATTATTTTCTTAAGAATTCAGTGACTAATATTCTCACCACTTGTGTACTTTGAATGTTATTAAGTTATAAATCTCAAATTTACTTTTAATGAGTATAGTGTCCTAGTATGGTTTGTAATAATCTTAACAAACCCATTAAATAATTAGTTGCCGCCCATTCCGTAAACGCATCATTATAAACGCAGCCAGCATTGTGGGAAGGATCAATATTGTTAAACAATCAATCAATGATATTGACCAACCCCATTCATGGACTTTGTAGGTCTGCTTACCATCAGGTACATACATAGTCATATGCCGTGCCTAATAAAAATTAAAAAAATACAGACATTCGGGCGAAAAAAAAATGGGTACTTGAAATCACTGAAAAAATAAGTTTTTACTTAAATGCATTAACTAGGAAAAAACCATCTAATAATCTTCACTTTATTCTCTTTAATTTTGTACTAAGTTTTTTTATTGAAATATATAAAGATTTTTTAAGACATTAGTAATTTATTAATATAAGTTTTTCCAATGATATCTGGCACATACTCGTACCTACAGCATGATTTTAAACAAGATTGTAGGAACTTTTGCTGATAAAGTTGTTTATTTTTTAACTAATAATGTTTTTAATTAGTATACGAGTATAAAGAAGTCTTGTATTTATTTAATAATGGCAAAATCTGTTCCTTTATCTACCAAACACAAAGAGCATTGTTTCAAACCAATTTTAGTAGAGTAGGGTAGATTAAAAAACTTTTTTATTATTAGTGAAAGTGGGATGATAGGATGGAAAGGAATTGGGAAAGTACTAGGGTAGAAAAGGGAATGGCGACATGACCGTATGAAAGCATACGGTATAGTCTTGCCAATGTCTAGTGAAGGAGGAAAAGGATCAACAGTAAAATGGGTACCGTCATTTTACTGAAGATTGTGGGATTATTTGAGATAACACAAACATCGAGATCACTGCGTAAATGCTACACTTCTCACACTTAATATTACTATACGAATGCTTATTCTACAAAATAAGTACACTTTTGCACAATAATATTCAATAAAATAAAATTTGAAAAATATAATATAAACACTAAGGTCCCTGGTTCGAATCCCGGTGTGTACCAATGAGTTTTTAATTAAAAAAATTATGTACATTTGTTTGACAACACCACTATAGTGCCTCGGAGAGCACGTTAAGCTGTCGGTCCCGGATTCACTATACCAACTTGTGAAACTGTTTATAGATGGGTTATTGAGTCTATTCAAAACATCGCGAAGAGCTAGCCACTTGTTCGGTGTAGACTCATACCATCGGCTACGACGAGGTGGGATTAAAACCCCTCCGCTGGGTACCCTGGGGCCGTCTAGACGGTCTCGGGCGCCGTAAGGCACCCGTGAAGATATATATATATATATAATATAAACGTCTACAGTGTTCGGGCTACCCTCAAAGAATCCTACTTAGTAGTAATATCTCAATATTATTTTGGTGATTCGTATATCTGTCGCACTATTAAAATGTGAAATGCTCTACCTGTTGCGTGTTTCCTTCTTCTTATAATCTCGAGTCCTTTAAACGAAGCGTGTATAGGCATCTTAAGCCGGCATAATAGGTGCAATCAACGGTTACGTAGATCGTAATTGTTTATTGGACCTTCATACTGCTTTCCATCAGGTAGATGTGAGGTCACATGCCGAGCTCCCATAATATATATATATATATATTAATTAATTGTTTAATTTGTATACGATAAAATATAGGTAAATAATATATCGAATAAACTCGCCATAAATATTGTAGAGTTTGTACATACATTTATATGTACAAACTCATACTAAATGAAAACTTTTGTTTAAAAGGAAGAATCACTGTATTGCATTTTCTTCAAACCTATATTAAAGTTAATTTGATGATATATATTTAATCAATATTTTAGGGTCATTGAAATTAGGGATTAGATCTATCTATAAGCAATATGTCCAAGACTTCACCATCAGTGTGTTCGTTTACTGTTTTTCGCTTAAAGCGCTTAGGCTTTAAGCCAATCTAATCAGCCGTCAAAGTACACAAAGCGAAGCAAAGCAATCGCAGCGTTTGCAGGAGTACTCGAACAGTTTTATGCGCATAAATAAAAATCATATAAAATTCATAAGAGAATACAAAATAGAGTTCAAAAACTGCTAAGTGAAAAAGAGGAACAATAAAATAAACAAAAAAAAGTATTTGATACACAATAATTGTGACCACAGACAATTTACTTTGATTGCACTACTCGTATTTTCCAAGCGTTCGCAGCGAATTCGATGACGTAATTTGCTTTTTTTCTGTGACGTCATCAAAAATCCAAAGCAAAGCGAAGTACTAAAAAAACATCTGTCAAGTAAATTAAGCTAGCTTTGTAAGCCTTTTAAGCAGTACTCAAACGTACTACATATTGAATGAAGATAAAACTATTTAAAAATAGGTAAATTGAGATCCTTTTTTATTGTTTTCAAGTTTCTTCTAAACAAATTTGCTAACTCGAATATAGTTCATGTCTAGCGGGGTGATTACGCGCACAACGCTAAACTTTAGTCGATATGATGCAGGTCTGAGGTAATGCAAACCTGGTGACATTGAAAATTGTCAGACAACCAAGTTAATTTTGAGTTATAGTTTAGCTTAACTTTGTGCGGCCTAAATAACCTACTGTACGCTTTTCAACTCTATAGGTACCTATCTAAATAAATAAGTTTTGCTGATATATTTGTACAAACCCGGCAGAGATTACCTAAATAATGGCGCAAACCGAATCAAAATTCGTTGCGTAGTTTAGAAATCCGAAAAAAGAAAATTTCAGAGCTATTTTCACGATTTATTTCTATCGAACAACTATTTTATTTTACGTTTCGGACTTAACAGTTATATCACAAATATCCTCCTGATTAAGAAAATATTTTTTCCGATCATCTATAAACAGTCACTTTTTTAAAAACATCGAAACTATAGACGCAATCTCTGAACTCCTCACCGTAAGCGAAAGTAGAGTGGAAAACATGACTTATGAATGGGGTAACTGTGCGCTTGCTTAGGCCACCATTCATCCACTTTCACCCAAAATAAATATCATCCAAACCGAACACACGCCACATAACCAATGATTAGCTAATTGGATTTACCTGTCAATCGTTAATTATTATCCCTTCCAACCTTTATTACAAAAGCTTTCAGGTAAAACACTACTTCTTAAAATCACTATTCCAAATTATCATTAGTACTTCATTAGACGTTCGTGTAGTTTCATACTCTCAAGATTAGTATAGATTCTTGCTCCAGATTTAGTGCAGTTTATTAATTAAAGTGATCCTTCAAATACCTAAATAATTTTATCTACTCCACCAAGTGTTCGTGCGTTGTAGATTTTACGTTTAAAAGTGCCGCAATTCAAAAGTGCTCCTTCAAATACAACAAAATGGCTTTTATATTTTCAAGTAAGTTAAATATATTTTCTAGAAACATTTAAATATACGTGGTGGCCGAGTTGGTTAGACCTTGGACTTAAAAACACTTAGTTCCCTGGTTCGAATCCCGGTGTGTACCAATGAGTTTTTAATTTAAAAAAATATGTACAATTGTTTGACAACACCACTATAGTGCCTCGGAGAGCACGTTAGCTGTCGGTCCCAGTTTCACTATACCAACTTGTGAAACTGTTTATAGATGTGTTATTGAGTCTTTTCAAAACATCGCGACAAGCTAGCCCCTTGTTCGGTGTAGGCTCTCATACCATCGGTTACGACGAGGTGGGATTAAAAACCTCTCCGCTGGGTGCCCTGGGGCCGTCTAGGCGGTCTCGGGCGCCGTAAGGCACCCGTGATGATATGTATTTAAACTAAGTATGAAATTAACAATGCATATAATATAATTTAGTCATAAGTATGAAATAAACAATTTCAAATAAATATCGATTAAAAGATGACGAGTAAAACCTATAAATTATAGAATTTTACCTTATTTTCAAATATATATTTTTTAATCTAATTTAGATTACCTACAAGAAAAACGAGTTGCCCAAACAAACGTATTTTATTAAAATAATATATAGGACAATTTACACATGTTGCTCTAGCGGCTGGCCACAAACTAAGCTCTAACCGTGCTATGTGTACCAGAAACAACGATATAATATATTTTTATATTTTATAAACACCCAGACCATGACAAACTGACAAGTAAAAACGTAATAATATTTTTTTGCCATGGGTGGGAATCGAATCCACGACCTCCGGATGTAACGCCAATGGCGCAACCACTAGTCTTTCAGAGTCGGTTGTCGGGTATTACTACTTGGCTGTTAGTAGAAGTTCAATAATTATTTTTATGTTGGTAATTATACGCCTTACCTTTACCTTTACCCTATACCTACACCAGAAGGTGTAGGTAATAAATATTTTTGTATTACAATAAAAAATACATTATTTAAAAAAAAAACTGTTTAAAATAAATAAAAAATACCCAACACAAAAATATTAATTACAATGACCGACAAAAATATTATATTAATTTTGCGACAAACAGCGGCGTGATTACGCGCCCAACACTAAGCTAAACTTTTAATCGATATGATGCAATTTTGACGTAAATCAAACCTGTTGACATTGAAAATTGACAGACAACTACGTCATTTTGGTTAAAGTTTAGCCTAACGTTGACGTCGTAATAGGCCTACAGTAGTCGAGTAATACTGGAAGTGCGAAAGCTCTTATTGTATGGAGAACGCAGACTACGTGATTGCGAATCAGTCTCTTAAGGACACTGCATTTTTTAGGTAATTAAAAAAAACTTTTTAAATTTTATAATACAAAAATATTTATTACCTACAAGAGAAAGATTTCCTTACAATTACGAACATGAAAGAAATAATTGAACTTCGACTAACAGCCAAGTTGTAATATTGGAAGTACGTTTGTATGGTCGTCAAGTCAACTACAGGCCCCTTAAGATGAGGTCTCTAAATTTTTTCCGGCGCTTTACTAAAATACTGCCATACAAAAAAAAAGTAGGTAAATTTAAGATTCTTTTTAGTAGAATAGGTACCAAATTGTTAGAAAGGTGTTATTTAACGCCATTTCTTTCCGAAACTTGCCTTGACATAGTTTTAATTAGTACTTTGCTACTAATAACTTAGTTTTTAATACATTTTATTTGTTGGCAATAATTTTTTGAAAGAGTTAACGGAAAAAATGATCCTTTAATTCGGAAAATAATTAAGGGCCTTTTTTTATTGGAGCACGGCATGTGACTTAAACAATATTAATCACTCCCACTATGCCGGCTAAATGATGCGATTACGATATGGGCCTCCGCTCCTTCATTGCCTGAGGGTCTCCAAATCTGCCTCTGGACAGCGTGCAGCGCCCTAATGTTATGGAGGTCGCACACTTCGAATTTTATAAAGTCGTAAAATCAAGAATGTCTATCTTAGATTATAAAAATATAATTTTTAATAAATATTAATATCTTCTTTTTTGTTAAAGTGTCACATAAATAATAATTATATGTGGCTCAACCTTGCCAGGTGGGCGATTCTCGCGCTTTCGAGATTCATCTCGATTCGAGATTTTTAAACGAAAAATGACTAAATATGCCATTTTTCGTTCAAAAATATCGAACATTAAACGAAATAAATAATAAATATTAATTAATAAATAATAAATATATAAATATATCGCCCACCAGGTGGGCGATTCTCGCGCTTTCGAGATTCATCTCGATTCGAGATTTTTAAACGAAAAATGACTAATTACGCCATTTTTCGTTCAAAAATATCGAACATTAAACGAAATAAATAATAAATATTAATTAATAAATAATAAATATATAAATATTAAATATATAAATATTGAACGAAAAATGGAATATTTTGTCATTTTTCGTTTAAAAATCTCGATTCGAGATTTTTAAACAAAAAATGACTAAATATGTCATTTTTCGTTCAATATTTATATATTTATTATTAATTAATTAATATTTATTATTTATTTCGTTTAATGTTCGATATTTTTGAACTAAAAATGGCATATTTAATCATTTTTAATGACATATTTAGTCATTTTTTGTTTAAAAATCTCGAATCGAGATTTTTAAACGAAAAATGACAAAATATTCCATTTTTCGTTCAATATTTATATATTTATTATTTACTTATTAATATTTATTATTTATTTCGTTTAATGTTCGATATTTTTGAACGAATAATGGCATAATTAGTCATTTTTCGTTTAAGAATCTCGAATCGAGATGAATGTTGAAAGCGCGAGAATCGCCCACCTGGTCGTGATCAATAAAATTATAGTTGGTAACTCATTATGTAATGAGACCATGCCAACCTTTCTAAGAAAACATTAAAAAACTCAGATTCTAATGGTAATATGGTACCTATGCTTTTTTTAATATGATTTTTTATTACTTCTGCTCATTTGATGACTTGAATTTAAGTGTTATATGCAAATTGTAAAGAATTGTACGATAATGCCTACCATATTACGTCCACGTTCCGAATCGTAGAGCGGGCAGCATTTTGTGGCGACATCAAAAACCGTGTTACTGTAAAATACGTGTACAGCCGTGTTATTTTATGAGCTTTATTGGCATCGCTAAAATGCAGCTCTGAAACGAGCGGTGTTGGTTTTTGATGCCACTTTTTGACATAAGCAACTATTTTTATTTAAATAATTGAAATAAGGAATTTTACTACCTTGCTATATATAATATAATATATATTTTTTTAAATTAAATATTGTTTAAATACAATAATTTTATGTTGGTACCTACAACATTAATTTAATTAATAACCTTAAAGTAAACATACCAAAGCTGAGTTTACTTACATCATATTTATTTTTTAGATTTTATCGAATTTTTTAAACTAAAACAGATATGAACATAATAAATAATTCATTAAAATTCAATTTGTATATAGATATTTACATGTAAACAAACATTTGTTTACATGTACAAAAGCAACACAAAAAAACACCTTTTAACTCGGGCTACAATGCTAACTTTTCGTGTTAGCATTTCTCATCGCAGAACGATTGATGGTAACTTGCTTTGCTAACATTTCCACACGCTGGAACGACTTGGGCTAAAAAAATAGCCATTCGTGGCAGCGATGCTAAGGTCGGAACGCGGCCTACGACGAACCAACAGTGGCCCTACTGGGAAGCGACATACCGATCAATTGATAAAAAATATTCTTATATAAAATAGAAGGCCTCAGCGGAAGGGTTTTTATTCCTACCTCGTCGTAGCCGATTGTATGAGTCTACACCGAACAAGTGGCTAGCTCGTCGCGATGTTTTGAATAGACTCAATAACCCATCTATATACAGTTTCACAAGTTGGTATAGTGAAACCGGGACCGACAGCTTAACGTGCTCTCCGAGCCACTATTGTGGTGTTGTCAAACAAATATACATATGTTTTAAAATTAAAAACTCTGTGGTACACACCGGGATTCGAACCAGGGACCTAAGTGTTTTTAAGTCCAAGGTCTAACCAACTCGGCCACCACGTACCATTACCGTAAATATTCTTAGGCTGAGTTAAAAATGGCGTCGGATGTACCAGCTGTTATTTGACTTTCAAAATAGTCGACGCCAAAAATATATTAAAAACAATAACTGCTACTTCTTGCTAATGACGAAGATATATAAAAAAAAATACGAGTCTTGGAACGGAAATCACTATCAATTGCGGTTTCATCTTATCTTATTGGTTTTGGGGTTGACATCAGTCAAAAACACTTCGACCCCTTGGGATCTTTTGTGTGTTCCCCATTGCTATTAACCACAAACCTCAGTATCGTCCCCAAATATGTTGTTGACGTATTTAAGGACATCACTAAGGTCGGTTAGCCTGTAGCTTTCTGGATCCGGATAAGCCTGTCCTAGGTATTTGATTCTTTGGATGGCCCTAGCGTCACAGTCGCACAGTCGGTGCCGCAATTGCGGTTTCATAGTTGAATATTCTATAAATTTGGTGATTATGCTCTGGTAATTGAAAGAATACATGTGATTAAATATAGTTGGTACTATGCCATCATCTGTTCACAAAATTTTAATTCACGGATTTCAATTATTATAATAAACCATTTCGCAGTGAGACCAATCGGACAACTTTTCGAAGATTTTTCGTTTTTTATCATTAAAAATTTAATAATAGAATTCGTAATTGATTAACTAGTGTTAAGCACTATATTTTTTTCGCGTAATCCCACTTTAACAAAAGTTACTTATATGAATCCTTATATATATTATATTAGTGCCAAATTTAACACGAGTAGCTCTATGTTTAAATTGACGGAGTTACAGATTTTGCATTGTGCGACGGTACCATCCTTTAAAATAGTTTGCCTGTCAGTAGTAAAAGGCGTCAAGTAGTAAAATACCTGAAGGGAAAGTTTTTTTTTTTCATGAAAACTAAATATTAAAATTTCTTCAACATAATTTGAAAACAATTTTTTTTTTGAGTTATTCAAATGAAGTGCTAAAAATTAAAGAAAGGCATTTTTTACAAAACATATATTGACAAAAAAATGAACCTGCTTTTGAGTAAATTATTATAATTACTCATTACAAAGGTATTTAGGTCACACGTGTTAGCCAAGTTTAAATTGAAATTATTTTTTTAAATAAAATTATTCTGATGACTCAAGACCCAGATTCCTTCCATGAAATCATACCAATACCTTATAAAATTGAATTTATCACGGATATGATTTCGCAGTCTTTTTAATAGTTCAGATTACTAATTATTAGTATGTATGGATTGTTAGGTATTTCAGATGTATTTTAGGTACATATTTCCTGAATTACTTATATTCCAAACCACAGATAAGATAAAAGACCAAACCACCAATAGACGGTACCTAATCAGAACAGTTTGTATGAAACTTCCTGCGCTTTTTTATTTTTTGTAACACGGCATGTGACTTTGTATCCACCGTCCATTACCACTCGTCCTTAGGGGTCTTTTCGACGGCCTTTTAAAACGCAGCCCCTGCTTCCTCTGCGTTCATAAAACGTTTTCTTTGAAGTTTTTCTTTTATTTTCGAGAATAAATAAAACTCGCAAGAGGTCGGGGCTAATCGGCGGGTGACCCAGTAATTATCGTGTCGTGGTGAAGGAGGATCCTACTGCGAGGTGGTTTCTCCCGAACTTTTACAAAGACAAGTGGCAAACAATTGTTAGTGTTTCACTCTGCAGTAACTGTTGTTTGATCCTCTTAAACAATTGTCGCGTAATGACCTGTCCTTCTTGACGAGATGGTGGCGGCCTTGTAGAACGAGGCCACCATCTTTTTTCCCACACTTCCACCTCTCTTCACTTTAGTTGCCAACTCCTCGGAAGGAAACACCCACTGAGCAGACTTTTTTCAGTCTTTTAGTTTCCGGATCATAACAGTAAATCCAGCTTTCGTCACAGCATTTGAGTTACCTCCGTTAAATCTTTAAAGCATTTCACGGCACCAATCAACACGACGGAGTTTTTGAGCCTCGGTCAAATTGTGAGGTATCCACCGGGCACAAAGCTTCCGACCGCTAAATGTTCATAGAGGATTTTGTGCACTTGACTCATAGTACTCATTACTCATACCAATGCCGATGCCTAAGCTTGTCCGAATCTGCTGATAGGTTTTTTGTCAGTCACAATACTGATGTCATCTTCAGTCATCGCCGTAGAAGAAGACCGGATATCTCTTACGCAGATTATCGGTGAGATTACTGCAACCACGTTTAAACTCATTAAACCAATAAACAGTGGCACGAGATGGGCCTTCATCGTAAAAGGCTAATCTAAGTCTTTTATAACTTTCTTGTTGACTTAAATGGCATCGGACCCATGTTAGAAATGTTATTATTGTTACTGAAATAAAGTATTTATATATTTTTTTAAGAGGGTGAATATAGGTGAGGTTTACAGGTGAAATAAAAATTGCCTCTTACAAAGCGTGCGAGTGAGAGACAAAAATAAACTCGCGCGGAAAAAATACAGTTAATGAATGAGGTTGATCAATATATTGATGTTTAACAGGATTGATCGCTCCCACTAAGCAAATAAGCGGTTACGAAATGGGCGGCAACAAAAACGAATTCGCATTACGGATCTACTTTAACAGCCATGCGCGGCTAATCGCAAATTAACTACCCGTTTTGTCACTGCACCCTGAAAGGAAAACCGGTGGATGACTAAGGTCACTTGATGTTTTTTGCATCTATATGGTGATATATAATTAAGAGCTGGTGGGCGATTCTCGCGCTTTCGAGATTCATCTCGATTCGAGATTTTTAAACGAAAAATGACTAAATATGTAATTTTTCGTTCATTATTTATATATTTATTATTAATTAATTAATATTTATTATTTATTTCGTTTAATGTTCGATAATTTTGAACGAAAAATGGCATATTTAGTCATTTTTCGTTTAAAAATCTCGAATTTAGATGAATCTCGAAAGCGCGAGAATCGCCCACCTGGTCCCTTATTTTCTCAAACGATTTAGCCTAGTTATCCAGGGAGGTAATGCAGCAGTGTATTAGGAAACCTACTACATGTTGGCAGCGTTTGGAAAACTTCTAGGTGTATTTTATTTCATAGATTTATTTATTTATTAAACTATAAATTGTACATAACAGAACTTACTTATTCTAAATAATACAGTTATATTGACTATAATGGCTCCAAGCATCTCAGTACGAACCGACTGGTTTCAGCATTAGATTATGCAAATACATCAAATTCCTTATATTTTTGCCCTACATACACATCATCACGGGTGCCTTACGGCGCCCGAGACCACCTAGACGGCCCCGAGGCAGCGGAGGGGTTTTAATCCCACCTCGTCGTAGCCGATGGTATGATTTACCACGACGTTACCTTTGTATCGTTTACAAAAGACAAACGGGTCCTTTATGGGTTTGGGTCTGCGCATGTATAACAAACTGCCGCAGCAGATTATGGACTTACCATTGAATTTATTAAGAACACATATAAAACAACACCTTAATAAAAAAAGCTACTATAAAATAGATGATTATTTAAATGATAAGGATGCCTGGATTTAATATTTATTATTAGGTATATATAGTTAATTTCCTAGTTTATAGTTTGACAATGCCTATATACAGCAGTCATTATTATTGTGACGTTTGTATTTTTTTATGTTTTTTAAATAATTTTATTATATTTTGTGTGAATTATTAGTATGTACTATGACCCTTTTACAGCAGCTCTTATAATTTTTATTATAATTTTATTTAATTAATTTATAATAACTTATATGTTATAGGTATGTGTAATGTTCGATTTAATTTTTATTAATTGTTGGATTTTATTTACTAGATACAATTCTTGTTTTGATCAAATTATGATTTCAATTATTATTATAATTGATTTATTATTATATTTTATTTTATTTTATTGTAATTAATTATTTTTGTTGTTATTTTAGATAAATATGAATTGAATTAAGGAACTAAACTATATTTTAATGGTATTTTTTTGTAAAATGACGTGTTCAAGTGTTACTATGTATCCTATGAATTTAATAAATAATTGAATTGAATAATTGAATTGATTCTACACCGAACAAGTGGCTAGCTCGTCGCGATGTTTTGAATAGACTCAATAACCCATCTGTAACAGTTTCACAAGTTGGTGTAGTGAAACCGGGACCGACAGCTTAACGTGCTCTCCAAGGCACTATAGTGGCGTTGTCAAGCAAATGTACATATTTTTTTTAATTAAAAACTCATTGGTACACACCGGGATTCGAACCAGGGACCTAAGTGTTTTTAAGTCCAAGGTCTAACCAACTCGGCCACCACGCAATATTATATTTTTGCCTTATTATGTTTAACAAAATAATCGCGCGAGGCACCGGAGCACGCTGATGTAGATGTGCGAGCATTCATCTCGGCAAATAGCGAATGTCTGCGCGCACGCAGGTACAAACAAAGATATTTGTTTTAATATTGTTGGCAGACTAATATAACCTCTTAAAATCTTTAAAATATAAGTGACCAACTTTACATTACGCCTGACTTCCAATGTAATAATTGCGCATTCCCAAAATAAATAATGTGGGATACAGGAACGGGTAGTAACCATATACTTACTTATACATGCTTCTTAGCAACATTTTTTATATCTTTTTCTACATGTCACTGTATTTTGTCTTTTGTAATATAAAGTTCCCAGTTATAATAATAATTCATTTATTTTTCACAATAGCTTGTTGATAATTCACAACATCAATTGATACAAAATTTGTGAGACTGGAGCCTGTGTCTCAGGTCTCCAGGATTCCACCCTTATTAACAATGTATACTAAATATTTATTACCTATTCCAAACAATTATATGAGTACATTATAGATAAACATAATAAGTTCCAGTATCATAAGTATTGTATATGCCATCCGAAGGGAAGTATTCTCTTTACACTGAAAAAAAAGAGGATTTTTTTTAATAAGTAGAATTGCAATCATAGATTTTTTTTATTTTTATTTCAATGTAATATTTTATGATCTTTTTTTTAATTAAGATAAGAGTTATCTACTTAAATTTGCTTTTCCTCGGTGTAGCATAGCCGTACGACGCTCTGTATATATAAATTTATTTTTATTGAGTACCTTGGTTGTATTTGAATTTGGTAGCATAAATATTACATAAAAGGCTTTTAGTTAAACATATTTTATCCAGTTCCAATAAACAATGTGTACCTATAATTTACCTATAATCAAAAACTTTTCAGAAGAAAATGAGATTAAAGATCTGTTTGGCGATGAATATGACGACCATACATCCGAAAAAAACGTGGACCCTGCAGACTTTACGTATATTTCGGAAATGCTTAAAATGGTGAGTTTTTTTGTCTATATTTACCAACATTTTCTTATGAATAATAAATTTAACTTTACTATTTGACACTTAGAAGAGCTTTTTTAAGGGATCTGGAGTCGTCGTGGCCCATACAAACGTACTTCCAATATTACAGCTTGGCTGTTTGTCGAAGTTTAATTATTATTTGTATGCTCAAAATCTGTTCTGGTTATTTTTTTTATTAAATAAAAAAAAATCTAATTAAAATAAAGGCATACACAGAAAGACTATAATACAATGACCGACAATAATATTATTATAATTTTGCGACAAACAGTAATTTAGTATTACTGGAAGTGCGAATGAATATCATTTTGTATGGAGAACGAGGACTTCGCGATTTCGAATGCAGTGTCCTTAAACTTCCTAACCCTTGAACCACAGGCGAGGCATTTTGTCAACCTAGTGTTACAGCGCGTAGTAAATAAACGAACGTATTTCACGAAACAACATTGGTTCCTTGCCTTTATTCTTTTGTAGGCCACTATTACTACATGGCAATATAATAATCTTTCATTTTTTGTTTTTTGATAAAAGCACCAACAATTTTGCATCGTCAATTTAATTATATCAATAAGTTTATGATCTCAAATATTAATATATAATTTGCAGGTTAAAAACCATGACGACCATGATAGTATGCCATCTCCTAAAAACGGAAGCGATAAAACAGAAGGTAATTCAAATTCGTATATAGTTAGTAAACTAAATCCTAATGTACCCGCATTTGTACCAGAGTTTAAAGTTCCAGAAAAACACATTACAACCCCAAGCATGACCAATGATGTGAAACCAACTATGAATAATATAAGCGAAAATGTAATTCCAAATTTACCTATAAAACCATCATTAGAAGAAACGCTTCCAAAAATAGACATAAATAAAATTAGTTCCGACGAAGCAGTCATTCTAAAAGAAAAGTTTAAATCCGTCATTAAAGACAATTCTGAAATGACCATACGTAAAAAGAAACGAAGAAACGTGGCTATAGCCAACATATTAAAACTAAACGTCATAATTTCTCAAAGCAAATTGCCGGTTCAAAATGAGCCTATGATAGAAAATGTTCTTAAATTAATGACTCCTGATGATTTTATGAGAAGCAGTAATGCGACTATGACTCCTCAAAAACCTGTAGAAGTAATACCCACCATGGAACAGACTGCAAGTGCTTCTCTGGAATCAAATATGGACGAAATAAATGAGTCTTTGGAAAAAATAAAAATTAATGACAAACCTACAATATCAAAACCGAAATTGATTAAAAAACTTGAAGAACCCTCTCCTGAGGAACTTCAGCAATCTATCAGCAAAGTAGAAAGTTGGTTTAATAATGAAAGTTCTTTAGATAGCAGCAACAGGAGTAGTGAAACCGAATTAAACAATGTTAAGAAAAGATCGCCTCGTAGATTGTTGTCCCCAATAAATATAGTTAGTCAACCACCAGAAACTACTAGTTCTCCTATAAACGAAACTGTCAATGCTAATCAAGTAAAAAAATTTGTGCCTAAAAACAAGGGGTTATATAAAAAATACCTTGAAAAATCTAAAGCCAAAGTGGAGAGGTCTGAGGACATTTGGGACAAGGTACAGCGACAAATGAAAGAAAAAGAGAAACTGATGCTGAGTAAAAATGGATCAGTTCCTTCTGAACATTAAGTTGCTGGATGCGTAGTGAATTCATAATCCCGTTTAAAGTGAATTCAAATTCCCGTGAAAGTAATTTACTTTAACGGGTAAAAGTAAGTTAAAATAAACAAAACTAATGTTCTTATTAGAAGCTGAATTGAACATTATACCCAGTTCAAACTCAAATGAGTTTTTGCGGATTTTGAATTTGTAAGAACCTTGAATTTTGATGCACCCTTTTTAATAGCGCTACACATTAAAATCCGCAAAAGTGCGCGAACTCATTTGCATGTGAACAGAGTATAGTAGAAATTTAACCATAATTTTTAGAGTATTTTACAAAATTTAATTTTGTTAAAAATGTTACCATCAATATTATTTAATAATGTAACCTTTGGTTAATTTCATGTTGTTTAGATACATATGAGCTTAAGCTTGTATTGCATTGACCTTAAAAAAAAAGAAGCTCTATTTGGTAAACAGAACTTTATGTGTATGAACATTTATGACGTGGTGTAAAACAGTGTCGATTAATAAAATCGGTACTTAATACAAAAAATACAGATTGTAATAATTTTGACGTTTTCAGGCGCTTAAGTTTGCCTAACAACCAAATGTCTGTTTATTAGATCGCCATTATGTGTAAACATATTACACACTGACGCCATTTTGAATTACCATTTGATCTCTTATAAAAGATTTTTCATACTAAAGACCAGTCTTCTACTCAGCGGCACAATTAACCGGCTACCCTGAATTTCTTAATTACTAAAAATAATATAGAATAAATGACAAATATTACTTAGAGGTCGGGTTTAGGTATATTTTTGCAATGAAAATAAAGCAATATTTTCTGTGAATTTCTTTTATTGACGGAAAACTTTTAAATCAGATTTTTGTTCTAATCTTACAATTTTACTTAACCTTAATCTGAACTTAAATTTAATAATGTGTTGTTACCCCTTCGGGTTCTGATGACCTCAAGAAGCCTGTTGGGCAGGCCATCCATGATGACCTGGCTATCAGATTGAGGGTTTCTTTTGGGCGCTACCTCAAGTTTGGGGACTCGTGCAGGGCGAAATGCTTTAAGATCTCTTTTAGCTATCCTTCTTACCGTTTTTCCACTAACACTAACATCCCTCACTTCATAAAGACGGTTACGGTCGTCAGCAGCTGTACAGAAGCGATCGCTCAATACGTTACTGACAATTAAACGGTCTTCTTGAGCAGATGTACATCGATGTCGATTTTAACCTCGCCTTCTTGTGTAGGAACCAGACTCCCTAAACCGCCGAATGGCATGTTGTACCATCGTACGCGGTACACCAAGAATGCGACCGATACGAGAACGTTAGCAGTACCCTTCACCGGCAAGAGCCACAGCCCTGGCTGCTCTGGCAACGTCGGCATAATATTCACTTAAAAATGAGGGAGAGTGGACAAACTTGCGGAAAATGATTCCAATGTTTTAAAAACAAAAACAATAAAAATTAGAACGACAGGAATCACTACGAAAGGCAAATTTCAACTAATTCACTAAACAGCATCAAACACCTTGTAGGTACTTCAAAAATCGGGTTAAAGTGTTACATACTTGTGTAATACTACCCACTTAACAAAAAAAATCATCTTAACATTCTTCATAATTTGTAAACAAACGTGGCGGCGCTTGATAAAAGTGGCCGGTTAATTGTGCCTGTGAGTGTAATTTATATTTGAATTGTTTCTAAGCTAATTTAGAGACAAACAGTTTTATGTATTTATTTATAGAACCCGTAGCACCAATCTGTTGCAAAGAGTTTCACTAATTAGTATAAAAAAAACTTACAATATTGCATACTATATTATTATTACACATAAGTTTATTGATTTGCGTTTTGCATGTTTTTTTTTTTAAAAGGTACACAGTATATGTAGTCTTAGATATAAAAAGTATTTTTCTTCTGTTTTAACTATTTTCCGACTATCTAGTCCAAACCCCTGACCTTAGAAGAAGAATATAAATTCTGGAATCTCAGCCTAATCCTGAAATAATGATATTAACAAGGTAGATCAACAGCCAATTAGAAATTAATAATATATATAATACTTGGATTTATTATAACTACTTAACATCTCGCCTAACATGGCCTTTTTAAAAGTCTTTTGGTAAATAAGTAAACTTAAGTATTAGCTTGGATTAGCACAGGGCGCTGAATCCTCCACGCTATTTAGGGGACAGCAGCATTTTGGGGTGAATTTTAAAAAGTAATCTGATTCGTACAAACATCTAAATGTAACCAAGCAACAAATCCTGAGCAACTCTTGGGATAATCTTATTGCATATATCCCAAAAGACGGAATTAAGGTTTTAATTCCATAAACCATTTATGAGTGGTGCACAGACCAGCAGAAGGGGGTTGGGTTGGAAG
Source organism: Monopis laevigella (assembly GCA_947458855.1). Taxonomy (NCBI): domain Eukaryota; kingdom Metazoa; phylum Arthropoda; class Insecta; order Lepidoptera; family Tineidae; genus Monopis; species Monopis laevigella. The sequence continues at coordinate 22,187,360 of OX381585.1, forward strand.
AAAAAGGATTGTCATAAATATGTTATTGAATCTTTCCTTGGAGATAATGACTAGCATGGCTGCAGAGTTCACGCGATTATCCTGGAAGTACAGAAGGAATGGAATAAGTCTGTATTCCTCAGCCCTACAAAGACACACACTTATGTACCATTGATCTACGGCACTTATTAAGTTCTATCTTAACGACTTTCAAATGTCCCTACCTGACCAGAATAATCTGGTAAGATGTATAAGCAACAGATAAGACATGTACATTGTGTGGCGTTGCCGTAGGAAATGCAAGACATACTTGTAAGTTGCAAGACTGGTCGAAAAAGGCTGTTATTCGCTGATGAATTATTCGTGAAGTCTCAGTATTGCTATAGCCAGAAAAGGGAAAATATCGACAAATAAAAGATTAACTATTTTGAGGAGCAACCCAAGAAAACTCAAAGTAAACCTTTCTCAATCCTGGACAAAACATCAGACTGGAAAATACTCATGGATACATTCAAAATACATTGCAAAATTCCGGACGAACTAGCAGTTTTAGCCCAAAGACCAAACATACTGGTAAACTCTTGCTGCTTGAAGAAAGTCAAGGTTTAAAGTTACATTCCAACGGGCCACACCATCATGTCTAACAAATACTCTGATCTCACGAATGAAATTACTAGAAACTGTTTAAAAACTTAACTTTATGCAGTGGAAGTCGGTGCAAGAGCAATTCCAGCAAAGTCTTTGCATTGTCTATTATATTGAAGGATCTTGGCCTTCCAAGATGGGCCGTCGGAACTTTTATGGAACGTGTTTCCAAGATGGCACTGACAGGATTATATAGTATTTAGTTGGGTAGAGAGGGTGGTGTGGTGGTGACACAGTGAAAAGGAGAGTTGAATTAATTTTTGATCTTAAATCCGGAAACAGTACAGGTGACTTCTCTGCCTAACAGCCACATGATGGACCCGGGTCCATCACCCGCACGAAAAATATATGTATAGCTAAGAAAAACAGTATCTCAAAAGTTACAAAATATCTCTCCATGTAAATCACTAGCATTATAAATTTTAAAATATGATTTGGTCTGTTTTTTTTTCAAAATTGATGAGAATTTATTATTGTTAGTGGTAGACTCGTAAGATTATGCACCAACAAACAAAAATTTTTTTTTTTTTTTTTAACCATTAGTATAAATATTGTTAAGATGTATGGCTGTGATACATGCATACCTATGTGATATTATAATGTGATCTCTTTATGAATAGGTAATAAATGTGGATGTTATATAAGTATTATTAACTTAATTAACGAAATATCTTAATATTATTTGTTTATTAATTAAGAGAATCTAAATTTAATATTGGCATAGGTACAATTTTTATTGCTTGGTGCTTGATCTAATTTTATTTTGTAACTTAAAAGATTAATATTTATTGAACTATAATATTAACGAATAATTATTATTAAAAAAAGAACCCTTTTACAGGGTTTGTATTAAAATATGGGCTTTCCCTCTTTCAAAAATAAAAAAAATATTAACGATTATTATATTGATACGCTTCTGAAGCCAATTCAATATGAAAAAAAATGGTCTTATTAATATTCACCGTGGTCGAAATTGCGCTCACATCGAAAATGTATTTCATCTCTGGTCCAAATTGGTTTTAGTTGAATACGCGGATATTTCTATATTCAATTTGGACCGATAGCTGACAGCCGAATACAATACAGTGCTCTACCTGTTTTCCGTGTGCAGTCGTATTCGACTCAAAGACAATAAAATACGCGGTGCGAGTTACGTCATTTGAAATATATTCGAATAAAAGAGCATCTTGAACCGGTGTTTACAGCGTATACAGAATACGTATTCAACGTAAGCGCAAATTGGACCGCCCTGATTGTTGTATTAATTATAAAATGACGATACTTAAAATAAAGTTGCGGATATAAACCTTTTCTCCGAAGTGTCTCCGGGGTCCCAATCGACTTAATAGTCAGTGTTTCCGCCCTAAACGAATCTTTATTAATGCGATTGGTGATTTTAAATAAATAACTGATGCGTATACGCATCAGATATATTCTGAAGTTGATTGCCTCGGTTGCACTATTGCAGGGCAGATTACGATTGACAACCAGCTAACCACTTGGTGGTTATGTAGTGTGCGTTCGATTGCACAAGTAACAGTTAATTTGACTGATTAATTTCGACATGAAATATGCATCTAATGTGAAATAATAGATATACCAGCATCATTTGGTACGGATAGCAGCTAAACGCAGACTAAGGCATTAAGTATTTATAAATGTCTAAAGACTTATGTTAATTTGAATTGGCCTAAAATGGGCTTAAAAGCCTCAGGTGGGCAATTCTCGCGCTTTCGACATTCATCTCGATTCGAGATTTTTAAACGAAAAATGACTAAATATGTAATTTTTCATTCAATATTTATATATTTATTAATTAATATTTATTATTTATTTCGTTTAATGTTCGATATTTTTGAACGAAAAATGGCATATTTAGTCATTTTTCGTTTAAAAATCTCGAATCGAGATGAATGTCGAAAGCGCGAGAATTGCCCACCTGGCCTCTAGATAGTTGTGGTTACACGAGGTAATTCTGCTGCCCCGTTCCGAATTCGGCCATCCAGCGGATTCTTCATCATCAGAAAGCCCAAAGCGCAAGGCAAACGACTGGAATAGTCTTCCTGCTAGGAAGAGACACTCAGACACTATCTAAATCTCCATAAAACAAGAGTAAATAAAAAGTGCGTTTATGTGTTTTTAGACACAACGTGTATGTCTTTAAGATAAAAGTTAAAAGACACTTAATAGACAAGGCGTGCTTTCTCTTCGACGATGATAGCACAAATTCAGACAAATAGCCTTATTCATAAAAAATAATGGACCCTTAAAGAACACTAGTTAAAATAGGGTTTGTTGCTTCTACGCATATTTATTTTTGTTGCTAAAAAATCTTTAACTAAAGTGTTCTCTCAATAAGTTTTTATGAATACTGGTGCCAGTCTTTAGTAAAAAAAAACTAATGACTATTTTTTTATGAGCTCGTTTTGTGTACTATGTAATTAAGTGATGCCAAATTGAATGAAAATAAAAATAAGTTGAATAATGGTTGATTTAATGTCTAAAAATCTTTTGTGTTGATTAAAAATCTTTTGTGAAATTAGTTGTGATTATTTATAATTTTAGAATATTATAATTTCGTTTAATGGTATTATTAGTTAATTAAACTTCATTAAAAGAAAAATTATTTAATGGAACTTTTAAGATTTTACTTTTAATTAAGGATTTAATAATAGTTAATGCTAATTATTTAAAATTAATAAAGTCGTTTTTGGTATTTTTATATCATATTATTATTGATATTTTTATATTTAGATGGGTTATTTGACTTTTAATTCAAGTATTTATATTTTTTCGAATATCCAAAATTGGTCCCTATCAGTTATTTATTACATATTTAATGTAATAGGGTTAAAACTGTTATTCCGCAAACGTGTTCTTTGAAAATCTCTCACAAAACATAAAAATACCTAGTACCTACGACAAAACGGCTTTATAAATTTAATGTACAGTGGGCTGCAAGTTACAGTACTCATTATCAAAATGCATTCCTTAGGAGTGAATACGTTGCAGCCCACTGTACCAACATAGTATTAGTATAGTGCATAAATGCATTAATTGAATTGAAACGTCGAAAATCATTGTAACTTAATAATGAACAAAGTATAATTTTAAGTTGAAAAGCGCTTTTAGTTTTTTTTTTTTTAGTTTTATTATCTTTTAAAAAGTTTAATGGATAAGCTAGATATAAGTATATATGTATTTCTATTATTTTTACCAATAAATAAGTACTATGTAATTTAAAAAATAGCATCCATTGAAGGAATTATTTATGTTAGTTTTAAATTATAACTAAAATTGTTTTTAGTATTTCTATATCATAATAATTAAACGTAAAGATTGGCTTTTTATTACAGTGTAAACGCAGAACATGTATTTTCTAGTTTAGAGGTTCTGAGCTAAATCAATTAATAAAAACTGTAATTTCGTTTTATTCTTAGTAAAGAACTTGAGGACTTTGCCGTTCACAAGAATCTTGATGCAAATATGATCACCAATATTTAGCCTATCTGGACGTTTACAATAGTATTCATAATAGTTATAATAGACGGTAATTTTATAATAGATTGTCAATATTATACATATCTATTGTATGGTAATTTACCAATAGTTGTCAATATTATACATGTCTATTGTATGGTAATTTACCAATACTTGTCAATATTATACATACCTATAATGTTAATTCAGGACTAGATTGTGAATGTTATAATATTGGATTACCATCCATTATACACCTATAATGGATGGTAATCCAACCATAGATTGTCAATATTATAAATATCTATTGTATGGTAATTTACCAATAGATTGTCAATATTATACAAATCTATTGTATGGTAATTTCCAAAATAGTTGTCAATATTATACATATAATGTTAATTCAGAAATAGATTGTGAATGTTATGTATACCTATAACGGATGGTAATCTAACTATAGATTGTCAAAATTATACATATCTATGATAGATGGTAATTTACCAATAGATTGTCATTCTTATATACTCGTATATCTATAATAGATGGTAATTTTCTAATAGATTGTCAATCTTAAATTCAATAGATGTCATACCTAAAATAGATGCTTGCCTGCGTGCGTTTTCCCTTCTTCCTTTACCAGAGTCCTTTAAGCGAGGCGTGAATAAGTTTCTCAAGCAGACATAGTGGAATCAACCAATTGAAGCAAGCACCATTGCTACTATTGGTTAAAAACATTCTTGGATGTTACATTGCCACTTACAATCAGGTGGATGTAGGGTCACAAGTACTGCTCTATTAAAAAAAAAAGATGGTAAATTGCCAATAGATTGTAGTTTATTTCTTAATGTTAAAGTGTTGCCGATTCTAATTCTCTGGAAGTCTATTTCTGTATGTTTTTTCTAATTGTCAAATAAACGTGTAGTTTGTTTTATATTTCGTTTTTTTATTTTATTTCCTGTATAGGTTCCTAAATACATTACACATCAGAGATTTTTAATATGAAGGGATCAATGAAAGTACTTGAAATATTAGAGATTTTTTACTGAATGGATAAAAAATATCTACATACACCAAATTTTAAATATTCTGTGCTCCCATGGATGGATCTTTGGTAAGGTTCAAATCTCTCTTATAATGTCCAAAACTAAACTTCATTTATTTTTTACTAAATATGTAGTATGAAAACACAAAACTGATTGTAAAATAAATTATCTCCAAAATTTCAGGTATTTTTCGTCTAGAACCATTTGGATTTTCCAATAATGAAGTTTACAGTTTTTTAAAACTCAACTTTATGCAGTGGAAGTTGGTGCAAGAGGAATTTCATCAAAATCTTTGCATCGTCTATTGAAGGATCTTGGCCTTCCGAGATCAGCCGTCTGAACTTTTATGGAGCCTGTTGCCAAGATGGCGCTAACAGGGTCATATAGTATTTGGTTAAGTAGAGAGGGTAGTGAACACTGCAGGTGAGAGTTGAAAAGGCCTTTAAACCTACTTCACGGTCTCAAGTCCTGGAACGCTGCAGTTCATTCCCCTGCCTTCCAACCACGCGATGGACCCGCCACCCGCACGGAGAACCAAAGGATAGCTAAGAACATTGTCTCTTTCCATAACCCGTAATCATACACTTTAAATACATCTACCATTACTTTTTGCTACAGTACGTTAGAAACGTCATGTTCTCCAATAGGAAAGTTCAATTTGTACTGTTTTCCAAAATAAAGAGCTGCCATTGGTAGTTTACGTTTAACGTCACGTTAATACGATAGCAATAACTCACATTAGAGCTACTGTTAGGTATAGAGCTTATTAGCTGAAGGGCTGGGGAAAGTACACGTTGCTATCCTATTCGTACTGTTAAAACCTAGATTAAAAGATCCCACATATATGCTTCCGAGAAAAATTCAAATAAATAAAAATAAAGGCTAAAATAAGAAACTAATTTCGTTTTTATCAATTAAAAAAAAACTGGTTTTTAAGATATTCGTGTTTGAAAATTTTTATCTATTATTTTTGTGATGCGTCACATGGTGGCAAGGTGGCAAAAAACAGGCTGCTTTTATAAAAAAAAATATATTGTGAAGTTAACGAGGTTGTATCCAGTGCTATGTTAATAAAAAAGGCAATGTCACAAGCAAGCATTTCTATTGTTTTAGCGAAGTGAAATGAAAATTTGGGTCCGATACTACTCTTACAGTTAATTAAGCGGTATACGTGTTTCTAGAAACTCATCTTCTATACAAGAAATCTTGTGAAGCCTTATTATTATCATTACCTATAAGAATAGAAATAAATTTAACTTTTTTTATTACCATTATGCTGTAAATAGGTATTCGTACATTAAAAAAAATTTTTATTAGACATTCATTTTATAAAGGTGCATATCGCACCACATTTATCCAATAGTACAGTTTTCAACGCTTTTTTCAAGATTTTTTAGATTTCAGATTTCAAATATTAATAATATATTTTAATAGTTTTAAAAATAAACGAAATTAGTTTATTATTTTAGGTTCTTTTGAAATAAAAGATGAAATTAACAAAGTTTTTTTTTCGTCGGAACTAATGAGTAGTTCAGTTGTAGTCATGCCCTACTGATAATATAATTGACATTAGACATATATTGCCCTGGTCATAAACATTAATATAAACTGTACAGAAAAACGTACTAATAGATTTTATGGCACTACTTAAAAAAATTGTTTTGTATATTTTTTATTTATTTATCACGTCATGTGACTTTGTACCTACCTGATAGGAAGCTGACCAAGTTCATGAAAAATCCATCCATCCATCCACATTTGCCTAAAATCTATTAATAATTTAGTTTTTATAAGGCTATATATGAGTTGATTGAATCGGCTTAACCTCTAAAAATCTTGAAAATGGCAATGCAAATCCTTGATCTGCCCCTGTGTATAAAAGATGATTTTCATTGATAAGATTTTTATTGAACTTAGCTTTCCAAGTTAAATACTAAGTAGCTACTATGAAAAATAATATATACCTACCAATTTTTAATACTGTAAATTTTTTAAGAGAAATTTTATTTCAGCATCACTTAACGATGTAGGTATACTTCTGTCTACGATCACGATAAAACCAACCAAAAATCCGGCTCGAAGGACCAGCAACCTATGATTCTTAAGCCACTATTGAACTGCCATTATGGGTGTTTTACAAGATCACATGACACTATATCGATTAGAAAACTATACCTACTTGCTCGCTAATAAAGTGCGATTTCTTTTGGCGACTCCACATTTACTTTTAGCTACCTGTCTACGCGATCAAAAATTATCGAAATGTTCGAAGACCAGACTCGAAGGTTTAAGTATAGTTTCTATATTTAAGATTCTTGGAATTAACTGCCATTTTTAAGGATCCGCGATCTTTACAGTTGTCTACTCTGTTTACAATATTCTTCTTAGTATCTACACTCTTGATAGAGCGGTCGTGGTCGTCACGGTGTGTGTGTGGTGGTGCCATGCTTTAAAAGCCTTTGCCACTCCTCTGACTGCTGCTCTCCTGGTACATTCGTGTAATGGGCCGTCCAATGACTGCTTTGATTTGGTCAGTCCATGTCATATGGTAATCTACCGTGCATTCTCAACTTTGCCCTACAGTACCTACTACACACGAAATTAGGGGCGGATCCAGGATTTATTTATTTGTTTAACGTTTTTAAATAAATAGTTTTGCGAGATTTTTAAAACGCCATCGTCAATAAATTTGTACCCATTAAGTCTTCAATTTTAATGAGGAAATACACAAAACGCCGTTACGTCTCCCAAAGTGTTTTCGTTGATGATGAGCAAAAACATAAAACAAACCTCAATAACATAGCCAGGGGCTTTATTCCGAGTTTTGACACGTTCACCGTCGCGCATTTTGCGTAAACTATAAATATTGAAATATAAGTTCTATCCTATTAAATATAGAGTTGAAATTCCAATGCTGTTAAAATGTTTAAACTTGCGAAGAATTTGTGTATTTCAAGATGGTGGCATTATTACAGCCAACCTAATACAGACTATATAACTATTGAAATAGAACTTATATTTCAATATTTATGTTTTACGCAACGTCTTGTCGTCTTTAGCGGTTGCAAACTCGGAATAAGGCCACAGGTTGTAGTGTTGATCGAAATGGCCAGTAAATATATTTAAAAACATATATACCTAGTCTTGCCATAAATATTGTAACAAAGAGATTTTTTTTTTCTATTGCAAATAACATTTATTACTTTTACAGTATGTTAGTTTAATACATTTATATAAAACAATTTAAAATATAAAAATCTTATTCGAAGTGGTCTCCATTGGCTGCGTTACAGTCCTTTAAACGTTGAGGCCAGTTATCAATAGAAGCACGCACAGAGAGTGCGTGCTATGTGCCATGGGACAATTCTTCACTGCCAATCGTATGGTGTTATTTTAGGCACTCTAAATTATCATGGCGTTTAGAGCAAGTTATACTCTCTAAAACTAACCATAAATCATAATCCAGCGAATTAAGATCGGGACTAGACGACACGGCCAGTCTTCTGCTCTGATAAAGTCCGAAACGTTCGCTTCCAACCAGCTGTTAAGGGGCTTACTTACCTTCTCAAGAATGGTATCTTGATACACTTGTGCCAATGTTTTGATACCTTTTTCAAAAAATATGGCTCAGTCACTCCTTCATAGCTAACACCCCACCAAACCATCACAATGTCGAATAATGCCCACGTTGCACTCTGTCGACTAATTGGGAAGCTTCCTTAGAGCTTTGAGCATAAATACGATTTTTTTTTTAAATGTTGCTCAATTGTATAAATTGTCTCATCCGTAAACATTTTTTTTCTTATGCGTACCGCTTTAGTAGTTGTTTCGATTTTTCCATCCTATTCTTTTTCAAATTATCAGTTAAGAAATGACCAGTGCGTCTCTTATAGGCTGCAAGTCCTAAGTCATCTTTCAAAATACGCGACATGGTTCTAGGTGCTATCTTCATATCCCGAGATAAAATCTTTTGCTTTCGGACAGGATTTTTTTGAATTCTTCCCCTTACTACGTAGTACTCTATTTTATCTGTGCCCTTACTGCTTTGACCACCTTTTTCGTAAGGTCTGTGCCCTTACTGCTTTGACCATCTTTTTCTGTCACAAACAGAGGAGGTCTTATTGTATATATTAATAGCCCGGTACACAAACATTTGACTAACACCAAGTGTATGGAGAGTTTTAAAAATTGCATTTGGCTCCAAACCTACTTTGTGTAATGCAATCACAGCAATTCGGTTCACTTTATCACCCCACTCCATTTTTATATCGCAAAATATTGTACAATGTATTGGCGCCAAAATGAGCAAACACAATAAACAATCTTTTAATAATGACAGATTCCAAATTCAAATGTAATATTTTGTTTATTTTTAATTGTAACAGTATTTTTGGCCAGACTATGTATATATTACGTACCACTTACGTCTCAAATTTTCATAGATAAAAAAATAAACGTATTTATTTAGAATAAATATTTAAGGCGTGGATATGGTCGGAGAAGTTGGTCGCCTTGGTGGCTCCCTTGTATAGAAGAAAATGATTGACAGGTCAATGGAATCAGCTAACCACCTGGTCTTACACTAGTTGGTTATGTAATGTGTGTTCGGTTCAGTAGTATTTTTCATATTAAGATTTCTATTCCATTGCGTTTAAGTTTTAACCACTGGACCCTAGATACTACCAGAAGATCCACTTTGAATGCCTACAAAAAAAAAAGGTTATTTCGACGCTTTCGACATCCATGTCATCTAGGACATGCAGTTTCATAGATAATACAAAATCTAAATTTACAGTCTTCAGTTTCGAAATTTTGAATTTAAAGTCTTTAGTAAAACTATAGTAATATCATATAATATTTGGTTGAGTAGAGAGGGTAGTGAGCACAGTGCAGGTGACAGTTTAAAAGTTCTTTAAACCTACTTAGCGGTCTTAAATCCGGGAACGCTGCAGTTCATTCCCCTGCCTTCCAACCACGCAATGGACCCGGCACCCGCACAACATGAGTAAATAAACGTAACAGAGTCTAAGCTCCTTAACAACGTGCAAACCTATTGTCATAGGGTTGACACCTGGGGCCTATTTCATAAACGTGACAATTGTAATTTACCATGACAATTTATAATACATTGCTTAGTTTAGTTAGAAGTATTTACTTAGAACAAACTAAACCAAGCAATGTATTATAAATTGTCATGGTAAATTACAATTGTCACGTTTATGAAATAGGCCCCCGTTGCAGGTTAAAAATAGCAAAATTATAAGGCAGGTGCATAATAAAATGTGTATTTGAAAAGGCATTAATGTTTGGTCTACTTAACACATATGTACTAAAGTAACATTAATAATAAATGACGAACCCTATAATTTTTTTTTCTCTCTTAAAACATTAAATATTTTTAATGTGCGGTACAGTCTGAATCTAATAATAGAGTTTCCTTAAATAATTGTTTGAAAAACATTCGCACAAACGTGCACGTGACGTAGCGCCAGCGCACAATAGACTGGCCCTGTCGTTCATACCGCAACTGAGCCGGTATTTAGCCCGGGCGGCGCGTCTGTGAACCCGTTTATTTACTTATGTGCCCGCACGGTGAATCCATGGATAGCCAAGAACATTGTCTCTCTCTTATATATGTACCTACGTGGTGGCCGAGTTGGTTAGACCTTAAACATAAAAACACTTAGGTCCCCCCCTGGTTCAAACCCCGGTGTGTACCGATGAGTTTTTAATCTAATACATTGTTTAACAACACCACTATAGTGCCTCGAAGAGCACGTTAAGCTATCGGTCCAAGTTGTCTAAAGAAAGTCTATCCAAACATCGCGACGAGCTAGCCACTTGTTCGGTGTAGACTTATACCATCGTCTACGACGAGGTGGGTTTAAAAACCATCCGCTGGGTACCCTGAGTACCGTCTAGGCGGTCTCGGGCGCCGTAAGGCACCCGTAATGATTGTATTTTATATTATAGGTATCTTATATAATAACCGGATTTGCGATTTATTAAAATTAAACTCATATTTTTTTTAAAACCCTTTTTGAACATCACAACAAAAATTATAAGGTTAGTTACGTATTATAGCATTGAAAAACAATAGATAATGTTAAGGGCTTTGCAGTCGCGTTGACGCCCATACAAACGTACTTCCAATATTACAACTCGGTTGTTATCTTAGTTTTAGTAAGTATTATTATTTTTATGTTGGTAATTGTACGTAAAATGTTTTCTGTTGTAATAAACATGTCAGTATTATTAATAATATTTAAAAAGTATTTTTTCTGATTTTTATAAAAAAAAGGTCCAAAAACCTTGTACAATTATTATTTCTTCTGTGACAAATTAAACAGAAAAAAATATAAGTACAATGAGCGACAAAATATTATTTAAATTCTGCGTGAAACAGTACAGTAGCGAAGAGAATACTTTACTTATGGTTTATGAATAAGCAACTTTTGTTTGACGTGATAACTGGCTCACTACAGAAAGAGCCTATCGGAAATGTTCCACTTTTGCAGCTTCAGATAAAGTCTCAGTTGACAGTTTCCTGGTTCTTCTCTTCTAGAAATAATATTGTTAAAGTTTGAAACAAGAACTAGGTAACATAAGTTCTGTAATTGAATGTTTGAAAACAATTGGATAAACTCTAACGTACGGTGGATAGCAGCGGTAGCCGGCTTAAAGTGATTACGAAATGGCGATAAAGTAAAATTTGCATTACGAGTAAACTTAAATATATTCACTGCTTTATCGTCAAATCAATGGCCCGTTTCGTAGCAGCACCCTGAAATGAGAATAGGTACTGTTCGGTGCATACGCATCAAACACGTGCTACAAAGTCGTTGACATTATTCATGCTACCAACCAAGGTAGCATGAATAAACTCGCGATTCACCGCGAGAGGTCGTGAGTGCATATTTCGACAGAAAGCAGTCCGGTTGCATTCAATAGCATTTTATTCTATCATTTAGCAAATGTCATTTAGCAAGTAGTATTATTTAAGTGTGTGTATTATTAAAGTAGTGTTAATTAATTAATATCCATGTTTTCTCTTATCATCAACCCTCTCGACCCTTGCAACCCCAACATGTCCCTCGACAAGAAATTGAGGCAGTAGGCTCATGAAAACCGATGGTACATACTAAACCGAAACATGAGTAGGTCACTTGACAATATTGATCGCTCTCACTATGCTGGCTTATTGATGAGGATTTTACCTGCAGCCATAGCACGGCCACATCCCAGACAAAATATGAGAGCGTGTAACAATGACTTATATTTCACATCACTTTATAAAATGTGGAGGCTGGGGGCTGGAAGCAAAAGTTAAATCAAAACGTCAAGTTTTTACCCTCCACCATACATCATAATGATATTTATGAAATACTGACATGGGAATTTCATAAATACCGTTATAGTAATTGGTAGATAATAAACAAACATTTATTTTTCTCAGCCCCGAATTCAATTAACTCGGTCTCCACCCGTGGATAGGTCAGTTCGCCTTAAAACTTTTTTTACAAGAGCTCGAATATCATTCTAAGTATGTGAAATAAATTTATTCTGTGGATTCTTTTATGAAATACTGGTTGCAGTAAGTGTTGATGCCAGAAAGGCCTTCTTGTAACCGTGAAGTAGAGTTGCGGTCTCAAGTCCGGGAACACTGCAGTTCACTCTGCCTCCTATACCAATACGTACCATATATGAGATGAAATCGGCACCCGTAAGGAGAATCCATGGATAGCTCTAGTATTCGTATCTCTAGGTTTAAGGAGTTCATTTAACAATTATTTAAAGTTTTTAAAATAAACCGGACCGGGACGGGGTTTGGATATGGTGGACAATGAATAATATATAATATTTTTATATATTACATATTTTCTTTGGTAGGTTTAATTTTTTTAATCATAAATCATTTATTTGTTTAAGAAACATAGGTTATAATATAAGTTGTTACATTTTTATTTTTAGCTCTCTATGCTCTGTCCTTTTATTGTAGGTATTTCATTTTTGTTTTAGGAGTGTTATTTTTTATATTATATAGGTAGTTTTTATATTATACTCAATATATAATCTATTTTCTGATATGTTTCACGTAAATTAAAATAAATAAATTATTACGACATACTCAATTTATCTACGTGATACTGAATGCCTAAAAAATATATCGCACTTCTGCTTGTTCTGTAGAAAACCTCAAATATGCGAAGGCATTTTTTGCCTTCGCATATATGACCACGTTACGCCTTTTCGTGACAAACTTAAATGGTTAAAAATACGAAGCCAGAGAAATTGCAGAGTTCTCTATGTTTTGTACTCTGTTTTGAATGAACCTGCTACACCCGTGAATCTGTGAAGATAAGTGAATCTGTTTTTAAGATATTCATCTTAAAAACAGATTCACTTATCTTGGTTTGCATAACGACAAAACCCTTCGATCTACTTTTAATACAACCCTTGCCTTCCCCTCCCATCATACCACATTTGTTTCTAAATCCTTTGCAGTTGTCGCTGCAAGATTTTGGAATAATTTACCAGTCAAAATAAGACAATCACTAAATAGAGTCATATTTAAGAAAGGAGTATATGATTACTATCTAAATTCATAGGTAGTTTTTATTTATCTTTCATTATTCTATTCCTTTCCACTTTGTTACTTCTCCTTTCTCATTTTGTAGTTGGTAGTATTGTGTATATGTAGTTTATGTATGTATATATAAGATATATTTAAGTAGTGTATATTAGATTGTATGTATTTTATATAATATTCACTGGATTATATTACTGTATTTCACCTACCTCACTTATTAACTGCTTTTATTGTCCCGAAGGTTTGACTGGTAGAGAATGCCTAGCGGCATTAAGTCAAGGGAGAGCAGGCAACTTGTAAAGAAATCGCTACGGGATTGGTAGATATATCTGATGATCAAAGTGCTGGTTCGTTGTTCGGACAACGCTTGTACTATTATTTCTTCCTTGACCGGCTTTAAGGCTGCACCAAAATAAACTCTCTGTAAATGTTACGGACGATAAAAAAAAGTAGAATGCTTTGCCTGCGTTTTTTTTTTAATATAGCAGGGCATGTGACCCTACATCCACCTGATGGTAAGTGCCAATGTAACGTCCAAGAATGTTCTCAACCAATAGTAGCTATGGTGCTTGCTTCAATTGGTTGATTCCACTATGTCTGCTTGAGAAACTTATTCACGCTACGCTTAAAGGACTCTGGATTAAAGGAAGAAGGGAAAACGCACGCAGGCAAGGCATTCCACCTTTTATCGTGCGACATATATAAGAGTCACCATACCTTTTTGTTCTGGTGGGCCTGTCATCCACTGTATGTGTATGCATTTTATTGCCAGTGCGTGTAGTACTGAAACGAAATGGGGAAGGAGGGATGAGTTCAAACAGCTCTTCAGAGCACTGTCCGTGATATAGGCGGTAGAATACGCTCAACGATTACGCGTACGTTTTCCCTTCCTTGAATCTTTAATGCTTTAATCGAGGCATCAATAAGTTACTCAAGCAGACATAGGGGAATCAACCAATTGAAGCATTATTGCTACTATTGGTTGAGAACATTCTTGGACGTTCATCATCATCATGCCAGCCTTTCGCGCGTCCACTGCTGGACATAGGCCTCCCCCAAGGATCGCCACAATGACCGGTTCTGCGCTGCTTGTATCCATCGGCTTCCCGCGACCTTTTTCAGGTCGTCGGTCCATCTTGTGGGGGGCCTGCCTCTGCTGCGTCCTCCAGCACGCGGTCGCCACTCGGGAACCTTAATGCCCCAACGGCCGTCCGTTCTGCGAGCTATGTGGCCTGCCCACTGTCACTTAAGTTTGGCGATTCTGGAGGCTATGTCGGTTACTTTGGTCCTTTTGCGGATCTTATCGTTTCGAATACGATCCCGCAAGGAAACGCCGAGCATAGCGCGCTCCATCGCCCTTTGTGTGACTGTGAGCTTTTTCATGAGACCCATAGTAAGCGATCTTGGACGTTACATTGCCACTTACCATCTAGTGGATGCAAGGTCACATTTCTTGCTCTAATAAAAAAAACTTTAGGTGTGAGTCTAGAAAAGAGACTCCTTGTATTGCAGGTAGTAAAGTTTTCCAATCTTTGTTTGTTGTAGTTATTCTAGTAACCATCTAGTTTATTATTTGTTGTCTCATTGTTAATGGTTAGCATAAACTTGTGGACTCATTTAAATCACACCGTCAATTACTAAGGAAAGCTGTGGAGTCGATAAATTTGTTATTTTATAAATAATTTATGTGATGGTTGTGTTATTTAGTTTAGACCTCTGACTTAAAAACACTGCATTTTTAGTTCCTTGTTTACAACCTAAGTGTGTATAATGTGAGTTTTTAATTAAAAAAAAAATACATTAACACATTACACATAGGTACCCATTAAAATTAGTTATGTACTATTAACATTAATTATTTGACAAAGCCACTATAGTGCTTCGGTGTCGGCCATAATAATATTATACATAAACTTCAATTGGTTAATATTATACAAGGGCTCTAATGATTAAATGGATCAAATTTTCCAATGGATGGTTCCATTGGAAAATTTGTTCGAATTTCCCAAATTAAAAAAAAAATTGGGGCTCCCAAAAACTTGGTCATTTTAACTGTTATTAAAAGTGTTTTTTTCGTTTGCGACACATGGATCCACGTATATATATATATATACTTTAAAACGTTGTACTTTGGGCACAAAATAAATAATAGTGCTTTGGGCTAATGTGACGTTCTCCTGATCAAATCAAAAAACTTTTCCCATGGATCCATGTGTCGCAAACGAAAAGGAATACCTATTCCTGGTTTAAAAAAAAAAAAATATGTTACGTATATATACCAAAATATGAATTTTCCATGTAGTTTTTAATTTGTGTTTAAATATACCATGTTTTTTGCAAATAAAATGTTATTTAAGCTACGGCACAGAAGAAATAATAGGAGAAGTAGCTACGGTAAGTCTTGGGCCATCACCTTAGGCATTGGTATAACATTGGTTGAGTGTCGCATGAAAGAGTTAGCCACTTGAATTTAACATTAGAAACCTTAGAGACGCAATTCTAATTTATTTTTTATTAAATATCTATCTACAAATCCTACTATGGTGGAAA
This sequence comes from Monopis laevigella, assembly GCA_947458855.1. Taxonomy (NCBI): domain Eukaryota; kingdom Metazoa; phylum Arthropoda; class Insecta; order Lepidoptera; family Tineidae; genus Monopis; species Monopis laevigella. Next base: position 22,203,647 of record OX381585.1, read on the forward strand.
GTGACGGAAAGGGGCACTCGTTTTTAGGCTACCAATTTTTCTTGAAACGTTTTTGGTCCAAAATCATAATAAAACAGTGAAAAAGGAGCAGTTTTTATCTTCAGTAATAAAATATATATTTTGATATTTAAAAGGTCTTTTTCGTTTCTTTATCAGGTATAGTAATAATAGTAGGTACATTATTATACCTAACAATGGCCTACAAACGATTTTACAACAAGTGCACAAATCTAACCATTTTTATCCGAGAATTTTAGCAGCTGATAGTAATCGAGTATAAAATGTCGAGGATAGAATGGTTTTGTGGACGAGTTATAAACTCTGCCTTTTCACTTCGATTGCGAGGAAATAAAACAGTAGTATAACATAACATTTCTTTAATTAAAATTCAGAGTAAATTAGTACAGTTTTGAATACCGAAGGAAATTGTTTTGTAATAATAATTTTCTTAAATTAATTAAATAACCTACCGTACTTGAATTAAAGATTTAATATCTTTTATGTCTTAAAAACACATAAGGCAAATAAATTTAAGTAAATATTATAAAATAACAAATTCTATCCATGAACTTCTTATTGTGTTTGGGTGTATAACATATTTTTTTTGCCTTAATATAGATACATTAATAAGTAGTTACGTTAATGCACTTATGAACAAAATTCGATTTTGTGCAGCCCCTGCACAAATAAGCACTTCAGAGCATAAGAAGTGAAAAAATAATTAAAAAAAGAATAGCGTCTCTAAGGTTTTTTTTTAAAGTTAAATTGATATTGATTCTTATGTCTAACACAAGTGGGTAAGCACTTATTCACGCGGCATTCAACGAGATCTGATCAGTGTAGCGATAACAACTACCAGGGTAACATAACTACATAAGTGATAAATAAATACTTTTATTAGAAAGCATTTAAATAAACAAATAAATAGTGCCTACCTACTTCCTTCTATTGAGTTGTGATTATAAAAACAAAATTTGGCTTTTTAAAAGGTAAGTCCCGCTATTTTAAATAATTCAGAATAAATATAAAATAAATATTTTTCTAAGATACCAATACATATAAAAAAGCGGCCCTAGCCTAGTGGTTAAGGCACTGCGCAACTGATAACAAGGTTAAGCAGATGACAACAAGGCCGGCCTGGGATGGGTGACCGCTTTATACAACGAGGCTATTTCATCATAAACACCGCAACAAGCTCGCCACTTGTTAGGTGTTGCCTCCGAATACCATCGGCGAAATGAGGACGGGTTAATCCCTCCGCTGAGGCCGTTTAAATGGTTCTCGGGAGCCAAATAGGCACCCGTGATGGTATTTATTTTATTTTACATATAAATACCCAGACCATGGCAAACTGTACAGAAAAACGTATTAAGTAATATTGTTATGCATCGAGTAGAAATTAGTTTGCGGTGTTATTTACCTAATATAAAGAGTGGGCTGGTAAATATTTTACCTTGCCGTCCACTGTACTTAATTAATTGATAAATAACAATTTAATTTATAGAATATTCAGAGTTAATTTAAAAGGTTGTACTTTGGGCTAGTATGAGGCTCTACTGATCAAATCGAACAACTTTTCCCATGCAACCATGTTTCGCAAATGAAAGCAAAAAATAATAATTACAATGATAATTGTATAAGTATAAATTATTATATTTACATAATCAGTAAACTTATTATAGCTATATTACTATATATAGGGAGTGGCTTAGGTTATAAGTAGAATAAATACCTCTACGTTTTACGAGTGTAATAAAAAAATGCAAACATTGCGTTCGCGGGCTCTTGTAAGCAAGTGAAAAATCAATGAAAATTTGACTTTCAAAACTTTTATGTCAATTGATTTCGATTTATCTGTTCTCTAAATCTGTAGTACATTATTTCGTTATAACGCGATGTAAATAATTTTATAAGTATTTTTTTACACATTGGGTTACTATTTCGAAGTTTTCGTACGGATCCCTATTTTTTTTTATAATGAAATATACACTGATTTACTAATTGATAATGTAGCTTTCTATAGTTGAAGTCATTTTTTAAATCGGTCTAGTAGTTTTGAGTTTATTCATTACAAACAAAAATAAAAATCTTTTTCCTTTATAATTATTATTAATGTAGATATAGAAGAATAAGTTGTGTTTTCAGGCTACCCTCGGCAGCTCATTTAAATTAGTATGGTTCATAATACAATACAAATTGGACTAGAAAATATAACGGCTGATACCGTAAGTAAAATACATGAATAATACATACATAATACGTAGATACAGTAGCTATATATTTAATGACAACGAAGCAACATAATTTTGAGTTTAGGAATATGTATTTAAAAGTAGCAAGCTATGCCCCACAAACAGCATGCACAGCAGAATTAATTTCTGTATTTTAATATGTCATTTGTTTGACAACACCACTATAGTGCCTCGGAGAGCACGTTAAGCTGTCGGTCCCGGTTTCACTATACCAATTTGTGAAACTGTTTATAGATGGGTTATTAAGTCTATTTAAAACATCGCGACGAGCTAGCCACTTGTTTGGTGTAGACTCATACCATCGGCATCGGCACGACGAGGTGGGATTAAAATCCCTCCACTGGGTACCCTGGGGCCGTCTAGGCGGTCTCGGGCGCCGTAAGGCACCCGTGATGATTCATGATATGTATGTATGTATAGATCTGATTAAAAAATAAATTGACGGGATGGATTCTAAATAGGCTATAGAACAATAATCTATCTGTGTTTGTTTTGTAATTCGTTTGTCTGTTTGTTTGTCGGGGCGTCATTTAAAAAATACTGGACCTATTTATACGGGTGTTTTTTTTGTTGAATAGTATTAGATCTGGCTCTCTTAGGAAAAGTTTTTTAATAGACCATATATAAAAAGTTACCTATGGAAAAAGTTGGGTGTACTATAATGACAAAAACCTGCATTAAATAAAATATTTTCGATGTTATAATTACTTTAAAAAAAAAGTTTTTTTACTGCCTACTTAGAAGATGATTGTGTCTACATAATATTCTACACAGTTTTTTGATAAAAATTAAACTAATTTAAATTCCTATATTCTACCTATATTTATTTCTAAACAAGCAAAACTTTATACGTCATTGCTTCTAAATATATATAATTATAATATCTAAACTATCAAGAGGCCATTAAAATACTATTAGTTACACTGTTAATTTAATTGAATTTGAAATTAAAAATTCTGGATTATATTATTATAGATAAACTATTTATTGTTAAGCTAATTTAAACCTGCAGTTTATTTTTGTTTTTTATGGGAACAGTGCATGTAACTTTGTATCTACCTTATGGTAAGAGTAAGCTGACCTACAAAATTCAAGATTGGGGTCGATAACGTATTAAACAACATTGATTGCTTCCACTATGCCGGCTAATATATACGGTTATGAAATAGGCGGTGTCAGACGAAATTGCATTACGATTATCTGCGTTCGCAGTAATCTCCTGAAAACCCGGTGAACCCACAGACTAAAACCAAAACATGACTAGGTCACTTGACGGTTTCTTAATCAGTGGTAACAAAAGTGGTCGATCGACCTAGATAAATTATAGAGAACACAACACTATAACAAATATCACAAAAGGTATAATTTCAGAATTTGAATACTGAAGAGGTACCAGGGAAACCTAATGGAGAAGCAGTCGAGAGTCGGGGAACTGATATCACGTACGGCATTGACGACGTGCCACCCTGGTACTTGTGCATTTTCATGGCTCTTCAGGTAAACATACAACTGAAATTGGATTCATCAATTCCTTGAACCGAACATGACGAGGTCACTTGACGGTTTTTGCATTTGTTTTCTAATTGTATCAGTCCTTTTTTTTAAACATTTATTAAAAAAGCTCTTTATTAAACAAAACACTAACTACATTCCCACGTTGCACTGATACAGTTGTTTTTGGTTAAACAAAAAAAAATTAGACCGACTATCTCAAGAAACTTCTACCAATTACTCAATAGTTTAAGTCAGTACAAACAAAGAAGATTTTATTTTAATAGCGATACTTTTGTTTACAATTTCTTCATTTAATAATCTTTAATTATTATTTCCAGCTTAGCTATACATTTTTAAAAACAATACTTTCGATAAAAACATGTTTTTTTCCTTACAGCATTACCTGACGATGATCGGTGCTATAGTAGCCATTCCTTTCATCTTATGTCCAGCACTGTGTATGGCAGAATCTGACCCTGACCGTTCAAATATTATATCTACTATGATTTTTGTTACTGGTATGTTGGTACATATTTGTTTTTTTTTCTATATACTATTATATTCTGTATAAATTGTTAATGAAGGTGCGATCTTGAAGACCTGAGACACAGGCTTTGTGCCTAATTCAGGCTCCAATCCCACACATTTTGTATCTAATTATGTTGTAAATTATCAATAATCTTTAGTGAGAAATAAATGAGTTGTTATTATTATCAATGACCTGATGGTGAATGCAGAAGTACAAAGTCTACATGTATAAGGTAGAATCAATACAGCGTTGTTCAACAACAACATTGGTCGCTCACTATGCCGGTTAAATGATTCAATTAAGAAATGGGCGGCGAAAAACAAGAAATTTATCTTTTTTCGCTAACTTCAAAAGAAGAATACTATTTGACTAAATATTCTTATGTAAGTACGAGCATTTAAAATCGGCTTTCAATAATGTACTATTTTAGCAATAATTGTGTTATATAAATATTATTACAGCAATAATATGTATGTATCATCACGGGTGCCTTACGGCGCCCGAGACCGCTTAGACGGCCCCAGGGTACCCAGCGGAGGGGTTTTAATCCCACCTCGTCGTAGCCGATGGTATGAGTCTACACCGAACAAGTGGCTAGCTCGTCGCGATGTTTTGAATAGACTCAATAACCCATCTCTATAAACAGTTTCACAAGTTGGTATAATGAAACCGGGACCGACAGCTTAACGTGCTCTCCGTGGCACTATAGTGGTGTTGTCAAACAAATGTACATAATTTTTATATTAAAAACAGCAATAATTGTGAACAAATAACGTTATATTTAACAAAACTCACAATATCTTTTAACATTTGAGGAAAATCTACACAAAATTTTAATGAGACCAACTACGCGTGATATACCTTAAAAGAATATTCATAGAAATCTGTCGATATCAAGTAACATAGCATCGAATTGACAACCTCATCCTTGGTGCCCGAAGTCGCGAGTTTGTCTTTTATTTTTCATATTTGTTTATTATTGTGAAAATATGTACCAATTTTGTAGAATAGAAAATAAATATTGACCGCAACAGAAAGATTAATAATATGTACAATGACAAAATAATTATTTTAATTCGGCTACAAACAGCAGAGAAAAATACTGGAAATGTAAAAGCTCATTTAGTATAGAGAGAGCAGACTTCGCGATCGCAACAATATTATAACAAATTTTATTAGTACAATAATACCTCTCAGGCTGCCGGCTCCGCTGCAGCAAAGGCCGAGAATATAAAGATTCTTAAGTAGAACTCTCATTTAGAAGAATATGAGATATTCTCGGCTTTTGCTGTAGAGACGCCGCGCTGGGACCATGGAGCAAGGGTCAGTTGGTAGATCAAATCGGTCGACAATAGGGAATATGCATGTAACGCCAATTATTATTATTTTAATATATAATGTTCCTTCTATGTCTTTGAACATATTTACAGTAATCTATTTTATTTTGATTAGCAATTTTTTTAATAAATACGATTTAATAATCCATTTTTTTGTAGAAACGGAACGCATTTCTAAACGCTCCGACATTAGCAAACACTACATGTGACGTCATTCGTGCACAAACAAATGTCAATGTGTGTTCTGTAGTCTACAGTTTCTTGTTTTCTCGGGTATTTATTGTGCTTTATTACGATAATTTGTGATAAACAAACCTTTTGACTATCTTTTGAGGTGCAATAACATTAAACTAATATGAAAGGCGGCTAGTGATGTACCGTTTTTTACTGCGGTAGTGGCAGATAAAGTTTAAACTCTTTTATTTTTGTATTATTACCCTTTAAAAAATATTTGATATTTGTTTTTAGGTTGTAATTACTCTATCAAGCGATGAAATTAAAAAAAAACATGCATCTAAACATTATTGATCAAAACCACGGGAGATTTGCGTGCAAAGTAATTTTTATCACAGAACAACAGTCTGGCAATACAGAGATGTAATGCTACATCTGTTCTAGGCACGGTTGCTGCAAATTCTGGGATGGATGAATTATCTCTTCTTTAGGGTCATTTATTTATATATTATTATTATTTAGGTTAATTTTTTTTTGTCTTAGATTTTAATTAGGTATTGTTAATGTCAGTGTTTTAATCATTAATGTTAAATTATCTAATTAAGAATTTACCTACCCACAAAATAACTTTATAAAATTTTACTAGTAGGTAAATATTTTAGCATTAGGTAATATGTTTGATAATATTTTTAGTATATAACATACTCGTGATGTTTCTATTTTTAGAAACAAATCAGTTACACGTGCTGGTACAAAATTACTTTAGTCAATGTTTAAAAGTAAACAGTACGTAGCTCTACTCGTGTAATATTTTGCGCCATCTACATTGTTTGCAGTAAATAGTTTTATTTTTAAATTATGATTAATAAATATATAGGTACAATTTATTATAAGGAAATTGAAAAAAAAAAACCTTTTTTAAAAGGAAATTGAGGTTCGTCGACGTTTCGGGAAACAATAAAGCTAGCTATTTTATACAAAAACTGAGTATTTTAATTCAAAGAGGAAATGCTGCCAGCGTATTGGGTACCAGCCACTAACAGACAGTGATTTGGAAGACTATTTTAATTTGTAGGATTAAAAAAAATAATATTTTATAGGTATTATTTATAATTAGTTATTATTATTAATTTATATGTTTATTGTTCAATGAATAAATAAAGTATTTAATATCGTTCGATGATGGGCCCTTGTTGCGAGGACGATCTTGATGTGACCATCCGGGCGGCAGGGTGAACCTTTGCTTAAGGGATATAGATGCAAAAACCGTAAAGTGAACTAGTCTAAGAACTAGAACTAGTTTTCAGGAGCCTACTGTATAAATTTATTGTCGAGGTGGTAGTCTTTTTTCAGGGTGCAGTTATGAAACGGGCAGTTGAGTTAACGATAAAGCAGAGAGAGATTAGTGGTTAGTAATTATTTAGTCACTGCTTGCTGATAACAAAGTTAAGCAATGACAACAAGACCGATCCTGGAATGGGTGACCGCTTTATACAACAAGGCTATACCATCATAAACGCCGCAGCAATTTCGCCACTTGTTAGGTGTAGCCGCCGAAATACCATCGGCGAAATGAGGATGGGTTAATCCCTCCGCTTGGTTCCCTGAGGCCGTTTAAACGGTTCTCGGGAGCCAAAAAGGCACCCGTGATCGTATTTTTTTTTTTCAGAGAGAGATTAAAGTAGACTTTGTATCTACCTGATGGTAAGCAGACCTACAAAGTTCATTAACGTCGCTCCCAATCCCGCTAAACGATGCGGTTACGAAATGTGCGGTGACAAAGACGAATTACATTACTCTCACTGCTTTAGCGTCAAATCAATAATAATCGATAAATCCCAGAACTACTATTGTTAAATAACACCATTGGTCGTTTCTATAAATATTTGTAGGTTGCACTTAATACTTCCTTATCTTCATATTGAAGATTATTCTTTCTTATCTTTATGAATTGTTGTATGATATCATAAACAGCTCTTGCCGTTTTATTGTTCAAAGATTAAATTAATATTCATATTAATTTATGTCTGTGTGTCTGTCTAGGTAGAATATTAATAGAATATGTATTTATTCAATAAAATAAAACAAAAAAACTTACGCTAACTTACAATAATATAATAAAACAAATTTGATTACAATGCTAATAAAAACTAAATTTTTTTGAAATGGTGACCAAATAAATAGTGCCTCGCGCTGATTAAATGGTTCACCCTCAGCTTGTGCGTGGTGACCAAATAAATAGTGCCTCGCTCTGATTAAATGGTTTATCCTCAGCTTGTGCGTTGTGACCAAATAAATAGTGCCTTGCGCTGATTAAATGGTTCACCCTCAGCTTGTGCGTGGTGACCAAATAAATAGTGCCTCGCGCTGATTAAATGGTTCACCCTCAGCTTGTGCGTGGTGACCAAATAAATAGTGCCTCGCGCTGATTAAATGGTTCACCCTCAGCTTGTGCGTGGTGACCAAATAAATAGTGCCTCGCGCTGATTAAATGGTTTACCCTCAGCTTGTGCGTGGTGACCAAATAAATAGTGCCTCGCGCTGATTAAATGGTTCACCCTCAGCTTGTGCGTGGTGACCAAATAAATAGTGCCTCGCGCTGATTAAATGGTTCACCCTCAGCTTGTGCGTGGTGACCAAATAAATAGTGCCTCGCGCTGATTAAATGGTTCACCCTCAGCTTGTACGTGGTGACCAAATAAATAGTGCCTCGCCTGATTTTCAGGATGAACCATGATTATTTACCAAGGTATATAAGTATAAAACATTTGACAAGCAAACTGAAACATATAAGTTATGTTATATAGGTCATATGGTTAGAATAAATCCAAATTACGTTATTTACTACTGTTGCAGGTGTCTAAATAGTCCTGCGGTTTTTTTGCTACTTTTCATAAAAATATTTATTTACTTTTAATCAAAATTAACTAAAGTATAATTATATATAAAATATAATTTCAAGTCATCTTGTATAAAACAATTTTTGGAAACAATTTGACAAAAGGCCGTAAATTGTTTATTAAGTACCTGTACTATCACGAGGGCCTTACGGCGCCCGAGACCATCTAGTAGGCCTCAGGGTACCCCTGGGTTTATTTCCACCTCGTCGTAACCGATGGTAAGCTGAGAACGGTCGCGGTGTTTGGATAGCCACAAAAACTCATGTATAAAATAGTAATAGAAACCTTCCTTGCCCACCTGCCCTCCCCTGGATCCGCCACTGGTGGAAATTATAGAGTTAATCACAATAGTGAAACATTTTTTTTTTCGAAAAATATATTGAAAAAAAATATTTATAAAGATAATTATTCAAAACGTGGAAAAAGCTATTTATTATTAAAATGTTTCCTATATATTATAACAATTAATATGTTTAGGGCTAATAAACGACCTGCCTATAAAATAATTTATAGGCAGGTCGTTTATTTTTATATATTATCGTTTATTATTAGGTTTTCTTTTATTATTTTGTTGTATTTAGGTAGTTTTTTTTATATTAAATATATATATATATATATTTTAAGTTCCTGAAATTTTATATTAAATTAATTATATAATTAAATTTTTTATTATAATTTTTAATAAAAATGAAATTCATGGAATGTTTTTTTTAATATTCATTTTAGTTATTAAATGGCTTTGAGAACAGAAATCAGAAGCTATGCTATATATTTTTTCAGGTATCTACGACGAACATTCAATTATTGAACATTAAGATAAGGTTCTTTTACAATAGAGATTTTGAGTTTTCATGAAACTGAAAACGGGACATATCGGCGTCCCAACTCTTACCTCGGGGACACCGGGACGGGGTAGTGAAAAAGGGACAGTCCTATTCAAAACGGGACGTATGGTCACGTTAGTCATAACTGATCCAATATTTTTACACCCCAGGTCTAATAACATGGCTCCAATCAACATTCGGCTGTCGTCTTCCCATAGTCCAAGGTGGAACCATATCATTCCTGGTGCCCACGCTTGCCATCCTAGGCCTGCCCGCCTGGAGATGTCCAGCGCAAGACCTTATGGATGCCATGACGCCTTTGCAAAGACAGGAACTGTGGATGACCAGGATGTGTGAGCTGTCTGGTGCTATTGCTGTGTCGGCTTTGGCTCAGCTGTTTTTAGGTTAGTGAGAAGATTTTGTTAATTTTTTTTTTCTTAGGACTTTTTTATAGGGTCTAACTATTTCAATTTTAAATTGATTTATTGTGGATCAGAGGTTTACAAAATTTTATTCAAAATTTGCAAATGAAAAAAAAAGCCTTCTCTATACAAACTAGTAATGTTTAAATGACCATATAGTAGGGGTAAACCAAAATTATTTTAAATTTGCGACACATAGTTCCATAGGAAAAGTTCGAGATCACTGTATTATATGAATATTATAATGAAATATAAAATCACACAACTTATTTAACTTGTATAAATAACAAAGTTGCACGAAGTTGTTCAAATAATAAGTCTGCCATTGTGCCGGAGGGCAACTATTCACAGACGTGAGCTTGTTAAAACTTTACAAGTATTTGAACGTATGGAAATAAGTAGAAACTTAAATATATAGGTATGAACCTAAGTTATGTTTCATTACATACTTCTAATATTTTTATGATGGCAAAGTCTAAGTCAAAATATTTATTTAATGTAAACCTCAGGGGCCTATTTCATAAACGTAACAATTGTAGTTTACCATAACAATTCATAATACATTGCTCAGTTTAGTTGGAATTATTTACTTAGAACTAACCAAACCAAGCAATGTATTATAAATTGTCATGGTAAATTACAATTGTCACGTTTATGAAATAGGCCCCAGGTATTTATGAATAGTCAAAAATAGAAATAGTATAAGGTCTAAGTGTGAGCTTGGTTAGGCCGTCATTCCTCCCACACATACATAAAAAATAGTAATATATAAACCATTTTTGTATTATACATAGTACTGTGATACATAATCCGTGCGAAGCCAGGCGCGGGTTGCTAGTAAAATAGAAGTATTATTAAATTACTTATATTTGCGCCGGCACATAATATTGAGAATCTGGGATATTTCAGGCGTAGATATAGTCTGCTAGGTTGGTCGCCTCGGTGGCACCTTTGCAGAACAGATAACGATGGACAGATCAATGGAACCAACTAACCACCTAATCTTACACTAGTTGGTTATGTGGTGTGTGTTCGGTTTTGTTTCTATTTATTTTTATGTATGCATGAGCCTAACCAAGCGCACACATAGACCTTATACATTTTTATTTGACTATGCATAAATACCTGTAATGAATAAATATTTTGACTTTGACACCTTGTATACGATGCAGGATACTTCGGGATAATTGGTTCAGTTCTTCGCTTCGTGACTCCGCTTACTATAGTGCCGACCGTCGCTCTGGTAGGGCTGACGCTGTTTGACCACGCTGCTGAAGCTGCTGCTCAACACTGGGGAATTGCTGCTGGGTAATATTATTTACTTTACCAAAAACACTGATCAAGTTCAAACTGGACAGCCTTGAGCACAGATTAAAAGTCGCCTGTCTGTTTTTTATAGGTTGTATTTCGGAGAGTATAGGATGGAGTTATATAATTTGACCGCCTTCGTAGACTAGTGGTTGCGCTTTATATGTATGTATCCGGAGGTCGTGGGTTGGATTCCCACCCATGGCATAAAAAATATTAGTACCTACTAATATTTTTTATGCCATGCACAAAATGCGAGCGTGTGATTGGTCAAATTTTTAACGCAGTAGTAAAGTTAACGCGAAAGAAAAAGTGTTAAAAAAACTCACACTAGGGCTACTGAACGACTTATACCGGCGGCTCCAATACACTTGGAGTGTCAGCCGAAACTAAAGAACGCTTTATAGTGTTGTTTATAGTATCGTGTCTAGAGTAGTATTTTAATTAGTAAAAACAAAATACTTATGACTGTGTGTTTAAAATATTAAGTAAGTATGTAATACTTTTTATACATTTATTGCAGTTACAAAATATAAAACTGTATTTAAGGCAAGGCCCATTTACAGCTACTATTTATTATTATTATTATTTTATTAATGTTTTATTTACTTGACAAAACCCCTTTACAGTTGCTATTAATTGAATTTATTGTATTTTACTGTTATTTGTTAAATTTATTATGTAGTTACTTTTCTTCTTTATATCTGTTCTGATATTTGTTAAATTATGACAATTACTAAGTGTTCTAAAAGTGTACCTATGGTTGCAAATAAATGCTATTTAATTAACGCAATTTCTGAGCTCACTTAAGTATGATTTTATTATTAATGGAAAATACTTACATAACTTTTTATATGGACTAGCTGATCCCGCGCAACTTCGTTTGCTTAACTTTAATCGTTTACGCAGGTAGCGAACGCTCTCAAAAGGAATATTTTTCCCCCGCTTTTGCAACAGTTTTCATTGTTACTCCGCTTCTATAGCATGATGTTATTCTTTCCTTCCTGTCCTTACTCGATAGATAGGCTATCCAGCACTAAAATAATTTTTCAATTCGAACCAGTAGTTCCTGAGATTAGCGCGTTCAACCAAACAAACAAACTCTTCAACTTTATAATATTATCATCATCACGGGTGCCTGACGGCGCCCAAGACCGCCTAGACGGCCCCAGGATACCCAGTGGAGGGGGTTTAATCCCACCTCGTCGTAGCCGATGGTATGAGTCTACACCGAAAAGTAAAAAAAAAACAATCGAATGGGTTTCGCAAATTGAAAGTTCCGACCAACAGAATAAAAAAAAAATGGTTTCAGGAAAAAAAAAAAAAAAAAGAAAAGTTATCTGACATAAAAATAAATATTATGTCAGATAACTTTTTGAAATATCAAAAAGTTTATATTTGGAATGATTGCTGGATATTTTTTTCCTGAAAAGTATTTTCATCGAGATGTCGGTATTTTCCAACACAGCTATTTGAAATTTAATAACAAAATACAGTTTGGAGGACCCATTTAAAACATAATTACAAAATACGATTGCATTTTAGAGTAATTTCAGTGCTGCTGCCCACGGTAGGGACTTCAGTACTTTTAGACAAGGGTGGGGTACTTATAGACAGCCCACCCCTGTCTATAGGTGAGCATACCTACAAAGTCGATGAATAATTGTTTTTAAACAATATTGATAGCTCCCACTATGCCGGCTAAATGATGCGATTACGAAATAGGGGCCGACAATAATGAATTGCATCCTATATACTCGCAGCCTTATCGTCAATTCAACTACCCATTTCGTAACCGCACCCTGAAAGAAGACTAAATCGATGAAGTAGTCTCCTGAAAACCGGTGAACCCACAGACTAAAACCGAAACATGACTAGGTCACTTGACGGTTTTTGCATCTGTATGAGCGGTGGTAACGAGACCGGTCGGTCGGCTTAACGAAGTTATAGAGACCTTCCTCCCACCTAAAATAAATACCTACTATAAAATGAAATTCGACATCAAAAATATAAACGAAAGTGTTTGATAGGTATAAATTACAAAAATTAGATAAATTACTGTAATATCGTGTAAAATTAAAAAAAATCATTGCCGCTTTAAATTAACTAAGATAAACAAGACCCAATATTTTTTTTTTTTAATGTAGTATACTATCAACTTTAAAAGCGACCTCAGCCAAGTGGTTATGTCACTGCGCAACTGATAACAAGGTTAAGCAGATGACACAAGGCCGGACCTGGGATAGGTGACCGCTTTATACAATGAGGCTATACCATCATAAACACCGCACTTAGGTGTTGCCTCCGAATAGCGAATACCATCGGCAAAATGAGAAGGTGTTAATCCCTCCGCTGGGTACCCTGAGGCGGTTTAAACGGTTCTCGAGAGCGAAAAATGTACCCGTGACGGTATTTATTATTATTTTTATTTACTATCAACTTTATTCCAAAATTTTACATGTCTTGTTTTGATTTTTTTAGGGTTTAAGTAAATATTAATCACAAAATCTTATATCTAAGCTGCCATTCTCCCACAATAAAATATTAGATAGGTATTGCCTCTGCCAAGCCGTAGAGTAAATACCTATTTCCCGGGATAAATAATAAATACAACCCGGTCAGTCAGGAGTCAGCACCGAGGGCAACGACCCCGGTCTACAGTGTAGTGTACCTACATTGTATTGATTTTCCAGATGTGTATGATAGAAGATTATTATTTAGTTAATTGCGGATTTGTGTTGAGTATAGAAATTTTAAATGAAAAATCACACACATCGTTATTTGAAAGCATTTCACTACATGTAAAATATTATTCTATGAAATAGATATGATAAGTATAATATATATACATGGTGAATTTTTCAAGTGTGCCTTTCAAGACCAAATCCAAGACAACCCTAACCCCCGTATTCTAAGACGTATCCTTAACTCCACTTTACACTCAAGGAACGTCTGTCTCTTTCCACCAAATGTCAACTATAAAGAGCAAGTTGAGACAGACGCTCCTTGAGTGAAGAGTGGAGTTAAGGAAACGTCTTAGAATATGGGGGTAAGACCTAACTAATAAATTATTCTAAATGATAGCCATTATTTTCTACACATAACTAATTTAGTTTTTCTTACTTTAAATAAAAATATTATGTTGTTTTTTTTAATGAGGATGGGTTTTCAAGAGTATTATTTATTTATTTATATACGTGGTGGCCGAGTTGGTTAGACCTTGGACTTAAAAACACTTAGGTCCCTGGTTCGAATCCCGGTGTGTACCAATGAGTTTTTAATTTGAAAATTTATGTACATTTACCACTATAGTGCCTCGGAGAGCACGTTAAGCTGTCGGTCCCGGTTTCACTAAACCAACTTGTGAAACTGTTTATAGAAGGGTTATTTAGTCTATTCATAACATTGCGACGAGCTAGCCACTTGTTCGGTGTAGACTCATACCATCGGCTACGACATGGTGGGATTAAAACCCCTCCGCTGGGTACACTGGGGCCGCTAGGCGGTCTCGGGCGTCGTAAGGCACCCGTGATGATATGTAAGTATGTATTATTTATTTCAAACAATTTGATTAATATTTGTGCGAATGTACTGTTTTTTTTTCGTAAAAAAAATTATAACATCTATATGAAAACTATAATCTAAACTGAAGACTAACATATTTTCCCATAATATTCTTAATTTTTACTTTAAAATAATCAATTATTAAAATAGGTCACGAAGTTTTAGGGCGTAATAGAAATATTTCATTGCCCAGGCCACATAAACTACATTGTAATGATTATGGTATGTGTTATTATAAACTCTATCACAGAATGTTACAGTTTAAATTCGAATAGTAAACCAGAGAGGTTAAGAATTATATGGGTATATATATATATATATATATATAGTAGTATACAAAAGTAATTTGAATTTTAAAAACTAAGGAATAGTTTTTAAAATTCAAATTACTTTGACTATTCGAGTAAAACCTTACTATCAACCGTATACCATCGTCAGCACCCCTAGTGTGAGTTTTCTAACTATTACTTTGCGTTTGAGTTAACTATAATTTGTATGGGAAATAGTTCAGCGCTCCAAGCGGAAATTTTGAGAACTAAAAATGCGAGCGTGTGACTGGTTAAAATGTTAACGCAGTAGTAAAGTTAACGCGAAAGTAAATGTGAAAAAAACTCACACTAGGGGCCCAGTACTAATTTCTGGCACACCGAAAAACTTTTTCATACAAATATGGCGTAAGCTAAGCTTTTTTTTCCATGGTTTCAGTTACTAAATCTGTTGGATTTATATAGTCTGTGGGTTCACCGATTTTCAGGAGACTACTGCATCGATTTCTTGTTGAGGTGGTGGTAGTTTCAGGGTGCGGTTACGAAATGGGTAGTTAAATTGACGATAAGGCAGCGAGTATATTAAATCAAATGCAATTTGCCTTTGTCGCCCCCCATTTCGTAATCGCATCATTTAGCCGCACAGTGGGAGCGATCAATATTGTTTAAGAACAATTAGTGATTGACCCCATTCATGGACTTTGTAGGTCTGCTCATCACCAGGTAGATACAAAGTCACATGTCGTGTTTCAATAAAAATAATAAGTACAACTTAACAACCTGTGTACTACGTGTCCTTTGCGCCACATGGTTCCATGGCAAAAAAAAAAGATTTAAAGTAGAACCTCATATTAGCCCAAATAACAACCTTTCAAAGTCTGCATGTATATAATAAATAGTATACCTACATTGCTTCTATTAACATGCCTCCTAATTTATATATTGAGTGCTTTTTCTTACAGTGGTAAAAAACTAAAAATCTTATAGAACCAATTTTTTTTTTTTTTTTAATAAATTATCATATGAACGTCTACGATATTCCGGCATGTTCATTTCCTACATTCATAAACTTGATATTTAACATCAAATTAAAGGCGTCAATAGAAGGCGTGAGTGGAATCCTTAATGTGCTCTTCAAAGCACAAGCAGGATCAAATAATTATACCTAGTGGCCTAAATGATATAACTGAATACCCTCCCCTTTCATGTTCTCCGCTCGAGGGCGCAAATACCTAAATAAATAGTGTGAGTCGTGAAGACGGGGGAAATCTCTGGAGAAAAGTATTTCATTTCTATTAGATTGCATTTTGTGAACCCTGGCGTATTCTATCTAACAGGGATAACGATGTGGCCTGAATCTTTCTTTGATTAAATAGTGTTAGGTACACTGATGCCAGGATTTGATATCTGGGGGTTGGGGGACCAAAAAAAAAAAACGCCATCATCATCAAAATTACCACCTTCAAGATTTGTAAAAACGCAATACTCACGATTTTTTGGTGAGCAGTCATGAAAAATCAACATCGTCACCTGTTCGGTGGGGGGGGGGGGGGGGGGGTTCCACCCACAAACACTCAACATACGCCGCCCCATGTGTACTACCCCATACAAATTTATCTAATTTTCAAACATTTTTGGGGGGGTAAATCCCCGACCTCCCCCCCCTGGCTACGCTCATGCATTGATTAAATAGTGTTAGGTATACTGGGTGTATTATTAACAATGATTTTTTATGCATTAAGTATCACCTATTTCAAATGAAAAATGGGTTCGGGTTTTTTTTAAAGAAATAATAAATAATAAATATCTTCTTAAAAAACCCCGAAAAATTATTTGGACGCCTCAATGCTTAAAATTACAAATACATATTGTAAAATACCTTTAGACAAGTCGTAGGGTCTCAATGAAAATTGAAGTTATTTGTAGACCTTTTTTTACTTTGTCATTTTATCTTAAAGTTATTTTAAGGGCGACACAATTTTTTTTATATTGTGTTCTATGACGAAAATAATGAAACTTAAACATGTTTCATCATAGAGAATAATACCAAACCCACCACTGCGACAAAAAATACCCAGTAAGTGTATATTTCTAAGAAATCCTCAAATTCCATCAATAGTAAACATTTTACCAAACATATCTGGTAACTACTATAATATTAGTATAAAATTAAGTCTCGTATGTAAAAATGTATATAAAAATATGTACATTTGTTTAACTATAATCCTGTCGGTACCAGCTTTTCTATACTAACTTGTGGAACTGTCTAGAAGTCTATAGAAACGCCTCGACGAGCTTGCAGGCCGTTTAGGCGGTCTCGGGGATCGTAAGGCAGCCGTAAGGGTACGTAGGTACATTAAAAATAAAATTGTTATTACTTACCTATACAAAAAATATGTGCCTAGTGGAAACTTTTCACTGAAAAGGTTAACGAACAAAATCAATAAAATAACTTAAATAAGTAAGAATAGTATAAAAGAAATTAAGCCTTGTTTTCAGCTGTGAAATATTTTGTTTATTTTTCAGAACCTTCATTTTGCTGACAATATTCTCTCAATGCATGGGAGGGGTAAATATTCCCATGATCTCGTGGAATAGAGGAACCGGCTTTAACATTACCTGGTTTCCGCTCTTCAAACTATTTCCTGTAAGTTTATGTGCTCCTAGTACTGCCTATTATTCCTTATCCGAAATGAACCAATATTTCCTTTCAATATAGTACCTGATAACACTTATTATTATTTTTAAATCACATATGAGTACTAGTGAAGTAAATAAGTTACTTGGTTTCCACTCTTCAAACTGTCTCCTTTATGTCTATGGTCTCCTGGTACAGCCAGTATTGTAGGCAGCCAGTATTACAGGAAATGGTCCAGTTTTCTTTTTGAGCACTTATTTATATTTAATTAACTCCCTTTGTTACAATTATAGCTTTAGAGAATTAAGTAGTACGTATTATGTTGTCGTAAATTATTCTTGCTTTAAAAATGCCAGCTACTTATAGATATTGACCATTATTTTAAAGAAATATTTATAGAGTGGATATAGACAGTAAAATTAATCGCCCCGGTAGCATTATAAACAAAAAAGTTTTTAGTCCTAGGTCATTAAAACCAGCTGCTGGTCAAATATGTTTGTTGAGCTCAACATGTGACCTTGCATCCACCTAATGTTGAATGTTTGCAATGTCCAGGTATGATAGCAACCAGCGGATCCATACAGGTGCACCGCTAGTTGGCATCATTATGCCGGCTTGAGATGTCTATTCACGCTTCGTTTGTTATAAGAGTAATAATACACGCAAACTGGTATAGCATGCACCATTACTTTAAAATTTAATTTCCACATTTTATTGGTGCAGCAGATGTGTGAGCTGCTAAATCATTTAGAACATCAGTTATTCTTCTTGATCAGGTTCTATTAACAATACTGTTAATGTGGCTCGTGTGTCTAATACTGACTGTCACTGGGGAGCTAGAAGAAGGTCATCCAGCCAGAACTGATCTCAAACTGAGGATCATTGAAGACGCTCCGTGGTTTCGAATTCCTTATCCAGGTAAGTTATATGACTAAATTTTTATCTAAAACAAATACTACCACGCTATTTGCCTAAACGTAATTTTTTTTTGTAGCCTTTTGGCTTGTATTCTACAGACTCAATAGTTTCAGAGTATAAGTATTGACCATCAACTATATAAGTTTACACGTAAATCTGTGGACTATTCACATGGATTTATTCACCTTCAGAGAATACCATGTTTATTAAGCTTTTAACTAATTATAATTGTGGTTACGAAATGGCCATTGTTCGTGGTGTACATAGTACTGACCCAGAGCCCAGTTTGTTACCCAGGCATAACTTTGACATAAAATCGGGAAAAACAGATTTTTATTCTGACGATTTTAAGCGGTTTTATATATAATACTACAGAGTATTGGACTAGTACTTAAAGTCTGAAAAATAAAATAATAACTAACATATGTAAAAGTAAGGCTTTAAGAAAATAGATAAACGGGTTCACTCCGTGCACGATATTACATTTTGCTATTTCAATACGTTACTATGAAAGTAACGTATTGAAATAGCAAAATCTTCTTTTCACAGGACAATGGGGTACACCTACAGTAAGTGTAGCAGGAGTACTGGGCATGCTAGCGGGGGTACTAGCATGTACCGTAGAGTCTATCAGCTATTACCCCACCACGGCTAGAATGTGTGGTAAGTATTTATCTTATCTTTAATTAGTTAGCGCTGACACTCTTACTCAAGACCCGTTAGGAGCATTAGGGGATACTGGACTACTATTTTCCTTTATATGATGTAGTGTTTATTACTTATTACCCACATGTAGATTGTGTGGTGACTAGTTATCTTATCTTCAAGGATCTAGGGCTGACTTACTCAAGACCCATCAAGAGCATCAGGGGTACTGGACTACTATCTCCCCTCATATGATATATTAGTTATTACCCACAGCTAGAATGTTTGAATGAGTATTTATCATATCTTCAAGGAGTTGGGAGTGATATGGTCTTACCCAAGACCCGCCAAAAGCATCAGGGGTACTGGACTACTATCTCCCTTCTTAATATGTTGCGGGGTCTATTAGTTAGCACCCAAAGTATGGGGTGGTTTACTCAAGACCCGTCAATAGCATCAGGGTTACTGGACTACTATCTCCCTCCCTTCATGGTAAAGTTATTTTATCTTCGAGGGGTTGGAGCTGATCCCCTGCTTGCTTAAGACACGTAGGAGCATATTATAATAAATAATAATAATAATAATATGTAGGACAATTTACACAAATTGCTCTGGTCACAAACTAAGCTCTAGGCTTGTACTATGTGTACCAGAAACAATGATATAATACATATTATATTTTTGTAACACCCAGACCATGACAAACTGTACAGAAAAACGTACTAATATTTATTTGCCATGGGTGGGAATCGAACCCACGACCTCCGGATTTAACGCCAAAGGCGCAACCACTAGTCTACGGAGGCTGTCAATATTGGTGAGGATACTAGTATGTACATTCTCTATCATTTACTACCCCACCATAGTTAGAATGGGCGGTCAGTACTTTAGGAGTCTTTAGGAATTGAGGCTGACTTCGACTTTAGCTAGTCGATCTATCGAATGTCTATGATTATGTATTAATAATATTTTATTTGTTAAATTATACTGGCTAATGGGATCCTTTCGATAGGGTACTAAACTATTGTTTCAAATAGTTTTTATTCGAAGTAACCATTGTCCAAAAATATACCTATATCCTACAAAATGATGATAAAAACCGCATAAAAGTCTATTTTGGCATTTAAATTAACTAAGAGCACTCACAATTAGGTAAAAATTACTACTTGATGTAGACATGGCTCTACTTTAGTCTCTGCTCTTATATTGTAACCTCAAAAGTTTCTCGACAGTACTTAACTCCACGTAGCATAATCCCGGAACATTAGTCTAGATCAAAACCAAACCTCAAACTTTAAGGTTCAAATTAGCTTTTACTTCAAACCTACAATGTACTAAGTATATTAAAGTTTGAAACATCACTCTGCATAATTCGTTCGGCAATATACAAAGTTGTATCATTCAGTGTGACCTTATGAAGTAAAGTAGAATAATTTATGTATGGTTTAATACATAGTACAATATTTGTAATTTTGATAAAGGAATTTAAACCTTAATACCAAGGAAGAGAGTGTGTGAAGTTACAAGAGTAGGTACACCTAAACATTCTGTCTGTTGGAACAGCAAAGTGCACGTGCACTTAAGGTTGTTAAATTTTAAACTACCATCGCTGGTAATGAAACTTTGTTTATAAAATACATTGTATTATTTACATTGTAAAGTATACATCTAAGACAATAATAAACTTCTACAGAGGCCTTGTACATATATAAATACATAACATCACGCGTGTATTTCTGCAGAGAGTAATGCAAGCCACTTCGCTTCATCTCTACATACTTTCCTAGCTCTATTCACATCCATGCAACATCCATACAAGAACGTTTATTGTTTCAACTTCATAGAGTATTTGTGTCCTTTTTCAAGGACAAACATAATTAGGTGGGAGGAAGATCGCTATAACTTCACTACCGACCAACCGGTCTCGTTACCACCGTCCATACAGTGCAAAAATGGAAAACTAGCCATATTTCGGATTTAGTTCTTTGCCCACTGGTTTTCAAGAGAATATTGCATCGATATCAAGGTGGTAGACTTCTTTTGTTTTTGGCTTAGAATGGTTATATAATAAGCTTAATTGACATATTAATGAGCTTGGTTTAGACCTTAGACGTTAAAACACTACGGTTTTTAGGCCTGTGGTTAAACAAAAAAAAACTTATAAAATATCATTCTTGGTAATGCCCCAAGTAGCCTGGATACAGTTATCAAATTTCTCAGGCCAAGGTCCGAGAGGCCTCCCCCTCCCGGAGCTTGACCAGCTGTTTTTCTGATGGAAGAATTTTCTTATACCTGTAGTAAGCCTTAACACACCCCAAAAGGTTTCTCAAGCGGTTTCCGGGAAGCTCAACCGGAACCTCACTTATATGATACTCATAAAGGATGAAAATCATAGTTATTTGGGCATAACTCTAGCTAGATCTTAAACCTCATCAACTGGTTAAACTACGCAGAAGCTGTGTCCAGGATCATATGTACTGATATATACAGCAGACAGATTCCCCTTGTGGACCTTCCGACCGACCGCCGCCCATACAGATGCAAAAACGGTCAAGTGACCTAGTCATGTTTCAGTTTTAGTCTGTGGGTTCACCGGTTTTCTGGAGACTATTCTTGCATCGATTTATTGTTGAGGTCGTAGTCTCCTTTCAGGGTGCGGTTACGAAATGGGTAGTTCAATAGACAATAAGGCAGCGAGTATATTAAAATATACTCGTAATGCAATTCGCCATTGTCGCCCCCCATTTCGTAATAGCATCATTTAGCCGGCATAGTGGAAGCGATCAATATTGTTTAAGAACAATTATTGATTGATCCCATGCATGGACTTTGTAAGTCTGCTCACCACCAGGTAGATACAAAGTCACATGTCGTGCTCCAATAAAAAATATTAAAAAAAACCCTTGACTTGGGGAAATTGGAAAATACTAAGAATGATATTTCATGCCAAGCAGACGGTCTCTTTACCAGTCAGTAAACCATATGGATAGATCTGTAACTTCTACCTTCTCTAGCGGCTCCCCCACCCCCCCTGCATGCGATCAACCGTGGGCTGGGCACAGAGGGACTGGGCACGGTGCTGGCTGGACTCTGGGGGTCTGGCAATGGAACCAATACTTTTGGGGAAAACGTTGGGGCCATTGGAGTAACTAAGGTAAATACATCTCTATTATTATTGTTTTTGATATAAACTCAGATATTTAATATAATATAATACATAAGTACAGATGCAAGAAATCCTTAAGTGATGAAACATGTGTCGACAAAAGTATTCGTTTGTTGGTGATATTTGGATACAATAACAAACAGAGAAAATAATATTTACTGGCCGCACCTGGAGTCTTTGATTGAAGTTAGTTAGCTCCATACAAACTAGTAATGTTAAAATGATCAATTTGTATGGGGAAGCCAAAAATTTCTTTCATTTGCGACACATGGTTCCATGAAAAAAGTTGTTCGATTTGATTAGCAGAACCTCACATTAGCCCAAAGTACATCCTTTCAAATTCACCCTGTATATTTGTTTAGTAGGTATACCGATGGGTTTAAACTCGTCTCGTAAATACGTTAATTAAAAAAATAGTACTTAAAAATTATTAGAATTTAATGATCTCTTACTGACTTTTATCGAATTAACCACTTATTTAACAACTTAATTTAACGATAAGAGAATATTATATTATTGTTATTATTAAACAAATTAATTATTTAATGTTATAAGATCTCATTTCGGTGAATGCTATAAATTTCGGTGTATTTTTTTTTTAATTTCGTGGATTATTTAATCATTTCGGTTGATTAGTATTTCATGTAAATTCTGTAAAATATTTGAATGCATTTTCTAATGTGTTTACAAGCCTTTTATTATTTAATAAAGGGCTTCATTTTTTTTTTTTTTTATCATTTAAATTGACTTTTGAGGCGCACAGGTTTGGTAAGCAAACCGTTATTAAAAACCCATTCAAAAACTCCCGAAGGGGATATAGGTCCGATCCCTGGCGATATGTTATAATTGAAAATGTTACAAGATATAATTAAATAATTTCTTATTTTATTTCAAAGTGCCAGGTGAGTTTAATGTTGAAAAAAACGATTAACGCTTTCATTTCGGTGGCTAGTTATTTAATTTCCGTGGTATCAAAATTTTTAAACCGTATAATATGTTCAACTTAATTAGATATTTTGATGTAATTAAATTTTGATGATTGATTTTAATGTTAGCATGAGCAATATTAAGAAATACTAAGAATTGTAATAATAGAAAAGAAAAGTCCACCGAAATGAAAGAAAAAAATGACTTGTTGAAATTCAACTCTATATTACTTGTCTATACTTAGTTATGTTTAGTGTGCTATGAGCTCAGGCTATGTGTCCCCAAGGCGTCACAATCATATGATAAAGTATAAAAGTTCAACAGTATAGTGTTCAATTCTAAAGACAAATATGGCCGCTAGGGTAGCATAAAAAGAAGTTGAAAATGTAAATATACCTATTGTTTTATTTTTTTATAGATCGGTACTATAAGTAAATGGATTATTGTCTGTATAAAAACGACATAAGATACATGTTTATATTAAATATTACGAGTATTTATTTTAGTATGAAATTATTTTTTATAACTAGGGCTGGGTAATACTTTAGGTTGTTAAATACAATAAATAATTAACTACTTCTTATTAAATTAAGATTGTAATAATTAAATAAATAAAAACTTACAAATAAAAATAATTTACTAATAAAAAACCTATCTAAAATTAACACATAGAAAATCACAAGGAAATAATGGCAGTTACAGCACAAAGTACTCCTCCAATCTGTCCATCGGCATTGTACCCAAGACGCTGGCGGCATTGCCCCTCTGTATGGCTAAACTTATATGTTGTTTAAAATAGCCGCCAGCTCTCGAGTCGCCTGTTAGGTCCACAAGCATGGGTGCCAAGGTTTTTAATACATTTTAACAAATTCATTCTTTAAAAACGCGGACAAAGCTTGTATCAATAGCAAAAAGTATAACTATTAATAGACTACGAAACTTAATTTAGTAGGAACATTTTCTGAACTGCTCAACTGATAACAGGTTAATGATAACAAGGCTGGCCTGGGATGGGTGACCGCTTTATACAACAAGGTTATACCATGATAAACACCGAAATAATCTTGCCACATGTTAGGTGTTGCGAAGTGAGGACGGGTTAATTTTTCCGCTGGGAACACTGACGCCGTTTAAAAAAAAACGGTTCTCGAGAGCCAATAAGTATTTTCTGAACTTGAGAAACCTCTTTTCTAAATTGTTTTTTAATTAATATTTACTCGAGAATTCTACTATTACCAACCCTTTATCAATTTAGCCTCAAATGCAATCTACCCTTAACAGTATAAGTTTAAGCATTGCGCTGCCAAAGTAAATTAATCATTGGAAGTTTTATATTAGAGGCACTATAAAAGCTTAACTTTATAATTAAAATTACTCTATCTTACCTGCAACCTCGATGAGCACCAGGATTGAGGGGCCACATTTTTTATAAAAATAATGTGCTAATAATTTTATTGCTCGCAGTTAGCAAAACTCGAGTTACATTTTTGTAAAAAAATACTCAAGTTTATAAAATTTAAATTTAATTTTCATGGGATTATAGTTCGCCTTTCTGTGCTGACGTTTTTAATATCTTAAAATATACATCAGTTACAAACTAAGAAAATAGGTCTAGTTTGTAAAAAATATACTCTAAAACAACGCAAACCTCAAATCCCATGTTTATTTTTTACTACTATTACACACTATGTCGTTCGATCTTTACCAATTACTGGCCTAAGAATTATAAGCAAATTCGTATTATCAAAATGTGGTGCCTCAATCATGATGCTCATGCTACGGCGTAGTAACTTTTTGCTTCGTAGCCATAGAACTACTAAAGTGAATGATTATACTATGTAGGTAGTATTAGGCTACGACCTAGTTACACTGAAGCCTAAAGACCGCCTAGACTGCTTCAGGGTTTTTTGGGGTACCTAGCGGTTTAATCTCACCTCGTCGTAGCCGATGGTATGAATCTTCCAATCTCTAAGTGGCTAGCTCGTCACGTTGTTTGAATAGATTCAATAACCCATCAAACTATATACAGTTTCACAAGTTGGTATAGTTAAACTGGGACCGACAGCTTAACGTTTTCCGAGGCACTATTGTTATGTTGTCAATCAAATGTACTTTTTTTTTAAATTAAACATTTTATTGTACACACCGGGGTTTAAACCGGGGACCTAAAAACTAGTTTTTAAGTCTGAGGTCTAACCACTTCGGCCTCCACGTATATGTTTGTAGCCCGAACCAATTTAAAAGTTAATTACTTCGCCGTAGAAGTTTGACCCAAAAACGTTTGTTTTGGTTTTATAAGGTATCATCATGGTTGATATCGTTAAATATACCTTTTAGAAATAGTAGATTAATATTTATTTAGTAAAAGAAGATGTTAATAAAATGTATTTGTCTTACTTGTTGACACATAAATTAAACAATAGTAAAAAAATACATAGTTAAATCTTTATAGAGGGCGGTCCATAGTACACGAAGGGGACGTGCAGAAAAAATACTTTATTTTATTTAAAAAATAAGTAGATTTTTTTTTTAAATAAAAGAATCGTTTTTTTTTTTTTATATTTAATAAACTTGATGTCTTTGTTTTAAGATACAGTGTCCGTCCATAGGAAAAAAATATCCTTAAGATTGACCTTTTTAATTGCTATTGCAAAATTCTATAAAAAATCATTTTTTAAATTGATTTTTTCTGAATAGAATTTTTCAGAATGCAGTCCTTCTCATTTTTTAAAATGAAATTAAGTCATCTCTCAGTAAAATTATCTACAATATTTAAAGTACTTTTCCTTCGAGGGCTGCCCTGTGGGATACCCTGTTCAACATCATCATCATCAGCCTATTGCAGTCCACTGCTGACATAGGCCTTTCCCAAGGCGCGCCAACCATCCCGGCCCTCTGCAATTTGCATCCAAGACCTCCCAACCACGTTTCGCAGGTCTTCACTCCATCTAGCCGCAATTATCAGCACCAAGTCGTGGTCTCCACTCTAGGGTCTGTTTGCTCCAGCAGTTGCCTGTTCTACCGCAAAACGTAACCAGCACATCCTGTGGGATACCCTGTTTACTGATTATATACAAGATGACTTTGGAGGGATGTTCTTTGAGTACATTTTGATCAGTATATTTGCCTAAAGTACAATCTTTCAAGGTGTAATAAAAATTACTATTATTTTAATTTTTACTTTTTGGTAATCATACGATTTTTTGTACCTTAAAGAAGCCAGCTTTGTCCAGTAGTGGATTGTAAAAATACCTTTTTTGCAGGTAGGATCAAGAAGGGTGGTCCAATGGGCAGCTGGTCTCATGGTCCTGCAAGGTGTGGTCGGAAAACTGGGAGCCGTCTTCATCATCATTCCGCAGCCAATCGTTGGAGGTCTATTCTGCGTCATGTTCGGCATGATAGCTGCTTTCGGTCAGTATTCCTTATTACGAAATATTAGGTTCACTTGTTATCAGACTTGTTTTAGAAAAAGAAGAACTTATTGTGAGACTTCTTCCGGCATAAAATATTTAGAGAACTTTCTGCTTGAAAACTGGAATGGTTATAGACCGTGTTGGTATAAGTCAAAAATGATGTATAGGCTCAGATGAAAGGATCTAAGTCAGAATTAAAATGCGACGAATATATACTTTGCTTATCATATACATTTTTTTATTTATTTTATATTATGAGTTAAAATTTGAAATGAACTTCATTTAAGTAAGAACATATTTACCTAATTACCCAACACACAAAATTAAATATTAATTATATGTATATTTTGTTTCTTTATTTAATCACTTCTGTTTCTTATAAAATTCAAGGCTTAATTTATTTATTTTATATTTTAATTTATGGTAACTATGACGTAATATTTTTTAATCCTGCTGAATTTTTAAGTCTAAATTAATTGAGCAAATCCTTCTGTATATAACTCAAAAGAAAATTTTTCCCTAAAATACCTTACCAACCTACACAAAAATAAACAACCTTTATACATATTTTAGGTCTTAGCTTATTTTTCAGTGTTTCAAATCTCTCGCATCGTTGACCTTTTTTGGTGGGTTTTGTATTATTCTATAAATAGTTGAGGTTTTATTGGAATTTATATTATTCTCTGTCCATTTTCTATCCCTTCCCTTAGCATCGGGAGTCGGGAGATATAAGAATTCCTTCTTATATACCGAGAAGCCCTTTCGACCCACGCGCCCGAACTTATTTTTTTTCCATATTATTGTAGGAAAGGTGACAAATTAAAAGGAATAGAAATTAATAAAAATGTTTATTATTTACACTATCACTTCCTACATTTATTTACATTTCTAATAAGGATGAATAAAGTAACTTAAAGTATATTTTAGGGAGCGCGAGGAAATATTAAGTAAAGGTTTTAATACGTTAACACTTGGGATAAATATTTTGGTATAGGAGCGTGTGTCGCCTATAAGAAAATGCAATGGACTCCTAGGGTCGCCGAGCTACTGCGGGAGCTCGGAAAATAACAAAAGAATAAATAATGTTCTGGAAGGATTTGAAAATTTTGACTTTAGTTGAAAGAAATCGGGTTGTTCTCGTTCAGGACGATTCTCAAGGGTTGTTCCCATTGAGGTGGATTTCCCCACATATACTCCCCTGCTGAGACCGTAGCTGGCTACGGTCGATAGTGAGCTGGAAATCTGACAGTGCGTCCACTTCTGGTTCGCCTCTCTGGAGTTGGTAGAGACGAGGAGGATTTTTGTTGATATTGGCTTGTGGGTATGCTGCTTCCAGGTAGTTCTGTCATCAGATAAGCAGGTTTGATGCGATCAATGCTGACAGTAGCTTCCTTGCCTTGTATCTCAAGCTTAAAATTTTTCGGGCCACTTTTCAACACCTTATATGGGCCGGAGTATGGAGACTGCAGGATTTTTTTTTGTGCGGTCCCTGGCGGAGAAATACATGTGATGCCGTCGAAAGGTCTCATGGTACATAAAAGGGTCTGCTGCCATGCCATGATGTGGGTTTCGGAGTGAGCTTCGCCATGTGACTGCGCAACCTGGAGACGTAGTCGGAAACGTCGACGGTAAGGTCGGTGGGCGGTGAGAAAAACTCGTTTGGAAGACGAAGGGGTTCCCCGTAGACTAGCTCTGCCGGAGAAGCGCAAAGGTCGTCTTTCCAAGTACTGCGAATACCCAGCAGCACTAGTGGAAGAGCTTCAGTCCACTGGGTGGTGTTGTGGCACATGATTGCCGCCTTCAACTGCCTGTGTAGCCTCTCTACGAGACCGTTAGCGGCAGGATGTTAGGCGGTGGTGGTGTAGTGTTGGGCGCCAATGAGACGGGCTAGCGCTCCGAACAGGTGCGACTCAAACTGCCGCCCGCGATCGGTAATGATGCGGTGGGGGCAGCCGAATCGTGAGACCCAGCCATGGACAAAAGCGCTGGCGCAGGCCTCTGCAGTGATGTCCTTGACAGGATATGCCTCAGGCGATCGGGTGAATCGATCAACGACCGTAAGGCAATATCTGTAATCACAAGAATCAGGTACTGGACCGATAAGGTCCATATGAATATGTGAAAAACGAATAGAAGGAGGGCTGAAAGGTAAGAAAGGAGAATTAGTATGTCGAAACACTTTGTTCTTCTGACAGTCTAAACACTCGTGGGCCCATTTCTTGCACTGTTTGCGAATTCCAGACCATACATATTTGTCAGAAACAAGTTTAGCAGTGGCTCTAGCTCCTGGATAGCTAAGATTGTGAAGCTGGTCAAAAACTTGTTTCCAAAACCTAATGTGACATATGGTCTAGGATTTTTAAGGGAAATATCACAATAAAGTTGTGCTGTTGTATCGGGAGTAGCCACTTTCTTCAAATCTAAAGCGGTATCTTTATTTAAATACGTATTTAACTCCTTATCTTCAGTCTGAGCCTTTGCCAAGGCGTGAAAATCCATTGATGAGGATAGGGCTTCGATTCTTGAAAGGGTATCAGCAACGACGTTATCTTTACCTGAGTTGTGTCTGATATTTGTCGTAAATTGGCTGATAAAATCCAAATATCGGAATTGACGTGGGGGGCAGTTGTCTCGCTTCGTACTGTAGACATAAGTAAGTGGCTTATGATCCGTAAAGATGGTAAACGAACGGGCTTCACTTATGTGTCTAAAATGTCTGACGGCAGAGTAAATGGCAAGTAACTCACGGTCGTATGGACTGTACTTGCGTTGTGCTGGGTTAAACTTCCTGGAGAAAAAACTTAGTGGTTGCCAGGAATCGTTAAGACGTTGCTGCAATACTGCACCCATTGCATCATCAGAAGCATCTGTAAAAATAGACATGTCAGCTTTTGAGTCAGGATGTGTTAACATAGTTGCATCAGATAGGCTTTCTTTGCAACGGTTAAAGGCTTTTAGTAGCTCTGGCGTCATCGTCACGGGGTGAGTATTCTTGACTCGTGGACCTGACAATAAGGCGTGAAGTGGAGCTTGTATTGATGATGCCTGTGGAATAAAACGTCTGTAAAAGTTCATCATGCCTAAAAAACGTCGTAATTGTTTGACCGTCTTTGGTATGGAAAAGTCCTTAATTGCTTCTACTTTTGAAAGTAGTGGGCGAGTTCCTGAAGCTGATACCTGATATCCAAGGAAGGTTAATTCTGATTGCCCTAGTACACACTTAGCAGTGTTTACCAAGATACGATACTGACGTAATCATGTAAATAATATGTGAAGATGATCTTGATGTTCCTTTTGAGACTTGGAATAGATCAAAATGCAATCAAATCAAATCAAATATTATTTATTTCATGTAAATCTTTACAGATATTTATGATGAGTCAAAAAAAAAAAGTTTTAACAATAAGGTCTAGAGCGCGTTTGGTTAGGCTGCTATATATATATAACCATTATAGATTAATTAATAAAAGGTGTCATAAATAAAAGTATTAAAAAAACCAACCAACCGAACGCACGCTACATAACCAACTAGTGTAAGACTAGGTGGTTAGCTGATTCCATTGACCTTCCGATTATCATCCATACAAGGGTGCCACCGAGGCGACCGACCTCACCAACCGTATCCACGCCTTAAATATTAGTTCTTATATTATCATTATATTGGCTGTAGATATTTTTAAATGGCCATCAATCGCATTAACATAGTTATATGGATCGGTATCTTTAAGGGCGTAAACACTAGTTGTAAAGTCGATCCCTCCGGAGACACCCCGGAGAAAAAGGTACCAGCAAGTAAAAAACTCTGGTGCTTCACACAAACTAACAGAGGAATATAGCCATTGAGCTACCGATATGCATATCGCAGCATACATAAAATGCTCTAACCCTACTAAAAGCATGCGCAAAACACCCTATGGCAGATTATTTAACAGTTTAGCAATTGGTTGCTGTACCAATGTACAGAACTGCAAATACTAAAGAGTACAGGCACTTTACTAAATAATAATATATAATAACAGAGTACCTGCATAATATAAATATAAATAGGTAATCATAAGATATTACTTATTTATATTTATTATTCAAAGATAAAATTTAAATATAATAAAAAATAAATTAAGTAATAATAAATTATTACAATATCAGATTTAACATACCTACTAGGGTACTCATTTGAAAAGGCAATACTAATTGTGAGACCTCAATTGCAGATCAGAACGGGTCCAGACATCTTTATCATTAATATAGTCATTAACTCTATATAGTATGCCCTATGGATTGTTTGTTTTATACAATTTTTAAACTTTATTTCACTTAAATCTATAATACTTTTAGGTAATTTATTAAATAACCTTATACTGTTAATGACAAAACATTTATTAGTTTTTTGCAGTCTAAACTTTGGAATATCAATTTTATCTATATTTCTTGAGTTTAAATGATGCCTGTCGCTATTTTTACTAAACATACTTAAGTTTTTCTTGACACAATAAATTCTCATAAATATATTGAGATGGTAGTGTCAATACATCAATCATAGAATATATATACATAACAAAAATCGAGCCCCTTTAGAACCTCATCAATAAATCTCTGAAAGGTAAGAGCCGCGTTCCTTAAACCAAAGGTCATAAAAGGGAACTCAAACAATCCAAAAGGTGTTGTGATAGCCGTTTTCTGTATATCATCTGTAAATACAGGAATTTGATTATAAGCTTTTACCAGGTCAATTGTTGAGAATACCTGGCTACCAGACAACAGATAGTCAAAGTACTGAATGTGTCTTACTGGGTACCTGTCTGGTATGGTTCTGGCATTGAGTAATCGGTAGTCACCGCAGGGTCTCCATCCATCATCTTTCTTGGGGACTAGGTGCAGTGCTGATGACCATGGACTTTCAGATCATTGTGCGGTACCACTCTCCAACATATCTTGAAACTCTTTTTGGGCAATGGCGAGTTTATCAGGATGCAGGCGTCGTGGTCTACTAAATACAGGAGGGCCTGGCGTGTTACGAATGTGGTGGACCGTATTGTGGTGTAGTGTATTATGCTTACCAGCAGGGCGAGTGATCTCTGGGTATAGTCGCAGAATATCATGGTAAGTAGTACTTCCAGTCACTGCTTTGATAGAGTTGAACGCATCAGGCGCTGCACTCTTGACGTTGACGGATAATGACGTCAACTGATCCAGTAATCGTTGGCCTCTGCAATCTGCCAGTAGGTTAAAAAAACTTTAAAAAATCTATGCCAATAATAGGCTTCGTTACCTCAGCCACCACAAAACGCCACGTAAAATCTCTGCGAAGACCAAGGTTGAGGTGCAGGTTGATCCATCCGTAGGTTGGTATAATGTTACCGTTGGCTGCAAACAAGTCGTATTTGGTCCTAGTACGTCGATCTGTTAACATAGAACGTAGGTAAACACATAAATCCGATCCTGTATCTATAAGGTATTGAGTCTTTGTGACCTTTTCGACTATAAATAAGCGGGCTGAAGTAGAACGACAGTCACCAGCCGCTAGTTCTGACTGCCGCTGCTGTTTTCCGATGCATTGTATGTACAAGGGGGAATACATTTTCTAGCTTTGTCAGCATATATATCGTGGTACCAGCACACGTCACGATTGCTGGAGCGTAGTCTGCTTCTAGAGTTGGACCTTCGTCTATTTGAATGACTACGTGAACGTGACTGAGATCTGCCTCGAGACAAGCGTAATTCAGCCATAAGCTCTAAAACCTGACGCGTAAGTTCAGTCATATTATTGGCCAAAGTATTAAATTCAGTACCTGACATTGATGTGCTGGCTACCTGTGATAAACTGGATGCAATTTCGTTCACCTTATGGGCTAGTTCAGCGAGCGTCTCCAGTGGTGTGTCTACCTGCGACGCTATAGCCGTTTGAATGGAATGCGGCAAACGGCTGGACCACAACGTGCGGATGAACTCCTTGGGCAATGCAGGACCGGCTAAGGATTGCAGGTGCCTGAGAAATTGGGACGGCTTCCTATCTCCAAGCTCTTCATGCATGAGTAACTGTTTTAATTTATTTTCTCTTGACGCCGATAACCTCTTCACCAAATCGATCTTTAATTTTTCGTACATACCGGTTACAGATGGAGAAATAATAACGTCTTCCACTTCAGACGCATACTGATGGTCTAATTGTGCTATAACAAAGTAAAATTTGGTTGAATCGCTGGTTATGTTCGAAAGTAGAAACTGGCCTTCCACTTGTGCAAACCATAACTCAATTATGTTGGAAAGGTGACAAATTAAAAGGAATAGAAATTAATAAAAAGGTTTATTATTTACACTATCACTTCCTACATTTATTTACATTTTTAATAAGGATGAATAAAGTAACTTGAAAGTATATTTTAGGGAGCGCGAGGAAATATTAAGTAAAGGTTTTAATACGTTAACACTTGGGATAAATATTTTGGTATAGGAGTGTGTGTCGCCTATAAGAAAATGCAATGGACTGCTAGGGTCGCCGAGCTACTGCGAGCTACCGAGCTCCCGGTAAATAACAAAAGAATAAATAATGTTCTGGAAGGATTTGAAAATTTTTACTTTAGTTGAAAGAAATCGGGTTGTTCTCGTTCAGGACGATTCTCAAGGGTTGTTCCCATTGAGGTGGATTTCCCCACATTATTATTATTATCTCTGTGTACCAACGAGTTTTTAATGTAAAAAAATATGTACATTTGTTTAACAACACCACTATAGTGCCTCGGAGAGCACGTTAAGCTGTCGGCCCCAGTTTCACTATACCAAACTGGTGAAACTGTTTATAAATGGGTTATTGAGTCTACCAAACATCGGGACGAGCTAGCCTAATGTTCGGTGTAGACTCATACCATCGTCTACGACGAGGTGAGATTAAAACCCCCTCCGTTGGGTACCCTGAGGTCGTCTAGGCGGTCTCAGGCCGAGTCAGGCCCCGTGTGGCACCTGTGATGATGTTTATTTATTTTTCAAGAATAATGTAGTTTCAGTGTTCCGAATATTTTTTATTACTGGTTATCATATTACTTTTAGGATGGGATCCTGGACCTAAAGCTCAAGGTATTTTTATGCCTATTTCAGGCTCCAGTATCATAAATGACTTTTTGTTACTGGAGCACGGCATGTGACTTTACCTACCATCAGGTAGATACCTGATGGTAGGTAAGCATACCTACAAAATCTATGGATGGGATCTAGCAATACATTATAAGATCTAAGAATTTATAAAAATATTTACTTTAAGACATATTTTCAATCGTTAAATAAATACAACTTTTTACTTTCCTATTCAGGTTTATCAGCACTCCAGTATGTGGACCTGAACAGCTCCCGGAACCTGTACATCATTGGCTTCAGTCTCTTCTTCCCTTTGGTCCTCACGCGGTGGATGTCCGTCCATGGTGACGTGATCAACACAGGAGTATCAGCGCTGGATGCTGTACTTCAAGTCTTGTTATCTACTTCTATTTTAGTTGGAGGAATCGTGGGATGTTTCCTGGACAATATAATACCTGGTAAGTATGCTCGGATAGTTGGACTAGACTGAGATATATTTGGCCAGTTCAGTTCCCAGAATCTGTACAGTATTGACTTCAGTCTCTTCTTCTCTCTGGTCCTCACGCGGTGGCTGATTGCTCATGGTGGCATTATTAGCACATGAGTATTAGCGTTGGATACTGTGATTCAAATGTTTACTAGAAAACTTGAAGCCTTGATGTATGATCTAATAAGTTATACTGGACTCTAAAGTAAAAGATAAATATTTAGCGTATTTAGTTATCGGAACCTGTACATCATTGGCTTCATTTTTTTCTATCCACTGGTCCCCATCCGATAGATGTATTTCCATGATGACTTTATTAGCTTCTGTGCTAATTAAGTCATCATATATCATTGCTGTATGCTGTGCTTCAAGACTTGTTGTCCACTTTTGTTTTTTTCTTTAGGTATTTTCTATGTAACCTAAAACCTAGTATATATGATATTTTTTATTTTTTACTGGAACACGGCAAGTGGGTTTGTACCTAACGGGGTCAATCAATACATTACCGTTGAACAACATGATCGCTCCCACAATGCTGGCCTAATGATGTGATTACGAAATTGGCGGCGACAGAGACGAATTTGCATTACGAGCATTATTTTAATATACTCGCCTTATTGCCATGACTGGATCTTGACTAGATCACTTGACGGTTTTTGCATCTTTAGTAATAAAGATAATGGTGACCCTAAAATATACAAGGACTCAGACCGATCTATCTAATATAAAATGAAATTTTAAACAATTCTTATACCTACAAAATTAATCCTAATAAAGGTACAGACGAAGAAAGAGGATTGGCGGCCTGGGCGAAAGAAATGTCTCTCAACACTGATGTCAGGAAAGATGATGATGGAGTTCCTCTAGGAGACACCTACGACTTTCCTATAGGAATGACGTATATACGACGGTAAGAATAATTTTAAGAGTAGAAAAAAAACTCACAAATTCCTTAGCTTTCGAGGAGGCCCTCGAAAGCTAAGGAATTTGTGAGTACTACTCTCCAGCTTCTAAAGCTTCCAGAACAACGTTTACAAGTAGAATTTAAAACATAATAATAATAGACATTAGAAACATAAACAAAACTCTATGCTTGTACCATGTCATTTGTACCAGAAACAACGATATTAATACATATTATATTATATATCCTTGGTCCAAACCTCGGTGTGTACCAATGAGTAATTATGTACATTTGTCTAACAACGCCAGGGCCTCGAAGAGCACGTTAAGCTGTCAGTCCCAGTTTCACTATACCAACTTGTGAAACTGTTTATAGACGGGTTATTGAGTCTATCCAAACATCGCGACGAGCTAGCCACTTTTTTTCGGTGTAGACTTATACCATCGGCTACGACGAGGTGGGATTAAATAAAGACGCTGGGTACCCTAAGGCCGTCTAGACGGCTCGGGCGCCGTAGAGCACTCGTGATATTTATTTATTATATTTTATAAACACACAGACCATGACTGTGTAGAAATACGTAATAATATGTTTTTGCCATGGGTGGGAATTGAACCCACGTTTACGAAGGCGGACATACATACAAACAAGCACAAAAAATACTTTCTTTTAACTGGAGAATATAATATCTAAATTTTCTAAAATATGAATTAAAAAATATATACCTACTTTGCTAAATAAAAATATAATAGAATAATAACTACACAAAACAAATAAAAAACTACTCAAAAATTAAAAAAAAAACCCTAACTAAACATGCATATCCACTGCACCCAAACTCCTTCCGGGGCTGAACGTACCCATAACACTGGCCACGTTACCTCTTTGTATCGCCAGTGATATGCGTTGCTTAAAATAATATCCGGCCCTGGGATCACCTGATGTTTCATTTAGGAAAGCACATAGTCTCTTCCCAAAGTTCTTGGCTTCAGAACCCCAGACTCCAGTAGTCTCCACCGCAAATGGGACGAAAAAGTAATATTTCTTTTAACCTGTAATATATTAAGTTAATAAGGCTGGATGTACGCTTAAATCAATATTTATATTAAATTGAAATATTTACTGAAATCTGTTACGTAATTTCAGTTGGAAATGGACGTCGTACCTGCCCTTCATGCCAACATACCAAGCCGGGAAATTCACGGATTTGTTCAAAAGGAAAAAAGAAGTTTGAATTTACCTTGATTACTTTGGAATTAATTTGAAATAAGAATACGGGGAAATGTCAAAGCGGATCTCATTAAAATTTCTTATTTTTGTTACATAAGTAATTGTGTCTTGTTATTTTTTAAGATTTACAGTAATAGGTAAATTTTATTAAAGGAATTGGATTATTAAATTTATTTTATTTGCCTCAGTTTCAGTTATCTACTGTTAACTATAAGTATAAAGAAAATAAAAAGCTTTGTAATTTTCTGCTGCTGATGTCGAATCGGCCTGAATCGGCAGGACCACCATAGAAATAATGTACTTACGAGGTTAGTTCTTTTGCAGAAACTAGTTTTCGATTTTGTGCGATTTTGTTAGCCTATTTTCATTTCGTTAGACCGCTTGGTTTAAGAGATACAGTATAGGTCCTGCTGATAAAAAGTGACATCGGCAGGTCCACCATATAAATAATGTACTTACGAGGTTAGTTCTTTCGCAGAAATTAGTTTTCGATTTTGTGCGATTTTGTTAGCCTATTTTCATTTCGCTAGACCGCTTGGTTTAAGAGATACAGTATAGGTCCTGCTGATGAAAAGTGACATCGGCAGGACCACCATAGAAATAATGTACTTACGAGGTTAGTTCTTTCGCAGAAATTAGTTTTCGATTTTGTGCGATTTTGTTAGCCTATTTTCATTTCGCTAGACCGCTTGGTTTAAGAGATACAGTATATATAGGTCCTGCTGATAAAACGTGACTTCGGCAGGACCACCATAGCAATAATGTACTTACGAGGTTAGTTCTTTCGCAGAAATTAGTTTTCGATTTTGTGCGATTTTGTTAGCCTATTTTCATTTCGCTAGACCGCTTGGTTTAAGAGATACAGTATATATAGGTCCTGCTGATAAAACGTGACTTCGGCAGGACCACCATAGAAATAATGTACTTACGAGGTTAGTTCTTTCGCAGAAATTAGTTTTCGATTTTGTGCGATTTTGTTAGCTTAATTTCATTTCGCTAGACCGCTTGGTTTAAGAGATACAGTATAAGTCCTGCTGATAAAATGTGACATCGGCAGGACTACCATAGAAATAATGCACTTACGAGGTTAGTTCTTTCGTAGAAATTAATATTCGATTTTGTAAATTAATATTAGTTTTCGATTTTGTGCGATTTTGATTTTAATTTCGCTAGACCGCTTGGTTTAAGAGATACATTAGTGGTCCTGCTGATAAAACGTGACATCGGCAGGACCACCATAGAAATAATATAATTACGAGGTTAGTTCTTTCGCAGAAATTAGTTTTCGATTTTGTGCGATTTTGTTAACCTATTTTCATTTCGCCTGACCGCTTGGTTTATCAGATACAGTAGTGATCTTGCCGATAAAACGTGACATCGGCAGGACCACCATAGAAATAATATAATTACGAGGTTAGTTCTTTCGCAGAAATTAGTTTTCGATTGTGTGCGATTTTGTTAGCCTAATTTCATTTCGCTAGACCGCTTGGTTTAAGAGATACAGTAGTGGTCTTGCCGATAAAACGTGACATCGGCAGGACCACCATAGAAATAATGTACTTATGAGGTTAGTTCTTTCGCAGAAATTAGGTATCGATTT
Organism: Monopis laevigella; assembly: GCA_947458855.1. Lineage (NCBI taxonomy): Eukaryota > Metazoa > Arthropoda > Insecta > Lepidoptera > Tineidae > Monopis > Monopis laevigella. Next base: position 22,241,713 of record OX381585.1, read on the forward strand.
TGTTAGCCTATTTTCATTTCGCTAGAACGCTTGGTTTAAAAGTTATAGCTACGAGTATCTCAAAGATCTACGGGACGGTCGCGAAGAAAAGTTTAGAGACGTAGTAGTTTAGTAGACGTAATTTGTTTATTCATAAGGTTTTATTATTTATTAAATTTCAAATGAAATAAAAATAGACTTATGAATGTGAGTACAACATTTAGTTTTCCTCCCTTTATAATAAATTAGCTGTTCTACCTGCCGTTTAATTAAAACAAAATAAATCCGATAGGTGGTTACAGAGATGAGCGCGTTCAAACAAACAAACCAACTCTTTGGCCTTATTACATATTATTATATTAGCACTTATACTACAGATACGAGTAAAAGTGCCCCCAGCCTAGTGGTTAAGTCAATGCGCAACTGATAACAAGGTTAAGCACAACAAGGCTGGTCATGGATGGGTGACCGCTTTATACATTGAAGCTATACCATCATAAGCTCCGCAACAAGCTCGCCACTTTTTAGGTGTTGCTCCGAATACCATCGGCGAAATGAGGATGGGTTAATCACTCCCCTGAGGACAGATAAATAAATAGTTACTACGTAACCCTGATACCGTTTAGACGGTTCTCGGGAGCCAAAAAGGCACCCGTGATGGTATTTATTTTATTGGATAATAAAAAAGTGTACGACTATTTTAGATATTTACTAGCTGCCCTTCCCGGCTTTGCACGGGTTAATGAATAAAATGTTCTGTGTCACTTTGCACTCATTCTATTTTATATTTTTATAAAATGTACAGAAAAACCGTACTATTTTTTTTCCATGGGTAGGAATTGAACCCACGACCTCCGGAATTGAACCCACGACCTCCGGATACAAAGCCAAAGACGCAACCACTAGTCTACGGAGGCGGTCGAATTGATCAATTATTGACCACTGAGAGTTGAAGATTATTACAGTACTTATATCGCTATTAATAAATGGGGGTTGGTGGTGGAAGTGTGAAAATTAAGGGCTAGAAGTGTGATATTTAATGCCAAATCGTAAAAAAAAAATACAAAAAAAAGGGTTGTATTTTTTAAAACCCTGATCACTTAGTAGCTTAAAAAAAAGTTTACGACATTCTATTCTCAAACCTACCGAATATACACAAAAATAAAACATAAAAATCGGTCAAGCGGTTTCGGAGGAGTTTGATCACAAACACTGTGACACGAGAATTTTATATATCATCATCATCACGGGTGCCTTACGGCGCCCGAGACCGCCTAGACGGCCCCAGGGTACCCAGCGGAGGGGATTTAATCCCACCTCGTCGTAGCCGATGGTATGAGTCTACACTGAACAAGTAGCTAGCTTGTCGCGATGTTTTGAATAGACTCAATAACCCATCTATAAACAGTTTCACAAGTTGGTATAGTGAAACCGGGACCGACAACTTAACGTGCTCTCCGAGGCACTATAGTGGTGTTGTCAAACAAATGTACATATTTTTTTTAATTAAAAACTCATTGGTACACACCGGGAACCAGGGACCTAAGTGTTTTTAAGTCCAAGGTCTAACCAACTAGGCCACCACATATGTAATTTTATATATATGTATTAAAATATAATATATATTATATCGTTTCTGTTACACATAGTACAAGCCTAGAGCTTAGTTTGTGGCCACAACAATATGTGTAAATTGTCCTACATATTATTATTATTATTAGATTTCACAATAATTACGTAAATTCGCAGTGACGCTTTTCCACGAAAGGCTTTCCATTTGCCAGCCAGACAGACGGGTGGGTTGGACTTACATAATCCTTGAAGAGCACAGTAGGTACAAATATCTAAAAATAAGAAAATTCTAGTTTGCCGGTTTAAAGGTTAAACCAATTATGGAAAATTGAGTATATTTTATAACGATTATTATTACCTACCTATATAAAGGTCAATTAGTTATTCAATTCAAAGCATTTAAAAAAATTGAAACTAAAATATCCTGTTCAGCAAATGTAAAAAAACGACAAAAAGTTTTAGAACGTTGATCAAATAATTTGATGATTAAAATAACAGTATAAATTTATATTTTTTTATTTACGATTTATTCGTATGTCTATAGTTAAATTGAAATAAATAAATAAAAATCATTTTTATTTAGATATATTTCGCCTTATATGGCGTCTTCAGTCATATGACATTTTTTTTTTTTTTAAATAAACAAATATTTTTATTTAATAGGCTAAGGTAATGAGTATGTACGTTTCTGTTAGTGTTGGTGTGTGCGTTTTGTGTTTGTGTTTATTTAAATGTGTGTGAATGTTGTTAGTAGTCAGTCAGTCTGTGTCACAGCTGTATGTTCAGTCCAGGTCTGTAATGAGCTCCTAATGTCCAGATGTATGATAGTTCCCAGGTGCGAAGTTCAATATTGGCAATTTTATGAAATGATTTTATGATTCTAACGGTGTAACAGTCATTGAATTTTAAAAATAATTAATGAAGACGCCATATAAGGCGAAATATATCATATCTAAATAAAAATGATTTTTATTTATTTATTTCAATTATACTATGATTAAAATAACGTAATAAGGCACATGATTGGTGGAAAATTGACGTGACGTGACATTCTACCAATCAAATCAAGTCAACTTATTTATTGCATGTAAATCTTTACAGATATTCAAAATAGTTTTAACAATGAGGTGCGTTTGGTTTGGTTGGGTGATACAGGATGAATTTGAAAGGAAGTACGTTGGGCTAATTTGAGGTTCTGCTGATCAAATCAAACAACTTTTCACATGGAACCATGTGTCGCAAATTAAAAAAAAATAGACAAATTGGTCATTTAAAATTACTAGTTTGTATGGAGAAGGCAATTTTTTTTTCTTGTGAGTATACATGTAGGGTTTATTTAGGGGTTTCTTTTTGCTGTTGTTTTGTTTACATCTTTTTTAATATATTTTTCTTTAGACTTGTTGTCTTTCTTTTCACATGTTTTGTAATAGGTATTTATTTTAAGTTTTATTAATAATATTTAAATGTTATCTTGTGAATATTGTTTTTAAAGTTTTATTTTAATAAATATTAAACCCAAAGTACATCTTTTCAATATCACCATGTATATCATCATTCATTAGCTTGATGTAGAAATTAACCTATAATGTGAAATCGCAAAATGTGTCATTATATGAAAAAAAAACTACCCAACCGAACGCAAGCTACATAAATAGTATAAGACTAGGTGGTTAACTGATTCCTCTGACCACCCAATTATCATCTGCCATACAAGGGTGCCACCGAGGTGACCAACCTTACCAACAATATATCATATTCATATATAACATATCCATGCCTTAAATATTTATTGTTATATTATTATTATTATATGGGTTCTAGGTATATTTAAATGACCATCAATCGCATTAACATAGTTACCTATATGGATCGGTATCTTTAAGGGCACTGCATTTGTAGTTGCGAACTCCGCGTTCTCCATACAAAATTGGCTTTCGCACTTCCAATAATACTCGATTAGTGTTTGTCGTGTAATAAAAATAATAATTTTGTCGGTCCAATGACCAACAACATTGTATTTATTAATGTTTCTGGGTATTTTTTATTATTTTTTTAAATAAGAAAAAATACCTACTTTTTAAATATTAATATTAAAAAAAATACCCACAACAGAAAGATTTTGGCGTACAATTACGAACAAAGTGTTTCTTATAAGGTAAAATAAACAAATGAACACTATTAAAATTAATTGCCAAATATTTCGCATCTCTTTGTAGCGGCGTCATTAGTGACGACACCGATGCGCCTGTCCAGAGACCGGCGAAATATTTACTTCAATATATATATTTTACCTAATTAGAATTATTAAGTACGAGTACGTGGTGGCCGAGTTGGTTAGACCTTGGACTTAAAAACACTTAGGTCCCTGGTTCGAATCCCGGTGTGTACCAATGAGCTTTTAATTAAAAAATGTATGTAAATTTGTTTGACAACACCACTATAGTGCCTCGGAGAGCACGTTAAGCTGTCGGCCCCGGTTTCACCATACCAACTTGTGAAATTGTTTATAGATGGGTTATTGAGTCTATTCAAAACATCGCGACGAGCTAGCCACTTGTTCAGTGTAGACTCATACCATCGGCGACGACGAGGTGGGATTAAGAACCCCAGCGCTGGGTACCCTAGGCGGTCTCGGGCGCCGTAAGGCACCCGTGATGATCTGTATGTATGTGTAGAATTATTAAGGAATTTAATGATTTCATCATATTTCTTATATGGAAGTAATGAAATCTCCCACCAACACTCCTTATTGCACAACAACTGGAAATCTTTTATTCAGGCGGTCTTTAAAACAAAATAGTAAAGTAAACACATATATGTATATAATAATAATATTATATAGAACAATACGACATATTGCTCTGATCACAAACTAAGCCCTAGGCTTGTACTGTGTGTACCGAAAACAATGATATAATACATATTATAATTTATAAACCATGACAAACTGTACAGAAAAAGGTACTAATATTTTTTTGCCATTATAAATTTAATGACCGAATTAAACGAGAATTTGTTTAGTTTTTGGAAACTTTTTTTTTTATAAAAAGATATTTATTGATATTTTTTTATTTCATTTATTAAGTAAGCAAAAATACAAGATATATTTAGACTGGGCAAGTCCCTGATCCCAACACTAGGAGTCCCTGTCACGTAGGAATCAGTTTCCACCACATAAACTGCAGGGTAACCACCGACTCCGATACCGTGAGATCTCGTTCGAGTTGAGATCGAGAAGGATGTTTTTGGTACTACCAAAAGTGAAACATGGAAATTTAAATTAACCACTGCATAAACTGTTCGAGTACCTAATTAATTACAACAAAATATATATAATATTATGAAGTTTGTAAATATGATTTGTATGAAATGACGTCATATTTGATCTCAACTCGAACGAGAACTCACGGTATCGGAGTCGGTGGTTACCCCCCTGGTTATTACATTTAACTCTTACAATCTACTTATACACCAAATAATGGAATACAATATTAATAAAAATAAAAAAACAATATAAACTAAAAACTAAGATTAATTATTAATCATAACATAACTCTAAAGTAAACAATGATAGAAAATAAATAAATAAGTAGATTCTATACATTAATCAAATACTAAACGAAATACTAAACAATAAAAGTATTAAAAAGTTAAAATAATACATATAATGAAATGCAAGGTTATTTTGTAAATGTTTTTATATGTATGTTTATGTGTAGTGTGTATTAGTGTTATTCTTACTTTAAAATTTCTAAAAGTTTTTCAGTTTGTCAGTAGTTAAGAGACATAAGCCATTTATTTATAGTTAATTTGCAAAACGATTTTGATAAATTGACAATATTTAAAGATTTACTGATTTTATTATATAAATAACTGCCCAGAAAGCTGATCTTGTCTTTGTGCAAAGGTGGTTCTTACTTTAATCGGAGGAAATATTTGGTCTTTTCACCTCTTTCGAAGTGATTCAAAAACATTGACTAGATCAACCTTTTGGTGTTGGTATAAACAAGTTTTTAGGATAAAAAGTTGTCTTACGGACAGTACCTTACTATTGAGTATAGCTCTGTAGTTGAATACTGAAATGGCTTTGAAAAGATAACCTTAAGTACCGCCCGATGGGACCGTTCAAGTTTAAGTAATGTAATTTTACTGCTACCACCCCAAGCACTCATACAGTAACAAAGAACAGAGTGGACGAATGCAAAGTACATCATACGCAACAATGGTATGTCAACAATTCCTCTCAGGTGCTTGAAGATGATTTTTCGCATACGACTAAATATCATATCAATGTGTTTGGACCACGAGAGATGTTGATCGACAATAACTCCAAGAAAAGTTAAATAAGAGACTCTATCTAGGGTACCACAATCACACGACTCATTGTCTGCGCTGACAGAAAAGCTACATGTGTGATTTAATTTTAAAATTTAAGTCGGGTTGCGTAGATTTATTTATCGAAAAGCAAATATATTTAGTTTTTTTTAAGTTTAGAGTCAATAGATTTATATCTAACCATTTTATAACTTTGTGCAATCTTAGTCCATGCCGATCCTTTAAAAATGATAACAGTATCATCAGCATACGTAATAATTTGAGCGTTTTTAATTTTTGTCTGATATAACTGGTTAATATATATCAGAAATAACGTGGGCCCCAGGATAATACCTTGAGGTACACCATATTCCATAAAACAAAAGTCACTACGATGATCTAAAATTCGCACACTCTGTTTTCGTGCTGATAAGTAACTGGCAAACAGAAGCAACGGCACACCACGAATACCTATGCGCTCCATCTTTGCAAGAAGAATAGGGATAGAGACAGTATCAAACGATTTTGCAAGGTCTAAAAAGATCGCAGCGCATTTGTTTCCCTTATCAAGTTGATTAGATACATAATTAGACAAAAATGTGACTGAATCCTCCGTAGACTTATTCGCTCGAAAACCATATTGATTCGGTGATAGTATATTAATATTTTCAAGGTATGCGATTAGTCGAGAGTTAATAGTCATATATATTAGTCTTTCCAAAATTTTTGAGAATGTGTTCAAAACCGAAATGGGTCTGTAGTTATCGATAATGTCTCTATCGCTACTCTTATAAATAGGGGTGATTACTGGTTTTTTGAATGCGCTTGGAAACGTACCATGCTCAAGACAAAGATTCATAATGTAGACGAGGGGCGCCATTATAATATTTTTAATAGTTTTAACTAAGACTGCTGATATTTTATCGCAACCAGTAGCACAATTTGTCTTTAGTTTACTAACTAACTTCTTTGTAATATAAATTCTTTACATTTTTAAAAATATTATTGCATAGATTTCGATATTTTTTATATTTATTATTTAATTCTAGGTTATTAGGATCCTTTCTTATTCCAAGATGAAATTTGTCTCTTTTTGATATATAACTCATTAGGCCAGATGTAATCCAATTCTTTAGATTAATTTGGGAACGTGATTTGGTTCTTACTGTTGTATTACTTTCAATAGTAGATTGTAGTATTTGCAGAAGAGAGTTAGTTGCATCTTCAGCGTTGTTACAACAATAAATAGGAGCCCAATCAGCCGTTTCAAGGTCCATGCAAACGTTATCATGGTTAATCCGTGTGAATAAAGATTTTACCCTACTCGTATTTTTCTTATTTGACTTTAGATTTAGTATAACAGGCTAATGATCAGTTAATGGAGTATTAATGACCATTGTTACAGCAGATTCATGTGTTTTTAACATGACATGGTCCAAACTAGTACATCCTTGTGTAGGTAGTGTATGGGTAGGTAGTAAACCACAGCAGGCCAGAATACTGAGATACTCATTATAATTAGCATCAGAGCTTTCAGGACGAATATCAATGTTAATATCGCCCATCAATGCAATGTTACGATCACCTTTAAGTGTATTAAGTAGAACCTCTAGGGAAGTAAAGAAATTGTGTAGGTTATGACACGATGGTGAGCAGTACATTGCGATTATTGTATGGTCAGAATTTGTTTTAAAGAGGATACAGTCTGCATCATGTATATTAGGTTCAATAGATGTTATGTGAATACTGTTACGAATATAAACCACCACCCCACTATTTTGATTAGAGTTTTTCTTTGTATGCATATAATAATATCCTTCTAGACTTGGAAGGTATGGATTGACAGAAAGCCAACATTATGTTAATATTATAATGTCTACTTGTAATTAAAGCCTCTTAAGCAAAACTAATAAACTATTATATTTTTTTGAAATACTTCGAATATTTTGTGTCATTATAGTTAGCCCTCGATCATATAAGTCCCCACCGCAGACAATCCGCGCACACTCTTCAGTAGCACACTCCACTGTTCTCGAGACACTGACTGAGTCAATATCTGAGAACAACTCTGAAGTTAAGGTTTGAACCATATTTTAAGTAAATAGGTATATATATAAAAAAGTTAAATAAGTGTAGGGTCTGCTGGGAACGCGCCGGACGGTACAACAGTGGGGCATAATAAAATGAGGAATGTCTTATTTCCTGTATACATTTGAATGGTATCAAATAGCATTGTGTACTCTTAAAATCATAATTAGCTTTAATGATAGTTTGTATAATTATATATTTTCTTTGTAAGACTTTATTGCAATTCTTAATAATATTAGACAAATTATGAATTATTTTATATTTATAGTCTATGTTTATATTTAAGTTTTGTAAAATATAATTATACATGCATACAGAAATTAAGGTGATCGCAGTGGTAGCAAAGATGAAGAGGACAGACAGAGGGTACTGTGTTGTTATTTTAACGGTTGATTTAGTACATAGGTGGCCATTTACCTTCGCATACAAACCTGGTAGTAATTTAAACGAAATATTTCAACACCTTTTACAGCTATATTTTCAGATAATAATACAGACTTAAATATAAATATTAATTATTGCAGAAAAATCACGTAATTATTGAATAAATACGAAATATTGTTTGGTGGGGGAATTATATGAAATGTCAAATATATTTACGTCAAGTCAAATTTTGGTAAATACTGAAATTAAAGCAATATATGAAAAAGATTCTGATATTATATTAATAATCAGATGTAAAAATATTTTCTACTTGGTGCCTAACAAGAATAACAATGAAAACTTAATAGAAATTATTAAAAATAGACCTACACGCTAACCATAACCCATTCCGTAAAACCCTTGAAGAGTGATGCTACCAAGAATAATATTGTATACCTATAAATTATTTATTTTACAAGAGTTTGTTAGTTTTTTTTTAAATAATATTAGAAAACAATTTATATACCTACTTTAGATTTTATTTGATAATAATAATAATATAATAATAAATTCTTTATTTGCCAGAATATGGTTTACAAAAGTTGTTACATTGGAATAATTAGTTCTACATATTCTACCAACATGTGGTGTGCAAAATATAATTTCAATCCCTAGCATATCATCTATTATACATTCAAATCATAAAAACCCGTAACATTTCAACACAACAAATAAATAACCACATCAGAACAAGAAAATCTAATAGGACTAATCTATCAGGCAACATTGATATTACCAAATCATTAAATGAATTAATCAATATCACTTTAAATAAAACAAAAAAAAATAAAACATTAAAAATCAATAACAATTGAATAAAATTACGTTACCATAAAATTATAATAAAATGTTAAATAAAATGTCAGGTTATATTTGCTAAATTAATCATTTTAAAATATAAATTCAATTAAATTAATCAATACTACTTTAAATGAAACAAAAAATATAATCATTACAAATTTATAACAATTGATTAAAATTACAATAAAATGTTAAATAAAATGTCAAGTTTTTGCTAAATTAATCATTTTAAAACACAATTTCAAATTAAAAAGATATTAGATTAAATAGTATGTCCTCTATTATAATAAGCCTAATAAAATAATGTCAATTTATTATTAAATTGATAGTAAGTAGAATTGTAATTAGAGATTATGTCAAAACATGATCAAATTAGGTTAGGTATTACAAATAATCATAAAAATATATTACAAACAATAACAATGTCATTCAAAATAATAATAGGGAAAATTTATATTTTATCATTCATAAAGTCATTTACTGTATAGTAGAGCTTATTTAGGAGTAAATTTATTATATTTATTTTAAACCTTTTCAACGGAAGATCCTTTAGATTATCCGGAATGTGGTTAAACACCTTTATTGCCATCATATATGCATTTTTTTGATATAATGTGAGACGCTGTGGAGGAGCGTACAGCTTATTTCGGTATCTACTTTCCCTTCCCAATGATAATACATCTGAGTTCCGTTTGAATAGTTCGGTGTGTTTTCTAACAAATGAGCACATTTCAAGAATGTATTGACAGGGAAGGGGCAATATTTTTAATTTTTTAAACAAGGGTTTACATGTGTCCAGACATTCTGCACCTGATATTACTCTAACGCACTTCTTTTGAATTTTGAATATTCTTTCGGCTTCCACGGAGTTACCCCATAAGATAATGCCATATCTAAGTATTGACGATATGTATCCGTGATAGGCTAAGAGTGCAGCCTGTGCTGATACAGTGTCTTTTGTGCGATTTAGAACATAGATGAAGCTGTCAAGTTTATTACTAATATTTTCAACATGTTTTTTCCAGTTACATTTTTCATCTATTATAATACCTAAGAATATCGTTGATTCAATTTGTTCCACTACTTTATTATTGAACTTTACCTCAAGAGGTTTATTTTTATTATTATAAGTCTGAAATTGGATTAATTTTGTTTTATCAATATTAATAGTGAGGTTATTACTTTCAAGCCAGTTAATTGTGTCATTTAGTGTTTGGGAAATATCGTTAGCTAAAGTTACGTTATTACTGTTTTTAAAAATAAATGTGGCGTCATCAGCATATAAGATGCATTGATGTTTTGTGATGTCTGGCAGATCATTGATGTATATTAAAAAAAGTAGTGGACCCAAAATACTTCCTTGCGGGACTCCAGTGTTATTGTAGTTAAATTTAGACCTAAATTGTTGCTTATACCCGTCTGTTATTTTAGTTAATTCAACACATTGTTGTCTTTCCTGTAGATAACTAGTGATCCATTGTAAGGCATTACCTCTGATACCATATTTTGATAATCTATCTAAAAGAATTTTATGTGTAACGCAGTCAAAAGCCTTACTCATGTCTATAAATAATGCTGCGGTATTTAATTTATTATTGAGATTTTCTGTCACGTGTTTGATTAGATTAAAGCAGGCTAACGTAGTGGACCGGTCTTTTCTGAATCCAAATTGTTCATTTCTTAAGATGTCAAATTTATTTAGGAAGTTGTATAGCTTATCATGCATTACTTTTTCAAAAATTTTTGATATTACGGGTATTAGTGTTATAGGTCTGTAATTATTTAAATTATTTTTTACTCCTTTCTTATACAGTGGTTTTACTATTGATAATTTTAGACGTGAAGGAAAAATACCTTGTGTCAGTGATAAATTGATTATATATGTCAAAGGAATCGATAATTTTAAAGCATTTAATTTTAATAGTTTTGTATTTATTAGGTCATAGCCACAAGAATTTGTGTTGTTCAATGATTTGATTACTTTATATATGTCGTGTTCTATAACTGGTGCCAAATATATGGTGCTTTCGTTAATATATTTCGTGATTTGTTTGTTAGGATTATGAGTTATTTTTTTAGAGGTATTCGTTATATTTATAAAATAGTTATTAAACAAATCGCATATTTCAACAGGGTCGGAGTATTCGTTATTATTAAATTTTATACTGTGTATACCATTGTCAGATTCATTATAATAAGATTTATTCTTTATCGTATTCCAGACGGCTTTGCATGTATTTTTTGATTGTGACATGTACCTAGTCTTTTTAAGTTTTTGGGCGTTTTTCATGCATTGTTTCAATACCTTATTGTAAATAGTATATTCTCTTTTATTTATCTTTTTATTGGATTTTGATAATTTATATTTTAGGTATTTTCTTCTTTTGTTTACACAGGATTTTTTTATACCTTTGCTCATCCACATATTCTTTAGTGGTTTATTAGTTATTTTTACCGATATTAATGGGAAACACAATTTAAAGAATAGCGTGATGATGTCATGAAACTCATTGAATGCATCCTCTGTGTCTGACCTATTTAAGATATCATTAAATGTTAGTGCATTGATGCAATCATTAAATTTATTTAAATTATCAATACTATAATCTCTTCTTCTTTCTATCCAGCTATTAAAGTAATTATTAGTTGAGTCTATTTCTATATCAAAGGTTATACTTTGACCTGTCTCATGATCAGATAAAGCTAGAATATGTATATTAGATACAACATTCTCAATATTACTGATCATAAGATCGATACAAGAGTTTATTCTTGTTGGTTTAGTTATATGGTTAGTTAAGTTATTATTTTTTTAGTATGGACTTCAGTTCCCTCGAGTTATTGTTATCTTTTAGCAGATCAACATTCCAGTCTCCGCATATTACCACTTTTTTATTATTTTTTTTCCTTAATTTATTTAGTAAAAAATTCAACTTGTTAAAAAAAATATCTATGTTTTTATATTGTGGTGTTCTATACAAACAGATAACAATAAGTTTATAATCCAGTAGTTCTATTGCGCAATATTCAAAGATAAATTGTAGTGGTTCTACTAGTGTGATTAGCTTGTACTTTAAGTTATTTTTTACTAGTATACAAGATCCACCCCTTCGTTGGTTTATTCTACAAAATGATGAAGACAGTTTATAGTTATTAATAGATAGATTAAACTCTGCTCCTCGCTTAAGAAAAGTTTCAGTAAGGCAAATAATCTCAATGTTTTTTAGTTCTTGGGTTAATTCTGCTAATGCTACTTCGAATAAATCTTGTTTATTTAAAATACCTGCGATATTTTGATGAAGTACGGTGATAGGTTTAGTTTTAGGGACGAAATAAATGTTGTTTATTTATTTTTGTGTCTCTTTCTTTTATTATTTTAGAAAAGTAGTAAGGTATGGTTTCTTTTATATTTATAGTTGGTTTCTTTGTCGATTTTATAGCATTTAGTGATTTGGTAGTGGTAGGTGATTTTGTGTTAGTAGTATTAATATTTGTATTGAATGTCGATGAAGAAATTTTATGTTTTTTTCTAATGTTACTGCCTCTAGAAGGAGGTAAAAAAGTTGTATTATACAGCAGAACATTTATCTCCGTGTTTAATTTGAAAGATAGCTCATTTATAAACTTTACCCATTTATTACGATATGGCTTATAAACAACAGTATAATCGGAGACATCTATATATTGACAATTTTCATAGTTTTTTGCAATTAATCTGATGTTATTATTCAAAGGTATTTCGTTTAGATATTTGTTATGCTGTACATTAACTAAAAATATTTGTTTGCATCTAGATTGTAGTTTATATAATGTATTGCATAGTTCAGTAAATAAAATGTAGGGTTTTCCATCATTTGAACCTACCGATAAAATTATAATGTCATCATTACCTAGACCATCAATAAAGTTTCTGTCGATGTTCTGAAGTATTTGAGTGCTCGGTGCATAGGGTTTAATTAAAGCAGATGTGAGGTAGTTATCATTCCATTTTCTTGATCTGGTATTAATTATTTCTTCTGCTAGTCCCCGTACTTGCTGGTCACCCAATATATGTATTTTATTTTTCTTTGTTATATTTGTAGTTCCTTTAGTACTGCTTTTTTGGATAGAATCCATTACTTTATGTATGAGTGGTTTTTCATTCAATATTTCTGTGTTAATAGCTTTCACGATATTATTAGTTTGTTTATATAGGGTTTATTTTTATGCTTTTTAGTATATATTTCAGTTCACTATTCCGATGTCCCAGCCTGTAAATAGCAATGTAAATAGTTTTTTTGATGATGGCAACGCTTTAAGTATGTCACTGGATAATTTACTACAATGTCCAAAATGCATCCAACCTCGGTTTTTCAAAGGTCAAAGGGGATTAAAGAAATCTTAAACCCCTAATACATTCCCCGGCTTCTGTTGTCCCACCACCATCCACAGACGTAAACAACACTGAACCATTTTGGAAAACCTTATCAAATCTTAAATCATCAGTACCAATAGTGAAACGTATCCCTAGAGGGGCACGAATTACTGTCGCACGTACGTTTTCACATTATATAAAAAAAAACAGTATCGGAAAATTCTCAAAAGGCTTGGGAGAATCAATTAGTTTTACCATATAAAATTTTGAATGTTAAAAAAGAAAACATAAAATCTTTAACCTATTTGATCAAACAAAATTGCAATAATATCCGACAAATTTCTGGCATTCAATATACTCCACATAGACATAATAGTAATTTAAATAATTTAATAGAATCAATTTCAATAGGCCTGGGATGGGTGACCGCTTTATACAACGAGGCTATTTCATCATAAACATCGCAACAAGCTCGCCACTTGTTAGGTGTTGCCTCCAAATACCATCGGCGAAATGAGGATGGGTTAATCCCTCCGCTGGGACCCTGAGGCCGTTTAAACGGTTTTCGGGAGCCAAATTGGCACCCGTGATGGTATTTATTTATTTTTAATAGAATCAAAATTAAGTGATGGTGATATTAATGGAGCCGCCCAACTTTTCTTCAGTGACGTCTTCGCACCAAATTGTCCGGAAACTCTGTCTAACCTGAAAGACAAACATCCATCCAGTCATACCAACGATAGCCATTGGCCTGATCCACCAAATCCTTTAGACGCTACTTTAACAGCTACTATTCATAATATATCAAGAGCTATATTTTCTTTCAAAAGTGGTTCTGCCGGTGGTCTAGACGGCCTAATGCCGCAGCACCTAAAAGACCTTCGTCAAGGGAGCTGCGGCGAAGCCGGCGAAACACTTTTGAAAGATATTACTGCACTGGTTAACCTTATATTATCTGGAAATATTAATAATAACATTATAGACATATTATATGGCGCCAATCTCTGTGTATTATTAAAAAAAATGGCGGTATCAGGCCCATTGCTGTCGGTACGACGTACCGCCGTATTGCAGCTAAATTATGCGTCAAATCATTAAATTTGACCAATTATGTTCAACCACAACAATTAAGATTTGGCTCAAAAGGTGGCTGCGAGGCGGTGGTACACGCACTTAGAACTTTTTCAGAAAACAATAGTGACAGTGTGATATTAAAGGTAGATTTAAAAAACGCATTCAATTCGATAGACAGAGGCGTCTTGCTGACCCAAATAAAAGATAAAATACCCAATGTTTATGGTTTCCTTTGGCAATGCTACTCTCAAAATTCTAAATTAATCTATAACAATAATCTTTTATATTCATCTGTTGGATGTCAGCAGGGCGATCCCCTTCGGCCCGCTATATTCAGTCTAGGCATTCATCCAATCATTCAAAATCTCTCATCAAACTTTAACGCATGGTACTTAGACGATGGGACTCTAGCAGGCGACACTAACACTGTTCTTAATGATTTGAAACCCATAATTAACAAATTTGGGGAAATCGGTCTAAATTTAAACTTTACAAAATGTGAATTATACTTACCAAATTCTCACACACAAACAGATGAAATAGCAAATTAATTTAATAATTTGGCATCGGGCATCAAAATTATAACAAAAACTGATCTTCGTCTCTTAGGGTCCCTGTCTATGACGATGCTATCCCTAATTTTATTCATAAAAAAATTCAAAATTTTAATTCAATTTTAGACCGCATATTCCAAATTAACACTCATATGGCTTTATTCATTATCCGGCATTGTCTTTTCGTTCCTAAATTCATTTACTATCTACGTTGTTCTCAAATTTAGAAATTTCAAAATATTTTACAAAACATAGATGATATATTTAGATGATCAAATGTTTACCCAAGCTTCCTTACCAATTCGATATGGAGGTTTGGGTATCAGAAAAATTTCCAGTGTCGCTCTACCAGCATTTCTCTCTTCGGCCTATAGTGTGAAGGACCTCGTAGGAAAAATATTATTACCATCACGTCATAGTGATTGTTGTTGTTGTATTTTGTGTGTGTGTAAATTGAATAGAATTATTAATATTATAGTATTTATTTATAACATATATAATCTGTATAAAATGTGTGTGTGATAATAACCTTGCGCTAAATCTGGTTACAGTAAAATTAAAACTAGAGAACACATATAGTATAAAATATATAATAAAAAGTATAAAACTGTAGTTTAAGAGGTACAGGAAACATAAAAATATAACTATAATTTGGCATAAGTTGATCTAATGCAGACCTTTATTATTCGGTTTTAATCTGTGGTTTCTTATATGTAGTCCGTCTCCTTTCACGGTGCGGTTACGAAACGGGAGGTTGATTTGACGATAACGCACTTGTTTGTAATGTAAATTCGACTTTGAAACAGCCTTAACCGTAAATTAATCGACCCGTTGATTTCGTAGGTCATCAGGTAGAATAACGATTTCTTATGCTGTGCTCCAACATAAAAAAAAACGATTTAAATGAGTCCACCATATAAAATCGCAATACGCATGAAATGTTATAAATAAAATGTTTATACGAGTATGTTCTATTGATTAATAAGATCCTAAATCTCTCTGTCTGTAAGTACATTTATTGTGCGAAAAAAACAGTTTTATTCAATCATCAACGAATTTGTATTAATTAACTATTAGTAAATAAATAATTCTTGGATTTTATACATTAGGTCGATATTTAACTACGCAACAAAAAAATAACCCGGTTATTTTTATACTTATATTATTATTGGAGCTTAACACGTGACCTAAGAGTAAGTTACTTACAAAATCCATGAATGCGGTCGATAATAAACATTGTATAATTAACAGCTTTGAACACTCTCACTATTCCTGTTAAATGGCTACAAAATGTTTTTGCGACAAAGATGAATTTATTAGTCTACTTTATATCTGCTTAAGCATCAACATGATGTTATGTGATATCACGGGTGCCTTACGGTATCATTGTACCCAGGCGGCGGGATTTTATTTCTACCGAGCAAGTGGTCAGCAAGTCGTGCTGTTTCGATAGAATCAATAAACTACTGCTTTCCAATGACGCGATGGACCCGGAGAATCCATGGATAGCTAAGGATATTGTCTCTTAATGCACCATATTATCAGTGGCTGACTTTCCTTATGGCTGATTCCTAGGCCAGGGCCTAGGGCAGCCAAATATCAGAGGCGGAAAATCTGCTCCCAAACTTAAGTTATATCCTGGTGAGAATATGACAGGTAAAAAAATAACAACAGAACCTAACTCAATGTTATTTTTCACACAGAACAATTTCACATTTCTACGCTGCAAAGATATTATAATGGGGCGACCGCTTAAACGGCTTAGGGCGGCTGAAACAACTAGTCCGCCTTTGCATTTTATTATACTTACTTAAAACAGAACACTCACGCTCAATTTCTAGAACGATGATCAAAATTATTCTACGATCAAACTGATTAAGAAGACATAGAAAGAAAAAAAGAAGACATGAGTCCTTAGAAAGCTTTTAAATTTCTTTAAAAAATAAATCTCCAGCTTTTCTGCAGCATTTGCTGAGTCCAGCAATGAAAGCAACCAGCAGTCATGAGCGTGAGACTGCTGGTAGTTATCACTATTTCGAATTTATCTGCCGATTCAAGCTTTTTTCAAGGAATTCATAATACAGGATTCAGTAAAGACACAGACTAAATTATTTATGAAGCTTCTTGTGCTTGTTAGCAAAATTACCTAGTTTTGGTTGGTATGGGAACGTAGACGTTGCCATGGGCGGCTAGGGCTCCCAGGGCAATGTTTACATGAAAAGGCGCACGCATTACCTGTTGGGCGCTTCAATATCGATCGGGGCGCGGCGTCCCTCGCCACTCGGGCAGTCCCATCTCAGCCGTGCCCGCGAACGGTCGTCCTTACACTGCTACGACCAGTGGAAAACCTCTTTCAGTGCCCTTTGTGAACACGATGATAACGTCGATCTATTGCGCCGGCGTCCTGCATTGAATATAGAGAAAAAAATAACAGGTATTTCATTTGTTATTTAGAGTGTATATTAGAAATGTATTTAGTAAACTACGCGCCGCTAATTTGAAATGTTTTGTTTGGAGCCGTGTTAAATTTAACTGTCGGTCTGACGAATGACGACAGCAGTGCAGTTTGCATGCATTGCTTTTTGTTGAAAGAATTTTTGGAGTGTGTATAGGATTAAATTTACTGAAACCTATTATAGATGCTTTTTCAGTCGAGCTTTTAACAATTTGAAACTGAAATTTACTCATTAAAAAATATATATTTCTTATATTTATGGTTACTATATAAGATAGATTAATCTTATTATTTACAGTTTTATTATTATTGTTGTTATTATTTCGTATAAATAATGTACCTACCCATTATAATTAAACATTATTTTATTATTTTTACTGATTATTAACTTAAAAATCTTGTTTAAAGCTTTAATAAGACTTAATAATTATTTTATCAACCTTTTATAATGGAGCTGTCATTTTGATAAAGTTTCAGGGTTTAAACAAAGATACCCCAGTATAATTAATCAAGTCAAATGTTACATTATAAACCCGTCAGATGTCTGTTCTGTCAATTAATTGTACCCCCAAAGCCTACTTTACATTATTGACTATCATATTATACACACTTAAAACAATATACACTTTTGTGTGTGTATATTTATTTACAAAACACTTCAGACTGGGCGGCGCGTATGATGTTGTGTGTTTGTTTAGATATACTTAAATTATGTGTTTAGATTGAAATGATTTATTGCAAATTTCATTGCCTGTATTAAATAGTTGGTATGCGGGTAAGATAAATTTTGAAATCGAGTTCGCATATACTCCGTTTAGGGCCCCGTTTTCTATTGCGTAGTTACCTACTCGGCGTTTGTTGGTAAAATAATGACAGATTTCCGTAGTTCATTTGAAATATTTTTATTGCCAATTCCTATAATCTATTGTTCGTTATTCCTATATAAAAATGACGGTTCAAGTTACGGAGATTGACATTTTTGTTTGTGAATGAAGAAACGTTACTGTTGGTTTTGACCATTAAAAGTAGTAGAGATTAAATGAAGCCTTAATAATGTAAAATAAAGTATCATGTACTCGTTACTTAACTATCTACAGCTTATAGTAATTACTATACTTAATGGTAAATTAAAATGTGAATACTAGGTATTTTAGGATTTATTATAGGTACTATCTATACCTACCTAGTTTAATATGATTAGAATTTTGTTTGTATAGCTTGGTTAATTTTTAGGTATGTATTTTATATAGGTATTTACTAAATAATATATTTATTAAATTTATATAGGTACTTCACAATAATAAATATAATTAATGTTAGAAATAATAAATTACAAATAATAATAAAACTCTTATTAACAAAATAACTTATGAAAATAAAGTACCTGCCTAATAAATTTTAATAAAACCTATTTACACAAAAAAACTAAAAAAGGAAAAAAACAAATCTATCCCCGACATTACCTACCGTGGCGACTAGGCTGTATGGGCATATGCCCTTTGCCATTTTTTCGGAAAAAAATCAAACTTCTACTACTACTACCATGAAGGTAAAAACCGTGCCCGTCCGCGCGCCCCTACTGGAGTAAGCATCATTCAATTTGCAGGGTGCCGCGCGAGTGACAAATTTGTCACTCACACACACCTTTACATTTTTTACATCCTCAGTCTGATTTGTGCGTTCGGCGGAGAAAGTCGAAAAGAGCTCCGCTTTTATTGTCGGAAAAAATGGTTAATTGTGCATTAAAGCTGTGTAGAAACTACTATTAAAAAAAAGTACCTAGTGTCACGTTTTTCAAGTATGTATTTAACATGTTTTTCTTATATTAAACCTTAATAAAAAATTATAATAAAACCCATAATTAAAATATCAAAATCTAACGTCGTAACTATGGTAACTGTCAAACTATGTGCATCAGTTAGAAGTTGAAGAACTAGTGATGTGTTTTTATTTTTAATGAGAATTTCGATACTTTAAAATAATTTATAATCTTTTCAATTTAATTTAATCAAAAGGTATGGCGACAACAGAAGCGTCCAACGAGGTTTGTCAGTTACTATTTAGTGATGTGATTTTATAGTTGATATACTCGATTTTTATAAATACTTTCATGGTTATGAGATATTATACAATTATTGTTTTTTTTATATAATACTAATTATATTTTCTATACATGATACAGTTTCCCGAAAGATCCGGCATTAAAACGTAAATGGGGAGGCAATTAAAAGAGAAGAAAATTGATAACCAACAAGAATACCCGTATGTTCAGTACATTTTGACGAATCAAGCTACGATTTAATTGTTTTTCGCCTTTTGTAGTTTGAGTATAACTTCCTCTTGGAGGTCGGTCAAAAATGTTGAGATTGCGTTTAGTAGGTACATGTAGTTAGTTGTGCATGTGTTTTAATTTAATAAATAATTTAATTTTATAAAGTATTTTAACTTATTGTTATATTATTATATAACTACATTTTTTAAATCCACTAGTATTATAAATGCGAAAGTGTCTATCAGGGTGGATTTGAAAGGATGTACTTTGGGCTAATATGAGGTTCTGCTGATAAAATCTAACAATTTTTTCTATATCATATACGTGGTGGCCGAGTTGGTTAGACCTTGGACTTAAAAACACTTAGGTCCCTGGTTCGAATCCCGGTGTGTACCAATGAGTTTTTAATTTAAAAATTTATGTACATTTGTTTGACAACACCACTATAGTGCCTCGGAGAGCACGTTAAGCTGTCGGTCCCGGTTTCACTATACCAACTTGTGAAACTGTTTATAGATGGGTTATTGAGTCTATTCAAAACATCGCGACGAGCTAGCCACTTGTTCGGTGTAGACTCATACCATCGGCTACGACGAGGTGGGATTAAAAACCCCTCCGCTGGGTACCCTGGGGCCGTCTAGGCGGTCTCGGGCGCCGTAAGGCACCCGTGAAGATATATATATATATATATATATATATATATATATATATATATATAATTTTTTCTATGGAACCATATTTCGCAAATGAAAAAAAAAAATGTACTTCCCCATACAAATTGGTCATTTTAACGTTACTAGTTTGTATGGAGAAGGCCATTTTTTTTTCTTTTGCGATACATGGTTCCATGGGAAAGTTGTTTGATTTGATCATATTAGCCCATAGTATATTTTTCAAAGTTATTGAGTCTATTCAAAACATCGCGACGAGCTAGCCACTTGTTCGGTGTAGACTCATACCATCGGCTACGACGATTTGGGATTAAAACCCCTCCACTGGTTACCTTGATGATATGTGTGTGTATTACAATTGTATATCGATAAATAATTATTAATCTTTGATGATCTCTATAAATCCCAAAATATTTGGTTCATATCGAGAAGTAATAATATTTGTTGTCGGTGGCAACACTATCGAAACTATTAAGTATGCAATTAAATATTTAGCTTTTTATAATAAAAAAACAATACACTTCATAGACACGCGCACACATTCGTGTTTGCTTGTATCTCTTTTTTTCTCAAGCAGTTTTTTAAGTGTCAGAAGCGTTGAGCTGCCATTTGAAGCCACACCTTTTTCCCCGTTCTTCATTTGTTCGACTCAGAAATTGGCGACACCGGTATCGTACTATTATGAAACAATTTATGTATCATGCTTACTCCATTGGCGCGGGGCGCGATTTTTTAGCTTCATGACTACTACCTACCGTGGCAAGTTTTTTTTAACAATTTTCATCAATAGCTATACCTATAACAAATAACCTTTTGTGAAAAATATTATTATTATACCTACATATTCTTAGGTATGAAACAATTGACAAATGGTTACGAATTTTTTGGCGTAGTATCCGGGTCGGAGGTTCGATTCCCACCCATGACAAAAAAAACTAGTAGGTAGGATTTCACGGTCTGTTTACAGTTTATCATGAGTGTTTATAAAAAATATAATATATTATATCGTTGTTTCTGGTACACCTATGTATACAAGAAGAGAGCTTAGTTATGTCTATATAAATGACCATACATATAAAAAAAAAACTTTAATTATGATGAGCTTTATCGTTAAATCAAGAGTCCGTTTTGTAACCACACCCTAAAAGTATCCCATCTCGAATAGAAACCGCGAGAAGGCTCCTGAAAATCGGTGAACCCACAGGCTAAAAACGAAACATAACTAGGACACTGAACGGTTTTTTATATAAATAAAAAAAATATATACAATACCTAAACAAAAAAGTAACTAGGTATATTTAAAGGTTTAATTTAAATCTAATTTCTACTGCAAGCGACTTTATTTTTTTTTTAAAGAAATTAAAGCATAACCAATATCATTTATTATCTATTAAGTATGACAGCGGATAGAGCCCAGCAAAATTGAATTGTATACCAATTATCTGTTATAATGCGCTTCGCTTCAGGACAAAGCAAATTGAACTCCAATTCAATTTAATATCCATTACATTGTGTACAGTAGGCAGCAAGGCGAGATAAATCCACAATATCTTAAATACTTTCGTAATTAAACACTACTAAACAAATTGTGCCAAAAATATCTTCATAAGATGCAGCTGTGATATTTTTTTTTTTTTTTTAATTAGAAGTTTAAAAAAGACATTGAAGATTAGTACTATTCATAGTAAAGTTATTTTAAGAGACCATCGAATATTCAAACGCCTCTGTAGACTAGTGGTTGCGCCTTTGGCGTAGTATCCGGAGGTCGTGGGTTCGATTTCCACCAAAAAAAAAATTGTAGGTTTTTCTGTACAGTTTGTCATGGTTTGGGTGTTTATAAATTATAATGTGTATTATATCGTTGTTTCTGGTACACATAGTACAAGCCCAGAGCTTAGTTTGTGACCAGAGCAATATAAGTAAAATGTCCTACATTACATATTACTATTATTATTTGTCAAGTTTTTATTTTCATTTCACATTTACTAATATATTTTTTAACTATATCATTATAGTAGTCAAAGTTTATTAGTTTAATCAGTCTATTTATATGTTTGTAAATAAAATTCTACAGGGAACGCCGCGAGTGTCCTCGGCACACTACGCCCATCGGACGGTCTTAATTTTTTAGGCTTTTAATTTGTATATAATTTAGATTTTAATCTTTTATTAAGTAGTTTTAGTTTTTATGTTAATATTTTGTGAATAATTTTAAGTTACAATATACTTTTTATTTATCATGTAAACTTTTATAAACAAAAAAATAATTTTAAACATTTAATGTATCTTACTTAATTGTCAATAAATAAATACTAGTATAGTTTTTACAAGATTTTTTTATTATAACGTAAACGTTTTTATTAGTAAAGAATTTAACTGAAAAATAGTTTACGTTATTTATGTTTCGGGTTTAGTCGATGGGTTTACCGATGATTATCAGAAACCTACTGCAGCGGTTTCTATTCGAGATGGGACACTGACAGGGTGCGGTTACGAAATGGGCAGTTGATTTTACGATAAAGCGAATATTTTGACTCATAATATAAATTCGTTTTTGTTATCGCCTATTTCGTAACCGCTGCATTTAGCCGTCATAGTGGCAGCGACAAATATTGTTGAACAATAGTATCTTAATCAACCCCATTCATGGACTTGGTAGGTCTGCTTACGATCAAATAAATACAAGTCAAATGCCGCGCGCCAACAAAAACAAAACGTTAATCTATCTAATTTATAAAACTTGTTCACACTAATAACCGAAATACTGATAAAATATTTTAATTAACTTTATTGCAAGTTGTCATATACATTACATACTTTAACTTGTAATGTTTAATAAAACAAATAACCTACTACGCAGTGTATTGTGAATTTAATGCTGTTATCAGAATTTTGGTAATATCCATAGATAAGCTTCCGACATATACACTCGAGATATATTGATAAAGATACTGATTACAAATACCACTTAAAATTACAAGTTGAAACAACATTTCAAATAGAGTTTTTTTTATTGGAGACCTACAAAGCCCATGAATAATTGTTCTTAAACAAAATTGATCGCTCCCACTATGCCGGCTAAATGATGCGATTACGAAATGGGTGACGACTAATTGGATTACGTATTAGTATATTTTAATATACTCGCTGCTGATTCAATTAAACATAGTAATATTTATATTAAAGAGATGAAATACCTAACTAAAAAACTTTATCCGGCTCGAAGGACCAACATTATGTAGAATAGATATACATACTATAATATATCGTTGTAGATTTTTACTATCTGTAGATAACTAACTAATAATAAGATAGGTAACTAACTCGTATTTAGGGGTGTCCTGGGCACTATATCCTTTGGTTTCACCACTTATTTTGTTTGTTTTAAATCATGATTTTATTATTGACTTTAATTCCAAATTAATGCGCACACGCAGCAAATTATACTTTAATATTTTTTTATAAAAGTAGTTTTAATTTAGCACCGCTTTTATAGGACTAGGATAGGAATAAATAAGGAATACAACTAGTTACATTAACATAAACTTACAAAAAAAAAATATGAAAGAACTATTTGTAAAAATAAAGACTTAAAGCTAGTCAAGGACATCTAAAAAGATTCTTATAATAATGGTTTTTATTTAAATTCTGATATAAAATTAATTAAAAAATAATTAGTCTTTTAATATTCATAAGATCTATCTCTTAGATAGATAACATTTTTTTTTTGTCATCTCACATTTAATGGTTTTTAATTCAATAAAAGATTACAGCAAAATAAACTGAACAAATCTCAAAAACCATGAAAAAGTTAACATAGCACGTTATTACTGTACTCATCACGTTCCGTGGCCTTTATTTTTTACCACAGAAGAAGATCAGGCTAGAAGGGTGAATGCCGCACCTAGTACCCACGCCAATCTCAGTGTTCTGCTAAGAAACGCTGTACAAGCTATCAATATAAATTCGTGTACGAACTTTCAACCTTCCGTTTATTTAATTAAAATTCTTTATTGCACAAAACTGTATATAGGCGAGCTTAATGCCTTAGGCATTTTCTACCAGCTAACCATTGAGAGAGTGAAATATGCTTAGGGTGCAGAACTTTTCGAAAAAAAGAAATAGATATAAACTTAACAATGATGCATAACAATACTTAAACTACTTAAATACTGTATATAATATAATAAATGTAATACATAAACATACAAACCATACCAAACAAAATCTGCCACATGATCATGGCGTTGTTATAAATTGAATTACTATGCAGAGCCGCGTACGGTGAATAACACTGCGTTTTTAAACCCCGCAGTGTTAGCGACACAGGCCGTTCGTAAACGTCAAAAACCATTGTTTGTAAAGCATTGTCAGTGTCAGCCAATTATGTCAGATTTCTACGCGGTGTCGCATAAACGAACGCGGCTCATACCAGTAACAACATTTTTTTCGTTGGTCCTTAAGCGTTCTTCATTCAATACTCAGAGAGATAGATAGCAACGCAAAGCGGTAGGCTAATTTCCAACATTAAGAATCGTCTTTTATATATAATATTTCATAAATCAATATAAATAATACAAAAGCACCAGCTACAGTCTACTTCCAAAGGACTTTATCAGAAGCCATAGCTCCTATAGCTCCTGACAATGACAAAGCCGTTATTCACAAAACTGAATCCTCGGATATCGTGTCCTGTTCTGAATGTTTTGGTATGTACATATGTATTGGTATTACTACATATTTTTTTCAAATCTAAATTATTTTTGATACTTCCTTTTTTTAATTAACGGTATGTTGTTCCTAACTTAACTTTGGTCAGGAGAGTTTTTAGTGTTTTTTATTACCAAATTTATCGTGAACGAACCAAATGCTCGTCCGAAATGTAACTAATCTAGTTGTAATACACATCTGTGTCTTTTACAATGTCAGTTTTATATTTTTCTGTAAAATTGCACTTCAATTCCGATCGTCTATAAAACTCGACGTAAAATAACATTTCATGATATCTTCTGATATTTTGAGTAAGCTTAAACAAACAGCTGTCCCTAACTATGTCTCGAATAACAGTGTTTGTTTTCTTACGAGAAAATAAAATATGTTTAGGTGGGAGGAAGTTTATTCTACAAATATGTTTTAATTAAAAACTCATTGGTAATAAAACTTCTCCTGAGGCCGTTTAGGCGGTCTCGGGTACCGTAAGGCACCGTAATGGTACGTTAGGTATTAGGTATTACGTACGTAAGGTGTAACCTCTGTTATATTTAAATAAAAAAATAAAAATAATATAAAAATTATTTGAGATACTCAAATTAGTTTAAAAATAATAATAATAGATAAAAATCAAATTCCACCTAATAACAGACGTTAGTATCCCCGCACCAGAGGCTCTACCATTGGTTTGCGCATTGTAGCAACGTAACGTATACGTATACGTGAGCAACAACCAATAGGGCCGCTTTATTTTTGGTAACAGGATTGAATAATTAAATAATATAATATTAATATTTTAATAATTGAATTCAAACCCCGGTGTGTACCAATGAGTTTTTAATTTAAAATTTATGTACATTTCTTTAACAACATCGCTATAGTAAGTACGTTAAGCTGTCGGTCCCAGTTTTACTATACCAACTTGTAAAACTGTTTATAGATGGGTTAATGAGTCTATCCAATAATCGCCGCGAGATACTAGCTACACTTGTTAGGTGTAGACTCATACCATCGGCTACTACGAGGTGGGATTAAAACCCCTCCGCTGGGTACCCTGTGGCTGTTTAGACGCTAGCGGGCGCCATAAGGCACCCGTAATATATATATATATATATATATATATGATTGTATAAAGCGATCCTATTGGTTGTTGCTCACGTATACGTATACGGCACGTTGCTAAAGTCAAAGTCAAAAATATTTATTTCATGTAAACCTTTACAGGTATATATGCATAGTCAAAAAAAGAAAAAAAACTATATTTAGTATAAGGTCTAAGTGTGCCCTTGGTTAGGTAGGCTCTTGCATACATAAAATAATTAGAAACCAAACCGAGCACACACCACATAACCAACCAGTGTAAGACTAGGTGGTTAGCTGGTTCCATTGACCTGTCCATCGTTATCTGCCATGCAAAGGTGCCACCGAGCCGACCAACCTAACAGACTATATCTACGCCCCAATGCAATGCGCAAACCCATGGTAGAGCCTTTGGTTTCCCTGTGTTATAGGAACTAGTAATACCCGCTTCTTAATATTGTATTTTCAAAAGGTAAGTGTAATAATACCTTATTTTTTTTAAATTAATAATATGTACATATTATCTTAATTTTTTTTTTTTTTTATTGGAGCACGACATTTGACTTTGTATCTACCTGGTGGTGAGCAGACCTACAAAGTCCATGAATGGGGTCAATCAATAATTGTTCTTAAACAATATTGATCGCTCCCACTATGCCGGCTAAATGATGCGATTACGAAATGGGGGGCGACAATGACGAATTGCATTACGAGTATATACTCGCTGCCTTATCGTCAATTCAACCACCCATTTCGTAACCGCACCCTGAAAGGGGACTACCACCTCGACAAGAAATCGATGCAGTAGTCTCCAGAAAACCGCTGAACCCACAGACTAAAACCGAAACATGACTAGGTCACTTGACGGTTTTTGCATCTGTATGGTTGGTGGTAACGAGACCGGTCGGTCGGCCTAACGAAGTTATAGAGACCTTCCTCCCACCTAAAAACTGCCACAGCGGCGTCTTTCAAACGTTCTTAAATTCTAATTAATTACTTGCAATGGATTTTATTATATCTATTTTGTAGTTTACTTTGATTTAATGGTTTAAGGTTAATAAAAATAACAAATCTCCTAGGTTATAGAAGATTTGTTATTTTTATTAAATATGTACTATGCTTTTAATAATAATAATATGTAGAACAATTTACACAAATTGCTCTGATCACAAACTAAGGTCTAGGTTTGTACTATGTGTATCAGAAAAATCGTACAATAGTGTTGCCATAAGTGAGAACCAAACCTACGTTCTTATTACACCTCCACTTTTCAGCTGTATTACGTAATAATATGTAAATAAGGCTAGGGGTGAAAGCTTTTTTTCATTACTTCAGTTGAAAATACTGTCATGTCATGTTTCGGGATCAGTTTGTGGGTTTACAGGTTTTCAGGAAAATAATAAACCGATTTCTTAACTAGGTCGTAGTCCTCTTTTAGTGTTCTGTTCCAAAGCGGGCGTTTAATTTAATAATATAGCAAAGTGTGTTTAGTAACCGCATCACTTAGCAGGGTTAGACCAAAAAAAACAGTTGAATAATATCGACTGCCTCTATGGTCAAGTGGTTACACTTTCAGAATTGTATCCAGAGGTCGTGGGTACAATTCCCACTTCGATTTGTATTTCTGTACAGTTTGCTTTGGTCTGTTTATAAAATATATATTATATTAGTATCGTTGCTTCTAGTACACATAGTACAAGTCTAGAGCTTAGTTTGTGACCAGGGAATTAGTATAATGCTACATATTATTATAGTTATTGTTCAATTCAATCCCTATTCACGGATATTGTACATATGCTTATCAACAGGTATATACAGAGTCACATACCGTGGTGGCCGAGTTGGTTAGACCTTGGACTTAAAAACCCTTAGGTCCCTGGTTCGAATCCCGGTGTGTACCAATGAGTTTTTAATTAAAAAATTATGTACCTACATTTGTTTGACAACACCACTATAGTGCCTCGGAGAGCACGTTAAGCTATCGGTCTCGGTTTCACTATACCAACTAACTGTTTATAGATGGGTTATTGAGTCTATTCAAAACATCACGACGACCTAGCCACTTGTTCGGTGTAGACTCATACCATCGGCTACAATGAGGTGGGATTAAAAACCCCTCCGCTGGGTACCCTGGGGCCGTCTAGGCGATCTCGAGCACCGTAAGGCATCCGTGATGATATCTATATGTATGTATGTACATACCGTGGTCTCATAAAAAAGGGTTTGCTATAATAGACTCAAGTGTTTGCCAGATGTATATTGGTTCAGTAAACAATTTATTGTATCAATAAGTCACAAATAAGGGTCACACCCATAATAAGGGTCACGATATAGCTCTCTTAATGACTTACATCAAAACCTCGTTAACAAAATACTTAGATTTTAATGTCTTATTATATTATTGGAGTTATGTAGACATATACGTGGTGGCACAGTTGGTTAAACCGCAGACAAAAATAAACACTACAGTTTTAAAGCCCACGGTTCGAGCCCCGCTATGTACCAATGTGTTTTTAATAAAAATATATGACAAAACCACTAATAGTGTCGCGAAAAGTTCAGCTCTCGGTCCCAGTTTCACTATACCAACTTGTGAAACTATTTATAGATGGATTATTGTCTAACCAAACATCGCGACGAACTGACCACGCCTTCTGAGTAGACTCAGAAAGGGTACGATGAAGTGGGAACAAAACCCGCCGCTAGGAAGCTTGAGGCTTTCGGGCGCTAAGACACCGATGACGTGATGCTACATACATACACGTAGACATTGATATTCCTTTTGGAGTTTATACATATCGATTCAGCCAATACAAGCCACACCTTCTTGTAAGTAATCCATGGGGACAAGTTATTTATCTTAAATAACAACGAGGTCATTAATTATATATACGTGGTGGCCGAGTTGGTTAGACCTAGGACTTAAAAACACTTAGGTCCCTGGTTCGAATCCCGGTGTGTACCAATGAGTTTTTTATTTTTAAAATTATGTAAGTTTGTTGGACAACACCACTATAAGGCCTCGGAAAGCACGTTAAGCTGCCGGTTTCGCTATACCAACTTGTGAAACTGTTTATAGATGGGTTATTGAATCTATTCAAAACATCGCGACGAGCTAGCCACTTGTTCGGTGTAGACTCATACCATCGGCTACGACGAGGTGGGATCAAAACCCCTCCGATGGGTACCCTGGGGCCGTCTAGGCGGTCTCCGGCGCCGTAAGTCACCTGTGATGATATGTATGTAGGTATATATATTAATTAAAGAAGACTCGTAATGCAAAATCATCTTTGTTTCCGTTCATTTTGTAATCATTTCGCCGGCATAGTGGAAGCTTGTCTTCATAAGATTATTTACTCTATCAACTCGCCTGGTCTTATATCCGGAATAATAATATAATAATAAATACCAACCGTTTAAACGGCCTCAGGGTACCCAGCGGAGGGATTAACTCGTCTCATTTCGCCGATGGTATTCGGAGGCAAGACCTAACAAGTGGCAAGCTTCACCCATCCCAGTTTCGGCCTTGTTGTCATCTGCTTAACCTTGTTATCAGTTGCGCAGTGACTTAACCACTAGGCTGGGGCCGCTTTTTGTCTTTCTATATTTTTTAATATTCGGAATAACTTTCAATACTATAGGGCTCGTGAAGGATTCAGAGACTTTTTATTTATAACACCTACAGAAACAATACATCATTTTTAAATCCTGTCGTGAGAATGTGCCGACTATATAATGGGATATCTGCCACAAATGAGGCCTTGGACTCTGGGTACCAAAAATGTGTGAGAGACCTTCTTTATACAACGCCTCATACATATACTTGGACCAATACATATATATTTATTTATATTTATGTATGTGTGTATATGTATATTTGTATGTATATATATATATATTTAATAATATAGGATTTTTATTACTTATGTAATGTAAGTATGTTTATATGCTGAATTATATTATAATAGGTATTTTAATTTTATTATTAATTGTTGTCAATAATTACCTAATGCAATTTAATATTTCGGTTCAATTAAAAAATGCTATCAATTGGTAGGTTTGCATTTAATGAGTATTTATATTATTAAGTTATTGATATATTTTTTATTTTTTAAATGTTATTTTGGATCTACTAGTTACTATATATATATATATATATATATATTAGTCTATTAGTTACTGTTGTCATTATTATTATTTTACTTACTTCTTATATTAATATAACTTGTCAAGTAGGGCATTCATACTTAAGGATAGTAGCCTAGTCCTTACATACTAATCCTAAATTATACTGTTATCTTGTATTGGTTGCCATCCATTGTGTATGCCATTATTGTAAATAAATAAATAAAATCGACCAATGCTGTTAATAAAAAATGTATTGACACATGGACTTTATAGGTTTGGTTAACATAAGGTCATCTAATAAAAAAAACATAACCGCGTATGTCAGGCAGTGACGAAAACTATTAAGGTCCAATTGCACCAAAGTGTCCGTTAAAGTAATTGTAATAATTAAAGTTAAAAAGGCGTCGAATGTACCAGTTTCATTTTGAAAGGTACTTTAAACGCCATTTTAAATTTTAATAGTTACAATTACTTTAACAGATACCTTGGTGCAACTCAGCCTTAATGTGTCACCGCTCGAGTACTGCCATGACTTGTATTGTAAATTGTTGATATGCGAAACAAAATAGTAAATTTCCTGATCTAACGTTAGATTTGCCATAAGTCTATGGATAGGTTCATTCGACAGTACACGTTTTTTTATATAGAATCGGTCAAAAGACGTCGGTACTGCAAAAAACGTATACAGCTAAGTACGTTTATTGAATACACAACGGACTTATTAAAAAAAAACAAAAAAGTTGTCTGAGTAGCCACGTTGTTGTGTGATGCCTCTCTTTTACGCGGTGCGATGCCAAACGTTTTTTTATGGAATAAACAAGCGAGTGTTGAAGCATCTTTTGGAAAGCGCACCTGTTTATTTTATTTTTACGAAATGGTCGATAAATCTTTTATAGTCAACGACTTATTAATCGTATTTTGTTCAAATATTTTACTACTTTTTGTTGACTACTTTACGTATTTGTTTGACAACACCACTATAGTACCTCGGAGAGCACGTTAAGCTGTCCGTCCCGGTTTCACTATGCCAACTTGTGAAACTGTTTATAGATGGGTTATTGAGTCTATTCAAAACATCGCGACGAGCTAGCCACTTGTTCGGTGTAGACTCATACCATCGGCTACAACGAGGTGGGATTAATACCCCTCCGCTGGGTACCCTGGGGCCGTTCTAGGCGGTCTTGGGGGCCGTCTAGGCGATCTTGGGTGCCGTAAGGCACCCGTGATGATATGTATGTATTTTACTACTCACTGCTTCCTGATTTATAGGACCTAACATCTTCTGTACCGACAATAAAGTCGCTGGCCTTTTTAATACAATGCGTAGATCCATAATAAACGCGTTTACTCAAGGTTATCGCTGTATGAACACTGCGGCTATTCGTTTTTACACGATCAAACATATATCGTGAAAGAATCCCGGGTTTAATACGATTAAAATCGAATTATAAAAAGTGTGGCTATTCGTTTTTACTCGACCAAAAATATATGGTGAGAATATCCCGCGTTTAACACGATTAAAATCGAATTATGCATAGAACATGTAGTGTATTGCAGTGTGAATCCAGTCTCTACACCACGCAGAACTGTAGTGGCGGCGTTACAGTTAGCGGTACGGATCGCGGCGTTTGGCTTGTTCGTTATTTTAACTTACTTTCTTATTGAAGTTAGTTTATCCTATGATCCGTTAATAAACTTGTCTCCAAATTAAAGCCGTCTCAGTACCACCAAAATATTTACCATACTTAACAACTTTTAACTAATAACAATACTAAGTTTTAACGCTTCAAAAACTTTCTCGCATTACCGCGTACTTAGTGCGTTGTTAATACTTCAACGACGTTAACACAAGTTTAACTTTTGAACTGAATTATACAAACAAAACAACATATTTTGTAAACCAAATTGATAATGAGCATTTATATCCTCACAAACAAAATAAGTAGGTACAAGTAGGTGTAATACAAAATAAATAGGTAAAAGTAGGTGTAATACAAAATAAGTAGGTACAAGTAGGTGTAATACAAAATAAGTAGGTACAAGTAGGTGTAAAACAAAATAAGTAGGTACCCTATACAAATTTTTAACCAATTTTAGGGGGAGGTTATACAAGTCGGTGCGTATATATTTGTAATGTGTACTTAAATATTTTCTTTTAAAAAAATGTGTGTGTATACCAAAGTCTTATCCAGAATATGGTTAGATGAAGTAAACATCATTTAGCTGGCTTGGTGGGAGTGAACATTACTGTTACCAACCATTACCAACAATGCATTAATCGACCCCATTCTTTGAACATTAACTTATGATGTACCTAATTATAAAAAGGTCACATGCCGTGCTCCTAAATAATAATAAAAAACTATTTAAATACACCAACATAATTTGTGCCTTCGTATTAAGCCAGGAAATGGATTCGCGAACTGGAACATCTAAAAACGTGTAAATGTTGCTTTCAGTAATATTAAAGATTTTTTGAAAAAAAAACTTGTAACTGTAAATATTACTTACTAATTCCTAATTACATAGTCTCTTTATATAAACTTAACTTTAAGCTTTTCTTTAACAAGGCATATTTTAACATTCGCCCTATTATTATTATTCATTTATTGAAGCACGCCATGTGACTTTGTATTTACCTATTGGTAGATACAAAGTCCATGAATGGCATCGATCAATACATTGTTGTTTATCAATATTGATCGTTCCCACTATTCCGGCTAAATTATGCGGTTACGAAATGGACTCCTCTGCCATCTAGTATTAGAAACTAGGACTTCTAACCTCACTCGTATAAGAGTTATTAGAAGAAAGCTTATAGAGGGCGTCTGTGTATAAGTAGATAACAAGCAATGACAAAATTCGTGAGGGCTGACTGGACCCTAGTTGGCTCAGCGGTTGAGCGCCTTGCCGCGAAAGCGAGGTTCGTGGGTTCGAGTCCCGCAACCAGGAATTTTATCATTGCATTTTTATCTTTAAAAAATAATAATATAAGATTATAAACAAAGAAAACAACTCGCGTTTACCACAGTAGTCTCTCACGTAATGTTTATACAGAACGTTTTATTTACACAGTAGTCTATACGTATTGCTGTATAAAGTCTACGGCGTAGTAGGGTAAGTACTACGCCGCGTAGTCTCTGCGTAGCTGTTTCTACGACGCGCACAATTCATTTTCTCTTATCTGGACTAAGACACTGAAATAATGTCCACTTGTCTGAAATCTCCGAGAAATTTGAACGACAAGATAAAATAAACCCTGTGTCTTTTACTTAAAGTTAAATTTACATATTATATTAACTTGTGGTTGCCGCCTTTATTGGCTTTGTATGTCGAGGTAGGGGATTCGAATCCCACTCATAGGGAAACAATATTAGTATGTACAGGGTTTTTTTGTTGTTTTTATTGGAGCACGTGATTTTGTATGTACCAAGTGGTAAGCAGACCCATAAATCCCATTAATAGGGTCGATTCATACATTGTTGTTTAACAGTCTATTTTAATGTCCTTGCTGCCATATCGTAAATTTATCTGCCTGTTTCGTAACCGCACCCTGAAAGAAAACTACCACCTCGACAAGAAATCAATGCAATAGTCTCCTGAAAACGGTGAACCCATAGACTAAAATGGGAGCTTGACTAGGTCACTTGACTGTTTTGCATCTGTATGGGGTAGCTAGCGAAGTTATAAAGGCCTTCCTTCCACCTAAACTCTGGTGATAGAAGAAAACAGCATCAAAATCCGCTGCGTTTAGAAGTTTTTAAGATCATCCCGAACATTCAGACAGATAGAATGGAGACTTTGTTTTATAAAATGTAGTAAATAGTGATTTAGGGGTTTCTTTTTTTTATTTATTTTATATATTTTTCTTTTTTTGAGTTTTTTTTTAAATATATTTTGTAATAGGTATTTATTTTAAGTTTTATTTTTTTTAATAATATTTAAATGTTATTATGGAAATATGTTTTAAAGTTTAATTAGTCAATAATAATTTTATTACAGGAGTTAATACTTTATATATTCACGCAAAGAACTAAATATTAGAAAACCAACTAAATTAAATTACTCTACACGGAATCGCTTTCCTATACTAGACCTAGCTTAAACCTGTGTAAACCCTTTAAAAAATATGTTGAACCCTTATCAATTTGACTAGCGACTCACGCAGCCACGCCACTGTCGGAAACAGATAACGCCCCTCAAGGCTCTCTGTCAAAAAAAATAAAAAAATTGACAAGAAGAAAACAGCCAGCTATTGCAGGCAGTAGGTAAGTTACTACCTAATTATTGTGGCAATTTAAGACACATCATATTAAACCAGTTCGAGTCTGTATATTTTATTTATTTAAAAAACAAATCAACTGCACATACAATTACTAAAGAAAATCCTACATAAATAAAAACGCCTAATATTATTATAAATAGCACCTAAAGAATCCTAAAAACTACAATACTTCTAACAAAAGAACTCATATAGAACCCTAATAAATATTTTAAAAAATATATATATATATATATATAACCTATTAGTCATCATGCTACTATATCCAAACCCTGTCCCGGCCCGAAAGGCCCCATTACGCTGGCAGCATTAAATAATATTTTATTGTTTAACAGATCTCATTAATTTATGAAAAATCTTCAAATAACAAGATCCAAGATTTGCAAAAAGGAGAAAGGCCGCTCTTAGAAACGCCTACATAATATATTTCATACTTTCTTTGTCTGTACTTTTTTGTTATTTCTCAGAAATATAACTTATATTTCACAGAACCAATCAGTCAACTTAAAGAAATCACAACAAAGATAATTTTCTACGCAAAATCTTCTCTTTTTCACCGACCTTTTTCCGCTTAAATGTCGTTAGAGGCCAGCGGTGCCACCGCTTCGCCTCTTTTCTCTTTTGCCTTTTTTTTTCTCTCTTCCGTTTTTATTTGTATCTATTTCTCGGTGTACCTACTGTTACTTATTGAATAGGTAAACGTTTTATATCGGGCGGGGATTATAGGTTTAGGGCAACAAAAAAAACGTAAGCTTACTAAAGGAAATAATCGCACATAAAAAGTACAGACTAAAAAGATGGGCGCGCCGCTGTGGTCACAATGTGTGTGTACTCAAACATGTATAGGGGGTAACAAAAACCCTATAGATACAATAATAATAATATGAAGGATATTACACACATATTGCCCTGATCACAAACTAAGCTTGTACTATGTGTACCAGAAACAACTTTCTCCTTTTTTGTATTACGTATAATAATATATACGTGGTGGCCGAGTTGGTTAGACCTTGGACTTAAAAACACTTAGGTCCCTGGTTCGAATCCCAGTGTGTACCAATGAGTTTTTAATTTTAAAAAATATGTACATTTATTTGACAACACCACTATAGTGCCTCGGAGAGCACGTTAAACTGTCGGTCCCGGTTTTACTATACCAACTTGTGAAACTGTTTATAGATGGGTTATTGAGTCTATTCAAAACATCGCAACGAGCTAGCCACTTGTTCGGTGTAGATTCATACCATCGGCTACGACGAGGTGGGATTAAAACCCCTCCGCTGGGTACCCTGGGGCCGTCTAGGCGGTCTCGGGCGCCGTAAGGCACCCGTGATGATATATATATCTATATGATATCATATAGATATATATATCTATATGATATCATAAACTTTGTACATATTTTACTTTAATAGCGGCCTTGAACCCCTGGGTGATATCGCAACAATAACGTATAAATGTCAAATGATAATTCATCCCCTAGCAATAAGACTCGCACGTTATAGTGCTTATTTACGATGGTAGGTCACCTGGAATTTTATCACCTATTTGCTTATTGACCTGACACTAGTATAATGGGTCTAGCATTTTTTATGTAATAGTGTCTACGTTGTATGTATTTAGATATTCAGGGGGTTTAGATTAGCGCCTCAAAACGACAGATCGTTCGACGATAACGATTGCGTTTTGGTACAATGATAGAAAAGCGGACTGAAAACGATGTGAAACGTGTTGTGGGAGGAAGGCCTTATTAATTTCACTAGGCCGACCGACCGGACTCGTTGCTACACATACAGATGCAAAACCGTTTAGTGACCTAGTCATGTTTTGGTTTTAGTCAGTGGGTTCACCGGTTTTGCAAAGATTACTGCATCGATTTATTGCCGGAGTGGTAGTCTCCTTTCATGGTACGGTTACGAAACGACCGATTAATTTGACGAACAGCGAGGATATTATAATAGACTCGTAAAAGCAAATACGTCTTTGTTGCCGCCTATTTTGTTACCGCATCATTGAGCCGGTATAGTGGGAGCGATCAATTTTGTTAAAAAATTATGTATTGATCGACCATTCATGGACTTTGTAGTAGTCACACACAATAACCGAAACATGACTAGGTCATTTGACCGTTTCTGCATCTGTGTGACTCGTACGAATTTCGAGTCAAATATCGAACAAAAAGCGGCCCGACTTTATAGGTCTGTTTACCAATAGATAGATACAATGTCACATGCCGGGCTCCAATAATAATAATAATATGTAGGACAATTTACACAAATTGGTCTGGGCTTTGTTTTGGTGTACCAGTCCTCAACCAATCAAAGATGTTTTTGTTATAAATAAAATGTAAAAAATATTCAATTCTATTTCGTTTATCTACAAAAGATATACATAATTTAGTTTAAAATAAAGTAAAATATGTTTTTTTACGCCATTGTCTGATAGCATGACCACAATTTATAATATATTTTTAATGTCGTCAAATAGCCTATTATAGTGTCTTTTACGATGATCGGTGACCTAGATATTGTTTTAACATCTAAATGACTTTTGCATATTTTTCTTGATAGCAATTTGCAAATAGCACCTAAAGAATCCTAAAAACTACAATACTTCTAACAAAAGAACTCATATAGAACCCTAATAAATATTTTAAAAAATATATATATATATATATATAACCTATTAGTCATCATGCTACTATATCCAAACCCTGTCCCGGCCCGAAAGGCCCCATTACGCTGGCAGCATTAAATAATATTTTATTGTTTAACAGATCTCATTAATTTATGAAAAATCTTCAAATAACAAGATCCAAGATTTGCAAAAAGGAGAAAGGCCGCTCTTAGAAACGCCTACATAATATATTTCATACTTTCTTTGTCTGTACTTTTTTGTTATTTCTCAGAAATATAACTTATATTTCACAGAACCAATCAGTCAACTTAAAGAAATCACAACAAAGATAATTTTCTACGCAAAATCTTCTCTTTTTCACCGACCTTTTTCCGCTTAAATGTCGTTAGAGGCCAGCGGTGCCACCGCTTCGCCTCTTTTCTCTTTTGCCTTTTTTTTTCTCTCTTCCGTTTTTATTTGTATCTATTTCTCGGTGTACCTACTGTTACTTATTGAATAGGTAAACGTTTTATATCGGGCGGGGATTATAGGTTTAGGGCAACAAAAAAAACGTAAGCTTACTAAAGGAAATAATCGCACATAAAAAGTACAGACTAAAAAGATGGGCGCGCCGCTGTGGTCACAATGTGTGTGTACTCAAACATGTATAGGGGGTAACAAAAACCCTATAGATACAATAATAATAATATGAAGGATATTACACACATATTGCCCTGATCACAAACTAAGCTTGTACTATGTGTACCAGAAACAACTTTCTCCTTTTTTGTATTACGTATAATAATATATACGTGGTGGCCGAGTTGGTTAGACCTTGGACTTAAAAACACTTAGGTCCCTGGTTCGAATCCCAGTGTGTACCAATGAGTTTTTAATTTTAAAAAATATGTACATTTATTTGACAACACCACTATAGTGCCTCGGAGAGCACGTTAAACTGTCGGTCCCGGTTTTACTATACCAACTTGTGAAACTGTTTATAGATGGGTTATTGAGTCTATTCAAAACATCGCAACGAGCTAGCCACTTGTTCGGTGTAGATTCATACCATCGGCTACGACGAGGTGGGATTAAAACCCCTCCGCTGGGTACCCTGGGGCCGTCTAGGCGGTCTCGGGCGCCGTAAGGCACCCGTGATGATATATATATCTATATGATATCATATAGATATATATATCTATATGATATCATAAACTTTGTACATATTTTACTTTAATAGCGGCCTTGAACCCCTGGGTGATATCGCAACAATAACGTATAAATGTCAAATGATAATTCATCCCCTAGCAATAAGACTCGCACGTTATAGTGCTTATTTACGATGGTAGGTCACCTGGAATTTTATCACCTATTTGCTTATTGACCTGACACTAGTATAATGGGTCTAGCATTTTTTATGTAATAGTGTCTACGTTGTATGTATTTAGATATTCAGGGGGTTTAGATTAGCGCCTCAAAACGACAGATCGTTCGACGATAACGATTGCGTTTTGGTACAATGATAGAAAAGCGGACTGAAAACGATGTGAAACGTGTTGTGGGAGGAAGGCCTTATTAATTTCACTAGGCCGACCGACCGGACTCGTTGCTACACATACAGATGCAAAACCGTTTAGTGACCTAGTCATGTTTTGGTTTTAGTCAGTGGGTTCACCGGTTTTGCAAAGATTACTGCATCGATTTATTGCCGGAGTGGTAGTCTCCTTTCATGGTACGGTTACGAAACGACCGATTAATTTGACGAACAGCGAGGATATTATAATAGACTCGTAAAAGCAAATACGTCTTTGTTGCCGCCTATTTTGTTACCGCATCATTGAGCCGGTATAGTGGGAGCGATCAATTTTGTTAAAAAATAATGTATTGATCGACCATTCATGGACTTTGTAGTAGTCACACACAATAACCGAAACATGACTAGGTCATTTGACCGTTTCTGCATCTGTGTGACTCGTACGAATTTCGAGTCAAATATCGAACAAAAAGCGGCCCGACTTTATAGGTCTGTTTACCAATAGATAGATACAATGTCACATGCCGGGCTCCAATAATAATAATAATATGTAGGACAATTTACACAAATTGGTCTGGGCTTTGTTTTGGTGTACCAGTCCTCAACCAATCAAAGATGTTTTTGTTATAAATAAAATGTAAAAAATATTCAATTCTATTTCGTTTATCTACAAAAGATATACATAATTTAGTTTAAAATAAAGTAAAATATGTTTTTTTACGCCATTGTCTGATAGCATGACCACAATTTATAATATATTTTTAATGTCGTCAAATAGCCTATTATAGTGTCTTTTACGATGATCGGTGACCTAGATATTGTTTTAACATCTAAATGACTTTTGCATATTTTTCTTGATAGCAATTTGAATATTTTCTTTACTTACTACTTCAATTTATATTAATGTTTTTAATTAGAATTTACATTTAATAAGAATGCAATGAAAAAAATCCTGGTGGCGGGACTCGAACCCACGAACCTCGCTATCGCGGCAAGGCGCTCAACCGCTGAGCCAACCAGGTTCCAGTCAGCCCTCACGAATTTTGTCATTGCTTGTTATCTACTTATACACAGACGCCCTCTATTAGCTTTCTTCTAATAACTCTTATACGAGTGAAGTTAGAAGTGCTAGTTTCTAATACTAGATGGCAGAGTCTGTTTTTTGTTTTTACTTTTTTCAGTATTTTAAATTTATGCATTTTTTATAAATTTATAGGATAATCTAAAATTTTAATTAATCCAGGAATTTTTTCATTGCATTTTTATCTTTAAAAATTTAATCTTAGTATTCAACAGACAACATATTATATATAAAAAAATAATTAAACAGTTTTTCAAAGAAGCCTTATAACTTTATCTGAAAATTGAAAAATCAGCGCTAACATACATATACATATAATCACGGGTGCCTTACGGCGCCTGAGACCGCTTAGACGGCCCCAGGGTACCCAGTGGAGGGTTTTACTCCGAATACCATCGGCGAAATGAAGACGGGTTAATCCCTCCGCTGGGATTAACAGATTTAAACGGTTCCCGGGTTCCAAAAAAGGCACCCTAGACGGTATTTATATTAGTTAATACCTTTTATTATCATTTCAAAGCAATATACGTGGTGGCTGAGTTAGATAGACCGTCGGCTTAAAAACACTTAGTTTTCTACGTTCGCTTGCTTTCGCAATAAACATTCAAGGTCTACGTGACATGTTTTACCAGACAGAAAACAAAATAGGTCTTGAAAGAAATTACCTTTCTTTATAACATAATTGATATAAAACATTTCTATTTTGTAACTACATTTAGTAAGGTACATGTTGCGGAATTCAATTACGAGTCCTGAACTATTATTTGTCCAAATCGTGCTCAAATAGCAAATCCTTTCATCAACATGCTAAAGTTAATTGAGAATAGAAACAACTTTTAGCCAACCATCGGATTTTGACATAGATTTGTAAGTTTAGACAAACATTGCGGGAGCGAAATGTATTATGTGTCAATGATTCTTGATTCATTTAAAATTATTCGATAATTGAGATTACAAAGCGGCCCCAGCCTAGTGGTTAAGTCACTGCGCAACTGATAACATGGTTAAGCAGATGACAACAAGGCCGGGTTAGCGCTTTATACAACGAATCTATATCATCATACACCACAAAAAGCTCGCCACTTGTTAGTCGTTGCCTCCGAATTCCATCGGGTTAATCCCCCCGCTACCCCGGTACTCTGAGGCTATTTAAACGGTTCTTGAGACCAAAGGCACCCGTGATGGTATTTATTATTATTATTTTAGTATGTACTTAAAATTAAATTATTTACGCCCATGGTAGCTAACCCATGTTAATTTTTTTCAACAACTCTTCCTTAGTTACTATTATGTAATGTTACTGAAAATAAGACCAGTGCTGTTAGATACAAAATTAAATGACTTTGTAAATCAATTGGAATTGTATTCTTTTGCTTCACGTTTTCCCAGATCCGCTGTTCTTTTTCATCCTTAACAAGATTTTATTTTTGTTAATTTCTTCGCCCAAATTTACACCCGCGGATTCGTTTTTATTGAAGCACGGCTTGTGAGTTTGTATCTGCCTAGTGATAAGGCCATGAATGGGGTCCATTAAGTCATCTCTATCCCCCCTTACGGGAGACGGGAAATTGTTACGAGGTCGTGACCTCTTTCAATGACAGCTGTTCGCTACCCGTGACTACGGATAGGTCTTTGCGTGACCTTTTTACTGGTCGACGGTTTCAAGGGGCTCTGTGGAGAGTCTGTGATGCCGGTCCTTCACGTGAAGCAATCGTGCTAGCTGTCCGAGTCGCTTTCGCTTCCCGAACTGCTATCACTCTCGCTCGTGAGAGGTACCAGGTCGCGCGCATATCGTCGTTTGGCATCCGGCGGTCTCGCATGCATAGGCGTCAGGTCCCGATTGTGCGGATGGCCTGATGCATCTGCACGCGAGAACATACGGGTGGTCAAACGAACGATGAAGTCGTGCAGTGTTTCCATCCCGAGGTCTCGTCGTAACGAGTCATTTCGCATGTATATTGGTGCGCCCGTTACGGTGCGCAGGCTTTTATTTTGTTGGGACCTAATTGTGCCCTTAGTTTATTCCCACACAACGCGTACCATGCTGGTGCCGCGTAGGTGAGAATAGGCCGAACATAAATTTTATAGATGGCCACTTTGGTTTGTAAAGGTAGTCCGGATGAAAACACTGGACGCAGCCGACAGCGTGCGACCGCCGCTTTAGCTCGCGTCATTGTGACGTTTGAGTTTGTGGTCAATATTGACTCCGAGGTACATCACAGTTTTGGACCAGTGACTGTCCACAAAGCTGGAGCGGGGGCGGGGGGGTACGGCCTACTCCCCGGTCCTCTCTGCGGATAATGATCGCCTGGGTCTTTTTAACGTTTACACGTAGGCGCCATTTTGAGAGCCAGTCTGGAAGTAAATCGAGCTGTCTCTGCATGTAGACTGCCGCCATTTTCGCGTTCATAGAGAACGAGAAATAGGCGGCGTCGTCCGCGTACAGAGCCAGCTCCACGTCCTTCTCAGCCAGCGGAATATCATCTGTATAGCAGCAGTAGAGAACCGGGGAAAGACAGCTTCCCTGCGGTACGCCCGCTGCGATGGGGTAAGTTTGTGAGCAAAGACCTTCAACAGTGACGTGGTAGCTACGGCCTTCTAAGAAAGAGGCCACGACTCGTACTACGCGACGAGGTATATTTGTTAACAAGATTTTAAACAGAAGCCCGTTATGCCAGACTTTGTCGAATGCTTTTTCCATGTCTAGGAGAACCGCACAGGAGAAGATTCGTCTGTCAGACGCCATCGTCATCCTGTGCAGGATTCTCGTCAACTGGAGAGTCGTCGAATGCTCGCTACGAAAGCCAAATTGTTCGTCGCGAGGAGAGAAATGAGGTACGATATGTCGCAAAAGTAGCTTCTCAAAGACTTTGGAAATCGCAGGGTGGGTTAGGACGAAACTGTCCTTCTAGGCATTCGGCAAAAATCCGGGCACGATCTTCTGTTCGAAACCTCGGGGCTCCGTCACTATCGAGGAGGGGATGAATCGGTGGTGGCGCACCGGACATCGAGGCGCACAGCCGGTGAACTCCCTGTAGGTCACCGGTTGCGTCCTGGATCCGAGCTTCCCAACGGTCGGCGTAAAGCTTGTCGAGGGCCTTTCTCACTCGAGCCGCGAGCGCGTTTAGGTCGGTCTTGACCGACGGGCAGCGGGTACGCTGCCACAGTTTCCGCAGGTCCCTCTTACTTTTCAGTAAGTCCCTGATGTTCTGGGGAAGGGGTGGTGGGCCCCTTTGCGGGGGGGACTCCGTGGAGGCCCCCTCTAGGGACTTGCGGGACTGTACAGTCAGTTCGGACGCGAGTCTATCCACGTCCGCCGGCGTCGAGATGGGGAAGGTCGGCGTGTAATCGTCAAGCGACCTTGTGAATTTTTCCCAGTTAAACACGTTTACGTGGCACTGGAAGAGAGGCCTTAGTGGGGAGGGTGGACAGAGTGACTAGGACCGGGAGGTGGTCGGAGTCGAGGTCATTGAGAACTTCCTGCTCCGGGGAACAGGGCAGGTTTCGGTGAACCAGTATGTCCAGCACGTCCGGCGAGAACGTACTCTGCACTGGCACGTACGTCGGGCCGCACGGTCCGGACACACAGAACCCCACCCGCTCCGATTCCCGCAGCAGGAGTTTCCCCGCGGGATTTGTTTGGCCGGAGTTCCAGGCTGGGTGCTTGCAGTTGAAGTCGCCGGCGACGAGGATCGGGACTTGCGTATCCAGCAGTCGACGCAGTCCCCCCGTGTCAAGCTTCGCCTGCGGCGGCTTATAAACGGCGTATAGGTGCAGTTCTCTGTTGCCTATATGCAATGCCACTGAATGGGGTCGATCAATACATTGTTGTTTAACA
Source organism: Monopis laevigella (assembly GCA_947458855.1). Lineage (NCBI taxonomy): Eukaryota > Metazoa > Arthropoda > Insecta > Lepidoptera > Tineidae > Monopis > Monopis laevigella. Next base: position 22,285,539 of record OX381585.1, read on the forward strand.
ACATTGATTGCTTTTCTATGCCGGCTTGATGCAGTTACGAAATGGGCGGCGACAGAGACGAAATAGCATTACGAGTCCGCCTTAACGTTGTAGCTGTTTTATCATCAAATCAACTAATGCAGTAGGCCCCTGTAAACCAGTAAACCTACAGACTAAAACTGAAACATTACTAGGTCACTTAACGTTTTTTTTGCATATTTCGTTATAACGAAACCGTCGGTCGGTCGTTTTTTACTTATTATAACGAAGCTACCTCGCACCTAATTCACTTCCAAAAAATATCGTCATCAATCTACACTAAACAAAATTTTATTATCCACCATAATATAGGACAATTAACAAGTATTGTTCTGGTCACAAATTATGCTCTAGGCTTGTACAATGTGTACTAGAAACAACGATATATTACATATTAAATATTTTATAAACACCCAGACAGGCACCCCTCTGGTCAGCCCTCTAGATCCGCTACTGCACCCAGACCATGACAAACTATACAGGAAGACGTTAAAAAAATTGTCATGAGCAATTTTGAATTTGCCTTACCATACAACTGAGAGAACAACATCAAAACAAGCATCTCAATTGTAGCATACTTTGTACATCTAATCATGCGAGATCTATGACCGCCCGGTTAAACTAAACAAGTCGCAACGTTTCGGGTTAACAATGAGCAAAGCTCCCAGAATAACAATGACGAACGTGGAATGACAACAGTGCATTGTTTCATGGAGACCGTGGTGTTGTGGTGTTTACGCCTTTCTTGATATTGATCTGGTGGAATGCTTGACGCTGGTAGTCACGTGCTCGACGTAATTAGAGTTTTATGCTTCTGTAGCCTTTGTTCTAGTTTCGTTTATAATTAAAAGGTATTGGAGCATAGTCGTGGGTTTAATGAAAGGTTTAATTCTTACTAGAAAGTCATTTAATTTATAAAGTAGAAGAACTAGTTTTAATTTTTATTACTTTTATAATTTCGATACAATAAATACTTCTATGGTTTTCGGGTTGATTTAAAATAGTTGCAAAAACCGTCAAATGACGGGTTTTAGTTGGGTTCACCAGTTGTCAGGAGTCAAGAGACTACTGCATCGCATCTTGTCGAGGTGGTAGTCTCTGTTCAGGTTGTGGTTACCGGGAGGGTTTTCCAGTTTTACCGATTTAAATAGTGAACAAAATATATGTGATAGAAGACCATTTTATTGGTGTTTGTGTGAGACTCGGAATTAATATTACTTCGCACTATCGAAGAAAAAAATCCAAAAGTTTTTTAAATGATTTTTTTAAGTTTGTATAAATCTTAAACAACCTACGTCAAAATAATCATCATCATCATCACGGGTGCCTTACGGCGCACGAGACCACCTAGACGGCCTCAGGGTACTCAGCGGAGGGGTTTTTGATCCCATCTCGTCGTAGCTGATGGTATTAATAATTTGCCATATAAAAATACTTACACATCTTTAGAGTATACGTGGGGACCGAGTTGGTTACACCTTGGACTTAAAAACACTTAGGTTAAAAAATGTATGTACATTTGTTTGACAACACCACTATATTGCCTCGGAGAGCACGTTAAGCTGTCGGTATCGGTTTCACTATACCAACTTGTGAAACTGTTTATAGATGGGTTATTGAGTCTATTCCAAACATCGCGACGAGCTAGCCACTTGTTCCGTGTAGACTCATACCATCGGCTACGACGAGTCGGGATTAAAACCCTTCCACTGGGTACCCTGGGGCGGTCTAAGCGGTCTCGGGCACCGTAAGGCACCCGTGATGATATGTATGTATGTATGCACTCCATGTATATCGCCTTCAGCCTTCCTCAATAAATGACCCAACACCAAAATAATATTTCAATTCGAACCAGCAGTTTCTGAGATTAGCGCGTTTAACCAAACAAACAAACAAAAAACATTTGCACAAAAATTCATTGGTACACCCCGGTCTTTGAACCGGAGACTTAAAAGCTGTAGTGCTTTTAACTTTAAGGCCTAACCAATTCGGCCACCACGTACCTATATTTAAAATATGCTTTATAAGTGTATAACTTAACTACAATAGCGTAAAATTATTCGGTTTATAATAATCAGGCAATGATTTTATTACTTAAAAAATACATTTTATAATAATTACAATGATGGTTATAAATTATAAATTCAAAAATAAAAAAAATGATAAATAGAAAAAACATGGCTCCTCTTACAAATTTCTAGCGTTTTCGGTGGAAACTCTGGGACCATGGTCACCAGATGCTAAAATTTGTTATAAATCTTGGAAAACTTTTAATTGATGCATTTGGGGACCTTCGAGCAAGATCCTATTTTTTCCAACGAATATCGCTGGAAATTCAGAGGAGCAATGCTCTACTTATGTATTTTGCGCACATGCGCTTCGGAGGATCTACAAGAAATTTTTAATTTCACGAATGAATTAAAAATGTTAAATTAATTTAATAACCAACTTATAATACCGTTAATAAATAAACTTCCAGTTAAAATTAAAAAAACAAATATTGTACGACAGACATTTGATTGAGTGAGGATTACCAACCAAAATAGCTCGTTACTAAATTTCATCAAACATTATTATACTCAACAAATAGCGCTATTCTCGTAATGTAAACAAAAAAAAATGAGTCAACTCCCAAAAATGTTTACAGATTTTCAATAAAGTACAAACTTGACCGCTACTGTAGACTATTGGTTACTGTTGGCGTTGTTTCTGGAGGTCGTGGGTTCGATTACTATTCATGGCAAAACAATACTAGTACAGTTTTTCTCTAGTCTAGGTATTTATAAAATATCGTTGTTTGTGGTACACATAGTATAAGCTTAGAGCAAAGTTTGTGTCCCGGGTAATATGTGTGAAATGTCCTACATATTAACTAAAATATTTTACAATATTTTTTATTTATAGTCTTTAGTTTTATTTGTTTTTAGGTATTTTTAATCTGTATAAATTTATGTTTATCTCAGTTAACTAAAATAAATGAAAACTTTTACAAGTACTTTATAGAATTAAAATTATACATTTAAAAAAATATTTATATAATATAGCTTTTACTCACTGGCAACACACACTACTGCTCTGCAGCAGCAGTGTTTGTTGCTAGTGATGACTTACGGATCTGAGACGTGGTCGCTTACTATAGGCCTCATGAAAAAGCTCACAGTCACACAAAGGGCAATGGAGCGCGCTATGCTCTGCGTTCCTTGCGGGATCTTATTCGAAACGATGAGATTCGCAAAAGGACCAAAGTAACCGACATAGCCTCCAGAATCGCCAAACTAAAGTGGCAGTGGGCAGGCCACATAGCTCGCAGAACGGACAGCCGTTGGGGCATTAAGGTTCTCGAGTGGCGACCGCGATCTGGAGGACGCAGCAGAGGCCTCTGTGGGGGGCCTCACAAGATGGACCGACGCACTAAAAAAGGTAGTGGGAAGCCGATGGCTACAGGCGGCGCAGAACCGGTCGTTGTGGCGATCCTTGGGGGACGCCTATGTCCAGCAGTGGACGCGTGAAAGGCTGGTATGATGATGATGATGATGATGATAGCTTTTACGTAGCAATTGATAATTTATTAGGTATGGAATTTAGGAATAATATACTGGGTGAAAAAAAGACCTTATTGTAAGGTAAATATTGATTTATTTATTACAATAGTACAAGTTATAATCACCGTGAAAAATTATATTCTTATTTTTTTATAAGAACATGGAATTACCCGATGGTAAGCATAATCTTCCACTCTCTCAAAGCTTAGCTGGTAGAAAATACCTAGGGCATTAAATTCGCCTATGTACCATTTTATTTTGTGTAAAATATTTTAAATATATAAGCATACCTACAAAGTCCATGTACCGCATCGGTCAATACATTGTTCTTTAACAGCATTGATCGCTCCCACTATGCCGGTTAAATGATGCGGTTACGAAATAGGTGGCGACAAAGACCAGTTTGTTTTACGATACTTTAATATTACACAGATATATATATATATATATATATATATATATATATATATATATATATATCATCACGGGTGCTTTAAAGCGCCCGAGACCGCCTAGACGGCCTAAGGGTACCCAGCGTAGGGGTTTTTTATCCCACCTCGTCGTAGCCGATGGTATGAGTCTACACCGAACAAGTGCCTAGCTCGTCGCGATGTTTGCATAGACTCAATAACCCATCAATAAACAGTTTCACAAGTGAGTATAGTGAAACTTGGCCGACAGCTTAACGTACTCTCCGAGGCACTATAGTGGTGTTGTTAAACAAATGCACATATTTTTTTTAATTAAAAACTCATTAGTACACACCGGGGTTTGAACCAGGAACCTAAGTGTTTATAAGTCTAAGGTCTAACCAACTCGCCCACCACGTATATCAATAAATACATGATGGCCGAGTTGGTTAGACCTAAGATTTATAAACACTTAGGTCCCGGTTTCACTATACCAACTTGTGAAACTGAATATAGATAGGATATTGAGTGTATTTAAAATATCACGATGACCTAGCCACTTGTTCGGTATAGACTCATACCATCGGCTACGACGAGGTGGGTTTAAAAGCCCCTCCGCTGGGGTCGTTTAGGCGGTCTGGGGCGCCGTAAGGCACCCGTGATGATATGTATGTATGTAATTATTTATAATAGGAGAAAAAATCTAGTAAATTTTACCTAGCCTGTTCTATTACTACACTTTTCACTAAAGCTTCAACTACGTTAAAAACCCATCCAGCGTAAAGCGTTATGTCGTAACTGAAGCGTGAGTAGGCAAAGCGCTTTACGCTACCCTGCACCGTGTCAAGTCTTTAAGTATCTGGTAGGAGGAACCGACTCAAATTACTTCTACTCCAAATACTTTGAGATATATAATTCATCATATACTCGTATACGCGGTGGCCAAGTATTTTCAGTTTTTTAATATATTTTTTTGGAGCACGGCAAGTGACTTGTTTCTACCTGGTGATGAGCTGTTGGTCTGCTCATCCATGAATGGGTTCAATCAATAATTGTTTGCTCTCACTATGCCGGCTAAATAATGCGATTACGAGTATATTTTAATATACTCGCTGCCTTATCGACAATTCAACCACCCATTTCGTAACCGCACCCTGAAAGGAGACTACCACCTCGACAAGAAATCGATGCAGTAGTCTCCTGAAACCCGGTAAACCCAACACATTATGGCAGAGTTAGTTAGACCTGAAATATAAAACTCTACAGCTTTTAGGGCATTATGAGTGTTTAATATTATAACCAGCTAACCACCTAGTCTTACACTAGTTGGTTATGTGGTGTGTTTGGTTGCTATTTATTGTTATGTATGTGTGGGACGAATGATGACCTTACACTAAATATAAAGTATTTTTTTTACTCTTCATAAATACATGCAAAGGTTTACATGTTGTTTTTTTTTACTTTTGACTTCTACTGTAATATATATGGTGTCCGAGTTGGTTAGATCTTTAACTTAAAAACATTTAGGTCCCTGGTTCAATTCCTGGTCTGTACCAATGAGTACAGATTTTTTAGATTAAAAATCTAAAAAAATATGTACATTTGTGTAACAACACCACTATAGTCTCGGAAAGCACGTTAAGCTGTCGTTCCCAGTTTCACCATACCAACTTGTGAAACTGTTTATAGATGGGTTATTGAGTCTATCCAAAAATCGCGACGAGCTAGCCATTTGTTCGGTGTAGACTTATACCATCGGCTACGACGAGGCAGGATTAAAAACCTCTTCGCTGGGTACCGCCGTAAGGCACCCGTGATGATATAAATATATTTTTTCTTTTTTTTTAATTATCTACATTTGTTTGACAACACCACTATAGTGCCTCGGAGAGCACGTTAAGCTGTCGGTCCCAGTTTCACCATACCAACTTGTGAAACTGTTTATAGATGGGTTATTGAGTCTATTCAAAACATCGCGACGAGCTAGCCACTTGTTCGGTGTAGACTCATACCATCGGCTACGACGAGGTGGGATTAAAAAACCTCTCCGCTGGGTACCCTGAGGCCGTCTAGGCGGTCTCGGGCGCCGTAAGGCACCCGTGATGATATGTATGTATGTAATATAAATAAAGTTTTCTAGCATGTTCGTCCGTCTAAGACCTAGGTATAATGTCTAGCTAACAAGATAAAAAATATCGCAAGCAATTTATTTTCTTTCCACATAAGAGGTTTTTCTCGTATACCTATAACGAATACTAAACCTTATCGCTAATTTGATATCTTCAGGGCTAGTGTTGTGCTACTTTAATATCCCACTAATATCGATAAGTGCATTGTTTTTTTTTTATCATTATTAAAATAAGCATTTTGATGCATTTATTTTTTTATAAACCTAATGAACGACCATACCATACCAATATATTAAATTAAATAACTATCTACTAGACTTATTTTTAAATAAAAAAAAAAAAGTATACTCTTAGCTTCTTATAGGGCAGGAAGCTAAGTTTATAATTATCTATTCATTTATTTAACTAAAGATTATATTTACAATGACGGTTAAAATTATAAATTTCTTGTAGATCCTTCGAAGCTTGAATGTGCCCAAAATACAAAAAACAAAATACATATTGCTCCTCTGAATTTCCAGCGATATTCGTTGGAAAAAATAGGATCTTGATCGATGGAAATTGAATAATCTATACTAATTTAATAAAGCTGGAGAGTTTATTTGTGAACACCACAACAAGTTCGCCACTTGTTAGGTGTTGCCTTCGGATACCATCGGCGATCTGTGTGGTTTATCCCTCGGCTGGTTACCTGGAAGCCGTTTAAAAACGGTTCTCGGGAGCCAAAAAGCACCCGAGATGTTTTTATTTTGTAGTTTGTTTGGTTGAACGCGCTAATCTCAGGTTTAAATTAAAAAAATATTTTAGTATTGGATAGCCTATTTATCAAAGAAAACTATATCACGTTACGATTTATAGGAGCAATGAAAAATGTAGAAAACGGGGAAAATGTATTCCTTTTAAGAGTTTCCGTCGCGTGCGCTGCCTAAACGGTTAAAGTTACGCAGACGAAGATGCGCCGATCATTTAGTAAGGTTATAAAATTAAATAACATAATATAGAACGTCTAGGTATACCTACTTTTTCATTAATCATATACAGGATGAATTTGAAAGGATGTACTTTGGGCTAACATGAGGTTCTGCTGATCAAATCGAACAACTTCTCCCATGGAACCATGTGTCGCAAATGAAAAAAAAATTTGGCTTCCCCATACAAATTGGTCATTTTAACATTACTAGTTTCTATGGAGAAGGCAATATTTTTTTTCATTTGCGGCACATGGTTCTATGGGAAAAGTTGTTCGTATTGATCAGTAGAACCTCATATTAGCCCAAAGTACATCCTTTCAAAGTCACCTTGTATATTGGTCACAAACTGAATAATATAACGAAATAGAGAAGTTAAGGCAGTATTGAGGATAAAATGTATTCTATTTTTCCTCAATAATCTAGTATCCTAATAATAGGATGGGCCTAATTCAAGTAAGATATTATTATCGATTACTAAACTAGGTAATGTGTCTTACCTACCTACTTTAGTAATCGTCCAAGGTTTCCTAGTTGGGTACAGTTTGCCAGTGTTCATTTATAAAATATTATATGTAGGTATTTAGTATCGTTGTTTCTGGTACACATAGTATAAGCTTAGAGCTTATTTTATATACAGGCCAATATGTGTGAAGTAAAATAATAAATAACATGTTACACGTGTCAGTTGATGTGTTTTTAAGAACTTTAAGTACCCTGGAGTTGACTTGCCGCCCATACAAAAGTACTTCCAATATTATAACTTGGCTGTTGGTCGAAGTTCAATTATTTGTTTTAAGTTCTTAATTGTATGCAAAAATATTTCTGCCCTGGGTATTTTGTTTTTTTTTATTTTTATTTAAAAAAAAAATGACCCAACACAAAACGATTAACAAATACGACATAAATATTATTATAAATCCGCGCCTAACATTAATGGAGTAGATATTATTGAAAATGCGAAAACTAATTTTGTATGGAGAACACGGAGTTCGCTATTACGAATGCAGTGCCCTTAAGGTATAATTTTATTTTCATATTTTATTTTTAGAAAATTACTTAAATTTTTCAAAACTGAAGGGTTACCGCTGCAACTTAGGTAGCTAAAATCTTATTAGCATATCAATTCTTATAGGTTTGACGTAACTTTGTTTTAAACAAAATATATTCCCCTGGTGAGATTTAAGCCTGTATGCAAATATTTATAATATAGTCATGTTATAAAATAGTCGATAGCAAAATATCGAATTTTCACTAACAAGCAATTTTCTCTCAAAAGACTGTTTAAAAAGCCGACTATGTCCATTAACAGGCTAATGACAAAAGTAAAGCTTTTTAATTAACTTAATACGTACCAGAAGCACTATAATAGCTACATAAGAGCATTTATATAGCAGACTACCGCAACGTCCATTATTGCAATTAGATCGTACGCAATGCACTTGTCGTTAGTTCGGAAAAGCCATAAGAGCTTGTGGGAAATTTACTGCCTATTATTTCATTTTAAACCCTATTTCAACTGCGTAAGCTCGCAATTTTTCCTGTAGAGTTTATCAAAGCGCTTTTATAGTGCTATAGTAGTGTAGGTATTGTATGTATTTTATCCTACCTAACACAATGACGACGCAGACTTTGCTGGAATAATAGTCGTGTTCAAAGCATGAAAATTTGATGAGAGGTTCGTCCGTTTTATTAAACATTCAATTAGTATAATGAGACTTCTTTGAACTAAATTATTTTGATATATAAGTACGTAATGTATGCGTTATATATCGTATATACTTTTGTCCAGTACTTTAATTTAGTACATTACCATACCTAAACTTATATAAAAGTAGAACTTATTTGAAGGCGGTTTTAATAAATGAAAGACTAATTATATCTATTTAATTCAAGACGATTTTATTTAATTAATACGAGATCAAATTCACTAGCTTAATGAAGCAGAAAATAAACAATTTTAATAAGCACGCAATTTAATTAAATACTGTTTTTGAACTGCTTGTCAAGCAGGATTCATAACAAAGTTTTTAATCCAATTTTATTACAATTAATTAAGAAAGAGTATATAATATGTGGTGGCCGAGTATATACGTGGTGGTCGAGTTGGTTAGACCTTGGACTAAAAAACACTTAGGTCCCTGGTTCGAATCCTGGTGTGTACCAATGAGTTTGTAATTTAAAATTATTATATTTATTTTGTTGAATAAATATAGATTAACTATTATTTAAATACAATAATTTTATAATATCACAATATTAATTTAATTAACAACCTCAAACTAAACATACTAAAGCTGAATTTAAAAATGTATGTACATTTGTTTGACAACACCACTATAGTGCCTCGGAGAGCACGTTAAGCTGTCAGTCCCAGTTTCACTATACCAACTTGTGAAACTGTTTATAGATGGGTTATTGAGTCTATTCAAAATATCGCGACGAGCTAGCAACTTGTTCGGTGTAGACTCATACCATCGGCTACGACGAGATGGGATTAAAAACCCCTCCGCTGGGTACCCTGGGACCGTCTAGGCAGTCTCGGGCGCCGTAAGGCACCCGTGATGATATGTATGTATATAATTAAGAAATATACTAAAATAATTACTACTATGATATTTAAACTAATTGCGTATCAGGGAGCGTTCAAGTATTACTTAACGCATTTTGGGGGGAGGGGGGGGGTCTTGTAAAACGTTACGATGCGTTACAGGGGTGGGAGGGGGTTTTCGAACAACGTACGTAACATTGTTTTTTTTTATTTAATTTTAAAAAAATCGGGAAAAAACTCCTAAATTTTATTTATTACCGCAAACGCGTTTATAACAATAACAAAGGTATTTTAGTAACTTCCCGGTACTTTGCCAACATAATTGTAACTTTTATAGGTAAAAATGCTCATTTGGGTGTTACGTAACGTTTTGGTAGGGGGGGGTGGGGTACATAACAACGTTACTGCACGTTACATGTGGGGGAGGGAGGGTCAAAAATCTTCAAAAATTGCGTTACGTAATACTTGAACGCTCCCTCAATGCAAATAAACATTTTTTTTATAAATAACGAAACAAGCATTTATTGACCCGGCTTCGCTCGTTATACAATTTGTAACATATTCCATTTGCAATTTTTAAACCACCTGCCCATAAGTTTCCTTCCGTGCATTTTTTTTTAAACCCGCCAAATTGACCTCTCCTGCCTTCCCTTATTATTATTTTTAAATTAAAAAAAATCCTTTTTTTATATTTTTTATTGGCGCACGTCATGTGACTTTGTATCTACCTGGTCGTGAGCAGACCTACAAAGTCCACGAATGGAGTCAATCAATAATTGTTCTTAAACAATATTTCTCAATGCTCCCACTATGCCGGCTAAATGATGCGATTACGAAATGGGCGGCGACAAAGATGAATTGCGTTACGAGTATATTTTAATATATAAATAAGAAGATTTCCTCGACGTAAAATTATCATGAAAAGTAATAAAGCAAAAAGGATCAGTCGCTAGCAGCGCCCTCTAAGTTCTATAGTTGCGTTTGCGATGGGTGGGTGTTGGTTTTTTATTCACTAAAACATTGAACACTGCCTTTATTATAAAGATAAAATAAATGCAATATAAAGGTTATATAAACGTATTTATCACCAGCTACAATAAAAACGGAATACAATTTGTTATAATCCGATAAAACTTCAATTCCAAGAACGACATAAAACCAAGCAATGAACATTTCGCTCACCTGCTTATATAACGTTTATACAGCCAGAGGTCGTATAAGAGCAAGAGTTCAATTCAATTTGTCGTTGTCAGAGTACAAGCAGATTATTTCTCCTTGTCCGTGTGACCTCGGCTTTATGTTACGATGTAGAACAGACAATATAAAACTAGGTTTTAAGTTATATTAGTAAACCAAATTTAATCATACAAAAAATACATGTTTAAAACCTTTAGTATGATTTTTTATTAACAGTATTTTTTTTATTTAATTTTGAGCACGGCTTGTGACTTTGTATAAAATAGACCTACAAGGTCCATGAATAGGGAAGTTCAATATATTGTTGTTTCACAGAATTAATCGCCCCCATTATTTTAACTAAATAATAATATCCAGTTGGCTAGACGAAAAGCAACGAGGATCCGTTTAGTTACCCTGACTACCACCTCGACATAAATCAATGCAGAAGTCTCCTGAAATGGGTAATTATACCTATTAAACCCATTTCATGTAATAAAAAAATCAAATAGGTATACCGAGAAGGCTACTAACGAGTTACTAAAATAGAAAAAGAAGGAAGCATTTTTTTGCAATGAAAGGCTAGTGACCATTGGAGGTTATATAGGCAGGGGGTTATGGCCCCCCGAAACCATCAAATTTAACCGAAAATGTACTATGTTGTAATAGTTTTTACAAAAATCTTGTCAAAAGGCCCAAAAACCAAAACGAAAAAAAGTTGCTGGATCCGTCCCTGTTCTCCATACAAGTTATCTATCGAATAACTTTATCTAATAATTGAAAAAATCGTCCCTAAAACAAATCATAATTAGGCATTATTTATTCATAATGCAAATTTTATGATAAACTGTTTATGTCGGAGTCTAGTTAAAGCATATTTAACTAAAAATGAACCGTAATGACTAATTAGTTAATAACAAATTCCTTTGAAACATCAACATGAGTTAAGATTGATGATTGAGATGATGAAGATTGCAAGCTTTTAACAAAATATTTGTTATAAGATTTTGTTTATGTTCGCAGAATGTTGCCATCAAATTATTCAGTAGTGCCTATAGATGTATTAAATTATTAGATATACGTACTCGTACATAATAAAATTATTTTTATTTTGTCGTAGAACTGTTAGTAGTATTCTTTTGTTTATTTCTGTTTTATTTTTTATTTTTTTTATATGTAGGAAAATTTACACATATTGCCCTGGTCACAAACTAAGCTCTAGGCTTGTACTATGTGTACCAGAAGCAACGATATAACACATATTATATTTTATAAACACCCAGACCATGGCAAACTGTACAGAAAAAGCGTACTAATATTTTGTTGCCATGTTGTTAAACTAAATACTTTAAAATAGTTATTTATTTATTTAAAAAAAACAATTGGATACGCAGTAAGACCTAAGTAAGGCACCCGTGATAATATTTATATTTTATTTACACACATAATAATGCTTTTTTTAGATTTGTCAAAATATTTAATAACCAGTGGTTTTTCTAATTCTTCTTTCATACTTAAGAAAATAAGTCGCCATTTAAAGTAGACTAAAAATTTTAAGGCAAATCTGAATAAAATTAAATCTGTGGAACGTACAAATATTAATACGGTAAACTGTATACATTTGGAATTCACATTATAATCGCGTAAACATCGTAGTAGCAGCAATGTATATTATTTATTCGACTGCCAATTTGATTGTGGCATTCGGTATATCTACACAAGTATTTATATACTACCATTACTTGGTAGTATATGAATACTTGACAGCCTCCGTAGACTGATGGTTGCGTCTTTGGCGTTGTATCCGGAGGTCGTGGGTTCGATTCCCACCCATGGCAACAAAATATTAGTACGCTTTTTCTGTACAGTTTGTCATGGTCTGGGTGTTTATAAAATATAATATGTATTATATCGTTGTTTCTGGTACACATAGTACAAGCCTAGAGCTTAGTTTGTGACCAGAGCAATATGTGTAAATTGTCTTACATATTATTACTTGAAACAATTATTTATTTATTTACTAGAGTACGCTCTGAAAAGGAATTATTCTCCCCCGTTTTTGCAACATTTTTTATTATTACTCCGCTCCTATTATTCAGCGTGAAGTTATGTAGCCTATAACCTACCTCAATAAACGGGCTATCCAACACTAAAATATTTTTTCAATTCGAACCAGTAGTTCCTAAAGTTAAAAAAACTCATTCATTTACACAGGGGTTTGAACTATTACCCTAAAAAACTGTAGTGGCCTAACCAACTCGGCCACCACGTATATTACATACTATGTAATATATCCCTTAGTGACCAAATCAGACGCACCTGCTTAGAAAAACCTTTCATAAACTCACCTTTTTGTGTAACTACTATATACAGCTACTATAGGCAAGCTGTTAAGAACGCAGGTAAACCTAAATTCGTTTCACGAAAGAATTCTAGTCTTGACGGGGCGCTGCAGTCGACGAAATGTAAACTCTGTGTTAAAACTCCCCAAAATTAATTTTAGGTATCAATTTGATGTAATTTAGTAAATAAAATTTATATAACTAAGAAAATTATTTTAACATCATAGGTACTTACTAATATTTAGAACATTTTCTTCATCGTATCATAATTATCATATCATATAATCACGGGTGCCTTACGGCGCCCGAGACCGCCTCAGAGTACTCAGCGGAAGGGTTTTTAATCCCACGGCCCACCTCGCCTTACCTCGTGACCAGCAGATGGTATAAGTGTACACCAAACAAGTGGCTAACTCGTCGCGATGTTTAGATAGACTCAACCTATATTCAGTTTCCCAAGTTGGTATAGTGCAACTCATAACATGGGACCGACAGCTTAACGTGCTCTCCGAGGCACTATAGTGGTATTGTTAACAAATGTACATATTTTTTTGGATTAAAAACTCATTGGTACACACCGGGGTTTGAACCAGGAACCTAAGTATTTTTAAATCTAAGGTCTAACCAACTCGGCCATCATATCTTCATATATTAAACATTTTCTTCACCCTCAATTTTATTAGTTCCATTTATTGCCGCGGCAATTCTTTCGTGAAATGGAATAACCCTATATAGCTAGTATTCGTATGTCCAAAAATACATGTAATAAAGGAAAAATACGAATAAGTAAGCAGAGCAGATACCGGGGTAAATGAGCGGCGAAATGAGTTTTGTGTCCGGGAAATAAAGGAGGTTTAAATACAGACACATTGTTGGGTGAGACAAGAGTCAGGGTTCGGCCATTAGTGACGTGTTGACAACATTTTTTTTTATAGTTATCCTTTTTATGTAGGTACTTGTTAAAGAAATACATAGTGAATTTAAAAGGATGTACTTTGGGCTAATATGAGGTTCTACTAATCAAATCGAGCAACTTCTCTCATGGAACCATGTGTCGCAAATAAAAAAAAATGTTGGCATCCCCAACAAATTGGTCATTTAAATATTTGTATGGATTTTTATTTCATTTGCGCCACATGGTTTCATAGGAAAAGTTGTTCGTATTGATCAGTAGAACCTCATATTAGCCCAAAGTACATCCTTTCAAAGTCACCATGTATGTGTACAATAAAATGAAAAATATGTAGGCAATATATCCACAATACGACGCGGTCTAAACAAATGTACCCATTACACTAACTATCAGCCTTACCATGTCGAGCTGCCAGTGAAATATGTTGTTTAAAATTGTATATCCAGTAGGGGAACTTTCCCCTACTATTTTTTTAATGTTTAGAATGTTAGTTTGCGGTTGCATACACTAAAACAATTTCAAATCCTTAAATCGTATATTATAAATTAATTAAGACCGACAATTGATATTTTAATTATGTAATTCAATTAATTTAGTAAAGTATCTTTATACTAGACTATATAACTTAAAATTAACTAAAAGATTTAGACAAAGAAGAAACAAATTACTTACGTAAAACTAAGATTAGATAACATAGTTTTTAAAAGACTTAATTTAATTATTAACAGACTGATATTTAAATAATTGTATTATCAATTAAGTAAGTACTTAATTGATTGTGACGATCGAAATATAGTTATTTTATTTATTTATTCACGCGGATAAGCTATTAAATATTATAAACATAACGTTATTTTTTTATTATATCTTGGTATTCTAATTAATATGTTTTGTAGTTTCTAGGTAATAACATTATGTAAAAACTAATCTAACGCGTCCTTGGGTGTCTACTCGTGTATAACTAAGGGTCAAACCCTTGACCTTTTCATTTGCATCCGATAAATTGAATTCAACTTTACTGATAAATTTTGTTTATCAAAACAATTCTTTAAATTTCAATTTACGAGTAAAAACATTTATACATATAAAAATGGAAATTGTTATTTGCACTAATTTACATATTTATTTCAAAGATAAAATACTGTGTTTATTTATGACTGTCAGTAAATAAACAATCTTCTTTCCGACACTTTACATTTCCTTTTAACTTTATTAATAAAACAACCAAAAACAGTATTTTCTTTTGTCATACTCCGTATTATTTCAAGCCAATAAATAAAATAAATATTTGTTATATTGACTGCCTAAACGGCCTCAGTATACCCAGCTATTTTAATCCCACCTCGTCGTAGCTGCACCGAACAAATGAGTCTACACCGAACAAATGGCTAGCTCGTCGCGATGTTTGAATAGACTCATTAACCCATCTTTTTGAACAATTTCACAAGTTGGTATTGTTAAACTGGGACCGATAGCTTAACGTGCTCTCCGAACCGGTGTTGTGAAATATATGTACTTACACGTACATATGTTATATGTTTATTTTTTATTTAATTGTTGTAATATTTAATTTTAAAATGATGACTGTTTTTGTTATTGTTACTATATAATTGTGCTGTGGATTTTTGTTTAATGAAATAAATAACATATTAGTTTGACACAATGTACAAGTTCCATTGAAAAGGCGCTAAAATAAAAAATGTTGTTAGCACCTGGTTTCACAGTATAATGAAGACTAGGCGCCATTACATTTGAATTACCAGCTAAAAATGAATATGAAAGACTCCGACCGTGAAAGAAGAAAAATCTTTTATTTTATTCTCAGCTCAAAAACATTTTCTGACACCTTTAATTTTAATGATGCCAGTTTTTTTAAAGATAAGATAAAAATCACATAATTTAGAATTAATTTTTATATGTATTATTATTATTATTAAGCCATTTATTTCCTTATAAAATTACAATTAAGTTATTTAAATTAAATATACATTACAATATAAATTATCACACAACATAGTTACTTTTATATATATATATATATATATATATATATATATATATATATATATTTATTATTATTTACAAGGTGCCTTTGAGGGTATAGGCCTCCTCCAATTTATTCCACTTAAATCTGTCTTTTGCTGTTTCCATCCATCGTTCTCCCACTGTCTCCTTTATGTCATCTAACCAACGCTTTGGTGGTCTCCCCTTTCGTCTTATTTTTTTCTTTGGTCCTGTCCATTCCGTTATTTTCTTTGTCCATCTACTGTCCTCTAGTCTCATATGTATTACTTACTGTTTTTGATTGTAATATACTTTTTGCTGAGTCTTCACCGAACAAGTGCCTGGCTTGTTGCGGTGTTTGGATAGACTCAATGACCAATCTATAAAAAGTTTCACAAGGTATAGTGAAACTGGGTAGCTTAACGTGTTCTCGAGGCACTTATAAAAAACTCATTGGTACACACCGATATTTGATCCAGGGACCTAACAATTTGTAGAATTTTTAAGTTTTAAGGTCTAACCAACTCGGCCATCACGCATATTATTCTTGGGCGGCGACAAATACATATTTGGGTAATTCGCCAAATAGGTCACATTTTTCTAATTTCCATGATATATATTTTTTTAAGTTGTGGAGGTCGATACCATAGTTATTTGGTAGATATTTTGGGCTGAGTAATATGTATAATTTGCCTTTAATTGCGCTTTGTAGTTTCGAAGATATAACATTTTAAAAATTCGGCCTGTTATGGAAATGAGCATTAAATATGGAAATGATAATCGCACAAATATTAATATACTGACTGCGTTAACATTTTCACCAAACACACGCATTTTTAGTTCTCAAAATTTCCGCTAAACTAATTCCAATACATTAGTTTACTCAAACGCAAAGTGTATAATAGTAAGAAAATTCGCACTAAAGTTACTCTGTAGCCCTAATGTGAGTTTTTTTAACGTTTACTACCGCGTTAACATTTTGACCAATCAAATGACCGCATTTCTAGTTCTCAAAATTTCCGCTTGGAGCGCTGACTCATTTCCCATACAAATTTTAGTTAACTCAAACGCAAAGTAATAGTTCGAAAACTCACACTAGGGGTACTGTTGTTGAACCTAGAGTGGTATCCACTGGTAACTAATACAATAGAACTATAGGTACCTACTTCTTTTGAAAAAAAGAAAAAGAAAATTATTCGCAAAATGCAGATTTCTCCAGAAAAATAATGCTATTATTGTAGTAGTTTATATGCTATTAAAAACCCAGTAGTATTTTTTTAATAAAATTGTGTTTGTGTGAATCATCTCGATTTTACAACGTTGTGTCCGAGTGGTCAAACTACATGATACAAAAATCAAATTTAAAGGTTCAATTCCCGGATGTTTGACCAGATTTTTTTAATACTGTGTGTTGTTTTTCAATTTTTTAGCATTCACTGTCACTAACAGAATCTATTTTTGAAATAAAACACAAGTCGTTTTAGATACAGTTCCATGCCGTGCATACCATCACGGGTGCCTTTTTGGCTTCCGAGAACAGTTTAATCGGCCTCAGAGTACCCAGCGGAGGCATTAACCCGTGCTCATTTTGCCAATGGTATTACATGCCGTACTTCAATAATAAAAAAATAATGTTTCAATAATTTAATTTAAAACTATCACTATCTTCATGCAATTCTGTTTTTTTTTATTATGTACTCAAATCCTATTGTACAGTGGTAAGATAAAAATATTAACACTGCGGTTTACCCTAATATCCTGTACCTTTCTCATTTCACCAAAAAAGCCGACATGAAAGGTGGTAAGTCTATCATGTCGTAAGACAAACAATCGTAAATTTAACCCAATAAAAATAGTAAAACAAAACAAAGCGTGTATATTTAACCGTCCCGTCATCTATGGATCTTCAATAAAAACCTATAAATAACGGTTCAGAATCGTAAATACCGGTTCGCTATAAATACCGGTAATATATCAAAATGACCGGGATTATATGCACTGGTTTATGATACACAGTCTGGAGATATACCGGAAATATCTGACGTAAATTTCGACATTATAAACAAAATATTTCTTGTGGGTCCAATTCCACCTTGACACATTCCTTACTTTTTTACAGAACAGTAATTTATAAATAAATAAATCATAAATCATTTATTTGTTCACGAACACAGGTTTACAAAATTTTACAATTTCAGTTGTTAATACAATATTAAATAGTTCTCTATGTTCCGCCCGAGAGCATGTAAACATTTACAGTGGTATTTTATACCTACCTACCTAACAATTTATTAACCAAAACAATATAAGTCAATACAATAATTAAAATTCCCTTATACAAACATATAGTAGGTACTGTCAAAGTCATTAATATATTTTTAATCCATGTTTAAATAATTAGCACAACACAACATCAAACATTAATAGTTATCCAATGATATATATATATTGCCATCGCTTATTATATTCTTATTAACCATTATATATCTATTACTAAAATAATTATATTTCATGTTCATTATATTATTATCATTATTATCCTTATTTACATTATATATATATATTATTATTATTATAATTTAATAATGTAGTTTTATTGATTATTATTATTACATACATAAAACTATAATAAAGGCACGAATAGATAAAAAATACTTTTACATTTTAATCTTATATTTTAGAATATAAAAAAAACTCCTTAAATTTTCGCTGATTCAGGCAAATGCATGGCTTTTATACTCATGACGCCTCATTCAGTGTTTTTTTTTTTAATTAATTTAATCTGGTTATTTTTCTAGGTTAATTTATGTGTATATTTTTTCAAATTAACGGTTTAAATAACAAATATAATTATTAACAACCAATCCTTTGTTTTCGTAATTTATAAAAAAATCCAATAAAGGAATGAGAAGATTTGGGACTAGCCCATTTAGAGTGATCTCAATTTCTTTCAAACTGCCAAAGATCGTCGTTCTCAATTACTTTGAAACGTATCATTGGATATTGGGTCGAGGAAAACTAGGTTATAATAACGAAAAACATTTATGCTTCTATTATTTTAATTTTGATATAAATTCTTTTTTATGATTTAGTATGTACTTGTTTATAAATTTAGGGTTCAGTTTCAAAACGGGTCTAATTTGATCATAAGCAGCGAGGATCTAAAATTGAGTCGTGATGAAATTTCGTATTTTATGACTCCCAATTCGTAAACGCATAATTTAGCTGGCATAGTGGGTGCGATCAATGTTGTTAAACGACATTGTATATATCGAACCCACCTTTCCATCTTTGTACTAGCTTCGGAAGTACATATACTAAATATATATATATATATATATATATATATATATATATATATCATCACGGGTGCCTTACCGTGCTCGAGACCGCCCAGACGGCCCCAGGGTACCCAGCGGGGGGGGTGTTAATCTCACCTCGTCGTAGCCGATGGTATGAGTCTACACCGAACAAGTGGCTAGCTTGTCGCGATGTTTTCAATAGACTCAATAAACCCATCTCTATAAACAGTTTCATAAGTTGGTATAGTGAAACCGGGACCGACAGCTTAACGTGCTCTCCGAGGCACTATAGTGGTGTTGTCAAACAAATGTACATTTTTTTTTTAATTAAAAACTCATTGGTACACACCGGGATTCGAACCAGGGACCTAAGTGTTTTTAAGTCCAAGGTCTAACCAACTCGGCCACCAAGTATAAATATACTAATAAAAAAACGATTTGTATGAGTTTTGCAGAGTTATGGCAAATGTCTGTTGCAACATATAGGCTACTTTATATCCCAGTAAATCAAAATTTCTTTGGAATTATCAGGATATACATAATTATTAAAAACATCGTGTACTATATTCCTATGGATTAAATTCACAATTTAAAGCGAACGAAGTCGAGGGCAGATCTAACATAAATTAGTAGGTAGGTACATGATAAAAGTGTATTTACGATCCTTTTTCTTTGCTAAATTTAACGAAGGATTTAACCGCTACCGAACTTCCAGCAACTCTATTTCAAATGTCTACAAATGTGATTGAAGACCCAGCCAGACAGACACCTTCCAACGACTTCAATTTATGCTATTATATAGATAACTCAGTGTTTAATACCTAATGCTTTCAATATGATGGATGATTGTAGTTTGGCGTGTCAAGCGTTCATTAACTCCGTCTGCTTTCCAACTCAATTGCCTTTCTTTATTGTATTTTTTAATTTAAAACTGATGCACTAGAAACTGTAGGTATTAGTTATATACATATGCTGTATACCTTCATAATAAGCTTTATATTATCGTTTGCTTAATTGCAAACGGTTTTCGATTAAAAAAATACCTAGGTAGAATTTTTTGCTTTTTATAAAAAATATTTTTTATTTTTTATTTGATTAATATTTGATCGAAGATGATGATATAGAAAATGAACACCTACATAAAAAAAATCACTATTTTTATTATTATTTATTTATGAAACTTGATTCCATAATACAAAGGCGGGCTTAATGCCGTTGGGCATTATCTGACAGTCAAACCTTACATGTTTACATTTTTTTTTATGTATTAAGTCTTGGAAGCTGCCAATTCAATTTTAAATAACATTTAGGTCTTTTTTATCTGTGCATTCTATTTTTTCTTTATATTTATTAGTCTGTGTTCTTCATCTGTATACCTCATGAAACTAATAACAATATATGGAACCGCCATAGTGCCTTAAATAGCCTATAAAACGAAATGTCAAACGAGTTCATTGCCGCCATATTCTGTCCTCTCTGCAACCAATCAACGCTCAGTGATTGCTTTTGTTATCACTTTTTTTGTATGACGGCGGCCATCTTCTGTTCTCAAAACAGGAAAGGCGATTTAAGGGCCATGGGCGCCTCCCTAATTTATCTCCTTGGTATACCTTTACATTATGTAAAGCAACTAGACCTCAATGGCTGTATAGTCGAAAGATCTTTGCCTTTCCACAATGGTGGAAGAATTAAAAAAAAAAATTAAAAAAAAAGAAGCAACTAGCTAGACGTCAGCAAAAAATATTAAAAAAATATTAATTTATGTAAAACGCTTTTTATACATTTATTTATAATTAAATAATGTAATTATAACAATAATTAATTGTTTAAAGTACCAGGCGAGCAGACTCGCCGAGGAGTCATTTGCTGACAGCATGGCCGCTGAGTTCGTTGTCCGCTGATATCGCTTCATTCTCCTCGAGCATTACTAATGTAAATGAATCACACTGATAACATTTTGTTTAATTAGGTTAACTCATACTTATTTATTATGTATAATTTCGGTACGATAAACATTCTAAAACAATTTTCTCCAGAATGACGTTTGACATAAGTTTTTTTTTAAGTATATTTTGTTGTAAGTTTTTTTAATCTATAACTTTGTATTTACCTGATGGTAAGCAGGCCTACCAAGCCCATGAATGAGGTCGATCAATACATTGTTGTAGCATTGATCGCGGGCTAAATTATGCGTTTATATTATTAATGATGAGTAGTTTTGTGGCAATATTGGAATGCAATAAGTATTCTATTTTACATTCCCGTAATTCTATTAGGCAGTTTAGCTATTCACTGCTCGGTCGTATAAAGTGGGTCATAAACAGAATATTTATACCCGAAGACATAAATACACAAACGTAGGAAATGCATGCAAGCTAAATTATATGAAGAACAGTCAGAGAACTGAATATGAAATTCCTACGCTAGAAGTTTTGCGAATGCGATAAACATAATACAATAATTTTACTGATTATTAAAAGCTTCTAAATTCAAACCTTTTAAAGCTTATTATTAAAACTCCACACAAATTATGTATTCCTGGTATTAATTTTTTCATTATTTCATTTAAAAACGTGGAACAATGTTTTCCCGGTTTCACTATACCAACTTGTGAAACTGTTTATAGATGGATTATTGAGTCTATTCAAAAACTTCGCGACGAGCTAGCCACTTGTTCGGTGTAGACTCATACCATCGGCTACGACGAGTTGGGATTAAAAACCCCTCCGCTGGGTACCCTGGGGCCGTCTAGGCGGTCTCGGGCGCCGTAAGGCACCCGTGATGTATATTGATATGGCGGAAACAATTTTATTCTTGAATTAAAAAAAATGATTTACGTAAAATATTATTTTTGGATTAAGAATATTTACTTGTATTGAAAGAATATTAGATTTCTTCTCAGAATTCCTTTTTATACGTTCAGTCAATCTCCGTACCTACCGCCCATTATGAGCTCATTTTCAGCAATATCATACCTATCAATCATCGTTGGTAAATATTAAACTCCGGAATTTCATAGCTTTTATTGAAAATAAAAAGGTAATTCTGTTGAGGAAAAATAAACATGCATCACGTGTTTATGAAAATCAAAATACAACAAGAAGTGTCCATGAGAGCGAATGCGGATAAACCCTCCCACTAGCGCTGAGTTCCTGGTACAATTTCCGAACTCTATTGTCTTCACAGCTGTGCGCCCTCAATTCGCTCTTTCCCAAGCGCACTCGGAAAGCTTTTATCAAAACAACTTATTATTGTTTGATTGTCCTACAATGCACGTTAATTATAATTAATATTTACTTTCGAAAATCAAAATTATGTAAAAAAAAATGTAAAAACCGTGACCTAGGCATGTTTCGGTTGTAGTCTTTGGGTTTCTAGAAGACTGTTGCATCGATCTCTTCTCGTGATGGTAGTGCTTAGTCATGATCTCTTTTCAGGGTGATGAAAAGGGCAGTTAATTTGACGATACAGCAGAGACAAATACGTTACGTCTTTGTCGCCGCCTATTTCGTGACCGCATTATTTAGCCGGCATTGTGGGAGCGTCAATGTTGTTAAACAATGATATTAATCGACCCTATTCATGGATTTGACTGATGGTAAGAATACCTACTTACCATCAGGTAGATAAGAGATCACCGTATGTTACATTGCAGCGCCGCAATCAAACGCGTCTACGCAAATTCTAGAAATAAAATATCTAAGCGGTGAAATATATTAGATGTTGAATTGTTTGTGTGTACCTATATCATAATAACATTTCGATATATAAATAAGATTTTTTTTCTAATTCTGTACATTTTAATCCCAAACTTTCCGCCCCTCCGGCTATGCAGAAAGTAACAAAATTGAATGAAATTTTTCAAAAGTGACAAGAAATCGTCACAAAAGCTTGTGCAATGCGTGTAGGGCCCCCAAAAGGAATATAAAAGAATGTAATGTATTATTTTTGAGTGGCGATGTTATTGCGGTGTTGTTGTTTTTGCGTAGGAAATGGGAACTGCTATGTATAAGTTTTAAGTTTTTGAGGATGGGGTGTTTTGGTAATGACGATGGTGTTTTTTTTTTGTTTTGCTCGTCAATGGAAGAAGTATTCATAATGTTATAGATGACGCGACGATGACCCGTACATCAACATTTTATTAGCGTTTTATTTTGGGCATTACTGAAAATAGAGAAGTTTTTTTTAAGCAACTACGAAGACTTACGACTTTTAAGTCTTCGTCTTTGTTTTTGACTCAATGCCCCACAATGAAATCTTGAGGCTCTACCATGGGTATGCGCATTGTAGCAACGTAACGTATTCATTTACGTATACGTGAGCAACAACCAATAGGGTCGCTTTATTTTTGGTAACAGAATTGAATAAATCGATCCTATTTGGCTGGAGCCGCTCCTGATAGCGTTTATACCGTATTGTTACATGCCGTATTTAAGTAGTTTAATTATTACTGTGTTAAATATATTAGTTTACTTATATCTTAATTGTATTTTCAAAATTGTTCTGCATCCTAGGCATGTTTAACTCCCTTAAAGGTCAGCTGGAAAAAAAATGCCTATATATACAAGTTTGTATAACAAATAAAAAATAAACATTCACAATTAAAGAGGGCAAAGAACTTTAATCGGAAAACGGAATTAGAACAAGCGTTTCCGTGGTTGGTGATGGAAGTAACAACACGTGCGCAATGCCAAGGCTGCGGAACAAATGTGCCCACTCACTACTTGTTTATTTGTAAAGTAAAAAATAAATAAATTCATTCATGAATATCGAAACCAAGATTTGTACGGTACGAGATTCACCTACATCTTTTTTATTCATTTTTTCTTGGAGCACGGGCATGAATTGGATTTCGACATTTGTAATTGACATTTTTGTCTGGGTTTTTGTTTTATATTTTTTTATTAAAATACGGCATGTGACTTTTTTTATTAAAATACTGTCTACGTGGTGAGCAGATCTACAAAGTCCATGAATGGAGTCTATCAATAATTGTAGTTAAACAACATTGCGGTCAATGTTCTTTGACAATGCTATTGCATTACGAGTATATTTTAATATACTCGGTGCCTTATTGTCAGCCATTTTGTAACCGCACCTTGAACGGAGACTACTACCTCGACAAAAAAACCGGTGAACCCACATACTAAAACCGAAACATGACTAGGTCACTTGACGACTTTTGTCGGCCTAAAAAAGTTTTACTTTTTATCCTTCCACCTAAAATATGTCAAATCTTAACTTTTTTTTTTAAATAATAATACGTTGGACAATTTACACATATTGCCCTGGTTACAAACTATGCTCTAAGCTTGTACTATGTGTACCAGAAACAAAGATATTAATACAAATTATATTTTTTTGACGTGCAGTTGATATCTAATATATTTAGAATAGGCCCCTTGGTACTTGTACTGTTATTCCTTCTGTGCCCCTGGTAAGTTGTGTAATTTGGAAAGATCGAAGGAAACGATCAAAACACTGTTGTTTTGCAGCATTGATTTGCCGCAATATCCCGGCTAAATAATGCAGCTACGAACTGTGCGGCTATACAGACGAATTTTCATTACGACTTATTATTATCCTCGCTGTTTTATAGGCAAATTAACTGCCCGTTTTCGCGCCTCACACCACAACCTAGTCTCCTGAAAACAGGCGAACCCACATACTGAAACGGAAACATGACCAGGACACTTGAGGGTGTTTGCATCTGTATGGGCGGTGGTAACGACCCCGTCGCGGTAGGTCGGACTAGCGAAGTTATAGAGCCCTCCTAAAAACAAGTATAACTTTTGCATTAGTGATAAAAAAAACTTTCAGAGCTTGCAATTTATTATATTTAACTCTTTATTAATAACAGTAAAATAGCGGAGGGATTAATCCGTACTTATTTCGCCGATGGTATTCGGAGGCAATACCTGACAAGTGGCGAACTTGTTGCGGTGTTTATGATGGTATAGCCTCGTTGTATATAAAGTGGTCACCCATCCCAGGTCCGGCCTTGTTGTCATCTGCTTAACCTTGTTATCAGTTGCGTAGTGACTTAACCACTGCGCTTTGTCAATACACAAAGTTTTCAGACCTAATCGACTTTATTCAGAAAACCTTTCAATAAACCTAGGCCAGTTAGACATCCGAATTCTCCTTTTGTTATGGAACAAAAATGACAAAACAAATTTATAGTAAGGTTTAGGCTAAACCTGGTTTAGCAACGTTTCTGATTAGAGCAGAACGTAGCTTAGTCTCTTTACACTCTCCAGTCGTGTTAACGCCCAAACAAACGTACTTCCAATATTACAACTTGGCTGTTACTCGCAGTTCAATTATTATTTTTATGTTGGTAATTGTACGTAAAACTCATTCAGATTTAATAAATACTTTTTGTATATTTTTTTTATAATTCCACAACCGAAAGCTCGAATTTAACGCAGAACTTAGATTGAATAATAAACTCTGTTCAACGACATTTTTATGGGAGCCGTTCATTTCAAATGTTTTCACACGCCTTTTTATGCAACTCATAAAACAAATCAGAAATCTAGATAATCCGATTATATTTAAAAAAACAAAGTAATAATAGAAGATATTTAAAAGTAACTGGCTCTTTGAAAAACGTAATAGCATAAAGTTGTCTCGATAGAAAAACGTAATAGCATAAAGTTGCCTCGATAGATAAACGTAATAGCATAAAGTTGCCTCGATAGAAAAACGTAATAGCATAAAGTTGCCGCGATCGAAAAACGTAATAGCATAAAGTTGCCTCGATAGAAAAACGTAATAGCATAAAGTTGCCTCGATAGAAAAACGTAATAGCATAAAGTTGCCTCGATAGAAAAACGTAATAGCATAAAGTTGCCGCGATCGAAAAACGTAATAGCATAAAGTTGCCTCGATAGAAAAACGTAATAGCATAAAGTTGCCTCGATAGAAAAAAAACGTAATAGCATAAAGTTGCCTCGATAGAAAAAAATCGCAAAGTTACCTCTAATTTTTAACGATATTTCCTATATTGCTTCGACAAGAGCATCTGCTATAATAAAGCCATGTTTTTTATAAGTTATATATATGCATAAGATATAGTGCGCCTAGCGTTTTTTGTAAAATTCAAAATACTTTCAAAGTTGTAGCAAAAAAACTTTTTTCCAAGAATTCCACACGATTTTTTTTTTGTTTTTCACTCGCTCGCTATGTAAGAGTCATCTTTTATTTTACCTGTTGTATTGTGCTTATACGCCCTCTAACAACTTTTAGGTTCTGACTCTAAAAATAACATATAATAAAATTGTTATTAATAGTAAAAGGTGTAATTGTACAATTTCTGTATATTTTAAAATCATTTATTAATAAATATAGAACAAAATTATTATAACAGATACAAAAAAATCTTTAAAATTTCTACCATCTTAATTTTCTTGATTAAAAGTACATAGAACACGGGCTGCATTCCCACGTACTATATTTCTTTTTTTCTGTATTATTTAAATCGACTGTGCAGAGTTAGTGAATCAATTACGTTACTGTATTCGTAGTAATTCTCAGCGAATCCGTTATAAATTAAACCCCCGGATGCCAAGACTCATTGAACTAAAAGCTATCTATCAAGTGTATTTAAACCCCAGTCATAATAGTGGAACCCAGGACGGTGCTGGCAGTCTGCCAAGCGTTTGTGGTAGCTTCTTATTGCTCCACACTGCTGCCGGAGACGAAGCACCTGGCACCACAATGACACCTGTGTTGCTAGATCCGTGTCGAATTCCCAAATACACAATTCGAATTTTTAGGGTTTCGAATTTCGAAAATAATAGATACTATGATGTATTGTTTAATTGCTCGCACGATTATGCGAACTTGTGCGAATAAGACTAAAACACTGATGCGATTAAAAACATGTAGCTAAATAAACTAGTAGGTAAGTTTAGTCCCAGTTTCAATATCTTTGAACAAAATAATTTATAAATAAAATTAGCTAACATACATATGATTGTTTTTTTTTCATGAAGGTAAAAACCGTGCCCGTCCGCGCGCACGGGCGCGTTTTTTTAGCTTCATGTTTTTTTAGCAGTTTTTTTTAATGATTTTTTATCGTTTTTTTTTTAACTATGTCCCTTTATAATTATTAGATATAATAAAAATAATATGAGATACTTATAATAGAAGAGCTTATGCCTTCCACTGTTCTTAATTTAGACAATGAAAAAAAAAACAGGTAGCTGTCACAAAATACGTCCGAGCTATCAACGGTGATCAAATTAATCTACGATCAAAATTATCCAACGTGACACATGTTTGTTGAAATTTACTTACACATACATAGGTATCTTTACGAGGCCCGAGACATGTGGCTAGCTCGTCGCGATGTTTTGAATAGACTCAATAACCCATCTATAAACAGTTTCACAAGTTGGTATAGTAAAACCGGGACCGACAGCTTTACGTGCTCTCCGAGGCACTATAGTGGTGTTATAAAATAAGGCACTATAGTGAAATTTACGTGACGTAACATTACGCCAATCATGATCGGATTGTGGATTCTTAACTATTTTTTTATTATTCGTGTGTGTATTCGTGCGATCCATACGATTTACAATATCTGCATAATTTTAGTTCACACTTGTCCCTTGTCAATGAAAAATAAGTTATAATGCTTAAAAAAAGTCTAAAAAGCTTTTTTATTAAAAAAACCCCTTTGCAGGTTTCACACTTGTCGGGTTTATTTTTAATAGTTTAGTTCTATTTCGGTTGTTTTGTTTATTCTAGTTCATTTTGTGTTTGTTTTATCATTTCTAAAATACTATAACGGATGGTTTGTTTTTATATAAAACGTTTACCATTATAGTGTTTATTGTTAACGATTGAATCGTATTGACATAAATATTAGTTTTTTCTGATACTTATTAACTTCCGACTATTGCATTATTTAAGTCAACCTTTAATTTTATTTAAAATACTTAATTGCACAAAACTACAAAATAAAATTGTACATAGGCGAACATAATGCCTATAACTATATACTATATAATGAACTATATTATAATGAACTATATAATTATAGGTGAACTTAGGTCTTAATTGTACCTAAAATCATACCACGAGAACTGATAGTGACCCCATCGTCTCTAAACGTACTTTGTTATGCACAAGAATGTAAATATGGTATTGATGTCGCTAATTGTAATCTCACCTCACTAACAATTCTCGTAGAATAGAGTACAATTCGAATTCAAAAATTAAGGACGAAACTATAAAACTGAATAACATACTTTTAAGACACAAACAGTTAATTTGCTTTTTTATGAAGCACGGCATGTGACTTTGTCTGATGGTAAGCAGAGCTACAAAATTCCCTTATAAGGTAATCAATACAGTTTTGCTTAAAAGCATTTCTAAATGATGCGATTATAATAAAGGACGAATTTCTTTCATATTCTCGCTGCCTTATCGTCAAATTAACTGCCCGGTTCGTAACCGCACCCTGAAAGAAGACTCGCACTGTTTCAGTACCTATCTATAATACAATAGCATTCACTAATATTTCTTCTTAAAATCCTGACCTAGTAATCCTGAATAGTCATCATTCGGTTTTAGTTTGTGGGTTCACCGGTTTTCTGGAGATTGTGGGATCGATTTATTGTCGAGGTGGAGTTTTTCTTTCAGAGTGCAGTACGAAACGGAGAGTTAAAGTGACGATAATACAGAGAGTCCTTTATTGACGCCTATTTTATAACGGCATCAAATTAAGCAGTGTGAAGTTGGCGGCCAAAGTTAGCGGCCAATTATAACCCGACCAATTTAAGAAGTCAGATTTAAACCATCCTTAGATTAACTATTATGTACATTTTGACATATAATTTTGTACCTAAATCATATGTCTAGTTAGTAACTAGAGTGGCATGTCCTTAGGAAAGGATTAAGGGGGTGGGTTTGAAGTAAAACTCTACTTTTCCATATAATGAATAATTTTGTCTGTATCGATGGCCTAGAAAAAAAGTATCAAGTACAGACTAGGTTTATTTTGTACCTAGAGCATATACCTAGTTAGTAAATAGGGTGACATGCCCTTAGGAAGGGGTTAAGGGGGTAGTTTTTAAGTAAAACTCTACTTATCTATATAATTATTAATTTTGTCTGTATCGATAGCCTAGAAAAAAAGTATCAAGTACAGACTAGGTTTATTTTGTACCTAGAGCATATACCTAGTTAGTAAATAGGGTGACATGCCCTTAGGAAAGGGTTAAGGGGGTAGTTTTTAAGTAAAACTCTACTTCTCCATATAATTATTAATTTTGTCTGTATCGATAGCCTAGAAAAAAAGTATCAAGTACAGACTAGGTTTATTTTGTACCTAGAGCATATACCTAGTTAGTAAATAGGGTGACATGCCCTTAGCAAGGGGTTAAGGGGGTAGTTATTAAGTAAAACTCTACTTATCTATATAATAATTAATTTTGTCTGTATCGATAGCCTAGAAAAAAAGTATCAAGTACAGACTAGGTTTATTTTGTACCTAGAGCATATACCTAGTTAGTAAATAGGGTGACATGCCCTTAGCAAGGGGTTAAGGGGGTAGTTTTTAAGTAAAACTCTACTTATCTATATAATTATTAATTTTGTCTGTATCGATAGCCTAGAAAAAAAGTATCAAGTACAGACAAGGTTTATTTTGTACCTAGAGCATATACCTAGTCAGTAAATAGGGTGACATGCCCTTAGGAAGGGGTTAAGGGGGTAGTTTTTAAGTAAAACTCTACTTATCCATATAATTATTAATTTTGTCTGTATCGATAGCCTAGAAAAAAAGTATCAAGTACAGACTAGGTTTATTTTGTACCTAGAGCATATACCTAGTTAGTAAATAGGGTGACATGCCCTTAGGAAGGGGTTAAGGGGGTGATTTTTAAGTAAAACCCTACTTATCCATATAATTATTAATTTTGTCTGTATCGTTAGCCTAGAAAAAAAGTATCAAGTACAGACTAGGTTTATTTTGTACCTAGAGCATATACCTAGTTAGTAAATAGGGTGACATGCCCTTAGGAAGGGGTTAAGGGGGTAGTTTTTAAGTAAAACTCTACTTATCCATATAGTTATTAATTTTGTCTGTATCGATAGCCTAGAAAAAAAGTATCAAGTACAGACTAGGTTTATTTTGTACCTAGAGCATATACCTAGTTAGTAAATAGGGTGACATGCCCTTAGGAAGGGGTTAAGGGGGTGATTTTTAAGTAAAACCCTACTTATCCATATAATTATTAATTTTGTCTGTATCGATAGCCTAGAAAAAAAGTATCAAGTACAGACTAGGTTTATTTTGTACCTAAAGCATATACCTAGTTAGTAAATAGGGTGACATGCCCTTAGGAAGGGGTTAAGGGGGTAGTTTTTAAGTAAAACTCTACTTATCTATATAATTAATAATTTTGTCTGTATCGATAGCCTAGAAAAAAAGTATCAAGTACAGACTAGGTTTATTTTGTACCTAGAGCATATACCTAGTTAGTAAATAGGGTGACATGCCCTTAGCAAGGGGTTAAGGGGGTAGTTTTTAAGTAAAACTCTACTTATCCATATAATGGTTAATTTTGTCTGTATCGATAGCCTAGAAAAAAAGTATCAAGTACAGACTAGGTTTATTTTGTACCTAGAGCATATACCTAGTTAGTAAATAGGGTGACATGCCCTTAGGAAGGGGTTAAGGGGGTAGTTTTTAAGTAAAACTCTACTTATCCATATAGTTATTAATTTTGTCTGTATCGATAGCCTAGAAAAAAAGTATCAAGTACAGACTAGGTTTATTTTGTACCTAGAGCATATACCTAGTTAGTAAATAGGGTGACATGCCCTTAGGAAGGGGTTAAGGGGGTGATTTTTAAGTAAAACCCTACTTATCCATATAATTATTAATTTTGTCTGTATCGATAGCCTAGAAAAAAAGTATCAAGTACAGACTAGGTTTATTTTGTACCTAAAGCATATACCTAGTTAGTAAATAGGGTGACATGCCCTTAGGAAGGGGTTAAGGGGGTGGTTTTTAAGTAAAACTCTACTTATCTATATAATTAATAATTTTGTCTGTATCGATAGCCTAGAAAAAAAGTATCAAGTACAGACTAGGTTTATTTTGTACCTAGAGCATATACCTAGTTAGTAAATAGGGTGACATGCCCTTAGGAAGGGGTTAAGGGGGTAGTTTTTAAGTAAAACTCTACTTATCCATATAGTTATTAATTTTGTCTGTATCGATAGCCTAGAAAAAAAGTATCAAGTACAGACTAGGTTTATTTTGTACCTAGAGCATATACCTAGTTAGTAAATAGGGTGACATGCCCTTAGGAAGGGGTTAAGGGGGTGATTTTTAAGTAAAACCCTACTTATCCATATAATTATTAATTTTGTCTGTATCGATAGCCTAGAAAAAAAGTATCAAGTACAGACTAGGTTTATTTTGTACCTAGAGCATATACCTAGTTAGTAAATAGGGTGACATGCCCTTAGGAAGGGGTTAAGGGGGTGATTTTTAAGTAAAACCCTACTTATCCATATAATTATTAATTTTGTCTGTATCGATAGCCTAGAAAAAAAGTATCAAGTACAGACTAGGTTTATTTTGTACCTAAAGCATATACCTAGTTAGTAAATAGGGTGACATGCCCTTAGGAAGGGGTTAAGGGGGTAGTTTTTAAGTAAAACTCTACTTATCTATATAATTAATAATTTTGTCTGTATCGATAGCCTAGAAAAAAAGTATCAAGTACAGACTAGGTTTATTTTGTACCTAGAGCATATACCTAGTTAGTAAATAGGGTGACATGCCCTTAGCAAGGGGTTAAGGGGGTAGTTTTTAAGTAAAACTCTACTTATCCATATAATGGTTAATTTTGTCTGTATCGATAGCCTAGAAAAAAAGTATCAAGTACAGACTAGGTTTATTTTGTACCTAGAGCATATACCTAGTTAGTAAATAGGGTGACATGCCCTTAGGAAGGGGTTAAGGGGGTAGTTTTTAAGTAAAACTCTACTTATCCATATAGTTATTAATTTTGTCTGTATCGATAGCCTAGAAAAAAAGTATCAAGTACAGACTAGGTTTATTTTGTACCTAGAGCATATACCTAGTTAGTTAATAGGGTGACATGCCCTTAGGAAGGGGTTAAGGGGGTGATTTTTAAGTAAAACCCTACTTATCCATATAATTATTAATTTTGTCTGTATCGATAGCCTAGAAAAAAAGTATCAAGTACAGACTAGGTTTATTTTGTACCTAAAGCATATACCTAGTTAGTAAATAGGGTGACATGCCCTTAGGAAGGGGTTAAGGGGGTAGTTTTTAAGTAAAACTCTACTTATCTATATAATTAATAATTTTGTCTGTATCGATAGCCTAGAAAAAAAGTATCAAGTACAGACTAGGTTTATTTTGTACCTAGAGCATATACCTAGTTAGTAAATAGGGTGACATGCCCTTAGGAAGGGGTTAAGGGGGTAGTTTTTAAGTAAAACTCTACTTATCCATATAGTTATTAATTTTGTCTGTATCGATAGCCTAGAAAAAAAGTATCAAGTACAGACTAGGTTTATTTTGTACCTAGAGCATATACCTAGTTAGTAAATAGGGTGACATGCCCTTAGGAAGGGGTTAAGGGGGTGATTTTTAAGTAAAACCCTACTTATCCATATAATTATTAATTTTGTCTGTATCGATAGCCTAGAAAAAAAGTATCAAGTACAGACTAGGTTTATTTTGTACCTAGAGCATATACCTAGTTAGTAAATAGGGTGACATGCCCTTAGGAAGGGGTTAAGGGGGTAGTTTTTAAGTAAAACTCTACTTATCTATATAATTAATAATTTTGTCTGTATCGATAGCGTGGAAAAAAAGTATCAAGTGCAGACTAGGTTTATTTTGTACGTAGAGCATATACCCAGTTATTAAATTGGGTGACATGCCCTTAGGAAGGGGTTAAGGGGGTGATTTTGAAGTAAAACTCTACTTATCCATATAATTATTAATTTTGTCTGTATCGATAGCGTGGAAAAAAAGTATCAAGGGCAGACTAGGTTTATTTTGTACCTAGAGCATATACCTAGTTAGTAAATAGGGTGACATGCCCTTAGGAAGGGGTTAAGGGGGTTGTTTTTAAGTAAAACTCTACTTATCTATATAATTATTAATTTTGTATGTATCGATAGCGTGGAAAAAAAGTATCAAGGGCAGACTAGGTTTATTTTGTACCTAGAGCATATACCTAGTTAGTAAATAGGGTGACATGCCCTTAGCAAGGGGTTAAGGGGGTAGTTTTTAAGTAAAACTCTACTTATCCATATAGTTATTAATTTTGTCTGTATCGATAGCCTAGAAAAAAAGTATCAAGTACAGACTAGGTTTATTTTGTACCTAGAGCATATACCTAGTTAGTAAATAGGGTGACATGCCCTTAGGAAGGGGTTAAGGGGGTAGTTTTTAAGTAAAACTCTACTTATCTATATAATTAATAATTTTGTCTGTATCGATAGCGTGGAAAAAAAGTATCAAGTGCAGACTAGGTTTATTTTGTACCTAGAGCATATACCCAGTTATTAAATAGGGTGACATGCCCTTAGGAAGGGGTTAAGGGGGTAGTTTTTAAGTAAAACTCTACTTATCCATATAGTTATTAATTTTGTCTGTATCGATAGCCTAGAAAAAAAGTATCAAGTACAGACTAGGTTTATTTTGTACCTAGAGCATATACCTAGTTAGTAAATAGGGTGACTTGCCCTTAGGAAGGGGTTAAGGGGGTAGTTTTTAAGTAAAACTCTACTTATCCATATAGTTATTAATTTTGTCTGTATCGATAGCCTAGAAAAAAAGTATCAAGTACAGACTAGGTTTATTTTGTACCTAGAGCATATACCTAGTTAGTAAATAGGGTGACATGCCCTTAGGAAGGGGTTAAGGGGGTAGTTTTTAAGTAAAACTCTACTTATCCATATAGTTATTAATTTTGTCTGTATCGATAGCCTAGAAAAAAAGTATCAAGTACTGACTAGGTTTATTTTGTACCTAGAGCATATAAGAGCATATATATAATCATATATATGCTCTAGGTACAAAATAAACCTAGTCTGCACTTGATACTTTTTTTCCACGCTATCGATACAGACAAAATTATTAATTATATAGATAAGTAGAGTTTTACTTAAAAACTACCCCCTAACCCCTTCCTAAGGGCATGTCACCCTATTTACTAACTAGGTATATGCTCTAGGTACAAAATAAACCTAGTCTGTAGTTGATACTTTTTTTCTAGGCTATCGATACAGACAAAATTAATAATTATATGGATAAGTAGAGTTTTACTTAAAAACTACCCCCTTAACCCCTTGCTAAGGGCATGTCACCCTATTTACTAACTAGGTATATGCTCTAGGTACAAAATAAACCTAGTCTGTACTTGATACTTTTTTTCTAGGCTATCGATACAGACAAAATTAATAATTATATGGATAAGTAGAGTTTTACTTAAAAACAACCCCCTTAACCCCTTGCTAAGGGCATGTCACCCTATTTACTAACTAGGTATATGCTCTAGGTACAAAATAAACCTAGTCTGTAGTTGATACTTTTTTTCTAGGCTATCGATACAGACAAAATTATTTATTATATAGATAAGTAGAGTTTTACTTAAAAACTACCCCCTTAACCCCTTGCTAAGGGCATGTCACCCTATTTACTAACTAGGTATATGCTCTAGGTACAAAATAAACCTAGTCTGCACTTGATACTTTTTTTCTAGGCTATCGATACAGACAAAATTAATAATTATATGGATAAGTAGAGTTTTACTTAAAAACTACCCCCTTAACCCCTTGCTAAGGGCATGTCACCCTATTTACTAACTAGGTATATGCTCTAGGTACAAAATAAACCTAGTCTGTAGTTGATACTTTTTTTCTAGGCTATCGATACAGACAAAATTATTTATTATATAGATAAGTAGAGTTTTACTTAAAAACTACCTCCTTAACCCCTTCCTAAGGGCATGTCACCCTATTAACTAACTAGGTATATGCTCTAGGTACAAAATAAACCTAGTCTGTAGTTGATACTTTTTTTCTAGGCTATCGATACAGACAAAATTATTTATTATATAGATAAGTAGAGTTTTACTTAAAAACTACCCCCTTAACCCCTTGCTAAGGGCATGTCACCCTATTTACTAACTAGGTATATGCTCTAGGTACAAAATAAACCTAGTCTGTACTTGATACTTTTTTTCTAGGCTATCGATACAGACAAAATTAATAATTATATGGATAAGTAGAGTTTTACTTAAAAACTACCCCCTTAACCCCTTGCTAAGGGCATGTCACCCTATTTACTAACTAGGTATATGCTCTAGGTACAAAATAAACCTAGTCTGTAGTTGATACTTTTTTTCTAGGCTATCGATACAGACAAAATTATTTATTATATAGATAAGTAGAGTTTTACTTAAAAACTACCCCCTTAACCCCTTGCTAAGGGTATGTCACCCTATTTACTAACTAGGTATATGCTCTAGGTACAAAATAAACCTAGTCTGTACTTGATACTTTTTTTCTAGGCTATCGATACAGACAAAATTAATAATTATATGGATAAGTAGAGTTTTACTTAAAAACTACCCTCTTAACCCTTTGCTAAGGGCATGTCACCCTATTTACTAACTAGGTATATGCTCTAGGTACAAAATAAACCTAGTCTGCACTTGATACTTTTTTTCCACGCTATCGATACATACAATATTAATAATTATATAGATAAGTAGAGTTTTACTTAAAAACAACCCCCTTAACCCCTTCCTAAGGGCATGTCACCCTATTAACTAACTAGGTATATGCTCTAGGTACAAAATAAACCTAGTCTGTAGTTGATACTTTTTTTCTAGGCTATCGATACAGACAAAATTATTTATTATATAGATAAGTAGAGTTTTACTTAAAAACTACCCCCTTAACCTCTTGCTAAGGGCATGTCACCCTATTTACTAACTAGGTATATGCTCTAGGTACATTATAAACCTAGTCTGCACTTGATACTTTTTTTCCACGCTATCGATACATACAAAATTAATAATTAAATAGATAAGTAGAGTTTTACTTAAAAACAACCCCCTTAACCCCTTCCTAAGGGCATGTCACCCTATCTACTAACTAGGTATATGCTCTAGGTACAAAATAAACCTAGTCTGCACTTGATACTTTTTTTCCACGCTATCGATACATACAAAATTAAT
This sequence comes from Monopis laevigella, assembly GCA_947458855.1. Taxonomy (NCBI): domain Eukaryota; kingdom Metazoa; phylum Arthropoda; class Insecta; order Lepidoptera; family Tineidae; genus Monopis; species Monopis laevigella. Next base: position 22,322,149 of record OX381585.1, read on the forward strand.
AATTATATAGATAAGTAGAGTTTTACTTAAAAACAACCCCCTTAACCCCTTCCTAAGGGCATGTCACCCTATTTACTAACTAGGTATATGCTCTAGGTACAAAATAAACCTAGTCTGCACTTGATACTTTTTTTCCACGCTATCGATACAGACAAAATTAATAATTATATGGATAAATAGAGTTTAACTTAAAAATCACCCCCTTAACCCCTTCCTAAGGGCATGTCACCCTATTTACTAACTAGGTTTATGCTCTAGGTACAAAATAAACCTAGTCTGTACTTGATACTTTTTTTCTAGGCTATCGATACAGACAAAATTATTTATTATATAGATAAGTAGAGTTTTACTTAAAAACTACCCCCTTAACCCCTTGCTAAGGGCATGTCACCCTATTTACTAACTAGGTATATGCTCTAGGTACAAAATAAACCTAGTCTGTAGTTGATACTTTTTTTCTAGGCTATCGATACAGACAACATTATTTATTATATAGATAAGTAGAGTTTTACTTAAAAACTACCCCCTTAACCCCTTGCTAAGGGCATGTCACCCTATTTACTAACTAGGTATATGCTCTAGGTTCAAAATAAACCTAGTCTGCACTTGATACTTTTTTTCCACGCTATCGATACATACAAAATTAATAATTATATGGATAAGTAGAGTTTTACTTAAAAACTACCCCCTTAACCCCTTGCTAAGGGCATGTCACCCTATTTACTAACTAGGTATATGCTCTAGGTACATTATAAACCTAGTCTGCACTTGATACTTTTTTTCCACGCTATCGATACATACAAAATTAATAATTAAATAGATAAGTAGAGTTTTACTTAAAAACAACCCCCTTAACCCCTTCCTAAGGGCATGTCACCCTATTTACTAACTAGGTATATGCTCTAGGTACAAAATAAACCTAGTCTGCACTTGATACTTTTTTTCCACGCTATCGATACATACAAAATTAATAATTATATAGATAAGTAGAGTTTTACTTAAAAACAACCCCCTTAACCCCTTCCTAAGGGCATGTCACCCTATTTACTAACTAGGTATATGCTCTAGGTACAAAATAAACCTAGTCTGTACTTGATACTTTTTTTCTAGGCTATCGATACAGACAAAATTAATAATTATATGGATAAATAGAGTTTAACTTAAAAATCACCCCCTTAACCCCTTCCTAAGGGCATGTCACCCTATTTACTAACTAGGTTTATGCTCTAGGTACAAAATAAACCTAGTCTGTACTTGATACTTTTTTTCTAGGCTATCGATACAGACAAAATTAATAATTATATGGATAAGTAGAGTTTTACTTAAAAACTACCCCCTTAACCCCTTGCTAAGGGCATGTCACCCTATTTACTAACTAGGTATATGCTCTAGGTACAAAATAAACCTAGTCTGTACTTGATACTTTTTTTCTAGGCTATCGATACAGACAAAATTAATTATTATATAGATAAGTAGAGTTTTACTTAATAACTACCCCTTTAACCCCTTGATAAGGGCATGTCACCCTATTTACTAACTAGGTAGATGCTCTAGGTACAAAATAAACCTTGTCTGTACTTGATACTTTTTTTCTAGGTTATCGATACAGACAAAATTAATAATTATATGGATAAGTAGAGTTTTACTGAAAAACTACCCCCTTAACCCCTTCCTAAGGGCATGTCACCCTATTTAATAACTAGGTATATGCTCTAGGTACAAAATAAACCTAGTCTGTAGTTGACACTTTTTTTCTAGGCTACCGATACAGACAAAATTAATAATTATATAGATAAGTAGAGTTTTACTTAAAAACTACCCCCTTAACCCCTTGCTAAGGGCATGTCACCCTATTTACTAACTAGGTATATGCTCTAGGTACAAAATAAACCTAGTCTGTACTTGATACTTTTTTTCTAGGCTATCGATACAGAGAAAATTAATAATTATATGGATAAGTAGAGTTTTACTTAAAAACTACCCCCTTAACCCCTTGCTAAGGGCATGTCACCCTATTTACTAACTAGGTATATGCTCTAGGTACAAAATAAACCTAGTCTGTACTTGATACTTTTTTTCTAGGCTATCGATACAGACAAAATTAATAATTATATAGATAAGTAGAGTTTTACTTAAAAACTACCCCCTTAACCCCTTGCTAAGGGTATGTCACCCTATTTACTAACTAGGTACAAAATAAACCTAGTCTGTACTTGATACTTTTTTTCTAGGCTATCGATACAGACAAAATTAATAATTATATGGATAAGTAGAGTTTTACTTAAAAACTACCCTCTTAACCCTTTGCTAACGGCATGTCACCCTATTTACCTTTTAGGCTATCGATACAGACAAAATTATTTATTATATAGATAAGTAGAGTTTTACTTAAAAACTACCCCCTTAACCCCTTGCTAAGGGCATGTCACCCTATTTACTAACTAGGTATATGCTCTAGGTTCAAAATAAACCTAGTCTGCACTTGATACTTTTTTTCCACGCTATCGATACATACAAAATTAATAATTATATAGATAAGTAGAGTTTTACTTAAAAACAACCCCCTTAACCCCTTCCTAAGGGCATGTCACCCTATTTACTAACTAGGTATATGCTCTAGGTACAAAATAAACCTAGTCTGTACTTGATACTTTTTTTCTAGGCTATCGATACAGACAAAATTAATTATTATATAGCTAAGTAGAGTTTTACTTAAAAACTACCCTCTTAACCCCTTGCTAAGGGCATGTCACCCTATTTACTAACTAGGTATATGCTCTAGGTACAAAATAAACCTAGTCTGTAGTTGATACTTTTTTTCTAGGCTATCGATACAGACAAAATTAATAATTATATGGATAAGTAGAGTTTTACTTAAAAACTACCCCCTTAACCCCTTGCTAAGGGCATGTCACCCTATTTACTAACTAGGTATATGCTCTAGGTACAAAATAAACCTAGTCTGTACTTGATACTTTTTTTCTAGGCTATCGATACAGACAAAATTAATTATTATATAGATAAGTAGAGTTTTACTTAATAACTACCCCCTTAACCCCTTGCTAAGGGCATGTCACCCTATTTACTAACTAGGTATATGCTCTAGGTACAAAATAAACCTTGTCTGTACTTGATACTTTTTTTCTAGGTTATCGATACAGACAAAATTAATAATTATATGGATAAGTAGAGTTTTACTGAAAAACTACCCCCTTAACCCCTTCCTAAGGGCATGTCACCCTATTTAATAACTAGGTATATGCTCTAGGTACAAAATAAACCTAGTCTGTAGTTGATACTTTTTTTCTAGGCTACCGATACAGACAAAATTAATAATTATATAGATAAGTAGAGTTTTACTTAAAAACTACCCCCTTAACCCCTTGCTAAGGGCATGTCACCCTATTTACTAACTAGGTATATGCTCTAGGTACAAAATAAACCTAGTCTGTACTTGATACTTTTTTTCTAGGCTATCGATACAGAGAAAATTAATAATTATATGGATAAGTATAGTTTTACTTAAAAACTACCCCCTTAACCCCTTGCTAAGGGCATGTCACCCTATTTACTAACTAGGTATATGCTCTAGGTACAAAATAAACCTAGTCTGTACTTGATACTTTTTTTCTAGGCTATCGATACAGACAAAATTAATAATTATATAGATAAGTAGAGTTTTACTTAAAAACTACCCCCTTAACCCCTTGCTAAGGGTATGTCACCCTATTTACTAACTAGGTACAAAATAAACCTAGTCTGTACTTGATACTTTTTTTCTAGGCTATCGATACAGACAAAATTAATAATTATATGGATAAGTAGAGTTTTACTTAAAAACTACCCTCTTAACCCTTTGCTAACGGCATGTCACCCTATTTACTAACTAGGTATATGCTCTAGGTACAAAATAAACCTAGTCTGCACTTGATACTTTTTTTCTAGGCTATCGATACAGACAAAATTAATAATTATATAGATAAGTAGAGTTTTACTTAAAAACTACCCCCTTAACCCCTTCCTAAGGGCATGTCACCCTATTTACTAACTAGGTATATACTCTAGGTACAAAATAAACCTAGTCTGTACTTGATACTTTTTTTCTAGGCCATCGATACAGATAAAATTATTCATTATATGGAAAAGTAGAGTTTTACTTCAAACCCACCCCCTTAATCCTTTCCTAAGGACATGCCACTCTAGTTACTAACTAGACATATGATTTAGGTACAAAATTATATGTCAAAATGTACATAATAGTTAATCTAAGGATGGTTTAAATCTGACTTCTTAAATTGGTCGGGTTATAATTGGCCGCTAACTTTGGCCGCCAACTTCACACTGCTATCAAATTAGTGGTAGCGATTAATGCTATATTAAACAACAATGTAGTCGACCCCATTCATGGATTTTGTGTACCATTCAGGTACATATATATTCATATGCGAAAACTTAAGCACTTTCACCACCTGTAGGTAACAGAGAAATTGAAAGTCTAGACACAAAGTACGATGCGATGCTACAAATATATGTCATTTTAACAGTTTTGGCAAACTTGCCTAAAGTTGTTGCGGAGACATTTGGCTTTGATCCAACTAAATGTTGCTCGTGAAAGATCATATGCAAACTGTTGATCCGATTTAGGTAAATGGGTCGCTAAGTGAACGGGCAAAAACTAAAGTGCTATAAGATTTGTTAGGTTTTTTTTTACTGAAGCAATTGCCATAAATAATGCAGTTACGAAATGGTATAATAATAATAATAATAATAAGCCTTTATTTCCAATACCAGTATTTTAAAGATAAATTAATAGTAAATTAAAGATAAATAAGAAAAATTACAATAGGTTAAAAACGATGCTATGTTATATATATACAGGGTGAATTTGAAAGGATATACTTTGGGCTAATATGAGGTTCTGCTGATCAAATCGAACAACTTTTGAAATGAAAAAAAAAATCGCCTTCTCCATACAAACTAGTAATGTTAAAATGACCAATTTGTATGGGGAAGCCAAATTTTTTTTTCATTTGCGACACATGGTTCCATGGGAAAAGTTGTTCGTATTGATCGGTAGAACCCCATATTAGCCCAAAGTACATCCTTTCAAAGTCACCATGTATATACTTAATGTCTATATCTAATATATATATATATTATGTACAACACTTTAAATAAATAACACTATAATTATCACTGAATTCACTATGAAAATGTATCTGAACAAATATTGGTCTCTTAAACATATTTTTACTACGAAATGGTATAACGAATAAAATTACGAGTAAGTGTATGTTTTAGCTATAACTTACGTGTGATTTTCCCCCATGGAGTTTCGGCGTACCACTCTTTTAATAATTTCATTATATAGTTTACAGTTACACTACATACAGTTCTAATTAGTATCCTTTATCTTTGCTAAAATTTGACCATTAAATAAACTAAAAAAATAAAAAATAAATACCTCTAAAAATAAAATAATAATATTAACAAGACTTACCTAAAAATCTACTGTATATAAGTGTATTGATATGTTTTTCATTAGGTAAAATAATAATAATAATAAGTAGAACATTTTCACACATATTTATCTCATCACAAACTAAGCTCTTAAAGATATAATACCTATTATGTTAATTTATAGAACATTTTATCTTCATATTGCAAACCCTTAAAATTATTATCACTTTTAAATGTGGTAATTACAGATAATAAATTAATATTATTATCTATATTTAAGTTGTTTTTTTTCATAAAATTATAAAATAAAATTTTAATACAAATAAATGTATTATTAGGAAGGTAATCATGACGCTTGCAACGTTACTACGTTGAATAACCACGGAAACCTTTTGCCCCAAGAGGAAATTGGACTTACACCCGTATTCTAAGACGATACCTCATGCTCACCTCAGCTTAAACTTCTTGGAGGCACTCGAAGGAGCGATTACAAGAAACCTCCAAATCGGTATTCTTAGTTGTAAAACTCAGCCGAATGTGAGGCGTGAGGAGAAACCTTCAAAAAGGAAGGTCACAGAGATGGGGAGCACCAAATGTTGCCAATGCCATAAATCCTTACTAAAATGATATTTATTTTTTACAAAAAAAGTAATTTAATTACAAAATAATTTGGAGACCCAAATAAAATAATATTATTTCCTTGAACATATTTTAATAACAATAAAAACTTCTTAAAAAAACTAATATTTTAAAATATTTTGGTAGTTTTTTTTTTCTAGTTTTAATGATTTGGAGACCCAAATAAAATAATATTATTTACTTGAACATATTTTAATAACAATAAATATAGAATCTCCTGATATTACTTTAATCTCTTTACATAAAATAAAAGATTTTTAGCTGCCTTAGACCAAGGACCCAAAATTATGAAATTTTGGGTTTTTTATTAAATAAACCTATAAATAAAAAGTATGTACACAATTTATAAAAGAAAAATACTGTCTAAATTGGTCCCGTGCGGCATAGTGCCCAGGACACTGGCGGCGTTTCCTCTTTGAATGACTAAACTTATTTGTTGTGAGAAAAACGCCGCCGCTCTAGGGTCACCCGAGGCGAGGACCAGTCTTTTACCAATATCTTTTACAAATAATTTTGTATCCGATGACCACGGGCCCAAAGCCTCTACTGCAAACGCCACAAATATGTTATAATTGTCTATCAATGTACTATATTTGCGGCGTTTGAGGGATTGAGCACTTTCAGAAGCCGCTCCGGCCCTCAGTGAAGTATTAAATTTTATTATATTTTATAGAAAAACGCACCTAGTAATATTTTTTTGCATGGGTGGAAATCAATCCCACGACCTTAGGATACAATGCCAAAGTCGCAACTACTAGTCTACGAAGGCGGTATTGACCGGTCTAGTGGTTATGTTTTTGTCATTGAATCGTGAGTTCGAATACCACTTATGGCAAAACAATATAAACCATAAACAAAACGATCTTTAAAAAAAAAACATACATTTTATTAACATTGCTATTCTGTAATAAAATTGAGGCAGAATTATAATATTCTAATAAAAGATGTTTTAAGGAAGCAAAACTTTATTTCGTATAATTTTCTACGCGTTTTATTTAGAGCGGAAAAACTCATTAAAAACTCAACCTACAGATGTTTTTAAATTTTACATCTCGCATATTCTTGTTTTCCGAAACTCAAGCCTCCGCAAGAAACTAAATATAAAAACATTTTGAAAATATTTAAATTCAAGGAATATTTAGAAGGAAATAAAGCGGATAGCTGTAAAACATCTCAAGAGGTTTTAAGCACTTTTTGCTGCCAAGTACTATGTCAAGAGCTTTTTAAAGGTTAGGAAAACTCCAACCCTTCAGTTGAAGAACACTTAAAAAATATATTTTTGTGATATATTTTTAAAAAGAGTATCTTTACAAACTATAAAAAATATTAGGTTATATACGTGGTGGCCGAGTTGGTTAGACCTAGAACTTAAAAACATTTAGGTCCCTGGTTCGAATCCCAGTGTGTACCAATGAGTTTTTAATTTTAAAATTTTCGTACATTTGTTTGACAACACCACTATAGTGCCTCGGAGAGCACGTTACGCTGTCGGTCCCAGTTTCACTATACCAACTTGTGAAACTGTTTATAGATGGGTTATTGAGTCTATTCAAAACATCGTGACGAGCTAGCCACTTGTTCGGTGTAGACTCATACCATCGGCTACGACGAGGTGGGATTAAAACCCCTTCGCAGGGTACCCTGGGGGCGTCTAGGCCCATACAAATTGGTAGTTATAACTTTACTAGTTTGTATGGAGAAGGCAATTTTTTTTTTCATTTGCGACACATGGTTCCATGGGAAAAGTTGTTCGTATTGATCAGTAGAACATCATATTAGCCCAGAGTACACCCATTCAAATTCACCATGTATACTTTTTAAATACTATTAATAGAAAACATTAAAATTACTAAGAAAATTATATCCCCAACAGTGAAAAATACATAAAATAATAATCGATATGAGAATAAAGTTTCATTTTTTTTTAAATAATAATAATCTTTATTATCAAACAATTAAGGACACTGTATTCGTAATCGCAAAGTCTGCATTCTCCATATAAAATTAGCTTTTGCACTTCCAGTAATATTCGATTACTCTTTGTCGCATAATTAAAATAACATTTTGACCGGTCATTGTATTTATTAATCTTTTTGTGTTGAGTTTGATTTAATTTTTTTTTTTCGAAATCAGAAAAAAAACTTTTTTAATATGGTAATATTACAAAAATATTTATCACCCACAGCAGAAAGATTTTTTTGTACAATTACCAACATAAAAATAATAATTGAACTTCGACTAATAGCCAAGTTGTAATATTGGAAGTTCGTTTGTATGGGCGTCAAGTCGACTACAGGGCCCTTAAGAATCAAGACACACTCTAGTTAATAAATAAATAATAAAAATAATCATTAAAAAAATAATATTAATTATTCTATGACCATGGTCCCCAGATGCATTAAAGTTTGGTCAACAACTTGGTAAATTATTAATTAATGCATCTGGAGACCATCGCGCTAGGTCTTATTTCTTCCAACGAATATCGTTGGAAATTCAGAGGGGCAATGCGTTGAGTATGTATATATATGTATATGATATAAAAACGTAACTATATATATATTATTTTAATATATAACTATTATAGCCTGGCGCTCAGTTGCCCTCTGTTACAGAAGCCATTATTCTATTTCCAACTAAATTTAACCGTTAGTATTATATTATATACAGTGAACGGAAAGGCAGGATACACTGACTACCATTATAAAATATAATTCTTATACACGGGGTCCTAAAATCCTGCCTTATCGTTCACTATACCTATGTGTGTAGATTAATTAAATGCATTGCGGGAGCGAGCTATAACTTTTATGAGAGAATGTGCTATATAGTACAGCTTAATAGACAGCCTTGTGACAAACAAATGAGAGATGGGTTAATGCTGTACTACATCTATCAGATTATCTTAATATTTTTATATCGATCGTTTTCTGTCGGAATAGAACAGCGCATTGATCCGACAACGGCTAGCTGTTACTGCATTCAGCCCACACTCCTCTACTTGTGTATCACACATAAAGTTATTTATTAAGTAGTACAGCTCAGTAAAGAGCTTTGCATTATAGTACTCGTAGCGCTTGTAGTAGCCGGCCGTAGCAGTGGTAGCACGCCCCCGCAGTGACATAGTTGTGACAAGCTGTCCCGACCCTGTCTCTCCGTCTGTATTGCATCTGTGTGTTGTGTTGTGTCTCGTACGGCGTCCGCGCAAGTGCATCACGGACATGCAGCGCCCGTACGGTCCTATACTGTGTCCGTCATGCGTTTGCCGAGCGGCGACCGAACTCCCGACCGCGAGCAACAACGGGCATCCGACGGAGCGGCACGGGCGCGGGTCGGTTTGACCTTCTCGCACGGACACGCAATCGAGGCACCGCTGACCCGCGCCCGTGTTGCAGGATGCACGCGGTGGGGCTGCACTCGGCGCTCGCCATCCGCCGCGAACGGAAGCGCCGCGCCGAGCAGGAGAGGGCGCGCGCCAGACGCTTCTCGCTGCAGAGCTCCGAGTCGGGCGTCACCTCGCCGCACTGCTCCACCGGCAGCCTCGAGCGCCGCCGCCACAAGCGCCCCCACGCGCCAGAAAATGAAGTCGTCTCGTCTGTGGGCATGCTGCACCTGGGTGTCGTATTCCTCGTCCTGGGAGTGTTTCTAGTTGCGTCCGGCTGGTTGCCCGAAGGCGTCGTCACGTGGAACGACGCCGTGTCCGTCAGCTGGTTCAACGAACTCGTCTGCTCGGGGTTGTTCGCGCTGGCCATAGGAATCTTTTTGATAATCCTGCATAAGTATTTAACTAAAAGCGAGGAAGATGCTCTCGAGGATTACGTTCAAAGACAGCTGACCCGGTCGCGATCAGGACATCGGTTGGAACGCGACGCGGAGACGGGAGGCATGCACACGAAGCACGCGAGGAGGGCGCGCGCTGCGGAGGCGGAGGCAGACGAGGCGCAGACGGAGGTGACTGCAGAAGCTCACGGGTTTGTGAACGCGTTAGCGCTGAACGGGGAGGCGCTGCGAGAGTCGCCGCTGGAACAGATCGCGGAGGAAGAGGTCTCGGTGACATCGGAGAGCGAGCGGCGTCCGGGGCGGTTCAACCGGGAGACATACTCCACCCCATCCGTAGCGCCCAGCCTCAGTCCCGGCTCCGACACGCGCGAACTTCTTGCCGACGGACGATACATGATCATGTCGCGCATGTAACACATTTAGTTTTAAATTTTCATCCCATTTATTCTGATAATGTTCCCAAAGTTGCATCGAAATAGGAAAATATAGAATTACAAATAATTTTAATAGTTCTTAAAAACTGTATCAAACAATACTGATCATAAATCATATTGTAAAAATGAAGCCGTTTTTTATTCGAGAGTTATTTGTAGGTATATTTTCATACGTCGGTGTATAACTGCTCAAGTTCAAATAGAGTTCAGTATTTGTCAACTTTGACTAGTTGACAAATGATTCCTATAGTTTCAGTCACAATTATTCTGTCTATATTTCTGTAATCAGTACTCAATAACGTTATCATATTTACTACATTTTTTATTTAAAAAAATACGAGAAAATCGTCACTTTGAAGTCTTGGTACCTTATTTGTAAGTTTAATGCAAGTTTTGGCTTCGGATCCGCGTTCGAGTGTAGCTTCAGATCGCTTCACAAAATATTGTGGTCAAAATACAGAACTTTTTCTGTGTGAAGACGGACCAAGTTTTCGGTGTAATATGTAGCTATAAGAGGTATTTCTGTATGTAGTAATGTTTTATGTATATTTGGCTTGAGACTGATTGTAAGTATTTCTTGATGTTTTTTACGAAACTGTTTTATTAATCTTAATTTTGATTTAAATTTGATATTCACGTTATTTTAAGATCGTCTAGTCCCGTGAAAGTGTATCGTTTTCCAAATGTTTACATCTGTGCCAAAACTTAGGCAATAGTTTTATCAATTTAGAGCACATCTAGAATTACCTTTTCCTTTTCAAAATATTTAATAATAATTACACAATATCTAATTTTAATTAAATTTCATTATTAACACAAATAGTTTTAATGTAACCTATAATTCACATTTAAGAAATTAAGTAAGGCTGTGAAACTGATGAATTCTTTGTATTTACATTTTTGTTTTCTAAACATATGTCCTTTAAGATTATTAGATATAATAAAAAAAATATAGCCTTATAATACACGAGCTTATGCTTTCCACTGCTCTTAATGTAGACAATGACCTGCAGATTAAAAAAAACAGGTAGCTTTCAAAAAATACGTCCTTAACGGTGATCAAATTAATCTACGGTCAGAATTATCCAACAAAAGACATGATTGGTGGAAAATTTACGTGACGTAAAATTCATCATGTATTTTTCAACGTTCGTAATTTGATCAACGTTTTACAAACTGGTGATACGATTTTTTTTTGTAATATTCTTTTAGGTTTTTTTTGTTCTTTTATTAAGTATTTTTAATTTAGCACCATCTTTGTAGTTTTGAAGCTAGGGATGGGATATAGGGGATAAAACTCTGTTTTTTTTTTTTAATCTGCAGATTATTGTCTGATTCCCTCTCCTATTCTCCCTTTCTCTTTCTTACCTTTAATCTTATATTATAAAGTGCTATGTAAATAAAATAATGCCTTATAATTATTGTAATATAAAAAAAATTTAGTTTAGAAAAAATTGTTAAAAAAATATTTTATTAATGGACATACAGTCTACAGAGAAGTACAAAGGAACTATTTATCTATGTATTTATACATGGGGGTACCCATGTATAAATACTACTTAAGTGGGAGGAAGACCGCCCCTACAGATGCAAAACCCGTAAAATGATCTAGTCATGTTTCAGTTTTAGTCTTTGGGTTCATCGTTTTATGATTTAGGAGGCTACTGCATCGTTTTCTTGTGGGTTCTCCTTTCAGGGTGCGGCTACGAAACAGGCGGTTGATTTAACGATAAAGCAATGAGGACATTATTAAAATAGGCTCGTAATGCAAATTCGTCGATGTTTCCGCCCATTTCCTTTTCGGTGAGTTTGTATCTACCTGATAGGAAGCAGAACTACAAAGTCCATGAATGGAGTCGATCTGCATATTGTTAATGATAAAGTGTTACGAATCCTGATATTTAGTAAACCCAGACTAAAACCGAAAAAAAAAAAAATTACATGCATTTTTTTTGACCGGCCCCGTAGACTAGTGGTTGCCTTTGGCGTTGTATCCGGAGGTCGTGGGTTCGATTCCCACCAAGGGCAAAAAAAATATTAGTACGTTTTACTATACAGTTTGTCATGGTCTGGGTGTTTATAAAATATAATATGTATTATATCGTTGTTTCTGGTACACATAGTACAAGCTTAGGTCTAGTTTGTGACCAGAGCAATATGTGTAATTTGTACAAAAAAAAAGATTCATAAATGGGAAATCAATAAATTGTTGTTTAACAATATTGATCGCTCCCACTATGCCGGTTAAATGAAATGAGCGGCGACAAAGAAAAATTTGCATTACGAGTATATTTTTATATTTTCGCTTCTTTATCGTCAAATAAAATCGCCCGTTCCGTAACCGCACACTGAAAGGCCACCTCGATAATAATCGATGCAGAAGTCGTTCAAAATTCGTCAGAAATTCGTGAAAACCGGTAAACCAACAGACTAAAACCGAAACATGATTTGACGCTTTATACAGCTGTATGAGCGTATATTAATAATACAATAATTTATAACATATTAATAATTTATGATCTCATATGAAACTATAAATAGTACCTAAAAGTATTTTTTAAATCAACTCTATCTATACTAACTATAAAGCATATAGTTAGTTTGAACGGGCTAATCTCAGGAATTACTTAGGTACTTAGTGGATAGCCCATTTATCGAGGAAGGCTATAGGCTATGTAACATCACGCTACGACCAATAAGAGCAGAGCATCAATGAAAATTGTTGCAAAAACGGGTAAAATGTATTCCTTTTGAGAGCTTCCGTCGCGTGCGCTGCGTTACGGTTAATGTTTTACGCTGACGAAATTGCGCAGGTCAGCTAATATAATATATTAAATTCTGAATATAAGAACTTTGTAAATGTATGTAATTTAAATATATACATACCTAGTTAAATTTTTACTATATCTAGATAAGGTTTTATTAATGCACAAAAATTGTGGGATAGCGCTGCACTTTTTTTTATAAAATTTCTCGTGCCTACATAAAATTTTATACTTACATTTAGGTATTTTTGATAGCTTATAAACTTTTATAATTCAATTTAATTTTTTTTTTGTTTAAATGTATTTTAATTTTTTTAATTAGTTATTTGTATTAAATATAACATTCCTTTAATTAAGATTTTAAATGGATTTGATTTTTGTAGCAAGTATATTTTATAGATTTGCTCTTGGCTTATGGTTGTGCTCGCAAATTATTATTATTATTGTATACTTTACTAAAACAAAAAAAAATAAGCCGAAATAGTGCATTTATAATAATAAATAAATAAAAAAGGGATTATACGTCCTTAAATATTACCCACTGAAAATAATGAAACACCAATAATAATTTTCTTATATTTTTTTAAATTATAATATGTACATTTCAAAATTAAAAAAACTTAAATTCTTATAATGAATCTTAATTATAATAAAAATATATGCACTATTTTCTATTGGCGTCGTCTGTACATATATTGATGTATGTACAGACATAGGCAGTTCTAAAATATTCAATTTTCATAAAAATTATGTGTAACGTATCTTACACAAAGGCTAAAAGCCTGAATAACCAATTTGTAAGAAAACATCCAGGAAGGAAATTTTCTAACCTTAAATAACACAGCCTCCGTAGACTAGTGGTTGCGCCTTTGGCGTTATATCCGGAGGTCGTGGGTTCGATTCCCACCCATGGCAAAAAAATATTAGTATGATTTTTCTGTACAGTTTGTCATGGTCTGGGTGTTTATAAAATATAATATGTATTATATCGTTGCTTCTGGTACACATAGTACAAGCCTAGAGTTTAGTTTGTGACCAGAGCAATATGTGTAATTTGTCCGACATATTATTATTATTATTATAACAAACTTTTTTTTAAATTCAATTTAATGGAAAATATTAATAAAGTACTTACAGATTTTTTAGTACAAATTTTAATATACTTGTACTTTATATACTTTCTTTATATATTTTTATTATACACTAATATTAACCGTATATTTAATTTATATTTATGTTTATAGATATATATGCTCAATTTAAATGTTTTTAAGTTCAATTTTGATGTTGTGATTTTTATAACATGAGCTTTTTGTGATTATTGTATGTTTAAGTACCGATTTGTCACTTTTTTAATTACCTAATTATAATACAAATACATAAAGCTTCATCCACTTTTATTGTAAAATTTTGAATATTAAGTAGGTACCAGCTGTATCACAGATATTAAGGATTCTGCATTCGCAATCACGAAGTCTGCGTTCTCCATACAAAATGAGCTTTCGCACTTCCAGCATTATTCGTCTACTGTTTGTCGCAGAATTAAGTGTTTTTTTAATTTTTTAATCTGTGTTTTTTTTTTTTTATATTATAATTACCTAACCATAACAGAAATTTTCGTGTACAATTACCAACATAAAAATAATAAAAGAACTTCGACCAACAGCCAAGTTGTAATATTGGAAGTACGTTTGTATGGGCGTGAAGATGACAGAGCCCATAAGGGTATTTTTTTGTAAACCTTACGTTTTTTTTGGGCGTCATTTTAATATTCAATTGGTATTATGTAAAAACTTTAATTCCTGTTGCCATAAACTTTGCTAGAAATATTAATATAGTTCAACAAATACTGCGTGCTTATGTAATCTATCATTTCCGATCGAGTTGGGAATCGCACTTATGTCCGAGTGCTTTATCTACGAGGATCTTTTCGATTATCAATAATAAATTAAAATAAAAGTAGTTTTTTCTGCCCATTCTTTACCCGCTCGCATATAATATGTACTAAAAGTTACGCTTTTTCTGCCCACTTATATGTATTATAATATAAATATTATAATTCTGCCTCATTTAAAAAAAATAAAGTAATCCTGTAAAAATATAAACAAACGATATATACCATTAATATTTGTGATACATACAAACACAGATATATATACAAGTATATGCCTGATACATAATCACTAACTTTATATACAGATATATAAGCACTAACTTTAGAAGTGAGGGTACTTATATGTGTACACAACTCAAGTATAAGGTCTGGACTCCATCAAAGCGGAGAGAAGGGACAAGAGAAAAGGAGATATCCGCTTATTTAGGATACGGTAGAGCAAATAGGAGAGGAGCTGACTTATGTTTGGCTCCAACAAAAGAGAGATATAGGAGGCATGCGGAGTTCCCCAAGCTATTCCCCAGCATGGCAAAATCGCTAAGTTCTATTTATTCAGACTCTACTTACTATGTACTTCTTTAAGTAAACTAGATTTTTTTATATTGACGCCTGTCTTTCGTGTCAGATTGCGCTGAACTTTGCGAATTTGTCCACACACTCCTGCTCTTATCTAGCTAGTACAAATCTCAGCATAGTTTCAGTGAATAAAACCTAGCTTAGCGTTGCCATCCATCCCAGTACACCGGGATTTGTAACCGGTACTTGGTTACAAACTTCCTAGTTAATCTACATAAAGTCCCGGCATTTCAATGATTTTAGCTTATTTATCAAGAAAATAAGGGCCGTAAACTTTATGGCTAATTTATTTACTTTTTAGTATTTTTATTACTACTTTATTATAAAATTAAGTTAAGATGGTTGCAAATATGTTTTTATTTTTATTTTCTTTATACTTGAATGTTTTTATTATACGTGGTGGCCGAGTTAGTTAGACCTTGGACTTAAAAAATTTTAGGTCCCTGGTTCGAATCCCGGTGTGTACCAATGAGTTTTTAATTTAAAAATGTATGTACATTTGTTTGACAACACCACTATAGTGCCTCGGAGAGCACTTTAAGCTGTCGGTTCCGGTTTCACTATACCAACTTGTGAAAATGTTTATAGATAGGTTATTGAGTCTATTCAAAACATCGCGACGAGTTAGTTTAGTAGCTTAGGATGTTAGGGCAACTCTACTCTCAAAACTACCTGATTCTCCTCGTCTCTCCTCTCCGCTTTACACATCTCCACTTTAGCGGAATCCAGGCCTCCCCGCAAGTCTAACGTTAATGATTATATTATATCTGTTTTATATGCATAGTTGAATCGTACTGGAATATGTATTAGGATATACATTCGAAGCCTCTTTAATCTTTCATAAGGAGTGAACGACTTTAAATGTCAGAGGAGGGAAATTCGATATTGATGAATTTTTAATGCTATATCCAAATGCTGTCTAATTATTTTCTATAGAGTTTACAATTGTCTACTTATAATATAAATTCTTACAAAAAAATATGAGATAAACATTTATTTACTTGAATTTATCTTTTTAAATGTTTGAAATTTTCTCAATACCCAAATATTAATAATAAATAACATTATTTTTCTATTAATTAAGTCACGCGTCATTCCACGTTAGCTAGTATTTACTTTCACTCGATTACACTTTAATTAATAAATAAAACTAAAAATAAACTGTGGTTTTATTTCTTAGATTATTCACCTTTGTACCCAAAATACATGCTTTCAAAGTCACCCTGTATATTATATTATTATACAGGGTGACTTTGAAAGGATGTACTTTGGGCTAATATGAAGTTTATTTATTTATTTATGTAAAATTCTTTATTGCACAAAATTGTACATAGGCGAGTTTAATGCCTTAGGCATTTTCTACCAGCTAACCTTTGAGAGAGTGAAGTATGCTTAGGGTGCTGAACTTCTGCTGATCAAATCTAACAACATTACCCATGGAACCATGTGTCGCAAATGAAAAAATATTTTGACTTCCCCATACAAATTGGTCATTTTAACATTACTAGTTTGTATGGAGAAGGCAATATTTTTTTTTCATTTGCGACACATGGTTTTATGGGAAAAGTTTGATCAGCAGAACCTCATATTAGCCCAAAGTACATCCTTTCAAGGTCAACCTGTATATATAGATTTTTTCAAGTTTGCCGCTTGACTTACCAGAATTTGATCCTTATAAGCGATACTATAGGCTGGTGCGATAGTCGAGGATGAGGTTTTTGTTTTACAAAATCAACCCGGTTCAATTCCCGTGCTTCAATAAAATAAAATAAATACTTACCTACAAAGTTTTATTGTGTTTGCATTTTCATTACATATAGGCCTTTATTACTTTTGACCGCCTTGGTGGTCTAGTGGTCGCGCCGTTGGATCCGGTGATCATGGGATCGATTCCCACTTCTTAAAGAACACATTTTTTACTAAAGTTTTTGAGAGATATACCTAGATGACAAAAATCTTAAAAAGTAAATAAAAAATCGTTTTTTTTTAATGCAGTTTTATGTCATTAAACTATATTCAATTTTACTTCATAGAATATTTATTTCTCTGTGTCGGGTGTATTTAAAAACTTTTCTTTTAAGAGACTTTTAAAACAACACCCTATATATCTGAACTCTCTGTATTTATATCGAAATATAATATACCCTATTTTACCCACAGACCTAATAGCTTTTTCAACTAAAAAACTGCATATAAATCGGTCCAGTAGTTTTTAAGTGATGCCCCGACAAACAAACAAACAGACAGACAGCTTGAATTCTAAAAATAATAGATTATTTATTATTTTATAACCTATTTGTATATTTATAATATATCAATATTGATATGTTTGTATTATAATTATTTTTATTATGAAAAAGAAAAGAATAAGAGTAATAATATAAAAGAAATAGAAAATAAAAAGAAAAGGAAACAAAAAAAATAAGAAAAGCTGATGATATTTTTTAAAATAATTAATGGTGTATACACGTCAATCATGCTATGTAAATTTTGGATGACAATTTAGGCTAAGCTATTTTTACTATGTTAACAAACTGTATTTGATTGTTATTTGTTTTGTGTGCTTTATAAATTAAATAAAAAAATTGTATAGATAATAATTATTTCTTTATGAGTGCTACTTTTTTTAATATAACTGTTTATTTAACATTTCGCCCCGTAGTAAATCACTATACTGCAAGCATATACACGGGTGCACATCCGGTCATGTTGCCTTCAAACATCATGACCTAGTTTACTGACCGACTTAAGAAAATGCAGTCCTTATAAACCCCTGCATAAATTTTTCCTTTTCTGATAAAGCCTTTTTATTTTTCACACATCTAAGCTGCTTTGTGAAAAATTGTTTGAAATTTTCTTTGAAACCGCAGAATTTGTGGAGCCCTGCCAATATAAAAAGGCCAAAAAAATGTCTGGGTTACATTATGTTGAACTTTAAACAACTCTCTTTTATTTTTTTTAAAATTTAAATCTTTTATTTTGCTATTTTATTTTAATTGTCCCAAAGGTTTGGCTGGTAAGTACCTAATGTCTAGCGCCATTAGCGTAATGAAAAGGATTCGCGAACAGAGGCTCTGCCATGGGTTTGCGCGTTGTAGAAACGTAACTTATTCAATCCTGTTACCATAAATAAAGCGATCCTATTGGTTGTTGCTCACGTATACGTAAATGAATACGTTACGTTTCTACAACGCCCAAACCCATGGCAGAGCCTCTGGAACGACTAAACGTTGCTTTCAGTATTATCACTCCGCTCGCCAAATTATGCGGTTACAAAACGAGATGGCGACAAATACGAATTTGCATTACGAATCTAATATCCTCGCGGCTTTATCGTTAAATCAACTGCCCGTTTCGTAACCGTTCTCTGAAAGGGGACTACAACCTCCGCAACAAATCAATTAAGTAGTCTTCTGAAAACAGCTGAACTCACAGAATAAAACTGAATGCCAGTTAAAGTAGATCGCCAGATAGACTAGTAAAACTTTACAGCGTGCATGAAATCAATTTGATAATTGCCAGATTTACAAACACATTTATACCTGAAAATATGAATTAATATGGAAGTACTCTAATACATATTGCAATGTAGAAATCATAAATAATCATCTTGATTTATCTTTAGTTAATTTAATTATTTGTTCCTTTTTATTTAAAAGTAGTTGTATTGTAATTTAATTGATAAACTTATTGGTGTCCTTGAAGAACACTTTAGTTAAAATAGATATTGTCTCTTTAGCTAGCACTTTTTTGAACTTATTGGTGTCCTTGAAAAACACTTTAGTTAAAATAGATTGTCTCTTTAGCACTTTTTTGAACTTATTGGTGTCCTTAAGAACATTTTAGTTAAAATAGATATTGTCTCTTTAGCTAGCACTTTTTTGAACTTATTGGTGTCCTTGAAAAACACTTTAGTTAAAATAGATTGTCTCTTTAGCACTTTTTTGAACTTATTGGTGTCCTTAAGAACATTTTAGTTAAAATAGATATTGTCTCTTTAGCTAGCACTTTTTTGAACTTATTGGTGTCCTTGAAAAACACTTTAGTTAAAATAGATTGTCTCTTTAGCACTTTTTTGAACTTATTGGTGTCCTTGAAAAACACTTTAGTTAAAATATATATTGTCTCTTTAGCACTTTTTTGAACTTATTGGTGTCCTTGAAAAACACTTTAGTTAAAATAGATATTGTCTCTTTAGCACTTTTTTGAACTTATTGGTGTCCTTGAAAAACACTTTAGTTAAAATATATATTGTCTCTTTAGCACTTTTTTGAACTTATTGGTGTCCTTGAAAAACACTTTAGTTAAAATAGATATTGTCTCTTTAGCTAGCACTTTTTTGAACTTATTGGTGTCCTTGAAAAACACTTTAGTTAAAATAGATATTGTCTCTTTAGCACTTTTTTGAACTTATTGGTGTCCTTAAGAACATTTTAGTTAAAATAGATATTGTCTCTTTAGCTAGCACTTTTTTGAACTTATTGGTGTCCTTGAAAAACACTTTAGTTAAAATAGATTGTCTCTTTAGCACTTTTTTGAACTTATTGGTGTCCTTGAAAAACACTTTAGTTAAAATATATATTGTCTCTTTAGCACTTTTTTGAACTTATTGGTGTCCTTGAAAAACACTTTAGTTAAAATAGATATTGTCTCTTTAGCACTTTTTTTTTTCGCTTAAAAACGAGACAAAACTTATAAAACTAATTAAAAGTAAAAGCCTAAATAAGTTTTTATGAATACTGAGGAATATTCAAAAGTGTCGATTACTGAATATGTTTAATTGTAAAAATATGAATTCGATCGAATAGTTAAATAAAATTACTATATTCGTTAGTAATATTATTTTGTAATTTCAGATATGCTTCAGTCGTTATTGCAGCCAAGAGATAATCAGAGGTGTAAGTATTATATTTATGATATATTAGTTTAAAATAAGTATTTAATTATAAAAGTTTAACTAAAAACGTTTTTCCAATAAATTCACATTAAGTTTCATAATGCCACTGAATTCTTCACTGTTTTTTTTTGCGACCTATCAAACGTTATAGCAGTGTATATGTATATGAATACCAATTAGGAAATAGAAGCACAGCATGTGACTTTATATCTACGTGGTGCGGCAGACCTACAAAGTCCATTGACAGCACTATGCCGGCTAATCGGTTATTTCATAATTTCGCAAAAACTGTGTTACATCAAAAATATTTCAGCTAAAATGATTGGTGCAATGCCAGCAGTAGCCGTCCGCCATGAGCGGCGGCGCGCAGAAAAGCGAGGAGGTGGCGGCCGCCGACCGTCGCAGTTGGCGCTGCAGCTGGGCCGCTCCTCTCCGCCCGGCTCGCCCTCGCCGCTCCACCCGCACCGCGCCAACGCTCTGCACAGCGAACTCTATGTGTGTGGCAAGGTTTGTTTGTATCCCTACATAGTTTCTGGTGTCCTGGTATTTGGTGTTGTGTTGATGTGGTAAATAGCATGCTTTTTACATAATATAATACTTATATATATTTTTATACATTACCTGATGTTAAGCAAACCTACAAAGTCAAAAATGGGGTCAAACAATACATTGTTGTTTACCAATATTGTTTGCTTCCACTATGCCGGGTAAGTGATGCAGATACCAATGGGCGGCGACATGCATTACGAGTCTATTTGAATACCCTCGCTGCTTTATCATAAAATTAATCGCACGTTTCTTAACCGTACCATAAAAGGAGACACGACAAGAAATCGATGCAGTAGTCTCCGGAAAACCAGTGAACCCACAGACTAAAATCGAAACATGACTAGGTTACTTGACGTTTTTTGCACCTGTATGGGCGTTGGTAACGAGTCCGGTCGGTCGACCAAACAGATATAGAGGACAACAAAGACAAACTACCTAAACAAGTAAAAAATGTCTATGAAATATAATAAATTTGAGTTGATTAATAAAACTTTTTTATTAAAGACGTTGTGCTTAAGACCCAAGCATTTAACTAGTGCTGTTTTTAAATTATAAAATTATCGCATCGTTATCTTTATGCTTGTTGTTTATAATTTGCTATCAAATATCTTCTGCTGGGAAATGCCAAAATGTATCTTCGCAACTACGCAAGTTTGAACCTTCGTTGGACCATATTCTTCCCTATGATATTAAAAGGATCGTCGAGCTTTGTAACAGGTTTGTGTTTATACCTACTAGATCCTAGTTTCCTTGTACCACCTATGTTAGCATCTTTCTAAAGTTTGTAATTTGGAACTCATGGAATAATGAATAATATGAAAGTGCCCTAAAGCCTACTGTCTAAAATAAATATGAGAACCGAAGAGATTCGTCCACCATACAAACCAAAACAAAAAATTAGAACATGCTCATGCAGTGAGAATAGAATATGGATGTTGATATGTTGGCAACGAACATTTTTGACATTTCGATCAAAAATTTAAAGAAACAAAAAGTAGCTATTATTCATTTTCCATGCGTAGATTTAAATGAATGGGGCGAGGCAGATAAATATTTGTGATTTATACTTTACAAAGTAGAAATCACAGATGTAATCTAAGTCTCTACTTCCATATTATTCATCCCAGACCCCTGAAATGAGTTTTTTTCTGAAATGTTAAAAATTAACGTTATTGAATTCCTAGAACATACATAATATATTTAGTTGATATATTTTTAAAGTTCCATGAATCACAATCTGACGCCACCAAATAATTTTTAGAAAAATATGGGAACCTCAACCTTTTTGGTTATAAAGTTATAATTTCACTCACAGTTCATTGAATGGCGTTTGTTCAACCCCCAACGAAATTTAATTAACCATACGAACGAATTAAAGTACCTAGTCCATTTCATAAACTCAAATGTATTCACTGGTTGAATTTTACGTTTCTGCATAAAAATTGTGATAATCAATTCTTAAAGATTGTATTAATGGAAGCACGACATATGACTATATATCTACCTACTGGTAGGTATACCTACAAAGACCATGAGGGAACTCTAAGTAGTAGATGCTTCTGAAGCACCATACTTTAACAGTAAAGTATTTAAGGACTATCATCAATGTAATACTTCCATTCCTATATTTATCAGTATAGGAACAGCATGATAAAATACCCATTGCCCAAATATAAAAGTGCAACTTTAATTAACAATGCGTAATTTTTTTTTTCTGGACACTGACTAGGGATAGCTCTGCGGCAAAATAATGTGATAAAATACCTTTGACAACAAAAATTCAATCGTTTACAATACATTTTTTTTTTAATTTGACGATCCAAGCAATTCTATCACACTATCTCTATCAATGATGATACAGTATCCAGATGGCGGCTCTTATGCAATGGGTAGTAGGATCTCTTCCGCTGGGCAACGTAGTGATTTTTAGGCCTGGTATGATGCTGGTGTGTGACTTACGACTATATGTATAATTGGCGTTGTATCCGGAGGTCGTGGTCGATTCCCATCCATGGCAAAAATATATTAGTACGTTTTCTGTACAGTTTGTCATGGTCTGGGTGTTTATAAAATAGAATATGTAATATCGTTGCTTCTGGTACACATAGTACAAGCCTAGAGCTTAGTTTGTGACCAGAGCAATATGTGTAAATTGTCCTACATATTAAAAAAAAAAACTAACTCTCACCACTTACCAGGGTATAAATAACCAAGCTATCTTTCACCCTGTTGATTATCGTGTGTCAAGAACTATATTATCAGGGTAACACGTATATCATTGATGACTTTGCATTCAGGTGGCTGCTCTCCATGCAGTAGTGGGCTCCCTTCTTCTGGGCATCGTAGTGCTGGTGGTGGGGTTGGTCCAGCTCTCTCCTGGTGCCGAGGCTGCCCAGCATCGGTACTATCTGATGGGAGCTGGGGCTGCACTCATGGGCGTCGGTATCCTGGGCGCTGTGCTGAGGTAAATATTAACTTTTTGTTCAATCTATGTATCATTTGCATAAAAGTCTTCTACACGTCCATCCTTAAGTGTAAATCTGTTTTTATTTCTGTTTTGTTTTGTTTAATTATTATTGGAGCACGAAATGAGAATTTGCATACATCTGATTGCATTACCAATCTACTATAATATTCCCGTTGCTTTATAGTCAAATCAAGTTCCGTAACCGTACCCTGAGATGAGATTAGACAAGAAATCGGTACAGTAGACTGAAAACCGGCGAACCCACAGACTAAAACCGAAACATGAATAAGTGAGCAACGTATATGTTTTGTTCCTTTAATGAAGTGGTTGATTAAGAGGGTGCATAAATCAAATTAGAAATCTAGATTTCCTATTATGAGAATACCTCAAACCCAACAAATATATTTAAAAAAATATAGTAATAATACAAGGTATTTAGAAGTAACTGGCTCTTTGAATAACGTAATAGCATAAAGTTGCCTCGATAGAAAAACGTAATAGCATAAAGTTGCCTCGATAGAAAAATGTAATAGCATAAAGTTGCCTCGATAGAAAAACGTAATAGCATAAAGTTGCCTCGATAGAAAAACGTAATAGCATAAAGTTGCCTCGATAGAAAAACGTAATAGCATAAAGTTGCCTCGATAGAAAAAAAACGTAATAGCATAAAGTTGCCTCGATAGAAAAACGTAATAGCATAAAGTTGCCTCGATAGAAAAACGTAATAGCATAAAGTTGCCTCGATAGAAAAAAAACGTAATAGCATAAAGTTGCCTCGATAGAAAAAAAACGTAATAGCATAAAGTTGCCTCGATAGAAAAACGTAATAGCATAAAGTTGCCTCGATAGAAAAACGTAATAGCATAAAGTTGCCTCTATAGAAAAAAAACGTAATAGCATAAAGTTGCCTCGATAGAAAAAAAACGTAATAGCATAAAGTTGCCTCGATAGAAAAAAAACGTAATAGCATAAAGTTGCCTCGATAGAAAAACGTAATAGCATAAAGTTGCCTCGATAGAAAAAAAAATCTCAAAGTTTTTATCGATATTTCCTATATTACTTCGATAAGATCTAGTGAATAAGATAAGAATAAAAAAGAAATGATGATGCTTTTTTGTAAAATTCAAAATATTTTGAAAGTTATAGCAAAAAAAACTGTATATTTTCCAAGAATTCCGCGCGAGGTATCTTTTATTTCTCTTGTTTTATTGCAATTATACGCCTTCTTAAGTATATATTATTATATGTATATTCACGAGTTTTACTCTTTTCTTGTTTTATAACAGGGAATTAATATACCTACTAGTGTTTTACAATTTAGAAGTAAGACATGTTAATCACAATATAGATATTTTTCGTAATATAACAAGCGAAGCCGGCTTAATAAAAGCTAGTGTACCTATTCTAAAAACCGAATTATAATAGATATTAATAGGTTTTAGTCTGTGGTTTCACTATTTTTCAGGAGACTACTGCACCGATTACTTGTCAACCTCCTTATCGAGTGCGAAATGGACACTGATTTGACGAAAGACTCGTAATGCTAATTCGTTTTTGTCGCCATCTATTTCGTAACCCGGAATGCCGAAAAAAAAAATCTGCTTACCATCAGGTGTATACATAGTCAAGTGCCGTTCCTCAATAATAAATAAAAAAACCAACGCATATTGAGTTACATAAAATATAAATCCACCAACATAAATATATAAAATATATACCTTTTGTTAAAAGATATTTGTATTTTTCCGTCAATTAGGTAAAAGCCTTCTGTGACAGCACAAAGAGCTCACGTACGATTACCCGGAGCTTATTCCCGGGATAATACATACCTACCTACCTTATGTAGGTATACCTACTACACTATACAGGTGGATATAACGGGACACGAGGAAAAGAACCTTAAATATTTCATTGTAAAAGTCGCAATGTCAGTTCGTCTGTCAGAATGCCTCAGACAGTAATGATTATATTTATTTAATAATGAATTATTATTATAATCATCGCGGGTGTTTACGGCGCCCGAGACCGCTTAGATGACCTCAGGGTACCCAGCGAAGGGGTTATTAATCCCACATCGTCGTAGCCGATGGTATGAATCTATATCGAACATGTAGGTAGCTCGTCGCGATGTATGGGTTACCCATCTATGGGTTACTGGCGACAGCTTAACGTGCTCTCCGAGGTACTATAGTGGTGTTGTTAAACAAATGTACCTACATATTTTTTTAGATTAAAAACTCATTGGTACACACCGGTGCTTGAACCAAGGACCTAAGTTTTTAAAGTCTAAGGTCTAACCAACTCGGCAACCACGTATATTATAATAATAAATTATTTTAATTTCTCAAACAGCATTATGTAACAGGAATACCTTTCTTTTTTTTTGCTATTATTTATTTATTATCAAGTAACTTTCCCCATGGAACCATGTGTAGCAAATGAAACAAAAAATTGGCTTCTCCATACATACTAGTAATGTTAAAATAAAATTAATTTGTATGAAGAAGACAAAAATGTCTTTCATTTGTAACACATGCTCCCATGGGTAAAGTTGTTCGATTTGATACTAGAGCCCAAAGTACAAAATAAATTACCTTTCAAAGCACCATGTGTTTTATATATATAACACATGGTGCCTTTGGGAGGCTGTACACATTCTGACAAAGCAATTATTTGAAAACATTTAAAATATGTAATCCAACTGAACTTTAGCTAGTGACATTTGTATTACAAACATTTAAAAATACTAATAAAATAGAAAACCATCTTTTTTATTATTCAGATGTAGCTAATTTATAACTTAAATGTCTATTTATACATTCGATTAATTAATAATTAATACACAGGAGTGTTTTAAATTTTTTTGACTCATTTTGTGTTTTCATCAGAAATCCGACTAATTAAAAACCTATTTCGCATTTGACAGCTGTTTGTTTACATGTTTTTTTTTTGCTATCGTGAATAGGGTAGGTACTTAATTATTATTTTATTATATAAAAAAAAAATATTGTAGATATGTATTTTATTATTTATTGTATTAAGCTATAAAAAAGTTTTGGTATACTTTTACGTTAAAATACTTAAAGTTACATTTGTGTCATAGTTACTATATAACTATACTCCGTAAAATGTAGCTTGATCTATTACATCTATTGCTAGATGTGATGCTGTCGATACTAAAAATCGATTAATCTTTTGATAACATAAGGATGGTGCCACACCATCCTTATGTTAAGTTGTAATGAAAACATAACAAAACAGGCATTCGATACTATTGCTAATCTGAAGATTTAAGCAATTTGAAAGTGGTAGGTCGTAATCCAGTGAATCGATTAAAATACATACCAAAGATCGTATAGTAAAAGATCGATCCATTAACTTTGACAATTTTCGAGACATTGAATTGATATTTAATAAGAGACTCTTCCAGCGATAGTGAGTCTGAAAATGATGACATCGACTTGTCGGTCACAAGAGTAGTAGAGACTCCGGTTGTTCAATGAGACCGAGAGCCGGCTAGAGTTGATCCTGTTACCGGGGCAGGGACTCTACTTTACGGGTACTTGTCGCGGTCAGTCGGTCTCAACCCCCTTGCTGTGGGGTTGGGTTCCGGCTGGGGTATATACCCCAGCATATGTAATTAAACTATATTTACAATATAAGAATTTATTATTTTTTAATTCTTTTCTATCCTATATATTGTATCGATAAAAATCGAAATTTAGCTATTCGCCCAACCCTATTTAGTTTAAAAAGTATAAAAAGTAAATAAATGGTAATTCAGTTGATTTTCTACAATTTGATAAAATACGTAATTTAGTAAGAATATTTTCAAATTATATATAATATATCGTGAATATTCAATTTTTTTAATGTTAATTGAACAAGATAATTGTCAGGAGCAACCGCCCTGGGGCCTTATTCCGAGTTTGCAACCGCTAATCACGACAAGACGTTGCGCAAACTATAAATATGGAAATATAAGCTCTATTCCAATGGTTATATAGTATGTATTAGGTTGGCTATTATAATGCAGTCATCTTGAAATACGCGAATTCTTCGCAAGTTTGAACATGTATGGAGCATTGGAATTTTAACTTTATAATTAACAGGATAGAACTTACATTTCAATACCCGTACTTTACGCAAAATGCGCGACGGTGAACGTGTCAAAACTCGGAATAAAGCCCCTGTAGTTGGTTCTACGTTCTGCCAAACACCTACTAGGGACGTTATGTTTTCCTGGTATTTTGTTTAAACTTTGCAAGTATATTATTATGCAAATACAATTAAATTAAATAATTGTTGTTTTATGAATGGTACATTTTTTTTTTTATAGTGTGAACCAGAAACAACTATATCTACTACATATTGCATTTAGTTAGCTATAGGTAGGTACCCCGCGATTGCACTCGACGTTTAATTTAAAAGACATTGGATTTTCGCTATTAATATAGTTTTCTTTACTTAAGTAAAAGAATTTTAAAAATCGGTAAAGTATTTTTTGGGTAACACAAAAAAACTTTTTTTTGATAATATTACTTTACATGACTTTGAAAGGTTGTACTTTGGGCGAATATGAGGCTTGACTGATCAAATCGAACAACTTTTCCCATTAGTCGCAAATAAATAAATAAATAACTTCACCATACAAATTGGTCATTTTAACATAGTTTGTATGGAGAATCTCAGCAATTTTTTTTTTTCATTTGCAACACATGGTTTCTTGGAAAAGTTGACCAGTAGAACTTCATGTTAGCCCAAAATCACCATGTATAATGAGCCAGACCATACCTAGTATTGTATATATAGTAGTGCAAACTATACATTCTATGTACAATTCGCAATTCTAATAAAATTTGCCATGAGTGGGAATCGAACTCACAACCTCCGGATCAGTAGTAACACCCTAGTTACGGCAACTAGGGTAGTTCCAGCGGTGCTAAGGCACAGGGCGCTTATCTTGAAGGAGCGCACAAATTACCAGACCACGACCAAGTGTTGGACCATTCATGGGCGCAGGTACCTATAGCTCGCATTGGGCGCATAAAAGGCTGTTATGGCATTGCTCCGGATACAACGCAAACAGCGCAACCAGGCGGTCAAATATCTATAACTGTGTGTATGTGTATCATCACGGGTGCCTTACGGCGCCCGAGACCGCCTAGACGGCCCCAGGGTACCCAGCGGAGGGGTTTTAATCCCACCTCGTCTTAGCCGATGGTATGAGTCTAGCTCGTCTGGCTAGCTCGTCGCGATATTTTGAATAGACTCAATAACCCATCTATTAACAGTTTCACAAGTTGGTATAGTGTAACCGGGACCGACAGCTTAACGTGCTCTCCGAGGCACTATAGTGGTGTTGTCAAAAAAATGTACATATTTTTTTTAATTAAAAACTCATTGGTACACACCGGGATTCGAACCAGGGGCCTAAGTGTTTTTAAGTCCAAGGTCTAACCAACTAGGCCACCACTCTGGATGGATCTATAACTGGATGAAAGGAAACAAAGTTTAAAGAACTTTATTTCCAAAAAAACAAAACCATTATTCACTTAAATGGATTTTTTTTTTGTATAAAATATGATGGCAACAGAAGGTACAACAAAAGTAATTAAAGTTAAGACACAAAAACAAAAACTAATATAAAAATTAAAACAAGAAATAATGGAATATAAAAATATAAAAAAAAAAAACTTACAACAAATGTTTAGTCTGTTTGACGATTTGTTACTGTTTAGTGACTGAATGATTATAATAATAATAACAATGATTGTTATTTGTTCATAATTTATATTTATTTATACACATACCTACAACAACAACCTCCCATAAAAAACAGGAAAATAACGTGTCTCTTTCTCTCACCAGATGCATCTGCCTCCACTGGTTCAACCGCAAGATGCGCGAGCACCACGACGTAGACCACCATCACCAGAAGAACGTAGCGGTGGTGGAAAATACCCACGGAGAAAAACCCCATGCTCACACCGTGGTCCACGAAAAACCCCGTCTCAAAACCCAGGCCAGCGTCGGATCACCCCCCAAAATTCTACGCACAAAAGAAATGGACACCCTGATTAAGCAACCATCTGCCGCAAGTGACACTTAAACGGTTTTACATGAAAAATAACCAATTTATGGTTAGATTTGTCTTTTGAAATTTGCATGATTGATTGGTGGATGAAATTAAATTCTTCATGTATGAAGTTCGTCGTGTTAAATGTATTTTGTATTACTGGATGGATATAATTATAGCTTTTTTATTGTAAATTTAATACAATATTTAAAACAGTTATCAAAAATCATTTGAAATTACAGTGTCTGGTACACATATCATTTTCAGTAGAAGCTATTTTTGATGGCCTGGGATTTCGTTTTTTGTTTTAGGAAAATCATTTTTAAAAGATATTCTATAGTACTTATCATTTGTACCCCGCCGTCCATTAAATTTTGTTAAAATTATTTACGAAAATATTTTATATTATATTTAATTAAGTACCGCCCATATTTTGGAATTGATTTTCATGTATTTTTACAATTAAAGATTTATATATTACAAAGGGACCCACATTACACTGCCATTTATGTAATTGTTATTACGTATACCTAAGAAATATTATAACCTAATATAGATATGTAAAAATATCATGATAGGTTATTATATTATTTTATTATACAATACGATATGCCTGTATAATGAAAAATAATATCACCTATAAAACATTTGCTAGTTTTTTTTTTTTTTATAAAAGTTCAACATATATGTGTAATGTGGGTCAAAAATAAACAATTATATCAAACAAGAATTGAACATATTGTTATATTTATTATTTACCTACAATATTTATTAATCTTTTGTATTTTATTTATTTATTTACTTAATAATATTTCATTTTAAATATATTAACAAAATACCTACGTCTTAGTATGTAATAATATGTATTAGTATATAGATATATAAAGTTTATTTATTATATACCTACTTGAAAATTAATAAGTACCTATAATATGTATTTATTCCTATCAAAGATTATTTTTGTTGTAAATATAACTTTAATGAAATACTTTATCCATATTTTAATATATAAACAAATATATATATATATACAAATATTCAAGTAATAATAATATTATCGTATTTGACAATTAAAAGATTTGTAGTATATATATATATATACAAGTATTATGTAGTGCGTAATAAGCGTAGTATATTATACAGGGTGAATTTGAAAGGATGTACTTTGGGCTAATATGAAGTTCTGTTGATCAAATCGAACAACTTCTTCCATGGAACCATGTACCGCAAATGAAAAAAAATGTTGGCTTCCCCATACAAATTGGTCATTTTTACATTACTAGTTTGTAGAAGGCTATATTTTTTTTCATTTGCGGCACATAGGTCCATGGGAAAAGTTGTTCGTATCATCAGATCAGTAGAACCTCATATTAGCCCAAAGTACATCCTTTCAAAGTCACCATGTATACTTACTTAAAAAAAGACGAAAGAATATTTCATATTTTAATCGAGATCATATTTAATGAATCCTGGTATTTTATATAATCCTGGTATTTTATATAATTAATAGGTGTTGTATATCGGTGTTTTAATAATAAAATTTAACGAAAGTGTTATAAAAATATGTAGCTTAGATTTAAGAATACACATACCTATACACAAAATGTCATCTCATACAATTTTGGACCACTTCACTTCTCCATCTATTCTCACTATATAATATATAAATACCTACCTTTATACATAGTGTCCTTAAAAGTTTATACTTTGGGCTAATTGAGGCTCTAATGATCAAATTAAAAAACTGTTCCCATGGTATCAACGCAAATGAAAAAAAAATGCTTCTCCATACAAATTGGTTATTTTAACATATCTACTTTGTATGAGGAAACTTTTCCTTTAGTAGCGACACATGGTTCCATGGGAAAAGTTATTTGTTTGGTCAATAGAGCCTCACACTAGCCCAAGTACTGCCTTTTAAGCTCGCCATGCATAATATCTACAATTTATTTTTAATCCCTTATAAATATAACATTATACTATAAATATATTAAAAATTAAATTATTATGAGATATAATTTCGTATTTTACAAAATATTATAGTAAATGTGTTAAAAATCAAAATCCATTCAAAATGGTTGCGTCTGTTAGATATTACTTATTTAAAAAATTTAATTAAAGAAATATTTACTTACCCGAAGAAAAACTATTTTTTAATTTGTAGGTAGGTATATATTTTTTAAACGTATTTTATCTAGTTTGATTTAATATAGCTCCAACTGGAATATATCTACTTTTAAACTATACAAAACTTTCATATTTAATATAAAATTAAATTTTATATTATTTTAACTATTAAAGATTTAATTGGAACAGATTATCTATCTTCTAGTCCGCCTTTGTACTCTGTGCGATGTTTTAAATAAATAAAAAGATCCCGTCCCCTTTATTTTTTATTTTATTTTTATTCTTAATAATATATTTATTATGTAGTGATTCACAATTAACAGTTATAATAAAAATTCCATCATAATATTCTTAATCCAAAGAGACTGAGGAAAGTGTTCTAAATTTATATTCACTTCGTTTTTTTTATGTATTTTTTATGTCATCATTCACTAATCCCTTCTTACATACAATTTGGTTAATTAATTCATATTAGTTGTTTATACCTAATTATAATTTTGTCTTAAGCTAATAGTTCGAGAGCTGCCCATATAATTTACTGACTTAAAATAACCGTCTGCTTGGCATTAAACATCATAATTAGTGATGCTTTAAGTAGCCTGGATATATTTTTAGAAACTCATCAGTTAACGGTCCAGACACCAGCTAGTAAGCCTTAACCCAGCCCAAAAGGTTTTGAGCGATTTCTAGATCAGTCACCTCACTCATGTGATACTCAACATGGATGAAAATCACTGTTTCTTGGGCATAACTCTGGATGTTGAGCTCATTCGCGGGTGAAATTTAGCAGAAGTTATGTCAGGATCATATCTACCGAAATATCTAACCAGCAGTTTCCGGATACCAGCAGACAGTTTCCGGATTAGCCACAAATTGGTTTTTAAACGCCAAAACTATCCGCTACTTGAAGCAACACTAAGAATTATATTTCATGCTAGGCATACAGTTGCCTTACCAGTCACTAATTCGTAGGGGCCAGCTCTCTAACTATAATGTAGTTATATACCTAAACATTATTTAAACACATCGACAGATTAAAATAAAATCAGATCAATCTTAGTATGTGTTTAGTAAAGTTAACATTAATACTATATTTTAATAAGACATTAATGTGTTGTGTAATGTATTGCTAAATATATAAGTGGGTGTTTATTTATTCAAATGTTTATTGATGTCGTAGATAACTATAAGAACGTGTAGCATTTACTGTAATTGTAAGTTTTGTATCTTCTTTTATTGTACGTTTTATGTAACCCTAGTAGTTATTAGGAATCTAGCTTCCAGTCGCTGCAAAATGCTGCCAAAAATATATATTTAATTTTTGTTTGCGCTTTTTAAATAAAAATGATTGAAATAAAAAAAATATAAGGACTGAAAATAAATAGAGAAATGCTAAAATCTCTAGAAAATAAGGTTCAAATATAAATTAAGCCGAATTTATATTAAAATATATTATATATGTATATTAAGTTGATATTTATTAAATAAAATATTATATATAAATTAACATAATGTGACATATAAATTTGTTGTTGGCTTTTTAAATTATAAATATTATTGCAGTGCCAAAATGTTAATGTGGTGTAACCACAAAAAGCAGAATTTTATTTACGCATTACAAAATAAATATAGTATATTTTGCGCAAATAAAGGCAGTGAAAAATTAATTTTAATTTTAGAATTGATACATTCCCTTGTGCTTGAATACTATTATACCTAATTGATGTGAAAGTGAGTGTTTTTAAGTATTTAGAAGATTCTGACAGTAATTTTTGCTTCAAGTCTGTGTTTTTAACTAAAAGTTTTAAACTAATTGTTGTTTCCATTCGACCATATTTATATACGAGTAAGTGTTTTCTAACTGGTGTTTCGTGATCAAATAAAAAATACAATTTTATTTTAAAGTGCATTCGAGTTGGCTATCAGTTTCGCCCAAAACGCCACCAAACGTACCTAATACATTGCTTGTTTTATTACAATACCAA
Organism: Monopis laevigella; assembly: GCA_947458855.1. Lineage (NCBI taxonomy): Eukaryota > Metazoa > Arthropoda > Insecta > Lepidoptera > Tineidae > Monopis > Monopis laevigella. The sequence continues at coordinate 22,355,798 of OX381585.1, forward strand.
GATAATGAGATAATGGAAAACATTCAATGTACGACATTTAGTGGCGTTTTGGGCAAAAATAACAACCAACTCGAACGCCGCCTTGGTATACTACAATCCTAATATATAAGTATGTACTCGAATAAAGGTAGAGAATTGTGTTTATTTAAATATTATTCTAACTTCCTCAACAATAAATTAAAATTAAAGGTTTATAATTCTCATAAATAAATAAAAAATTGAATTATTTAACTACTCACAGAAAATATGATGGTACTTTTTATACCAAACATAGGTAGGTACCTAGTATGTTTTCGTAAATCAAACGTCCCTTATTTCATAGATACATTTAATTTGAACATAAAAATAATAATTAATTCAATCTAACATTTGTATGTTAATAAGTATCTATACATTTTTTTTACTTAACTGATTTTAAAAATATAACCAAATTAACTAGTTGGAAACCCTGGTTATATACACTGCTATTTTTAGTGTTTATTTTAAATATTATTAACTTTATTTATGTGAACTATAATTCTTAGCATTTTGCTTGCCAGGGGCCTTTTGCATAATAAGTATAAGCTAATAATCAATATATAAGCTATAAAAATCTGTCAAATTATACTATAATGAGTCTAATTATATTAGTTTGTATTGCATTATGCAAATGAGCCCTGGATTTATAACTATGTACTTAAAATTAGTACATTAGTACTTTAATATTCTGATGTACCTACACGCTTTCATTGTTTTTTTTTAAGTATACAAAAGACAAATATGAGGATAAAATATATAAAATACTTTACAAATTAAAGTCTTAGATATTTGACATTATCAAATATCTACGACTTTAGATTAATATAACTGTGGATTGAATAATTTCAGGTAGATGGCGCAGCATGTTTGTTGAAAAAATGATATAGAAATACATTATCACATATAGAATACTAATAAATCATGAGGCTCTAGAAAATTTTGCGTCTCTTTCAGTCTAAAAAGTATGGGTTTTGACGGTTGTCAGTTGGATCTTAGGCGTGAGGTATTCAATCAAAGGAGAACGGTCATTCTGGACCCAACCGTAAAAGCTTAGCGTTCACAAACAACGATATGCTTACTTAATAATAGATAATTTAAGTTTTTTTTTCCAGTATTCTAAATAATTTTAAAAGTTGGGAAAAAAAGTTCTGACAACTTTTGTTATGTGCTGATTCTTCTGCCTTTTCTGTATATTTGTCCACATTATGCAGAAAAAGAATGCTTTATATATTAAAAATATTATTTTTGCTTATCTGGATTGAGATTTAACAGAATAAAGAGAGATTTCACATTATTTTGAAAGAAAAAGAAAATATAATATTATTATCACAGATTATATCATATTATTCTGTCAGTGCAGCACAAGGAAACACTACTAATAATTCGCGGACCGAAATTGTTCGATATACTAACCTAATAACTAGTCATAACATAACCTCAAATTGAAATTCAAATGAGAATAACTTTTTTCTCCCAACTTCTCGAACTTCGATGTAATTAACAATTTTATTATATGTATTTTCCTCTATCCAACTGGATAGGTTTCATTTTTGAACGCGGCTTCTAAGCCTTAGTCTGAAAACACAAGGGCTATGACCGTTCTTCTTTCTGTCGAAACCGTATGGATTTTGACAGTTGACAGCATACCGCTTACAAGCCGTCTGAAAACTGTCAACACACATACTTTTTAGACTGATACGACGTAATCGTCCCTAGCAGGGGTCGAAACAAGTTTATGGTCTAAAAAACGGATTTTGCTAACTCAGATTACTTAAAAAACTTACTTTACCATATATTTTTTTAATATAAAAAAAAATTGGATAGTAGGGATAAAAATAATAAAGACGTAAAATAAAATATTATGCACATAAAAAATATTGTATTTTTTTAAATCAATATGAAGATTTTAAAAAAAAGTCCTTTACGAAATCATGATGCGAAACTACAAGAACTGCTAGGGTTGTCTTTAAGTAATCTTTTAGCGGGCCCTTTTTCACGTCTTCATGCATTTTCGCAAAAAACCGACTTTTTCTGACCAATGTACAAAAAAAAGACTTTGTCTCATTTAACTGACCAGCTTCGACCCCTGCCTAGGCAGAATTCCTCTAGACACATGTGCCCCTAGTGTAAGTTTTCTAACTAATACTTTGCGTTTGAGTTAACTAAAATTTGTATGGGAAATAGTACAGCGCTCCAAGCGGAAATTTTGAGAACTAAAAATGCGAGCCATGCGAGCATGAAGGTAAAAACCGTGTCCGTCGCGTTTTTTTAGCTTCATGCATGCGAGTGATTGGTCAAAATGTTAACGCAGTAGTAAATTTAACGCGTAAGTTAATGTTAAAAAACTCACACTAGGGCTACTGATCGAGATTTAGATTAGTATAGCCGTCATCGCCTAAAACTTTTACAACTAAACCAGTGTTCTTATTTACAAAAATAAAGCTAGGCTCCATACAAAACAGTGTTTATGCACTAACTTTAAATTATTTAAATTCTATATATTCTATATTTTCCTAATAATCTCTACAAGTATTTTTTTTACAAATAAATGTATTAATAATTAATTTTTTTTAACTTAATACTGGGTGTTTTATTTTTCAACGTGATACAAAGGATCTAATTCAAGTTTAATACTAAACTCACATTTTAGACCCCTTGTCTAAAGGTATTTTATTTTCACATTACGCTAATGATTTGCATTTATTGGTTATTTTAAACATAAAGGTAAAATTGCTTTTAAATTTTATTTTATTAAATTTAAAGGCAATTCTTATTTGTTTTTTTTTTAAAGAAACTATTTTATTCAAAAATGGTTTCACTAAGCTATATATTGTACCTTTTAATTATGAAACTAAAGGCAATTCTTATTTGTTTTTTTTTTAAAGAAACTATTTTATTCAAAAATGGTTTCACTAAGCAATATATTGTACCTTTTAATTATGAAACATAACTACTTTAATGTACTTATATTAAAAAATTGCCACTGTAAAAAAAACACCCAGAGGCTCTACCATGGGTTTGCGCATTGTAGAAACGTAACGTATTCATTTACGTACACGTAAGCAACAACCAATAGGATCGCTTTATTTTTGTAACAGGATTGAATAAAGCGATCCTATTGGTTGTTGCTCACGTATACGTAAATGAATACGTTACGTTTCTACAATGCGCAAACCCATGGTAGTGCCTCAGTATATTAATTGAGATTATTCCAAATAAATTAGTGAATGGCAAGGTAAATAGTACACCAATTTTTTTATTTACCTTGAAAATATGTTATGTATGAATAAGTTCATAGTACCTATAATATAATTTCTCACTGTAACTCATTACCAAAAATTATTTAATAAAATATAATTTTATATAATTTATGATTATTAGGTATATTATTACTGTTTTATATCTCGTATATTTTATACTAAATGTCTCTAAATAAACTGTGACATAAAATCATATTATTGTTTTATTTGATTCTTATCACCAACCTTTCTAGTGTGTTTTTTCCACGTTACCAATCACTGTGAGCATTTTTAGTTCCTAAAATTTCCTCTTGACACTGTGCTGTTTTTTTCTATACAAATTTTTGTTAAATTAATCGGAAAGTAATAGTTATACAGCTCACCTCACACTAATGCTTAAATATTAAACATTATTTTGAAATTCGCTTGAAAATAGCCTTTAATGCATTGGAAATAAGAGCTACAACCGTTCAAATTTCAATTATACTAAGTTACTGACAAATGGCTATTATTTTCGCAGTTTCATAATTAGGCTACTTTAGCCCTCTAAAATTTGTATGGGAAATAGTTCAGCGCTCCAAGCGGAAATTTTGAGAACGATAAATGCGGTCGTGTGATTGGTCAAAATGTTAACGCGGTAGTATAGTTAACGCGAAAGTAAACGTTAAAAAAACTCACACTAGGGCCACTGATCTAAATATATTCAGATGAAAAAGCCAAGTGGTCTTTTACACAGGTATTCATAAAAACTATGACGTTTTGTCACTTTTTTAGCAACCAAAATAAAATTGGGTAAAAGAGACGAAACCTATTTTAACGATATGTTATGTTATATGTTCTTCAAGGACTCAATAAGTTTTTTTGTGAATAAGGCCAGTCTGTGGCTTTACTAGATTTCAGGAAACTATAGCATTGATTTCTTATCGATATGGTAGACTCTTTTCAGAATGCGGTTACGAAATGGCCAGTTGATTGACGATAAAACAGCGAGGATATTTTAATTTTAGGATTTTTTTGGCTTTTGTTTGGATTTGACGAATAATCAATAAAATGTAATACCAGACTGCTTTGGTTTTAGTATATGGTTAAACCGATTTTTAACACTTACTGCGCGATTTCTGGTCGACGTGGTAGTGTTCTTTCGGTATTACGAAACAGGCAGATAAAGCAGAGGCTCTACCATGGGTTTGCGCATTGTAGAAACGTAACGTATTCATTTACGTATACGTGAGCAACAACCAATAGGGCCGCTTTATTTTTGGTAACAGGATTGAATAAAGCGGCCCTATTGGTTGTTGCTCACGTATACGTAAATGAATACGTTACGTTTCTACAATGCGCAAACCCATGGTAGACCTTCAGCTAGTAGTACTTTAACGCAAATCCATCATTATCGTCGGCGTCTTTATTTCGTAACGGCTTAACCGGCATCGTGGGAGTGCCCAATGCTGTCAATATTGATCGCCCATTTCATTTATGGACATTGTAGTTCTGCTTACCGTTAGATAAATTCAAAGTCACATTCTCCATTTAAAAAAATCTTTACTCTTTCATATTTTTTTTAATTATTTTTCGAAACTGAAGTACAGTTTCGAAAAATAATTAAAAAAAATATTAATTGTTTCTGAGACACTTTCTCCAGCTGTCTCGTACTTATCCTCCGTTGGGGTTATCATGCGTGTGCTTGTTAAAATAAATTATTAAACTACATTTTCGCAGTTTCTCTATATACCACTTAAACATTTTGTCCTTCGAACCGAATCTAAAGATTAAAACCCGCGGACTGACGGACTGATGAAAATAAGTTAAGTGAAAATTAAATATCCCTGGAAGCACCCGAAGTGGTCCGCGAAGGCATCCTTAAAATATAAGATACGAGTAAGTCAGTGACAAGTAGTTGGACAAAGAAGGCTACAGGTTATATTACCATGACTGTATTTTTTTTTTATAGGAGCTCGGCATGTGACCCCACATCCACCTGATCGAAAGCAGTATGCAGGTCCAAGAATGAATACAACCAGCTCTTAGAATTGTGTTGTAAGAGCTGGTTTCATCCATTATGCCGGCCATGATGCCATTCACGCTTCGTTTAAAGGACTCAAGGTTATAGGATGAAGGAAACACGCAAGCAGGTAGAGCATTCCACATTTTAATTGTGCGACAGATGTACGAATCACCAAATCTTTTAGTGCGGGTTGGTATATCTGCCAGAGAATGCGCATGCATTCTGTTACCTGCTCGTGAGGTTCTGTAACGGAAAGGGGGAATGAGATTAAAAAGTTCTTCAGAGCACTGTCCATGGTAAAGGCGGTAAAATATGCTCAACGACGCTACATCTCTGCGAAGCTGCAGTGGCTCTAAGGTGTTAGTGAGCTCTTCGTCATCAATAATACGAGATGCACGCTTCTGCAGACCATCGAGGGCATGCAGCAAATATTTGGCCGATCCACCCCAAATATATCTCATTTATTTCATCACACATAACAGTTAACTACAGAAGAAATAATAGCACAAGTAACAAAATTACCTGTGTGATGCATCCAGCTTTAGTAACTGCTTTAAGTACTAGTGCTCGATTCATTCAGCGCTCACGCCGTCGCTAGATTTGAAAGCCGTCAGTAGAGAGAGAAGAAAATCAATTCTCTAACCATAATCTTACAACTTTTCTGGACAACGATGCTTTAAAGCCGGCAAAGTTGAAACGTCTTTAACGTATCTTTATTAAAAGGGGTGTACTCAATACTCGCCTTTTCAAACAGTTTCGCTCTTGTAAGAACTCTGAACACGAAACTCTGCTTGGAAGTGAGTTGGCTTTCCAAAGGAAACATGCTATCGAGGTTGTACGAACTAAAAATCAATGCCGACATGCGTTTGGCTTTCAGTATCACTAATCCAAGGATTCAGAAGCTAGTAAAGAGCCTATAGTCTGCATAGTCCTAAAAATTCTATCAATCTATTATTTACTTCTGTAAAGTAAAATTTTCGTAAAAATAAAACTGTTGCATGTTATGTGTGCTTTATTTAAATTTATTGTTGGTGGTCCATGGCAAGACATAAATTTTGTCAAGTGGCCCCACATCACTAAAAGGTTAAGAACCACTGTAGTAAACGAACTCTGCTCTGTCAATATCAAACACGCATCCATTTTCGCTTGTGCAGACGATACGGCTATAGTATTTCACTGGAAAAATCTGTCAGTCTCTCCTTTCGGTTGCGGAAACTGGGCTTAATTCCATCTCTAAATCCGGTTACAGCGGAACTTTTGACATTAAACACAGATAAAACTAAATATACCTGTGGCATTTTTAATAACATCACGCTCGGCACCAACAACTAAAATAAAACTATTTCTACATTCACGTAACTCTTACCCAATATGTGACAGATGTCCAGAACTGGATCAAGTCGATAATATAAAGTAGGTATCTCGGAGTCCATAATGACAAAGAACTTTCATGGAGAAAACAAATTCAACTCACAAAGATATGTATCAGAAAATTATTACATGTATTTCAAAAGCTGGGACAAGTAACCAATGATAAAATACGAAAATTGGTTAATCATGGACTATGCGAATCAGTGTTGTGTCACTGTAAATTATATGTAATGTATCATGGGGAGTTGCCCACAAGTCTTTTTTAATATCACTAGAACGTGCACAGAGCTATTCTAAAAGTGGCTTATCAAAAAACAAATTAGCTTTCCAATAGATGAGCTTTATCTAGAATGAAAAATTCCTAGTGTTCGGCAACTCTTCATAGAAAACACCATCTTACGCTATCACAAAATCAGCATTAGCTCTAATAAATGAAATGAACCTCGAAGTTGTAAGTCTTGCAAAACTCGTACAAATTTTGGAAAAAATCTTTCGAATTTTTCGGCCCACATATGTATACAAAAGGTGTTCAACAGAATCCGTTCCCGTCCTAAATTTAATGTCCCCTTAAAGATATTTCGACTAAAAATAATTACCTATATAATTTTACGATGGGATATTTTACTAAATTAATTAAACTTAAATATTTATCTATGTCTTGATTTGAACAAAAAGGTATGCCATCAATTACCATCTTTAAATTGCTTCTTCTTGGAAAAGTGCGTATACGTAGACCTGCGAGGTGAATAGTTAACAATAACGAAATTATTTATAACCACAACGAAACTATTTATATTGTATTACTGAAATAAATAGTTATCTATTAAATTATTATTAAGGCTGTTGTGTGGAGTTGCACAAAGTGTCCGTTAAAGTAAATGGTCTCGAATGTACCAGTTGTCATGCAACTTTCAATTATATATATTTTTTATAATCGAAACATACTGTCATAAAATACTTTAAAAAACGGGGATGATTTGAAAAATAACCATACATAAAATACATTTTGGTTGAAATCGTTATTTTCAAATTCACTGACTTTCCTTCTATTTCTATGTCACTGACAGACACTTCAATCTTATTTAGGTGCTTTAGCATACAGAGTTATAATTAGAACTCTGTGCTTTAGCATAATAACGCCTACAGTGATAGTTCCATAATTGTTTACATGATTTTGTCGTCGATCGAACCTCACGGTCCGAATGGCGATAACACCGCTGTCAGCGCTGACGTTCATAATCACCGGTCCGATTCAAAAAGCGCGATGAGACCACTCACGGCGCTATTAGCGTGCTAATGAACCAGTGATTAAGCGCGCTCACAAGAACATCATTTGTATCTCCCTCTATCTCGCAACTAAAACATATGCTCCTCTCACACTGTTTGAATGTCAAATAAAACGCCATAAAAAAATAATGAATTTTAATGTATTTTGTATACCAAAATAAATGAGAACACAACACTTTTAACTATCTACTTAATAATTATTTTAGAAATTTTAATACTTTCCTCAAAAACATGTCCCTAGATTAATGTCATTTTGACAGCGCTCACAGCGATTTCACCCAGAACCAAAATCACTGTAAGTCCAATATGGCGTCTGTAATAACTTCACTATTAATGTCAAATCATCTATCGTTAGCGCGCTTACGCTCAATCGGACCGGCGCTGACAGCGCTGACATCGATTTTGTCGCGAATCGGACCGCAAGGGAAGTCGTTGACATTGGCAGAGTTACGCGTTAAGCGAAAAGCCATTCGCCAAAAATAATAAAAATACATTGATTACATTGTTATTATTTCGTTTCGTCTGAGACCGATCATTATTTTATTTCTTATGAAAAAGAGAGGTAGAACAGCATCATTGGTTCCAAAAAAGGTTGGTATTTCTGAGTGTACATGTATTTATTTTGTATACCTATTTATATTATTGTATCATGTATTTATAATTCTATATAACTGGGTATGGGTTGTGTTTTAAACCCTTTAAATAGTAATTACTAAATTGCTGAATGCTTCTTTTTCAGATGTCTTGACTAATTTTAAATACTGCATTCCCCCTCCTAAACCGTACCTTGAGTCTTTGCATTTTGTTCCCCCTTATTTGATTAATTATGTTAGTCTAAACTTAAGGATTAATAAGTTAAAGTCTATAATTATTTTTCTTGTCCTTATGTAAGTGCCTTTTTTACGACTAGACACTGGCAAAATTCGCGAAAAGCGAGAGGCCATATAAATAAGAAATTGAATTGAGCATTAAAAACAATTAAACATGAAGAATAAGTGCGTTAATTGTTTTGTGCGGCTCATAGGTGGAATGAGCAGGACTGCCAGTGACCTGGATACCACCGCAAGATTTATTTTGTCAGCTTGGACTAATAAATTAGTTGTAAGTTTACCATTGTTATTCTATAATGTTACACATCAGACCTAAAAATAGCTATCGCTGATTTCAAATGTGGCACAATAAGCTTTAGACCTCATTTTAGTTAATATTAAATATCGCGACGAGGCCCGTTAGTAAGTATCATACAAACGTGCGACTGGGCCGGTTCGCGGCAGCACTCAAAAATAAAACCCATCCATGGGTACAGCCCGGTTCTTGTAGCTTCATACCTAAAGCACAGAGTGAAACGACCCTGCCGCTGGGTACCCTGGGGCCGTAGGTGGTCTCAAGCGCCGTAAGGTGGGTACCTTACGGCGCTTGAGATATGATGATATGTATGTATGTATAAATAATTACTTCTTGTCAAACAGTAGCCTCAGTCTTTTCAGAAGCTCATATTGACTGCTAAAAATCTAGAATTGTTTAAAATTTAATTATTTAGTTAGGTAATATCAATTTTGCCTGTTTGTGATAATGCAAACATAAATTTTATTTCATCTGCTGCACTGTAGATGTCGTCCTATTAGTTTTTCTTGATCTAATGTGCTTATTTATTTGTTGTGTTGAAATGTTACGGGTTTTTTTGATTTGAATATAATGATACTTTGAAATGAAATGTAGTTATAATGTTAAGGATTGAAATTATATTTTGCACATTACTTGTTGATAGAATATGTAGAACTAAATACTCCAATGTAACAACTTTTTTATACCATATTCTGGTAAATAAATAATATTATTATTAACCTTTTCATTATTCCTAAATAGTGAAGAGCATCTGTTTATGCCTTGCCTACTGTTTTACATCACACTACACAAACTACACTCATTGAGGCACACTCACGCAGTTACACATACATTCACACTTACACTACTATTATTCTATTGTTTTTGTTTTTATTCAAATGAATCTTTATGTTTTGTCAAATTAATTTTAAATAAAAATGTAATAACTATTGTACTTATAATACTGGAAAGGGGGCCTGGAGATCTGTAGGACAGGCATTAGCCTAGTTCAGACTCCAGTCTTTCACAAGTTATTAACTAATGATATTACTTGTGAAGAGAAATTAAAGATTTTAATTATTTATTTATTTATTATTATTATAATGTAACAATTGGTGGTACTAGTTTATGATGTTAGCATCAAGTCAAAGTCAAAAATATTTATTTCATGTAAACCTTTACAGGTATTTATGCATAGTCAAAAAAAATATATATATATATTTAGATAAGGTCTAAGTGTGCGCTTGGTTAGGTAGGCTCTTGCATACATAAAATAATTAGAAATCAAACCGAACACACACCACATAACCAACCAGTGTAGGACTAGGTGGTTAGCTGGTTCCATTTACCTGTCCATCGTTATCTGCCATGCAAAGGTGCCACCGAGCCGACCAACCTAACAGAATATATCTATGCCCCAAATATCCACTATAAGTAATAATTAATATTAAAGTACAAAAATGTATCAATCGGAGTGCAAACACTGACCGCATGTTGGTCCCCCAGAGACACCCCGGAGAAAAAGGCACCTGCAAGTATAAAACTCTGGCATTCCACATATGTACCTGACCATCAGGAGATATGCTTACTTACTAGCTTATAATCATAGCATACGATAATTTACCCTCATTCTGCTGAAGAGCATGAGTAGAACACCCCATAGCAGATAAACCATTTTACAATATAGAAGTAGTACAGAATCACAAAACACCATAGCCCCCCGATGCCCGCCCTAGCCTATCCGACAATTTTGCGAGACCCCCGCTTTTAAGCATGTGATGTTATCCGTATTAATATCTGGAATGCACAAAAAGTAGGTAATGCTAATTGTGTTTTTAATAATTTTTCAGATGACAGATTTATCTAAATTATGCTTGCAATGTTATGGCTTAATACAAGGACTCAATATGGAAGTTGGTATTCCTCCACAGAGGATTTTTGGTCATACAAACATATGTTATAGTTGTGGTTTTTCAATGTTAAGGTCAAGAAAACCCTCACATGCTATTTTAGATGACTCAAATGTTAGAGATATATTTTTAGAAAGGATACCATCATACCAGGTATGTAATAACTTAATTAGTACAAGGAGTAAAGACAGTGGAGTTGAAAGCCATTTGCCTCCATACAGAGTAGACTTTGGGGTATATCCAGACAGGGTGGCCACTTTCTGGAAAACCAGGAAAAGCTAGAAGGTCAGGGAAAATATTTAAAGTACACACACAACTTGCTACTGTAAACCACTGGCCATCTGAGTTCAAAATATGCTTATTTTTTTAAGAATGTGAAATATATTTTTTGCTGTATATTTTCCAAAAATATTGCTAAAAATAATTGTATCCATATTTAAATATTTTTTATATTAAATACTATTTTGTTTTCCAAAAATCAATTAAAAAATCCAAATCATATATTTTTGGGATTTTTCTTTTGTTTCGAAGCTCATTAAGTTCAGGGAAAATAAAAAAAAGGAAAGGTCAGGGAAATTTGAAAAAAAAGTGGCCACCCTGCCACTGCCTAGGTTTTGGGTTTTATTCCCACCCATGGCAAAAAATATTTAGTATGTTTTTCTAAAGTTTGTCATGGTCTTTGTGTTTATAAAATATAATATGTATTAGTATCATTGTTTCTACGTGGTGGCCGAGTTGGTTAGACCTTGGACTTAAAAACACTTAGGTCCCTGGTTCGAATCCCGGTGTATACCAATGAGTTTTTAATTAAAAAAATTATGTACATTTGTTTGACAACACCACTATAGTGCCTCGGAGAGCACGTTAAGCTGTTGTGTTCACTATACCAATTTGTGAAACTGTTTATGGATGGGTTATTGAGTCTATTCAAAACATCGCGACGAGCTAGCCTCTTGTTCGGTGTATACTCATACCATCGGCTATGACGAGGTGGGATTAAAACCCCTCCGCTGGGTACCCTGGGACCGTCTAGGCGGTCTCGGGCGCCGTAAGGCCGTGATGATACATACATGCATACATCATTGTTTCTGCTACACATAGTACAAGCTTATCTTAGTTAATCGGCCTGCAGGTTGCAATGTTATAAAAGGGAAAGTATACAAAAATCTGTGTTGCAGATGATCTAGCTGTCTAAATCAACCTGCAACACAGATTTTTGTAGAATTAATTTGTTTTTAGGAGCCATTCTTTACTCATGTGTGTAACAACTGCTGGAGGAGTGTAAGAAGGCAAATCCAGAGGGTCTCAAGTATTACACAAGAAATAGCAGGCCCTTCTATAGGTGACATATTGCCTGAAACCAAAGATGATATTGAACTTATGCATGAAAACTCACCAGAACCACATCAGGAAACTGTGTCAGTAATACCCGCACCACCTCTACCAGAAGAATCTAAAGTAACATCTAGAAACTACAAACGTGTTGCAGCAACTTCCCGACGTTGCTTGTTTAGTGGGTGTCCTAGTATGGAGCGGTTACTTGTCCCACATGTTATTAGAGAAAGATTACTTGTTGACTACAAACTATACATACCTATCAGTGCTCGTATATGTGGTTTTCATCTTGATACGCACAATTGGGAAAGATTGGTACAATTGACTGAATTAAGAGATTTCACAGGATGTCAAATGGATAATATGCTCTCAATAATGGAAAAATATAGCAAATCCTCTTAATTTTAATATTATTGTTAGCATAAATACACACATTTGTCATTTTTGTATGGGTCTAAATTTTGCTGAATTTAATGAAATATTAGTATAGGTATACACTATCCTTAAGAGTCATAGAACTAGCAAGTATATTAGTGAAGTTAAGAACGGGCGATAGTAATGATAGATTAGAAACACTTTTTGGTGTAACACCAACCACTTTCTGCAGGTTAGGTTTCTTGCTAGAGAGGCATTGTCAGGACAGTTTGTCTCCGCTTATTTAAGAATAGATCATATATTGACTCCTTGCAAGTCGACACTGTTATTTGATTTGCTAGTGAAAATAAATTATATTTCATGTCTAAAATAGTTGGCAATTAAGTTATGTATATATCTAATCAGTTAATCTTCCAAAAATTACAAACTATCATAGTCGTCATTTACATACATATTTAAACAAGTAAATTAAAATATAACTAATTTAAAATTATTATTTATAATGTACATATAATTATTATTAGATATTAACAGAATAACTGTTTATTATTAGGAATACATATTTATAGGTTAATTATTAGTATATAAAGATGTTTCAAATAATTTCAACTTAATCACGCCAGTAATCAATGGACTAAATTCAAAAAGTGCAACTTCAAGGATTTCTTTAAAAAAATATTAATGTTTCTGATGAGGCTCTTCGATGCTCATGCTGATTCAACTGCAAAGTATTACCTCTCCCCGCGCATGACGGTGAGTCGGTAACCCTTCCATACATTTATGTAAACCTTCCCCGACCCTTAATATGAGAAAGAGCACGTATGAGATTATGCCTACAATTTAGGCAGCAAAACGACCTTCGGGCCATAACTATTTTCTATAACGCCTCCAAAACTTATAAAAATCTATGAATGTTTAGTGGTGGGTAACAGTTAGGACAAAAAGGTCGTTAATGTATGGGAAATGTTTGATCAGACTCCGCTTTTAATATTCTCTGATAGAGTCATCTATCTATGGGTAGAGCATTGAATATTTATGTAAGTATTTGTATATATATAAAAAATAACTGAAATATTGTGTGAATTAATTTAATTGAAATAATATGATGTTTGTTATTATTTAATTTTAAAATCTTAATATTTTTTTCTGATCAATTAATTAGAACTTGTTTGCTATGAATTATTGTGTGAGTTTATTGATATAATATTTCTTTTAATTTTAATACAAATAATATATATATATAAGTATAAGTAATTGTCATAAATATTGTACACTTTAAGAATCTTAATATCTGGCTATTGTAAATGATTGTGTTAATAAAGCCGTAAGGTTTCTTTTTTAAGTAATAAAATAAAAAAATATCCATAGAGGAAGTAGCTGCACGTAATACAATTATTCGTAATGGACTATATGGAAACACTGATTTTCCTGAAAATGTCCAACCAGCTATTGTAATTTGCGATGGAACTTACCAGTATATTCAAGAAAGTTATAATTATGGCTTCCAAAAAAAGACTTATAGTTTACACAAATACATGAGTTTAGTTAAGCCATTTATTCTAGTGTGTTGTGATGGACATATTATTGATATATTAGGGCCCTATGCGGCAATAGACAATGACGCTGGCATTATGAGTAAAATGTTTAGGAAGAAGAGACCAATGTTATTATATTTTAGGGAAAATGATGTATTCCTTCTAGATATAGATTTTAGAGATGTTGTAGAAGAACTGGCAGATCTGGTGTTTAGAACACATATGCCTGAAATCTTGCGAGAGGGTGAATTTTAATTATCATCACAGCAAGCAAATAATTCAAGGTGTGTGAGATTGTGTAGATGGGTAGTTGAGGTTGTGAAAAAGAGACTTTAAAATGTTCAGGCAAGACTTTTTTAATAATGCTGCTGTGCATTTCATGGAGGTTTTTAAAATAGCAGGAACATTATTAAACAATTTCCATTCGGTAATCAGTCCCTCCCAATGCAACTTACATACTACAAACTGCTTATGAAAAGATAAATATGAATGGTGAAATAAAATTATAAATACAATAAAAAAAAACTTGTTTTATTTATTATATTACATTTATTGTTTAATATATGTATATGTATGGGGCCTTGAGAGAAAATGCAGACGAGTCGACATGTCGCGTCGCCTTCAGTCGAAAGAATGTTTAGATTTTGACAGGAAACAAAAAAATGTCTGGACTATTTTGACAGGTGACTGCTCTCGTAGAGAGTATTAAGATCTTTGGGTAACTGCTCAAGATTAATATTATTAATCTGAGGGTAACTGCGTATTACCTTACGCTTATAGTCCAGACTATCACGGTTCGATTTACGTCATAATTACTATTAGCGCTGTCACTATGAACACATTGTAGTCCTTTGACATGAAGAGTGAGGCTAAGTTGCACCAAAATAAACTCTTGTACGGTACAGACTGTACATAAAGGTAATTAAAGTTAAAAATGGCGTGGAATGTACCAGTTTTATTTTTAAAGTTGAATGATAGTATAAAGACATTTTATTGCGAAACAAGCTACAGTGTACTAATGTTTCGCTACCGTAATAGTTTCGCAGAGATTCGCTGCCGAATACGGATGCGACAGTGTACTAAAGGCGTTAACGTTTAAAATAGAAAATAGGCAAGTTTTATTCTTTAAAAATTAAACTGTCAGTATATGATCATAGAGTTGAAATCACCATACATCAAACAAGATAAAGATGGCATATATGAATGACCATCGGAATAAAACTAATATTCTCATAATTATTATAATTTAGTAACATGTCGGCGAAAAGTTTTGATATTATAATTTTATATATACATATATCATCACGGGTGCCTTACGGCGCCCGAGACCGCCTAGACGGCCCCAGGGTACCCAGCGGAGGGGTTTTAATCCCACCTCGTCGTAGCCGATGGTATGAGTCTACACCGAACAAGTGGCTAGCTCGTCGCGATGTTTTGAATAGACTCAATAACCCATCTATAAACAGTTTCACAAGTTGGTATAGTGAAACCGGGACCGACAGCTTAACGTGCTCTCCGAGGCACTATAGTGGTGTTGTCAAACAAATGTACATAATTTTTTTAATTAAAAACTCACTGGGACCTAAGTGTTTTTTTAGTCCAAGGTCTAACCAACTCGGCCACCACGTATTATATAATTTTATTGCATATATATAACATAGTCATTCAACTCTACTCTTATTATTATTATGGTTTTGATATGTAGTTACCTACTTTTTAATAAAAAAGCGATAATTATCGACAAAAAGCAGCTGTTGCTGTCGTATCTTTAAAACTTTGCTATTCAACCACCAAAACTTCGCTATAAGGCATACTACGTTTAATACAGTAATAATTATTGATTTTTTTTACAAGTAATGTTGGCATTTTGGCAGTAGGCGGTGCTAATGTGATCTTTGCTTCCCGACTTTAAAAATATTGTCCTCCATTAAAAGTTTTTTTTTAAGGAGAATGCGGCTTGGATTCCTTTTAAAACTGGCCGCTACTCGATAGTTTAATTAATTGTTTTCTCTAAAACCCACCAGCCCCCCTAGCCAAGAGCATCGGCGCTTTTTGCGCCCAAGCGTCGCAGAACGAACAGTGATCGACAGAAATCGGTAGCCATGAACAATTTTTGACGCTAACTTTTATTCTGTAGAACGCGGGAGGGCGACCGCTCGGCCCGATTATGGACATTCCGATATTATATTCAAAACCCGCGAGTAATTTTGAGAATGATGTTTTATAACATATAATAATTATATTACGAATGAATTGAGAGTATAAATTATAAGCAATATATTTTTTTTATCATATTAATGGTGTAAAATTTATTGTACCATTTTTACACCTTTGTATATTAATGCTTATTTTAACTTACATGCCTAATCGGAACGATATTCGTTATTTTAGTGTTAAAGAGAGAGAGATGATAAAAAATAAATCCTATTGGTGTAACTATGTGATATCTCGTTTTATTTTACTCTTTACATTTGTTAACAAACAAACATAATAGAAACATTGCAGACAAAATCTTCGGGGCCGTGTTCGGAAACGTAACACTTTAACACTGGGTAGTGTAACAGAGTGCGACAAAAATATTGAAAAATGCTTAGAGAAGAAGAGATGCATATAGTGTAGTGACATTACCCAGTGTTAAAGTGTTAGTTTCCGAACACGCCCGGCATTATTAATATGGCACTTTTAAGTTGTAAAATGTAAATATAAACTGAACTGAAGAATTCTAAATATAAATTCGAGGCATCCGGGGCGGCCCACGACCAATTTATTTTTTAAAACTGTGATCAAGGAAGAAATGTTGCAGTTATATCGTTCTCGGATTGGAAATTACTTTTTGAATAGGTAAGAATCAAAATAAATAAGTGCTTCTAAGGTTATATATTAAATAATTGATTAGACACGTTGTTAAAACATTTGTATGCCGAATAGGCGAAACAAAACGGACCTTTGTGTTTACAACACCCATCTATTTACCTTTGTTTCTCATACAAATAATGTTATTTCAGGTGATTTCGGATATGCCTTGGAACCATGATTGATTGTCATGGATGCCGTACCTAATTTATACCTCAGCGGACCACTGCCAAGTTAGGATATGTGTGAAGCAGGCTAATGGTTATCTCAGGGGGTCATTAAAATACCTTGGAATAGACAGAGTTCTGCACTATGATTCTGAAGAGTCTTCCCAAATTGTAATGGCTTGTGCAGCATAATAACCAATATGATGTTACACTATAGGTGAGTTAAGAAAAAATTACAAATTGTCTGCTTGCTTTTTTTTTATAAAAGTTTTATTCACTCTCCTACTATATTTGGAAGAGCGGAGTCAACTGACACAGATGGTAAAACCTGACCCAGTTATGTTGCAATTGTAATTTTTGTTATTTAAAAAAAATAGGTCTTTTTATTTTTTTATTAAACTAATTACAATTTTGTATTTTTTTTATTTCAGGTATTTATACTTTGCAGAGTTTCAAGGACAGCTACCCCTTTACACCTTCCCCATCAAGAGAGGTTGCAAACTATGGTGCTCAAAGTTTTAGAGTGGCCAAACAAAATTATTAAATAAATATTTACTTTTAATTTGTGTATGTTTTATTGTGAATATTATCCAATTTTAAGAAATCAATATTCTGGGAAATATTTAATTAAATATACATTAACAGAATCAAGAGACATATAGGTGGATAAATTTAAAGGTGTCTAGGTCTGTCGGATGGATCCATTTAAACATACAGTATTGAATAAGAAATGCTAGTATCATTATTAATATTTCTTATTGATACTTGTAACATTTAAATGGGTCAGGTTAATAAATTTTATTATGAATTTTAATTCTAAAAAAGTCTTAATGATAAAAACTTAATAAAGTCCTTGAAGTTCAGTTAAAAAAGTTTTGTTTCTTTTTTACTTATTTATTTTTGTTTGGTAAAAAAAGACATAACCTACTATATACAAGTGTTCTTCAAGGACTCAAAAAGTTTTTTTATGAATACCAGTGTGTTTAAAATTAAGCTTTGTAGATATGCTTACCATTATGGTAAGTATATCTACAAATGCCCACATTAGATACATGTAATTCCCTGATAGTATTCATATAAAATAATGAAATGTTACTCTAGGTACCATCCTAACTATTTATAGTGCTTGCATGGGAATTAAAATTCCTATAAATAAAAGAGCTTGTATAAACAATATAGGTCTAATATTACATACTACAAATACCCTACTTAGTACCATTTATATAATAGTACTAAGTAGTTTTTACTTAACAATATTATACATATATATTACAGCGTTAAGTGAATATTTGTGTGGATGTGTGTGCATGTATGGGTCATATAGTGTATATAATAAAATACCTAATATTGTAAATATCTATTGTGGCTGATTATAAATTGTATTATTATTACAGGCTAGGATTTTTTTTTAAATAATAATATACCGCTATAAAAGGATTCTTTTAAATTTGAAACTCAAGGTGAAAAGTCATTCTATACAACCACAAAGACCATCATTAGTCCCTGAAATACCAAAAGGTGTAACAAATTTTATTAGTAATGGTCAAGGAAAATCATATTCTTTTAGGGCACTATATACAATTATATGATTAAAGAAGAATATAGCAATACTAATATATTATTATTATTAATTAATTATTATTAAACCATAAGTTTGTGCGGCTTGTGAAACATTCTAGGTCTTCACAAAGGCTCTAAAAAAACCTTTGTTAAGCCTAAAATGTTACCTAAACTCTCCCTGGTATCCCCAATTTCTTTGAAAATGTGAACTTTTCATTAAAAATAAAGAAATAAATAAAAATAAACTTTATTTGTTAATATTTAACAAGAATTTATACATGTTTTCTTAAATTTTTGCCTAATATTGCTTTGTTTGATTTAATGTTGTAACACTTCTATCCACTATTATCAATCAAGATCAGATATTTGTTCAGGTTGTCCTCGGACATAGGCCTCCTCCAGCAAATACCATTGGCAGCGGTCTCCAACTTCTCGGCTTAGGGATGTCTTGATTTTTTTATACTTCTTTCAGACCTATTTTACCTATTCAATTTCTTGATAATTTACTTTCAGGGTTTGTTTATGTCTGTTTGTCATAGCTTTGGTTTTCACACATGGTTCTTTTAAGCCCCGCTTTTCCACTTCTCTTGCCAGTGGTTTGCATAATAACTGGAACTAGGTCATCAGCAAATCTCAGTTAATATATTTTACTTCCATTTATGTTAAGCTCATAGCTATTCCAAATAATTATAATCAATGTAATTGACGAAAAATTTCCTCCAATACAGCCGAGCAGAGTTTGAGGGATAATAGGTTTCCTTGTCGGACTCCTTTTATTCGTAATTCTTCTCCAATTTTTCCTAGTCGTACTTTTGCTGTAGGTATAGTTTTAAAATTGTTATATTACTCCTTAGTCCTTATGATTCTTGAATATTTAGTTTGATCACATTCTGTGTTTTGAGATGCTTTGTAAGTATGAAATAGAGAGAACTTTTCGTTGCTCTAATCTATATTTGGCGTCGATGAAGACGCCACTCGTTGTTTGCACTTACTAATAAATTTTGTTTATGCATTTTAAACTTCTAAAACAAAAAAAAACAATACTTTAAGTTAATTTAAATCAAAACAATGGCGTCGTTTTGATAGAATATAGCTCGAAAGGGAGACCCCGACCACCCGCCCGTATACCGTCGAATTTTGCGTCTAGCAGTCGCAAAAAACGAATAAAAATGTGTTCTTGGCTGGCAATTCCCTCCGAGTATGTAGCGGTTTCTGTCAAAATGTATGGGGAAATTGGCCTCTCGCGAGCGCTTTAACGAAAACGAATGCCCAACGCTCACCGTCCGTGTTCTTGGCTGGCAATTTAACGAACGTGACGTCATCACCAAATGTCATCTTCATACAAAACTTTCGTGCGCGCTTTTAGCGCTCATGCTCTTGGCTAGGGGGGCTGTTGAATTTCGTATAATTTTCAAAATATGAAGATATTAAATAACTTATATTAATTTTATTTTATTTGAACAATAAAAAAATTTACTTTACTTTATTTCAACTAATACAATATAAATTTCCTAATGAGGAAACCGTTAAAAGTTGTAGTAGAGTTCATTTCAATCGTCAATACTGAATACTTATTTGTCCAGCGACACCATTTAAAAAAAACTATAGTCGTACCTATCCATTCATGGACTTGGTCTGAATGTAAAATAATAACTTTATTAATGTGTAAAAACTTGAACAAGATATTTTTATTATTATTGGAGCACGGCGTGTGACTTTGTATCTACATGATATTAAGCAGACCTACAAGTCCATTAATGGGGTAAATCAATACACTGTTGTTTAACAATGTTGATCGATGATGCAGTTACAAAATGGACGGCGACAAAGACGTTTGTATTACGAGTCTATTTCAATATCCTCGCTGCTTTATCGTCAAATCAGTCGGTCATTTCGTAACCGCACCAAGAAAGGAGACTAGGTACCACCTCGACAATAAATTGATGCAGTAGTCCCCGGTAAACCGGTGAACTCACAGACTAAAACCAAAACATGACTAGGTCACTTGACGGTTTTTGCATCTGTATGGGTCAAGTTTTAATGCCTTTACGAATTCTCCGTCTTATATAATTATTTACATGTAAACAAAAATCTGTCAAAAATTTACACGATTAAAATACATTTTAGAACGTGTTGAAATTGTTACGATTTTGATGTTAGCAATTACGGTTTGGTAAAGAAACGCATGAAGTCTTAGAGCAACGTGGCCGCGGGTACAGACGCCATAGCTTTCTTAACTAATACAAAATTGTCTGTCAGTTTTTGAGGGGTACAACGCACTTATCAATATATCTAGCAATGAGCGATAAGAAAAACACTAATTATGATGTGTGACTGACCCAATTTTTGAACGGGAGTGTGAAGAACTTTCGTTCGCTTGATCGTTCAATAGACTGTAATAGACGATTTTGTGTAAAACTCCGTTTACTTTGATAAAAAAATATTCATTAGAAATAATATGACTTGCATATGAAAACTAACACTATCCTTTTGAAAATTTAATGTCGTAGACCCCTTTTTGCACCAAAAAACTGAGCAATAGAGCAACTTTGCTTAGTCGCGTTCTCTCTAGAGGTAGATTCGATCTGGCAAAAAATCCGTATACAACTAGTTTTAACAACGCACAGGCACATTTGGGCCTGTGATTTGACAGAGGGGAAATCATGCGTATGGCTACTCCCCTCCAGACTGTACGGTGGCCGCGTTGTTCTATGCATGAAGTTAACTCTGATGTAATTTTTTTTGGTATTGGAGCGAATATATAAGTACCAAAAAAAAAACTTTTTCTGCCATCATTTTATTCACAATAACTGGAAAAAATTTCGGTCGTCTAGTCTTAGGTATAAAGATTTCAGAATAACGAATGGGAGAAAGAGATGTTCCTTTCTTATCCAAACCAACACTTAAGCGACATCTCTGAGAAAATACATAAACTAAACTCATTCAAATCTTTATGAAACTTAACTGATTTTTGTTGTTGCTACTAGATGGCGCTGTGTGAGTTTTTCAAGCTTCACTGAAATTTCAATCAAAATTATTATCATTGCAATAAATTATATTTAAATCAAATCTTCTTTATGTAAAATATTATTAGGTACTAACCGTCGAGTAAGCATTATGTTTAAACTAAAATAATTTACATATTAAACTACATTTAATAAATAACCAATCATAAAAAAAAGGCTTTGTAAGAAATTTAAAGGTGTAAGTAAAATTAATATGTAAACATAGGTACGAATCGGCAACATCGCTTTTTCACTAGACGTGACAAGTTGCCGCCCCTATTTCAATCCAGCCTGGCGTCATTCGTGATCGCTCACCGCTGAGCTACATGTCGCGTGCTTGTTTTATACGCGACAAATCGTAATTTTAGTGAAATTGGATACCTACGTCACGTAAACAGTTATTTAAAAATGTCGTCGGATCCTTTTGATGACACTAAACTAATTCAAGCTACACAGAAACTTATATCAGAAGTGCGAAGTCGTCCAGTCTTATGGAATAAACACGTGTGCCGGACGAAGGAAGATATGGCGGCCGCGTGGCTACAAGTTAGTAGCGCGATGAATATGAGTGGTGAGTATGTATGTATGCATGCAAGTATGTATGCATGTAAGTATGTATGTATGTATGACTATGTATATTCAAATTCATGAATGGGGAATAAATGAGTATTTTTTTAGATCATTGAGCAGTGTTGGGTCCATGAACTTGCAAATTTAACCAAAATATACTAATTTATTAGATTTCATAAAGAGACACGTTATGTGTGAATATCACCATATGTAACTATTTCTATTTTAGACCGTATTGTACCTGGCTTTTGTGGCCTTTAATATAGGAACGACAAGTGTAATAGTTATTACCTACAGGGGCCTATTTCATAAACGTGACAATTGTAATTTACCATGACATTTCTTAATACATTGCTCAGTTTAGTTGGAATTATTTACACAGAACTATCTAAAGCAAGCAATGTATTATAAATTGTCATGGTAAATTACAATTGTCACGTTTATGAAATAGGCCCCAGGGGCAATTCAAAATACATAGCTTAGTTTGCTTTGAATTATATATTTTTAACAAACTAAACCAAGCAATGTACCTATTATGAATTGTCATAGTAATTTACAATTGTCACTTTTATGAAATAGGCCCCAGGACCTATTATTATTCGAATAGGGTATTTACCATTTTTTTTATGGAGCATGCATTTAACTTTGTAATAAAATATTTGAATATTTTTCAGATGACGTCCTAAAACCTAAATGGAAAAATCTGAGAGACATGTTCAAAAGAGAATTCGCAAAGGCACTAAAACTTGACAAGGAAGAGACTCAATGGCGTTATTATAAATATCTAAAATTTTTGGAGATAAACAATTACACAACACCTGAAATGGACACGGAATTTCCACTCTCCTCCGCCCCGATTACGACTATTATTAAACTTGAATCTGTTAATAATCAGGACGAAGATATCAAAACGCTTCTAGACCCTATTGATATCTCCGACAGTACTGCTCAAACCCATGAGGATGTTAACGCCACATCACAATTACAGGGTGACGAAGATTATGACTTTTTGTTTTTGAAGTCTTTACTCCCGTTTTTCAACAACCTGACACCGATTAGAAAGTTAGTTGTTAGAAACAAAATGCAAGAACTATTACTTAATGAAATATCTAGAAATACGCAAACTGACCTTATTACAGATTCTGATTGATTTCTACCTCTTTATCCTAATTTCTATTACGCCGCCACCACCCCTGTGTAAGACTAGCTAACCACCTAGGGCCTTATTCCGAGTTTTTAAACGTTAAACACGACAAGACGTTGCGTAAACTCTAGTTATTGAAATATAAGTTCTATTTCAATGGAATTATAGTCTGTATTAGATTGGCTATAATAATGCCGCCATCTTGAAATACACGAATTCTTCGCAAGTTTTAACATCTTATGGGCATTGGAATTTCAACTTTATATTTAATAGGATTGAACTTATATTTCAATATTTATAGTTTACGCAACGTCTTGTCGTCTTTAGCGGTTGCAAACTCGGAATAAAGCCTCTGGTCTTACACTAGTTGGTTATGTAGTGTGCGTTCGTTACGCCAGTATTTTTCATATTAAGAGTTCCATACCATCGCGTTTAAGTTCTTAATCTGATATTAAGGTATAATAAATATTTTTCGTTCTTTGTTAATGAATGCTGCCTAACCAACGCACTCTAAGACCTCATTGTTAAACTTTTTTTTTGACTATTCATTAATATCTGTAAAGATTTACATGAAATAAATATTTTGACTTTTAAGAAAATTTGGTGCCAGAGTTCAATACTCGGAATAACGTGGACACAATAGGGAATATGTATATACCTATAACGCCAATTATTCTTTGTTTTTTATATAATATAATGTTCCTTTTTTCTTTTTTAAGTCTTTGAAGATACCTATTTACAGTAATATATTTATATTCATTAGCAAATTTTTCAATTTTATTGATAATATTTTTATATACGTGGTGGCCGACTTGGTTAGACCTTGGCCTTAAAAACACTTAGGTCCCTGGTTTGAATACCGGCATGGACCAATGAGTTTTTAATAAAAAAAAATTAGTACATTTGTTTGACAACACCACTATAGCGCCTCGGAGAGCACGTTAAGCTGGGTCCCGGTTTCACTATACCAACTTGTAAAACTGTTTATAGATGGATTATTGAGTCTATTCAAAACATCGCGACGAGCTAGCCACTTGTTCGGTATAGACTTATACCATCTCTTCGGTCTCGGGCGCGCCGGTCGTGCATCTCCGTATTCCGCACCAACTAAAGTATGGGTATACTTCTAGGGCTATTTCATAAACGTTACAATTGTAATTTGCCATGACAATTTATGAATACATTGCTCGGTTTAGTTTGTTCTAAGAAAATAATTCCAACTAAACTAAGCAATGTATTATAAATTGTCATGGTAAATTACAATTGTCACGTTTATGAAATAGGCCCCTGGAGTTGAAATTTAAGCTACGTTTATTCTCGAATATCCTTACCTTCTTCGGACTCATATATTGTAGAATGGGGGCAAAGTTATGGCCACACAAAACGCGCAGTAGATAGATGAACTATGAGATAGAATGACCAAAACAAAACAGACATAGAGGTTATATTACAAGAATGTACCAGGAGAGCAGCAGTTAGAGAGGAGTAGCAAAGGCTTGTGAAGCTTGCAGCTACAGACAGCGTAGCTACTAAAAAGAATACCTACCTACCTCCGAATCCTCCGATTAGCTTTTTTTTAATATGTAAGACAATTTTTTTACACAAATCCAGGACGATTTGTCACAAACTAAGCTTAAGCATATACTATGTCTACCAGAAACAAACATATTATTATATTTTATAAACATTAAATAGGTACCATAACAAACTGTACAAAAAAACGTATTATTTTTTGCCGTGGGTGACACAAGAACTTTTTTTTAACTTCGAACTCCGAAGTCGAAGTGCCATATAGTGTCTAACGCCCGTTTAATAAAATAAATTATTACAGACACTCAAAACTTTGTACTTATTGCCTTAATTCCAGTTGTGCTGATCAAATCGTATAACTTTTTCCCATTGTACCATGTGACGCAATACGGTAAATTACATCGCCGGTTAAATGGAAAAGTGACATTTTCCAAAATAAAAATAAAAAAAGATTATTAGATAGAACGGAGCATTATAAATTCAATTGTATATCGATAAAAGACACTTTATAAAATTACACACTTTATAAAGTACTCAATACTCCTCGGTACTAGAACTAAAATTTTAAATGCTCATATTGTTAGCTTGTTCTTTTTGAATAATGCCATTTTTCTATTTAACCGACGACATATTATATTTTATAAATACCCAGACCATAACAAACTTTTTTTTTGCCATCTGTGGGAATCTAACCCACTACCTCCGGATACATCACCAAAAGGCGCAACCACTAGTCTACGGAGGCGATCAATGATCAGTAGCCCTAGTGTGAGTTTTTTTAACATTTACTTTCGCGTTAACTATACTACTGCGTTAACATTTTGACCAATCACATGCTCTCATTTTTAGTTCTAAAAATTTTCGCTTGGAGCGCTGAACTATTCCCCATACACATTTTAGTTAACTCAAACGCAAAGTAATAGTTAGAAAACTCACACTAGGGGTACAGTTTTAAAAAAAAATAAAAGCTTTTCTCGACGCCCACGAATCAAAAGCTTCAATCTAGTTTAGGTATATAACAACAGATGTCGCCACATTTGCATTGTATCTAGTTAGTTGACTTACTAAATATTATATTTGGTATCTACTATTTTTATTAATATGTTATAAAAATAACAAAAAGTTTTATTAAATTAAAAATAATACATTGATTGGGTTAGGAAGGATACGTAAATAAAAAAATACCACGCGTCCCTGTTTTAGCAAACAAAACAAGGAAAGAGAAGATCGGCAACGTCGCACAGCCAATGGGTAAACTAATCGATTAAATAACGAGTCGGAATCCTTACAGCTCCAGTTGCCAGTTGTCGCGACAGGTTTCCCATGTATAGTCGCGTTTGTAACCTTAGGTATGGGCGGATTCGATAACAAAGAACGATTCCAGAAGATTTTTGAGGGTTTAATTAAAGAAGTGGAAAGACATGAGGTGTTGTGGAATACTAGATCCAAAAACCATAGACGTAAGAGCGAATGGACTAAGGCTTGGACTGAAATATCGCGGAAACTTAATATTAGTTGTAAGTGTATGGCTGTTTGTTTACAAACTAACTTTTAACGTAGTATTTTTTAAGTCCATGTTAAAATATTTATATCAATATACTTCTGCAGGTATAGAAGATTAAAAAGAGTTTTAGGTAGTCTGTAACTTCGCCCGGCCAACTGATGGTTTCATCCAAACAGTTGCAAAAACCTGAAAGTGATCTATTTATGTTTCGGTTTTAGTCTGTGGGTTCGCAAGATAGGTACTTTATGGATTTTTGTCGAGGCGGTAGTCTCCTAGGATTTACAAAACTGTTAAAAGCAGGGCACTTAAGTTCAATCGCACCGTAAACGCATTGTAATAGAATCACAATTGCTTAATTTGTCCCTTTTCTATTCTGCTAACCAATCGTCCATAGAAAACTGTGAAAAAAGCGTGCGTACCTCAACACACTATCTATAAAATGTCCTATTCATATGGGTATCATTATTCCAAAGGGTCGACGAGTTTTTCTAAAATCAGCTTCAGCAGTCATCATGTTTCGGTTTTAGTCTGTGGGTTCACCGGTTTTCAGGAGATTACTGCATGGATTGCAAGGAATAGGTGGTTGAATTGACGATAACGCAGCGAGTATATTAAAATATACTCGTAATGCAATTCGTCTGTGTGCCCCTATTTTCGTAATCGCATCATTTAGCCGGCATAGTGGGTACAATCAATGTTATTGATTGACCCATTTATGGACTTTTTAGATCTGCTCATCACTAGGTAGATACAAAGTCACATGCCGAGCTCCAATTAAAAAATAAAAACAATAGGTATTCATTATGCAGGTTAAATTGTATTTATTATAACTGTAAATTATCTTTGTTCCAGCAAGCGCAGCCAAAACAAAGTGGAAGATGCTAAGAACAATATTCCAAAGACATTACAAGCAATACCAACCAAAGTCTCCTGACGAATATGCTGGAAAATGGAAATACTTCAAGCTACTCTGGTTCCTGTCAGACGCCAGCCCTATCGTCAATGGGACCAGAAAAAACATTGGCCGTTTCAACTACTATTTCAAAGAAAACAATGAATCTAAATTAGATATGAATAGTGTTAATCTTGACGATGATGTTATAGAAGAAGCTGTTATAGTTAACGAATATTATAATAGCGATTCTCATAGTATGGAAGAAGCACCGTCAAGTTTAAATATACAAGCTTTTGATACGGACGAATGTTTTCTACGGTCGTTAACTCCGTTCTTAAAAAAACTAAATCCAGTGAGAAATTTAGTTATAAGAAGAAAAATTGAACAATTATTGATGAATGAACTAGTGCAATCCTGAATTTGAGTTCTGTAGCTCTAACACAAGTTTTTGCAAACAGTTTCTACTATGGTCGCTAGTAACTATAGATAGGGATCAACCAATACGTTCGCTTTATTTTTCAAATAATACCCTCTTATTGGTTGATTCCTATCTTTAGTTACTTAGCGACTATAGTTTAGACTGTAGCTTTACAACAAGTTTTTGCAAACAGTTTCTACTATAGTCGCTAGTAACTATAGATAGGAATTAACCAATTTGAGGGGATTATTTTTCATATAAACCCCTCTTATTGGTTGTTTCCTATCTATCGTCACTAGCGACTGTAGTAAAAATGGTTTGCAAAAATTTTGTAATTTATTTAAGCAACATATAAATACTGACTAATTGTACTAAGGTCATTATTAGTATGGTGGCGATTGTCTGTATAAATTGATGGTTCTTGTAACAGTTGGCTAGGGATTTTTTTATTTTTTATTTATCTTCACACCAGGTACCTTACGGGGTAGGCAGAGACAACCGAGCGCCACTTGTCCCTATCCCTACATACTTCTTTCGCCTCTTCCACAGTCATAACTCTTGTCATACATGCATGCCGATTTAGGAGACTTTAATTTGCTCCGTCTTTAAAAACTTTTCCAATTTGGTCATGGTACGTGTGTCTCCCTCGGACTCGTTTACCCTTCACCTCGCTTTTATATATCTGGTTCGTCAGCCTTTCATCACACATTCTTCCCATATGCCCAAACCAGTGAAGCATACCTTTTCTCATTTTCATACCTATACTTTCTTTTAGCCACACTTGTTCTCGAATTACGTCATTGCGGATTCGGTCTGTTATTTTAACACCGCACATTCATCGCAATGATCGCATTTCTACTGCATTTATTTTGCTTTCATCTTTATCCTGACATCCCCATGTCTGACTTCCATACAATAGTGTCGGGACAAGCACTGCGTTATTTATGGCAAGTCTTGCTTTTTGAGTAATATTTGACCTATTTATCATAGAACGCAGTGCTCCGCTGACACTATTGCCTGTATTCACTCTCCTTTCAATATATTTTTATATATACCATCCCTAGTGAAAACACTACCCAGATATATAAATTCAGACACTTGTTCTAGTTTCTCGTTATCAACCATAATTGGCTAGGGATCTATCTAAATATTAAATAAGTACCTATTGTATAGCAAATATTGACAACTAATGTTCGCTATTGCGGATTTACCAGCAGACAGAGTTTGCTGGAGCATAGGGTGGCAAATTTAATCATACAGAAAATTAAAAAAAAAACATCACATCTCTAAATGTTATTTATGTCAACAGTTACATGACCATTCGAAATCTGCCTCTCGCACGATATTTATTTAGGCTCATAACCATACTTAATTTATTGATCTTAAGTTAATATTCTTTAGATTAAAGAAAGTGCCAAATTACAAGATGACTTAAAATCAATATAAAATTAGGATAGAAATCAAGATGGTAATCGTACCTATATTCGAAGCTTAAAATTTTATCCCTAATATTTTGTTTCCCTAACTCTCTCGCTATTTGTATATAAGAAGCATATTTTAAGGATTTAAAGAAAGATCGGGTATTTATTGAGATTTTAACTAAGTAGGTACCTAGTATATTTTTAGTTATAAGGTTTGTGATACAATTCATGCCATATTTTTGAAAATTGCATTTAATAAAGATAAGATTATTTAAAAACATGTATTTTTATTTTATTCTGTTGTCTATTTGTAGTCTGTAGTTGATGCAAAGGCGTAGTCTAGTTCGATACTTGGTCTACTACTAATCTCTGCTTTGAAGGCTTATAAACAAATTTAAACCCAGCTAAGTGCTTATTGTGCAAGTAAACTCTTTGCCATAATATGCTTAATTATTTTCTGTCCCAATAAAGCCAGTATCTATCTAAAAATGGCTTCTCCATACAAACTAGTAATGTTAAAATAATATTTTTTTGTGGATCGTAAATTTTTTTTTTTATTTGACACATTTGAAATTTGAGAAAAGTTTTTCGAATTTATCAGTAGAGCCACATATTAGCCCAAAGTCCAACTTTTTAAAGTAACCATGTATATGTTCTGTCAATAGCTCTACAACAAGTTTTTGCAAACAGTTTCCGTAGACTAGTGGTTGCGCCTTTGGCGTTGTATCCGGAGGTCGTGGGTTCGATTCCCACTCGTGGCAAAAAATATTAGTACGTTTTTTTTCTGTACAGTTTGTCATGGTCTGGGTGTTTATAAAATATAATATGTATTATATCGTTGCTTCTGGTACACATAGTACAAGCCTAGAGCTTAGTTTGTGACCAGAGCAATATGTGTAATAGTTTCCTACATATTAGGTATTAGTTTCTACTATAGTCGCTTGTAACTATAGATTGGGATCAACCAAAAGAATCGCGTTATTTCACAAATTAACCTATATTTTTTGTGATTCCTATCTATAGTTACTAGCAACTATAGTAAAAACAGTAGCTCTACCACAAGTGATTGCAAAGAGTTTTTACTATAGATTGGGATCGACCAATAGGATCGTTTTATTTTTCTTATAAACCTCTCTTATTGATTGATTCCTATATATAGTTACTAGCAACTATAGTAAAAACAGTAGCTCTACCACAAGTGTTTGCAAACAATGTTTACTATAGTCGATAGTAACTATACAGGGTGAAATGTTCAAGTGCGCTTTCAAGGCCAAATCCTAAACTATAAGCAATAGCTAAAAATGCTCAAAATTCAAAATATAAATATTCAATCATGTTTGGTTACTTACCTAACAATTTTTTTTTTTTT
Source organism: Monopis laevigella (assembly GCA_947458855.1). Classification (NCBI taxonomy): domain Eukaryota; kingdom Metazoa; phylum Arthropoda; class Insecta; order Lepidoptera; family Tineidae; genus Monopis; species Monopis laevigella. The sequence goes on from OX381585.1 coordinate 22,386,413, forward strand.
TTAGAAATAATAAAATTCTATATCTAAATTATAATACAACTAATATATAATAAAATTCCCAGTACAGAGTTAAATAATTAATAATAAAAGTAATTAATTATAATTAATAAAAATCAAAATAGGTATAAATAGGTATAATAAGGGGCCGATTTCTATAAAAAAACAAAACTGCATCTTTAGATTTTTTTTAAAATCTCCTAGATAGAACAATAGAAGATTTATTTCTTTCGTTAATAAAGTGTAGCTATTATGTGTAAGTTACATTTATAAATTAAAAAGCCTGCATCTTTAGATTTTTTTTTAAATCTCCTAGATAGAACAATAGAAGATTTATTTCTTTCGTTAATAAAGTGTAGCTATTATGTGTAAGTTACATTTATAAATTAAAAAGCCAATTGGGGTTTCCCAAACAGCAAATTGTTCTCTAACCACCTACTGTAGTTTCATTGAACAGTGTCGCCGAACCGTTCCGTTCATCGCGACCTTTTCTTTTGAGTCCTTCTCTTTGTCAGCTCAACGGTTGGTGGCATACACTCCCCATACAATGCGAGGTAATTCCGAACGGGACTTGAGGGTTTTCCTGTTTCAACTCAATTAAGGGATGTTCCCCTATCCCCTAGCAATAACTCCAATAGGACGTAAGTAGTTTCTGGAAATTATGACATTATGAACTTATTTTGAAATTAAAAACAATAGAATAGTTTTTTATTCAGTTGTATGACATTAATAATGGAACAAAATAACAAATAATTAAATTTACACAAGTATATTAAATTAATATTAATAAACCTAGGAAAATAAAATAAATCTAAATAACAAATTTAATTAAATAAAAATTTAAACACCCTAAATAAAATAATAATAATAATAAAACTATCTCAAACCTACTTACAATATAAAAAAATATTTTTCAGGCTCCTTCAGGCCATGGCCATGCCACTGGACATGGCTTGAAGGAGCCTAAAACACTGGCAGCATTTCCTCGTTGAATTTCTATACCTACTAATCTTTTCAACGAGGAAACTGCCAGCCCTTGGGTCACCAGAGACGTCGACTAGTTTTTTTTTAAATATCTTTAAATAATGTTTTGCTTCGAGGCCCCACGGTCCCATAGTTTCAACGGCAAAGGCCACAAATATATAATCATTGCAAATGTTTATATATTTGCGGCACTTGACGTTTTGCGCTTGTTCTGCCGCCGCACCAGTTTTTTATTGAAACACGGAATGTGACTTTCTATCTACCTGATGGTGAGCAAACCTACAAAGTTCATGAATGGGGTCAATCAATACATATGGCTTACCACTTTGCTGACCACTATAAAGACGAATTTGCACTAAATCCTCGTTGCGTTGTCGCCCGTTTCGTAACCGCACTGAAAGTAGACTACCACGTCAATAAAGAAATCGATACAGTTGTTATTATAAGCTTGCTGTCTTATTTAGAATGTAGTAATATCGTGGCTATCAAAGAACTTAATATGAGATGGTTTTAAATAACTCTTATAGTAGGTATAGTATAACAAGATAAAACAAATCGGACTTTTTTTTTATTAGAGCACGACATGTGACTTTGTATCTACCTGGTGGTGAGCAGACCTACAAAGTCCATGAATGGGGTCAATTAATACTTGTTCTTAAACAATATTGATCGCTCCGTGCCGGCTAAATGATCCGATTACGAAATGGGGGCGACAAGGACGAATTGCATTACGAGTATGTTAATACTCGTAATGCAATTCGTCGTTCTACCTGGTGGTGAGCAGACCTACAAAGTCCATGAATGGGGACAATTAATACTTTTTCTTAAACAATATTAATCGCTCCGTGCCGGCTAAATGACTAAACTAACCTAACGAAACTATAGAGACCTTCCTCCCATCTAAAAAATCTATTATATGACTATCGCTACGCCAGAAAAAAAAATGATTTCTGAAAATAGTTTTATTAGTGATGCGCCGAACGTAGGTACAGCCACAGAATAAATAATAGTGGTACGGCCAAATATTCGTATTCAGTATTCGGCGTATGTTCGGTCGAATATTCGTATAGTTTGCCGAATAATTACCGAATATTTAAATGGTATTATTTTAATTTGTTTATTGTCCCATTGTCTCAACGGCGTTTTCAGTTGAGACAATGGGTCCGTGGTCCGGGGATGCTAGCGAATTTATCCATGATCTAGGGAAAAAAAAGAAAATTGCAACTGGTGATCCTTTGAATACGGACCTTGTTCAAAGGATCAGCATTGCAATTCAACGGGGTAACGCAGCTAGTGTCCTAGGTACACTACGCCCATTGTCTCATATTCAAAAAAAAAAAAAAAAAAAATTGTGACCGTTTTTTGTGGAGTTTTAACATTTATTCATTTGTAAACGAAACAAGTACCTAGGTACCTAAAATATTTCTCTACATTTTCGTAGAGGTTGCGGTAATTTTTACTTTGTTCACTTTGTATGAAATTTTAACTTTGGTATTCAGTTAACTACCAATTAATTTATTACAATCAGACATGATCTTTTATAATAAGTAATAATAAGTAAGTATTATGAAAAAGACCTATCAATTCGTTAACATACTTGCCTAATAACCCGCTCTACAAGTTAAAAAGAAACAAAAATTTTTATCCAAAATTGTAAATAAAAATGGTAAACAACAAAACCAGCTGATCGGGTCAAAGGGAACTTAACATTGCTGTCTCGCTCTAACACCCTAGTAACTCGATCCGGGCGTCCACAACGATATGGCCGTCCCTCTCTCACAGCCGCATGGCGCTCGTCCCGTCCTTGTCGTGAGCACATTCAGCCGAGTTGGCATTCGGTTATCGCTTTTCAAATACTTGAATAGGACAATGCGACAAAAATATTAGGTAGAGACCGCTGGAATCTAAAGGCAGGTATGATAAATATTTTTTACGCTACTTGTACAAAAAAAAAAGTTATATTATCAAATAATATATTAAACAAATACTTAACCTAAAAATAGTAAACACTTTGGTTTACTATCTATAGTTTATTTACAACTAAAAAAATAAAAAGACAATAATAATAATATGTAGGCACAATTACACATATGCTCTGGCCCCTGACCAAAGAACACGATCGCCAATCGAATCGCCGCATCGATCGATAAAAATGTACTCTATGGGTAGAGCCTGATCGACGAGAAATGTCAAATCCCATACATTTGGCTTTCAATGGGTATTTCGATTCGATTATTTATTGGCTCTTTGGTAAGGCCCCAAACTGTACAGAATAACGTTTTTTTTTTTGCCATGGGCAACCACTAGTCTACGGAGTTGGTAATACACAATGCATCTAGCTAGCATGAAACTAGCTAGATGCATTGTGTATGACCGCCTAGAGAAATTTCGTCGATTCTTTTTATGGAAACGCATTCAGTCAAAATATTATGGATTTGACAGTTTTCGGTCGGTATTCTAGGCGTGATCTACACTGTCAACTGTGAAATACCATATTTTGACTGCAAGCGATTCCATCTAAAAAATATAGTATAATTTCTCTAAAGATCCAGGCATCTCCCCAGTCTAAAACGTATGGACCTTGACAGTTGTCAGTGTGAACTATAGGTGTGAGGTTATCTGTCAATATCCATACTGTTATAACATATTTTAACTGTACGTGGTGGCCGAGTTGGTTAGACCTTGGACTTAAAAACACTTAGGTCCCTGGTTCGAATCCCGGTGTGTACCAATGAGTTTTTAATAAAAAAAAATGTACATTTGTTTGACAACACTACTATAGTGCCTCAGAGAGCACGTTAAGCTGTCGGTCCCGGTTTCACTATAACAACTTATGAAATTGTTTATAGATGGGTTATTGATTGAGTCTATTCAAAACATCGCGACGAGCTAGCCACTTCGGTGTAGACTCGTACAATCGGCTACGACGAGATGGGATTAAAAACCCCTCCGCTGGGTACCCTGGGGCCGTCTAGGCGGTCTCGGGCGCCGTAATGCACCCGTGATGATATGTACGTATGTATGTAGCTGTTATGGTGCCCATCCTGATCATTTTATGTACAAGTACTCATGGGCGTAGCCAGGATTTTATATCGGGGGGAGTATAAGTCTCGTAATTTTTTAAATGTATTTTTGGTCCAAATTTTGTAACGAGCAAAAAAAAAAGCCATCATTATCATAAAATAACCTAATGTATGTGTAAGGTGTAACCTTCAGAATTTGAAAACACGCAGTACTCACAATTTTTGGTGAGCAATCATAAAAAATCTACATCGGGTGGGGTTTCCACCGACAAACACTCAAAATACGCCGCCCCATGTGTACTGCCCCATACAAATTTATCTATTTCCGAACATTTCGGGGGGGTTTGAACCCCCATAACCCCCCCTGGCTACGTCCATGCAAGTACTGGATAATCTGATGCGGTAAAGAGATACCTTCAATATACTGTATTGCGCTCTCTAACCAATCTGGTAGAGATGGGAGTTTGTGTCTGTATGGTAACTTTAGTTGGTAACCTTGAAGTGGTTCTCTGAATTCCAGTCCAGTCGTAGTTAAACTGGCAATATATGTTTATTCGCTTTAAGTGGAATTAAAATCAGGTGTTTTGGGAAAAAAACATTCATTCCTATGTTTTTTTCCTCTCTACCTAGCTATTTTTCAAATGTTTTTAATTTCTCTAAGGTTACATACCATCACGGGTTCCTTACGGTGCCCGAGACCGCCTAGACGGCCCCAGGGTACCCAGCGGAGGGGTTTTTAATTCAACCTTGTCGTAGCCGATGGTATGAGTCTACACCGCGCTAGCCACTTGTTCAGTGGCTAGCTCGTCGCGATGTTTTGAATAGACTCAACAACCCATCTATAAACAGTTTCACAAGTTGGTATAGTGAAACTGGGACCGACAGCTTAACGTGCTCTCCAAGGCGCCATAGTGGTGTTGTCAAACAAATGTACATAATTTTTTTTCAAACTCATTGGTACACAGCAGAATTAGAACCAGGGACCTAAGTGTTTTTAAGTCCAAGGTCTAACCAACTGGGCCACCACATTTATAGGTATGTCTCTCTAAGGTAATAAGTAATAATAACATACAGGACATTATTTTTATTATAAACAGAGTCTGCATTTAACCTCAATCTTGCCTAATGTAAAGCAACTATGAGGTCGAAGAGATAGCACGCTTACTCTGTAAAAAGGAGAATCGACAATAAATATGCAGAACTCCTCCCAAAACCGGTAAACCTACAAACTAAAACCGAAACATGATAGATCACTTGATGGTTTTTACATCTGTATCGGCGGCCTCCCACCTAAATAGCGTAAAATTAAAAGTTACCTCTATACTGTTTTCTCTACATACATAGTTTGTACCTATTTAATTTTCTGATGATATTTTTTTTATAAATCCTAATGTATTTGGGCCCCATGAGCCCATAGTCTCTACCCCAAACGGCACAAATATATAATTGTTTGCTATTTGACTATATTTGCGCCTTCGAGGAAGAGGTCTTCCGCGTCTTTGGCTGCGTTGCCAGCCCCATTCATGGTCCTTAGAAGATGTGAAGTTGCTAAGGTGTCTACACAAGTAGCATCCCAGACTAAACAACGACCCATCTTCCATGGCACTAAACTTTCATTTGATACCTAAGGTATATCAATGATCTCTATAATGTAGTTATGACATAAGTAGCAAGTATGTATTACTTAATAACTCCCGTACACTTGTACTATTTCGTCTGTGCCCTTACCTCTTAAACTGTGATACAACTGTACATACAGGATAATCTTATATTTATTTTTAATACTGGTGGGCACAAACCAACGAACCTAGCTTTCGCGGTACTCAACCACTGAGAGTACTTTTTTTATTTTAGTCATACCTATGCTATGATGACTAAAATAATAAAAACTATGAGAAGGATTTCTAAAATTAAGATTCTATACATATATTAGTACTAAAAGTTTCAATTTCATTTTATTCACAGAAAATCTACAGCAACAATAATACAACAACAAAAAAACTTAGCTACAAGTGGCTGTAGTTTGAGTTTTATTTACTTTTACTATCACGTCAGTCGTTAACCAATAAAATCAAGTTATTGTCAAAGACTGACAAATGAAGGGATAGGTACGTTGGTAAGTAGGTTGGTAACGCAAAGCAGTAGTAGGCATAGTTAATATAGTAAACTGGATAGTAAACGTTAAAGAAACCCACACTAGGGCTTCTGTAACTCTACCACAAGTTTTTGGAAACAGTTTTTACTATAATCGCTAGTAACTATAAATAGGGATCAACCAATAGGTTCGCTTCAATTTTCTAATAGAACCCTTTTATTGGTTGATTCCCATCTATAGTTACTAGCGACTATAGTAGAAACTGTTTTAGAGACTACTACAAGAACTTGTAGTAGAGCTACAAGTTCTACTTAGCTAGATTACTTACCTAAGTGCCTACCTAACTAATTATTATTAGGAAGTGTTAATATATTCCAGTGCGAATGAGCGGGTACCCTATGTGTACCCTACATAGGTACCCTATGTGTACCCTACATAGGTACCCTATGTGTTGTGTGTGTGTTTGTGAAAGTGTGACTATCAAATTATCTGTCAACTGTATGACAGATGCTTCAATAAGTACCTTTAACGAGTTTATGTTTTCATACCGAGTGTAGACTAAATTAGTGGGACAGCTAGGAGTAAGACGTACTCTTACTCCTAGCTGTTCACGACAGACCAGGGAGGGGCCCAGGGGGCTATAATGATTATTATCCTATTGGTGTATCTATATTGTTGTATCGTTTTGGTTATTTCTGCAACGATAAAAACGAAACTCATCATCAATCATCAAAAGTCATTTTCATACAAAAGTTTCGTTTGTTGCACTCATAGCTAGGAGGCAGGACAGTTTGGTACAATAATATAATTTTCCTTTTGACCAAAATACAAATAACAAAGTTCTCGCTTATAGAGCTTTCAGAGTCGATAAGAAACATTCGAGTGAAAAAAATCTAATTTCCATAAAAAGAAAGGCCAACCCTTACCTACTTGGAAAGAGCACATATATTACTAGCAAACGATGGGAGGTTACACATCAATTCAGTCCGTCAGTCAGGGGCCTATTTCATAAACGTGACAATTGTAGTTTACTATGACAATTTATAGTACATTGATTAGTTTAGTTGGAATTATTTACTTAGAACAAAGTAAACCAAGCAATGTATTATAAATTGTCATGGTAAATTACATTTGTCACTTTTATGAAATAGGCCCCTGGTCAAATTTAAACTGATGCCAGAATTATGAATGACTCGTAGGTACGGTAAATAACATTATAGTCTTCATCTTCACTCTCCAGTCACTCTCACCAAACTGATGGACTGGACTGATGAAATACTGAGCATGGGAGGTTACTCCCTCTTATGCTAGTAATATAATATGCTCTTCACTAGTAGGTTTTTTTTTTAAATATAGCAGGACATGTGGTGGTAAGTGCCAATGTAACGTCCAAGAATGTTCTCAACCAATAGTAGCTATGGTGCTTGCTTCAATTGGTTGATTCCACTATGTCTGCTTGAGAAACTTATTCACGCCACGCTTACAGGACTCAGGATTAAAGGAAGAAGGGAAAATGCACGCAGGCAAGGCCTTTGCACCTTTTTATCGTGCGACATATACCTATAAGAGTCACCATACCTTTTTGTTCTGGTAGGTAAGGGTTGGGTTGGGCTTTCTTTTTATGGAAATTAGATTTTCTTCACTCAAATGTTTCTTACCGACGCTGCAAGCTGGGGCTGGCCTTTCTTTTTATCGTAATTTGAATTTTTTTACTCGAAAATTTCTTATCGTCATTGAAAGCTCTATAATCGAGAACTTTGGTTTTTGTATTTTGGTCAAAAGGAAAACTATATTATTTTACCAAACTGTCCTGTGGGATCTGTGATGGAGGTTACACGTTTGACTAAAGAATGATCGTGTAACCCGCTGACTGACGGACTGATGAATATTTTATTATTATGAATGATTTGTCAATACAAAATCATTCTAGCATCAGTCAAAGTTTGATCAGACTGACGGACTGAACTGATGAAATATTGAGCTTGTAATCTCCCTCTTAGACTATCTCTACAAAAGTAATTAATCTGTTCAAATCAGCTAATTTAGATAAAAGACTTCCCGAAGCTAGATAGACTTTTCGATTTTTCGGAAGCCACTCGTCTCGTTCCGAGAATGGCAGAATCTCCACAATGCAGGTTGTACCGAAACTTGTTTGACCAGATTTGAGAAAAAAGTGGCGGCGGCAGTTCGCCTACAATAGCATTCCGTTGGCAGACGGAACGCCTTCCGCCCCTCGCCCCGCCCGCGCGCCCCGCAAATACAAACTCCAGTTTGTTCGCGAACGTGACGCTGACTGTGCGTTCTTACGAAACCAAAATAATTCTCAATCGCATAATAAACAAAAAAGAAAGCTCAAACTTATAGGCTTAGTTATAAAAAAACTTAACTTTCATTAGAATAACTTTTAAAATTCAAATTACAGCAATAGTGTTATGTTAGTTTCAAATTAAAAGTGCAGTAACTTTTACTTTATTCAAATTATAAAATTAGTTTTAAAAGTGTCTATCTAAACTTATGTGAATTTACTTGTGATATTTTTTTGTGGTGTAACTACAGAATAATAATTATTATTCCACTGTGTTGTAGTGAGTTTTGTTCCTATCGATTTTTGGCGTCACGAATCTTGTGAGAACAGCTGTTCGGGAACGCCGACCCGAAACACAAAATACTAAACTCGGTTTATTGCCTGTGATTTATCAGAAAAAAATGATATTTAGAATTGTGTTTCACCAAATTAATGTTGTGTAAAGACTTGCATATAAAATTTGGTTTCTATAATTAATTACGCAGTTATTTGTTAATATTTTAATAGAAATACTTATTTAATATTTGTATTTATAATTATTATTTAATAGTGAAGTGTTCGTGAATGAAATTCAATTGAAGTGAAAGCTCATTTTGAAATAAATTGTGATAGTGAACTAGTGATTATATTGTAATTAATAGAATTATTAGCGTCGTAATTTTTGGATGTACAAGTGGATTTAAAATCGTGGATAAGGTAAGAATAGGTTTTGGCATAAATTATTGTAATTTTATTAATAAAGTTTTAGTTATAATGTGTAAAAGCGCTTGTTGAAGTCGGCAGCTAGAGTAGGCCTAACTTCGGCGGAAGAACTCTAAACACCATGTTGGTTTTTATTTAGTAAATATTTTATTAAAATAAATATGATTTATTATTTACAATAAATAGATGTGAAAGTTTTAAACTAAATAATAATGAGTTTTTGGTAGGTCGATATAATACTTTATTTGATTTAAAACATTCAAAAGCTTGTTTTATAAAGAATACTAATTTAAATATTACCAATATAATAAATAATGTCATAGGTATGATGGGTAAGTTTAATTAAAGTAGGTAATTTAAGTAAAACTGTGTGATTAGGTAGGTAGAAAATACTTTGAATTTATTTAATTTTAAAAATATTTGTTCTTACAAAATTACCGATAGGTACCTAGGTATAATATTTTTTAAAGCTTTTAGAAGTTGTGATTGTGACTAAGAATAAATCCTTTATTAGCCTTGATAGTGTTAAAAATCTATAAACAAACAATAAGTATTAATCATTATCTCATTATTTACTGAATTATTTTTAGGTAGAGATCAATATTAGAGTAAACGAAAGTGTACAATATATTTTTTGATTTTTTATTAAAAAAATATTTTAATAATAGGTAGGTACTTAAATAAAGTCTGATTTTTTAATTGTTAGACAGTTAACTTGTATAGAGAACCGTCTTTATTCTTTTTTTATAAGTACGTAAGTACAAGTTACCAGCTGCCACATTCTGTTTCTTAGAACCGAAACGTTAGCTTGCCAAAATAACGAAATCCTTTATAAATGACATTGAATAATCAGCAACAACAATAACTAAAAAACACAAGCACTTTATTCCCTTGTGTTACAGGTGCTATTGCTTTGACAGATTTTAGCATTCCATGTGTTGGCAATTGGACATAGGTAAAGGATTTCTTTATTTTAACAATCTAACCTTTAAAAGGAATAAAATATGGCCGCTGGTTGAATAATTTGTATGAAGAATGGATAAATTTAGCAGTTCTAATAGCTATAAATTAACTGTGAAATAACTATATCTCTCAAATGAAAAGTCGATCCTAATTCCTTTATTTATGTTTGTTTTCTTTTACATGACTAGGTAGGTACACACTGTGTCCAATTCTAAAACCATGGGCCATGTTTGCAATTCCTTCCGTTTATTACCTTGATACCTAACAGATTTAGAAATTAAACGCGCAATGAACTGAAAATCATAATAGGTAGGTAGGTACTATAAAAAATACTACCGAACGCATGTAATATAATTTATCTATAATTAAATAAAACATGATTATCACATAAGTTGTTGTTGTTTACAAACCGTCAGGCAGAGAGTTTCATGTATAAAATGTTGCTGGCTTCATATTATTTACTATTTTTTATCAAAATTAGTTCAGAGTTGAAGTTATAGCAAGAACTAATAGTACCTACAAGTAGTTATAGTTACAAACAGATTCACTTTTATGCTAGCTAATTATAGATAACTACCTACATGGAGTTGAGTATTCTACCTTATACCTACCTAGGTAGGTACCTACCTAGGTACCTACGCTTGTCTAATTCCAGATTTTAGGTTTGAGGAATATCCGTATATGTACCTAATCTTGATTTATAAACAGTTTCCCAAGCTGGTATAGTGAAACTGGGACCTACAGCTTGTGTCCAGCTTGCGATGTGCTGCCTGAGGAACTATTGTGGTGTCCTACCTACACTATTATTTATAAAAAAAAACATTGTCATGGTTGAATCCATGACTTTTCTATACAAACACAGCGACCGCTTTCTACCGCCACTTGTTCAGTGTAGACTCGGATTATCATCGTCTACGACATGGTGGGAATAATACCATACTGGGTGCCTACCCTGAAGCCGTCTAAATAGCATCTGTAAGAAGGTTATTTTTTTTTAAATTTATTAAGCATTGGTAGGAAAGACCATCAGCCTATGTAAGAAGGTTACACGCTCAGTGTTTCATCAGTCCAGTCCGTCAGTCTGGTCAAACTTTGACTGATGCCAGAATGATGAATGACTTGTCAATACAAAATAATAATAAAATCATCAGTCCGTAGGTTATACATTCATTCTCTGGTCATTCTGACCAAACTGATGTACTGAACTGATGAAATACTGAGCGTGTGACCTCCCTCTAAGGGTCGGATTAATAGTCGTTGCCTAGCCGATGCTTCGGGCTGTCAAATTGCATATGAAAAAACAAAATTTTGACAGTTCCAAGCAATGGCTTAGGCTAAGCAACGACTATTAATCCGGCCCTTAGCTGTAGCACACTTCTGTCAAATTACAAAATAAAAAGGTAGGTATTTAGTTTCTATTTTAGTCGCAGGACTTGAGTGGTGGTCCTAATTCTACGTTACGATGGTATGGTACCTATCTAGAGCATGAAACTATATACATTGAACCGCCCTATTGCCTAAAATCGCCTATAAAACGAAATGTCAAACGTGCATCGTGGCACCCATGAAGTGAGAACTCAATATGTGTCAATCAACGCTCAGCGATTGCTTATAGGTAATAATTTTTGTTCTCACTTTTTATTTTAAGACTGTATGGCCTCGGCCTTCCTTTGTTTTCACGCTTGTAAATATGATTTTAGGCATTAGGGCGGCTATTGGTCGGATTAATAGTCGTTACTTAGCCTGAGTCATTGCTTCAAACTGTCAAAATTTAGTTTTTTCATGTGCAGTTTGACAGTCCGAAGCATCGGCTAAGCATTAGCAAATGCTTAGCAACGACTATTAATCCGACCCTAAGGCTTACAGTCGGTATAAGGAACATGTGACTTGATAGTAGGGAAACATAATGAGGTTGTTTCATTAAGTATATTCTCGATCCTATTTCATCTACCTCTGAGGGTTTCCTTTTATATCGCCCTCATATGCCAGCTTTCGATCGATCCATTTTATTATTTTTGTTCGCGTATGTAACTACCAATATCTTTATGGCGTGGATATTGGTAGTAGAGAACAAATTACATATATCTTCTCCAGTATTTGCCACAGCAGTACCATAAGTCATTGTAGAGGGATTCGACACAGTTTTTTTCTTCTGCTTGATAAACGACCAGAAAAAACGTGGATTATTTTTTATAGAATCTTCAACTCTAATTAGGTATATATTTTTTGTAAAGCTGAGATTCCAGATGTTTAGCCTTACTGCGCAGTAGCACAAAATATTCATAATCGCAAAGGTTTTTGTATATTTTATATTTACTATGATATTTATATTTTTCCTTTAGTACCTTTTTGAGTAGGTACTGTATCATACCATGGTGGAAATGTAGAGGATAAGCATGTTTTAGAGGGAATAAACTTGTCACTAACGGAATAGAGAACATTATAAAAATTGTTCACAGCATCAGGAAATCTACATGTGAGCAATTTGGAAGATCAATCAACTTCATTCAATTCAGCCTCCCAAAAAATATTTTTCCATTTTCGCCCAAACTTTATTCTATTATTAGGTACAGTCAGTTGCAAATCATCTAAACATATAAACCTCAAATTTATATTAGGTATAAAGCCACTTATTTGCATGACTTATCTTAGAATATACGAAGTGAAATAAAACTTTCGATAACAGTAATAATATTTATTTAAGTACATTTTTTAATTAACATTTATTAATTATAAATATTATTTAAAAAAACATTTGAGGTTATAACGGTGCTAATGTAGTTACAATCAGTTTATTTACAAAAATTATACTTATTTTGTAATAGTTTCATTTATGAATACTAATTTGGACAATCATTTATTAAGCTTGAGTAAATAGAAATGGAACATGTACGTGGAGTTGTGTTAATCGGCAATTAATGAAGTATAGGTACTGGTCTAACTACAACTGATGGAAATCCAGTGATTAAATTAATTCACATGTGTGTTTCCAATATTACCAAAAAACAAATAAAATTAATTTAAATGATTATAGAAAACTGCACGGTTTCTAGAATCATTTATTCTTTGTGTCTGAATCTGCCTAACCTTCGATACAGCAATTTTTTAGCTTTAATTAAAGATACTGAAGTAAATTTAGTGGAACAAAGGCGTAAGTTTTCTTTAGTGAAAACTCGACTCTATCCATATCGGAACAAAACATCGGAAGCGTTTTAAATTATTAAAAGTGTATTAAATTTGTCGTCGTTGCCTCATTTCAGTACTTGTATTACTGGTCACCTTTTATATTTTGCTACTTATTAGATTTTGTTGCTAAATGTAGAATGATAGTATATTTTTATATTGTACTCATGAGAGAGGGCGAAAACGGATGGAAAAAAAATATAAAATTAAATAATTTAGTTCGCCCAATTTGTGGGCGAATACGGCATACTTTATGGCTAGAAAACGGAATTTTCAAATTCGGGCGAAAAGTTGCAGGCGAAATAGGAATAATTCGTTTTTATTCATCATTAGTTTCCACTTTGTACATTTGTATTTCGATTTTCTAGATCATTGTGTAGTTGGTAGTATTATATATATGTAGTTTATGTATTAAAGGTACATACATAACATATATTACAGTACATATAAGATATATTTTAGTAGTGTATATTACAAAGTCTTTTAATTGATTCGATTGTAATAATAATAATAATACGTAGACACAATTTACACACATATTGCTCTGGTCATAAACTAAGCTCTAGGCTTGTACTATGTGTACCAGACAGAAACAATGATAGAATACTTATTATATTTTTTTAAACACCCAGACCATGACAAACAGTAGAGGAAAATGTACTAATTTGCCATGGATGGGAATCGAACCCACGACCTCCGGATTTAACACCAAATTTTTTGATATCGATCATCGAACTATTGAATAAATTGTAGATATTTAAAAAACTCAGCTTTTGGTAACTGTTCTAAAATCTTAAATTGATAACAAATGTGAATACCTACTATTTAAAAAACTTGCCATGAATTTAATTATTTTAAATCATCGCCATCTAATATATCTACCTAAATTAACTTATCGATTTCTTGTCGTGGTGGTAGTCTCTTTTCAGGGTGCGGTTACGAAACAAGGATATTCGTCTTAGTCGCCGTATGTATATATTATATTATATGTTCCGTTTTGAATAAAAATAAAAAAAGTCACGTTACCTATACCTACCATGAGTTGTTAATAAACAATATTTCGCCTACTGTACAGCTTAATTAAACTATAGAGATCCACCGACAGAATGGATTGTTTGTACCGTGTAAAAAAAGATCCTATTTAAACTGTACAATAAATAATAATAATATGTAAAAAAAATTACACATATTGCTCTGATTTTTTTTAAAAAAATTTAAATTGCAAATGTAAGAATATTTACCACAATCTTTACAAAACTCAGTGGAGCTTCAAATGAAACCACAGTTCTATTCCTAAAGTATGAATACCTATTGTTATAGGTATAATTTTATTACTAGCTTTGCATGGATTAATATTAATTATATGTAGGTATCATAGCACTATATTGTCTATACCTACAAATTCTTTAAAAAATAACATAATTTTGGTGAAAACCGCAAAATCCGTGGCGTTAGTTTAGTTAGAAGATCTAAGCGTATAGTGGGATATAGAAGAACAGAAAACAAATTACTATCAAATAGGTACATTATAATCAAATTCAGGAAGATTTTGCTAAATTAAAGATGAAAATGTCACTAAAAATATAAAAATGGGTCAATGAAAACTAAGTAGTGAACGGAGCCAGGCTCTTTTTTTTTTGTAATATACCTATTGTTCGTGTCAAGCTGGCCACTTGTTCGTTGTGTACTCAGAATACCATACCGGTTAAAATCTCACCGGTACCCCCGCGGCTGTCTTGAAAGGTTTAGGCGTCGTAAGTCTACGGTGATGCTACATATTATTAGGTATATACTTTTTTTTTATATCAAACTCACTGTCACAAGCACTTTGAAAGCGAAGGATTTTAGAGATCGGTCTAAACCCATTGCACGCACGATGCCTCGGGCCACGATGTGAAATGTTCAAAACTCGGCTTATCTGGCTATAACTGCATTACCATACGAAACTAAACCTTATTTCAATGGAATAAAATTCAACCTTCTATATCAAAATAATCTTATTGCGTCGCAGGGAATATTTTACTAAAACTCGTAGGACAAATTTGAGTTTTATTGCTATGTATTTAAGTTTAGTTTTCTGTAAATAATTACTGTATTATTTTAGTTGTTCTGTACATGTAATTTAGAGCTTTATTGTTAAAAACGTATAGTATATTTTGGTTTGGTTTAGTAATTTATTTGTGTATAAGTTTTTAGTGGTGGCTTTACAATCAGCTGTTTCGGCGCGCTTCCCTGGGGTCGTGGGATGATGTCAGAGGGTTTCTTTCTATAGATACCTACTGTGTAGGTATGCATGTGTACATACTTATTTCGATTTATCCATTCCTAGTGAAAGTAAAATTGTCTAAAACAAAAAAAAACGTATCTTCGTTACTTTATTTTTTGTTTTTTTTTCCACGTTGTGGAAGGCAAAGATCTTTTGACCATACGGCCTTATCTGATGTTATAACCTATTTTAAAATCAAGTCTTTCTTCGTTATTATATTATCTTTACATAGGGGGCTGTTAATTTTTTTTAAATAGG
Organism: Monopis laevigella; assembly: GCA_947458855.1. Classification (NCBI taxonomy): domain Eukaryota; kingdom Metazoa; phylum Arthropoda; class Insecta; order Lepidoptera; family Tineidae; genus Monopis; species Monopis laevigella. Next base: position 22,402,189 of record OX381585.1, read on the forward strand.
TATTATTATTACCTGAGAGATCTCTCGGTAACTTTGAATTTTGGAACGGGCCCCTTGAAAATATAAGGATAGCTGTTTCTATCCATCTATTAGACATCTTAGGTTTTTTTTAAATCTAGGTATAGGTACCTACGCAGTTGGTGCATTTTTAGCATTTTATGAAAAGATAAATTACTTTTAGTTAGCTTCATTAGAAATTGTCTACTTATTTGTTAATTACTTCTGTTATTATTGTTTATGTGGAAGGAACTGTCTCTTAGAATACAGGGATAACCTAGCCTAGGACACTGTGTTATTGTATACTTTTTTTTTTCTTCTATAAAGTTTATTATTATTATACATAATTTATGTTTAAATATACGTGGTGGCGTAGTTGGTTAGACCTTGGACTTAAAAACACTAAGGTCCCTGGTTAAAAAAATTATGTACATTTGTTTGACAACACCACTATAGTGCCTCGGAGAGCACGTTAAGCTGTCGGTCCCGGTTTCACTATACCAACTTGTGAAACTGTTTATAGATGGGTTATTGAGTCTATTCAAAACATCGCGACGAGCTAGCCACTTGTTCGGTGTAGACACATACTATCGGCTACGACGAGGTGGGATTAAAACCCCTCCGCTGGGTACCCTGGGGCAGTCTAGGCGTTCTCGGGCGCCGTAAGGCACCCGTGATGATACATATGTTAAAATGTGATTACGCATAAAAAGTATTAAATATGTTTATTCTAATTTAAGCAAAACCATGCCCTTTTACGATGTATTTTTTTTGTTCATATAGAGCATTAACTAAGCTTTTTTGTACCCGTAAAAAGTTTCACACTTGTTTATACGGAAGCGTCCTAACTCTAACGGCCAACAGAACTTGAAGTTCAGTTGATGTCATATTTGTTCTATGACATGTGTTTATTTAATAATACTAATTTATTGATTTAATATTGTCTTCGCTGTTTTTAATAATGTTTAACCAAATCTCGATCACGCTTTTAAAAAGGCTACTTATGGGTAGTGAATAAAAAAGCTACTTATGGGTAGTGGACAAAAAAAAACGTTTCACTAACAAATAATTATTTATATATTTATACATATTATGTTTGTTTGTCTGACAATTATTTCATATACCTATTTATATAAATAATAATAAATAAATACCATCACGGCACGTACCTTTGCCTTTTTAGCTCCAGGGTACCCAAGAGTGGAGCCTCATTTCGCCGATAGTGTTCGAAGGCAACACCTAACAAGTGGCGAGCTTGTTGCGGTGATTATGATGATATAGCCTCGTTGTATAAAGCGGTCACCCATCCCAGATCCGGCCTTATGGTCATCTGCTTAACCTATATTTAAACGATATCTTAAATTGAAAAAAAAAACAACTATTGAAAAGGTCGAATCATAATTTTGCCAACTGTTAGCCATTTGCTTTTATTAACGTGTATATTTAAGAGGAGTGTCTGATGAGGCTCTTCGATGCTCATCCTGATTCAACTGCAAAGTATTACCTCTCCCCGCGCATGACGGTGAATCGGTAACGCTACCATACATTTATGTAAACTTTCCCCCCGACCCTCAATAAGAGAAAGAACACGTATGAGATTATACTTACAATTTAGGCACTACCTACCTAAAATTTAATGGATTTGAAAAAAAATGTTCTCTACCCCTAAAATTTAATGGATTTGAAAAAAAATGGACTCATTTTATTAAAGACAAAATAAACGATGACTGTACGTTTTTTAATTTTCTGTTCTGATATTTTATACGAATTATTTTAATGTGAGAGATTTTTTCGCGATTTTTATCGAATTTCAGGGGTTGATATTTTTGATTTCTATACCAAACTTTAAAAAAAGGAAAATTCACGAGGCTAGATATAGGTCATATTTATAACGCATCCAAAAATCATAAAAATCTATGAATGTTAAGGGGGAGGTAACAGTTAGGACCATTTTGTAAGGGAAAGGTTTGATCAGACGCTGCTCTTAATGTGTTACTGATAAAAATTATATTTAAAATCAAGTTCAAACCGCCTTACCTTGAGATGTTGATTATGCATTTAAATTACAACCTTAGATCAGACAACACAGCGTAGGTGGATGTATACTTCACGCTGCTGTCTACTGTACCCAACAAAATAAAAAATAACGTAAGCATAGTTACGCTTTCTATCTCCTTGCATATCTCCCCTCCAGGCCCATGCTAATTCTGTGGAACGACCAGGGAAACAGGATATTAGAAGCGATTAATTTAAATATAATGAAAGTTCGCTGCCAGTGACCAAACCGGTTTGTTACTGTAACCTAAAGCGGTATTATTACCAACTGGATGAATGTACCGAGAACAATGCTTCGTGTCTATTGTAGAGTTTGGATTCGGTGATACTTTTCAGGTGTGCAAAATAGGTAAACAAAATGTAAGACACTCTCTTTCACACATTGTTTCCTGGTACTCTGAGGCTCAACCAGGAGTATTGCAATCGTTTTAAACGTTACTTATACTATATAGGTATATTTACTACCTATACAATATAAATTATTTATTTATCATGTAATCAAAAATAAAACGAATTTAATTAAAAAAACGGCCTCTAGTTCTCTAAAAATAAATAAATTGAGTAGTTATTTTAGTTAACTACCTATATCGTTAGGTTTTATTTATACTATATATATTTAGTCAATAGAAATTATTTATTAATCCTGTTTTCAAAAATAAAGCGAACTTAATACAAAAACGCATGGTAGAAGCCTCTAGTTCTTTAAAAATAAATTAATTGAGTAGTTATTTTAGTTAACTACCTATAATTATTTTAATCCTATTCATTAACTTGAGTTCATCATAAGCTAATAAGCTGTTCTACCTACCTACTTATCTAAACTAAATTCCTATTATATAAATATTAATTTCACTACAATATTAATGTATAATTTAAAATCTTGTTTAGACATTATAGAGCTGTCATTGTAATACGAATGAAAATAGAACGAACAAATTTGTTAAAATCCTAATATTCTTCATAATTATTCAAGTCTGGTACCTACAAGAACAAAGATTTTGCAAACAATAAGACTACCTACCTTATCTGTCTTATTTTATTACGACCTAAAATTGCTTTTATAAGGAGCTTTTGTAAAAAGTTTTTATTGAAATGAGACATAATAATACCCTGCATTTATGTTCGCCTAGTACATTTTAATATGGTGTGCAGGTGAATGAATAAATAAATGCAAGGCAATTATCGCGCATTTTGAGTTTATATTCTCATGAATATTTTTATTAGGTACTTGTCCACTTTCTTGCTTTAATTAACTAGTATTATGTTTTTATTGTGGTGCACTTTTTTGCTTTCAACTTGCATGCAGTTATTAAAAAGACCGTTTTCCTAATTATTGCAACATAGTTGATATTAATTAGTTACACTTAAAATTGAAATTAAATGCGTAGATTACAATTAGGTATTCAGACGAAGCGTGAATTTATTCATGAATGATGGACTAAGCCAGTATCTGTCACAATAGGGACTATGCACGATTTTTTATTATTTAATTACTTGATAGAGTAACTACATTAGACCCTAAAAATATTAGGCATTTTTAAAAGGGTGATTGATGCTAACAGAAAAATAAACAGAACAGAAGTTTAAACTTATCTGCCACTACTGCAGTAAAAAACGGTACATCACTAGCCGCCATTCTGTGACGTTATTTGTCCTTAAAATAAAAAGCACGCATTTATAGGTATTTATCGATTTTTTTGTTAATTAAAAATAATATGTAGGACAATTTTCACATATTGCTCTGGTCACAAACTAAGCTCTATGCTTGTACTATGTGTACCAGAAGCAAGCGGCCCTATTGGTTGTTGCTCACGTATACAAATACGTTACGTTGCTACAATGCGCAAACCCATAGTAGAGCCTCTGTAAAGTAAAGACTACAGACAGAACATAAGTTGACGTTTGTTTTTGCACGAATGACGTCACAGGGATTTTTTGCTTGAAAATGCGTTCCGATTCTACCAAAAAGTATTGTTTATAAAAAAAACTGCCATAAGTTTCATATATCATAATGTCGTTAAATTCATGCATATTTTAGTTTTTTTAAGAATTATGTTTTTTTTTTAATAAATAAATAATATGCATATATTATGATAACAGGACCGTTAGGACTATCCAAAATAGAATAAAAAAGGAGAAAGTGGTCTCCGGGACAAAAAGTTAGGGAACCACAGAACTAGAGGTTTACTTGAGAAATTAGTGCCGTGTAAGAAGTTTCTTAATGTAAATAAGGCATTGTTGTTTAACAACATTAATCCCACTATGCCTGCTAAATGACGCCTTCCTTACTAACTGGCCTTTAATATTTGCTGCGTTATCAAATCAACCTCGAGTTTCGTAACCGTAACTGGTGGGCAATTCTTGCGCTTTCGACATTCATCTTGATTCGAGATTTTTAAACGAAAAATTACTAAATATGTCATTTTTCGTTCAATATTTTTATATTTATTATTTATTAATTAATATTTATTATTTATTTCGTTTAATATTCGATATTTTTAAACAAAAAATAGCATATTTAGTCATTTTTCGTTTAAAAGTCTCGAATTGAGATGAATGTCGAAAGCGCGAGAATTGCCCACCTGAAAGGAGACTTGCAACTCGATAAGAAATACATATAGTAGTCTCCTGAAAACCGGTGGACCCACAGACTAAAACCAATGACTAGGTCACTTGACGGTTTTGTGGTAAAGAAACCAGTCGAAACGTTTGTTAATAATAACATTGACATTGGATAGGTTATAGGCGCGGCTCGTTCGTAATCCGAGGAAGTTATCCATCAGGCCCTTATCGCAGGAAGTACATCTATTCTATATTTACTTATACACACTCGACCATGCCTAGGGATGGATTGGCCGGAGTCAATTTAAATTTAAAATATTATTTACTCCGTGTCCCGCGGTTTTATTTATATAAACAGTTTATTGCACAGTAAACAAAAGTTATGTACAAAGGCGAACTTAATGCCTTAGGCATTATCTACCAGCTAACCTTTAAGATGTTTGAAGTCAGGTGCTTAATTTATTTAATAAACTTATATAAATTAGGACATACATAAACATATTATATATTATTTAACATATACATAATAAATAATAATACATATACTAACTTACTATATGCGATTTTACCCACAGTTTAATTTCTCGCTCGGCTCCTAAGGTCCGTTAGTTAGTACGACATAATACCTATTTTCTCAAAAATTGCGCTAACCTAACATTGTATTTTTTTAATCCGATTGTTAGCAGAGATTAGGGCGTTCAAATAAACAAAACAAAGTTTTAGCCTTATAAGTATAGTTTCCACGTAAAATGAAAGGATTTTGTAAGGCTGCATGGTCGAAAGATCTTTGCCTTCCACACTGTGAAAAAATTCAAATATGAAAGGATTTTGTTTTAAAGATAACTGCATTCGTATTGCGAAGTCTGCGTTTTCCATACAAGATTAGCTTTCGCATTTCCAGTAATTTGTGTTTGTCGTATGTATGATATGTATATATATATATATTATAAGTTTTTTGTAAGTATGCTTACCGTCAGATAGATACAAAGTCACATGCCAAAAATTAAACTTTGCATCATGGTCTAAATGACAAAATAAAATTTATATAGATTTATTTATACCAGGGCAACATATTTTAATGATGGTAATGAATGATAGACATTAAATAAATCTAAATTCAAATGATTGCTCTATAAAACTCCATATAGTAGAATTCACTTATCGTAAATCGCTTTACTCATAAAAGGTACTTGCAATTTAGCAATAAATGTAATTGTAGTTAAAACAATCATTAATTGGGTAAAGCAAATAAAACTTTTAAATTCTTTAAAAAAAACCGTTGTCCGTAATATTAACCCCGTGTATTTTAAAACATATTATCCATAGCTACCCTGTCTTGCTGCCCATCATATCAATGTCACAAAAAAATATATATATAATGAATACTAATAATATAGATATATAAGAATCATTTCGGTTGTAGTAAGTAACCTTAGAACAATCACTGCAATTGCCAAAAAGATGACATAAAATGTCAACAAACGAAAAAACAAAATAAAATAATTTCTAAAAAGGTTAAGAAAAAACGTACTTTTGCCAGTTATTTCGTCATATTCAGTTAGTCACTAATATCTCTTGTCACAAATTTTCAACGTTAAAACTCAAATTGGCTTCGAGTTCGGGCTCAGTTTTTGATATCGTGGCCACCTATCGCCAAGAAGTACGTTTATGGTCCCTGCGTGAGCACTAAAAAGCCTCGGCACTAAAAACGCTCCATTTCAAGTATTTTATGGTGCTTATTGGCAGCTGCCGCATGAGCTATATTATGCTTATGAAAGTACACATTCAGCCGAAAGATGACGCGACTGTCGCTTTATTAGAATGCTTATATATTTTTGTTTTGTGAAAGATAATGCTGCAAAATTTTTTTTTGGTCGGTTTTTTATTCATCCTTGTTTTATTTTACTGGAGCACGCCATATTGTGCATTGGTCGCTCCCACCATGCCGGCTAAATTATGCAGTTAAGGCTCGAACAACTGCCAATGTGTGTTACTACGGAAATTTGTGAAGAAATAATAATAAAAAAGGACGAAAAATACCACTTTAAATTATAAAACTTGAATATGAATTGCAAATTAAATATTTTAAACAATACAAATTATTAGTGATTTATTAATACATACCTATTTGAGTGAAATAATTATTATAGACATATCTTTCGTATATTCGAGAGAATTTCACATTTAGGTATTTCGTGAAACACACACGTTTTTATTTATTTACAAAATGTTGGCATATAAAAATAATAAATACAAACAATACAATTTAATAACTGAATATACATAGGTACATACATTCAGTTTTTTTTGGGTAGTTAAAAGTAGTTAATTTTTTAATATTGTTTGAATTCATACGAAATTAGCTATTTGGCATTGGAGAACTAATGCCAAAAAAAAAGAGAATGTATGTGTATGTATATTCAGTTATTAAATTGTGTTGTTTGTATTTATTATTTTGATATGCCAACATTTTGTAAATAAATAAAAACATGTGTGTTTCACGAAATACCTAAATGTGAAATTCTCTCAAATATACGAAAGATATTTTTATAATAATTATTTCACTCAAATAGGTATGTATGTATAAAAAAATGTGTGTTTTACGAAATACCTAAATGTGAATTTCTATATACTTTAATATCCTCGTCCGTTTATTATCAAATCTGTCAAATCAACTGGCCGTTCCGTAACCACATAGTAAAAATACGTTTTTGGTTTTTAACAATCTTAGAGTGCGTTTGGTTAAATTGCTATTCATCATCAAATTTACCTACATCGATTGTTTTCCATTATCTTGATATTTAATTCAGCAGTGGAATGTTAAAAAAAAAAAATACTGCCAAACCGAACGCAAGCTACATAACCAACTAGTGTACGACTAGGTGGTTAGCTGACTCCATTGGACTTTCTCAACTTTTATCAACGTATGGCAGGAAAATTTTATATATTATATATATATATATATCATCACGGGTGCCTTACGGCGCCCGAGACCGCCTAGACGGCCCCAGGGTACCCAGCGGAGGGGTTTTAATCCCACCTCGTTGTAGCCGATGGTATGAGTCTACACCGAACAAGTGGCTAGCTCGTCGCGATGTTTTGGATAGACTCAATAACCCATCTATAAACAGTTTCACAAGTTGGTATAGTGAAACCGGGACCGACAGCTTAACGTGCTCTCCGAGGCACTATAGTGGTGTTGTCAAACAAATGTACATAATTTTTTTAATTAAAACTCATTGGTACACACCGGGATTCGAACCAGGGACCTAAGCGTTTTTAAGTCCAAGGTCTAACCAAAGGCCACCACGTAATAAATATTTTATAAAACCTTTTCCATAGAAACCTAATGTTAAAATTTTTTTTTTCATAAAATAAAAAATCTCCGTATTAAGGAAGTACCTAAAGTTCAATTTAATGAACTTTATCATTAAATAGCTAAAAATTTGTCAAATATGAAATAAAATAAATTTATAGGTAATTATCGTTTGGCACTAAGGCAGATAAGTGTGCGGTTAGAAAAATAAAAAGAAAATATTTTGTCTTCATAGCTTAATCTGGATAGACAGCGCATTATTTTAAACTTTTTTAACAGTTTATGATAATTAATATTGCTATTAATAATATAATATTGGGCTGGCAATTGAATTAAGGAAACAATTGTATATATACGTTTACAAGTTTGTTAGATATTACATTTAAAAACACTTCAGTTTTAAATCCCCGGTGCAAATGAGTTTTTAAGAATAACAAAAGTTTGACAACACCACTATAATAGTGCTTCGGAAAGAACGTCTAGCTGGCGGTCCCAGTTTTTACTATACCAACTTGTGAAACTGTTTATAATAGAGTCTATCCAAACACCGTTACGAGCTGCCCACTTGTTTGGTGTAGAGTCAGAATACCATCGGCTACGAAAATGTGGAAACAGAGCTCCACCGCTGACTGGTTAGGTTAGGTTAGGCGGTCTCGGGCGCCGTAAGGCAACCGTGATGGTACTTATGTATTTTTAAGGAATGCAGTCAATAATTCGATTTTTATTAAGATCATCAACCGTTAAAAGGAAATGTTTGAAGGAAATATTGAGTTTACTAAACTCAATATTTCCTTCTACTTTAAACTTCTAATTTAAACTCTACATTGAAAGTGTTAGTGCGTAGTGACTAGTAGTGAGGGGTCTATTCGTTAACTTTAAGTCACCTTTTTGTTAGGAGGTTTTGATTGACTACGTATACCAAATACCTATAAGGAGCAATAAACTGCAAGAGATAGGTATCTCGAGAAATTATTATTTATTTATTTAAATCTTTATTGCATACAAAATACAAAGGCGGACTTAATGCCGCTAGGCATTCTCTACCAGTCAAACCTGCCAATACAGTAACTGAGTATATAATGCAGTGAATATTATATACAATACTTACAATCTATTATTACTTAAATATATCTTGTATACATAAACTACATATACAAAATACTACCAAACAAAGATAAACAGACACCATAAAAGTAGCCTTTGTGATTTTTTTTTCAGTGCCAATAATAAACCATACAACCATATAGCCATATATGTCCTTTATGTATATGCAACTAGATGCAATAATCGCAAAGCTTGCTTCATCGATGTAAACAAATATATTACTTGCTTTTTTTTTTTTTGACCAGGATTTTGCGCACTATCAGTAAATTATTGTAGAGTTGGTCACATGCGTCCTTCATCACGGAGGATTTCATCCGATAACAACTGGGTAACGGCATTACAGCATCCGTAGCGTGAGACTTTATGGTCAAGAAATGTTCTGGTACCTTACATTCAGAACTTAGTTGTTAGTGTGGCATTCAGCTACCATAAGCAACGTCCAGTGTTTGTTTGCTCGTTTGCAAATATGTAGGTAACAGCATACAAACATCCAAAGGATGGTATTTGTATGATGAAGGTACCTTGACTCACAGAACAACACAACTTTTTGCGCGCTCTGATAGTTTATTAGTGCAGTTCGGTCACCACATGCGTCTTCCTGCGTTGGGTCGCTTGTCCGATTAATATCGCGAGCATCCGAAGCATGTGTCTTGTATGGTCAAGGCACTTTGACAATCAAACCTTTACCACTTTTTGCGTAGTTTTTCAACTGATAACAAGGTTAAGCAGATGCCAACAAGGCCGGCCTGGGATGGGTGAACGCTTTATACAACGAGGCTATTTCATCATAAACACCGCAACAAGATCGCCACTTGTTAGGTGTTGCCTCCGAATACCATCGGCGAAATGAGGACGGCTTAATCCCTCCGCTGGGTACCCTGAGGCCGTTTAAACGGTTCTAGGGAGCCAAATAGGCACCCGTGATGGTATTTATTTATTATTAGGTAGGCATTCGGAACCAACATGGCACATACGTTCTCCAGTGCTGGGTCACTCGTCCGATATAATCTGGGTAACAGCATCACGAGCATCCGAAGCGAGGGTCTTGTATGGTCAGGGCAGCTTGACAAACAGAACTTCAAAACTTTTTGCGCGCTCTGTCTGTTTATTTATCATCCTAAGTGTGGGACTTGTTTGGCCATTACAACTGGACAAACCGAACTTTATAATCTTTGCGCGCTCTGTTACTTTATTAGTGCAGACGTTCGGTCACCACATGCGTCTTCCAGCGTTGGGTCGCTCGTCCGATAACATCTGGGTAACAGCATCACGAGCATTCGAAGCGTGGGACTTCAATGATTATTTGCTCTTATTTTCCTTTTCGTACCTATATAACTACCTACCTAATTAGAGAGAGAGGGAGAACTGGTGATATAAGTTTTATACTGGATATAAACTTAGACAAGACCTTGATTTGATAGTTCACAATTTATTTTTTGTCAAAAGTAATGTTTTGGACGATTCATTTTATCTTTGGGGAAAGATCATCATAGGTTAAGGTAACCCTCGTAACGATCTATTGTGACCCCATCAAAAACAACTTTGATTTTAGTTTTAATTTATTATTTTGAGAAAGTTAATGTATGCATTCTTCTACTCATTAGGATCTATACTTTACATTTTGTGTTTTTTTTAAATTCTAAGTAATTTGCTAATTTAAGAAATAGCTCAAAAACTACCAAACAAAAATTACAAAAATAAATACAAAGAGATTCAGATTAATAAAAATAAGCCGCTTCCAACCGGTCTTTTTGGAAATTTATAGGAGAGGCTTATGTCCAGCAGTGGACGTTCTATGGCTGATTATGACGATGATGCATGATACTTTCATGCATCATGCATGGTTATTTAGTTTATAATAAGTTTTCCAAAATCAAACTTAGCCCCTTTTGTTGCTTGAAATTTTCAACTTTATTTTATTTTATTGGTTAACTGCATGTGGCTTAACAGCTCTTAAGCAGACCTACAAAGTCCATGAATGGGTCGATCAATACATTGTTGTTTAAAAATATTGATCGCTCCCACTATGCTGGCTTAATTATGCGATTACGAAATGCGTGGCGTCTTTATCGCCACGCATTTTCGTATTTGCATTTACAAGTTAATTTCTACACTGCTTTATCGTCAAATCAATCTGCGGTTTCGTAAACTCACGACGACCAGAAATCGATGCAGTCCGAAAAACCGATGAACCCACAGACTAAAACCGAAACATGACTAGGTCCCTTGACGGTTTTTTCAACTGTATTCGCGAGACGACGGTAACGAGACCGGTCAGTCCGCCTAACGAACTATCTATAAGAGTAGGTAGTTATAAAACCTCTAGTTGTAAGCAAATAAAACGGTTGTTTAGGAACTGTCTGTCACCGGACCGCAGTAATTCTGGGAACCGAACCTGAGACCACCGAGTTGTTTATTCCCAACAAACAAACTGATAGATAATAAATGGTTATGCAGAAATTTACACAATCTAAATTACTTCTAAAAGGATTTTCCTTTTAAATATATTTTCTTAAACAATACCTATAAGAAACCTATTTTTAATTAAAGTATGGCGACATGTGATTTTTATATATTTAGATTTTAAGCAGCAGACTTAATTTAGCCGGCATAGTAAGAGCAATCAATGCTGTTACACAATAATTTATGGATAAAACCAATTTTATACACAAGTCACTTGACACATGACACATTGTTTCACTATACCAACTTGTGAAACTGTTTATAGATGGGTTATTGAGTCTTTTCAAGACATCGCGACGAGCTAGCCACTTGTTCGGTGTAGACTCATACCATCGGCTACGTCAAGGTGGGATTAATACCCCCTCCGCTGGGTACCCTGAGGCCGTCTAGGCGGTCCCGTGATGATCTATATAATGAAGAGCTAGGTTGGACGCGCTAATTTCAGGAACTACTGGTTCGAATTGAAAACATATTTTAGTATTGGAGAGCCCATTTATCGAGGAAGGCCACTCTATAACATCACGGAATGTTCTTATGGTCTTGAGTCAAATATTTATAGAATACTTGTTAACGTGTAGGAACTAGGAATTATAATAATCCTTAAAAACAGTCAATTTCGACTCGTTTCTTTAACTTTTAAAAACCGTAAATCGATTTTTTATCGTCGGCTCAAGGTGCTGAATAACTTATAGTAATTTATTTTTATTAATTTTGGTTAATTGAAAGAAAGTTTTAGATAAGCTATGATCAACATTAATTACCACAGCATGATTGCTGGTTAGTCACTTCACGCAATTTTTATAATAATCTACAAATTCTTATTTATTTTAATCTTTTATCATATAATTAAACAAAAGATTACGAACTTTGGTCAATAAACGCCATTTCCAATAATCCATGAATTTGTTTTTAGACAGACAGTAACTACCGCTACTTCAAATCATATTTCAGTGGCTACCATAGTTTCTACTTTCTATCCGTAAAAAGCCTAGACCTATTATTGAAAACGGCAGTAAGTATTTTTGCAAAATACGCCATCCGTAACATTGCTTGCAATAACGCGGATGACGCATGCGATCGTTTGCAAGCGTTGTTCACTTGGGCACTGCGCAGGCGCACGCCTACAGCTTTTTACAGCGCCTCCCATTGTATGAAGATATGAGTGTACAGACCAACCACACTAGTGCCACTTCACAACTGACGTTTGTTTAATTCATGATTTTTTTGTTGACGCAACTGTTTTAAACTTAATAAATGTAAAAAAAACGTTGATTTAAGGTTGCAATCGATTGCTTTCACTTTCTAAGATAAAAAAGATTGTTTATGTAATAATTATAAATAACGCTATAAGATCGCTGCTTAGTAAGTTAAAAAAGTTAGATACCTACCTAGGTATTCAACGTTGGTTTTTTTTGCTTAGATGTTGGATAAGGACTTTCTACTAATCCATTAAGTTTCTAAAAACTTAGATGCCTAATCTAATGACAATTTTTTTTCTACACAATTACTTCATTGAGCGTTTTAGTTAAACTGGTATTTTATCTCTATTCTGTCAAAGATGATTTTTATTGGTAAGAAAGAGACGAAACACCTTTTTATCTAAAATACTCAATTACTTAAGTTTTTTTTTAATAGGTATGTAAGCGCCTTGTTAAAATTGATCTTTACAACTAGGTAAAAAAAACACCACTATTCTTAATTATTTAAATAGGCAGTAAAAGCAATTAAAAGAATGTAAACTACGCTAATATGTTTTAAATTTTCCGCTTTTTTAACCGGCACTAAATACATTTTACCGTCCAGCGAATGGAGTCTCATTGTATGATAATTCGTATCGAGCTACGAATAAATTAAAGTAATATCTGTGGTAATACCTACCTATAGTAGATGAACATATTTTTTTATAGAAAGTAATTTTCAGACTGTTATAGACAATTTTATCGCATTTCGGTGTTATAAAGTTTTTTTGGATACGTGGTGGCCGAGTTGGTTAGACCTTGGACTTAAAAACACTAAGGTCCCTGGTTCGAATCCCGGTGTGTACCAATGAGTTTTTAATTAAAAAAATTATGTACATTTGTTTGACAACACCACTATAGTGCTTCGGAAAGCACGTTAAGCTATCGGTCCCGGTTTCACTATACCAACTTGTGAAACTGTTTATAGATGGGTCATTGAGTCTATCCAAAACATCGCGACGAGCTAGCCACTTGTTCGGTGTAGACTCATACCATCGGCTACGTCGAGGTGGGATTAAAACCCCTCCGCTGGGTACCCTGGGGCTGTCTAGGCGGTCTCGGGCGCCGTAAGGCACCCGTGAAGATATATATATATATATAAAGTTTTTTCGAGCTCTATTAGGTACTTCGTCATTTTTTTTTTTAATGATTTTTCAATCGGAATCAGTGCGTTGGTTGTTATGCTCTTCGGCAGACAGCTCTAGGGGTATCCCTTTAAAAATATTCTTAGAGGAGGGTTCTTAAATAAACCTAATAAATTTAAAGATTATTTTATTTTAGCACATAAATTACCTAGAGGTCTAGTCTAATGACATTAGAGTCGAATCTTGAGAATGGTTTTATTATAAATGTACGCGGAATGCATGAGTGCTCGTCAGATAGCCCGAAGCGATAATTCTGAGGTCACCAACGCTTATTTCACGCTCGCCCGTCTCTACCGGAACTGGTTGCTCGTTTTTCTATTAAATTGAAAGTTAGCTTCTTAGCGGTTATGTGCGCCTGGTACTTGCGAAGAAGTGTTGAAAATGTTTTGGTTAGAAATACAAAAAAAAAATCGGTAGATAGGGTCGGGAGGAGTCTTTTCTGTAGACAGATAGATTGAAAAAACCGTCAAGTGACCTGGTCGTGTTTCGGTTTTAGTTCCTGTGTTCACCGGTTTTTAGATGCATCAGGCATCAATAATATTTAGGTATTTCCGGAGATCGCATCGATTTCATGTCGCCGTTACGAGACGGGCAATTGACTTGACGATAAAGCAGCGAGGATATTAAAATACTCGTAATGCAAATACGTCTTTGTCGCCGGCCATTAAGTAACCGCATCATTTAACCGGCATAGTGGGAGCGATCAATATTGTTAAATAAAAAAGTTATGATAATCCCCATTCAAAGACTTTGTACGTCTGCTTACCATTAGGTACATGCAAAGTCATCCTTTGCTCCAATAAAAAAAAGCAAGTTTGTTCGTCTTTGTTGTCGATAGCGGGACCGAACAATCCTGTATAATCAATGTATTAATCGACTCAAATCATGGTCTTCATAGGTTTACTTTCCTACTTGTATAGTAACGTCAGTAAAAAATAAATTACGGGTTCAGTCAGAAGCAGCCAGAAGCGGTTCTTATGCGATCGTAACTTATATTGTTCAAGTATGAACTTGGTACATTGAGAAGTACTTGGAAAAGTTTACTCCTTCCAAAGTTTCGAGACACCGCGGGCCAAACGTAACCCTGAGCGTCTACTAGGTTTAAGTGGAGAAATTATTAGTTTCAAAGTTTATTTAATTGCTTTATTACAAACTTTGAACTTCTTACACATTGTATGCACTTCGCGGTCAAGTCTTTGGGAAAGTTAAATTATTCTTTTGAGATTCAAATTTATTTAGGTTTAGTTATTCTTGGTTTGTAAACACTAATTGTGAGCTAAGTTTACTGCTAAAAAGAAATAAAATCTTACCTTGGTACTTAAACCTTGTTTTTTCTTAATTTATATAGGTATATTTTTTTTAACGAAACTTATAAATTATAATATAGCAATATTTTATGGACTCAAAGGTAAATAAATATAACAAAATGTAGCACTGAAAGCTGCAAAAACCAAACTTTATTTATAGCCAATAGTCACGAAGTGTTTTTAAATATTTATTGATTCTTTATTTTAAGCTCTATTGCCTGAGATTTAAAACTAAATTTCCTTCAGCGATTTTTGAATGTTTTGTTTGATTTGAAACTTTACTTTGATAGCTATATTCTTTTACTATTTTTGTCTATAAAAATATCTAGTAAGTATTTGTTTTATGACAATAGCGGCGAGGTATAAAATCTCGTCAGTGAAATTACGTATTTGCATCTACTTCCCTATGTTTTATCTCAGCGTTATAAGTACGGTTTCTGATGAGAGTAAGCAGCGTGGACTACCAAAAGTCGCACGGAAACAATTTGTCGTAAGTCACAATGCGTTTAAATATTAATTTAAGAAAATCTACAATCTTCTTTTTATTTATCATATACACTTTTATAAACAAAAAAAAAATTAAACATTTATATTAAGTAATATCACAAAATCGAGAAAAAAAAAAATTGCTATTTTCACGATTTATTTCTATCGAACAAACTGCTTTATTTTACATTTCTGAATTAGCAGTTATATCACTAATATCCTCCTGATTAAGAAAATATTTTTTCTGTTCGTCTAAAACTAGTCACTTTCTAAAAAAAATCGGAACTATAGACGCAATCTCTGAACTCACCTCAGCTTAACTGTAATTGATCAGATTTTAGTCATTGTTATTTTTTAAGTTTCTTAATAATTGTAGTCATGTCTCGACCGGTCTCGTTACCCATATCAAAAACCGCAAAAACCGTCAAGTGACCTAGTCATGTTTTGATTTTAGTCTGTGGGTTCACCGGTTTTCAAGAGATTACGTTCGCGTCGATTTCTTGTCGAGGTGGTAGTCTACTTTCAGGGTGCGGTTACGAAATGGGTGGTTGAATTGACAGGGCAACGAGTATATTAAAATATACTCGTAATGCAATTCGTCTTTGTCGCCGCCCATTTCTTAATCGCATCATTTAGCCGGTATGGGTGGGAGCAAAAAATATTGTTTAAGAACAATTATTGATTGACCCCATTCATGGACTTTGTAGGTCTGCTCACTATCAGCTAGATACAAAGTCACATGCCGTGCTCCAATAAAAAAAAAATCTCTGGTCAGGTTAAGCTCTAACTCCAACCGGTTTTCGAGCTATCGATCTGGATACACAGACGGACTGAGTGATGACGTAAGAGTTCTATTTTTTTTTTAATACTTACAGAACCCCATAAACAAAGACTGAACAAAGAGATCAATCACGAGAAAGTGGTCAGTCCGTGTACTTTGATCACCTATCTTGATCATCTTATACACCTATATAACATTTAGATTTTGTCAAATGTGACACTATATCTGCCACTATTTGTTGGTATTCAGACCTCAAAGTCTATGAATGAATGGAGTCGAACATTAGAGAATCGAATAATAATAATATTATGTAGGACAATTTACAATTGACAACATAACAAATTTTAGATTATGCTGAAATACAATCCCGTTTGTGTATTATTACTATACATTTTTTTCAGAATTTATTAACGACTCATTTTTTAAATATATGAAAATTACTGAAAAAATAATCAGATTTACGGTTGATTTTTTTTTCAACTTTACTGAGATTTTTTTTTAAATTTACAATCAGGCTTGGACCTCAAGATAAAGCGGCCTCTAAATGGATATATGCTCTTTTAGAAATGTCATTTCTTTAAAATTGACTTTTAATTATAAAACTTTGAATAAACGAAAAAACAAAAAATACGGGTATTCTATTTTTTTTTTCTCTTTTTTAAAGGGCTTTTGTCATTTACATGACCATGTCAGCCCTATTGGTTTACAATATAACTCAACCTATTGAATATTCTGATCTTTTTTCTACATATATATTTACAAAGTTATAAGCATCCTAGCAGAATCGGAATACGGTTCGGCTAGAATATTTCTCTGGTCGCAAATTAAGCTCTAGGCTGGTACTATGATAACCAAAACCAACGATTAATACATATTACATTTTATAAACACCCAAACTATGACAATCTTTACAGTAAACCGTAGGTAGGTACTAGTGTTTTTTTGCCATGGATGGCAATCGAACCCAAGACCTCCGGATACAACGCAACCACTAGTCTACGGAGGCGGTCAATAAATAATAATTCAGTAGTTTCACTATCAGCTCTTATCAATAATAAAATCTTTTTAGACTTTCGTACCATTACGGCATTTTAATAAAGGAAACTACCTACTTAATCAAAACAAAAAAAACTACTTATTTAAAACAATAAAAAAAACATGCAGATCTATGACGAATGAATCTTTATTTGCATAATTCTGATTTTATGCGACGAGTTAGCCAATTGTTCGGGTTAGACTCGAAATACCATCGGCTACATTGAGGTAGGAATTACCCCACAGCTAGGTGCCATGCATGACCCGTATATGCGGTCTCGTACGCGCCGTATTCCGTAAGGACGGTAAGAGGTGACGGTAGTCAAAGTTTACAAGTAAATGCATGTAATATTACTATTAAAATTATTTAAAAAATCTAATACCTAGATACAAAATATTCTACCTGCAAAATCCTACTTTTGTTTTCAAGTTGTTATTTATACATTATAGGTATATTAGTTATCATAATTTACCCATATACCTAGACATTGTAAATTTATTGTTATACATAGGTCTCAGTATTTAGTACAATGCGATAAAAACAATAACAGTAGATTCACTATACCAATTTGTGCAACTGATTATAGATGGGTTTTTTGAGTCTATCAACTTACAAACATCGCGACGAGCTTAGGTGGGAGGAAGGTCTCTATAACTTAGACCGACCGGTCTCGTTACCACCACATACAGATGCAAAAACCGTCATGTTTTGATTTTAGTCTGTGGGTTCACCGGTTTTCAGGAGAATACTGTATCAATATATTTTCAGGTCGTAGTCTCCTTTCAGGGTACGGTTACGAAATGGGTAGTTGAATTGACGATAAAGCAGCGAGTATATATATTAAAATATACTCGTAATGCAATTCGTCAATGTTGCTCCCCATTATGTAATCGCATCATTAAGCCGGCATAGTGGGAGCGATAAATATTGTTTAATAACAATTATAGAATGATCCCATTCACGGACTTTGTAGGTCTGCTCACCACCAGCTAGATACAAAGTCACATGTCGTGCTTCAATAAAATAAAATAAAACTAGCCACTTGTTCGGTGTAGATGGACTCATACCATCTGCTACCACGACGTGGGATTAAAAACCCTCCGCTGGGTACCCCCTTGACGCCTTTGATCAACTATACAACCCTGAGGCCTTCTATCTCGGATGCTGTAAGACACCCGTGATGATATATATATATATATATATATATATATATATATATATATATATATATATATATATATATACATAATTATTATATATACAACCAGTACCTATGTAAACTAAAGATAAAGTCAGACAAATACACTTGAAACTACTTGAAAGTTTAGTCGAAATGTTTTTCAGAAATTGAGACGGGACTGACTACCCATACCTATCTACCTACTGGTACATTCAACTGCCTAACTTATTTCCTTTCAGTTATTTCATTACAGTAGTCAAAGAATAAAGTATATTTTCTAAAACATAAAATGTACCTTATGGGCTTTGTGTTAAGGTTTTACTTATCTTGACAAACAAATCATTGAATAGGATATTATTTTGATGATGAATAAGTTTTAATATTTGAAGCTTCAGTGAATTTTAATGCTTTTTTTATATTAAAATTTGTTTAGTTATTAAAGGTATTATATAATATATAAGGCCTTATTAAAAACTTTTCTATTATTTTTTACTTGCAGAAAATATTTTTTGTTTTTTATTTCAGTACTTTCAAGTTTATAATGTCGCGTTTAATTTAAAAAAACTACACTTATATATATAGTTGTGACCAAAATTAGAAACTTTTTTCAGCTTTCACACTGTTTAAGGTCCCTGGAGTCAACTTGACGTCCATACAAACGTACTTCCAATAATTACAACTTGGCTGATGGTCGAAGTTCAATTATGTTCTTAATTGTACGTAAAAATCTTTCTGTTGTGGGGTATTTTTTTTTAAACATTCGTGACGAGCTAGTCTTGTTCTTACTACTTGTTCGGTGTAGGTATACCTACTAGACCATCGGCTACGACGAGGTGGGATTAAAACCCCTCTGCGGGTACCCTGAGACCTTATAAATAGGCGATCTCGGGCGCCGTAACGCCACCTGTTATGATATTTATTATGATTAGATGCACACTCGCTATATATGTATACGAGATATATACTTATCTATACTAATATTAAAAGCTGAAGAGTTTTTTGTTTAGTTGAACTATCTCAGGAACTACTGGTTCGAATTGAATAATTCTTTCAGTGTTAGATAACACATTTATCGAGGAAGGCTATAGGCTACATAACATCACGCTACGACCAATAGGAGCGGAGTAACAATGACAAATGTTGCAAAAACGGGGGAAAAAATCCTTTTCAGAGCGTACGCTGCGTAAACGGTTAAAGTTACGCAGACGAAGTTGCGCGGATTAGCTAGTATATTAAAAAATCCACGTCTACAGTTCCGCAAGGCAGACTCTTCATTCATTCAATTTCCGCTCCCTGCTCCCCAGCTGTAGGGTGAGGGTCAGATTCTGCGCATGCGCCCTGGTGTCAACATCTGTTTTCCCTGGCACCTGGCACCCGATAGACTAGTTGTGCTCTGGCGGTAGATGTAGGAGCTTGGTGTCTTACCTTTCTAACGTTTTCATACATTCGGGAACGAAAATTATAGTACGATTACATTATGATATTTATCATACAAGTGTGCTAAGTTGGTAGGTAATAACACTCGAAGCTGAATTAGTTTTTTTTTTTTTCATATAAAAAAACTTGTCGGTGTGTCTGACAATTTATTATTACTACTACGGAAATAACTGCTCAATTAACAGGTAAATTTATCCATAATTTTTTTTTTAATAAAAAAAAAATAGGTCGGTAGCACTACCTTGACCTATTTTTTTATTTAAGTATAAACCAATAGGATCGCTTTTTTTTTTTGAGAAGCCTCTTTTATAATAGTAACAGAAACAACTTGTTAAGGGCCCTGCAGTTCACTTAACGCCCATACAAACGTAGGTTACTTCCAATATTACAACTTAGCTGTTGGTCAACGTTTTTTTTTGTATTATAATATTTTAAAAAAAATCTGATTTCGAAAAAAATAAAAATAATAAACACAAAAAGATTAATCAATGACCGACAAAAATATTATTTTAATTCTGCGACAAACAGTAATCGCGTATTATTGGACGTGCGAAAGCTAATTTTGTATGAACGCGGAGTTCGCGATTACGAATGCAGTGCCCTTAATGAGAGAGAGCGAAGATAAATATACGAGTAGGTATATATCGCTATCAGAATGTGTTCGTTTCGTTCGATCAAAATGCTATTACCACCGAACTCATCAAAGTTTATAATAATAATGGTTGGTGAGGTTGGTCGCTTCGGTGGCACCCTTATATGGCAGATGATAATTGGATGTCAGTGGAATCAGCTAACCACCTAGTCTTACACTAGTTGGTTATGTAAGGTCGGGTAGT
This sequence comes from Monopis laevigella, assembly GCA_947458855.1. Lineage (NCBI taxonomy): Eukaryota > Metazoa > Arthropoda > Insecta > Lepidoptera > Tineidae > Monopis > Monopis laevigella. Next base: position 22,423,132 of record OX381585.1, read on the forward strand.
ATTTTTTCATATGACATTTTTACGATTTCACTTTAATATGTTAATTTCAATATCCAGCTAATGAAAAATATTCTGTAATGATTATAGATACATAGTGATAGTCCACATACAAATACACCTTATATAGATTTATTTTTAGGAAAATGGTTTATGAGCACTAGTTAAATAAATCCCAATAACTGTCGTAAGTCATTATACTGTTTATGTATTAATATGTATATTAGGTATATGGCATGTAGTAGGTAAATTGAGTATGTTTATGTGTAAATAATACATGTATTTATATAGCATATAGTTGGTTGAGTAGAGAGGGTAGTGAACACAGTGCAGGTGAGAGTTCAAAAGGCCTTTAAACCTACTTCGCGGTCTCAAGTCCGGGAACGCTGAAGTTCATTCCCCTGCCTTTCAACCACGCGATGGACCCGGCACCCGCACGGTGAATCCATGGTTTGCTAAGTACATTGTCTCTCTCTATATGTATTTATTTATACATACATATATTAACTAACACTTTAAACTAATTATATATTTTTATTGCACACCTACTTAATATTCTAATGAAAAATAAAATGTTTGACTGTCAGATAATGCGTCCGTCAGCCTTTGTATTTTGCAATAAGTTTTTTATAAATAAATAAAGCTTACATTTTATTATACAGAGCCGATATATGTTGATATCCCGGAGATAAATTACACCGGGAAATCAAATCCTAATGGAGTATTCACCGTTCTCCCCCCAGCGTACTGTTTATTGCATCATATCGCGGTCAGCCTGCGTTGGGGAGGCAGGTTACACGTTCTCTGGGTGCATACTATGTTGGCAGGTTTTTTTTTTTACTTTTATTTTACACAGTGTGGAAGGCAAATATCTTTCGACCATATAGCAAGGCAGGATTATATTATATTTTTTCTTTTTTTATTATAATTACAACACGGCATGTGGCTTTGTATTTTTTAGGTGGAAGGAAGGTCTCGAACTTCGTTAGGCGACCGAACGGTTTCGTTACACCGCCCATACAGATGCAAAAATCGTCAAGTGTTTGGTTAGTCTTTGGGTTCGCCGGTTTTCAGGAGATTACTACATCAATTTCTTGTCGAGGTGGTAGTCTCCTTTCAGGGTGCGGTTAAGAAATGAGTGGTTGAATTGGCGATAAGGCAGCGAGTAAATAAAATATACTCGTAATGTAATTCGTCTTTGTCGCTACCCAATGCGTAATCGCATCTTTAGCCGGCATAGTGGGAGCGATCAATGTTGTTAAGAACAATTATTGATTGACCCAATTCATGGTCTTTGTAGGTCTGCTGACCAGGTGTTAGTCGAAGTTCAATTATTATTTTTATATTGGTAAATTGTGCGTAAAAATATAATAACTAAAAGCTTTTTTTTCTAATTAAAAAAAAACTTACAACAGATATATAAATCAGGAACAAACAGTAGTGGAGAAGCATTGGATAGGTCATTTTATATGGGGAACGCGGACTTCGCGATCGCAACTGGAGTGTTCTTAACAATACAGAATCTAAATAAATATTAAATACCGTTAGTTAGTAGTTAAATACCGATTGAAGAAACGGTATTCTATAATCAATCGTACTTTTTTGGAGCGTTAGTTTATATATTCTGTGCCGTTAGTTGTTTTTATTGTATTATTATATAATAACACGATTTATAACAAAATAATAAAAGTCAAAAAAATCAAAAACACGGTAGTGAAAAATAAAACATACCTATTATTGTCCTAAAAAAATAGAATACCTACGTACCTATTAATTATTTTTTTATCTGGCAATATTCTGAATTTATTTTTATTTCTTAATCTTTTAATCTCTTTAAATAAAGGGTTCCACCATTTTATAATACCAACCATTAAAAAAATATAATAGGTAGGTACAGTCAACTTAAATGACCAGGTTTGCAGGTCTTATAAAGGTTTGTTGTAGGTTCTGGGGTGATTTTTCGCTAAATAAAACGTTATTTAATACAATATAACTATAATATGGACAAACTAGAAGTATTTTACAAAGAATTTTATGTACTGTGACACATGCCAATAGGATACAAACTTCAAAGTATTCTCTGTCATTTTAATAAATGTATCTTTTAACGGGTAAACGGAACAGTAAAGGTAAAGTATACGTTTTTAAAGTAAAATGACCCTTAATACAAAGGAATAGAGTGCATGGGCGTAACCCTAACCTTGCCGTTGACAGTACCTAGTTGATTAATAAAATTAGCAATATTCAATGTAAAATTATGGCGCCCGAGACCGCCTAGACGGCCTCAGGTTACAGTGGATGGGTTTTAACATCGACTACGACGAGGTGGAACTCGTCGTAGTCGATGGTATGAGTCCACCTACACTGAACAAGTGGATAGCTCGTCGCGATGTTTGGAAAGACTTTATAACCCATCTATAAACAGTTTCATAAGTTGGTATAGTGAAACTGAGACTGCTCTATTGTCAGCTTAATATAGGGCACATTAACCGAAATACAGAATCTACTCAGTAAAAAATCTATTTCGTCTTTATTCATAAGTAGGTATGTAGGCTACATTTTTTTTCTATCGTAGATAGCTGATGTTTTAATATCTTAGTTAGCTAACTATAGGTACCTACTATGTTTAAAACGGTCAGAATAGCGGTGAAAACGGTTAATAGAGATAGGTTTTTGTTACAGCGCCAAACCGTTTTTTTTACAGCTTCTTTGGTTTATGTTAAAAACATTTGTAATTTAATATGTTAAGATCCTTTGTGGTAGCGGCTTTAAAAATGTTTGTGAAGGCTTTAAAAAGGTTTACATTCTTAGAGGCGGTCAAAAGAGAAGAAGAAGATTAATAAATACCAACAAAAATATTACAAAAAAAAAAAGTGTTTATTTCAGATAAGAAAGTGATCACAAGTGTAATGGTTGTCTCGCTCCCATACTAGGAAAACCTGTGCTATGGGTAGCCAGCTCACAGTAGCACCAGTAATATCTGGTTTATATAACAAAATTAGAAAAATTAACACTATACAAAATAATACTAATTTTAGTAAGTAAACATGCATTTTTAAAGACAAATGATTTCTAATTAAAAATAAAACAGTGGGGATACCTATAGCAATCTTCTGCGACAAACAGTAATTGAGTATTACTGGAAATGCGAGAGCTCATTTTGTATAGAACGCAGACTTCGCGATTACGAATGCAGTGTCCTTAAGTAAAATGTACCTTGGATTAAGTACATTTACTTTATAATATATGATTTTCGCCAAATAATATATTCTTGAAAAGCGGCCCCAGCCTAGTGGTTCAGTCACTGCGCAACTGATAACAAAGTTAAGCAATGACGGGCCGGTCCTGGAATGGGTGACCGCTTTATACAACGAGGCTATACCATCATAAACGCCGCAACAAGTTCGCCACTTGTTACGTGTTGCCTCCGAAATACCATCGGCGAAATGAGGATGGGTTAATTAATCCCTCCGCTGGGTACCTTGAGGCCGTTTAAACGGTTCTCGGAAGCCAAGGCACCCGTGTTTGTATTATGGTATATATTCTTGAATGGTTTCAACCAAGATTTTTTTTATGAGTGTAGATTCTGCCCGCGGCTTCGTCCACATGTAATTTTTAATTTGATCCTATGTTACAGTAATTACACACGCTCTAATTATATTTATGTCCAATACAAATTGGTCATTTTAACATTGCTAGTTTGTATGGACCGTAATAGGGAAGAAATAATTATGGAAGACAATTTTTTTTTCATTCAAATTGTTCATTTTAAGATTACTGGTTTGTATGGAGAAGGCAACTTTTTTTTTCATTTGCGTCACATGGTTATGTGACGCAAATGAAAAAATGGGAAAAGTTGTTAAGTTTGATCAGCAGACACTCATATTAGCCCAAAGTACATCCTTTCAAAGTCATCTTGTATAGGCACAGAAGAAATAATAGTACAAGCCTCACTTGACCGCCTACGTAGACTAGTTAAATCCGGAGGTCGTGGATTCGATTTCCCCACCCATGGCAAATAAATATTAGTACGTTATCTGTACAGTTTGTCATGGTCTGGGTGTTTATAAAATATAATATGTATTATATAATTGTTTTTGGTACACATCGTACAAGCCTAGAGCTTAGTTTGTGACCATAGCAATTTGTGTAAATTGTCCTACATATAAAAAAAAAAGTTATATAGATAACACCTGTCCTAGAAATTTACAGAAAGTTTTATAATATATACAATTGTCAAGTTATAAATTCAGTTAACTACTGTCATACAACTTGCTCCCCTACTGTGTTTTCTTTTTAATTATACCTAGTCCATTGTATAAGTGGAGGTAGAACACTTACGACGTTTTTGTCAAGAATAAGTAAGTAGTAGTTATAAGGGTTTATAGTTAAAGGGAGAGAAATGGATCATTTTGTGGTTTACTAAATTTCGAAAGGTAATTTAGGTTTATTTTTAGGTTTACCTTTTAACGTTTAGGTATACAGCTTTTTTTAAATTAATTATGGTCGATCCTTTTAATTATTTAATCATTATATATATAAAATAACAATCATAAATAGAACACGTCTACATAGCTTGATCTTGAAACTGTAACTTTTTGTTGTCCAAAGGAGACTTAATACTGCTGTTTGAGATATATAGATAAATTTACTTTAAATTTCGAATGGTGAAATTTTAAGTTTCGAAATTTAAAATCTTTGCCCAAGTTCTGATTCATATCATATCTCAGAATAAATTTCGCTTAGGCTGGTACTTATAAATGAACTCCAACTTAATATTTACTAGAGTAATTATGTCTCTTTTCATCTAACGTCAAATTAACAAAGAATAAACGAGACCACATTACTTGAAAGGTTAAGATAGGGTTAGGGTACTAGTTTAGAGAACTACCTACGTAGAATCTTATAAATCCTGCACCCAAATATATTGTGATAAAATTGCTTCATCTAAGTCATAAATTAAAAATTTTGTATTAAAAACAATTGAAATGTAGCTTTTATAAATACGTGGTGGCCGAGTTGGTTAGACCTTGGACTTAAAAACACTTAGGTCCCTGGTTCGAATCCCGGTGTGTACCAATGAGTTTTTAATCTAAAAATTTATGTACATTTGTTTGACAACACCACTATAGTGCCTCGGCGAGCACGTTAAGCTGTCGGACCCGGTTTCACTATACCAACTTGTGAAACTGTTTATAGATGGGTTATTAAGTCTACTCAAAACATCGCGACGAGCTAGCCACTTGTTCGGTGTTGACTCATACCATCGGCTACGACGAGGTGGGATTAAAACCCCCTCCGCTGGGTACCCTGGGGCCGTCTAGGCGGTCTCGGGCGCCGTAAGGCACCCGTGATGATATATATACTTATATATATATATATATTTTAAATATAAATGTACTCAAGAAAATTATTACTAAAAGTTACTAAAATAAACTTATTAAATGTAAAATAATAGGGGTAAGAAGAAAGTTATATTTGATTAAGAAAAATGTATTTTAACACATTTGGTATAAAATTGATAAAGAAAATTTTAAAGTTTATTTTTTATTAAAAATGCCAAATTTGACTTTTTTGTGAATTTTTTACTAAAACTACCTGTAGCTCAAAATCTATCCATGGGTCCGGTCTGCTAATGGTCTTGTTTTAATCGTTAAGAGTCTTAGGGTCCTGCAAAAAAATATTTTACACCAGAAAATTGTGGAGAAGAAAAGTTATGGGGCCTGAAGTACCGTAGTAAGGTAAAGAAATAATTTTAAGGGCAACTTTCAATGGGGTTTAAAAAAAAACTAACAGGGTTGGAGTTCTTCTGATTTTTTTAAAACATCCTCAGTCCATGCCCTTTCTAACGATATGCTAAAAGTGTAATTATCACTTTTAGTTTTAAAGTTATTAATTAATTTCCGCAACTAGGGCACTTTAAGCAAAAATTTCAACTAAAGAATATTAAATGTGTTCGATCGTAAAAGGATGGAAAATGAAACAAAAAATTTGGTAATAGTCATTACCAAATTTTTTGTTGTATGTCATTAAATTACAAATTTTACGATCGAACACATTTAATTTTCATTAGTTGAAATTTTTGCTTAGTAGTAGACTATCCCTAGTTTCTACCCTAGGCGTATGTACAGCTCCCTTCCAAACACTCTGTATATAGAAAGAAAGAAAAACTTTATTTGAACACCACGCACAGAATACACACAAATAAAATTACATAATATATAAATAACTTATATATTATATACATATTACCTATAAATTAAATAATTAACAAAATACAAAATAAGTTAAAGGTTTGTTGCGCGGCGACAGGAAATCAGCTCAGCACATGCTACAGCAATAGATTGGTGTAACGCTGATTTTCAGCTGATGTCTTGAAGAGGACGTGCGGCTTTTAGATACAGTAGGTAGGTACCGAAACAATCAAAATAAATATGAGAGAATAAGAAAAAGGACACCAATTACATACAGATAATAATTATTACTCAAACACTTTTATGTATTGTCATCTCACTCCTTTTACTTAACGCAACATATGCAAGAGACACCGGGTGATAGAAGAAGGACGTTGAAAGTTTTTGGAGGTTGGAAGGGCGACTGAGGTCAACCTATGCTCGTTGCATAGAGCAGTACAAATTGTTAATGATAAATTATTATTTACAATCCAGACTACACATTACAGTAACTGTTATTATTTTTAAGACATAGCATAACATATGTATATTTTAATTATATTTAAATACATTAACGATATATAATATTATGAAGTTTGTAAATATGATTTGTATGAAATGACGTCATTTTTGATCTCAACTCGAACGAGAACTCACGGGATCGGAGTCGGTGGTTACCCCACAGGATTACCGAAAAATTAAAAACGGTTGCTAAATAAATAAAAATCGGATAACCGATCCCGCAGACGAGACTTCGCACTTGTCTTATTTTTATTTATTAACAGCCATAACTACCAACCAAGTAATAGAACAGAAAATAACATTTGTATCTTCAAAGTGATATCCTTTGAAATTAATCATCCCCTGGCAGTCTAGAGGCAGGGGTCGGCAACCTTTTGTGTCGGAAGAGTCAAAAATTACTATTTACATAATTTCAAAGTTTTTAAAGAGCCACAATATTTTTTCTTGACAACAATAAATAGTACTTACTCACAAAGTTTTTCTGATTAAAAAAAAACCTATATATGCATATAAGAAAAAATATATGTAAATTTATTTAAGTATTTATAAGTAGTGTTTTACAAAACAAATTAGATAATATATATATATATGGATTTATTAGATAATTACTTATTTATATATATTATATATGGCCGCCTCCGTAGACTAGTGGTTGCGCCTATGGCGTTGTATCCAGAGGTCGTGGATTCTATTCCCCTCCATGGCAAAAAAAAAATATTAGTACGTATTTTTGTACAGTTTGTTATGGTCTGGGTGTTTTTAAAATGTAGTATATATTATTTCGTTGTTTCTGGTACAAATAGTGCAAGCCTAGAGCTTATAGTTTGTGACCAGAGCAATTTGTGTAAATTGTACTACATATTATTATTATTATTGCGTACTATTATTATTAGGCGCAGGTTGCCCACCCCTGGTCTAGAGGGACCACTCAGAGAAGATTTGGTCCCTTCCGGCCCTCTCTCACTCAATGTATCTCGTTGGATAATTTATCAATGTTGATTGGTGAATCTTTGTGAAGCCCGGAACACCGACCTCCTGGCCTATAGTTTGTATTTCTAAAGAAGATTTATATTTAATCTTTATACATACATAACATCACGGATGCCTTACGGCGCCTGAGACCGCCTAGACGGCCCCAGGGTACCCAGCGGAGGGGTTTTTAATCCCACCTCGTCGTAGCCGATGGTATGAGTCTACACCGAACAAGTGGCTAGCTCGTAGCGATGTTTGGAATAGACTCAATAACCCATCTATTAACAGTTTCACAAGTTGGTATAGTGTAACCGGGACCGACAGCTTTACGTGCTCTCCGAGGCACTAATCTTTATATGAATTTCTATTTTAAATGTAATTAACTGAAACAAATAAAGTGTGTTAGATGTGTTTCTTACTTGGTAAAATATATAAATTGAAGCTATAAAATTTTGTTGCCAAATATTTCGCCTCTCTTTGGAGCGGCGTCATCAGTGACAGTATTTTAAATCTAAACTACTTGTGCCTACTTACAATGATATATATATACATATATATATATTTTTCTTCTAAAATAGTTTTTAATAATACGTTGACATTATACACCTATTTCTCAGTTAGTCGTTTTTTAACAATTTTATAGAACAATAATCTTTTTTTTTTTTTTTTTTATTCTTTCTGTTTGTCGGGTATTCACTTAAAACTACTGAGCCGATTTATATGCAGTTTTTTTAAATAATTTAATTTAATGATGTACTCTGTGGGTAAAATAGGAAAATTTTAATGGAAAATACCTTTTTTTCGACAAAATTATGGGTTGTCATTAATTACACAAAAAGAACATTATACTGAAAAGTCAAGGCTTAAAATTAAATAAAAATCGGATAACCCTCCGTAGATAAGATTTCGCACTGTCTATTTTTAGACTCATTTTCCTGTACATTTTAATCAATCGACGCGTCGATCGGTAAGTCTATGTAGCTTGTCGGTAGGGCCCCCGGGTGGGTAGTCTTGAACTGTTTCGTCCCACTCAGGGAAAAAAAATGGGTCCATTTTGTTCGCCACTCTCTCACTTAGAGTATTTCGATAGAGAATTTATCAATGTTGATTATCAGACCACGGGTTGTGACTTTGTATTTACCTGGCTACCAAGCTGCCCTACCAAGTACACGCATGGAAGTCATTAATACATTGTAGTTTCACAGTTTCGCGTATTGATCGCTTTCAATTTGCCAGCTAAATGATCCGTTTACGAAATGGTTGACAACAAATACGAATTTATCCTCTTTCCTTTTTGGCAGTTAAAACGCCGGTTTCGTCTGTCTGAAAGAAGACTAAGGTAGTCTTCTAAAAACTGGTGAACCCACAGACTAAAACCGAAACATGACTAAATATTGATGGTTTTTTGCATCTGTATTGGCGGTGGTAGATAACAAAACCGGTCGACCTAAGTTATAGTCCTTCCTACATCCTAAAACTTACTAAAGTCGTGTTTTCCACTCAAGGAACGCTCTTTCGACCAAATTTCAAATTAAGAAGAGATATTTTCCTTAGTAAAAAGGGCAGTTGAGGATACAACTTAGAATACGGGGTAAATCTATTTCTCTCTACTGTTTTTCTAGAAAAAAATATTTTATCAGATTCAGATTTCAATCCTGTCCGACCTCTCCCCTGTTTGTAAACTCCACTGTTTATTACAAGTAAAAACTTTTTTAAATAACGGAATTAAATACAATTTGTTATCGGCCGATTGACTTGTATCCAGTGCTATGTTAAAATAAATAAAAAAGAAAAAAAACCTATTTGTTATATTAAACTTAAATTTCAATTTCCTACTCTATTAACTTCGTAGGAGAGATATTTATTGAGTAGCTTCTTTTCTGAACCCTGGACGTTATTCGTAAATACATAGTAGCGCTGCCAATCCCGATCACGATTCATTAGTACGTTCATACGCTTCCATATAGGGTTGTCACTTATTTTTATATATCGACATATCGATACATAATAGTTTAGGATAGTGCCAAAGTTCAGCAACTAGGCAATAAGGTGATAACTTCCAAATTATAATAAAGGTCAAACTATGGCGCCCACTTATTTAAATATTATATTAAATTTTAAAAGATCCGCGCTTTCGCGGCAAAGCACTCAACCACTGAGCCAACTAAGTTCCAGTCACCCATCACAATTTTGTTATTGCTTGTTATCTACTTATACACAGACGCCCTAACTAACCATCTTCGTGTTCTAGTCAGGTCGTTGGAGTAGTATCTGAATGTCCGGTTCGAGAATAAATAATATTAGTACGTTTTTACATTCAGTTTGGCATTGTCAGGGTGTTTATTAAATAAATAACAAATCACAATACTAATACATATTATATGTATTAGTATTGTTATTTGTTGTCACATGAAACAAGCCAAGTATATACGTGGTCGCCGAGTTGGTTAGACCTTGGACTTAAAAACACTTAGGTCCCTGGTTTGAATCCCGGTGTGTACCAATGAGTTTTTAATTAATAATATTAAACTTAATTATTAATTTCAATTTGAGGTTATGTTAATTATAAATTAACATAACCTCAAATTGAAATTGAAATGAGAATAATCTTTTTCTCCCAACTTCTCGAACTTCGATGTAATTAACAATTTTATTATATGTATTTTCCTCTATCGAACTGGATAGGTTTCATTTTTGAACGCGACTTCTAAGCCTGGGTCTGAAAATACACGGGCTATGACCGTTCTTCTTTTGGGTTTCAGTAAAAGAAAACCCTTAAAAATCGAGTTGTATATAAACATTAGAAATAATTTTACGTTTACTTTAATCATTGCATTCATGGACTTTCTGTTAACTAAAAAAAAACCTAACCTTATTACAACAGTAATAGGTGAATCAATATTCTGTTATGCTTTAGAATCACGTGTAAAATGAAGTTTTTCATCTAGGTATAAATAAATAATAAATATACGTGGTGGCCGAGTTGGTTAGACCTTGGACTTTAAAACACTTAGGTCCCTGGTTCGAATCCCGGTGTGTACCAATGAGTTTTTAATTAAAAAAATTATGTACATTTGTTTAACAACACCACTATAGTGCCTCGGAGAGCACGTTAAGCTGTCGGTCCCGGTTTCACTATACCAACTTGTAAAACTGTTTATAGATGGGTTATTGAGTCTATTCAAAAACATCGCGACGAGCTAGCCACTTGTTCGGTGTAGACTCATACCATCGGCTACGACGAGGTGGGATTAAAAACCCCTCCGCTGGGTACCCTGGGGCCGTCTAGGCGGTCTCGGGCGCCGTAAGGCACCCGTGAAGATATATATAAATAAATATATACGACATACAAACTCAACACTTCATAAAAATCTAACGATTATAATAAGCTCTTTTGAATAAACAGAAAAAGGTAGTAAAGATGCCTTTAAATGATATACTTATTCTATCGATATAAGTTACTATAAATATCCATATAAATGTCCATCCCTATCTTAACCACCACAGCGGCGTCTTTCAAACGTTTTTAAATTCTAATTAATTACTTGCAATGGATTTTATTCTATCTATTTTGTAGTTTACTTTAATTTGATGGTTTAAGGTTAATAAAAATAACAAATCTTCTATAACCTAGGTATGTACTATGCTTTTAATAATAATAATATGTAGGACAATTTACACATATTGCTCTGATCACAAACTAAGCTCTAGGCTTGTACTATGTGTACCAGAAGCAACGATATAATACATATTATATTTTATTAACAACCAGACCATGATAAACTGTACAGAAAAAAACGTACTAATATTTTTTTGCCATGGGCGGGAATTGAACCCACGACCTCCGCATACAACGCCACTAGTCTACGGAGACTGTCTTTTAGTACCTACAGTCGTACTTTTTTGGAGCGTTAGTTTATATATTCTGTGCCGTTAGTTGTTATTATTATACTATTATAATTGCACAATATAGAACAAAAAAAAGAAAGACGACAGTGAAACATAAAATAAAGAAAATATTAATTTTCTAAAAAAATAAGGTATAATATTTTTTTTATCTGGCAATATTCTTATTTTATTTCTTAATCTTTTAATCTCTTTGGATGAAGGACTCCATCATTTTGTTTACTAACCATTTAAAAAACATTTATAATTAATATAATTTCTAATTGATTTATTATAATTGGTAATATTTAAGGTGTTTTTTGTTTCTTGTAATTAATAAATAAATAGCATACTTATGTGTTTTTTTTACTTGTTACAGGTAAACATCCTATTTATTTATGGAGGCTGAATAACAAGACAAGAGAATAAAGAGACAACACTCATATTTTTTTTAATCTGCGACAAACAGTAATCGAGTATTTTACTGGAAGTACGAAAGCCTATTTTTCGATCTCAACTCGAACGACATCTCGCGGTATCGAAGAAGATAGTCGACAAAACTGATAGGTTTGTACTATGTATACCAGAAAGGACGATAGTAATATATTTAGTAATATATTACTATCGTTATGTCTGGTACAGAACAATTTTATCGTACGATAATTGTACCGTATCTTATAACCACCAATACCTACAGTGCAGAAAAACGTATGCACCTACCTACTAATTTTGACAGCCTCCGTAGACTAGTGGTTGCGCCTTTGGCGTTGTATCCGGAGGTCGTGGCGTGGCGTGGGTTCGATTTCCACTCATTGCAAAAAAAAAAATAGTACGTTTTTTATGTACAGTTGGTCATGGTCTGGGTGTTTATAAAATATGATATGTATTATATCGTTGTTTGTGGTACACATAGTACAAGCCTAGAGCTTATGTAACATTTTCTTTCATATTATGATTATGAATATTATTTGCCATTAATGGGAATATAACCCACAACCCCGGGAATACAAGAATAACAGCGCAACCACTGAACCACGGAGGCCGTCTTTAACTTTATACAATTATGCTAGAATAGGTATTTAGCTAGACAGATAGAAAACAAACTGACAAAATAAATTTAACCTTTCCACAACAACATAGAGTAGGTATTTGTGTATACCCCACCTGGTTTTCCACAGTACTAGGTATAACAAAACCCGACTGTTTCGACTTTCGTGAACAATAGACTTTAGTGACATTTCTATTTGGTCCTAAAACAGTATATTTACGACTTGGACCGCACACCAGGCTCCTTGTTAGGACATACAAGAAGGTGATTGCTTCAACGTCATAAATACTATAAAAAACCTAAATTTTAGCCGTTACTTGTTTACGTATAATCTGGCCATAATGTGAATGTAAATTTTATTGAAACTCGAATGAGTTCGGGCGCTGATGAAAATAGAGTGTACGGCAGGTTTTTCGGAATGAATTAGTGCTAAGAAATAAGGTTCAAAATCGTAATTCAAGTAGTCGCTGCGGCTCAATATTTCACTATTATTTTAATTTAAAAATATTTGGAGCCATTATAATAAAATATAATAAATCCCTCATTTTTAGTATAAAAAATGGAATATTAGTATTATGAGGTTAGTGGTATAAGATTTATATAAACATAAAAAAGTAATTTAAAAAACACTGCCTTTGGATTTTTTTTCGATCGAGCTAAGTAATATTAATTACCTTCTGACTCCCACATAAACACCAATAAAATGGTCTTCTATAACATATATTTAGTTCACTATTTAAAGGTTATCATTTTCACGGTTATAAATTTAGTTATAAAATCGGTAAAACTGTAAAACATCACGTTAAGAAGTCAGGAAATGGGTTTGCGAATTCGTCTAAAGACGTTTTTAGGAGTACCTAAATATTACTAACTTAATACTAATTACATAGTATCTTTTAAAAAATATATTAACTTTTGAAAAGAGAACAAAAGTACGATTTTCGATTTTAAAAAAGTATCAATAAAAAATTTAGCAAAAAGGGCAAAATGTATTCCTTTTGAGAGCTTCCGTTGCGGTCACTGAGTAAACTGTTAAAGTTACGCGGTCATCAAATATAATAAATTATATATAAATAAATATGTAAATAAAACTTACATAATTTTTATTTACAACATTATAAATATAATTTTCTTATAAACAATGTCAAACTAGGCAGATTCAGGCATGTGGAAGTTATATCCAAATTAAATCTGACACACGTAGCACCGAGGGGAGGGTACAGTGAGTGTCGCCCGTAGGTCTGAAATAAATAGAACGTCTTTATTAAATATGCCACGTGTCCACAAATATTTTTCTTGGTATTGTCGATCAATACATTGTCTTTCAATACATTGTCGATCAATACATTGTCGTTTAACAACATTGATCGCTTCCACTAAATAACGGTTCAGGGTAGTCATTTTCTGCCAAACGTGGAAAAACGGGAAAAGTCAGGGAATTTTCGGAGACTGGAAATGTCAGGGTAAACGCTAGGAAGACCAGGGAAAATAATTAAAGTACACACACAACTTGCTATTATAAACTACTGGCAACACCTAAGCGGGGCGATTCCATCTAAGTTCAAAATACCTATGCTTACTTTTTTAAGAATGTGAAATTTTAAAAATATATTTTGTTTTGAAAATATATTTTGTTGCTCTATATTTACCGAAAATATTGCTAAAAATAATTGTTTATATTTTCTAATATTTGTTATGTCAAATACTTTTTTTTTCAAAAATCTATTTTAAAAACTAAATAATATATTTTTGGGATTTATTCTTTTCTTTTTGAAGCTCATTAAAGGCCAGGGAAAATCTAAAAAAAGTGACTGGAAAATCTGGAAAAGTCAGGGAAATTAGTATCCGAAAAAAAGTGCCCAGCCTAGCGGTTACAAAACTAGCGGCGACAAAGATGAATTTTACTTGCCCGCGCTTTGACCGCACCTATAGCTACCATGTGTTTTTGTTAAACAATCTTCAATGTACAGTACCCCTAGTGTGAGTTTTCTAACTATTACTTTGCGTTTGAGTTAACTAAAATTTGTATGGGAAATGGTTCAGCGCTCCAAGCGGAAATTTTGAGAACTAGAAATGCGGTCGTGTGATTGGTCAAAATGTTAACGCAGTAGTATGGTTAACGCGAAAGTAAATGTTAAAAAAACTCACACTAGGGCTACTGTTCAGTTTAAACTGTAGCCACTACAGTAAGATAGCCAACAATAAGAAGGGTTCCCCACTGAGAGATTGATTTCTTTCACAAAACCTAACTATTATTCCAATTTTGTTTCTTTAAAGTTTCTAACGAAACGTCAGACATGTTTGTTGTCCCATAAAATAATTGAATCATATATGTAATCGCTCTATTAAAATCACCTATAAAACTAACTGTTTTTAACATGAAGGTAAAAAGCGTGCCTGTCTTGGCCCGGGCGCGTTTTTTTATCTTCATGGTTTTTGTTGCACAATATGGCGATATTGTGTTCTCACTTCAACCAATGAACGCTCAATGATTAGTTATATAGTTTTTTCTTCACGTTTAAAAAAAAAAAAATTGTCGGCGACCATCTTCTGTACTCACGACTGGCAACGCGATTTAAGGCCAAAGAGCCTTCCTATCTATATCTCCATGGTTGTGCCATATTCTTTTCTCCCTTTTTTTGATTTCGGTATTTATGTCGGGCAGCTATCTTTTGTTTCAATGTTTGTAAAGGTATTTTTTTTAACCTTAGGTCACTTTCCTATTGCATACTTTCACGGTCCAGTCTACCATGCCTGTATGGCGCCTCGTGTAACGTACCTAAGTCATAAGTATTTATTAATAATATTAATGCCTACATACTGTAATGCCATGCCAAGTATTTCATCCAGCAGCGGTCCAATTTGGGGACGTAGCAAGTGTTCTGGGCACCCTTCACGAGCACGCGGAGTGCGGACGGACCCTCCCCTATGTCCTGAATAATGTTACTGGCTCGCACTTCTAATATTATTTCCTAACTTTTTTTTAAAAATAGGACTCGCCAGACATTTGCTAGCAACCAATTTATAATTGCACTAGCTGAACCGCGCAACTTCGTCTGCGTAACTTGGTTAAAGTTTACGCAGCGTACACTCTCAAAAGGAATATTTTACGGAGAATAGGGTATTTGACTCCTTTTTGAAACCCGTTTTATATGATTCTCCATTACATAATAAGCACACTACATTGATATTTCCGGGATGTCTACTCTATTATTAAAAAAATCAATGTTAAAGTTTGAATTTCCACAATGGCGCTAAAAACGCTGTTTTGCAGTCTATGTCAAGGTTGACGTCACACGCAAGTAAAGAAACAAGCACAGATTAAATAATCTACTATATATTATACTCTATTCTATTTCATCCACATGATTTATAATCTGTGTATTGTTTTGTTTACTTGCGTGTGACGTGACCAGTCATCAACCAATCAAACATGTTTTTGTTGTAAATAAAATTCTAAAAAAAACTAATTTATTTCATATAATCTACAAAAGATATACATAATTTATTATAGTTTAAAATGAAGTGAAATATGTTTTTTACGTCATTGTCTGATAGGATGACCACAATTCATAGTATATTTTCAATGTAGTCAAATACCGATAATGTTTCTTAGCTATCCATGAATAGGCTTCATGGATAGCTAAGAAACATTATCGGTCTTGGGCCGAAAGCTACTGTATTATAAATAAATAACCCCGTAATTTTAAGGTGCTTATTTTCAACAATAGCACTCAATCAAGTGTTACAAATAGAAATGCAATAAATAATTGAACTTATCCCTAATATTTGCCAGCCTTTTGTGATTTTTTTATTATTTTATACTTTTTATACATATAGGCAACACAAGAACATTTTTTACACATATAGCCACATTATGTTTCTTATAACGTGAACGTTTTTTGTCATTTATGATTGTCAAAATAACGATTTCTGTTTTTAGCGCGCTCGCCTCCAATCAGAGCGCTTTCTCAGATTGAAAGAAACGCGCTAATAACGGAAATCGTTGTTTGGCAATCTAACGCTCTTGTTATTAGGAACAGCGGGGCGATTATGCGCACAACGCTAAGCTAAACTTTAATCTTATGATGCAATTCTAACGTAATGCAAACCTAGTGGCATTAAAAATTGATAGTTAAAAAGCTTAACGTTGTGCGGCGTAATTGGTCTATTGAATAATAAGTCATAAAGTAAGCTAAGTATATGTTTTAGCTTTTATAAAGATGATTGTCAGATGTCAATGTATTGAAAAAAAAAAATGTATTAATATTATTCTGCGACAAACAGTAGTAGTGAAATACTGGAAGTGCGAAAGTTCATTTTGTACGGAGAACGCGTACTTCGCGATCACGAATGCAGCGTCCTTAATATCTCGAGATCCACTGGAGTTTATTTTGTAAATTGTAATTTATAATGTCAATTTATAATATTGCTTGTTTTAATTTGTTAAAAGTGAATAATTCAATCAATCAACACAAATTAAGTTATTTATTTCAATGTAAATAAAATATTTTGATATATAAAAAAACAATGAGGTTAGGCTATAGTTAAAACCAAACTAAGATATACATATGTATATCTTAGTACTTAGTACTCAAGATTTGAAAAATTGCAATATACATATGTATATCTTAGTATTAGAACATATGTATATCTTAGTACTTAGTCTTTGGAGGTAAGCAGAGCTACAAAGTCCATGAATGAGGTCGACAGAGGCGGACTAGTAGTTTCGGCTGCCCTGGGCCGTTTAATTGTAATATCTTTGTATCTTAGTAGGTACTTAGAACATAGGTATATCTTAGTACTTAGTCTCTGGAGGTAAGCAAAGCTACAAAGTCCATGAATGAGGTCGACAGAGGCGGACTAGTAGTTTCGGCTGCCCTGGCCGTTTAATTCTAATATCTTTGTAGCGAAGTAATGTGAAATTGTTCTGTGCTGTAATTGTTTCACCTGTCTATTCTCACTAGGATATTACTTAGATTTGGGAGCATATTTCCACAACATTTATAGCTCCCACTTTGCCGTATAAATTATGCTGTACGAAATGGGCGGCGACAAGACGAATTTGCATTATAATTAAAAATCTCAAGAAAAATATAATATAGCACCTTATATATACGAATTGCAAAGTATGCGGACCGATTTTTTCGAGAAAATAATAAACAAAATCGGAACCTTTCGCGCTTTTTCGAGTTTTGCACTTGTCGGGATTTTTTAGAAAGCAGTCATTAAACATAGTAGTACCTAGTTAAAATGTATGACGCATGCGTGCTGCTAAATAAATGGTTGGAAGCACGCAAATGTAATTTTTTGTCAAAGATTATGATCTGCAGTGTGGGCCTGTGGTATAGTATGCGCTAGTGCTATAGTATTATAGTACCTAAATAAGGTAGTGCATGTAGAGTTTAGTGTCGGTACCTACTTGATTTTCAAGGAATTCCCGGAAATTTAAAAGTTCCGTCTGTTAGTGTCTATACTACAATAGTCCCGGTATTTTGGTATTTTCCGTTTTTTTTTGTAAGTTGGTAATAGCAATGAATGTGCTTCAGCTTTGGCATTAACAATCACAAGTCAGGGCGTTCATATATTTTGTTAGCATCTCCTTTGTAGGGTGCAATATATCGATCATGACCGAGTTCATATTCCGACTCGCACTTGGTCGATTTTCGGGTGGCTGCGACTACAACCTTTTTTGAGGCCTGCAGGGTGATTACGCGTCTTAAGTTTGCTCGCACGCCAATCGTTATGACGTAATTTTCTAAGATTTTTTGGAGCCATTGTTAAGAATCCAAGCTTGATCTACGTCAGAATGACGTCATAACGATTGGCGTGCGAGCGAACTTAAGACGCGTAATTACCCTGCTGGATCCGCGCCTGTATTAGACACATGAATAAAATTTAAATGAATTCCCTAATAACATTAATTTGAAATCCGCCTCATTTTGTTCCAAAAAATGAATTTAATATTTTATTAGGATTTGTGTGCAACAAAAGGATAATACATTCAGAGATCCTTCGCTTTGATCGCCTGCAGGGACTGGGGGCGACAACTTATGAATAAATTCATATTTATTTCTTTTTTAAATTCTTCTGGTGGTTTATTGAAGGAAAGCTGACTCTTTGGTACAGTGAACGGCAATGTCAAATTGTTGAAATAACGCAATACAAACGGTTTGAGGTATTGTTATAATACATATATAAGTAATCTGTATTTGAAGTTTTCAGTTTAGAGTCTGTAGAATAATAAAACAACATGGTCTAGATTAATTTTGTAATTGAAAAGTTTATTATTAAAAGTAGTGCTAACATGATTAAAAGACTCCATTTTATTTAAATATCAAATTAATATACTTTAATTTAATTTTATCAAAGTGGTAATCTCATTTTCGGTGCTGTTTGGAAATTTATATCCGAGGATATAATGCAAATACGTTTCTGTTGCCGCCCATTTCGTAATCATTTATTCGTTAAAGAGGAAGCGTTCAATATGGTATTTGTAGGTCTGCTTACCACCAGATAGATACAAAGTTACATACCGTGCTCCAATTAATAAAAAAATATTATAAAGTCTTACGTCTTCCGAATAAAACTCATTTCCGCGGTAAATTTGCCGTTAGGATAAAGAGAAGAAATTTGATTCTTTTAAATATTCCGGTTAAAGTCTAAAATCAATAACTACTGCACTAATTAAAAAAAATACCTATAGGTAGGTATTATTAGGGAGAAATATGGGCTGAATTTTTGTGTTTGTTCCGATGTGTTTTTAATTTGCGTGGCTAGAACTTTTATATCCACCTGATAAAACTACACTTAATAAAATTAAAAAGCCGTTCATTGCTTTAAAATAACTAGGTACGTTTGTACCTATTGGAGTTTTTATAATAATAATAATAAAGGTTTATTTCAAGTAACAAAAAGTACTCATATGTATTTTGCCATAAGCTATAGTAGAAAAATATAAAAACTAATATAATAATAATAATAATATGTAGGACAATTTACACATATTGCTCTGAGGCTCTACCATGGGTTTGCGCATTGTAGAAACGTAACGTATTTATTTACGTATACGTGAGCAACAACCAATAGGAACGCTTTATTTTTGGTAACAGCATTGAATAAAGCGATCCTATTGGTTGTTGCTCACGTATACGTAAATGAATACGTTACGTTTCTACAATGCGCAAACCCATGGTAGAGCCTCTGGTCACAAACTAAGCTATAGGCTTGTACTATATGTACCAGAAGCAATGATATAATACATATTATATTTTATAAACACCCAGACCATGATAAATTGTACGGAAAAAACGTTCTAATATTTTTTGCCATAGGTGGGAATCGAACCCACGACCTCCGGATACAACGCCAAAGGCGCAACCACAAGTCTATATACGGAGGCTGTCAAAAGTTCGTGCCATGGTCATAGATATACTATTTACGTCAATGGCCATGGTATAAAGTATAAGCAACTTTGTGGTTACTTGCACCCAGCATAGTGGTTATTTTTTTATAGCTAGTACTTTATAATAACCTATTAACCCTAAAGGCATGGAGGTGCAGAATTTACATACTGGTCCTATGATATATTTTCTGATAATTATACTATGGACGGACAGATGTAACAATACGTTATTAAAAGCGGTTTTATAAGTACTTGTAGTATTTTTTTTTTTAATAACTGCATGAAAACCGTGAACATGAACCGCCGTTTGGTGGCCGAGTTAGTTAGACCTTGGACTTAAAAACACTTAGGTCCCTGGTTCGAATCCCGGTGTGTACCAATGAGTTTTTAATTTAAAAATTTACGTTTGACAACACCACTATAGTGCCTCGGAGAGCACGTTAAGCTGTCGATCCCGGTTTCACTATACCAACTTGTGAAACTGTTTATAGATGGGTTATTGAGTCTATTCAAAACATCGCGACGAGCTAGCCACTCGTTCGGTGTAGACTCATACCATCGGCTACGACGAGGTGGGATTAAAAACCCCTCCGCTGGGTACCCTGGGGCCGTCTAGGCGGTCTCGGGCGCCGTGAGGCACCCGTGATGATATATATATATATATATATATATATATATATATATATATATAAAACCGTGAAGTCATGTTTAGGTTTTACTTTGTGGGTTCACCGGTTTTCAGACTCCTTTCAGGGTTACGAAATGGGCATTAGATTTCAAAGTCAAAGTCAAAAATATTTATTTCATGTATACCTTTACAGGCATTTATGTAAAGTTAAAAAAAAGTATATATAAGGTTCATGTGCACTTGGCAGGTCGCCATTCCTCCCACAGACGAATGTTGAAAATATAATAAAAAATAAACAGATAGTGAACTATTAAACTATTGTCCTTGCGGGAAAAAAAAACAACCATTTGACCATAAAGCAAAGAGATTAATAAAATATCTAACCCGTAAAGCAAATTCGTTCTGTCTCTAATACAAACTAAATATTTATAAGTAAAAGTCTATAAAAAAAAACGGCCCCAGCCTAGTGGTTAAGTCACTGCGCAACTGATAACAAGGGTAAGCAGATGACAACAAGGCCGAGCCTGGGATGGGTGACCGCTTTATACAAAGAGGCTATTTCATCATAAACACCGCAACAATCTCGCCACTTGTTAGGTGTTGCCTCTGAACACCATCGGCGAAATGAGGACGGGGTAATCCCTCCGCTGGGTACCCTGAGGCCGTTTAAATGCTTCTCGGGAGCCAAATAGGCACCGTGATGATATTTATTATTATAAAGGGGTACCTACTTAAATATTTAAACCTACTAAAAAAATAATACTGGGGGTATTAAACAATCATTAATTTCTTAAGTAGGTAAATAAGCAGGACTTCGTTAACAAATTATTAGTAGGTATTATTAGTATATTTTTCTTCATAAAACTCTTAAGGGGTAGGCAGAGTTCATTAAGACGTACTTGACAACAAAGCCTCTCAATAAATATTTTATTCTATACCAATTTCACAAAAGGTACAGTAGAAAGCACCTATCCACTCTATGACTTTGCATTAAGGTTTAATTTTGCCTAAAAGTAATAGTTAACTTACTGGCAACTGTACCTTTCTAAATTAGTCAGTAATAGAAGATCCCAAAATATTATATTCTAAGAAAATAAAGCAACTAGTCAATAAAACCCGATGGTATTTTTAACCCGCTTGGTAAAACCGGGCCGTTTGAAATATTAACGAGTGATTATTTTAGCCTTTTGCTATTGGGTGGTAAGTATTCATAACGGAGACCACAGACCAAATAAATAATAAGATATTCAACTTTTATAAATAATAGTCAAATCTATTTTGAACGGTAGGTAACTATGGAAATTACAGATTGATAGCTCTATGGTCCGCCAAAATAGATATTAATAAATAACGGCCCTAAGATATCTATAATACATAATATTAAATGTAGTTGGAATTTAAAAGTTTAAAAAGTACAGTGAAGGTTTACTCGTGAAGTTGCAATAATTATTTTTTTCTGGAAATTCCTGGGAAATTTATGCTTTCTTTTAGTACCCGTACTTAAAAGTATGTATAATCTGGAATTTGGGGAATTTTTAAAATTGTCCTGATTTTTTTATTTTGAATTTTTTTAATTGTCCAAATTGGTGCAATTGCGAAGCATGTGGCTCCGTGTTTTTCGGTATTTAACATTTAATTGTTGTAAATTAATTATCTTGGTATTATAACATATTTTATATTTTAAAAAATCGGATAGTATCGCATTATTTACCTTTTTTTAAATAACAATCTCAGTAGTAAAGGTCCAGCAGGGTTATTCCGCGTCTTAAGTTCGCTCGCACGAAAATCGTTATGACGCCACTCTGACGTAGATCAAGCTTGGCTTCTTAACAATGGCTCCAAATAATCTTAGAAAATTACGTCATAACGATTGGCGTGCGAGCGTACTTAAGACGCGTAATCACCCTGCAGGTAGCTAATTTCGGACAGATAGTATGGGCGCAGATATGTACCGGGATTTTTGAAATCCTTCACAATTTCGGTACTACGATCACTTGTAATTATAATTCTTGTAATCGACGTGCGAATGTGGACTAGACAAAAGTAGTGTAGTGTAGAGAGAAATAAATGTCTACTTATAGTTCACTGATATCGGCGTGCATGTATAAGAACAATTAGGAATGTAGACGAGGCAAAATAAATATGTAGAGACACTAACAGACAAATAGTGCTCGGTGGTGTAATGTCTTCCTAAAGTATCTAAAAACGGTGTGAATGTTTGAGAACATATTGTAGACGAGCCAATATAGTCCTATCTATGTAGAGACATTGACAGACAATTACCACACGGTAATGAAGTGTCTGAAATCGGTGTATATCTTTGAGAACAGATTGTAGACGACCCAATATAAATATGTAGAGACACTGACAGACAAGTAGCACTCGGTAGTGAAGTGTCTGCCTAAAGTCTCGAAATCGGCATGCATGTTTGAGAACAGATTGTAGACGAGCCAGTATAAATACGTAGAGACACTGACAGACAAGTAGCACTCGGTTATGTAGTGTCTGCCTAAAGTCTCCTAAATCGTCGTGCATGTATAGACAACAAAAAGGGTATGTATGTAGAGATAGAGACAAGTAACACTCGATGGCAAAAAGCCATAAAGCATATGATAAATTAAAAAAACGTGCGCTTTCTAGAAATATTTAAAGTCGAAGGCGGTCGACGCGGTGACTGGTAAATACAGTGAGCCATCGCGACGAATTGATTTGTTTAGAGTAATTGTTTCACAGAATTCTGATTCAACAAACGTCGATTGTGTCACTACTTACGACTCATGAATAGGGTTTTGTTTTACAATATTTGTAGGAAACAACCGATCCAACCGCGTACTTATGTAGGTAACTACTTGTACTTTTAATATATTTTTTAACCCAGATTTTGTCCGCGTTTTCGTCCGCTTTAAATAAGTTAGGTTAGGTTATAGGAGAGAAGATATTAAGCCTAATGAGTCTATGTATCACCAGATATTCCTTTTGTATTTTGTTTTATTCAAATCAGTGAAATGTTTTAGGTATTACGGACACTGCATTCGCAATTGCGAAGTCTTAACAAACAACTTACTTTTATCCAAATTTCAAAAGAAATATAGGTAATTTGTGTATTCGTGAGCTCTTCAAGGTGTATTATATTGGGTTGTTTGAAAATACCATACCTACCTAAAAGTCCATTAAACATAGGTATGATTCGACTTATTTCTCGTTGGTATTTTTTGCTTAGAGGATTTTGCACCCAGGTCCAGTTGCGTCCAGGAATCTACAAGTACCTTGCTATAACTTTTTAGGCTTCCAAAGATTTTTTTTTTAATAGACTGGATTCATTTCGTTTCTTTTTCGTCCGCATCAAAGATCTCGATACCTACTAAGTAGTCCGATTTACTTGAAATTTAGAATATTTATACCTAGATCTTTTTGATTCCCAATAATATATTTAAAAGGATGTATGGGTCGACAATGATTTATTTAGGCTTGGGTAAAAAAGGGTATTTATTTTAGTTTTATTATATTAACTATTGATTTTTTTTTATTAGAGCATAACATGTGACCTTGCATCCACCTGATGTTAAGCAGTATGCAAAGTCCAGAAATGATAGCAACCAGCGGATGCATACAGGTGCACCGCTGGTTGCCATCATTATGCCGGCTTAAAATTTCAAAATTATTTACCTTTAGGTTTTTAGATATAACTAGAGATCGAAAATTCGGTTTCAATTAAGCCTAAACTTCATTCCCGAGAAGAAAAAAAATGTTGTTAGGTTAGGTTAGTGTTATGTTGTTGGGAATTTGGTATAAAAATACCAAATTCCCAAAATCCGGGATTCTTTATATGAAAATATTTTTAAAAATCCTTTTGGATTTTTTTCTTGGAAAAACAGAAGTTTAGTTAATATAGCAGCTGACCGACAGGCTCCGTAGAATAGTGGTTGCCGCCTTTAGCGTTGTATCCGGAAGTCGTGGGTTAGATTTCCACCCATGGCAAAATTAAAATATTAGTACGTTTTTTTGTATAGTTTGTCATGGTCTGGGTGTTTATAAAATATAATATGCATTATATCATTGTTTCTGGTACACATAGTACAAGCCTAGAGCTTAGTTTGTGACCAGAGCAATATGTGTAAATTGTCCTATATTATTTTATTAGGGATTATAATTACCCAAATTATGAAAACGAAATATGTTTAATAAGATTGCGTCAGGGTAAACAAACAGTCACCCACACTATGCCTTTGAGTAACATTTAATATAAGGTAGACGGTTCGTTCACTGCAGGGTTTGCGGTCAGAAGTTGGATCCGCTTTGTTGTCATTGTGGACTTGACAGGTATACCCACAACAGAGGAGTCCATGAATGTAATTAACTCTTTACAAACTACAGGGCAGGGATGCATTCGTGTTATCGAAAAAATATAGTCGAAGTAAAAAGATAGATTTGTCGCCGCCCATTTCGTTATATAAATACTATATTTTTTTGTATCTTTACTTCTTTTGTTTTATGAAATAAATATTTTTTTGTCTGTCAAATGTGTCTTTTTAGTAGATAGTATATAGTATCTGGTATGAAATTATGGTACAAATACTATATATAATTGTAGTACAAAATCTAACCCTGCTACAGAGTTACTTTTTAATTATTAGTAATCTAAATGCCTAGGATATAAAGCTGAAAATCCAGTTATAAAAATAACGAGTTTTTAGATACGCCTATATTTGACTGGTTTATTTTTAACTAACTTTCTGCCTGATACTTTGTTTCCGTGGGAATTTTGATAAATATATATTATATGTGTTGTTCTGATGTTTAAGTTATATTACTGTAAAGTTTCATCAAAATCCGTCTAGTAGTTTTTGTTTTTAAATTTTTATAAATTCCTTATCAGTGTATCTTATATTGCTTTTTTTAAAGTTAAAATGTAATGAAAAAGAACTGGAAAGGGCGGTACCCGATAAAAAAAAATCCTATAGGTTTTTTTTTATTGGACACGGCATTTCACACTTTGGTTTTTGATAGTAAGCAGCTCTATGTCTATGAAAGAGGCCGACCGATACATTGATGTTTAATTAGTATTAAACACAAATGTCTCGGTCGGCCTTCGTCGGTGCCACTATGCCGGCTAAATAATGCGATTACGAAATAGGCGGTGGCCGGTGGCAAAGGTGAATTCGCAATATATTTTATGCCGTATTCTATGTCAAATGTATTTTACGTATTTATCGTCTACTACTTGTGAAACTGTTTATAGATGGGTTATTGAGTCTATTCAAAACATCGCGACGAGCTAGCCACTTGTTCGGTGTAGACTCATACCATCGGCTACGACGAGGTGGGATTAAAACCCCTCCGCTGGGTACCCTGGGGTCGTCTAGGCGGTCTCGCGCGCCGTAAGGCACCCGTGAAGATATGTATGTATGTATGTTATCGTCAAATGGCCTCGTTTCGGAAAAGTTTCGTCTTACCAAGACTAACACTTTATACTTAAATATATTCTGAATGAAATGAAATAGTAAGAGTAACTTTAGGATAATCGTCAAAAATAAATAGAAGCGAAGGTAAATCGCTATCTGGATTTCCTGGAATCGTCTACCCGGCCCAGGTAGCTAGACCCTTGTCCCAAAAAAACCCATAGAACTAAGGTTGATAGTAGAAAAATATATTCATATAGTTAACTAACACCGGGATATGTAGGTACCTACAATAATAAGAAAAAAATATTGTTAGAAATATCAGATATTTATATTTTATTTATCAAAATCACTAATTAACTTTTGAACTTTTATTATAAATAAGTGTAACCAAAAACGTTTCCGTGCTTAATTTTGTTTTGTTGACAAAATATATTTTATCTATTTATATATTTTTAAATAAGTACCTATCTGGTATTGCTATCAACAGAAACGGCTGAAAACAACAAAAACATATAGCGACATGATTTTAAGGACTGAGGAGAACATTTTTTTATGTAGTCTTTTATTTGTCTTTTTTTGCCACTTGTTCGGTGTAGACTCATACCATCGGCTACGACGAGGTGGGATTAAAACCCCTCCGCTGGGTACCCTGGGGCCGTCTAGGCGGTTTCGGGCACCGTAAGAACGCCCGTGATGATAGATTTTTTCTTTTATAAACTTCGCTTAGACCGGTTCGGTTCGGATACGAGATGCAAAAACCGTCAATTGACCTAGTCATGTTTCCGTTTTAGACTACTCCATCGATTTCTTTAACTTTAGGGTATGTTGGACACATATTCAGACGGAAGTATTGACGTGTAATTTCATTAAAGTACCTCGCAGTCGCTCCTAGTTTCACTGTACCAAATAGTGAAACTGTTTACATAAGGTGATAATAAAATCTTTCCGTTATTTCTATACTACGAGTAAGTATATATAACATACTAATATTATAAAGTTTGTGAGGTTGTAGGTTGTTGAGGTTATAATCTCTGGATCCAATAAACCGATTTTGAAAATTATTTAGTGTTGGATAGCCAATTTATCGAGGAAGGCTATAGGCTATATAACATCATGCTACGACCAATAGGAGCGGAGCATCAATGAAAAATGTGGGAAAACGGGGAAAATTTGTTACTTTCGAGAGTTTTCGTTGCGTGCGCGCTGCGTAAACGGTTAAAGTTACGCAGACGAAGTTGCGCGGGTCAGATAGTATTATACTTTGAGGCCGTCTAAACGTCTCGTTAGGTATCCGTAACGGTACATTATTCTCAGCGACCGATTTCATCAAAATAATGCCAAATAACTAAATTGCTATATATTCAAAAATTACAGTATGTATATATATATATCACTCGTCGTTATTAAATTGTATTATTTATATTTATTATTTTACATGCCTCCTTTCTGTAAATAAATAAATAAAAAACCTAGTGTTTTTACCTAAATATGAAATCCACTTGAATTCGGAATATCTGTGTTTAAAATATTTTTCACACAAAATTATTTAATTTATATTTAAGTTATTTAAACAAAAGGGTAATTTTTAGAGCTTTTTTTACATTATTTATTTATTGATTTCTATAGTAATACACATGGGAGCTGTACAAGCATTAATTTCCTTCTACAGCCCAGTTTCAGAGTGCAGATATGCCTTGCAAATCACACTGCACTATTTTCTTGTTTAATTTTCTTTGTCAAACTCTTCAGCTTTATAATATTAGTATAGAAAATAGTATATATTTACAATTCACAGTCCATTTCGTAATACATTTATTTTTGTCCCGACCATCAGTTATGCATCTTAAAATCTACATTAGGTGGTAGGAAGGTCTACCACCGCCCATACAGATGCAAACACCGTCAAGTGTCTAGTCAAGTTTCGGTTTCAGTCTGTGGGTTCACCGGTTTTCAGAAGACTACTGCATCGATTTATTGTCGAGGTGGTAGTCTTCTCTCAGAGTGCGGTTAAGAAATTGGTAGTTGAAATGACGATAAGGCAGCGAGTATATCAAAATATACCCGTAATGCAATTTGTCATTGTCGCCGCTAATTTCGTAATCGCATCATTTAGCCGCCATAGTGGGAGCGATCAATATTATTTAAGAACAATTATTGATTGACCCCATTCATGGACTTTGTAGATCTGCTCACCACCAGGTAGATACGAAGCCACATGCTCCAATAAAAAAAAACATATGCTATGTAGATCTACTTAAATATTTATCGAAATAAAAGTTCAAAAGTTAAAAGCCACGCAATGAACCGGTTGTTTTCCAAAAACTAATAGATGGAGGTTAATACTTATATCAGCACCGGTATTCATAAATACTTATTGAGTCCTTGAATACCACTTTAGTTATAGAAGGTTTTGTCTCATTTTTAGCAACATAAATGAATATATGCGTAAATAAGACAAAACCTATTTTAACCAAAGTGTTCGTCAATAAGGAGTCAATAAGTTTTTTTTATAAATAAGGTGTTTCAAACGAAAACTATTCAATATTATATTTTTTTTTTTTTTGTATTCGCTCGACTACATACTTCGATTTAGCTTAGCAACGTTACATTTTTTTTATACATTTCGTTTATTAAGAAATGGAATACAACAAACACTTTTCATACTTTTTCGTTTGTTAAAAATGCGAGCTATTATTTTTCTTCTGTGGGTAATCAAAAACTAGATCCTAGTTTAGCTTCGTTTGCGGTTGTATTATTTACTATTCGTTGAGCTGACTCGTCAATTTATTATGCAATCGCCGTCGGGTCAAATGGTAAAATCGATGATGCATTTATTTTTCATTATGGTAATGCATTCCGACGCGCTCGACGTACTCGGTGAACGTTTTATCATTGGCGACTGTACACAGGACGGCCAGCGACATTAATCAGAAGGGACCAACAAAATTGCAAGTTGTAATATAGTACCTACCTAACTATAGGATACTGTTTTTATTTTTTAAATTGGTGGACGTCACAGGTGACCAGAGGGCTGGCGCATTCCTCTCACAAAGAATAAGCCTAACCATACAGAGAGGAAATGTAGCCAGCGTTTTGGGCACTATGCCGCGCGAACACTGTGAGGATTTATTTAATTTTTAGGTGTTTTTATTATTTTTATTTTAAATAGTTTTTATTAATAATCATGTTTTTTGAGTTTTATATTTTTTTATTGGAGCACGGCACGTGTCTCTGTAAATTAAAAAAAAAAAAACCTTATTTCAGTAACAAAGATTAAAAATTACATATTGTTAAGGTTGGAGGCAGCTATTAGGTAAAACAATGCCGGTGTCAGCTGGCACCGCTTTTTCAAAAATAATTTTAATTTAGAATAAGTTGGTTTACGAGTATATATATTCATAAGACAATAAAGGCTATAAATTTTATATAATTTCAAAAGTTAAATGACCTAGCTCATACAAACTAGGCATCCTCTGTATCTACCCGATGCTAAGCTGTCCTACATTGTTGTTTAACAGAATTTGGTCGCTCCCAATATGCCGGCTTAATGATACGGTTATCAAATGTGCAGTGACTATAACGTATTGCATTAAAAGTCTACTTGAATATCCTTACTAAAAGCTGTTTTATTGTCAAATTAAAAGCCCGTTTCGTAACGGTATCCCGAATGGAGAATACGGTAGCATCAATTGACGAGGTATCGTCAATTGATGGTTTTTGCGTCTGTGCGGTAAAGAAACCGAGCGGTCGGCCTAGCAAATCTATAAGTACTAATATGATAAAGCTGAAGAGTTTGTTTGTTTGTTTGTTTGTTTGGTTGAACGCGCTAATCTCAGGAACTACTGGTTTGAATTAAATATAACAGCTATATATAGCCTCCGTAGACTAGTGGTTGCGCCTTTGGCGTTGTATCCGGAGGTCGTGGGTTCGATTCCCACACACAATATTAGTACGTATTTTTCTGTACAGTTTATCATGGTCTGGGTGTTTTTAAAATATAATATGTATTATATCGTTGTTTCTGGTACACATAGCACAAGCCCAGAGCTTAGTTTTTGACCAGAGCAATATGTGTAATTTGTCCTACATATTATTATTATTATTATACGACCAAATGGAGCGAAGTTTTAATGTTTTTTATTCATTTGCCAAATTTACTCAATTTTACTGTACAGCTGGGCTGCTCCTTGTAAGTTATAATCTGTATTAAGATCAGCCCGTAACAATGAAAAATGTTGCAAAGACGGGGAAAAATTGTACTTTTGAGAGCGTACGCTGCGTAAGCGTTAAACAAATACGTTACGTTACTACAATGCGCAAACCCATGGTAGAGCCTCAAATCTGAATATTTAGTTTAATTTGTCCAACTCTACATTTATAAAGAGAAAAGATTTAATTGTTTGTTCCGGATAAACCCAAAAACTACCGATCCGATTTAAAAAATGTTTTCACCAATAGTGCTCTATCAACGACGAACAAAGGCATTTTATTTTGGATCTGATTTCTTTTTTATTAAATTAAACGGATGAAATATAACACACATGAGGTTGCGTTGCCAGTAGAGTTATTTAACTCTCAGGGCAATTAGTCCAGTGCAATTAGTCATTATATGAACATGAACAATGACGGAACCTAGTTATAATGAATGGATTTAAATGATTATTTTTCGATTCCTATTACTATATATAAACTAAAAACCATCAAATATTACCGCAATTTAAAAAATCTGTAAAAAACTTATTATATATCATCACGGGTGCCTTACGGCGCCCGAGACCTCCTAGACGGCCTCAGGGTACCCAGCGGAGGGGTTTTTAATCCCACCTCGTCATAGCCGATGGTATGAGACTAATTATCCCTGTAACGATACATTATGAATAGGTACGTTTCTATTGATAAATATAATTAAAATAATCAACAAACACTGCATAAAATATTCTAAATATCATTCTGCTTATTTACTGGCACCGTAAACTGTTTTCTGACACAAAAACTACTGGACCGATTTAAAAAAAAAACACTAATAGAATGCTACATTATCACTGAATAACATAGGCTATGTTTTATTTTAAAAAATGTTAGGAATCCGTACGAAAACTTCGAAAATATAACTCAAGGTGTAAAAAAAATTTATAAATTTATTTACATCGCGTGCGCTGCGAAAACTGTTGATGATAGAACAAAATAATGTACTGCAGATTTAGAGAACACATTAATATCTACAAAAAAGTTCGCGGTACCATATGCCCAACTATATATTATATATATATTAAGTCACTATGACTACTTCTTTATGTATAAATATAAATTCCAGTAGAAAATAGACCACGTTATTAGCAGGTACCTTGGTATTAATCTTTATCCAAATAAATCACTTCATATTCTAGGTTCTTTCAGTGCCTATGAATAACTTTTTGAATTATTCAAATCGGACATTCCATTCAAAAGATATCATGATAAAACAAAAAACGACAAGTGCAAAAACTCATCATTTTCATGGGACAATCCTTAAACTTTTTACATTTTAATTTTAGAAATTCCAAAAAATCCAGAATCTTCTAAATACATTCATAAGTCATAAATAGCTGGGTTCTGAGGTAAAACCTAATTGCACTGGACTAGTACAGGGGCGGTAATATACAGGGTGAATTTGGCAGGTTGTACTTTGAGCTAATACGAGGCTCTACTGATCAAATCTAACAACTTTTCTCATGGAACAATTTGTCGCAAATGAAAAATTGGTCATTTTAACATAATAAGGTCATTTTATTTTTCATTTAAACACATGGTTCCGGGAAAAGTTGTTCGATTTGGTCAGTAGAGCCTAATATTAGCCCAAAGTACAAGCTTTTAAAATCACCCTGTATATATTGTATTGTAAAATTCTTTATTGCACCAAAGCTTAATACTATTGCACATAGGCGAGCTTAATGCCTTAGGCATTATTTAACCTTTGGGAGATTGACCAAAAAAACAGGCAGAGTGCTAATTAAAGCAATATATAATATAAAATACAAGGTATATAGATAAATTATTAGGTAATACAGCAATACATACTGGTATTATAACATATAACATGTATACATAAACTTACATAAATAATAATATATAGACATACATAAATAAGTAGATATATATACATACATAAATAAATAATTTCGCATACTTACAGTAAAAAAAAAAGAGATGTTAACAGTTTTGATTATTAAAGAGAAAAAAGTGAAGATGGGTTTTAAATGAAACTGTAGTAACTTAAGTTCGTATTGACATACATCGTAGTATAGTGCACCTAGATAGGTATTAGGTACTTAGTCTGTCTGCGGCAGGAAACCTTAAATAAACACGTAATTATGTGTAATCTGCTTCTACTCTCACTGTTCATGCTGAAAAACTACGGTGAGGTAGGGGAACGTCAGCAAAAACACTTATGTTCGGATTAATAGTCCTTGCTTAGCCTGAGCCATTGCTTGGAACTGTCAAAATTTTGTTTTTCTTTTCTTTTATATGCAGTTTGACAGTCAGAAGCACTGGCTAAGCATTAGCAATTGCTTAGCAACGACTATTAATCCGGACATTACTGTCTATACTAATATTATAAACGTGGGAGTTCAATAAAACGATTGGGATATTTAACATTAATAGCTACAACCGAAATAATAAATTAATAAAGAAAATACGTTTTTCATCTTTGAAGTTTATTTTTAGACAATTAAACTTCTTTCAAAATATTTTAGTATTAAAATTAAAGTAATTCACAACATTTATAACTCCATAACGGTTGAACTGATGTGTATGATAATATAATAATAGACGTAATTCGTTTCAGTCTGTGGGTTTGTTACCGGTTTTAAGGATACTTGCATTGACTTCTTGTCGAGGTGGTATATAGTCTCATTTAAAAGTGCAAATCTGTCTTTATCGCCACTATTTCGTAACCGCATTATTAACTTGACATAGTAGAAGCGACCGTTGTTGCCTGACAACAATATTTAGATTAACCCCATTGGACTTTTTACCATCAGGTAGATACAAAGCCTTATACATCTAGTCCCGCCGTGTCCAAATCTTCGTGTCCAGTTGACTACTAACCCGTAATACAAATAACGGCATTAGACATTTACCGCGCGGGTACTAAAAATTAATAAATTTATAATGATCGTGTCCGCTGATCGAGCGATCGTGTTGTCGTGAGATAGATCCGACCTTTAGATAACATGTAAAGTGTTTTATTATTTATACTAAATCAATAACTAAAGGTCTAATGACATTAACATAGT